>JAMPIT010000550.1:2510000-3760000 GCA_026261815.1 Monarcha castaneiventris obscurior
AACACAGTTTGCAGTCACAGGGATCATCTTGTTTACAGAACTCAACAATATAGATTGGGGGTTTTTTTGTCTGAAAACAGAGTTATAACTCACAATTTGTGAAAGACATTTTTTGATTTCAAGAAAGAGAGATAAGTTAGGAATCAGTTTTCCTCCAGACTGTAGCACTTATTCAAGGAAGAAAAACAACAATATTAAGGATTCTGTAAAAGAACTTGATAAGCTCCTTTGGTAAGCAGAAAAAAAAAATCCCAAACCAATTACTCTCTAAAGGAAACATTCTCTTTATGAATCAAAGCTATGTGCCAATAAGTATTTCTTATTAAGTAGAAGACTCTTGCTCTTCAGGGTAGGAGATGGACACTGCATAAATTGAGTAAGTGTTAAACTGAATGAGAAAATGGTTGTAGGCAGAGAAGAAATTGAATAAAAGGAAAAAACAAAACAAAACAAAAACAGCCTATCCACTTCACAGCTAAGGATAGCAAGTTAAAATTAGAAAAGGATATACAGTAATCTTTTATTATTGATGGATTAATAATAGATTTATTAGAGCATCATTATAATGCCATAGGGACTATAAAATGCTTTACAAAGTGTATAGGAAATATTTTAGCTACAGCCAGAGGCTTAAGTATTTCACCATTGCACTGAAAAACATGTAGGCATCCGGAGGGAAAACAAAAATCTATGTAAAAGACAATCAAATCACAGCAAGAATAATTAAACCACTATTTTACATTACTGCACAGTGGACTATGAAGATGAATATTTAAGTGTTCCTACAGAAGTTCTGGCTTCCTTGCCTGGCTGGCAGATACAGGCAACTACACAGGACTGTTCATGCAAGCAGTTTAAAGTCAAGTACAGGACAAGCCTTGGCTCCCCCAATGGGCAGGAAGGCACAGTGAAGAGAAGGAGAGGAAAATCTTTAGGTATTCCCTCATTTCTCACCTGGCAGAAGAGGCTCACATCTGCCCCTCTTTCTCTTTTTTTTTTTTTTGTGGAAAGTGCATTTTTGCACCACATTTGCTCTGCTTTGGCACCAAACATATCCAATGGCACAGGAGAATTGTCATGTCTCCTAAACCTGAGCAACCAGAAGACTTTCAGAAAATGAAATCCAAAGACCAAGCACAATGTCACACTTAGGGAACATTTTCAAGACCTGCATTCACCTCTGCCTTTATGCTTTTTGAGTCTCCAGGATTCACATTTTGAGGCTTTTTATCTCAATCGTCACAGGTAGAAGCCTCTTTTCAAAAAGAAAATCTTTCCAGGTGCTCATAAAACTGAGATTCTGAACAAATAGCATGAAAACAAAAGGGGAAAACTACTTATTAGAACTGAGAATCAGCAATTCAGAAAAATTAGAAAATTGTGAGTATAAAAGCCTTTGGCCTACATATAAAAAAGATTTTAAGTTCTCCACATTATAATCCCTTAGAAAACTAGTTTACCCACTTAACAGTCTGTTTGAACAAAGTTTCCTGTAGGTATTTTGTAATTTTTACTGAAAAATTCACAATATTACCAGTTCCTCCTTAAAGAGTCACGCAATACAAATAATGGCACTCGTAAAGTCAATTAGAAGTCAAAAGTAAATAAGTGTTGAACCGAAGTAATTAAACTGTGCAATAGGAACGATTAATCCATGAGAGTTCACGGCAAAGGTAAGATGCTGATCTGGCGTGTACAGTGGAGAATAGATCTAAAAAACTCCCTAATTAGCTGGAATTAAGTGGTCACCTCCCTTAATTGGAAGGAAGAAAGAAGGCAAACTCCAAGAGGAAGAGTTGGTGTTTAAAGAGGGAGGAGGCTCCCCGCTCCCTCTGGCTCTGCCCCTGCCCTGTGCAGCCCCTGCCCCCGAATTTCACCTCTCCCTGCTGGCACACCCCAGGCTGGCCCAGGCGACCTTATCCCTCTCTACAACCTCTTGCAAGGTGGTTGTAGTGAGGTGGGGGTTGGTCTCTTTTTCCAGGCAGCAACTGATCGAACAAGAGGACGCAGTCTTAAGTTGTGCCAAGGAAAATATAGGTTGGATATTAGAAAAAGGTTTTTTACAGAAAGAGTGATAAAATATTGGAATGGTTTACCCAGGGAGGTGGTGGAATCACCATCCCTGGAGGTGTTTAAAAAGAGATTGAATGTGGCACTCAGTGCCATGGTTTAGTTTAGGTGAGGTGTTGGGACATGGGTTGGACTCGATGATCTTAAAGGTCTCTTCCAACCTGGTGATTCTGTGATTCTGTGATTCCTCCTTCCAGCAGGGAATGCCAGGGCTGGAGCACTTCCAGCGCCTCCCTCAGCCCCAGGAAGGGCGATGCTGAGGATGCAGTGCTGCCTCTGCCCGTCCTGCTCCGGGAAACCAGCGCTGATTCCTTCCCAACCTACTCAGCTTCAGCCACAGGCAAGAGATGGAAATCAGAAGTGTAATTTGTAACTGCTGGGCCCGCGGCCACACCAATAAAATGGGTATTTTGGGGTACTTTTAGGAGAGCTGTTAGCAACCTGCACGTCCCCCTCGTGCAGTGAAGTTTTACCTGGAGTGGCACTGGCACTCTGTGAGGGTGTTCTGGAGCCAGGGAGCAGAAACAGAGCAGGAAACAGAGCAGGGGTGTTAAAGCACCACCCCAGACTCATGCCCAAGCCATTACCACATCTCCACATCAGCGTTTTTTGGCAGGGAGAATCAGAACTTTGGCCTTAAACCAAAAAAGAAAAAGGATTCTATTTCTAAGGAACGCAGCTTAAAATGTACCACTCACCTCTGATCACTTTTTTTTGAATTCAGTTTGTTGTGAACATAAATCACCCCTTCCCGACAATCTCCCTGGTACACATGTGGGTGCCATGGCAACTATCACAGCCTCCAAATCCTGTGCTGGTGAAACACACAACTGGGTGATGAAAGGACTGCTATCTGTAAATCCACAGATCTGCAATCACCCCTTAGCCGTGGCTAAACACTATAAATAATTGTAGTACGGATTTTTTATAGAGAGAAGCCTGGCAATAGCAACAGAAATTCAAATATTGCTTTTCCAGTTCAGCTGTATCAAGATATTCAGCATAACAAGTCTCTTAAAGAACTGAGTAATTAATTCCATTGCCTTCAATGTAGTGAGTAACTGCCAGGAAGCAGACTTAAAACTTGGATTCTGTTTTAATTTATTTTATTTATGGGAACAAGAGAGGCTTTCAGGTAACTTAATACAAAATAAATTGGACTGTGAATGCTAAAAGAAAAGTAGATTTAAAATAGAGGTAGATTTAAGTAGAACAGGTACGTAAAACTAAAGAATTGCTTGAAAACAAAGCAATCACCCTGGCAATCAGCAGGAAAGGGAGGAGGAACACGGGGCCAAGGAAAGAGGAGAGCAGGACGACCCTGATCCCCGATAGCCTGCAATCCTGTGCCTGAGGTAGGTGGGACAAACCATGTGCTAAAACATCTCTTCTTACTAACTTTTCAGACTCATCTCACATCCTTTTAAAACCATCTGAGTCCCTAAAAACCCCATACTTTAGAAGACTTTGCAATTAATATAAGCTCATTTTTAAGACGTACTTCTGGTTGAAGTCAGGTGAGAGAAAACACAGAACAAGTTCTGTTGAGAACTATTCTTGTTTTGCCTGAATTGGATTTTTTC
Source organism: Monarcha castaneiventris obscurior (assembly GCA_026261815.1). NCBI lineage: Eukaryota > Metazoa > Chordata > Aves > Passeriformes > Monarchidae > Monarcha > Monarcha castaneiventris. The sequence continues at coordinate 2,513,654 of JAMPIT010000550.1, forward strand.
CCCCCATCCAAACTAATTAAAAAATGTTCAGAACAATGAGATTTCCTCAGCTTTCTTACCGTGGGCAGGGATTTATTTCTGGGTTACAGGATTGCAGAGGTATTATTCAGAGAATAAAAAAGAAGGCCAGACATTTGTAAACAATGGAAAAACAGCTTAACCATTTGATCCGCACTTTCCTAATGGTCACCATTATAGAGCTTATTTTGTTCTTGTATTCCGTTCTTCCAGAAATATCCAGGAAAAAAAACAGTTCAGCTTACCCTTGAAATATTTCCCTTTTTGATTTTAACAAAACTGAGGAGTTTCTGAACATTTCTAGCTTGTATCTGTATGCCATAGGACTGCACATTTCCTGAGCAGGAGAAGAAGAAGCCCTTTCCTGAAGCCCTGAAGAAGAATCCTTTGGCCATATATTCCCTTTATAAATCCCCAGCTGATGCAGTTTATAATACTCCACTGAACTCCTGACTTCCATTTACAAAGCCCAGAAGAGAACTCATAGCCAGTGCCAGGCTGCTATGTACACCAAAGGGTATTTCCATTTGATTAAGGCTCCTCCTTTATTCTCCAGGTTTGAACAGAGTGAGTAGGAGTAGCTTTCTCTTCTTTATCTCCCCAGTATTGCAGTTTTTTGTTTTCAGTGCAAGCTACTGGCATAAAATATTTAGCTAGAAATGAACAAAAAAGCATCTTCATAGTGGGAATATATAGATTGCATATGGAATAGATGGAAATGCAGAAAATTAATTCTCAAAGGCCTGGTAAAATTGCATCTGAACTGTCTGGAAGCACAGATATGCCATGTTTTAAACACCACTGTGATTGGTGCTTTCAAAAACCAGAGGAGTTCCTTAAACTTATCTTTTTCTGTCTGAAATTTAAAATTTTTGCAGGTATTACAGGTTTACTTGTTCCACTCAGCTCATATAAACCCGAGTCACTGCTTGCAAATGCACATGCACAGCACTCCAGCAGTAAATCCACTGTGCATTCACCTGTAAGCCAGGGGCAATTAAAGAAGCAATAACTAACGTGGCATTATTTTGTTATTGCAGGGCCGGAGTCATGAAAATTATCAAGAATTTAATTAATGTTTTTGTTATCCTGTGCATGACAACTGCCATTCATTAAGACCTAATCAGCAGTAATGGATAAGTACATGGTGGATCCCAAATGATGGCAGGTTTGGGACGAGCCCTGAGCTGCTGCCAGGCAGAGCTGCTGTTCCCTGGCCCACTCCTCCTCTGCTCTGGGAGCCAGCCCTCCCCTCTGCAGCCCAGGGACACAGAGCAGAGCCCAGAGCCCCAGCACAGGGAGCTGGGAGCACGCAGAGCAGAGAGCATCCCTCACCAGGAGTGCCAGGGATCACCTGGCACGGCAGGGATGGCTCCTGCTGAGTCCTGGTGCTGGCACACCTCGGGCAAGCCCAGCTGGGCTCCTTGTCAGGGCAGCACCCACAGCCACGGACAAACCAAAACTGGGATTGGGAATGCTCACTCACAGGGCTCTGGCATGATCTAGCCATAAAAATGCATAAAATGCTGCTGTTTGGTTGGGGTTTTTTCCCTTCTTACATGATGGATAATGGCAAACCCATCTGTGTTCAGGATCTTGAAAACATCCTTCCATTTGGCCAAGGCAGAATATGTCTCTGCAGCATTCCACTTGCTCTGTGGTTCTGGGAACCTTAATTAAAAAAAAAAAAAAACCCTAAAAGCAATCCTGCCTGTACTGTTGCAGTCCAAAGAGATTCAAATTATTTTAAACCAACATCTCTGAGAACTACCATTAACACAGGATGTTGGTAACAGGTGGTTTCAAAAGAATTGCACACACATGTGTACACAGATATGTTCTTTTGTTATTACCTAACTTGAATTTTCAGGGACCCTGAGAAATTTGGCAATCCCAGATTAACAATTTTTGGGTTGACCAAGAATATACTGAAGCAATTTTGAATGATGCTTCGCAAAAAATGAGTAAGACATGGTTCAAAATAAAGTTAATCTGTCACTGAGGAAAGGTTTTTGTGATGAAGGGCTCAAAGATAACCAAGTTATGAAAAAAAATCAATGGTCCACATGATGAACAGGTTATCTGATCAAATGTAATCAAATATAAGATGGCTGTCCAGAGAATGGATACATTAGCAAATTAAAGAAAGAAATCAAACCAAATCAGAAATCCTTTGTGGGAATTAACCCAGCACAGGAATCACTCAAGTGAAACATGGGGAATCAAAGTGGATCATAACTTACAGCACAGGTGAAACCACACCTAAACTGCTCAAACCTCAGTGAGCTGTGCTCATTCCCCTTCAGAGCTGGGTGAAACAGAATTAATCATTTCTATAGCTGATACTGCACTGCTCCTTTATGCATAAATTAACATCTCATTATCCCTAAAAGGAACTGGACCTCGGGATCTTGTTTAGGGTTACTTGCATTGGATTTTGTTGGTCTGGTTATCTCAGGCCTTGGTGCAACACTGCACAGTGAGAACAGGGGTGAAAATATGAGCTGCTTTCATTCAATAACACCTTGTTATTTATTAAAAAGCATTTGGCCATGTCAGAGTTTGCCAAATGCAATAATTAGGTGTCATGCTCCTATAAAAATGTAAGCAATACACAGCCATTAATGGAGAAAGAATTGAAGGCTAAGTAAAAAATAATGAATCAATGGAACAGCCAGAGATTCAACAGAGGAATCCCAATTTCTGCTCTAAATACACTTCTGGTGGAATTTGTCTAAGGTCTCAGATCACTTGTAGATGAGACTTTCCATTTTCTGAATTGTAGATTGTGGACATTTGGAAGAGATCTAAGCTAGTGCTAATTAATCCTACAACACGAACAGCAAATCCCCGTGTTTGGCCTGAACTTTAAGACACTCATTGCCATCTCCTTGCAGACATGACATTATGAGAACCCCTCACAAATTAGCTTACATAACAGAAAATAAAACTGAGTTTACCCTTTAGAAAGACAGAGTTCACGGTCTACAGGTGCTGAAAGTAGAAATTGGAGCTGAAAAGAGGCCAAATTGTTTTAACATTTAACCAATTTGGATCAGACGGGCTGAAGTCGACGGTCACAATGAACTAAGTGAAATATAAAGGAAACTTGATTCTCCCGTTTTGTCCTACTGAAAAATGGGTTTCTGGAAAGGCACAGTTAATCACAGTGAGGAAATGACATGTCATAGTCATGGCACAATTGTGACAGCACCGCTGCTGCTAATTCATGAACTCTGTGACCATTTGTGATTCTCTTCCTTGTACTAAATCAAAGGTTGAAGGCCAGAGTACTCCAGGTTTGTATGAGATTTTGCTTTGACAGGTGCCTCATGCAGAATATCCTTATAAAATAAAGATATCTATTATACTTATCATTTTGTAAGTTTGGGAACAAAAATGTTAGGATAATTGAACTAGGTATAACTGCATGGCTAAAGTTTGGTGGGGACCCCTTTTGCCTTTTTTTTTTTCTTTTTTATTTCAAAAGTTTAAAAAAAAAGTGCCCTTCCTAGCAAAAAGCACACCAAGAAATACCACCTAGATGACAAGAACAATTTTGGATTGATCCAGGACACACTTTGCCTTAAAAATGCTTTTCTTTTACTTTCTAAGAAGCTGCTTAGTGAAGAAAGGAAAGGGACACTTGAACAAAAAAGTTTCTTGCAAAGTTATTTCACCCAGATGAATCTGTGTAATGGAGACCTTTTTGCTACTTCATGTACTGGCTAATGAGGAAAAGACATCCCAGCTTTTAAATCCAATTGCACCTCAGCTGACCTACAGTTCTATTCACACAGAGGTAGACGGGAAAAGGTAACGATTCCCACCTGACCCAAAATTTCAAGCCAGTGATACATTTCAAAGCATTTTTCTTCTGCAGGCTGAGTAGTATTTCTATGAAAGTGAGCAACAAATGCATTTCTGCTGATCTCTGCATTTCATTCTGGTGGAAATAAGTGCAGGAATACACACGAACTGAGACTTCTGGGGTCTGGGAACCACAAGATCCCAAAGGCTCAATTTCATTGTTAACGAGCAGGTGAAGTTCCCCACTCAGTAGTTTATGTTCCAAGTAGAACCACCCCATTTTCTGCTTGAAAAACACAAACCCCGTCCTTCAACATGCTGATAAAAAAAACACTCCAACACAAAAAGTGTAGCAATGATCACATAAAAACACATCCGGCCTACAGTGGACATGCTGCGACTTAGATAGGGTCTGAAGGAGGAGGAGGAAGAATAATCATGATTGTTGAAGATGGAACATAATTCTGAAAAAATTGAAATTGTTGTCTCTGTATGTGGTAGCCTTAAACAATATTTAAGTGGCTGTTATTCCACTTCAGAAATCTGTTCTGCTGTGTGTTCTGTGGAATTAGATCGAGAATAAATTTGGATGAAGATAAAGTGCCAGCTCCATCAGTGAGAGTGGAACGGAGATCACACTCAAGTCAGATGAATAAAAAGAATGATTAAATGAGGTCTATGTGCTTTTTGTAAGATGTACGGCTGGAGGCTCTTTTATGTGAAACGACTTCAAAGCTACCTTGTAAGAGTACATTAAAAATAAAATAGCACCCAGAAAAGATATGAGAGGGCAGAATTTTAACCCTGAAAGTTTCTGCTTTTCTTGGTAAATTACAGATAACACTCATCAGCAGTACTTAAGCCACTTCTCCTCCACAGGCTCGACAGTGGCAGCCAGGAGTGTTGTGACAGTCCAGCTCCTTTAAGTGGCACAGAGACAGCCTAGAAACACCCAAGTGACAGGAAGATAGTCTAAAAGGCACAATGATTGTAGGGACAAATCTCTACCTGCAGCAGCCCCCTACCACCCACACTGTAATAACGATAACCCTTCAACGCAGAGAAGACACCAAATTGTGCTTTTTAATCTCTGACACTGATTTACAGACTGATATTTGTACATTTAAATGCACCAGTGCTGCCTGTTGCTGCATCCAAGCTGGGGCTCTATGTGGGTGCTGCTGGGAGAGAAGGTGTCCTGCCTTCATGAAAGCAAACACATCTGGGGTGCAAGCCTTGATTTTCAGTGTCTGATTTTATCACAATGGATGCACACTCATGAAGCAAAAAACCCAGTTAGGTTTTCAGCTTGTGACTGGAACACTTGCTGAGATTTTTCAGCCAAGATGCTACATCTTTAACAAACCTTCAGTATTGATTTCATGCCAAAATATTTGCTACACACCGTATCTGTGGGATCTTAGACGTTTCAAATCTCTCTGCACTAACTTGCTCCTCCTTTACAGAGCTATAACCTATTCAAGGATGTAACTGGAGCAACTTTGGGTGAGGGGAGCCACCTCCTTTGCTCTCACCTCAGTGGGATGGAGCTCTGCATTTGCCCTCTTCCCTTCCCTCTCCCTGTGGCAGCCTCCCCTCCGCCGTGTCCTCGGGGCTCCTTTGCTCTGTGCCCCTCTGATGGGGAGGTGCCTGAGGCTGGAGAAGGGAAAGGGGCCAGGGCCACCCCCAGATCTGCTCTGTTTGCACTGCCAGGGGCACTGGGAGCTGTGACCCCTCTGGCAAAGGGGGCACAGAGACTCCTGAGCCTCCCCTCTGGGGTGGGCTGGTACCAGGTACCTGTGGTGGAGGTTCTGAAAGCACCACACCCACCACAGCAAACTGAGCGTGTGTAAAACTCTGATTTCCTGACACTGATTTATTATTGCCCGTCATCATCAGCTGTCAGAGGCAAACTTAACCTTCCAGACTGAAAACTTTGCTGTGGCTAACAGTTGGGAACTCTTATATTTCATTCTGACTTCTGCTGAAACAGTGAAATAGAGATTTTGCTGGTTCAACAGATGTATAATACCATGCCTGTCCAGATCCTTCTTTATTTTGGCAGATGTTAATATCTGCTGATATACAGACAAGATAATTTTAAATTCATGAATTCTATAAAATTATATACATTATTTACTGGCTTATATTTTTAAGGAAAAAAATTATTTCAAAATCCATTATTTATACTTACTCCAGTTTTTCACTCAGCTATATATATAGCATGTACAAGTAAAGTGGGTATAGCTGGACTTATACAGGTAAATTTTTAGAAATAAAAAAAGCCCTGATGATGGGTAAAATATTTTCAACAGCTCCTGCAAACCACTTAGTACCTTTTACTGACAAATGCACAGTCAGAGTGTTTATAAATGAAATTACAGTATCAACTAGCACAGTGACAGCTTCATTATTAGCAGGAAATTTTGGAGTCTATTTAGGATTCAAGTTCAGCTGAAATTACTAAAATATTTAATGTAATAATGAAGTGCTCCAAACTATTCTAACACAGTCACATTTAAAACTTTTGATGGACAATAAGTTACAATGTCTTTTCTGTGAAAAAAAAAAAAAAAAGAAATCTCTGCGTGCTATTACTTTACACAGATTTGGTACTTCATCTAAAAATGAAAGGTGAAGGGTGGTTAAAGCACAAGCAGCCTGAATTTTTTACGATGACAATTCAGAATTTTCAGTGTCTGAGGCAATTCAAACTGAAAAGCAATTTTACTCCTACATTTACCTTCAAAAGGTATTCTACAATAGTAACTTTCAATTTGTAAGCCAATGTGAGCCCATTATTGCTTGTAGGGCACGGCAGCATTTTCGTTAACCCTTCAGAGCAGTGAAGAATTGGTGACTTTTGGCACATTCTCCTCGTTGGATCTGAGGGGGGCTCTGAGCATTGCTCCATTTTGGAGAACCAGACCTGTGGGAGCAGCACCTGCCTGAAGCTGCTGGCTCCAGGAGCCCCTCAGTCAATATTTTGCAGAGAAAGGGACACCAGGATCAATCAAGAGTTTGTTTTCCCCTCTGCTCTGCTCTGGGTGCTGACACCAGCTTGGAAAAGAGCTTCGTGAAACCAGGATGGACAAATATTTCCATAGACAGAGTGAGAAGAAAGCTGGGCCACCTGCCACTCCCAACCCCACCCATGTTCCTTCCCAGCAGGAGAAAAACATTAGAATTGTTTTTATTATTATTATTATTATTCTACATTTTCCTCATCTGAATCCCATTTGTTAAATACTGCACCTTTTTGGGCAAAACTTTGTGAATTTTTTTTTTCCACCTTCTGATCTCCTGCATATAATAACCTCTGTGCCAGACACCACATTTACAGAAATTAGGCTTTTGAACTCTTTCTAGATCTTGTGATGCAGTTTTTGGGCACCTATGCAAGTCTGCACACCACAAAAATTGTTGGAGATATGTCCCAATATTAAGCCATTTACTCTGGAACTGCAATAAAATGTCAAATTAGTCACCTTCTATGTATTTAGATCACTATTACTTATAATTTATTACTAACCATGGATTGAGGGGGAGTGGAGAGCAAAGAAGAGCTAGAAGGGGAGGACTTACAAAACAATTCCATTTGTCACTTGTTTTTTAAACTCTGTGAACTTGAAGGCAATTTCCAAAAGAATTTTCTCCCTTACAAGTTAAATCCTTTTTCTCCTCCTTCTGTTCCAGTGCTGTTAACAAAAAGCAGCTCATAAATCAAACTTTAATCAAGCTGAAAATCCCAGTTTTATTTCTTCGCTTCCCTAGGGGGTCAGAGCATTTTGCAGAATCTTTTATTTTCTGAACTTCTCTTCTTCAGAACTTCTGTTTGCTGCTTGCTTTCTCTCATAATAAAATTACTTTCATTTAGGATTACCACCCTCCTTTCCTTCCTGACATTTTACTTGCTTCTTCAGCCTCCTGTGATTGAAAGTATTTAAAGCCCTGCAACTTAATTGGAAGAAACATGATTGTAAGGGATTAGCAACCCCTCAATTCAATATACAGAATTATGTTTACACAGCCAAGGAGAGATTAATCTACTATTTCTCTAATTTTTCTGGTGTTCTCCTGGCTTTAGACTTCAAATCTTTATAAACTAAGGCCATATTCAAGCAGGAGAACTGGTGGAAGCTCAGGACATTGTCACTAACTGCTCATGCTGTGGATGGGGATTGTGCTGAATTCACTTTCAGTACTGCATATTATATACAAGTCTTATTTATTTTAAATTCCGAGCTCTATATTTGAAGAAGTAACAGCCTGCTATAAAGTTTAACTGACACAGCTGATTTAATGAGTCTTTAAATGACTCCTGGATTACTTTATCTTGGAATGAAAAATGACTTTTTTTCCTTTTAATCTGCAGTTAACAAAACATTGATTTGGAACAAATAGACATTGATTTTAAAATTTGGACTAGGTCATAAACTTTTTAACCCCCATCCTTTGTTAGCATTTTAAAGTGTAGTTTACAATGTTAGACTCGAGGCCCTGCAGTCTCTTTGAGGCTTATTTAGGAGTAGGGCAGGGGCAAGAATGAATAAAACCAAGCAAGCTGCCTTTGGATAGCACGATAAGAGAAACTCAACCTGAGCAAGCAAATGAAAGGAACATTTCCTGTGAGACTGCCTTATGAGATTTCCACAATGGCTGAGATTGTCTTTAAGGTGATAAGCCAAGTTTTATACTGCAGTTTAGGGAATCACTTCCCAGGAATGAATAGAATTACGCCTATGGCATTTAGTAAAAATCAATGTTGAAGGACAAGAAAGCCCCCCAGCTAACACTTATAAAAATCTGCCTCTTTTACTTCATTCTGTTACCTACTTGTTTTCTTTTATGACATGATGGAGAGAGCCCTGAGCTGCAAGACGTGAATAAAAGAGAAAACTTCCTTAAACAGTGAAACTTCCCAATCCAATCTGTAGTGAACCCAGGCATTCCAGATACGGAATTTAATTTCTTTTAAACTTACTTCACTACCCAACAAAAAAGATAAAAGCCCTAGAAGAGAGTAAAGAGACAGTTTTACACAGGAGGCGCCTTCCTTATTTCTTTTAAACAAGGAGCTATTTTCCTCCAAAATAGAAGTTCTGAGTAAAGCAATCCAACTGATATATCTGCAAAAAAACTTCCCTGAATCAAAGAGCCATTCCAAGTACATATTTTAATAGCATGGACTCCAAGCAAAACTCAGGATTTGATTTCCTGTAATATGGAAGTGGGAATGTCTGGGCTGTCAGGGATGGTTGTGCTTTAAATGCTCTAATTGTACAGAATATGCACACAAATATCAGAGCAGAATATAAGCAGTACATGTAAATTAATGCTAAAATCTACTGAAGGGCTGCCTGGCCTCTGCTCAGGTTGTAGCAGTGATGTATTGCAGGCTCCCTGCTACTCTGCTTCTAAAGGTCTCAAGTGTCTCCAGGCAGCTCCTGTGTTTTACTGATTATGATGAACAGTTTAATAGTTTTTGGGTTTTGCTGACTGCTGCTTTTCTATTGACAATTCATATTTGGGTGGGGATTTGAGCTACACTAACAGTAATAAACACTGATTGTCAAGAAATCTTTCCAAGTGCCAGGCCTTTCAGGCCAAGATCATCTTGCTAGGATAAGACAAGTAGATACCCACAGCAGGGTCACAATCTCCAGAAGCTGATGTACCACGAGGTTCTGCTGCCTGAAACATTTCTTCTGGTGTACAAAAGTCACTGTAAACAATTTGGTTTCTTCTGGTGTACAAAAGTCACTGTAAACAATTTGGATAAAAAGTATTTGCACTTGATTTAAGGGGGCTAAATTGCTTGGCTCAATCAGGAACACAAACAAGAAAAAGAGCAATAAAAAAAACCAAACCCCCTGAACTCATTACTCATGCATTTTCATTTTTTACTTTGTTTTCTGTCTCATTCTTCAAATAGACTTTCGGTACAGTAACTTCAAGTGTGACAAATAAGGGATTAATTCTTTGAGGAGCTGCTATTAATTCAGCACTGAATGTCACGAGTTTACCCTTCTCCAGAAGTTTTAGCTGCTCTACAAAATTTTGTTATACCCTTAGTGGGACTTTGGATGAAATTAATTCTCGGAGTAATTATCCACATTAAGGAGCTGACTACCTCTGCTGGAAATGAGAATGTTGAACCCCTCAGTGCGTGCCGAATTTTCGACGTTATCTCCAGATCTGGTGCTCCTGTGAGCGAGGCTGCACAGTTCACAGAGGATTCAATGGGCTGTGCACACAGGGCTCTCCATCACTCTCACAAGTGCAGGCAGGAGAATAGGGATTTGCATGGATGTGCTGATGCTTTGGAGAAATGGGGGACTCCTTTAATGTGTCCTTCACACAGCAGATGGTTCGTGAAATCTGTTTCATGGTTGGGGAGCTTTGTAAAGGCTTGTAAAGATTTGTTGCCCAGTGCTTTTGCCACAGAATGAAGATGTATACCCACACCAAAAGCACCAAAAAAATCAATTGCAACAGCAACAGCTCATAGAGGAACCTGAGTTTTTCTGAAATGAAAGAAATGTTTGGTTTTAGCTAAATCATGAGGTTTGGTGTGGTACTAAGGAATTTTTCACTCAAATAATGAAACTGTTCATAATCCTCTAATCCTACCTTGTTTTCCCATGGTAAAAGAAAACATAAAAAAAAAATAACATAATGTATTTAAAATCTTAAGGAATATTTAAACCACAGGTTGCCCCAGTTCTTTATAGGCTGCACTATGTATAAACAATCAGAACACTTGTTACTACAGAAAGGTGAAACCAAAGTTTCTCAGCTGAGATCAAACCTTTGTAAATCCTTGCACCTCTCTGACATTTACTAATGTATTTTCTCATGTGCCATCAATCAGATTGCAACTTTGAGCCTTTTTTTTCTTTGTTATTATTGTACCAGAGTGGAACCTTGAGGCAACACTGTTCTAAATTGTTTACTTCTTCTTACCCTGGTTTTAGTTTCTTATCAAGTTTCTAATCCAAAGCAATAATTTACCTGACAATTCATGGCAACTCCTTTTCTATTAATCTGTCAGAGACTTTAATCTTTTAATATTCCAAGGAATTATTCGAACAAGGTGCAGTGTATCTGTAATTCAATCAACAAACAAGAAATCCTAAAGAAGTAGGATGGGGAAATATCCTATTTCAGGAGCCACGTGGGCATAATTCAGTTTTTTAGAATTCCTTTCACACTGATGGTAGGTTTTAGATATTTTGAAACATTTTGCCGACATGTTTTGTCATTTTGAAAAGATCCCAGGATCATTTCTAGAATTTTGCAAAAACCTGATGCAGCAGCTGCTACCTTCTTCCTTCCACCACTGCTTATTTAGATGCAAACACCTTTTGTTAACAACTTGCTCGTGTTGGTGTGTTCCTTCAGAATTCAGAGATCAATATAGTCTGTGCTCGAGGACTTTTTACACTTCTCTGACATGCTCTGGCACCTGCATTTTTGGCTCACATTCTAATGGTAGTGGAATAATGAAAGCAAATAATCAATTTTTCACCACCACGTGATTCTCAACTCTGCTTTCTGCTTCCCAGTGTTCTGTCAGAGTTGCTGCTTCTTTTAGAGTCTTCATATTTCTGATTGATCCAGCCCAGGATGTGTTTTCCAGTGGTTTCTGGTACTGTGTTGTTGTTCCACTCTTTCTTACTTAGCTTGTACAAATTTTTGTTGACTTCAATAGATGAAATATCCATTTTCTCATGGAAAAAAAAAAATATTTCAGAACCTACTACCAAGATCTTTGAACTGATAGAAAAAAAAAGTCCAATGTACCCTTTTTATGCCTTCTGATATTCCTCTTTTGCCAAAAAGGAACATGCACATTTTACAGCCCTATCTAATAATGAAAATATAATGTACATAGAATATTTCATAAAATACACTGACACCCAGGCCTTCCTAGCTTGAACCTTCCACATTAAGTGGCTTGCAATGCCTCACAAAGGGAAAGCTGAAGGCAGTAGATGAGTTCTCACATTTGAGTCATTGTCTGACCCTCCCCAAGCCCTCTGAAAAGGCTCCAAAGTGAGTTTTTACACAACTAATGCAGCTGAGTGGAAAACAGAGGGAAAAGTGAATGCCCAGGTAATGGTCATAAGGAAGTAGAGGAACAAAGCTGGCAGCCTTAATGGCTTCTAAAGTCACTCATTTAGAATTTCAGCCCCTCATGGTGTTTCTGTTGATGTCTTTGCAGAGTACTGGTCAAATAAGAACTTGTTCTTCACAATATTATAAATATTTTAGAAAAATGCAATACCCTTCAAGGTCCTTGAAGTCTTAGCATGAGTTAGGATGTTGGCCATACAAAACAACCCAAATTTGAACTACAGCAGTTAAGTTATGATCCAGCTGAGGCTCTTAACGTGGGTATCAACAGCCTGTTGTTACACATAGAAATACAGAGATACATATTAGGCACACAATAATTCTACTGAAGAAGTTCCATTTTTAAATGGATGTACATTTTAAAAGAGTATTTTTATCTGCTGCTCCTGCCATCACTACACAACATCAGCTGCTTCACAATCACAGAGGGTCTAAACCATATTGTTTAAACCCCACCAACTATTTCCATGTGTAATAACATCTCCATATCCTGCCCCACACAATGGCAACAATCATCAGATTCAGCTACTAAATAACCAACATTCTGTTACCACAAATCTGTAAAAGTTTACTTCAAATGAAAATACTACAGAACCACACAGTGATACACAGAAGCCTGCATCTCTCATCACTTTCTCTGACAAGGAGAAAAAAAAAACTGAAACAATATTTTCAATGTTTTAAATATGTATATACAGAAATAGTTCGTCTCTCATTAGTGAATTTTCTCCACCTTGACCTTATTTTCCCAGAGAAGAGTGAGGTTTTATTTTTTAACCATTTTAGCTTTTACCATACAAGATTTGTAAGAGCTACATTTAGGAGATTGGGTTTGTGCATCATGGCAGGTCTGGCATGTGAGGAAATCTGCTACATGCTGGATTCCCCCCTCCCCATGCCTGTCCAAAAATACACAGCACAATTTCCATCCCATCATTTCAGCTAAGAAGAAAATCTGACAATTTATTACAGTCCTCCTGTGCCAGATAATAGTCCAATTGATGGTATGTGACAGAGCAGCTTAACTTCAAGAGCCAGCGCTTCTTCATATAACTGCTGTCACTTTTGCTTTTCTCAACTTCACCTCAGTAACTGATTTTTCCTTGCTGCTGTTTTAATTTTGATATGTCTTGTTTCCTCAGGAGGTTGCCAAGAAAGGGAATAAAAAATAGGTTGATGCAAAATATTCTGCATGAGGTGCCCCATCTCCCCTCTAACGCATCCACAGAGAAGAGCGTGCAGATATTTGCCACAGATCTGATGTGTACAAACCAAAGCTTAAAGTGTAAAAACTTTTTTTTTTCACTTGGAAAAGTGTCAACCTGCCTTCACTTCTCCACTGAGAAGCTGTTAATTAGTCCAGACCAGGGTCAGATTGCTACTGCATCTAAATTTGCCCATGCATGAGTTACTCTGCAGTCACAACCAAGCATCTACAGCAGAGAAACTGATGAGTGTAAATAAGGTGGGAATGATCAACAGGAGACCCAGAAGTTTTGTAACTTTTGGACAAGATTAGTACAAGGTAAGCACTCCATTTCTGCACACTCTGTCCTATCAGTTCAAGATCTGAGAGATGTTCCACGCTGTTTAATCTATTTATAGCACTGATATATCCCAATATCAATATCCCAATATCAAACTGATAAAACCTCATGCCCCATGCTAGGCTGGCAGTGGCCAAGCAGGAGTTTCCACTAGCCCAGCCTGCACTACCTGGCAGCTCAGGAACTCTGTGAACCAGTGGAGGAGAATTGGAAATGCCCTGCAAATGATTGCTCGTGTTCATTTCCTGTTCTCATGGAATTCTGCACACACAGCCACCCACCCCCCCACAGAGATTTAAATGCATCATCACCAATACCCACAGGTTTTTCCCTCTGTTGAAAATTCTCCTTTTGGGATACAGGCCTCAACTGTAAAAGAAATTAGTGAGAACAACACAATTATGGGTGATGCAGTATTTTTAATTTATCCATTTGTAAAATAAATAGTGGTAATTGTAGAAATTAATTGTGGAACACCAAGCAGCTCAATCCTTTTCTTATTAAGAATGTAGTTAACTGGAGATTATGCAGCTATGGAATGACTAAATCTGCATTATGAGTTAATGCACATACTTAGGTTTTTATCATGCTTAAGATATTTACCTTCATAAGGACCCAATCAGTAACACATAGTGGAACTGAACTTATCCATCAGATATTAGAGTATGATAGATGCAAATAAAACAAATGTTAATTAACTTCTTTTAAGGTTATACATAAACTCCTTTCCTGAAACTGAAATTAAGATTTTTTTTATTAATAGATGCTTGCTTTAAATATCATAGAGAATTTTTTTAAAGCTTTATTTAAGAAACTTTTTAAGCAGAAAAAAAAAATTAGAATCCTTCACTGATGCTTTTTTCTCCCTCTGAAATACTAGAACAGTTTGAATCTCGTGTTACTGAAGAATTCTGAAATCTATTATTACATTCAAGCCTTTAATGACTAACCACTTTTGAAGAGATCCATGGACCATGCCACGTTGCCTGAATATTTGAAAGAAGTAACAAGAGCACTTTGCAATACTTAAAAGTTCCTCTTTTTTTTTTTTTTTTTTTTAACATGAAAGGATTTTTCTTTTAGAATTATGTACTTATAACAGTCCTTGGCTGCAAGTCTCCTCAGCCCCAGGTGCATTTAAACAATCAAACTGTGATTTGCTAACAGTAACACAAAATAAAACCACAATCTGATTGCACTTCAGAGATAATGCTGGCATCTCGTCTCCCCTTCCACTCCTATCTCTGCTCTGCCACTCCAAAAGAACAGTTTGGGTTGGCTGCTGGGCTAGACAAAGCCAGGCAGTGCTCACACCTGTTCAGGCACCAGAAAAGAAAAGGTGAAAGTTGTGCATTCTAATTCTGCATCTTTGATAACCACCCTCAGTCAAAGGGGGGTTTTAAATTATCTATTTATACACCACTTAAACAATCTGGGAATAAAGCTTCACTGTTAAACATACATAGGTGGGGATCATCTCTCAATAGAGCACTTATTAAATTAATGCATAATTTAATACAGTGCAGAGATCAACAACACAATTCAAAAGCACTGGTATTTTTATTGAATCTGAGCCCCTGAGTGTTTGGGAAGTAATATAAAATTAAAAGCTTTTCAACCTTAGCTCCTCTAGTAGTCACAATTATTTCACTGTTTGCTTGAGAGTTCAATCCAAGAATCTGCTGAAAGTCAGTGGAAGGGCTTTGGTGAATTAAACAAACAAAGAGAAAAGCACTAAACTTCCTGGATCAATTAAGTCACATTGCAATTCGTGTAAGTTGAACCAGAGAAGAGTAACTAATTCTGTCAGCAGGGCTCACCCTTGGATCTTGCTCTGAGTTTCCTGTCCACATGTGCTAACTCATTTACAAAATCTCTCTTGGACTGGAGACAAAAGATCTCCCACTAGATGAAATCTGGGACTACTCTATGAGCAAACATGGCAGAGGATGCATCTGGCATCACTCCTCCCAGCTCAGGCTTCAAAACGGGCTTTCAGAACCACCCTCAAACACCATCTGCACGTTTCACATACCCTACTGTCCTGCTATAAAAATACATTTGCAGTTCTTTCTGAATCTCTGAAAAATACTTACCAAATCTCCATAGAAAATGAGTGTTTTGGGAATACATTGGGTGAGTTGTGTTTCCTTGTGACCGTGTGCCTCAAGGTATCCCAGCCTTACCAGGACTCCTTGGCTGCTCTCAGCAATGGAACAGCTTTGTGCTTCCAGCTTACAGCCCTCAAAAACCCTGGTTTAAATTTAAAAAAAAAAAAAAAAAGTTCCCAAGTCTCCATTAAGATTCTCTCTAATGAGAGCTGAATAGGTCCCATGGAATAAAAAGCAGAGAGGATTAGGGATGATACACTCACTGGGATGGAGACTGGGGACGTATTTATGGGACAGCTGCCCAGGAAAGCTCAGCTGTGGGACCTTGTGGGCTGCACAACCCTACAAAACAGAGGTCAGAGGCCTGTGGCTATACTCTGTGTTAAACAGACAGGAGATCGCTCCCACAAGTGGATTAAAACAAAGAAACAACTTCTAAATAATAATAAAAAACCAACAAAACCCCCCAGTGTAGGCCCAGCCACTGATGCACACAGGAAGAGAACTCAGTAGAACCTCTCATATGCAGCCAAGTGAACCAAGAATCAGCTTTTTCTACTCAGTTAATAAAATGTGAACACACTGACTTCATCATTCTCCCCACCCCGTAAAAATCTTCACTTGTCATCAGTAATTGGAGGGGATACTTTTAGTAGGGTTGTAGATGCTGACATACCCAGGGTGTTCTTGCACTAATGGCAGTTTTAAAAATGAGAGTTTCTGGTTCAGCACCTGCTGATGGAGGATATGTCCAAATATTTGTAGCTGCAGCCCTCTGGTTTCAAGGTAAGCTGTTCTTCTCTGCTGTGTCCTGATCCATAATAACTCTGATCCAAATGTAACACTTCCCAAAAATAAAAAGTGTTTTTAATGAATTCAAGCAACCATATACTCCTCTAAGAGCTGACTTTTTGAGTTAAATTTTTCAAGTCAGCATTAAATAAACTAAATTTGTACAGGAGGAGCTGTTTAAGCTTCGACTTCAAAATCCTGAGCCAGGATTGCCACAGTTAGGAGCTCTTAACTCCCATACTCCATCCCAGGGCTCCAAGGACTGGAGACTTTGCACACCATATGTGCTGTGAAGGTGTCCTAAAAGAAGGGATTATGTAGTGTTTTGAGTAAAAAAGGAGTGAAAAAGAGAGAGAGAGTGTACAAGCATGCACTGTCAGTATTTCCTCCAGTAAATCAAAATAAAACCTCACTTCTAGACCAGGTAACATGATCCTATTGTTTCATTACACATTGTGCAATTCTTCAAGTGTCTACTAATTCAATATCGTATTCTCACCAAAATTAATAGCCCAGTTTCCAACATTTTCTACTCGTCAAAGGCGTGCTGACCTTCATTAACAATAATAGCAACACTTCTGAATAGATGCAAAATGGTGGCATTTGGGGAGTAACTTCAGACATCTGCTTATTCCTCCCTCAAACGTGCTCCAGTCTAAATAAGGGCATGTTTTGCCGACTCTGTGTAAGAGGGGGATAAAAAAGGTCCAAACTTTAACAGATTATAAAATAAACTTCCGTAGGTTTTTCTGATACCCTCTTAATTACAGGAGCACAGGTTCCTCCAACAGAGCTGAAGGCTCCTTGGCATTCCCTTTCCTATCACTGCTCCCGAGTAGGCGATAATTTGTCACAAGACGTTCACTGCTGCCTGAAGCTTGATGGAAAATCTCAACACATCACAGCACTTTGTCAGATCGTGGAGCAGCCCTCCATCTCCCAAGGCAGCCAGATGATCAAAAATCTTCGAGACGACACATGTTAGTCCTAGAACTCCTTGTCTGGAGTGTCAAGAGGAATGGCCAGCACAGATCAAAGCAGTCATCCATCTAATCCCAAATCCTGTCTTGAACAGTGACATTTTGAGGAAAAAACCCAAAACTCTTCATTTAGGAGACAAATCTACCCTGTGAAATGTGTACTTTTTACTACAAGCGCCACAAGACCATTTATGCAAGGAAGCATAAGATCTGTAATCCTTTCAATGCCCTGACATAATTTAAATACTAATCATTTCAAGAAGAGTGTTATTTTATTCTTATTAATGTTCAGTTCAGGATACCATATGGCAATGAGTGATGCAGATTAATCATTAGCCCCAAGAGAAAAACAAGCTCTCTCTGATGATTTTGAATAGGCCAGTTTTCCATTTCTCTGCTCTTCCTCCTTGAAGAGTTCAGAAAATATCCTCCCCACATCTTCCACAATCCCATATCACAGCTTTACCACATCATCTCTCAAAGATCAAATCTTCCCCTTCTCTTTGGAGAGTTCAATGAACAAAAGATAAAGACTGGACTAGGCTGCTGAAAAATAAACTGCAGATTGGTTTCTTGGGTGAGAGCCAGCACTCAGCAGTTTAAGAAACAATAGGGAGAGGTGAAAACATGACAGGCAGGAGGCAGAATTTGTTGTTCCTACAAATGGGAACTACAGCTGTCCTACCTCTGGCATCCCCTCCAAGTTACTTGTACCTCTGTATGACTTTGCTACTCTTTCCTTTCAGTTCTCCCCTATCAGAAATTTCGACCTCAGAATTGTTCAGAGGGATCCTGAAATGCTCAAATGCAACATTAATGGGGAACATAGAAGTGCAAATATAAGGATAAACAAATTAGGCCTGAAGTGCTTCTGTGAGTGAGAGTTGTTCTATGAAATAAACAGAAAAGGTGAAAAGAAATACAAGCAACTGACAGGGCTCTGGGGGTATTTTGCTTGTTTGGTTGGTAATGAGTTTGATTTTTTTTAAGGGGAGGAAGTTATATGATTGAAAGGAAAAACAAGGTTCTAGTCATATCCTTGATTATCTCCCTGTTTTGGGTTTTACTTTTTGTGTAAGCCCTTTGGCATCACAACCAATGCTCCATTTTTGTACAGTGCCTGATACATCTTGGAGGCTGTTATTAATAATATATAATCCATCTAGACTTGCAAATTTTTTTTTCCATTTATTATACCTGCTCAGGCAAGTTTGACAGACTAAAATATTCACTTAAATGACACCTTGATTTACCAGAATGTAGCAGGTCAACGTAGGCTGAAACTTACATTCAAATTTTAAATTGGCCACCGTAAACTAGGAAAGGTATTTAATTAAAACACCAAATCTCACTTTATTCAAGATAACTTGCAAACATCCATTAGGAAGTTTATTCCTGAACCACTGTGAGTGTGGGATTTGCTTCTGGGCTACTACATGGCTCATTAAATACCTGTTTTTCTTCATGATTGGGCCATGCTGTAATTAAGGACAGCTGTACCCGAGACACATTTCAGTGAAGCTCAGCCACGCTAAAACACCTGAATTTAGATGTTCCATGAACTCAGTAGCTACTATTCTTTAATATATGAGACGAAAGAAACACCCACAGGCAGCAATATTACTGCAGCACAGGCACTGGCTTTGCTAGATAGGAGCCATCGAGGCCACCAGATACTGGACTTTCTAGATTTTAAATGGGAAAATTATCATTCTTTACCATGGAGATTTACTTTTGAAACAGTGCCTTGGACCTGCACAAATCTGTATCCTAAATGGAGCCCTACAGATGATAAAGAACTGAATAATACCCAAATGTAGTAGTCAAACATTGATAATAAAATGATTCTCTTTCTGTAGGAACATAAGGGAATGTCTGTGTATGAGGATTATCATACAAAGGGCTATCCAATGGGAAAATACAGAGATTACAATCCTAAAATACAATATAAAAGGCCAAAAGTCAACAACAGTGGAAAAAAAAAGGCAAATTGCAATCTGAATGTACCTGTTATATGCAGAGGAATTAACAAAAGAAAAATCAAGGAGCTTAAAAGTACTAACTCAGGTCAGGAGGGTTCTCATTAGAAATCGTTCATTAAATGGTCAGTGTTACCCTTTTGCCCCAATGAAATAAAAAACAAAATACATGAAATCTACACAGATGCTTAGGGGAGGACCTTTGCAACCAGTCCTCATAATTATTTGACAATTAAGTTTGCAATTGATAAGAACAAACATGGATTGAATACAGCTGCTTTCCAGCAGTGTTTCCAGCTGCACTGATCCACACAGGGGAAATCCTGCTATTTTACCCTCTTCTCCTTCAGATTGTGGAATTTTTCTGTATTCTGTAAATTATATGAGTAAAGAAAGCTCACATTACTATAGTTTTGCTCTGCAAAAGTCACTGCAGAAAAAAGTCTGACTACATATCATGTCAGTTTTTGCTTTGCAGAAAAAAGTGATAGGTGCATTGCTTATACAAGAATCATGACAACCACATCAAATAAACTTCATTTTTCATGGAGTAAACTGACAGTGACATTTCATATGGGGAACAGGGGACAGATTTTCAAATCTATGGAAATCTTTGACAGCTTAGATACAAAAACAGGCTGGGGTACCAGAGACATGTCAGAAAATAATAAAATCAAACTTTTTCTAGACAATAGAAAAGATTTGACAATTTACATATTTATAGGCTTGTTCAGTTACTCTACAGCAAAGGGAATAATCACCATCAATCAGTAATTCACATTCTTTATATCTTTCACTCTTTTAAAAGGGATGTTGACTACCCTAGAAGTTCAT
Source organism: Monarcha castaneiventris obscurior (assembly GCA_026261815.1). Taxonomy (NCBI): domain Eukaryota; kingdom Metazoa; phylum Chordata; class Aves; order Passeriformes; family Monarchidae; genus Monarcha; species Monarcha castaneiventris. Next base: position 2,533,864 of record JAMPIT010000550.1, read on the forward strand.
GTGAAAGATTTCTCATGCTTTGCCTTTAGAACTTCAAATAATAAATCCAATTAATTAAAGACAATTACCTTTAATTGAATAAAAATTAATTTTTAGTTTTGCAGGGCAAAGAAAGGAGAGCTTTATAAAATCTGTAAAGGCAATTTCTGCAAGATGATATCAGTTTCTTTACCTCAGCCCCTAGAAAGTAATTGGAGGAACACACTGAAGGAAGAGAAAATTTAGATTTCCACTGTGCTGTGTGGAAGCCAGATTACTCTGGGATCCTAAATGCAAATTAATGCAAATAGTGCTGTTTCCCCATGGCACAACATTATTTGGGTGGTGTAAAGCAAAAAAAAAAAAAAAAGAAAATCAGCTTTTCATGGAAATGGAATTTGGAAGTGACACAGTTAGAGAAGCTTATGGATTTCAGAACTTCCTACATGTTATGCTTTATTAAGATTTTGAAGATTTTAATTAAAAAAAAAAATTTCTTCTGTTTTCAAAGATAAACTTTCTCCAGCACAGGGATTCGTGGCTGTGTTGTTTGTTCAGAGCCCAGCTGAAACAGCAAGGCACTAACCAAGGCGTGAACAGCCCCCGTTTATCTGAATAGAATGTTAACATCCAAATGCAATTCTCACAGATTAAATATTAATAGGTGGATGGATAGTTTGTTCAAAACAAAAATTAGCTACTACTTTATTATATAATAGTGCTAATTCAGGATACAACTCAGCCAGTGTCTCCAGGAGCCTGGAGCATTAGATGGTGTGAGCAATGACTATAAGCAATGACAATGGTTGCTTGTAAGAGAACAGTATCAATAAAATAAATATTCTGAACTTTGAGGAAAGATTTCGCAAAAAAACCCTACACAGTTTGGGTTTAACCCCTTACATGTGACAACTCATTATCTCACAGTACCTTAGTCCTGTAATTATGTTAATTCTTGTAACGATGATGTCACGGTAGATGTTCATATTGGAAACAAAAAACAAGTATCCAGAACACATTCTCTGTGTCATTCCAATATTTTATCAGATTTGCTCATGCACAGACCCAGCGTTCAGGGTAGGAGAAATAATTCTTTAGGCTTAAATATATATACAGGACTTAAATTTATTCTGTCATCATTCCAAAATTACCAACAATGAAGTGGAAATTATTTCGCTACTCCATGCAGGGAATTCTACTTTAGACACTTGGACTGCTCTCGTGAATCAGGAAATCAAAATGTTCTCACACCACGCTCCTAGGCACACTGCAATATCTATTTTATTGTGTTTGCATGTTCATGTCAGAGGCTTATTTTTCTTCCCAAGGAAAGAAATTCAGATATAGTTTGAATTATTCAGAGAAACAAGTCAGAAAGGCAGCACTTGATATAGTGCATAAAAACATGACTATTATAATTCCACAAAAAAAAAAAAAAAAGGCAATGCTTGAATTACGTCCTGTCTAAAATAAGCTTTGAACACACAGAAATAAACTACCTTTTATTGTTCAGCTCCTCTGTGATGATTTTCTTTTCCACACAGAGAGAAGAAACCTAAAAGTCATCACTTTCCTTGTAAAGACATGGAGGGAGATGGCACAGGAGATGACAGAGAGCCTAAGTTTACCCACAGCTCTGCATGTCAGAATGATAACTGATTTTGCAGATAAAGGAAATGTGGTAGAACCAACCCATCTGAACCTCAATGTAAAATATTTGACACGTACAGGAAACTATGAGTTAATCTACAGAAAGTGGTGGCAAGAAATTATAAAAAGAGATAAAAGGTTGCTTAAATATTCCAAAACAAACACATTGCAGAGGGAAAAAATGAACAGGTGGGCAGGAGGCTTCTTATCCAGTGTCAATGGATCCATAAAAAACCAGGTGCTGCTCGGGTCTTCTGGTGGGAGGAAATTGAAAGCCATCAGCTCAAAGGGCACTAGAACATCAAACATGAGGAACTAAATGACCTTGAGAAGGATGGCAAAATGAAATTTAACACTATTAAAATTTAAGTGTACTAATAACAGGGAATGGCAGCCCAGGGGGCAGTTCATGGGAAAAGTTACAAGATGAAGATATTTTTGGAATACTAATTAACAGGCTGTCTGTGTCCCAAAATTCTTCCACCCTAGCAACTTCCATTTACTCCCACATACTTCTTTTTAATGCCTCAATTTTCCCACCTCTTTTTCAAAGTACCCCCTCCTTCCTTACAGTATATAAATGTACAGAATTACGGAGGGGGCTCTGGCTGGGAGGGAATGGGTCTCTACAGAACTACCCCAGCTGCTCCTCTCTCTAAACTGTCCCAGATAACACCATGATGGAAAAGATAAATGCACTTTGCTGTTCTATATAGGCATTTTTGGTATTTTTCTATAGATATCTGGAGGGATTCATGCTCTAATTCAATACATGAGGGTCTTATCTAGAGGGTTTATACAATTCTTGTAAACAGCAATTAAAAAAAATGAAGTTAAATAGAAAATGACTAAAGCTGGCTGGTGAATGGTGAACTCCACAACAAGCAGACTAAAGGATGCTTGTTCCTTTGCCTAAAAGAATGAATTCCAAAATACAATGATAATTTATTTTTTTTAAATGGATCAGAAGAATAAAAATTAGAGAATTAAAACAATATTGTTGGCACAAAACAAATGGCGTGAATATATTGGCACAGAAATTAGAAAACTTAAGAACCATTAAAGGAATTTGATAGCTCCAAGCAGTCATAAGAATAATTTTTAAGACAGAGCCTGACATAAAAGATATTATGTGATATGGTTGCCAGAAACAGAGGCTGATTTTGTTCACGCAGAAGGGTTCTGTGATCATAACTCTGAATTTTGCAAACTGCTTGTGCCTAAAACACATGAAGTACTTTAATCACAGGGATCTTTCTTGGTATATAGAGGAAAAGTCACATAAGACATTAACTTTAAAATATTTATATATTCAGGCAGGCTTTAGCCAGAAAAAAAACACATTAGAGCCTTACATCAATAATTTTGCATTAAAAAATATTTGTGAGTTACTATTGTTTTATGAGAGAAAATGTGGCTATTATATATAAATAAACACAATATGTGTGCATGTTTTTGCACAAAAACTGTACATGAAAAACGTGCATGCCTGGAAAATAACCACAGATATTATTTGGTCTTATTCTGGATCTAGTTTTCCTACCAAAAAAGTTGTCCTTATAACTGTGAACAATAAAACTTTAGTGAGCTATTATTGGTCTATTAATTTTATAATTAATAGACCAATAAAATAATTGCACTGACACCACTTCTTCCAGGAGTGGAGGGGCCAGCTGTAATATTCTTACAGCTTGAAAATTCACTCTGTCAAAAAGAATACAACCTTTATCCCAGCATGGTTTTTTTTAACAGACAAAATTTTAATTTTTAAAAATTGAGCCCCCTTTCTTCTTTCCAGATTAAAATGTAAACCAAGTAGTTTTGATTTCTCTTCTACAATATGCACCAGAAAAAGATGAGGGGGAAACCCTCATGTATTTTTGGTCAGCAAATATTTTAAAGACATTTTACACCCACAGTCTCTTTGTTTCTTATTAGCATTAGAGTGTGTTCCTCCTTTCTCTCCAAAGGACAGCTGCCTCATATTTCAAAACACTTTCAGTCTCTGAGGCACTTGTCACTTATATAACCAGAACACAATTCACTATGTACAAAAACTGCATTGCAATAGCAGGAGTTTTTACTCCTATTTATGGAAATGGGAGTGTGGTAACATAAATCTCTGTAAAACTCTTAATGATTGACATCTGCTTACACCTCGCTGTAAAACAGATAGACACAGCAAAAAAAGATGGGGTTTAGGATGTGAGTAAAAGTTAAGCAATAGGCAACAGGTATTTAAAGTCCCAAAAGCAATTTTAGAAGTATGAACTCTCTCTCAGTGGTGGTCCCCAAGTCTCCTTGGACAAATATCCTTAGGGCACCACAAAATGAGTGTGCAACATCTCATACTTCTGAGCCTTCTGAAAACACCCAAATGAATTGCTTTGGTCTTTTTATAGCCTCAGTTTAACTGATTCCACGTCCCAGAGAAGTGACCCAACACTCATTTACTGAACCCAAAGCCCCTGATTTCCTCACCCCTGTTCAGCCCGTGTGGATCACAGCCGTGAGCCCGGGTGGGTGCACTGGGGGGACACTGCTCTCGCAGGAATTCACACCCCCTGCTCCAAAGACAGTGATCCTAAACCCTTCTGCTGCCTCCCACCAGACTCTGCTGTGTGTTCATGGAAGCAGCATGGAAAGGCTGGGGTTGAAGCTCCTGCCAAAGCCTTCTCCCCGTGCAGGAGCCTCACCAGAGTGCGTCCTACGGGGTTTGTTTTGTCTGTGCTCCCTCACTCGTGTCCGCTTTCTCTAAGAGAGGACCAGCTCAGAGGAGCCCTTGGGGGTGAGGCAAAATCAGTCAGTGCTTCAGGGTAGCTGGAAGTCCTCCAGAGACCAGGAAGGAGGACACAGGGCTGCTGCCCATGTCCCACACAGCGAGCCCCGCCTGCGCCCCTGCAACTCACTCAGGGCCTTGAATGTGGGATATAATTTTGCTCCAAGTTAGAAAAAAAACCTCTTGGGAATGCTAAAAGAAGAGGTGATATTTGATGCAACCAATACATATGTCCCTGAGATTTAAGAATGCTATTTGTTTTGCAAAGAGGCTTCTCGTGTGAGTGCATTAATTCTGAGAACGGGCCTCACAGTGCTGCAAGATCAAACTTCTAGGGGACGAAAAATTCAAGAAGCTAAATATGTATGATCCCAGAAAGAAAATATTTTAAACAAAGATTAGTTTTTAAGAAAATGGCTTCATGCTGTTCACATTCAGTTCAAGCTTTCCCTTATTATATACAAATAAAAAATGTTTACTTCTTTGGATGGCTTGTCAGTATGTGTCAGTTTGCAATGCTTATGATAAAATGTCAACACAAAGCTGCAGTATATCAGGCCTCTTGTGTTTTAACCTATTTAGTGCTTATGGTTCTATCTCAGTAACTCTGTACATAAAAAAATGCATAATATTTTTTCCACTTGATAAGTCTACACTTAAGGGATCTTGGTGTATTGAAACAGTTATGCATGCCCTGAAGGTTACTTTATATCTTTTTTCCTCCCTCCTATTTCCAGATCCTCATTTATTTTTGTTTTTAACAGAATTTAAAATTAAGGTTTTTTAGAGCAGATAAAACAGCCAAGTGCTCACTGATGCTTTTAGGAAAATCCCTCTTTTGAATGCAAAAGCTGTTGCAGTTCCACTATCCAGAGCAGATCACACAGGAAAGTTTAACAAGCTTCTGGTGAAGCACTGAGCTTTTTTTTTTTTATTATTATTATTATTCCAGTCAGTCAACTGACAACAGCTCCAACCCGGTTAGAAATCCTTTAAACTGCACTTCAGAAATCACCATCACAATTGCTACTAATTGGCACTTTTGCTGGCAGCCTCAGGAAAAGAAAAGCAGCAGTGACTGAAGGGGCCGTGGAGAGAGTGAGCCCCTCCTGCCTGTCAGGAATCCTCTCCCAGAACAGGGCTGAGGATTCCTGAGGCAGAGGGGCTCTGGGAACAAACCACCCCAGGCTCCATCCGGGTTGTACCTGTGCAGAACGGGGCTACATCCCCTGGGCACAGACCAGCCAAAGTGTATCAGAGAGCCTAAGAATCACTTAGTAAAGATTGCTAAAATACGTTTTGTAATGGTTACTACTGAACCTCGCAGTTGCAGGTTGTCTTTTATTACTTTTCTAGCTGGCTGTAGAGAGGAAAACAATGCAGCCAGGAAGAAAGCAAGCCATGAGCTGGGCTGTGCCCTGCAAAACCTGAGCTGAGAGAGGATTAAACCCCAGAATTGTTGTGTTTAAAATTTTAGAAGCCTTTGTCTCATTTTCAATGAAACTATTAAGTCTCTGTGCTGTGCTTTGATTGCAATCTATAGCCAAGCTCCAAGCCCACCCTTCCTGGGTACAAACCATTTCACACAGCCCATGTGCAGTACGGCTCTTCACTGACAACACAAAACCACTTTTCACAAACTCCTAATTCCAAGACATTTTTCAATCCCTTTTGATTCCTAATGGTATGTTAGGACCACAAAAACAACATCTAGATTTTGTTAGGAGCTTTTCGTGAGCCATTTATCTTAAGAAAGACCAGGCCTTAACTGGTGCTCAAGCAAAAGCATTTTCACGTGAGTGAAATCTGCAGAAAGGATGCAAATTACCGAAGCAATTGCCCTATTGATTGTGTGATAAAGTGGCTTTCCCACTGTGTGGCAATTAAAGGATTGTGGCATTCTTTTCTCGAAAGGCTCTGCTGCAAGACAGCCAAGCGTGGAGCTGCAGGTTTGCATTTTGCTTGGAAGTCCCATTGCCCAGCTGGATATTCCACACAATATTCCCCTGTAACTGTGGGATTGCTGAGGCTGTTGGGCTGGCTGGGCAGGTAATGTGCACAAATCAAATCAACCCGTTCACCAAGCTCAAGGAACACCGAGGAAATTATTGCACTTATTTCACATATCAATGGACAAATAGCATTTTCCCCGTTTGAGTATGTTTTGTCCCTGCTGAAAGCTTCTCAGTGCCAGATGTGCAATAGCTGGAGGATATTCATGAAGCCAGGACTAAGACTTGGGCCTACTGCTCAGAATTCCTTACTATTTTCCCCAGTGATGGTTTAATGAGATTAAAGTCTGCAAAGTTCACCTTCTGGTGAGCAGGTGGAGAGCGGCAGATCAAACTCCCCATCAGTTCACTGCCTGTGTGCCATGGAAAAAGACATCCTCAGCCTCCATAAAGCAGCTGGATTTGTCAAACTGCTGATCCTGAGCTGTGCCACTGCACAGGAGATGAAAAAACTGCACTTCTTGTGACTTGCACGTCACTCTCAGGACCAGGACAATGCAGCACGGAGTGACTTGGATGGTTCCTTGGATCCATCCTACCTGGATGAAATATCCAAACTGCTTCACAATGGGGATAACGAATCAGTGAAAGGGAAGGTCAGATACCAAATGCAGTATTTCAGCTGCTGAAAAAACTGCATGAAAATAGACCAATCTAAAATTTACTGTTAATGTAGCTATCAGAATGGTTAAAACCAAAAAAAGCAGCATCAAAACCCCACAAACAACCCAAAATCTCTTGGCATTTCTGGATAATTACATAAAAATTGAACTCTTCTGGTTATTAAAGGTTAATATGTTCTTGTCAATATACTTTGGGTAAATATTTTGAGATATAATAGTTTTGTGCTAATGTAAACCAGCAGAACTACTGGGTTTTTTTTTTTAATATATTGGAAAACAACCCTTTAAACTGCTTCTTTTCTCCTTACAAGGGAAGCAGTGCTAGCAGCAATAAATATGTTTTCTACTTACTGATTTATTTATTGTTCTGTCAAACTAAGAACATTTGAAGTATTTCCGCACTAAATATATTCAACTTATCAAAAATCATGTACAGAATGAGGAGTGTCAGAATAAAATTAGCAAGATTTTCTTTTAGTGTAAGTCATAACAAACAGAGCTTTATATTTGGCACAATATAATTCTTGCTTTAAAATCAAAATTTAACCTTTAAATAAACTGCAGAATGAAAAAGCAGAATCCTGTTTTTCTGCGGAGGGATTTAGAAACAATATGTTGTTGTGCATATAATTTTAATGAATGGAAGTGACTGCACAGCCGTAATTATGAGATCCACATTTGATTGACACCTGATATTCAAGTGGAAAATGAGTAATTCCGTGATTTTGGAAAAGGAAGGACCATAATTCTTTTGATCACCATGTTAGTCAACAGCAGTAAGGACGTGCAGTGTGAGAATTAACACCCACAAGCTTTTTGTTTAAAAAGAACTCTACACTTTCAACTGCCAAGTGAAAAAGAGGAAATAAATTAATAACAAAATCTTAACAGAAATTTTCACCAAATTGAGTTCCTAAGGAAAAGCGATTTTAATCAGACTTTTAGTTTGCTAGCAAAGACTTCTGCAAGTAAAATGGTAAAAGTGATAGATACTTAACAGAGGCATGAGATTAAATCAGAGCAGTGTCACTCTCTGGGAGTTATCAGTCAACTCAGGAGAGCCAAACTACATCTGATATCCAGTACACCTGATTCTCCTCAATGCCAGGGTACAAAATACCTTCTTTTCTCTCTATCATCTGGAATAAAAAGTAGTCCTAAATGCAAATTTACTTTTAGTTGCGGTTGCTGGTGCTAGTTCTGGGGAGAGTGACAGAACCTCGCACAGATTTCCCAGGTTCCTGCTGCACAGTCGTGTCCAATGGGCAAGAAATAAATATTGCTTGATGTGGTTAAAACCCTGGAGTGGAAAGCATGAGACTTTTATTGTGCTGAGTGACTGGAATAAGCTGAAATTCAGATCATGTCACATCATCAGGATGGACTCCAACTTGCCCAGGCTGTAGCCCTTCTGCCAGATGGGTATGGCAATAGTGCACAGAGCAGCCTAAATTGTGATGGAGAAATGCAGCACTGAAATCTTTCATTCTGCATGATTTCATCCATTCCACTCCAGCCAAGCCAGCAGTGGAAAGTTTGGGGACGTTTGATCCTTGTTCTCTCTGAGAAATGCCATCTCCTTAATTCTACCATTACTTTCACAGGTACAAGAAAATTGGACTGACTTGCATTTGCACTGACTCCATTTCAGCGATGAGGGAAGCCATGAATTACTGCTCATCATCCCATGGTTTGAGTGATATGCTTCAATTTAAGGCCTACACCCAGGATAATACAGAAGTGGAAAGCTCACTAGAATAACATATCTTTCAGCTGGTAGAGTAACCCCATTTTTTGGAAATGAAGATGTTCTTACAGACACTTAAAGATGCATTTTAAGAAGGACAACACTGTACTTGAGTTGTATGCCTAATTTGCAGTGCAAAGATAAGAAATCAACTGCTTGTTCTTGAGTCATATTTTCAATGAGCTTGTTATTTGCTCTGCTCAGTGTTTATGCGAGAAAAATTGCTCATTGAAAAGTTAAGTAGAAAAGAACAAAGAAAAAACATTTTTAGCTTAATTTTAATTTGTGCATGCTGGGCAAACAGCATGAATTTTCCTGTAAAAATTGTGTTGAAATTGGAGCCATTGAGCTCGGGAGTGTTCAATCTCAGTTTTGCTTGTTTAACCAGTTCTTGATTTCTGAGCAAGTGAATCTAATGCACTATGCTTGGGGATGTTTCTTACTGTATTTCATTACAGCTGCTGAGAATTTAAAGCAATTAGCTTTTCATGTTTTCTCTCTGTTTCTTTTTGTGTAGTGTTCCCTACCATGGGACTGCTCTTATTATCTTGTATGTTAAAGCTCATCAAATTTGGATCCTTGTTTGCCAGGCAAAAATTAGCTGTGAACTATAGGAGCTGCTCTGGAGTTCTGTTGTGTACATGCCTGCTGATTTCTGCAATATGCTGCAGCTCAGAGATCAGCTCGTGGGTTACTGCCTCGCCTTAGGGCTTAAGCAGATGTTCTCAGTTTTGGGTAGCTCATATGAATTTGGACACAAACTCTGTGTCCTTCTTGTTGGCAAAGTTATCTGAAGAAACTTCCACACTCTGTAGCAGGATGTGGATTCCAACTAGCGAGTTACACCTCTGAAACTGTACAATATTCATTTTATTTTGCACAAATGGAGTGGCATTTAAATTTGTATCAAGCTTTTCTCTGTCCCTGATGTCCCCATATTTTGTGACCTTTTTTGCTAATAATTCAGATGTAAGCTTACACAAGAGTTGCATGCAACTCTCAGAAACTGAGAGGGGCATTTAATTATTCTAAAACAATCTTCTGAATTCTTTAGCACCATTCACAATCCCCTGTCTGTGGCCCTCCAACATCATGCACTTGGCATCATAGATCACAAACAGAATATCTTAATCTCTGGATAGGAACACAATAGCTTGCACATTCAGATACATTTCATAGAGATAAATCTTTCCAGACACTTTAATAGTTCCCAGCATTGGTGGTGGTGAGTAGTAAGCTTGTACTGCTTGAATGCTGTTTTTGTTTTCTGCCACTTTCTGGATACACAAAAATATGCAGGCAATAAAACTAGCAGTTGATGAAAAAGTATGACTCCTCAAGTTGTAAGAATTTCCTATTTGACTCATGTTAAAGACTTGAAAAGAGCAGCCTGAGAAATCATTTCAAAATTGAAAGTTCAGTTTCTGCCCTGTTCAGTTTTCACTCCATCTCCAGCAGTTAACGATGAGCCAGTTAACTATGGTGGTCTTTTTGTTACACATGTTTTCTCTGCAGAAATAAGCCGACTCTCCTTTAATCAGAATGTGCAGTAGACAAATGAAGCCTGTGTAAGTACTTCTTCAAGCCTCCTGAATGCCAAATGACTTCAATTTTTCTGCCTCCTGAGCAAAATACCTGTGACCAGTCCCAGGCTGCTCCTCCTGGAACTGGGGGTGTGTGGGGATGGGGACCCTTCTGGCTGCAGAGGCTGCCTTAGCCCTGAGCCCACCCTGCTGATGGAGCTGCTGCAGGCACAGCTCTCTCACAAACAGGACAGTGCAGCCACCTCAGCTCCTGACACTGCTTTGCTACTAATTGTAGGGAAATAGGCTGCATTCTTGTGCTGGTTTGGCCAAAACCTAGCAATCTATCCTCTGGGAGAAAACCAGGTTACAACCACCCTTCCCCCCAGCAGTTTCGGGAAAAAAAAACTTTCCTCGAAGGAAAGTGAAAGAGATAAAACCTATTTATTAACAAACACACAGGAAAATGATAATAAAGCTACATAGTAAAACCCCTCGCTATAGAGAGAAAATGTGGGAAGAAATTAGAGCCCTTTTGTGGGTGTGGTCCCTCCTTCTTGGAGCTGGGTTGGCGAGGCCGTAGGCCATAGGCCACCTCTGGGCCTGAAGAGAAGTTCTCCCAATGTGTTCTGACGTTGTTGAGACAGTCCAGAAGAGGAAAAAAAAGGGGGGGAAAAAAAAACAACCCAAAGTCCCAGGAACCACACCGGAGGAAAAGGGAAAAAAATAAAAAAATCCCAAAAAGCTGGCTGAAGAAACAGGCCAGGGTGCTCCCTCCGTGTTACCTCAGCCAGGGAGAATGCAGAGGAGTCTCTATCTCTGTGTCATTGGGAACTGCTTTGAAAAGTTCATTTGTTTTTTTGTTTTTCCTCCCCTCTCAAGCTCAGTTTAAAGGCACAAAATTAATTTTTTGGCATAGAGCCGTGACAGGGGATACACACCATAGAGTCACCCCAAGACAATTCTTCACACTCTTTCTGAAGACTCAAACACCTCTCTCAAAAAAAGTAGAGTACAGTCATCTTTTACATTTTATTTCACACATTCTATTGCTTTGAGTTTGAGGGCGGGCTTAGGGTCCTTTTCTTAAGACTGTCATAAGGTTAAAACTTTAAAGCTGGTATTTTTTTGTGGAATACAGTTGGTACTTTACATCTAAACCTCTGTTCTGCGTTTTGACAGTAAGCTTGAATCTGGTAATCTAACAGAGGCAAAAAGCAGTCTCAGCAGACATGCTCCAGCCTTGTGTTCGACCATATTTAGAATTAATACTTAGTCTTGCCGTACAACCCAGCTTTAATAAAGCCACCTAAATCCTCTTGGCTGCTGCTTTGACAGGGCAGCATCAATCGCAGCGCTCGACTTTTGTGTTTGCTAATTCAATAGGCAGCCAGACAAGGCTTTCAGAGCTGCGTTTATGGGATAATGAGGCTTTTTACATAGTTTCAGTTTTTGCCATGTTGACAGAAAAAAAAGCATCTTTGAGAACGATGGATTTTAAAAATATTTGCAGAATAAATGCTTCCTACATATTAAATGCTTCTGATAGGACCAACTGTTTGAACTTTCTTTCAAACTACTTAGTATATTCTCAGGAAACTTGGACTTGGGATGTGCCTCCTTTTTGTATCTTCACTGGCCATTTTTGACAGGGGAGAAGCTTTAAAGCATCATCAGTTTAGGGGGAAGATAAATCTAAGATTTCTAACAGGCTTCTTGTGCCTCATTTCCTTGCATTTTACATAACTTTCACACCTCTAAGACAATACTGCTACTTTTTGGCAGTTTCAATTACATTTTAATATCGTAAAAGCACAAACCTACACACTTAGCTGAAGGTTTGTGCATCTGACTGGAAATGTAGAAGATGGCTTAGTGCTGATCTGGTTAAATACACCACTGCCCAAAAGAATTTGTCTCAAATCTGCCTGCACACAGCTCCTTGTTAAAGCTGTCAGTGCAGCAGAGCAGCTCCTCTGCATGTTGGCCTGCCCAGGCTCACTGGAAGGGAGCTCCACAGCTCCTGGCTTGACTACCTTATCCTGTCTTTAATTAATAATCCGTCTCATTAAGTAAGTAGATCTGGTCAAATTACTTCTTTAATTTTTTTGCCCAAATGCTTTGGAAGTTTGGATTTTTTTCAGATCCAGACTCAAAGTGTCAAGGACAAAATTCACACTGATCTGACAATGCCAAGATTATATTTATGATTAGGGAAGATAATTTTCCAAATTTAATACTTTTAAGTAGGCTTTTTTTTTTTTCCCACCCTGGAGGCTCTACTCTGAGGATTCTTCTCTAGTTTCTTTGGAAGTTTTAGTACTGTTCCATCTAATTTTTTTTTCCTCATTTACGGAGTTCTGTTCACTTCTTTTTCAGTGCATACTTATTTATGTTCGGATCTTGATTAGGAATTTTGACCTCTGAAGCATTTCAGTTTTAAAAACACCGGTAGTGATCAAAATAGTTCTGATTTAAAACTCGTTAACATTTAATATTTAAAATCAAGAGTCTTTCAAGCCTGGCCTCAATCAGCGGTTAGGGGCCATGGCAAAACTGTAGATTTTGTAGTATCTGTCCCTTAAACGAGTGCAAATCTACCAATATTTGCATTTTGTCCTGAGTGCTGCAGCAAAGTTCAGCCAGGGTTATATGAGGCATAAGTACAGCATGTAAGCAAATAATGGACAAATAAGCCACGTTCCTGGGATTTGCTTAATTAGCTGTTCTGACTTAATCAGAAATACTCATCTAGACAGGTAACACTGTCTCAGCAACACCACCTTTTGGTGTTTTAGTGCTGTTCTAGCAATCAGTGTTTTTAGCACTGCATGAACATCAGGGCAGCTTCAGGTCTCGCTGGTATCCTCAAGGGGAGCTCAGGTGCAGCTTCTGTAAACTCTGCACACTTCAGCTGCTGTGCCACAGAGATGGTGACTTGGTTCCCCTCTGACTCTGTACTTTGACACTTAACACCTACTAAATATTGTTATAGATAGTTTTTTGATGAAACATCATTTCAGAGGCTTTACCTCTCTGACATTTCTGCAACCAGTTGATGTCTGGAACTGCACAGAACAGCATTTATTAGGGAAAAAAATCCCCCAAAAAACAACAAAGAAGAGTTAGGGACTCTTAAATTGCAAATTGAGAGAGTAAGAATCCAGAGCCTCCTCTCACATTCTTGATTTTTTCCTCACCCTGCTGACAGAGACCTTGTCTCTGTAACCTGATAATTTACTTGTTTCAAGCTCTGCATCTTTTGACATTTACTAAGGTCCTTCATTGATTTATCTCAGTTAAGTACATTCATATGTTGACAGATCTTAATCATTTATTCTTACCTGCCCAGTCACGGCTGTACAAAGCAATCTCCCTCAATCTTCCAAGAAAGGAATTACCACAAATCAAAGCCCTTAGGTAACAAACTCCCAAAATTAGTGAGCAAACTTTGCAAACTGATTCACCCATTACTTTTTTTTAAGGTTTTCTTTGCTTCTTCCCCAGTTTTGGAACCAACCTGAAGAGCCCCCTGAACAAATTTGCTATATAAAAAAAATTCAGTTGTGCTACTAGCTCTGTTTCTGAGGTTAACTCATGGAAAAGATTCCATAAACAGAATAATTTGACACTTTGCTGTTTAAGAGCCACCCTGCCTCTTGCTCAAGTCAGGACTGATGGAGCTGCTGCTGTCAGGGAGTTTGTCTCCTGTAATACCCAGGTGAATGTAGATGCCTGTTCCCATTAAAACACATTTCTCATGCAACACAGGGCTGCTCAAAATGTGAGTTTGTCCCCTGCTGCTGCTGCTGAGCCATCCCTTCACTTCACACACTTTTGCCCAGGGCCATGCTGGTTTCTATTCATAAAGGCTTCACATCAGTGTCCCACTGCTGCCTAATTGCAGCTCGGAACTCAAAAGAGCAGCACTGTGGCTTTTTCTAATGGCTTGTGGTTGGAAATTCCCATGCATAATATGCTGTGGCAGGATCCCCGATTCCTGTCACACACCAAAACTCCACTCAGCCATTCGAGCTGTGATTGTGTGAACAGCAAATTGCCTGTTGCTGGATTCTTTTTGCCCAGTAACAATTTGTAAAGCTATCACAGAGTTTCAAAGTAGAAGTATAACCATATTTTCACTAGATGTGTCTATATTTTCCCCTGCCCTGGAAGTGCTGTGTGGATTGCCTTCCTCAGCCTCCTAATTGAGGGAGTTACTGACCCCTTCGCTCTCACACTGCTGTAGGTCACGGACAGTGATAGTTTTACAGTCTTGGAAAACCTCCCTGATCTCTGAATTCCTGTAATGACAGCAGATTTAGACAATTATCAGCATTTTTAACTCCATCACTACGGGGTTTGTGACTTAGTCATGAAAACAATCAGGAAATGCTGAGCCCTGACACGAGAGCTCCAACTTGTAGAGCTCCTAATGCTGGGTTGTGCTCCTGAAAGGAAATCAGCAAAGCATTTCTCACATCGTGAGTGTAGGACAAGGAAACAGAGCCGAATCTATCATTATTACACCTTAAATTGTGAGAGCTGTTTCCAAAGAAGGTTTCTGACAAGGTGAGGCACCACTGACTGCTGCTTATTTGATGCAGCGTTGTTGGCTTGTTATCTACACACACTTCCAAGCACAATGAGGCTTTGATTGTCCTTGCATTACAATCATTAAATAAATAAAAAAATAGACTATTTATATACAAACATTGCACTTTGAACTTTGCTTCTTAAGTGCTAGATGCACAAAATGACTGAAAAAAAGCATGATGTTGCTTTATACCAGTCTAACTAGTGGCTTAATAAACAGCAAACATAAGGTAAGAAATGGTGATAACATAAACTTATCAAAAATATTTTACATTTTCTGTATTGTATTATCAACTCAATGTCTTGTTAAGCCGAATTAATTTTAATGCTAAGAGCTACAAGGTTTTTTAATCAATTATGTGGAAGCTGTACCAGAACTGTCCTTTTCAAAGAGGTTAATGTCATTAGATAAAAAACTCAGATTATAGGTAGACTTATTGGAGATTTTTACATTAAAAAATGTTTAAAGTTTAAAATTTAGAGGATAATCAGACTTAGAAATAATTTTAATATATTCCTAAAAGAACTTCTAAAAGTACATGTGATGACTGAAGGAATCTTTTTCATGTGCTGGAAACCTTCCACTTTAAGATCTTATTTGTCTTCTGTCTCCAACAATCCTTTGCTTATGGCCAACAAGCTTTAGACATGTGATGTATAGCAGGGAAATCTAATACAATTAACATGCAGATATAATTCACTGAGATAAA
The DNA here is from genome assembly GCA_026261815.1 of Monarcha castaneiventris obscurior. Taxonomy (NCBI): domain Eukaryota; kingdom Metazoa; phylum Chordata; class Aves; order Passeriformes; family Monarchidae; genus Monarcha; species Monarcha castaneiventris. Next base: position 2,549,483 of record JAMPIT010000550.1, read on the forward strand.
AATTCTCGATAGATCTGGAGCACTTGAAGGTTATCTTGCTACACAATCACACCTTAGAAATGCTAAACTTAAATTTTTTTAATGATAGCTTGCATTGTTCTTCTCTCTTTAACTAGAAAATGTGTTTGTTCTCAGATTTCAATAGGGAAAAAGAACCACTTGTAATGGTAAGATTCATGTGTGACCCTCCTGTCTCCTCTCTTTTAAAGTGAACCTGGGCTAGAAAATAAGTTTTACTGATCAGCTGGTTGATAGGGACTATGAGAAACTTTAAAGTGATTATTACTGAGATCTATAAATGAACAAAACTCAACTGCACTAAGGATATGATAAAACATTGTTAACCACACAGATGGACCTTGCATTACAGGGGAAAGGTAGAAGGACAAAAATAAAGCAACCAGAGCTGTTCCCTTAAGTCTCCAATTGCCAGATTTATCGAATTTATAGTATTATTCACTCGTATGATTATTTCCACATTTCAGTGTCTGACCTTGAGTGCACATCTGTATCCATTCTACAGCCACATCCACTCGGAGTGTGAATAGTCTTTATCTGATCAAGCCCAGGATCTCACCCACTGCAATCATGGATTTCTAAAAGAGACCCTTATTGTTTAAAAAAATCACTTCCCTTTCTGTATTTTACCTGCTGAACTCTATGTATCAGCACATTCAGCCATTTCAAAGGAAGTACTTCTCCATCAAAATACAGGGTTAAGTGGGACCAATCAATATAAAATATACAGCAGGGATAGGGAAAAAAGTTCAGGCCAGATACTTTAAGAGATACAAAATGTCACAGTTAATTTTTCACTCATCTAGACTGAAAAAGGAACTGCTGAATTATCTATGAAAGCGAACTAACTCTGATACTTTGACATCAATGCTGCATAACATTATCCAAAAGAGTGGAGGTGCTCCATTATTCCATTATTCCATTATTTACTCACTCCCATGCACTAGCTACTTTCATAGATATAGATATAGATATAGATATAGATATAGATGATATAGATATAGATGATATAGATGATATAGATGATATAGATGATACAGATACAGATATAGATATAGATGATATAGATAGATATAGATATAGATAGATATAGATAGATATAGATAGATATAGATGATATAGATGATATAGATGATATAGATATAGATATAAATATAGATGATATAGATATAGATATAGATGATATAGATATAGGTGATAGATATAGATATAGATATAGATATAGATATAGATGATATAGATATAGATATAGATGATATAGTGATATAGATATGATAGAGATATAGATATAGATATAGATATAGATGATATAGATATAGATATAGATATAGATATAGATATAGATATAGATATAGATATAGATATAGATATAGATATAGATATAGATATAGATATAGATATAGATAGATATAGATATAGATATAGATAGATATAGATATAGATAGATATAGATATAGATGATATAGATATAGATATAGGTATAGATATAGATATAGATATAGATATAGGTATAGATATAGATATAGATATAGATATAGATATAGATATAGATATAGATATAGATATAGATAGATATAGATATAGATATAGATATAGATATAGATATAGATAGATATAGATGTAGATATAGATAGATACAGAACCACTGAGCCTTCCAAATGATAATATTAGAGGACAATGTTAATTTGGGGAAATAGAGAGGAAAATGTACCCAGTGGTACCCAGTGGAAGCAAAAGATGTGTGTACAAAATGCTGCCTGCTCTCTCTGCCAGGCCATCTATGCAGTGCTCCCACAAGTCATGCAAAACTAGTTCTGTGCCCAAAGTCTGGCCCACTGCAAGTAAAGCATTGTTTTCTACAATGCTAAACTTAATCGACCAAATGAGATGAACTTCTGCCAACAGCACTTCCTCTGAACTTTATTCTGCCGACTCCATTGCCAAATTGTTTTCCTAATCTTCAACTGTTCCAGTGACTGTTCTTTGAAAAGCAAACAGCCCTCACTTGTTACAACTGCTTTGAAAGGTTTTCTTTGGGTTTTGTTCCCCTCAAGGATTCACCTTCAGGCTTCTTGGAGCCAAATAAAATAATTACCAGCCTATGGTAACAGCTACTCTCACTCTGAACCTGCAAACACTTTTGCAAATTCTCTGCCCATCAACATTAAATCAGACATGTCTAACACCTCACAATGCAGAAAATCTGAGCACTGCCTACCATTTATAATGATCTGACAACCTTTTGCCATCTTAGACCATACACCAGTGATATTTCCTCCTTTGTTTTTACTGAGACGTTTTTCTAACTTGTCTTGGTGGTAACTATGGTGACAGTGATGTCAATGAAGAACAAATCAAAATGTATCAGATAAGACAGAGACCCAGGAATGTACATAGATTGTGTGGTTCTTGGTATGTTAATTTGCATTTAATAATTAATTAATCACTTTAGGATTTCACATGCAGATATACAAAAGTGCAGGTACCTAACTGGCAGCCACCAACATTCTGCAGCCTTGAAAATGAATTCAGGATTGAATTACACACACACACATACAAAAAAAAAAAAGCATCAGTCATACTAAGCACCCATCTGGAAATTAAATGTCAAAGATAAATGCAAGAGAGGGGAAAAAAATCAAATGAGAAAAAGTCAGTGTGCTTTTAGGAAGACACAGTCTGTTCTGAACAAAATTACCAAAGAAATGAGATATCTGCTGAATACCAAACACTTGCTTTGATTTTTTTTTTCATATTATGACCACCTAAGTGTCTATAAAAATACCACCTTTTTGTAAACTCTCACCAGAAAAAAAATAATATATATGTATATATATATATCTATATATTCTGTGACATCTTTCAGTGGAATTCAATTCAGGAAAAAAACCCTTCACTTCCATTTTACATCCTACAGATTGCAGTACATTGACAGATAAGGAAAGTCTTAATCATTATATCTGTACATGAATATGTGTTTTTCCTTCTGCTTCCTGAGTGGATTTCTGCCCTCCATGCACATATTGTGACTGTCATTAGATAACTGATTGAAAGGACCACACTGAAAAATGCAAAACTTCTGTGTGGTTTTATGAAATGTAGCAAATTACCAGACACAGATGTGAAAAACTAGCAAGTGCACAGACCAATAGATCTGAAGAAATGGATAGCTAGAATTATAACTCCAACTCCTTTCAAGGAAAAGTAAGGGCTCTTCATGGTATCATTTATTCTAATGGCTTCCCTCAAACTTTTTTTAATCTGCTCACAACTGTTGACAATATCCAGGGTTATCCACGTGGAGATGCTCAGACTCCTGCTGGAAGCAGCCACCAGAGCCAGCAGCTGAGCACTCAGGAGGGGGAGAGAGCAGCTCTGGCAGCTCTGCCCCAACAATACAAGGAGTTCCCAGCTGCTCCCCCTGGCTCCTCCTGGGCGTTGTGGCACCCACAAAGGAGTCGTGGAGGAGCAGCTGGAACAGCTCGAGGCTCCATGGATTCACACATCTTCTCAAGGAAGTGTCTGTGTGCATCTTCAGTGCTCCAGTACAAAGCCTAAAAGCTGAACTCAAGGCATCCTTGCAGTGAGATTCGTCAGAGTTTTTTATTATTATTATTATTATTATTATTATTATTATTATTATTATTATTATGGTTAGTCCATCACCTGCCAGTGCTTTGGTGATGTGAGATCTCCTTCCTCACGGAGCTGATATGAGAAATGGAAGTTGGCCTAAAATCAGTTCTCCCAAAAATGTTCTGTGGCACAGCGTGCACAGAGAGATGTCTTTGTCTGATGGAGTTTATCAGCTGTTAGGTCACTTCTCATTTGTCTTTAATGCAAAGCTGTAAAATCTTGAAAAATTCCCACCAAATTCAAGGTCAGGATTCTTAATCCCAGATTGTGCTGGGTGCAGGGGTCAAGCCCACTTTTTTCAGTCCTTATATCAGAAGTGGAGAACCACAAACACAAAGTAATGAGAAATAAATAGTTATGGAACCATGTCTATCCCCTAAACAATTGTTTACTCCTGCAGTCTTTATTTCATTATACTCGAGGTCACGGCAGCATGAATGGGGCTGCTGTAATAACTTTCATGATCCCTTCCCAAATCTGCAAGTCTAAACAAGGTGAAAGTGTCATTGGATGTTATCACACACCAACAGCAGAGGGTTTAATGCACTGGCTCACCTGAACACTCTCTTATTTACATTAGATGTGAATTAATGACTGATTCAGACATTATATGTCAGATTTGAACTTTTTGTTTCCCACAATCTTTTAATCTGCACAGAGCTCCAATATTTGAGCCTTTGGTGCCTTATTGATTTGCCCCTCTGCACAGAGCTGTCACACCTCCTCTCTGTCCTGAGAATGTTTCACACCTGGGAGAAAATTACTGCAGTTCTGGATGCAGTCATTTCTGGTTTCTTGGTGGCAGCTGAGAATCAAATGCAGATCAAATGCCTTGATCCACCACAGCACTTTTTTCCATAGAGCAGAAAAACATTCTTACACACTTGGTGAACCAGATTGGCAATTCCACTAATCTATTGGGAAAAAGAAAAATAAGAAAATTAAATATGGCTGACCTGATTTGAAAAAGAGTAGAAAACATAAGAGTATGCAATTTCCCCAAAACTTTAAGAAAACACTTATGGATGTTATAGTACAAAGGTGAAGCTCAGATTGTTCTTACTGCTAGTGACAATGTAGGAAAGAAAACAAATTTTCTAACTAATTAGCAGGAAATATCCTGAGATAGCCATTAGGGAAAAAATGCCTATGAAAGCAGTACCATAATCAATTAGCAGGGATGCATTCTTAATCAAGTCAAAGCACTGGGAATGGTATATGCTGCAGTGCTACTATTGAATTAATAATTTGTAAATAAGACTGGGGGTAGAAACTGCAGTGCACAATTCTTATGAAGAATACACTATAAGAGCAATTATATATTATATTTACTTTAAATTTGGCATTTTATGACCTTTAACCCAAACTAATTAAACTCAATAATAAGATTAGAAAACACAGCGTCTGCCCTATATAGAAGCACTTAAAAAATTATCTTTCCTTCAGAAGTGACCAGCCAAAATCATTAACATGAGAACAGCACTAGAATGAAATAGTTATTCAATTTCTGCTGAAGAAATGAAAGTCCTTTTTAAATTATTTTGACCACATACAGGGAAGGAGTAGAAATATATAAACATGTTTATTCTGCTGCTTCTTTCAGCACACAATGCCAGCATTCCCTGACACCCCTGTGATAGGTCTACCTTCACCACAAGTACCCTTTTATTAAAAAACATTACTGGGAATGACATTGTATTAAAGTTTCAACCCTCTCAAAATCTTTCTGCAGGAAAACATAATTTCTAATCTAAGAACGGGATTCTTTCTAGGGCTCTTTCCTACAGGTACAAGAGAGCAGGCAAGAGCAAGGAGTGACCTATTTCACTCCTTGAGACATTGGCTTCAACAGGATTTTGCTGGACATCCCCTGCTCTGGCAGCTGCACAAAGCACTTCACATCCCCTGCCCTTTCCAGCTTGTAGGGACGACAGTCCTTCCTGTGGCACACAAAAGTACTTATTACTTTTCTCATTCTGCTGGGAAGAAGAACAAGGTTTCTCTTGGCTTTCCCATATAAATAAAGATCAAGAATAAAATATTTACTTACAAACAGTGTTGTGCTGCTTTTCCAGTGGCATTTCAATTTTCAGCCTAGGTGACCTTCAGAGGCTCTCTCCAACCTCAGTGTTTCTGTGGTTCCAGTGTTTTATTTGCAATATTTCCTCCAGAAGGGGAGAAGTTTAACATGCTGGTCATAAACTATAATACACTGATGTGAGAGTGGAGCTATGGAAAGTGGTGCTCGCTGGTTAGTGTGTAAGCAGAAATGAAATCGTAAAAAGACTTTTCTACAGCTCTGACTGGTTTTTATTCATGTCGTCTTGGAGAAGAGGGAAAATGAAATTTTAATGTTAGATATGTAGCTATTATCACATACCCAGTGACAGATACGTAGATGAGTTTTCATACTCTGAGGGGTGTTCAAGGAAGCCATTAGTCCATACCACTTGCTTTCACTGGCACATCCTAAAATCAAAGGCTGCCTCATGCCTTAGGGGTTATTTATACTGTAGCATAACTGAAATAACTAAATAATCATACATTAATGTCCAGAAAATCACAGTTTAGCCAAATCAGGCTATAACGAATAGGATTCTCTAAGTCTGCAATACCTTTTCCTGTTAGGATCAGAGCGATGATGTGACAAACATACCAGGGAGCCACTGTCAGCAGCAACCACACCTTGGGCCTGCACCTCACCTCTCCTTGGCTCGTGCCTGAGACTCCACTTCTGCTAGGTGAGAACTTCCCAACACTGTTTTCTCTGTCTCTGCGAGGAAAATCTCTTAAAATATGCATTGGTCTCTAGTTCTGTCAGCATGGCACAGCTCTAAAACATTTTCTGCACACAAACTCGTAGCTGTCATCATGGTTTTAGGCAGAACTCAGTTTGGGTGCCTGCATGTCCCAGCTCGAGCTGGGGGTGTGTGACATGGAAACTCTGAGTGTAAACACAATAAATCTGATGTGTCCAGCTGCAGCTTTGCTTCGCATGCACAACTCCTCTGCATGGGAAATGAGACTTGCCCTGAAGGTCTGGTGCTGGGCTGGGGGGTCTTGGCAAGTCCTTCAAGCCCTGAGCAGGGACCACAGGAACACAGACCATAAATAGCAGCAGATATAATTTCCTCTGGGGTTTTATTATTAATCTTGGATTCCTTCATGTTAACCGTGAATTAAGTGGGGGAAGAAAGAGACTACCCTGAGGCACCTGTAACTTTTGGCTCGGTATTAGAGTTTAGCTACGAGTGCATACAAGAATATGCATTTCCAGGAGAAAGAACATAATTATCAACTCATTTATTTTTGGAAGCAGAGGCACCTTCAGCAGTAAATACTAACCACGAGCTACAACTCATTCCTGAATGCCTTATGGGGGATGCCAGAACAAGTAGATCCCAGGCTGGATGCTTTTGGCAAGATCCTGCTGCTTTCTTCACTCAGTTCATGAGGAGGCAGACTGGCAATCTGACAGGATTAGAACCTAATTTCATTTCAGCTTTTAGTCATCTGTTCATTCATTAGTATCTGATCAGCTGAAGAACGTGACAAGTTACCAGAATAGCCAAAATGTGTGGAGTATTTTTTATTAATTTCAGCCGTAGAGCCATTGCTTTTCAGTATATTCTGCATTCAGAAATGTGTGTAAAAGTGGTGAAAAGTTCTTCACCAGTGAAGGAATGCACACTTACACGTTAATTTTGAAGTCACTCATTCATATTCATGAAAAATTGTATATACAATATTGGATGTACCCTAGCCAAAGGCATCTATCCTTAGAATATGCCTTGTTAACTTTCCAAGGAAATGGGATCCAAAGATATTACCAGAGATGAAGCATCCGGTGATGGAGCCATTTTTCGAAATGCCTTTGATTGAACTGCATTGCTACAGCAGGTATGCAAGAGTGCATGCTGAATGCATTCTCAAAGTGACCCTGTCAAACTCAGAGTGACTGTATCTTCTCCCCCTGAACTTTTGATCAAATGCTCATGATTACATGCTGATTTTGTCAGAAACTCCATCCAGGCATGAACGGTGTACCTGCTGCAGCAAGGTCACCATATCACAAGTTTCCATCCCACAAAATAACCTCCCATTAAGAACTCATTTCTACCAATTGATTGCCAAAGCTCCTGTGGAATGTATCTATGGATGTTTTCTTTTTCATACACGGTTTAGCAGATGCTCTGGCTCCCAGTGAATTCTAAGGACCCCCAGAAGTGCAAAGAAACATTCCCTGTGTACAGCCTGGGGTGTAAAATTATCCAGGCAGCACATTGAGCACTGGGGCAGGGAGAGCTTCCATGCCTTGGTGGGGCCCAGCTTCTCACACCTCTAGCATTCTAACTATCCAGATAATCACTTCATTTATCCATATTATCACTGCATTTATCCATATTATCACTGCATTTATCTTATCAAAATACAAATTTGGGACAAACCAACTCCCTTATATTTTTACCACTTCTGCACCTTGATTTGTTGGAATGTAAATACATGCTATTAACAGGGCATCCTGTTGTGTTCAAAGCTGATACTCCCTGTTAAACCTTCTCTTCAGATTGTTTTTCTAACTCTTCTTTGGTTTTAGAATAGGAGGAATGGGACAATTTAATTGTGTTAAATAGACCTATGACAGATATTTTTGAGACATCCCATACTTTGCTTAGATTATTCCTTCTTAGAATCTTAAGTGTTTATTCTTTCTCCACTTGAATACTTTAATTTCTGTTTCCTTTCTCTCTCTGGAAAAAAAGAATGAAAGAAGTAAAAGCAGACTTCTGTTTTGTTCTGGTAGTGCTTCAAATTCACCAACACAAACTGCAAGAACAACTGGTCACTGCTTGCAAAATTTGCACCAACTTCTAAATCAGAACACATTCTCTCTGAACAGATTTTAAGATATTCCCCCACAAAAATGTCAATAAATTTATTCCCTGGAAGGAGTCTGGTTTGTTTTTTGATTGAAATTTTTTCCCCCAAAGTTGTAAGTCCTGCCCTTCTGTTTCTTCACCACACTGTCCTAATCCATTCCCTTATTCATTTTTTTTTATAAAAGTGTAATTACCAAAGTGTAACTGTTTCATAGAGAAATCAAGAAATAGATAATGTACTTTTCACAGAACACACTGTAGTCCAGAACTGCTTAAAACCAGCAATAACAGCAAGAGGAGATGACAAATAGCTCATTTCTTTTCCTGTCGATGGATTGGAACCACAGCACCACCACCATAAACTTTTATGAGCTACAGTAGAAACTTGGCTTCACCTACTGAGCCACAGAAGAAAACTGTTACTTGCATTATTCCCTAACTGCATGGTCCAGACTTTTTTGTCTTTAGTGTGCCAAAACTACTGCAGCTTCTACTGAGTGCTGAAAGCCAGAATTCACTTTTGAACCATCCACCTCTAAGCTCTGTCACAGAGCTCTTGAGCTGCACAGTTTTCCCTATTTCTCCACATTAAGTCATAAGATCTCATATGAAAGATTATGCAGAACCTTTGAATTAAAAAAAAAAAAGAAAGTACAATTAGGAATAAAAAAAAAGGAAAAGACTGAAAGGAAACAACTTGTCATTGCATTTTCTATAAACTGCACTTTTCATTCTCTTTTACTCTGTTTCTTGCTTCTTTTCCTGAACCAAATATAGTTTTGGCAGTGCTTTATTGTCTGCAGTCTAAATAAGTCCTTTCTCCTTGACATTGAGGCAGTTTTACCTGGCAGAGCATTAGGGGGTAAATGCCTTTAATGAGACTCCTTCACCTGTGCAATATTTGAACTTTCTCCCCGGGGAGGAAAGAGCGGTGCACCCCACAGGGAGTCTTTTGATTTACTATTGAGCCTCTTTTGCATAACAGGCCACAGAATACAGAAAGAGCAAAGTACTTATGCTGTTACTGAGATTTAATACTGTGTTTATTAAGAGTCCTATTGCTATTTTAGGAGGGAGGTACAAAGGGTTTGTTAAAAATAGAAACAAAAATCATTAGGTAGTAAAGGCACTGGCACGATGCTTTGATCATTTCACAGAATCCCTCACATCCTGAAGGGGCTGTGGATGAAGCACCTGGTGACACTATTTGAAACAATTTCTACCGTTTGGAAAGCGTTCAGTGTTTAGCTGTGCAAAGTGAGTAAACTTCTGACAGATGAGCTTCCTTGAGACAGCTTTTATGAAATACCTGAAAAACCAGTTCTGCCTGACCACTGAGAGCTGAGGAGATATTTAATAAATACTGAGCTTTCTTCAAAGTCTCCCTCCTTGGCCCCTCTGTCTTCTCAGAGGTAAATAATTGCTTGCAATCATTTACATCATAACTTCACAATCCTGTCACCATATACAGTGTAATCACATTTCCTTGTACACTGACTCTGCTGCACCACATAAGCTGAGGGACAACATCTGTGTATATTCTGATTATTACAGGTCGACAGCCCCGTGTTATAAAGACATCTGTCAGCACAGGCCAGATTTGACATAAGCACGAATCCTTGCACAGCAGTTCACTTGGAGGCCTGTTACTGAATTAGAAATCTATTTTATATAACATAAGTGTTTGATGTACTAAAATATGACATGGGTGACAGCATCACCAGTGGGACCTACCAAAGTGAGTTGAAATAGCTGCTCAGCAGCTCTGCAGTGTGCCCTGACATGTGTCTGGTGGTGCTGCCAGGGAATCTTCTGCCATTCCTTGGCCACCTCAGCGCCGACTGGAGTGCGAGAGCTCAGCACTGCAGCAGCTGCCAGCCCCAGCTCTGCAGCAGCAGCATCCTTCTCTTTCTCAGCCTTGACTCTTTCCAGGGGAGCAGCAGCTCAGCTTTAAATCACCAGTGGCCTCTTGCTCGTGGCAGATTGAGAGGAACGCACATCTTTGTTTTCAATTTGAGTTTGCTCCTAATCACAACATCGCAGATGGGGTTAGAGATCCTTCCAAGGGCTGATCTCTTTTAATCCCTTGGTTGGAGTTACTCCTACCTTTGTTCCTTCAGATGATCTGTGTCAACTCTTACTGTGTGATCTTTCAGCTCCATTTCCTGCCTCAGCTTACAGCAGGTGGATCTGACTCAGCTCTGTATTGAATTTTTCCCTTACGGTAAACTTAATCACACTGAACAAATTGAAATGTAATTCAACAACCAAGAATTTGTCTGAATGAAAAACATCATGATGGTTTCCTGACAATGACAAGACTCACAGACCTTCCCTTTCAGGCTTCAGAACAGAACATCCTCTTGCCCAGATTTCTCCTATTACCAAGCACAGCCTTTCTCACAATATCACACAGGACCTGAAGAACATTTCTGGGACAAACTTCCAGCATTTGCCTTTGCACACTGGATTTTAGTTACAGGAGTTCCAAGTCTGCCAGAATTACAACTGTGTAAGAAGATTTTATAACAACCTGAGTTTTAGGCAAAGTTAATGAGGAGACAGCACTATTGTACGGACTCACAAACTAGATATGAAACTATTTTCCATCATATAACAAATTTTTAATGCAGAGACTGATAGAGCAATTTCCTCGTGTCATTATAAAAATAATAGGGCAAGCATACCAAATAAAAACACAGAGAAATTGTTTGATAACACAGAACAGTAACAAAAAAAAAAAGTGAAACTCTATTTTTTACCTTAACATTTTCTCTTTTTCTGTGACAATTATTAAACACCCCAAAATTGCCACTTTAGGTAGTGTAGGGTTTTTTGGCAGGTAGGTACTGAATCTGGAACATATTCCAAGTCACGGCAGGGTTTTGCATATTGACATAAGCTCAAGAACAAATTTCCTTTGGTCACATTTTTTCCAGTGCTTATTTTTTTGGCTGATTCTTGCCCATAAAAAGTTTCAAATTAAAGAGACACTTGTTTGACACATTGTCTGCAACAGTGCCTCTGAACACAGTGATTTGCTCAGTATTGACTTAAAGTGCAATTTATTCAATGAAAAGACTCTAAGGAAAACTAGGATGCTGCAGGAATAACATGAAGTATTGACCTAATCCAAACTTGCTCAGACAAACTGGCAATATCTAAATTGAAATAGCACATCTGGAGGCAAGAAGAATAAAGTCTGGTGCCTCTACAATTTCCATATTCTCCCGAGTAGCAGCACAAAATAAAGCCTGAGCTGCTGTTGCAGCGTGAACCTCCTGGCTGTGTGTAAATCTCTGCACCAAGCCCGGGCAGCAGATCCTGAGCTGACACAGCTCCAGACAGGAATTTACAGCAGCAGGGGATGCAGCTCTGCTGGGGTTTTCATGCTGCAGATCTGGAAAGATCTGGAATCACAGTTCCAGCTTGTGTGACCCCGTTCCCTCACAGCTCACTGAGCCCAGGGAGATTCCTGTGATCCAAAATTACCGGGCCAGGCTTGGGCTCACAGGGCAAATCTCCACGGGCACAAAAGGAGCCACAAAGTGAAAGGCACTTTACAAATGCACTTTACAAATGACTCCTGAGGCTGCAGCAGCAGCAGCCTGTGGCACAGCAAACCCCCACCTCACACCTGCAATTCCCCCTGCTCTTCCTCCACGAGCTGTGTGAAGGCTGAGCATCGTTTTCTCAATACATCCCTCTCACCATAAGGCATTTAAAGTCTATTTGGCACCCACACTTGTTCTGTTATGCCCCAAAACCAGCTCCACTCAGCATTTCTTCAGTGAACAGTTCTGAAGCCACAAAATGTAAAAGAAGTCTCCTTAGTGTGACTGCACTTACAATAAAACAGTTTGTTTCTTCGTTGTTCTTGTTATTCTTCTAGATTACTGCAAATGATTTCTTTTTCTGGGGGAAGGGCTTTTCTGTTTTCATTCCTAATTGAGTATTAGAAGATAATTGGTTCATTTCCATTAAAAGCTAAACATAGAGTAAATTATTAACTATTTTCTACCTAAGATCACACGGAAAAAATGATCTGAGATTACAGATTCATGAGTTTAATCTTAGACTCTGAGTAAGATATTATTGAATCATATATGAACAACAATAATCAAGATTGCAGACATTATTATTTTATGTTTAAGGGCATTTTCATTGAAAAGTTGACTACTGTAATGCAATAATCCTACACTTTGGAGTGAGCTTTATGGATATAGCTTTATGAATATGCATTGCATAGCTGTTTTTCTTTCCTAACTTTATATAAAAAGTCTCATATGCTAATTCCCACTGCAGAGAATCTCTGATGAGCTCTGAATTTACTTCTGAGTTTCACTCTCATTTATTATGGACTAACGTCAGAACACTTTTTCTCAATGTTCAAGAACAAAGTTTACTGTAGTCAAAGCCCAAATCATGTGTAAAAGTCCAAACAAAACCCAGCATATTTGCAATATGCAATGGCATAGTGATCCAGTATCTGTTTTTCCTGTAAACAGCATTAATTTTAATATTTTTACACTAATGTCTGGTACAAAATTAGTCAGTCTTTCTTGATGTTTATTCTGGGTCATTCTGCTTACGAAACCCCCATGAAACAGCTTCTTCTACTCATGATGGTAGTTTTAATTAAAGCTTTTAAAGACTAGATCCAATTTCCAGCTGTAGAAATGCTACTTTCAAACTCTTATCCTGAACCTGAACATTTTGAAACTGTGGTCACCTAAAAATTCCACGTGCCAAGGTACCAGATGAGACAAATACTCCACAGGCTGCAGTGCCAGCAGATTCTGGCATTGATTAGCTACAAATTGCAACTCTGCTCTAATGCTGTTTCACTGAAAACCATAGAATTGCAGTGTGCTGCTCTCATTAAAACAAATTAATCTCCTCCACAGCAGAAGCTGATGGTTTAACAGCAATTTCATCCCTCTCATGCCATGGAGTGGTGCAGGAACACTTTGCTTGCCCAGGGAGATGCTGCTGTGTACAGATTGTCTGATATTCCCAGGCAGCTTTGTAAAGATGTACTCTGGGTTTCAGTGAGCAATTCCCAAAAGTATCATTGGAAAATATCCACAGACTCCACACAGTTTTGAATAACTTGGATTTCTTCTTATTGACCTTGACATAAGTGAATGTTTGTTTTTGTTTTTTTTTTTTTTTTTAAGAAGTCACTGAAAAATGTAACATAATTACTTGGAACTATTTCCAGTAGAATACAGTGCAAGATGAAATATTGTGTTTTATTTTTCGCTCCCATTTTTGCTTATGTGGTGAAACATCATTTGTATAATAAGAAGATAATGTAGCACTGTGAGTACCAGATAAAATACTCCCAGTGCCTTAGGGGTAGGTGTGATTATTACCCTACACCTACCCCTAGTTCCCAGTACTCTACAGGCTACTTACAACTTGGAAATGTTATTTTTCTTTACACTTTTAGGTAATGTCCTAAAAGTGTTGATGCTAATGCCATGCTTAATTTGAACCACTTGAGTTCTAGAAAGTATTTTGGTTGATGTCCTCAAATTTCTTTCCTCACCTCAACTTTACTGGCTTCTTTGGATGAAGCAATAAAATTTTATTATTTGTGTTATTACAAAAATAGGAGCCCTAATTATGAAGTAAAAATGTGTCTGCTCATACAGAACAGAACACAGTAAGGGAAATGGAAGACAGATGCAGGTTCATTCCACAGCAGGATGAAATAAGACACAAGAAATGACAAAATCTCAAAAAAAGCCTGAGCATGGCTGACTGTTAAAACCATCTGATGGCTCAGGTAAGATGAGAATGGCTTCAAACTAAAAAAAAAGTGTGATTAAAAGTTTGGTAACAATAGTTTTAGCTGAGCTCAGAAGCTGGAATGGGGTAAGATTAAGAGATCTCCAGACAACCTTCATTAGAATAATGCATAAACCACCAGAAAACAAAGAAAAGAAGCAGAGTTTTCAGAAGTTTGGTGATTTTAAAGGTTGAGAGGCTTAAGGCTTAATCATGTTTGTATTGTCAAGGCAAATGAAAGGAAAGAGAAAAACAGGGCAAGACATATAAGGAAATGTGATGGGACAAGCAGAACAGGTAGGTGAGGAAGTAGATGAGAAAGCTGTGCTTCTTTGTAATGAAGGATCTTTGTGATGGAGAAAGAATGTCAAACCAACAGGAAAGCACAGATAAACACCTCATTTTGTCAAGTTTTTTCCCAGAAGAAAGCGACAAGATATTATGCAGTGATATAAAAATAAATGGAAGCAAGGGAAGAATAAGAAGGAAGCACAGATTTGAGAGAATTTTAAAACAAGTCCAAAAAATGTTGGGTGCCACACGCAAGAAAAAGCTGATGGCAGCGTTGAATAAGAGATCTGTGGAAAAAAAGAAACAGCAGCATGCCTGAAAAGAAGAAGAGTGCTCAATAAAATAGCAAAGAAAAGCTATTTTGGTACAGAGGAGTTTTGTAGTAGGGCTGTAGATTAAATGAAAATGAGAACAAGGAAATGCACTGCTCAGAAGAAATTGGACATTAGCCTGTAAGCTGAAGCATCCAGAATAAGGGAAGGATATTGCAAGGAGGAAAACAAAGAGCCAGGTGGAAATGTGGTGCTGCTAATGGGAAGAGCTGATTGAGGAGTAAATGTCAGGAGGTTGGAGAGAGAAAGGGGCAGAGAAGCTGTTTGCAGCACCACTCTGGGGAGGGGAAACTGCAAAGAGAGCAAACTTGTTGGGAAAAACCCAAACAATTCTGATCCAGGATATGAGCACGGAGCCAGAAAGGGCTTCCTTCTGTGTTTTGGTAAACATGCACACATTTAGATTATGTAAATGCTGTAGAGTTACCTGGGATTTGAGTCAATTTACCCATCTCAAAACCTCACTGGAAGTGATGTAAATGCTGTAAAATTTACAGCACAGGCCCTGCTCTCTCTTCCATCAGAACCCACTCCCCTTGCAGTGAGGACTGGGGGAGTCACAAGGGCTGAAAGTCTTCTGGAGGTAATGGCCTCACCCAAAGGACAGGAGTGTCTAGAAAAGGAAGAGACAGCTCTGTCTCACTTGGACACGAAAGAAGCACAGACTCAAGCAGCAGGACAGGACCCCCAGCAGGGCAAAGAGACCCTGCCCTTCTTTATTCTCATTTTTATACGTCTCCTAAGACAACTGTGTATTGGACAATGAGGTTACACCTCTGCAACTCCACAGGACACTGACACAGTCTGTCATCTTTCTCCGCCTTAGGAGAAAGGAATCCACAACAATCCAGGAGCTCAAAAACAATCTAGGCCGGTTACAAAAACGAGGACTATGTTTATAGAAAATGCATGAGAAATTCTACTACAGCAGTAAAAACATAGAACACTGCAGAAATCAGGGCAACACAGCTCCTCACTTTTTTTTAAATAAACACAGATGTAAACAAAACACCCAAGCCCTAATGGGATATCTCTGTGCATGTGCTAAGCAGTGTGACTCCAGGGAGGATGCTGTGACATACAGCATAACCTATGCATTAAAGTATACATTTTAAGAACACAAATGCTTAGAGGTCTAGAAAAAGTCTAGAAAAATAAGATTGTTGATCTTTGGGATAAGGCTTACAGTCTTTTGTACTGCCCATATAAAAATAGCAGTGTTCGGGGCATTTTCTCCTTCCTAAGAAGAGTGAAAAAGAATCCTGTAATACTCCTCAGAAAGTGTGTCTGGTCAGAAAAGCTGAGTAACATAACCCAGAAGAAAGAAGCATCTTCAAGGAAGTTGTTCCCTGCTCTAATTCTGGAGAGAGATGCCAGAAGCACTTCTGGTCCTCTCCATGACTGCATTAGAGACAGGCTGCTCACAGGAATTTACCAACATGATGATACTCAAGAAGGTTAATTGGAATTAACTAAAATGTATGAACTTTGAAGTGGATTAATTACATTATCCTAAGTCCTTGTGTAGCTATTCTTATTTAAAATTAAAATGATCGTAATTTAGTTTATGTTATTTCGCTCCTAAACGAACGATAAAATGAATTAAGATAATTTCAGAACTCATTTGCATTCATTTTCCTGTGTACACGTGTGTAAACAAGCACCGAGATCCTAAAACTTAAAACCTCATTGAGTTCCATTAAGCTTATCAATAATGCATCAGAGCTGTAGGACTGGTTGGTTTCCAGACACAGCTCTCAATGATGACAGCACTTGGGATGATCACAATACCCAGAATAACGGAGACACAACCAGCTTTGCAAAGCTTTCAGATCCTTTAGAAGCAGAAACTCCTTCAGCAGATAAACCTTTCCATGCAATTGTATCCAAAAGTGGGTCAGAGCAAACGGAAAGTTGTAGAAACGTCCTGGTTTACACATATTTCACCTTTGAAATAACAGCATCCCGAAGACAAGAGAAATTTGCAAAATCCTTCACCAACCCCAATATATGTTGGGATTATGATGCCCCTTTAAAGGCCAATGAGCATAAAACCCACAAGAAAACCTGCAAGCCTGTGACATACAACTAAGAACAAACAAATTTTCCAGCAGTCCTTCTGGCTGAAGGCTGACTGGTTTTTAGAGGTTATTCAGCAAATGGATGATGAAAAACAGAATTCCAATGAAATCTAAAGGTGGAACTCTAAATAAAATGCTTGAAACAAGTCTGAAGCCAGTGTCATGGCCAGTTTATCTCATATGATTGGCAAAAAGCACAATTGCCTAACAGTTGTAATAAAGAGAGCTCTAAATAATATTTTTAAAGATATTGCTTTCAGTGAAAGTTTATTGCATTTCTTTATCAAAACTGAGAAATGCAGCAAAAACATATTCACATGAGAGAACTGCTGGAATGTTTGTTGTGTGACAAAATATTCCAGTGAAAACAACAAGAGTTCATAATGATCCAATAGATAAATTAAATCTTGCTTACTGAATAACACCAGGAAAGGAGCAGTGCCCTGAGTGCCCAGAACCACTGTGCAGTAATTAGGAGGCTTTTCACCAACAAAATGATTACAAATTGCATTTTATCTGCCTAGTGGCTGAATCTTACTAATTATGGATACATAAATTGACAGAGATGAGTTGTTTATGTAGTATGACTGTTAGACTGATTTAAAAGTTGTATTTTTTAAATATGAAGCTTTTGCTATACTAATTTTTCCTCTAGAGAAGTTGTGACAAACGTGCTTTAGAGATGTTCTTTCAGAATGGGATTCTCACTCTCTTTTATCCTGTGCAAGGACAAAACTTACTGAATGCTATTATAAAGAAGGGATATAAAATACTGTAATAATGGAGATAAGAGCTAAAGAGAGGCATTTTCTGTTCCTAAATCTTAAACTGGTGTCTTGTGTGACCTCAGGTATCTAAACAGTTTCAGTTTCTCCAGTTTTCAACCTGTTTGTATATTTTTATGATACATAAACCTAAAAGAGATTTAAGACAATATAGTTCAGCTGAATAAGTATTTTATTATTGCTGGCTAGTTAAAACAAATATTTTGAGAACTGCTCTGCTTACCACAGCACTCATTTGCTCTCCAAAAAATGGGAGAATGCCTGAAAAGTTCTTCCTGAAGAATGAACTTGTAAAAAACAGTGGAGATAAATGACCCTGGGTTAAAACAGTTGTAAAAAGACTCAGAATGTAAAGATTTCCTTTAGTTTTTTGTCAAACTTGATGGTCTTTCTGCTGTGTTTCACATCTTTTAGGCACCACGATTTGTAATTTTGTACAACCATAATCCTTCCTCATCTTAGCCCACCGCTCTGGCAGAGTATTTGCTGCTTTTTCCCCATAATCAGGGCACTCAGAGAATAAAAAACAACATTAGTCCAGCTTGCTGCTGGTCTGACTGCAATTATAAACCAGAGCTAAGCCTGGTTTGTGTTCATTAAACAGGAAGGTCACAGGTAGCTTTGAACTGACACTCACTCTTTGTGTGCAAACACATTCCCTTTCATGTCCTCACCCTGCCTCTTTCATACTATCCAATGTGAATTCTTTGACACTTCTTAAAATATTTTAAAGTGAACTTATTTAAAAATTGGAAAAGTCAACTCATTAAATAACGTATTTGTAGTAAGAACCTTTTATCTTCCACTGAAGGCAATAACAAGAGTCTCTCTGAAAATTTTCAATAGACAACAAACAGCCTCTTTGAGTTTAGAGCTTTCTGAAGCGACTGATCCTGACTTTCTCAGAAAGGTATTTTCCATATGCACTAGATATATGCAAACACTGAAAAAACCAAAAAAACAAAAACAACAACAAAAAAATTTGAATTGCATTTACTAGAAGTTATATCATTTTACATCCTTAGATTTATTAGAAATGTAGAAAGTATTTCTTGAAAGTCACGTGGCTTTCCTATGATTTCCTTTATTTCTGATGGCTCATTTAAAAACTAACTTCAGTTCTGGACAAACTGTTCACTGATTGTGAACCAGCAGGAGCTCTACTAAAGATATGGTGCAACTCCAGTGGTGCAGCTAAGAGACAACTCTGTCACCAGGCAGAGACCTAAATTCCATGTTGGGTGATAATTCTGACTGAAACCTACCTTTCATCTTTTTCCAGACTTTATTCACATTAAGATTCACCCAAAACTCACTGATAATTATAACACTCAGCACTAATTACACTCTGTTGGTTCTCTCCTGCATGCACACAGAACAATGCAAGGAGCTAAGATTCCACTATGCAAGCACCAAAAAATAATCCTTAACCTGCAGGTCTGTAATTCAACAAGAAGCTGAGTTAGGAGCAATAGAGGAAGAGGAAATTCTTACAGGATAACTAAATCTCAATTCTTTCTTTCAGTCCTTTCCACTTAGGTGAAAAACAGACATGAGTTGAAATCATTCTTATTTGATGTTCCTAGTTCTGCACTGCTCATCCAGGAATGCAAATTACAGCTCTGTGTCGATCCTGTAAATTATATCACTCTAATGCTCCTCACACCTCAGCAGACTCAAACTTTTTGATACCATGGTATGCAGAAGAAGAGGAGCATTTTAAATACACTCAGCTCTAATTCCGTAAAGAAAGAAAGGGAAGAAAAAGTTCTTGTAAGACTTTGGTTTCTATATCTCACACTCAAACTATTTCTAAAAAGAGCAGAGATTTTTGCCCATTTAAAAAATGACTTATTTGATGATTACCTCAAGGAATATTAAGAGAAACATGAGGATAATTCCATCAAGGCTTTGAAAAAACCTTGTATGTGATTTGCCTTTCTTTTTTTCTGCGGGTTAAGAACCTCAGCTGCAGTGGCAGGAACAAGCCCGTGTCTGCCATTGTTCATCCCCCAGGGCTGTCCTTAAGCACTGCATTAGCTTTCACAGGGAGCTAACTGCCTCCACTTTTATTCAGAACATGTACTGTCTGCACTCTTCATTGGTTGGGTCATACACAATTTACTCTTTTATGCATTCTCATCTCATTTCTGCTTTCTTATTTAAATGCGGTTTTATTTATTGTGGTGTAAAAAGAAAACACTCTCAGTCCAAGGTGATTGCTAAGAGAAAGGAAGCACTAAGTAGTTTTGTCATTGCTGCCCACGTAGTGTCATTCTCTTCGTGCTTGTACCCAAAACTGGCAGAGTGGGACATTGTTGGGGGTTTCTCCAGGTTTTTATTTAAAACTGTTTTCAAGCTTTCACAGAGACACAGAATATTCAGAGTTGGAAGGGATCCACAAGGATTATAAAGCCCAACTTTTAAGTGAATGACCCATATGGGGATTGACCCCATACCCTTGGTGTTATCAACACTATGCTCTAACCAATTGTAGAGACATCAGTAGCCCCAATAAATCCAGGAAACAAAGAGCTAGAGTTATCAATACACACTGCAACAGGGTGTGATGCTGGCAGAATGGATTTTTAATTGCTATCATCGTCACTTCTGATTATTTTTATTTCTTGTGAGTTTAAAAAAAAAAACACTTCGAAGTTATGAATTACAGCATGCAGAGTTTCTGACATGCTGTAGAAATCTGCAAGCTCTGACCAGGCCTTAGCAATCCTGTGTGCACACATCCATTCCCTCTCCCACTGATTTCAGACAAAACACTGTCAAAACTGAGAAAGTCGAGTACTCAAGGTGCTGCTGTGCCTTGTGTTTGCAGCCTGAGGCCTCTGCAAGTGCTCAGTTTGAGACAGTTTTTCATGGTAGAAGCTCGGATGCAGAGTTTTTATTTAACACACAGTGAATTTTGGTTGGCGTGTCTTCATTAGTGTGTGAGTTGTTTAATTTTTACTGCCCACTTCAAACTCAGCTGTCAGGACAGACCTGTTCACCTCTTGATGGGAGGATTATTCATCTCTTTACCACCACTTTGTAAACTCCTCACTGGGGCATCTGACTCTTCACTGATAATAATGAATCTACTTTCACCGAGTCTTTTGAGGAGAAGCATGTGATGGACAGGAACTAAGGGAATTAAGCTGGGGAGAAATTAAGCTTGAGGGTTCTCACAAATGTTTGATGAGCAGTCTGGGCAATTAGGACCCAGCAGTTCAGAGCAGTTCACAGCACTTCCCAACAAAGCTTGTCAGAAAAATTGTGCAGGAAAGTTCCCGTTTGGAAGGTATTGATTTAACAAAAATTGTAACATACTGTGAAATACACTGTTTCACTAATGTAATTAAACCTGGTCTGGGTGTCATGTTTAATTAGAGATATAATGGAAAATAAAATTGCAACCTGCTATCTATCCACCCTTATAAAAGATGACTTAAATCATCTTTATACCCAAATGCTATTCATCCTACTTGAGAAGTGTTCAGTCTGCGCCTTCTTTCCTCTGATGGTCCATAGCTGCTAACACAACACTGCAGTCTAAGTCTGTGCATTAGAAAAATCTCCATGTTGTTAAAATAGAAACCCAGCAACAGAAACATATAAACACATATAAATCCATATATATATGTACATAAATCCAACTCTTTGCTAAACAAAAAAGAAAATCAGTGCAGTGTTGGCAATCAAATATTATTAGAATAAGGAAAGGACAATTGTGATCAGTGTGTATCAGCTTTGCACAATGTATTTCCCACTTAAGCTCTTAGAAGAAAAGGTGTAGAAGAACATGGTTCCACCCAGGCAGGCTTTAGGTTCACCAGAGGAGATGCCAGGCATTTGATCAGTTTTGGTTTTCTCATCACATACTTCACTTTTGCATTTCCTCATGTCTGGCAGACATTCTGCCCATATCTCAAAAGCCTAATTTCTATTTTTCTTCCTTCAGGGAAGAATTGCAGATGATCTGTTAGGAAGGGAGATGCATGCCTTGAGTCACACTGTGTTCACCCTGAGCTATGAGCAGGGATTGCTGTAGAGCTCCACCCAGTTATGAGAAGGTATGGGGCAAGAGAGTCCTTTTCTGGAACCAGAATTAGTTCCCATTAAGCTGCCTAATGACCCTGGGATATTGGTGAGCCCTAACCATTTCTTAATAATGGATATTATACTCATCCATCCATCCTGCCTTACTTCTCAATGCACCACTGAAAAGGTAGGAAACCATTTTACCAACATACCCTAATATATCATAGCAATTTAACTTCTAATAGATTTTATTATTGCTTTTAATTCTTTTTTCTTTCAAGGATATTGATTTTGAGAGTACACTATTCTTGCAATTAGATACAACTGTTTTTTCAGTCTGTAATCATTTTTGCTTTGTAACTTTTGCAGGAGACAAACTGCCTTAATACAACCCCTGATCTCTCTGAGTCATGTAGGGATGTTAAAATAACAAGGACATAAATATGATACACAAGTTAGTGAATACAAAACAACAGTCTGCACTAAAGAAATGGTTTTATTGTCTGACTTGTCAACACACTAAAACCTAAAACTGCTACACACACAGCCCTTGGAAAGCAGTTAGGCAAAGCAGCCTGAGGTGACAGCTGGGTGCCACAAAATGCTCTTTTTCAAAGTTCTCTACCAAGAGCTGCACCGGGAACCTCCACGGCAGCCTCAGACATCCATTCCTCAGCAAACACATCCTCCAGCCTCTACAGAAGTACTCCATAGAGAACATATTTCATGGTCTGCTTCTCTGTGCACATTTACATGAACGCCGCAAGCTGCTCCGGTGAGAAGCTGGTGCTTTACACGAGCAGATCGCTGTTTGTTCTATCAACAGGACTTGTTTAAGCACAACCCTGTGAGCTGCTTCTCCTCTATTAACAATTTTGCTGCTGTTCTGCACATATTAAGCAGCTTCCCTAGTGATGCAGAAACGAGGCATTAAACCATAACAAGAAACATCATTCTGGTATTATCACAAAAATTGTATTTACTATTCACAGCAATGACATTTACCTCTCTTGGAGAAATAAAGTGTTAAAAGTCACATGGAATTTTGTCAGCACAATTTTTTTGCACCATTAATGCTGACTGCTATACGTATAACCCAGCTGAAATTTCTGCTTTATTTTCCTAATCTACGTCACCCAGTCATAGCTGTTTTATTTTTGGTGCATTTAGAGCAAGAAATTGACATTTCCTTTAGATATCACCAGGGTGGTACCAGTTCTCTGTTTTATGATCTACATGAAAACATGGTCTTTGTGGTAATAGGGAGCTTGATTTTAGTACACACACAGTTTTCCCCTTGGTACCCTTCAAACTCTACCTTGTAATCATCAATAGCAAATCCCTGCCAGAGAGTGTAAAAAATTAAGATAACTACTGGTTAGAGCCCCAGAAAAGATAAAAGCCTTCTCTCATGATTCCATCAAAATTAAATAGGACTTAAATGGTGCAAAGATGTCAGGCACAATCTGGGGACCAAGCTGCCTTTTCCCCAATGCCTTCACTGTGCACATCAGCTCTGTAGCCAGAACTGCCTCAAAACCTTTTGTAAGTAATAGGAGAAATTAGCATAAAAACTTTCCTATCTTGAAGCGATTGTGGTCTTTTTCCTCTTTCAGTCACAAAGAACACTTCAAACCAACCCAAACACCTTTGGAACAACACAGAAATTACTCTGCTCCAAATCACCAGGAGCTGTCACTGTTCCTGCCTTAAAAACCAGTAAGGACAAATTCAGGAACTGGTCATTTTGTTAATTTTTAGTCATGGGAACATCGTGACATAATTTTTCTGCACGTATATCTTTTTTACTTCTAAGGGAAATAACAGCTAGTGGTGTATGCAGCTTTTCAGGACCCCAAATGCACACCTTCTTCCCTCAGGAAAAAAAACACAAAACAGCTCCTGTACCAACATGGGTAACTGAAATATTTAAAACTATAAAACTGTCTAAGACCATTATTGATTTTACTGTGCATGGAACAGCTGAAGCATTAGACAGCAGCCATTCCTTGCCATAAACATCCCAAGGTATCTCTGTACCTTCAGCAAACCCAGAACGCTGCTGTTAATGTGGCAGATTATTCACTTTGGGATCCTGGAGGTGTCCTTGATGTTTTCCTCCCCGCAGCTCAGCCCCAATGACAACCAGAAGGGCAAGGCCAGCACCACTTATTACGATGTAATGCCGTGTTAAGCACATACCTGAATACTCACCTTGCTGGGGACTTAGCCCTGTAATTGCAGTTGCAAATCTGTCATATCTGGAAGCCTCTGGAACTTTTTGTAGCCTTATTAGATGTGAGAGGGCCCAGCCAGCTCAGTGGCACTGTGCTCATGAAAAGCAGCCCAAAACAACTTAACTGACCGTGTCACCCATTTTACCTTTATGGCTATCCTAATTCTAATTTAATAGGAAAAAAACAAACAAACAAAAAAATCATTCGAAGGTGTAATGGCCTTGTTTTAAATCACACACTGCACTGGGATTAAAAAATAATTATTAGTCCTCTTTTAAAGTAAGCAGATTATCATGCTGCTAATTATTCTCAAAGGAATAGAAGAGATGAGAAAATAATCTAAAACTTTTCCTGATGGAACTAAACTCATGACTAGGCTTAATAGGCTCATTATAATTACCAACAACTTTTGCTTTGCTAGTTCCAGAAAGAATTGTAACTAGGATAACACTTGAAGCTGACTTTCCACACTCCCAAGTTCTGTTGGTTGCCTACACTATTGCAATAAAGATGGACCAATCTCTCTGTAGAGAGATTTTAGAAAGAAAATTCATTAAAAAAAAAGAAAACAACAAAAACAAAAAAACCCCAAACTTAGATTTAATGGTAGTTTATGTCCCACTGAAGGAATTCCTTGCAGCTGGTGCTTCAGCAGCACAAAGCTTTGCATCTGCTATGCTGCCATCTAAAGGGTACGGAAAAAGGGAGGAGAATTAGATTTTCCATGTGCTCAGTGGGAATTATGAACTAATTGGCACTTGACTATCCAAATTCTAGGTTTTAATTAGAATGGCACTTGAAACCTGAGGGCTGTTGACTCAGTGTATTGGACAGGATCACCAGCAGCAGCAAAGTAAAACTTGTACTTTGAGAGATTTCCTTACACGGGAATGTCAGGAGTCAAATTATTTATGGACTGCATGACAATTCACAGCTCAGAAAAATTAACACAAAGAGCAGAGAGCTGTGCAAACAAGACCTTCAATCTACCCTTTCCCTGCTCTATGACTGAGCAAGCAGCCAAATCAAAGTCCTCTTTAGTCGTCCTCCTTAGGCTACCACTGCATTGACTTCAAAAGAAGCTGGAACCTGGTAATACAAATTAATGAAGCACAAGATCCTACTCACCAGGAGTGTTTTCCCAAGAAATCTACAACGCTAATTAAAAAAAAAAACCTTAATTAATAACATTGTATTTTTTCGTAACTTATCGCAGTTTTCTATTAATTTTTACTATCAGGTTTTTTCCTGAATTATTTTCCTTTTTTGTTACTGCATTTTGTAAGTAACCAAAAAAAAAGTTAAAAAGTTATAGTTTAGGTCTCATTAAGATTTTAATGCCAAATAGAATATTGAAATTTATGTAGTTTGTTTATTTAAATATTATTCGTTAATGGATCACAAAATCAAAAGTATAAACGATTAGAGAAGTGTTTCTCAGTTTTTGTTCATGCACTTTTAGAATTTCTTGTGTGTCCTGTAAAGTGCTCCTAAAATGTGATCACTTTGATGTTCACTTCTTGCCTACAGAAAAGGAAGGGATTTTTCCTCAAATCTTTGGTTTGGTAGATTGTTCAGTCTACCTTCACAAAACCCAAAGGAAGATGTACTAATTTCTAAAGCCATATAAGTTATTCACATGAAAACAAAGCAATTAAATCAGAGCCTGGAACTGGACAATAATATTTGCAGCTCATCCCAATTTAATCTTGAGTCACCACTTATGGCAGCACTGATTGCAATGGTTTGTGGCTGGAGCACCAGTGATAAACACGAGCTGGCAAAAGAAATAAATAGAGTGAAACAGATATTAGCAAATAAAAGAGCTTTTGTTTAAAGAAGAAATATGAACCAAAGCAGAAGAAGGAATGTTAAATGAGGTGGAAAGTGCCTATTATCAGATTATTTGAATTGTTTGCGGAGCTCTGGAGTCACCACAGTCATTTCATGTTGTTTCAGCCCCAGCAGTGTGAGCTCTCTGGTGATTACAGAACGGGAATAAGGAAAGGCCAAGTTCCTGTCCAACATCTTCCTCTGGATGACAAAAGCTTTTTGCTAAGTTCTCTTCTGTGTTTCCAGTTTTAAAACCAAATATGATCACAACCCAGAGAAAAAGCTCTGTGTAGATAAGTGAATAATGTTGATGAAGTACTGGGATGATGTAGCCTGAGAACAAAACTGACCAAGCCTTTTCTGGATAAGAATTTTTTTAACAATCGAACCACTGCACTATTAGAAGAAAACACACCAATATGACATTACAAATATTTCTGCCTTCCTAAAATTCACTAGTTCAGTGGCCTGAAATCTGGACATTTGTCTTCTTAGAGATAGAAATTAAATATATTCACCTAGAAATTGTAGAAAAGTGTACCTGAAATTCAGACTGTATAAAGAAAGATCAGGTTTTCCCTGTCACTCTGACCAGGACGGAGCAGCACATTCAGGAAATTATGATGACATTTGAACACTTACTTGGCCTACAGCAGTCACCACAGAAACTCCTGAAAGAGATTGAGTAGCATTCCCCACACCTTCCAGAGCAAGGAGAAGGCACTGACCCATAACTGCATGAAGTCAGACCCCAAATCTCATTAGCTGCTTTCAGACTGTCAGCTCTGCTTAGCCAGATCCCTGAGAAGGCAAAGATTTCATAAGGGACATCGTAGGAAGTCTGGTGCTAAAAATACTGGGTATTAACAGCAAAATATGCCAAAATTCTCAATGATGATTGCACTCATACATGGCTTCTATCCTGCAGCAGAAAGGAACTTTAAAGTACACTAAAAGAATGTCATTGATTTCTCTATCATATTTAGAGAAAAAGGACTGGTTGAGATGTTTGTATACGGAGGACAACAAAATATGAAATAGACAAGTGGATTTTGTACTTTAAGAGTAACCACAGATGGCTTTAATCCACATTTCTACTGCCACAGCAGGAACTGACCAACTCCTTCCTCAGGAGCCAGCAGAGCCAGTCAAAGCAACCAGAAACAAAGTTTAATTTCTGCTTTCTCCTGCAGTCTCAGACACTGCCAGGCACGGGGCTGGGTCCCTGCTGTGGGGCCTCTCTGAGAACAGACAATTTGTTCCAAACAAACACCATCCCTGCTCTTTTCCACTGGTTTTAGAAGAGCTTTGGTATTTTTTAGCTGGAATTGTATTTACTCAAATTATGAAAAATGACAGCCATTTCATTGATTGTACACAGTTGTTTGGGAAAAGCAAAGTACCCTGAAAAGATTGAATACTTTGACATTTAAATAAAAAAGCATTTACCCAAAATAATTTCTAAATTTATCTTCACTATGTTTTTTGACTTAAAATTTGAATTTGAAAATGGTACAACAAAATATGCGATTTTATCAGAACTTAGTGTTTTGATTTAACTTCACAGAGAAAAAAAACCCCTGTGTTTTTTTAAGCATCTTTTAGAATTTTTATTCATTATGACGTATTTGGACACCTCAGATCATTTTTTTGGCAAGCCTTAACTGAAATAGAAAAATATGAGTTAATCTGGCAAATGAACAGCTCATCAGAGTAGTTGACAGCACATGAATAAAGGCTGATGCCTGTTTCAGTTTGTATTATTAATTGAAAAGTAGAACTTCCAGGAGTTTTCAATACTGGATTTGGTGAGGATAATTTTAAATGCATGCTTAATATATTAAAAATTATCAAACATGTAAAAAACAGAAATAACACTTCAGTACTTGTCTGCAATCCGTTAAGAGTAATAAAAAGCAATAAAATACTTTAGAATAAGAGCCAATTTGTAAATTAAACCTCCTTAAACGCAGCCAAGTTGCAAAGAATCACCCTATTTGTCTTCTGCAAAATCCAAGTAGAACCTTGGTGAGTGGAAGCTCTGATTGCAAGGGCCAAATGAATCCTTCCAGAGAACCTTGAGCACCCTCATGGTGCATACACACATTTTATTCATTAAAGCTCTATTTAGAGCCCTTTCTCCACTGTAAATCCGGTGCTTATTTCACTGCACAAGAAGCAAAACAACACTGGAGATTATCACACGTCAGGAAAGCTGCAAGGGATCCAAAGTCAACAGAGATCGTTTGCCCAGGTTTTAGGAACATCCTACTTTGCAGCCAGCTTCTTTGCTCCTGTATTATTTTGTTTTGGAGGAATTCTCTCCTGGCTTCTTGCAGGCTTTTACGATAAATAAGATATGTAAGACAAAAGTTGGATACATTTACCATAAAAAACTGGGTCAAAAGATAATACTTTTAAGAATTTTTTTTCCTAAAGACCCTACATAAAAGCACAATGCGTTATCCAGGGCAAGGGGAAACACAGAGTGCCTCGTTTTGTGTTAAATAAACTAAGCAGGTAGAGCAGCAACACTCTGCAATTATTTATTAGGCGAAAAACATTGCCTGGTTGCAAAAAGAGTGTATTTTAAATGTTGTGAGGTTTGTCAGAGAGAAGAAAACAGCCAAACCATAAGATATGATGTTTCTGCTTATGTGAAGCTGATCACACTGCTCTTAAAAATTTATTTCATGTGCAGGATGGATCCTATAAGAAGTTTATACCTTCCTATTAAATAGTGTAAAAAGATCAGTCTGCATTCCCCTAAAAACACACTAAGAATTGCATCAAGGGATACAACTTGGATATGCTGGTCAGAAACTGAGAAAGGCTCATTTCAAAAGTTTTGGTAGATTCACAGCTATTTATATTAAAAGATGACTCCAAGGCATGAGCAAATAAGGAAACTCCAGCACATTTCTAGCACACCAGCTGTAAGCAGATGGGAGAGAATCAATTATCAAAAGGAGTTAAGTGTAAGATAGATTTTTGTTCCTGCAAAGGAACATCACATAAATTACCAGGGCAACATGGGAAGATTTCTAGGCTAACATGAAGTTAAAATAGAGCACTGTGTGGATAAAACCAGGCTGTCTCAGAGTTGAAAATGGTATTTTTCCAAGGTTTATGAGTAATCAGTTGAAGAATGTCGGTGAGTTCTGCTTGTCTCCAATTTCTTCTCAGCCTCTACGGATCAGTGCACCTGAGCCTGTGTCTCCCTCGGGAACTTATTATGCAGTAAATAAGGCTGTAAATTTGCAGGGGACTCTGTGCTTGCTGCACTTGTGGACACTGTTAATGTGCTGTAAGAACCCTCGGCAAAGTTCACTCTCCTTTTTCAAAAGCAACAGCACCGAGCACAGAGGATCCCCGTGAGGAATCAGGATGGATCACTGAAGGAAATGCAATTTCCCATCTACATTTACTCCCTGCAAACACAAACCTGTTGTACAGAAAGAACAGGACTGCACCTCTGTGTGTCTGAGCACTCACTGAAGTCACTCCTTACCTGCTCTCAGGTTTCCTACACCTGGATCCTCCTCTAGCACTGCTGCCAGTACCACAGTTAGCCCTCACTTTACTGCAGACATCACAGCTGTCCCTCCTTGTTAGGGAGCCAAACCAATAAAAAATCAAATCAAACCATAAATCACAGGCACAACAGCAAACAGAAAACCCTGCCCTCAGAGCAATGTTGAATATTGTGCTCCATGTTCCAGAAAAGGCTGTGTACAAACTGCAGTGCCACTCCCAGTGACCTTGTAGGAGATCTGAGCTGAATATGGAGAGCAAGGCTGATGAATGCACAGAGGGTTCAAGAGCTAAAGCACGGAAGGGGAAGTTCTACTGGAAACTGTTCCATGGAAATTGTTCCCATGTGTGCCAAGGGAGTTTAGGTTTGGACATGAAAAACAATTTCTTCATGGAAAGGGTTGTCATGCATTGAAGGGGCTGCCCAGGGAGCTGGTGGAGTCCCCACCTTGGAGCTGTTCAAACCATCACTGGAGGTTGTGCTTTGTTCTCTTGTCTGTGTGACAAGGTGGGGGTCGGTGACAGGTTGGATGTCACCCTGAGCTTTGCAGTCTTTCGATGTTTTCATTTCTGTGATAGAATTTCTCATGCACTTTCTGTAAACAGCCATGTTTTACTAACCCGTCCTTATTGTTTTCATTCTTTCTCCTGAGGCGGAGAAATACGATAGACTTTTCGTTTGGCCAGTGTGATTGGGGAGGTGGCAACCTCATCCTCCAATCCACGGTGGTTTCTAAAAGGATATATAAATGACAAAATAAAGAATGAAGGGTCAATTGCCCTGGCAACTTCTGTCCTGAACTGAGCTGAGTGTGCGTGCTTCTTTTCGTGTCTGAGTGCAACAGTTGGACTCAATGATCTTGGAGGTCTTTTCCCACCTTGATGATTCTGAGATTCTGTGACTACGCAATCATAGAATCACAGAAGAGTTTGGGTCAGAAGGGACCTTCAAAGGCCATCTGGTCCAAGCCCCCTGCAATGAGCAGGGACATCTTCTACCAGGCCAAGTTGTCAGAGCCCCATCCAACTTGGCCTTGAACATTTTCAGGGATGGGCATCCATCACCTCTCTGGGCAACCTTTGCCAGTGTTTTACCCCCCTCATTGTAAAAACCATATTCCTTACATCTAATCAAAATCAACCCTCTTTTAGCTTAAAACCACAGAGCAGGCTTTGCTAAACTCTGTAAGCTCCAGTGCTGCTTGAAGCCTACAACTAAGGATTTTATTTCTTTCCAGTAGCAAGCTGAACATCTGCAAATGCTACCCTTTACAAGACTTCTGTGGTCTTTTATCTAAAAGCCAAAGCTCGAGCTATGAACCCAAAGATGATATTTAATAAATAAAGTTAATTAAACTGGTTAAAAATTAAAATAAATTCCCCAAAAACTAACATCTGCTTTTCTTCTGTTGCACTGAACAGAAAAGAAAATTTCTCTGAGTGTTTCCATCAGAACTTCCTCAGGTATGGCATTTCATAGCCTGGATAAGTCTTTGAATTTTGCATTCCTTGCTCGTCTACAATTTCTTTTATTCCAGCATCAGCTGGCACATGCATTATGAAATTCCATTTTCAGTGGTGAGAAAAAAAAAACAAAAACCAAAGCAGCAGAGAGAGTTCCAGAACCAACAGTGCTTCTATCATTGATGGATGCAGAGAAAAAAAAAACAGAACTGATAGCAAGATTCACATGACCAAATGGAAAATTTTCCAAAGACAGCCCTCCTCAAAATACAATATTAATACAAAAAAAGCCTCATGATTCTTTCTAGAGTGCCCTTCACTAAACTTGAGCACACGAGAATGACAGTGCTGACAGCACATTCTTCCTCTGCATCCACTGCAAGCGACCAAGTTGTGCAATCAGAGCCAGGAATCATTTTTACATTAATGCCTAGAAAAGTAGAATTTTCCAGGCTGTTAATGCTAAGGATTCAAGCTTATAGAGCAAAATAAAAAGCACAGAAATGGAAAAAAACCACAAAGCAGTACCATGTTAGCACTACTCGACCCATAGGACCTTATGGCTTTAATAGTGACACTCAACCTTAAATTAAAGGACTTTTTTCAATATTTCAACGTGCTGTATCAGGCTGAAAACAGAAAATGATAAGCCTCTGCAGAGTGAAATAGGTACACACACATCTATTATTTGAGGATATTTGAGGATAATTCAACTCATCACATTATTTGTAGCATTTCTTAAAGCAGGATATGAATATATTCAGCTGAAGGCTTTCCAATATAATTTGTAAGGAGTTATGAGAATTGGATGTATTTTTCCTTTTGTAATATACACTCCATCACTCCTCCAGAGCTATTGCCATTTCTGTAATGAATATTTCTGATTATTTATAGCAGAGGAAGGGTCAGGGAGCATTAGAAATTGAACTCCTGCAGAACGGAGCTGCATCCCACGATACAGAGCTAGCAGGCAAAGTCTGAGATTTCCTTCGCTGTGCTGTTTGTGACCTGAGTCCTGACCCATCTGTAAATGGGAGAGGTAAATATATCTGCTTCCAGCACAGTCCAAGGTCTCTGACAACCAAATCTCACGTAGCTGTACATGACTGGTGTGTCCATCTGCTGAGTCTGCTTTAAACCTCAATCCATAATATCATGTCAAGCCTTCCATACTCCAGAAAATGGAATTTTGAATTTAATTAAGCTCTGAAATCACTCAGAATTACTCATTATTATACTTAATAATTTGAGAAATCAGGATTTGCAGTGGCCCAACATTCTTGACAGTCGAAACGCTGACTGGAGAACTTCTAAGTATTTTGATTAAAAATATCTTGGCAAAAGTTGGGATTGATGCTCTCTATCCTACTCATTTTGATACTTCTATAGCCAGGAAAGGTTCTGTGTGTGTGTATGTTTGGATGATAAACAGTTTTCCTGAGCACCACACTTTGAAATAATTTGAATTTTTCAAAATTAGTGAATGCATTCTTATGTATCTGCAAAAATCATAATTAATGCTACCAGCATAGTACACAAGGAAAAGATGAGATTCGGACGATGGGAATCTTTAGAAATTTATCAGAGTTATTAGATCTTGTGACTTACAAAGTACTAGGAACTAAATCCATAAAATACATGGGTTTTGCCCTGAGCAGTTTTAATGGGTTAAAAGACATCTCACAGACAAAAGCAATTAGTGACTAAATTCAGGAATTGGTAATACCATCTTGATATGGAGCTGAAGATGCCAGGGGGTTCAATTTGAATCTTTTTGATGTTCTGAATTTTAGTTAATGATAAATCCCTTTCTGTGGGACTTCTGCGTCTCGCTGTACTCAGACAGCAAAATTATGTCCTCTCCAAACACCCCCCACCCCTTCATTCTCAGCATTATGGAGAGTTGCTAAGATTATGAAAGATAATTTTTAAAACATTAATAAGAAACATGACAGAAAATTATATCAATACTGTGCTAAGGCCCAGAGAATGAGCAGCCATAGAAAACTGTAAATATTTGTCCATGGATATCTATTTAAGGTATTTAGAAGGAGTTCTGGAATGCAATTTTGTGCTAAAAACTTGTCTCATCATGGGTTAAGCCTGCCCAGGTAGCCTTAGTAGATTATAAAAAGCAGTCAGTCCTATTGAACAGAAGATAAACAGTGTAATATTTGTTCTTGTGCTTTCCTATGTTCCCTGAAAATTGATGACATTCTTAATGGTATTTTAAAAATAGAAATGTATATATGTCTAATATGTATTTTTATATTCAAAATTGCTTTCTCTTAAATATTAAATTATTAAGAAAAAGTGGTTTAGAGCCATTTTTCTGTTTTGGGAGCCAGCAAAGCTGTTGTTACAGCCAACCTCCTGAAATCAGCAGTTCCAGCAAGATGGCAATTTCCTATTAAAACTGGGGATAATTTATTTATTAAATCACAATGTGAGGGGAGTAAAATACAATAAATGCAAGTCAACAGGAAAAGCAGGAACTCCATTCATCTCCCCTTGCATAAGAAGAAGGTGTGTGTGTTTGTTACGCTCTCCACACTGCCGTGTAAATGATGATACAGTTAGAATCCCAAGAATCTTCTGTATCTTCCTATTAAGAACTAAATTCAGGAAAGGAATCCACAAGGTCCAATCTCTTGCATGAATTCCTGGTGGGGAGTCTTTCCAAAACTACTGGGCAGCAGCAGCAGCAAGCACAGCTGTGGGAAGTGTGCCCACAGAGAGGAACCCAGATACAGATAACTCTGAACATTCAAAATTATGTATATTCACTTAACTAAGCTGCTAAACCAGGAGTTTAGAATGAGGGATGGGGGCACAAGAAATATTTGTGAAGAGCACATGGCTGAAGACCTCAGAGAAAGAGTCTGAAGAGCTGAAATTTTGTTTTGCTCAAGGAAAACACCAGCACCAGACTCAGCCAAGCTTTTAAAATTGTCACTTTGCATACTGAAAGGCAAATAGCAGTTTTGTTTCTGTCTGTAAAAAGCAAAATACAATAGAGTAAAAGGCGACTTCGTATACTTCAGGATGTTGTAGCAGCCTCCAGGGACTGTAATGAACAGCTTCTTTGTAAAAAGGTTGGTGCCTGCAGTGATTACATCCTCTGGTGCTGGTATTGGCATCTTTGAATATTAAATGATTTTTGTCTATTGGCCCACTCCTTGCAAACAAATTACTAATGAGTTATGACTGCAAGTGGATTAGGAAGTGCCATGCAGGACCTTGCTCTGCATGGGTTATACAGGTACATCCACCAGTGCCTTTCCACAGCGCTGTCTGTTGTTTAATGTTCAGATATACAAATATAATTCACCAAGCTATCATTTTTTTGTTAACTGCACTTTGCAGACAGTGCAGAGCAATTTGATGTTTCTCAAGGTGGATAATAGCATGAATAATTCATTAAGCTCGCTGGAGTTAATGTTGTTGTACTCAAGGTTAAGTATTCCCCCATCTCCATATAAGGAATTACTTGATTGCTTACCTTAAAAATGAACTTTCTTCAAAACGCCATTGTATAAATAATAGGCTGTGTCTGAGTGCCATGATTTGAAAGCTGCTCCATCAAAGTACCAGCAAATAACCATAGGCTGAACAAGCTTACGTGGGTTTTTTTTTCAGATGTGTTGCAACTCTTTATAATAAACACACCCGTTCAGTAAAAATATCCCATCTATGAGGCAATTTTTACTCCTTCCTTTGAGAATGATGAAGGTGATTTTGTTTATTAAGGACTATACTAAAAATAAAAGCAAAATCAAGGGACTATGTCCAGATTGGCCATGAGCTTAATAAAGATTAATCAAACTACCAAGAGAAAAGCAATGTGCTGCTTAGTCAACATCGCAAACAAGCTGTAGCACTCGGATTATCCTTGGACAAACTGGGGGCAGGGGGGACCCTCCAAGAAACAAGGCCATGGAATCAAGCCAAGTTGTTTGGCTGGTGGTGGATTTAATTAAAAGAAGCAGCCAGGCAGCTCCCTACGTTCAGCTGTAGCTCAGCAAGCGACTTCCCGTGTCCTCTACCCGCGAGTCCTTCTGCAGGGCAAGATCAAAAACTGCCAGACAGAAAGTCTTTTCTGACAAGTGCAGCCTTCACCTCTCGCTAATAACTTGCTGATCAAACTCCTGTTGAAGTCAGGCAGAAACAAGGGCTGTGCTGAACCCCTCTGAAGAGACTCAGCATCCTAAAGAGAGACACCGTGGCCTCTCCGAGGATAATGCACTGTGGATCACCCGGAAAACAACACTTCCACAGGACGCTGAGAGAAATCACTCCAGTGTTCAATGGACATGAACCACCTCACACTTGCAGAGTCCTCAGAAGCTCCCAGGCAGGAGCACGTGTTAGGAGATCATTTATGTATGTGTGTTATTTACCTGACTGGCTACAGAGTCTCATAAAGGGATGATGAAACTCCTGGTTTTGGAGGCGTGGTACCCGTGCCTACACTACAGCACGCTTCATCCCAGAATAGTGGTGCTGCCAGAACACACAGAACCTGATAACTCCTCTCAGTGTTTATCTCTTCATAATGCACTGAATGTGGAAAACAACTGAGAGTCTCTTTCAGCTTTACTGCATTCTGCCAGTACATTTCGAGGGCAGACTCTCAGAGCTGTTTTCTTGGTTTCTGCCACCACAGCGGCCCTGCCTGTTCAGCTGACTTCCACCTCTCTTATTTCTTGCTTCAGCAAATGATAACAAATTATTAATTTGTCTGCAGATGACACTTACTGCAGAAAGCAGAAAGCTACACCAAAGAAAATGGTAATACAATAGCTTAAACAAGTCTAAGTGCCAGCTACCAGGCACTGTCATCATAAAACAAATTAGCGAGGTTTGTGTTCTGCCGATGAAATAATAGTCTGTGCTATGAAAACTGCACTCACAGACCAACCCTGAACTCCAAAGGAAGCCTCACTTAACAAGTCCAGGGAGCTGAAAACATAACCAATCACCAATTATCCGTTATTCACATCGAACAAAGAGGAAATTTCTTGTGGGGAATTGTAGAGGGAAGAGCATGATTTCCTATCATTAGCAAAGGCACAGGACACATGTCTAACTGCAGATTTCACAGCATTCAGGTGAAAAAGAAAAGTTATGTAAAAAATTGTTATTATGGGAAAAAGTCAGTGGCTTCTCTGAAAACTGTTAACCAACAAAGTCAGGAAATCTTCCTTTTCAAGGTGTGCATGCACAGATTCCTTTTTCTTTCTGACAAAACAGACATACAGCCTGAATATTACCACACGTGTGGAAGACTGGCTTGAAATTACAGATAGCACTTTAACAAATCCAACAGGCAGACTTAAAAAGAACAGGTTACGTTTTTTTATCTTGAATCACAAATTAATAACCACAGATTAATTTAAATCCTTATGTATGCACCCAACACATCAACTGTTGCATGGACACAAAACCCATTAAAAGAGACAACAGGTTTGCATTTCCCCTTCTTTTCAGGGACCTTACCTAGAATTTCTTACAGCT
This sequence comes from Monarcha castaneiventris obscurior, assembly GCA_026261815.1. Taxonomy (NCBI): domain Eukaryota; kingdom Metazoa; phylum Chordata; class Aves; order Passeriformes; family Monarchidae; genus Monarcha; species Monarcha castaneiventris. Next base: position 2,585,922 of record JAMPIT010000550.1, read on the forward strand.
GAAACCAACTGCCCATGCTGAATGACTGACAGCATTTCCTCAAACGACATGAATAAATATCTGTGGTGCCTGCATCATTTCTGGAGCATTTTAATTACAAGCAGAAGGAGCAGCATCACGTGCTCATCTCTCTGAGCCTACTGCAGGAAACGTCACACCACCTTCACAAGCACGAAGGTCCTCAATGCTGCAATAAAACCCCAGTCAAAACCAAACCAAGCAAATTGAGATTTACTGGACATTGTGGCTGTGGATCCCTGGCGAGCCATGGAGCTCTCAACTCCAATTCCCACGGCCACCTTCACTGCTCAGATTGCACAGCAGATGATTTTATCCTGCTGGCAGTGGGGCTGTGTCCATCTAACATTTGCTGCTGGACACTAAGCTCAGTCCATCTCTGTTGCCTGTTGCCAAACCCCAGGAAAATGTTCTCCATGGCTTTTTCCAGAAACTTTCCAAATCATTTCAGATGAGTGGGCTTGATTCCTTTTTACTGACTTTTCATGAAAAGCATCTTTTCCGCCTATAAATCTTACATATGTAACTTTTTCTTAAAATTATTTTAGTCTCAGACGTCGGTGACAGCATACAGCAATCACACCAGGAAGTTTCTGAAGGCAGAGATGCCATTGCTGGATTAATGTTTCAGAATAATGACAATAAGTGATGCCAAACAACAGATTGACAAAATGAAAAATGTCAGTATAGCTTTGAAAAATACATGTGAAGAATTTTTTCTTTCTTCGTTTCTATTTTTAGGACTACTCTTAGCTTTTTCTTATGTTCTACTCTTGGAATTTCATGTTTAATCTTACCTCAAATGTCCTTCTCTTTCGTAATTTCATTTGAAAATGCAGTTATTGAGTGCACACTGGCAGAAAGGTGGGGTTTTTATTAATGAATTAGTTAATATTTGCTTCTAAATAAAATGTCCCTTAAAAAATATTTGCTTTTCATAACTGCTATGAAAATTCCACCTCTTAAATATGTCAACAGAAATTTAATAAAGCTTCTTAAAATTCAACAACGTTTTCTTATATTCTCTTGATATAAGCAGCATTCAAAGTTGGCCAGTTAGGAAATTATATAATTAAAATAAACATTTATGATAAATATTTAAAAATATGAACACGGAGATGAGATTTAAGAAAAATATCCATCTTGACCTCTCAAATTAATTTCTGAAAATCCTGTCATTTCCACAGCTTGACACCCCTCCAATAAATAACTTCCTGACAATTTTCCCTTGATGCCACACCATTTTTGTACTTTAGTTTTATCAGACTTTGACTTGGCATTATCAGCTTTGATTACACTCTATGATATTTTATTAGCATCTCATAAACCCAAATGAAAATGAATTAAACCATTTCCAACTTCCTGAGCAGTGCTTCCTCAAACAGCACCAAGGACAAAGCAACAACACGATTTTTTCTCACCTGCCCCACGTTGAAAAAAGAGGTTTTGGTTTAGGTTATCACTCACATTGATGGATATCTCACTGTGCATCCAGCCCAGAGGCTCAGGAGGTGGGAAAGTTCCCACTCTATTTTCCAGTATAAAAACCAACACATCTCTCTGTATTACAGGAAGACACGTGGCTGAACTATTATAATAATTTATATTAAGTTTATAATAAAATAAAAAACAGCACTGAATTTCACACAATGGGGAAAACTTTCATATATCCTCCCAGAATATCTATTTTGCAGGTATGGATCAGATGTAAAGGACGTGGGCTAAATAAAGTTCTCAGAGGTGCTGACAAGATGCCATCCTGCTCATTATTGTAGTCTAGTTTATTTTCTGGAAAAAATAAATAATTTTGCGCTTCGTTGCCTAATCTGTCTGAAAACCATTTCATTGTCAAATTACGCAGGATTTATGAATATTTCTAATATGACAAGACTACACATTCCTCCATTACTGCTTTTTACCTCTCTGGGAGGCCTGACACACTCTTGCCAGGTCTGCAGATACTGCTCTTCACTTAGCATGTGTGGCCCATTTGTCATTTAACATTGAACACTTGTTAGCACCAATGTTGCTCTTTCTCTATTAGGTCAGACAATTATCAGATAATATACATTTCCTTTTATTATTTTGAATGTGGAGTGGAAATATTTTATCAATATATCTCATATCTATTAAGACATTAACATTTCCTTTTATACAGACTATTCTCCACATCTAATAACTATCTTGAAGTTTGTACAGAGAAAGGGTTAAATTTCTGATTCTCTCAAGATCAATAGTTATTCAACCAGCTTCATACTGAAAGAGTTTTATCTCTGTTTTTTAATGCCTTCCCTCATTTGGCTTACTGGTATTTCCTAATCCCTAAGGAAAAACAAAAGCGTCAGCCAAAAACACCTCCGATAATTTGTTTCCTAAAAAGTTTTTTATATTTTCAGAGATAACAAATGAAAATGCAAAGAAGCACAAAGAACAGAAAAAAAATCCCTTTCACCTGCAGGTGTGAGACATCCATGTGGGATCTACTGCACAGCCCAGGAATGAAGGGAGTATCTGCAAGGATGATGTGTTATTCATAAGCACATAATTTAGAATATTCTGCAGAGGTGCCGTGGAAGTTTTTCACACTGAAGTCTCTAATCTTAGTCTCCACTCTCCTTCGAATTTCATAGATCTCACAGAACCTGAAGGGGTGGCTTGGGAAATGATCTTTCTTCCTGGGTTTTTTCAAAGTCAGAGAGCTCCAAGCTCGTGTTTGCCAAGAGCTCCAGAGAGCTGAGGTTGTCCCGTGCTGCTGGGGACCCCAGGCTGAGGGAAACAGCAGCTCTCAAAATATATGCACTATGAAACATCTTAAAAGGGTTGCTATATAATTCACCTCTGCAAAATACTTCTTTTTCAGGACAACTCAACCTCCGTGTGTCCCTTAAAATAGAAATACATGAACTTAAGTGTGTATAGAGAAACACTATATAAGTTTAATCCATTAAGTTTAAACTTGAGGAACATTTTGAGAAACTATTATACATTAATTAGTTGAATAAAGGTCAGTTAGAAGAGATGCAAAGGTTTTGGGTTTCTTATCTGTAATAGGTCTGCTATTCTCTGGCAGACAAGCATATTTCATCAAGGGTATTTCATCAAGAGTATTAAGATTTGTTCCAGGGAAAAACTAAACTCAATAGGTCCACACTGAAATGTCCCACATTGATCTGGTAAGACAGCAACTGAGCTTATAAACCAGAGAAAAAAATAAAAAAACCCACCAAAACTTAAATTTTGACCTGATATTTTAGTCTTAATTCTGTTCCTGGTATTAATATTGGAGAGTTGCTACATTTTTAACAAAATTCTCTACTTAAAACAGCAAAACAAACTTGGTTTTTGTGGCTTTACACTTGCTACTTTGTGATATTTCCATTCTGTGCAAGTTCACTGGACAAATTAAACATAGTGGAGTTAAAAGATTTATCTTCAACACGAGCTTTCTAATTTTTTCATCAGTTGCCAAACATGTCTTATGCTGCAAGTGTAACTCTGCATGATCAGAGTGGCAAAGGAACAAGATATATGCATGAACTATATATAATGGATGTTTACAATATACTTCTTTTCAGCTCTTCTATCTTGAGAGCAGCACAGTCTCAAGTGAAACACAAGTGTCTTACAAGTGCAGTACTGAAGATTCCATTTATTATTAAACAACTTCTGCTTCAGGTTTTCAATCCTTTTATCAAACAAGTTTCATTGTTGCAGTGCTTGATTGTTTCTTTACGGCCAGAATTAAAAATGCCACAATTCAATTTTTTTTTCTTCTATTTTTAAATAGAGAAGCAAGAGGGAGGCTCTTTCCAGATGAAATTATTTATATGGTGGCAGAGGTGGCTTGACAGCATGATCAAAACCAAGGGGTGATGGATCCTGCCCTGTCAGCCCCACACAGGAATAATTATCTTCATCCCACATAATGAGGTGAGACTTGGGGGTTTAGGTCTGGCAAGGGAGAATACCCAGCCAGGTGTTTCCTTCCCTGCTCAGAAAGGAGTCATGCAAAAATCTCTGCTCCTGAGGTGCACAAATTGTCCATCATTCCAGAGTGTGGCCAGGGATGGCAGGATCAGCACTGCACGTGGGACAGAGAGCTGGGTGGGCTGTCCTCAGGCATTTGGGAGAGAAAAGGGATTCCCGTTTCCAAGGAAAAAATCCTGTGTCACTTTTAGCCTTCCTTGTTGGAAGTGCTTGACAAGAACTAAAGAATCTGTTCACTGAGTGATGGAGGTTATGAACGTGCTGTAAAAACCAGAACCTTTGAAACAGAAAAGCTGTCAAATGTTTTGTCATTAAAAATAGCAGCTTGCTTACAGCTCTCTTCTGGGCTCTCCTTTCTCTCAACAACAGTGAACAAATTATGAAAGGAATAACCTGAAGAAAAATTCACCCAGTTCTTAGAAATTACCCCCAAATCAGCAATTTGATTGATAAAATCGTCCCAGACCTAGAATAGTCACAGAGTTGCCGATATATGTGGTCCTTAACAATATCTGCTACAATAAAAGGAGGGAAATCTTTTAGCATGGTTTCTTCTCTGCAGCCTTTCTTCTCTCATAATAATTAAGGCAATATTATGAGTCTATTCTATCTATTTTAACCAGATTTACTGCAAACCAGTGTGTTATTCTATTAACAGAAACGGGATGTGCTCAGCTTTTGAGTTACGTCACCAACTCCGAGTTCAGCAGAATTTTTGATGGAAAATATTTTCATGGTTCTTGCACAAACCAGGGGGGAAAAAAATCACAGAATTATAGAATGGTTTGGGTTTGAAGGGACCTTAAAGACCATCAACTTCCCCTCCTCTGTAATGTTCAGGAACACCTCCCACTGTCCCAGGCTGCTCCAAGCCCCAATGTTCAGCCTGGCCCGGGACACTTCCAGGGATCCAGGGATAGCCACAGCTGCTCTGGGCACCCTGTGCCAGGGCCTGCCCACCCTCATAAGTTAAAAAGTCATAGGACAACTTGGTTTTACAAAAGGAATTTATATCTATACTATTCAGAACAGGCCATGACACTAAGTATTAAATATTTCATTGACTTCTTGCTACAAATAAGGGATAAGCAACATACCAGCTTCAGGAAACACACAGGTTAAAGTGCACTAATTACTGGGGAGAGAACTTTGCCATTGTGAGGATGTGAGGACGCCCAAAAAAGCAGAGGCTGCGGGTTGATGCCATCTCAGACACACTCAGTGCATCCTGTGCCAGCACAGAGCTCCTGCAGCTGCTCCTGGGCACTGCTGCTGCAAAGCCACAGCACAGTGGACACCCTGAGCAGCCTCTACAGGCTGATATTTCAGATAACTTTTCTGAATATTCACTCCATGCATTATGCAGAGTGTTATAATTATATTTTTATAGCTGCTGGATAGGCACGGGTAAGAGTTTCTGCAAGATTGCTTTTCCATTTGTACACAGGAAAATATTGTCACAACTAGACTGTTAAAAATTGTTCAATTAAAAAGATCTTGCAAAGAAAAATTGTTGGCTACACATATAAACAGGCATTACAATTCAGTATAATAGAGGTTGTTCCGAGAATTTATTAAAAAAATGTTAGGGAATTAGGATTTCAGGTCAGTTAGAAAGAAAAGTGTGTAACTACACCAAAACATTTTCCATTTTTTAAACTTCTTTTCTGACTGCATTTCAATCATCATTTCAAAGGAATTCAGTGACTAACATTCCTGCAAACAGCACCCATTCATGTTTACCCCCTTTTTATGGCTGTTTATACTGGGCAAATTAAATCTCACAAAAGAAGCTGGCAAACGTGGCTCTGGTGTTTGTTCTGGCAGATATTATCTGTAGACAAAGCTTTGCTGATCGCCAGGTCTCCTCTGCTCTTCTGATTGCAATCTCATTTCCCTCGTCCTTGGGATCTCATGTCTGCTACGACCTTCAGCTTGTTAAATATTCAGCAGAAAGTTTATGGACTTTCCCATAACCTTGATTAAAAGCCTATGGGGAACCTGAATGCTGAAAAATAGCCACTTGTTTGAAAAAAGAAACTTGAGTACACTGCTGATTTCTGTTTCACTAATGGTATTTATAATCAGCAGTCACTGGCACGGAGTCGAGGCCAGAGGAAAAAAAATGATGAATTGAACTTACCTGGTTAACAATTGTTGTCTGATCTTTACCTAATTTCACTAAGTGGAATTTTTGGGAGCAATGCGGGGAGGGACTGGAAAGCACATACAAGAAAAAAAAAAAAAATCATTCAAAAAAAGCAGAGAAATATTATATGTAGACCTACAGATTTTTTATCTTTGGCCCCTTTGGAAAGGAACCCTGTCACTACTGTGAAGATGGGAGTTTCTGTGGGTTTAGGTACCTCCAGCCCTTACCCCAAAGAATTGCTGCAGTCCTGCTCTCTGCCTGGAGCCTTGCCAGAGCCTCGGATGTGCTTCCACACCTCAAACCCTGCAGGCATCCTGGGTCCACCACTATTTTCCAGGGAAACATGACAGGAAAACAAGCAGACAAGCAAATTGTCCAGGTGCTTTTCAGAATTTTCTTTCTGTTGGAGTAATTAACACACAGAGCCAGATGAAAAGCAGCTCAGCATACTCAAGGAAATGTCTGAGTCACTGCTGAGCATCTTTAGAGGTTTTAGACAGTAAAGGAGGCTCCCACCCCTCAATCATTTACTTTGTCATTGTCTCTTTTTCTACTCTTGGTCTTTGTTCCTCCTTCAATAATGGACAGAGATCTTTTATTTTATAATTGTCAGGGTGATTAAAAACCCATCAGGTAATTTTGTGCTTAACTATTATATCCTTCCTGCTTTAGGCTTCAAAATAATTTGTTCTGAGTGATAGAACTATTTCTGATCAGGACACACTAAATGGAAGATGTCAAATTTTATCGTGCCTTTACAACTATATCAGTGCAAGATGCAGTAATTTTCTTCATCAGCGTTTGGAAATTATCTCAATATGGGAGGAAAAAAGCATAAAAGACAAGTAATGTCAAGAATTAAAACTGTGTTTAAGCCTTAAGTAGAGCTGCTGCAGGGGATCCTATATTGCCAAACACGATTCTCAATCATCCATCAAAAGATTTGCCACATGACACTCAGATGGTTTTTTGAAGACAGATGACTGCATCCTATCCCAAGTACAGTGGGATGAAAATTTCAAACCAGCCTTGCACAATAAATTAGATATAACATCATGCTTAACATTTCAATGCCTTTTTTTTTTTTTCATAAAAACTCTCAGTCAGTGCTTTACTTTTAATTCTTCCCCGATTGTATAATAACAGGAGGATGAGTAAGATACAAATTCTAACTGTCCCAAGGCTAAACAAGGAAATAAGGGAAATATTGCTAGCCTCAGGGAAACCTCCCTCTTCATCATATCTGAGCACCAGAGATCACAATTCTTGAAGAAATTATAATGAAAACGAAAACATATGTTTCTTTCATTATTACTGTCTTCTTTAATTGTCCTTGAACTGAAGTGACTTCATATAGAGTTATGTTTGCTATATACAATTTCAAAGATGTATATACAGATTATATTAAACTATAATCATGCCTGGCTTCCTGAGTGGATTACCCATGTGCTGCATTGATTGGGATCCCTGAATAAGATGCAAACCACTGGAGAGCTTTAAACAGCTATATTCTTTCTAAAGTACTCTTTAATTAATGTTGTCTAGAGCACTAATTATGAAAGCTTGTAAAGCCTAAAGCCTGAAAACACTTAGGCACCTACTTAACTGTGCTCATTCAGGGCAGACCCACTGAATTCACTGGAAGTGCTGGGAGTGGGGAATTTAACTAAGGAATGCACAGAGGCTGCTGCAGGTTAAAAGCTGAGCTCAGCTTTGCAGGGCTGTGTCCAGGCTGGGCTTTGCAGCCTTTTGCCCTCTGAGGTTGCCAATTCCAAGGCTGCCTTCCGTGGGCAGGTCTGGCTCTCCCCAGCAAAGCTCCCTGATTTGAGAAAATGTTGAATTAAGCAAAACCGAGCCATCAGTCAGTGGGAGAGGAGATGCATGCATCTGCAGATACATATGTTGAGATGCACAAGCAATTTGTTCACATTATGAAGGCAGATAAATCTGCATAGATGTGCACATATACCAGCAGATCTCCTCCACAGTGCAAAACACTGACGTTAGAATAGGAGCCAGATTACTGTTGCTGTCAATGGAAAACTCCTAAATCTCTGTAAAACAGAATACTCACACTTCTAATTCTTTCCTTTTAACATTATAAACCATTTTTATTTTGCTAAACAGATTCCTAGCCGTTTAATTAACAGCTGCAAACAGGAAAAAAAAAAAAGTTATAACTGGATTACCAAGCTTCCCATAAGTGGGAATAGAGGCTTTTGCTCAGGTCACAGTTCCCACACACACCCCACACATCCATGGTCCTACACCCCACATCAGCAGCACAGAGAGATCACCAGGCAGAGAGGGACGACAGGAATTACACCACACATCCAGGTACTCACACAGAGCTCATTCTGCCTTCAATTATACATTTATTTATCCCTAAAGACCTCAGGAGTGGGGCACTTCCTGACAGGATTGAAAACTCATTTCATGCAATGCGTGGTTTGCTCGGAGCAGCTTCAGCTGATGCTGCAAGGTGTGGGAAAGGAATTGTTTGCACTGTTTAAGGACCATTGAGCCTTTTCTCATCTCACACAAAAATGATGCATATTTGCAGTCCATTTCTGTAGCTGCTTTATGAAATGCAGTGGTGACTAGGGAACTAAGAGAATACAAATGAGACATTATCATTTGATGTACAGCGTTTCCTTAAAATTCCAAATCTTGCTACAGGAGCTCTCATGCATGCTGAACACCATCATCATTAGATAATTACTCATTATAAACGAGCACAGGCTAAAGCCAGACATGCTGTTCAGCTTTCCAAGCACATACAAGTTTCAGTGTTAAAATGAAAATATAATATAATTCAAAGCATTTTTTTTCTGATCAAAGGTGCTGAATTTACATACAGGTAGTTTGTTTTCCTCATGACTGGGAAAAATCAGTCCCTGTAGTACTCAGCCACTGGCAGAATCTCAATGGAAAAGATTCTTTCAAACTTAGATTTGAAACAAACTTCTTCTTTCCTGTTGTACATTAAAGCTATAGGGGTGGTTGTACATTAAGAATGGTCTTTTATCTAGTCCTGTCACTGCTGAAAATCCAGGTACTCTCTTCCACCACCCCAAACACCCTCATGTCCAATTTATTTACATTTATTCATAGAAGATGCCATTTCTGAAGTCCTGTCACTTTATTTATTGCACTTCGTAGTGAAATTTGGGCAGGGCTGTGCCTGTTACACTGAGGCCCAGAGCTTCCTAATTTATGTCTTGGCATTTATAATTGCAAACAGCAACTGTAATGATTTACAGATTGATAGTTCTTGCTATTAACCACTTCACAGTTCCACCCTATTTGGTGAAAGAGCTTTTTGGGGAATGATCCCCCCTTTGGTGGGACAGAGAGCCTCTGTCACATGTAACTTCTACCCCAGTGCCACCATGGACCCCAAAGTTACTGGAAAAATGCATCAGTGAGGAGGCAGAGCAGGACTAACCCAAATCCCACTGACATCAGAGACCCATTCAGTGGCAGCATTTCAGAGTTTTAGATAAGGTCCTGGGTGGCAACAAGGGCCCTGCTCAAAGGCAGCTCTGAGTTCAGTGTGTTTTGGAAAAAGAATATTACAGCCCCCTCATTCTGCTGCTGGATATGTGACCAAGCTGAAGCACATGAAGGGGAAATTAGCAGAAAATCTGTACTGCCTGAGTGAGCTGCTCTGTCCATAGATTCAGAGCTCTTTTTTTCCTTCTCAGCCTCTCCTCTGTCTGCTCTATTTAATCAAGGCTGAAAATTGCCTTGTTCACTCAGGGTTGCTTGTATTTTTTTCCAAACAAAGCAGCACAATCAATGCAACATTACTGTTGCAGTTTATATATCTTACACATGAAACTAGAATTATTTTCACATCAAATAAACCAGGTCTTCTAGTTCAAGATTCTCAAAGAGTAATTTACAAATAACTTTTACAGCTTCTTCTGGCATGAGCAGAAGTTCCATAGATTACTGACACAATGGAAGGAAAAAGGCAAGATCCATCAAGGACTCCAGAGAAAGAAGTCTTATTCCTACAAACCATGAAAGAAAAGTGGCATCCCACTTATCAGCTGAACTTCTCTTCTGGAAAATGAACATTTTTGGAATAGAACTAAACACTGGGGTTTATCTTACCGATTTTACAGTTTTCTGTTTCTGAGCAGAATTTTAACAGAAGCTCAGAGAAAACACTTAACATTCAAATAAGTTCCAGAAATACCACCAATACTTGAGTTAAAAAAAAAAACAAAACAAAACAAAACAAAAAAACCAAAACACATTTCTCTTCAAAGGGATTTCTGCTGGGAGAAAAAGCTGGTTTGTTTTTCTCTATTTGTTACCATGGACATCTGAGTAAAGATAGTATATTTTTACTGGAACCATCTACTGCTGTGGGAAAAAAAAGTTGCCATCTGCCTTAAAGTATGTCCCTCTTATAGCAAGAAGCTTTACATGCCACAAAGAGTGTGATGATTTGAATCAGGTACATTTGGAGCAAATATCTGAGAAAGATCTTGTCTCAACAGCAATATTTTAACCATGGAAAACAAATATTTTTTAATTACATATATACACACCCTGACATCGGATTAAAAAGCCTTTGTATGATATATCTTGAATATCTTGATGTAGTCACAGCTTCAGTTTGGTGGTTTGTGGTTTTTTTTTGGTTTTCTTTCCTTTTTCTCTAATCTTTTTCTTCCTTTTTACCAGCTCAGATTGAATAAGGAATGCTATCTTTAACCTTGAGATCCCTGTTCTTGTTGGTTTGTGTCATAATCTTATTATTTAGAAGCAATTCTTGGTATTTAACATCTCACCTCAGCATGCAAAGTGCTTATGGATTAGAGAGCATTTCCTGGGGGGGTAGAGGATAGAGTGACTGTGAATTAGAAATGCAGCTGCCTGGCTGTGCCAGTCTCACTTCCAGCTTCTGCACCAGAAAAATCTGTCTGTGACCCCCCTGTCTGCTCTGCTCATGTGTTTATTTGCAAATTGTGCATTACAGGTCAGGGACTGTTCCGTGCAGGATGGCAGAGCCAGCTTCTCCCAGCCACTGTAAATAGCAGGATGCAGTTACAGGTTAAAGGGTGATCAATTTTTAAAGCATAAATGCAGCACAGTTCTGTTCCATATATTCCAGAGCCTCACCAATGTTGCAGTTAATAAAATCTCCTGCCTCCCTGTGCAGGCAGCTGTCAGGGCTGGCTCCTGAACTCACAGAGTGGGCAATCTGTGACACAGCTGCTGATTCTTTGCCTAAAAAAGCCAGGATCTGTCCTGACGTGGAGTCTGTCCTACCCAAATTCCCTGGAGAGCTGCTCAGGCAGTGGCACTGCAGGTGAGCAGTGCAGGGAGCCATGCACACACACTGCCTGTGTCCCCAGGGCAGTGACAGCCACAGGCAGTGGCACTGCAGGTGGGCAATGCAGGGAGCACCTGTATGGATGCTGAAAAGCTCCAGCAGAGAATTTCTTCAGCTCTCTGCAGCATTTTGTGAGAGTTCTGCCTTTCCCATGGTGATTACTTTGACCAAGGTTACAGTGTTGTAAACTTCTTGCACCTGCAGGTTGTTTGGCAGAATTGTTATGGCTTTGACCAGAAAAACATTCAGAGATGGTGTCTTAGAACTTGACCAATCCCCTTAAGGGATGGATGGCAAAACCAATCACCTTATGCCACTTAATACCCTTTGTGAACTAACATATAAAAGTTTTCTGAGAATTCATTAAACTGCTGCTGCCACTTGACCCTGGGCCTGGACTTTGTGTCGTTTCTCTACTCGGCCACGGTGAGAACAGCGACACACCTGTGTCCCCAGGGCAGTGACAGCCACAGGCACTGCCAGTGCAGGGAGCAATGCAGGGAGCAATGCACACACACTGCCTGTGTCCTCATGGCAGTGACAGCCACAGGCAGTGCAGGGAGCAATGCACACACACTGCCTGTGTCCCCAGGGCAGTGACAGCCACAGCCACAGGCAGTGCAGGGAGCAATGCAGGGAGCAATGCACACACACTGCCTGTGTCCTCATGGCAGTGACAGCCACAGGCACTGCCACTGCAGGGAGCAGTGCAGGGAGCAATGCACACACACTGCCTGTGTCCCCAGGGCAGTGACAGCCACAGGCACTGCCAGTGCAGGGAGCAGTGCAGGGAGCAATGCACACACACTGCCTGTGTCCCCAGGGCAGTGACAGCCACAGGCACTGCCAGTGCAGGGAGCAGTGCACACGCACTGCCTGTGTCCTCATGGCAGTGACAGCCACAGGCAGTGCAGGGAGCAATGCACACACACTGCCTGTGTCCTCATGGCAGTGACAGCCACAGGCACTGCCCGTGCTGCCTGCCCAGGGCACGGGCTCTCACCGCAGCACTTCACTGGGAAACGGGGCAGTGGCTGCAGCACAACCTTGGGGAAAACACCTAAAACCAGCTGGCAGCAGGAGCATCAAACAGAGGCATTGCTGTGTGCCAGTTGTCCCTGAAAGATTCTCAGGGAACACGAGGATGATGGTGCATTAAAAAATGCACTGAAACTACAGCACGACTGTGCCACAGAGAAATCTGCTGTGAGCAAAGTAAGAGCTCTGGCAGAGTTAAAAATTTCTTTTTCCGTGGTCATGAAATGAGGCTGAACCAGCCCCTCCATTTCAGACTCGTTAACCTTCTGTCTTGATGAAAATTAACAGCTACAGATTCTTCTAAATAAATTCAGTGAATTTTACTGGATAAAGCATTCCTCTATTTCTGTCAAAGAGTTGTGCAGCACAGCTGTTTTTTAACAAACCCCTATTTTTACTCGCCGACATTTGACTATCATTATGTATATGAGTTTCTTCAGCCTGCAAAGCATGTTTTAACAAGAAATATTAATGTCCCCCCACATTCAACATCTTTTATCCCCATTCAGCAAGAATAGGTGTTACACAAAAGAGAAAACATCTGCTTCCTTGTATTATAATTTCCCTTGAACTCTTTAGATTGGAGATGCAAAGTTGGTAGCAGAGGTTAGAGATGAATGTACAAGGCAGAACCATGTTTCTTTGTGACTGTTTCAAAGGGAAAACAAATCCTACAATTTAGTATTATAGAAAGCATAAAGAAAGAATTACGAGGGAGCTTTTTGTTAAGACATCTTTAGTGGCTAAATTATTATATCTTATATTTTGTAATCCTTATCATGATTCATTCCTAACACAGGCGCTAGAATAAGCTCAAGGCATTTTCTTCATTTCCATGCTCTGAAACACCTTACCTCCCTTGGACTTTGTGGCTGCATTATCAATCTTTAATTTTTCTGTCATTGCACTGGATCAACAGGATGTGGCCAGTGCCCTCCTTGGCAATTTCAATCACTCAATGTGAAACCTCTGCTTTGGAGGGCTGTGTGTGAGCAGCTGATTGCAGAGCCCCTGGAGCAGCACGGGCTCTGCTGGAGACAAACACTCCACGGAAATGCTCCTCAAAGGGCTCCCTGCGTGGCCCTTGCCTCAGCTCAAAGACACAAAACCTCCCACTGCATTAAGACACAGTGAGCCAGGCTCTTGTTAGAGGCACAGCAGCTCCAGCTCAACCAAGTGGGCTCATTAGGTTTATCGAGCAGTTAAGTGCTGGTGCTAAAGCCCTGCTATGATCAGCCCCACGAACTCGTGGCTCTTCCCTCGCTGCTTTCTTCTGTTGTGCCAGCTGCAGGACGACAGGGACAACAACGTTTCTGGAGCTGGGATGTGGATTTGGCAATCTCTGCATTCTGACACAAATTAAGAGCCAGGAGTCATCCAATGATCCAGGCACAAACTCCTTCTGCAGAAATAGCCCTACCCTACCAAAAAACAGAAGATTTCAGGGGCAGGAAAGCAAACAAAGAATTCTTGTCTAACTCCAGAGTAATTCACAGTACTAAACTTTTAACATCTTTCTGTAGCTTAGCAGACATGAAAGAAAAATATAAAATAAAATGTAGAAGGAAGTACCTCATCCTTTTTCCAAAAGTTAAAACCTTTTAATTATGAATCCTTTAATGGAAAACCAGATAGTTCAATATCCAAGCAGAATATTTAACTGTTAGTACTCTTTAAAACATGTAAATCATACTGTAATAACCCAGACTCCTCATGTGACCCTACAGATGTAACAAATGCAATTCCATTCACAGGACAGAGCAACAGAAGGTAAAGGACCTGCTTCATTTACAGATGGACCCTCTTTTCACAATCCTGTGAATACTTTCCAGTATTGGAGTAGGTCAGGGCAATAAGGGGGCTGATGGAGAAAGATTCTTGTGATCTTCACAAAAAAGAGAAATAAGGACCTAATTTTAGAGGCAGATGGATGAGAGGTCCACCCCAGTAGAATCTGTAATCGCTGATATTTGACCCTCAGTAAAAAAACGAGAATGTGTATAAAGAAAAGCTTCAATACCAGTTCTAATGAGATAAAAATAATTTTTGCCTTTATATTTTCAAAGTGCTTTCTCTCACCACTCCTATTTCCTTTTATTGCCACTGTTTTTCTTTATATGTACTACTACTAAGGAGGGGAGGCAAAGGTTGTCCTTCTATTTCTAAATAGTGCTTTGGTGTATGATTAGTATGTGACATGAATAAAGCCTTTCCTGGTAGAGAAAGGCTTGCTTTCTTTTAAAGTATTAGATGAGGGCCAGACTTTATAATGCCTCACCCCACAGAGGACACATCTTCTGGGACACTGGGCGTGGAACATCAGTCAAGACAAGCAGATAAAAGAACAACTATTGAAATAGCATGATTGTTCTTCCTGGTGCTTCACAGAAACAGGGTTATTTTGGATGAGAGGAACTGAAGTCCAGCAGACCATACAGCCATGCCCTTTTCCTGGAAACAGCATTTCAGATGGATCAATTGTTGCTTCCCGCTATTATTTCATTATTCCTACTATTATTATAAAAGGAGAGCGTTAATTTGATGCACCAAGCAGAGCTTTCAGCACTGCAAGGACAAGAATCACAACTGAGCTGTTTGGCAGCAAGGCATGGCAGGAAGCAGTGAGATTCCAAAGCACGGAGCAGGAAAAGGTGAAGGGGCTGTGAAGTCCTGCTCCATCTCACTCTCCTGGATTCACTCTCCTGGATTCACTCTCTTGGATTCGCTCTCCTGGATTCGCTCTCCTGGATTCGCTCTCCTGGATTCGCTCTCCTGGATTCACTCTCTTGGATTCACTCTCCTGGATTCACTCTCTTGGATTCACTCTCCTGGATTCGCTCTCCTGGATTCGCTCTCCTGGATTCACTTCTAATCACACAAAGGCATGGACTCTGCACACACCAAATATCCAAGTGCAAAGCCGTTTTAGTATGCAATCAGAATTCCCTAAATACCAGCATACACAAGATATAATATCATACATAAACAGGAAAGATGTTCACCACAGTGTCCCCCTGTCACCTGGGATATCACACAGATATTCCCTAAAATGGTAGTAGATAAACAATACCCTAGAAGGCCACAAAGTACAATTATCACTTCCCATAGGTCCAACACTGTCTACAAGCTCACAACCCTCTCTCAGCCCATCCCCAATGACCTGGATGCACTCCCAGGGTCACCTCCAGGCCCAGGAAGGAGGCTCTCTCTCAGGTCCTCAGGGCCTAACTCTCTATCACCACACGTTGTACACTCTGTTACAGAGTACACTCTCCCACTCTGTTATCCCATCTCAGCCAAGCTACTGGAGATGCATCAGTGTTGTTCACCACGGCTGGAGTGACACAAACCTGAGGAACACAAAAGCATTTGCAAAACACAATCCTCAGGTCGGCGTTACTGGCACACACAGAGGCAGGGAAATATTTGCCAGGCAATTTATACAGGATAATTAAATGAGCTTCCAATCATAGGAACCTCTGTGCCCCCACTGATCTGGCAGCCAGGTGACTCTGAACTACCCCAGGGTGATGCTGGCCCAGCACAGCACAGCCCAGCAGTGCCAGCACCTCCCCTCAGCCACACACAGCTCCTGTCTGCCCACCCCATTCACACCAGCATCAGCAGTGGAATTGAACTCGGGCAATCAAAAAACCCTGAGCCAACTGGTTTTTACAGGCAAAATGAAAACAAGACCTGATTTGCACTTAGAAGCATTGCTAGCACAGCATATGTTTATTGTACAGATCTGCTCCATTTCTACTCTACAAGTGTTTGTGATGATTTTTACTGCAATTGCACTGGGAGCACAAAATCAGCGCAACAGCCACATTGTGCTCAGAGCCCCACAAATGCAGAACAAAGTTCCTCTCTGTAATCCAGGGATTTTACCATCTAATTCCAACTGAAACATGGGAATGGATATGTACAAACAACCGAGACAGCATGAGGCCAGGCTGAGAATTTTGAAATGGATGCATGAGACTGGAGCTGCTGGAAGTGCTGACTTCAGCAACATGCAGAATAAACTCTAAAAACATTTAACAACAATTAAATGTCACTTGAGTTAATAAGAACACTACTGAATCACACAGCACTACGAATAAAGCAGAATCCCTGCAAAATCCTGCCACTAACTCCGAAGCAGCAACATTATTTATGGGTATTAAACACAAAGGTGAGAATCTCAACCTCTGGTGTAATATAAATCCAAAAGTATAATCATAAATATTTTGCCCAGGTCTCTTCAGCTCAACCCAGACAAATATATTTTATTTTTCAGAATGAGTACATCACATCAGGGACCAGAAGATTTCAAGAAAAGCTGGAGTTACAGTGGCTGGGTCAGCAGCATGCACGGGGACACCAGCCCCATGTTCCCCTGATGAGGAGCCTGCACAAGGGGTTTGGGGCTTTTCCTTACTAAAATACAGCAAAGTCAAGGTTTCTACAGTAACCAGAAAATAAAAAGATCACAGTGCCAACCCTACAACCTCACAAAAAGACAGAAACAGCAGTTTATTAACAGTACGCTGCTTTTCCAGAAAGCTAAAAGATATTTGAAGAGTAAGGCAAAAATATCTCCCCTACTCAGGAATTCATGGATACAGATGAGCTTTTTGGAACAATTCTAGTTGTTCCTGATGCATTCTTCAAGACTGGATCAATCCTATTTCCCTACCAAAAGTCCAGTTAGAAGGAAAACATCCCATTAAAGGATGACCACATTTCCACACAAACAAGAACAGCAATCACTGGATTTTTTGAGTTGATTGGTTTTGAGTTAGCAAATGCTGTGATTTGAAATGTACCATCAGTTGGGAATCTGCTTTGTTCAATAAATACAATTTTTCCATTTAATTTCTAAGACAGACTGGTAGATGAATCCAGTCTCTAAATATATTTCCTGATATGTTTTTTCATTAATCACAGTGGGAATCAAGTAATAAATTAAGGTGCTTCAAATCAAATTATAATGATGAAATTTTTCACACAGCTTAAATTATATAAAAGAGACGATTTTTTTCCTATATTTCCATTTTTAAAACAGGAACTCAATGCTAACATACACCTTAATATTTCATCTTGCTAAAAGCTCCTCTTGCAGCCACTGATTAGCTTGATTTAGTAAAAAAAAAGACAAATTGCATCATCTGCGTTTTTCTATTCTTAGAAGAAGAAAGAAGAAAAAGTTTGAGACAAAGTAGAGAGAGAAGAAGGACAGGGAATTAATTGCTTTGTAACAAACACAAACTTCACATGGACTTTTCCTCTCTGTGTGGGTGGCCAAATAGAAATTAGAAGCAGAGAAAGGTTTATTCTAAGTGAGGGCCAACACTCCCCTCTGATGGGAGCCGTGCTGGGGTGGGGTGATTTGGGCACCCTGGGCTCCTGCTGCCCACGACATCTGTGCCTCAAACCCCTGACAAGGTAAGGGATTGCTTCTGCCTCCGAGCTCTGCTTCCCCTGATAAACTTCTCTCTCACCCCCACATAGATCTGAGATATGCAGGATACACTGGTCTTCAAAGCTGTCAGCAGCAGGGAACCAGTGGCTTCAGCTTTCACCTGCTCCAGATAAACTTTCTGTTTTAATCTGTGCCCTTTGTGACTCCTGGAGCTTCCGTAGCCACCAAACCCTAGCACAGTGCTGGACACAGAGTGCTCCAAATTAGATTCCATTCACCCAGCCAGACTCCAGGGCCTCTATTTACTGCAGACATGACAGCCAGTCAGAGCTAAAAGGACTCTGAAGAACTAGAGGGAAGAAATTTGTTCTCTGTCCACCTCTGCCCCACCAGCCTGCTCGCCATAGCAGTATATTTTAAAACTTTCATAAACAGAACAAATAGGATTCTCCATTACCATGTCAGCTTAAGTGATAACATAAATCTATATCACAGAACATCTGCCACTAAATCACTGTTTATAGATGTCAGATCTCATTTATTATTAAAAAAAACCCCACCAAAACAAGTGCTTTAAAGCCTTCCTTATTATTTCACGAGAAGTGATTGATTTCTCAGCTGTAAGGTGGAGCTATTCTTTCTCATCACTTTAGACAGAATAACTTCTATTATAAACCTCAGTCAAGAATTACATTAAGTGGTATTCACAAACATGTTAGTGTTGCCTGAGTTACTTCATCCCAGGATGCAGCCTAGAAAATCCAGCGTATTTTCCCCATTGATTTTCCTCATCAATCCCCGTTGATTTTGCATGAAAGAACATGGTGCATCTCAGAAAACTTGCTTTTATCTTACTTTTCTTCAAAGAGTAGAAAATGTAGATCGAGACTTTATGTTCTGATATCAGCAATAAAATATCTAAAATTTACTTTAAAAAGAATTTATAGAGTGCTCCTTACATACAGAAAGTATAAAAGGTTAAAACTCAGAGTCTGTGTTTATAGTTTGACTGAGAGAGGCCAGGTGGGACAATCTTTTGCTTTTGCATTTTTTAATTTAATTTGCTCTGTCCATTTTTCCCCTCTTTGTGTCAGCTGCTTTAATAACTCTTAAGCCAGGCACCCAGGGATCAAATTACCAAATCATGGAATTATTTCTGAATATGCAATCTCTATCCTCTCAGGTACAAGTGAAAATCTGCTTGTGGAAGCCACTCATCTGTATCATTGCAAATTGACCTCTCCAGCCTGCCCTTTACCCACTCTCCAGTCAGGAACAAATCCAGAATACCATAATGTTTTGTTTTACAGGAGTTTCTGTTGGCTTGCTTTGCTCTATGTGCTTATAACTGAAGTCATTTTAGAAACAGAGAGCTGAAACATCTGGAAAATCCGCACAGCTCTCAGCCCTGTGACATTCAACGTGTGCCACACAGGCAGAAAGCTGCGCCCCCAAGAGAGACACACCTCAAAATGGGAGTGTTGAGCACAGCCTGGCTTTGATCTCTGCCAATTCCCCCATCTTATAAATCACCCAGCCACTTAATGATTGCTGTGGAGGCTCCCAGCCCGTGATTCATGGGGGCACTGGCAGGAGGTCATGGCAGAGGCTGGCACTTCACAAAGTGCTACAGGGCCGTGCTCAGCCATTACATTCCCCCACCTACGAACGAGCTAATTTGATTAAAGGTAGAAGATCAATCAAACTCTATTGCCTCAGAAAGATTAATTACCTCAGCACTTTCCGACTTAATTATTAGTGTTCAGCCGTGGGGTTAGAAAAGCCCAGTACAGCAGAAGGCAAAGGGCCCAGTGGGCAGATGTGGTAGACTGGGATGTATTCTAGCCTGAGATTTGTTATCTTTAACTAATGACAGCTTCTTTCTTTTTTATTCAAATTAGGCCTAAGTGCTATAGCGTGTTTATAACTCAGCAACGACCGAATGAAAATATTGCTGTTATGTTTCAACCTTTCTGTGGAAATAAAAAGCACAGAAGATGGGAAGAGAAAAACAAAAGCATCATTAAAAAAATTCTATCTCTTGGCAGTCCAGTTTTTGGACAGGGAACAAGAAACTTGAGACTTTGTAGATTTATTTTTTCTTATGTCCCAGCATGAGGCCTGAAATCCAGCTGCCAGAGCATCTTATTGATGATGTTTAAAGAGTATATTTCAGCAACTGCAGAGCTTCTGATTATCAGACAAGTCAGCATGGCAGAAAACGCAGGCATTTTTCCCAGGGAGAAGGAGCTCCCTGTCTGCAGCTCTGGGCTGACCCTTTCTTCCCCACCACACACCAGGAGGGTTACAGGAGCCCCGGGCTGTCACTGAGCTGCTGCTGGGGCTGGGGCCAGCGGGGCCAGCTCTGGTCACACCAGCGGCCGGAGGGGGCACGGCCACGCTCCAGGCCAGGTGAGGCTCCAGGAGCCCTGTGGCCAGCTGGAGCTGGAGCTGGAGCTGGCCCAGAGCAGAGCTGGGACTCAGCAAACACATCCAGCCCTGGATTTCACATTCCGGAGTGGAAGGGTCACCTCTTGTGTCACACGCTGGAGTTGTTGCTCTTATGGACAGCGATTTCTTTGGCCTCTCATTAATTTCTCCAGCTCCTTTTCAGAGCCAGGTTGCATTCCCATGCTCTGCTTCTGTGCTACCTCACTGCTCTCATCTGCAGCCCCCAAATTTCCAGCCTTGGCTGCTTTAAAGGCAGCACCAAGCTCATTTCCCTGTGAGCCAGCCCAGTGCTTCATTTCGGCTTGCACTCTCTGCTGGTGTGTGAGAGCAGCCCCAGTCCCCAGCCAGCCTTTACCTTGCAGTTTAAACGAGCCAATATTAATTCCTTTCTCTGTATATAGGCATCCCATTCCCCTGTTATTAATAATATTGCTTTATTCCTGTTTCCCCTGTGAATTCACCTTTCCTTAGTGTGGGAAGCCAACACTATTCATAACAGGCCTGTTATGGTGTCAGCAACCCCTGGGGGATTTTTCTTTTCTTCTTTTTTCCCTGTTCTAGGAGTAACCCAGGATTTTTTTCCACAGTCACATTAGGTATTGCTGATTTATAGTTTATCTTTGTAATACTCAGTTGTTTTTTTTTCTTTATGTCATTTTCAGCTGGTGATTTATACACTAGTTACATACACCAGTTCCTATGAGAACGACTCTCAACTATTAGATTTCATCCCACTGCTATTACTTCAAATCCTCAGCAAAATCCAATCCTTCTGTCACGCACACCTCCTCCTCCATTGTCAGTGATGCTTGGTTTTGAGCTACTAGAACACTTCATTGACATGTTCCTGCTTTTTAATGCCAAACTCATTAATGAATATAATTACAGAGATTTTTCCATTCTTGTACTATGCTATGTCTTTTCATTCATAATTACTAATGCTCCACCCTAATGTCATAATAACAGTTATTAGTCCTTAAATATATATAGATTAACTATACATGTATTCCCCAATGTTAAAAATACATATCATGGAAGTGAGATAATGGAGCTAATCTCGTGCTGCTCTTGAGAAACCCATGATACTATTTATTGCATTATGTTTGGATATATCTTAGTTTCTTTGTTGAAAATGCTTTCCAGTAGTGAAGCTTGACCAGAGCTTTACTTTTGCTTGACACCCCTGTGTCTCAGAATTACAGAAAATAAGGAAAACACTATCAGTTTTGATATCCTGGGAGGAAGATTATCTCCTCTTCTCCACATGAATGCACTGAACCTGCTCTGACTTTTAGTGCCATTATCATCATTCTTCATCAGCCTGCCTTTGTGCTCATCAACATCATCCTTATCAAAAATTAAGTCAAGGTGAAAGTGTTCTTTTAATTTTGGGGAAGAAATATATGCTGTCTTTAATCAGGAACAGATGTCTTCCTTGCTGCAAACCTCCCTCTTATGTGGTTAAATACCACAGATTGCAGTCTTAATTCTTCCTAAGACTGATCCTCTGCAGTCTGATGATCACTTAAAGCCAGCAAAACTTTGCCCCAGCTCCTCATTTACTCATGTGCTGTCCACAAGTTGTGCCTCATGGAACAAATGCAATCTGGGAATCCATGCATTTAAAAATTACCTTTCCCCCTCCCCAGGGGTTGAACCCACAGGAATTCTCCTACCCAGTTCACCCAAAGAACTCTTCATCTGTGTGAAGGTGTGATTGGGAGGCAAAAACAGGCAGCCAAACTCCTCTGGTAGCACCAGCTTGGTAGGGCCACAAAGTGACAGCCTCTATGGATTCCCCTTTTGGCCACCCTTAGCTCCACACTTGCTGATTTTCAATGCAACTTCCTTGGCTTATTAGTCACTAATTCATGTTAAATATTCTTCATGGAGACCCCCTCTCCTTAATACACCAGTTTCCTCCTATTTGAAACCATGGAATCTCAGTGTGATTTGCCTCATTAACTTTAATTTTCAGCTAGCTTTGTTTATACTTCCATTTTCTTTCTACAAAATGATTGTTATTATTTAATTGCAGATTACTTTCAGGTTTTCTGGCTTCCCATCCACACTCCCTGTCCCCAAGGTGCAATCATTCCTCTTGCTCTGCCCAATTTCTTGGCTGCACTTGGCATATTCTACCTTCTCCAAACAAAAGTAAGTAAAATAATTTTATTCTCTAGAGGAAAGGAAACAGATTTGATAAGGCTATAAAAACAGATGAAGCATGAAAATTTGCCATTAATATGTTACACATGTATTAAATAACCCAACATAACTGAGGTTTGCATGTAACTTTCAACCCCTTTGATCAACATCTCTGCTTCCAGCCACTGAGAGAGAATTTGCCAAGGAAGTCCAGACATAGAGAATTTTTTGGTCTCTGTCTATGCTTGTAGTGTGTTTTGTATTTAAACATAACACAGAGGGTAAAAGAAAAAGGGAAAAAAGATGGTTTGGTTAAAATCCTTAGCATAGGAAATTATTGGAACATCCTTATTTGAGCAATTTACGGGCAGAAAATACATGAATACCACATACAAGAGTGCTGCCACTTAAGGATAAGGTTCTCTACAAACCTTCCTGCTTTTTTATATTACTATTTACTTAGTGTGACAGTTTATTGGCATCTCTTCCTTATGATGCATCTACCACACTGCACTCTATGTTTTCCTAAGGAGGTAACTAAAGTAAGAGAAGACAAATCATTTTAAATAGCCTATTTCTAATTTTAATTAGCACAGTCAATTAATTCTAAAGGTTTGCATATAAATTTCTCACAGTTTTCTAACCACTATAACCTTACAGTTATTTTTTTCCCTTCTTGCTTCAGTCCTGTATCAGATGTGAATTCGTAAATATTTCTCAGGGGATTTTTTTTGTTTGTATTGTTTTTTGGGGTTTTTTTAAATTTTATTTTGTTACGCTCATTTTTTTCAGTGTTTCGCAATAAATGCTTTGTTACTGCTTCCAAAATGCAAAAATTTCCAGTATCAGAGGAACAAATAACACCGAAGTATTGTAGTCGGGAAAAGCAAGAGGGAGAAAACACTTTTGGACATGTCCATGCGTGGTGTCACAGCTGCCATCCCTTTCTCTGGGCACTTGGTTGGTTCTAGACATTATTGACATCATTTCAGCCCAAATCTCTGTCCTTGGCAGGCAGAGTTGAACTAAATCCCCATCAGGTGACAAATCAGCCTCAACATTCCAGGCAGTGTTTCACATTAAGACAGGTCAGATGTGAAAGGTCTTGGGAGGGAATGAAGGCCATGCTTGTTCTGCTGTATGAATTCAGATTACCTGACTGTATTTTCCTGTCTCTTTTCACATTAACAACATTTTAGTCCATGAAGGAAGACAAGAAATACTTTGAATGCATCAAGCCACTCCAAATTCGATTTAAGAAAAACCAACAATCAAAAATCCAGCAGAAGATTGCAGAGGAAACCAATTCAAAGCTGTTTTCACTGTTTCACTGTTGGCTAAATGTGCCCTGGGTGCACAAGTGAACCACCTCAGGCTGCACACTTGCACCCATCAGCACACAGATATTTTGGAGGCTGTCATCCACACCAAGTCACTTTGCAGCAGCACACTGAACACAAATATGCTGCTGGTCTTCCCCTTCTGCACTTAGATGTTGGAGAGCACACAACATCATCTATTTCAATCTGCTTTTTTGGTCCTGCCACTAGGTGCTGCCATTAATATAAGCACAAGACACTAGAAAGGGCCACAAAAGCAGCTTTCCATGCTGTAACCATCGTGCTACATCAATCAAACTGTTTCAATAAGATACAGGCTGGAAGGGAAGAAAAATCTTCACATAAAATAAACTCTAATTAAACTGCGACTTCAAGTTTAAAACTGAACTGTCAGGTAATTAGACAGGTGATTAAACTTTCTTCAACTTCACACTTGGAAAGACACCTGATGCCTGCTTAGCCTCCACACAGGGATGTGTGTCAATGACATTCAGATGTCAGAGCTGTGGTACTGACTGTTAGAGCCACATTCTAGAAGAGTTACTGTGCACATTTCTTCTGAAATTACAAAACCTGGGCAAAAAAGGCATTGACAAACCCCAGACCTGGGCCTCTTCGTAAATGGCAAGACAGGATCCACATGCCTGTTCTGAGAACTCCTCTACACCAAGTCCTGTCCCACGCTGTCTGCAGGAAAGGCCTTGGATAATGGTTTAATGTACATCATTCTCACTTCAGTAAAGTATAAATATCAGTTACAAGCAACAAGAAAGAGCTGGAAAGCAAGTTCAGACCCTGAGCATGAATAGCAAAAGCAGCAAATACTATATAACTTGATATTTTCTTTCTTTAGGGGTGTATTTGTAGCCCTTTAGAGCCTAACTCTGTGAAGAATCCAGTTTGACTGCCTAGAATATTATTAAGGGTATATTAGAGCCTCAAATACATAAACACAAACAAAACCAAATGATGATTGTTTCCAACACAAGATCAAAAACCTGAGATGGTTCTTGTCAGCTCTCTATCAACTTGGAAAACACAATATTCTGGCTTTATTTCAGGAAACATATCACTTTTACAAATTTTATAAGGTCTGAAACTTAGGATGCCCAGGTCTGCCAAGAGCCAGGCTGAATGTGACAGAGGCAGCTCGGATTGGAGGGAAAGCTCTCTGCTGGATGCTGCATTTGCCACTGCAGAGTGTAACTACCTTCTGCAGCTATTTCAAGTGCACAGCACTCACTAATTCATTCCTCCTGATACACTAAAGCAGCTGAAATCCACCTTTTGGGCCAAGTTTTGCCCAGAACAGATGTATTTTCAAATCGCTTATTAAGCCGCTAACAAGGCCTTAGAGGCTTAAAGACATTCAGGTGTCTCTTTATCAATGGCACAGTTCAATTTAATCCAGATAAGGAGCCTCTGGACAATTAACAGTTGACTAAAGTTCAGTGGAGTCTCCAACTGGCTATCACATCACAGAACAGCACAGAGGGCAGTGCCAGTGCCCACAGCTCCAGCTCCTGATGACTTTTCCTCCCTGTTTTTGACACCACAAGGAGGCAGTGGCAATGGTAGAAGATGACAAACTCTTTTGAGATTATTGTCACATCGCTGCTTTCAAAAGTCAAATCAAGAAACCCTAATTTCTGGAGACTGCAGTCTTTTCACAGAGCTACTCATCCCCCATGAGTTCCCTGTTGAACTACAACGTGCAGTAGTGGAAAGGGAAACGTTAAAAAATGTGAATTCCCTCAGCACAGTATTTATGACCATTAGGGCAGCAGCGTTAACCTCATCAGAAAGCTCCTCTGTGCATAGCACAGCAGCTCCATAAAAACACCAGGCCATCCATAAACCCTTAACAGCTCCAAGTGTTTTACTTCCAACGGCCAGACCTCCCATTTTTACAAACAGAAAGCTTCTTTGGCCGCGTTAAACCCAACGCTCACTTTTAATAATTCCCTGGAGAACCAAAAAGCCCCCGTTTTGCTCCTGCAATGGTTGAACAAGCGAGACGAGCAGAGCTCTGCACTTACTGGACTCGGGGTCCGAGTTGCCGTCGCCCTCGGTGCGGCTGTTGGGGGACGCCTGCTCGTAGAACTCGTCCTGGGGGAAGCCCAGGGGCAGCGCGTGGGACGTGCTGGCCCCGCTCGTGGGCTCGTGGTCCCCGAGCCCACTGTCGCTGCAGCTTTCCTGGGAGCCATCGGGCAGGTGGAACGTGACACGGCGCTGGGGCTACAAGGAAGGAACAAAATGACATGGTTTCCACGGCGGTATCGGTAATTGCTTAATGCAGCCAATTTAGGAAATGTATTATTGCGGTTATCTGCTGAGGACGCATTACCCAGAGTTGTGCACAATTTCAGGCTTTCATGAGCAGGCAGGCTGCTTTCAAACCCGCTTCACCTGACAGCACCGCTTGTGCTGTTTTTTAAAAATGTAAGCCCTGATGCAAAATGAAAGACACCTCAAACTAAAGAGATTCTGTCAGACTTCACAAGTCTTTGGATACCTTTTGTATATTGACTTGGAGATTTCAATCACTTTTTGAGGCTCAATTTATTTCACTGCTGAGTTTTCTAGTTTTCAAAAAACATTTTCTTTCCCATTAAAAGCTGTTCCACACTTTCGGGCCTAAAAAATGTGACACATCTATAATGCTGCTGGATTCTTCTAAGGCAGAGAAAGAACAAACAACAACAAGTCTTATGTATTGAAAACAATTTTAATAGATTTTGCACAGGCGTTAAGCTAATGAATAAAAAGTAGGTTCCCCATCTCTCCTTCAGACATTTCATTACAACTCCTTTGATTTTCGTTATGCCACAGACCTGTACCTTAACTGTGAGAGGCTGGAAGCTGGGAAACAGGGAGCTGAGGATGGAAAGCATCTCAGCCTAGCTGTGGAAGGAAGGGCCAGATGAAACGAAGCACCTGATGCATCAGGCACAGGACAGAGTTTTCATTACCTAAGTGACTCTGCATGATTTAGGAACTGAATAACTGAAATGTAAATCCTTCCCAGTATTAAAAGAAAATATGGACAAAAAATAAGCAGCTCTCCTGCTCATTTTGATGTGTCTGATATCTGTGTTTTGGAAACTTGAAATAAAAAGCTTCAAAAAAAACCCATAAAACAAACAGTTTAAAAATATTCTTAGGTTGTTGTTACTCAAAATTTCATTCAAAAGGCAATGCAAAACTTTGAGGATGAAGAACTGCTGGGCTTAGCAAAGCTGAAGATCAGACTTCTGATGCAATTATCCAAAAAAGTACACAGTGTTTATAACAGAGCAGATGCTGGCAGGGGTCGCTAGATGTTTGGTTCCTGTGGGGTGGTGGTGTTGAAACATTCAGTTATACTGAGTTTTTGCTAAAAAGTTCAGCTCCACCACTTGTCCAAGTCCCTTTTTGTCACGGTGACATTATTCCACATGCCCACAGACAGCTGCTGCACGCTGTGTGCAGCCACAAGCAGGCAGCACCAGCTTCTCCTGTGCCATTCCCGACAGGTGTGAGTGACAGTGCTCCTTAAAAGCTACCAGTAAGACACTCAGGGCTTTCCCAGAAAACCTGTTTCAGTGCTTCACCACTGCTAATGGAGAGGTTCTCTTCTAATGCTGAACCTGCCTCTTTCTTGTTACAAAATAAATCACTTCTTCAGCTCCATCCATCATGGTCTGCTTATTCCCACTCATCTTTCTGGCATTTGGCACTTTATTCCGCTTCAGAATAAACAGACCTTATTATTTCAATCTGTTGGGTGCTTCTGCTCTCCCTGGCTGCTCCCCCTGCACAGGAGCTTGCTCACAGCGCCGTGCCCTGCTCAAACCCTGCACCCAGCCCCAGCCAAGGTCCTGACAGCACCGAGCAGTGCAGCAGGGTCATTTCACATCTCCTGCAGGCTCCTCTGCCATGGCAGCACAACACATTTTCCTTGCCAACCACCACAATGCCCAGGTCCTTTCTATTGATCTTTTCGTCATCGTTCCCTTTTTGGTTATTGCCATCGATTGCTGCAGCCTGAGTGGCACTTTGCATTCATTCTGCCTGCCATCCTCAGTTTCCAGATGATTTCATCCATTTGCAAGTACACTTTGCCTTCCAGTCCTGCTTTCCTGTTTATCACATTTGCAGATTTTAGACTCTCCCTCATTTGGCAGATCTTTGAGAAATATTGGAACAGATCACGCCAAGACATCAGTCGAGCTCTGAAGAGCTGAACACAGAAAGACTTCCCATGACGTGGGATGGAAATGGGAGAAGACAACCCCTCTGTGACTGTTGGGACAGCCTCTGAGCCCACTGGGAAAAGGTTCAGATGGTGAAAGGTTCACAGCTAACACCCCCACACCTCCCACTTGGGCATTTTTGGGGTCACCAGAAGAATCACTCATTGAACTCCAGAGTGAGCTGCCTGCAGCTGCCCCAGGGCTCTCTGGAAGCTTGGCTGGGACAGTGGTTCTGCTCCTCCTGCTGCCTGTTCCCACCACAGCTGGGTGAAAATGCACAGAGTGTCTCTGCACAGCCCAAAAATCCAGATGGATCCGCAGCAATTGCTGATACGATTTATCCTATTCCAGCTCACTGTCAGCTGCCTCTCAGAGCCCTATCCACCCCAGCAGTGTCAGTCAACGCTTTCCTCAAAGGCCAAATAACTAAAGTTTTGTCGAGCTGATCCAGTGAAAACATTCCCTCAATGTTTCTCATTTACTCCCTGCATTCAAAACTTGCACAGATGTACAGCTATGACACGTGGAAAGGGAATATGAGATTTCTTGGATCTGAAATGAGTTTGGTATTCACAGTAGGAAAAAAATCCACCTCCATTGCATGAGCTGCTTGTAAAAGCTGTATTTTGTGGGGTTTGCACTGCCTTTGTGTTGTCTTGTGTTTGGTACCCATACCAGGTTATATCCTCTCCTCTCCAAGCTACCAGTGAATTTGAAAAATAAAGTATTCTTAAAACATTTTCAGCCCAAGTTTTAGCATTAGACACCATTACTAGCTTTCGAAAATGACTGGGAATACAATGGTTATTGCTATGTGCAACTGGCTACTATTTTGTGCATCTGGGATTCACTAAATGTAAACAAAGGAATATTTCTTTTCAGGGTTCATTGTCAAAATACAGCAGAAGTTTTTCACCAGCTGACAGTAGAGGAGACCAGAAAGTCACCACCTATTTTTAACTGCCTAGCCCAGTGAGAAAAAAACAAATCACATACTCCAAGCAAAATTAAAAATGTTACTAATGAACCCTCACATTCAGTTAAAAATTGTAAATATTTAGTTTCATAAATTGAGATGTTCTTGGTTGGAAAGATCAAACCCCTATGATTTAAAATCAACCAGCATCAGCTAAAGGCTCATGATTTTTAATTTGATCGTGTCCCTGAGTATGTCACACCTGATAACGCTGATGACAGAGCACTTTCAGAAAAATTTATCAAGATGAAGAAAGCCCAGCTATTCCTCTACATGGCAGTGCTGCCATTTTCCTAATTCATGCAGGCGTCAGACAACGATCTGGAACAAGTAATTCTAATAAAATTTTGCCAAAAGCTGGGACTTATCTTCTGTCACAATTATTTTGGAAATTTCCTCCTTGAGGCATTTAAATTTCAATTTATAAGATTACGAAATATCCTCAGTCTCCAGCTGCTTTTCTATTTATCTCCGAAGGGAGCCAGCACCGATAGTAATAGAATAACAAGGATTATGGTTTGTTTTATTTATCTGAATGACAGTTAGGATACTTTTTCAGAAGGAGAAATGCAAGCAAACCTATTATGTATTCGTAGAGGATTCTGATGTAGGAACTTGTAATACAGACAATTAAACTGATAGGGGACAATGAAGTGAAAATTTCAGGAAAAACATGCAGCAGCCTATAGTTTCCCTGACACATTTAAAAATTTTAAATTACCCTTTATTGGTATGAGAAAAGAATTTTGCTTGCAGAGATGTCACGGACCCAGACACAAATGCTGTCAGAGGTCTCAGATGGCATTCACTGGGTTTGGTAAAAGCAGAGTGTGTCTGGAGGGATCAAATTATCTCAGAAAACCGCAAAACCTTTTACTCTCATTATTGAAATTTATATGAAGACTGATCAAAGCCCCAAACTATTCTGTGTTCAATCTTTCACTACAATAATTAGACTGTGGCAGTGGGAATAATAAAAGATGAGTCTAAGTAAATAGCTTTGGATACACTGAAGGGATGATTTTGGGTATTATACACCAGGGGTTAGCCAATTTATAATCAAAAAGGAAAAAAAAGGTAATAGAAAAACCAGCAGATATCAACTGAGGAACATTAAACTATTAACCTTATTATCTTCATTCATTGAAGCAAATTAATATCCTTTTAAAAAGAGATCATAAAGAAAAAACATTACTTTTTAATTTATGCTGAATTAATTATATTATTTAGATGATACTCTGATTTAAAACAGACCTTATTTAGGAGATGCTGGGAGACAGCACAAAGGAACAGGACTACTTCAACATTTCTCTCCACTATTAGCAGCCAGTAAATAAAGAAGTAGTCAAATAAATTTTTAATCTTCTCAGTTGCTTGTTTACTTCAAATGCTAGGAGGATATGAAACACCTTAAATAACCAGAAAATAACTGTCTTCAAGTCTAAGCAGCAAAGAAGATCCCTAATCAAACTACAATTTCCAGCTCCAATCTTTTTATCCTCAACTATCACCTTTTGTTCCAAAACAGCAATTTTTCTTCCAGAGGCTTTCATTGAGACAAACAGGACCCAGCAACTATCAGTGCAAAATTCTCAGAATAACATTAAAACAAGCAGCCTGAGAGGATCCAACCATAAACCCAGTGGGAAATGTGTCTTTGTGCTGAAACTCAACAGAGACAGGCCAGTATTTTCATTTTTCCTTTCCCTAAACAGAGTAGTGTTGAGCACAACTAATGCAGCTCAAAGAGTTTCTCTCAACTCTTTTTTATGTCTGTATTTCCCATAAGTTTTGTAGCTCGGTGCATTAAATCTAAGATCTTATTCCATTATTTTGATGATTTTGTCATAGGCAAAATATATAATGCAGCTCATTATATTTTTTGAGTCAAATGAAACTTCCCTGGTTTTGGCAGCTGGGATCTGTATTTCTTTTGGAGTATCTACAAAGGTGCTGAACACTTTTGGTCACCATTATTACACACAACTAGAAACACTTCATTAACAACACATCACTGTTGCATTCACCTTTTCTAATTTAGCAATGGCCCCTTATGATTTATTTAATGAGCCCTACAGTGATCTTGCTTAGGAATTGTTTTGGGTTTTTGTGTTTGGGGTGTGCAGGGTTTTGTTTGGGTTTTATTTCAAAAAGAAAAATGAAGGGCTCATCTTCCAGGGGAAGGAGAGAGGCATTGTGCAAAGTGACAATACTCAGCTGATTTCAGAAGTCCAAGCTTAGTGGACATTAAAATCAGTTTTTCTCTATCTCACATAAAAAAGCAACACCCCCAGCTACTGCCAATCCAAATAACCTTAATTGTCATCTCATACGGATCCAACTTGGTGAAGAAGCCCTTCTTTTAATTGAACAAGTTCAGGTGTTCCAGCTACTGCCCCAAATTTATTGATTGCTTCCCTTTCAGCTCCTGATTGTCTATTTGCTTGTCAAATCAGACCTGCCGTTTTCCCAGTTTACCATATTTACCCTTTTAAATATTGGCAAGACTTTGCATTTTCAGCTCTTTAAAACTTCCAAAAGAAATCCAATGGAATCCTTTTGACATTCTTGTTATAAATTTCTCTAGCCCTCCTACTTTAATGCCATTACCATTAACTGGTATCTTACATCCTCACTAATTACTGATGGAAAATACAGCACCTGGATACCTTCTAAAGAAGAGAAATCTTTGATAAATACTTTTACTTTTTCTCACTGTGGTTAAAACTCTAACTGTTCCGCAGTAGTATAAAACAGATAAATGGTTTTAGGCTTTCATTTGTATTGATTTAAATAACTCCTCCCACTTTATTAATTTATTTAGATACAGAAAGCATGACCTGTTAATTTCAAAAGGGCAAATAAAAGCTTGGTTAGCTGCCCAGACAAATACAAACACAAGACAAACACAAACACAACGTGGATTATTATCTCAGGCAGATTTGTACATTTTCAATGGAAGTATTACTACCTCCACAGAAATCCAGCAGAACAGATGGTGTCCCTACACCTGCGCAAATTGAAACGACTTAAAATTGTCAGATTTGGACTCAGCCACACAAAGAATTCGCTCAAGTGATGAGAAATAATCTTGCAAGACTATCTTGTACCTCCAGCACTCACTCACTCAGGGTGCCTTTTAGGAATCGCACGTACCCGTCCCTGCAGGCCCTTCCTGCAGGCACATCAAACTGCACCGAGCTGATAAGGAAAATGTCAGAAATCCCAGCTGTTGGACACGGCAAAAGAGGAGCTCTGTGGAGCCCTTTCCATGCAGGCGAGCAAAGGAAGGGGTTTGTAACAAACAGAGCCTGCTGTAAGAAGCGAATTTCCCCTTTTTCACAGAAGTAACCAGAGGCTGAGCCCACCCTGCCATCGTCCTCCTGCACCACAGAGGTCATGCAACAAACTCACTACCCCAATCATTGCTGAACAAACCCATTATGAACCTGGAACTTCACAAATTTCTGATTAACGACTTCAAAGGGTATTTATTTCCAGACGTTAATCCTCGTTGTACCAGAGTATCTCTCATAAGACTTTCCCCAGCAACACTTAGCAATTAAATTGTATTTTCTGGGCTTCTTGAAATAACAACAAAGAACTGAAATAAAAAGCAAATAAAACTGAAAATAACATTTAAAGCATGTCAAACATTTTATTTAGCTTTTGAAAGGCAGTTATTGTATGCTAGATGTCAAAATGATAGCTGAAAGCATGCTTTTTAAAGTTTAATTCATCTAAGCCTTCAATTTGACATGTGATTAAATAAAAATTACACATGAAAGTTGCACTATGGCTGTGCTGTTGCTAAGTTTGAAAAAAGAGGAAAATCTCAATTCTGATTTTTTCTTTAATACATTCTTCACTTTCCATCATCTTTGATGTTATCATCTTGAATAGTTGATATCTGATAGGCAAAGCCATTTTAGTTAAAAGAACATCATAATAAACAATAACACAGAACCACTTCAGCAATATTTGACATCACTTCTGGCCCTGCAGCGTGAATCTTTTTCAGCAGAAATATTGATTGGCTTTTATTACAATTGTGAATTCTTTGTGTTAATATTGAAATAGAGCAGAATTTATACTTTCATAAATGTACATGGGACTCCAGCTCTAATTTGATTATGCTAACTTATGCATTTCAGTTGTGGCTCAGATAAATAGATTTCATATTTCTTCATGAGCAAGGTATGGATTCACAGAATAATAAAAGTTCCAGTGAATTACTCACTGTCCTCCAGTGAGGTACTTTTATATCATAGTCAAGGCTAAGCCTTTAAGTGCGACCCTGAGGAGGTTGTTAGGGCTAGAGAGACCTG
The DNA here is from genome assembly GCA_026261815.1 of Monarcha castaneiventris obscurior. Taxonomy (NCBI): domain Eukaryota; kingdom Metazoa; phylum Chordata; class Aves; order Passeriformes; family Monarchidae; genus Monarcha; species Monarcha castaneiventris. Next base: position 2,619,355 of record JAMPIT010000550.1, read on the forward strand.
GAAGAAATCTCAAGAACCTGATTCTATTTCCCTTTGCAACTTTTTTCCTGTTCATTTTTTCCTGTAAAGGTCAAACCTGTCTGGAGCAACACTCGTGTGTGTAACCCCACGAGCTGTCACAGGTGCTCACTTGAAGAGGCTTGGGAACGAGTTTTCATCATTTTTAACCAGGAAATGGAGCTGTTCTTATTAGTGCTTCCCAGAAAAAGGGACTTTTGTCTAATTTTGGTTCTTTGGGTTGCAAGTGTGCTGAAATTAGATACAAAATGCAGACACATTTTCAGTAAGATTTGTGCAAGGACTGTTCTTAAGTACTCCAGTCCAGTGGTGTGACACTTCAGCTGCATTTCACTCTATAAAATAAAATCTTTCCTCCCAGTGTGGGTGATTATATTCATGTGCAATACAGACAAGGAGTAACTTTATGTTTCATTTTCAGTCATGGAGCTACTGAGTTGAACTCATTTTACTATGGTTAAAAAAGAAATAAAAAAAGGTACATAACATAGGGCAGAGAGCAAGTCCCCAGATAAGCTTAGAACCTGAAGGGGCTGAGTGACGTCTTGAATAATGAAAAATAAGGAAAGGCCCCTCAGTTTCTTCTAGAAAAAAGCCCCATATTTTTGGATCCACATGTTTCTGCACTACATTTCCACAGGTCTGATATCATTCACAGCAGCTCTCCAAAGCTACAGGGACCATGATCACCCCTGGCCCCCAGGAGCAGCCCTTACCACACCCTGACACAGTAGAGGAGCAGGTTTGCTGCAAACCTGCCTAAGAAGATTCAACAAAAAATTAAAAAAAAAAAAAAAAAGAAAAGAAAAAGAAATAAAAAGGAAAAGGAGTAGCAGAGCAGCTCTTTGGCATGTCACTATCTCACTCCATTTGTTATGACAGCACACCTTTATTATAGCAGCATTTTATTTGTTATAGCAGAAAATCTATAATGTTTGGTATCAAGCATTTGATTAGCTAGAATGGGAACTGATGGTAGCTGAAATGCAAGGATAAAACTAATGTATTTCATGCAGCTGTCGAAAAAAGCATCTTGTTCTTTCTGGAGAAGAGAATGAACAGACAAAAAGTTCTTTCCTACCCAAAATGGACTCTGAGGAAACTCAAGTCCTTCTTGGAGAGCAGTGAAAACATTGTCTTTTCTGCTCTCTGTGTCAGTATTTGCTCACCACAGTTATCCTTGTGACCTTGAGAAAATATCTTCTAACCACCTTGATTACCCATTCTTAATCTTAAATTTACGGTGTGCTGGCCACCAAGGTCACCTCTCTGAGTACATCCTCAAGGCAGCAATGCTGACTCCACCTTTAGGTGAACTGCTTAAGGAAGAAGTAAGAGTTTACCCTGAAAACCTGCTGGCATGTATAAAATAAAGCTCTAGGCCAAAACTTGCAGGCAGTGATGCAGTTCATGCTGTATTGGATTTGCACAAAGCAAATTCCAGCATCCCAGGATGGAGACTTTTATCAGCACTACACTCTACAGTGGACTCCAGTGGTCCAGGAAAATTTCTGTGGATCAAGAAAACATTCACCAAAAGTTTTGTCCTGAAATTCCCTCTCCAAGTGTCACATAAAAGTTTTGCTCTCAATAAGAGAAGTTACTCCACATACTGAAATAAAGGATTTTTTCACTGGTATACTTTGCTTTCTTTCAATCTCCTGTGACTGTAAATAAGAAAGATTCTGGGTGATAAATGCCATGGTGAGCAACACTTTGGTTTTGTTTCAAATATCTGAAAGATCTATTTTTCTCTCCAAGCTGTTTTAAGAAAAAGGATTGTGTTTTATTTGATTAAAGTCAGAAATCTCCCATTTGCATCACTATTTCCACAGCTTATGTTATCAGGGTGATAATGAATAAGATTTAGCTGTTATTTACAGTAGAATACATGAAATATTCAAAGTTACTGGAGTCTAACTACATGCTAATAATGCATTCTTAAATGGATGTCTGAAATATCTATTTGCAAATGGGAAAAATTTTGCAAATTGAAGTGCTGCATTGTATCACTGATATCATCCCTCGCTCCTCCAGAGCGATGGCTCTGCAATTGCCCCTTCAGATAATCAGAATGTATAACTGTCTCTCAGAATTCACCCCTTGTGTAATTTCAGCAAAGCAAAATATAAAGCCATTAGCCTTCCCTTGTTCCTTAAATCTTGCCAGCCTATTTCCATATTCAGTGCAGCCATTCTTTAGCCCTGGTAGGATTACTCACACATCTTTCCTCTCAGAGCAAAACACGCAGTACAAATTGCTGAGGAAATGCAGCATACGTTGGTTTGCAGAGAGGAATGAGCAGTTTTGGGTGAGGGGAACTGAGAGGCTCCAGCTGAAGGCTGGGGAAAGTCTTTTAAGCTCACAGCCAGCGCAGAGCTGAGCAGGGGAAGCTGCCCTTGTCCCACCTCACCTCCCACACGTGGGGCTCGTGCTCTGCAGCCCCTCTGAGAGCTCAGCTCTGAGGCAAGGCCCAGCTCTGGGATGGGCTGGGGTCTGTCAGCAGGGACCTGGCTCTGCAAACACAGACCTGGCTCTGCAAACACAGACCTGGGACCTGGGCAGCTCCCCTGACAAACAGGTGAAGGAGAAAGGTGTGAGCTCCACACCACAGGAACCACAAACCCAGGCAGAAGAGCTGTTCACTTAGCTCCTGCAGTCAAGAGGAAGGTGCTGATGCAAAAATACACAAAGCACCAAGAGGAAATAGAGAAAAGTCAGCAAGAACGAGGATGAGACATCTCTGGAAGGCAGGAGGGCAGCTCCTCCTCACAGGGCTGCCCACTGCACAGCCCAGACACCCAGAGCCTCTGTCACAGCACTGAGCAGACAAATGGTTTGCTTAAAAACAACTTGGTCCCAAGCCATTTGCTGCATAAACCCCAAAACTGCACTGTTGTGCACTCATAAGCAGCATAATCCTCAGTTTGGGTCCCTGCATCTTTGGAAAGGTGACCAAAAGCCCCAAAGAGCTGAGCAACCCAAGGGGCTGGGGAGGGAAGGCCAAGGGCACAGTGAAAGCTGCCCCTGCAACTCCCTGAATGCACTCAGGAGCTATTGATTTCCTCACCTGCCACACGAAATTAGCACCACTACAATCATTACGTCAGGATTATTCAAATTCCGTGCACAGCTCAGTTAAATCAGAGGTAAATATTATTCTCCATACAAACCACATTGAACTTACAACCTACAAATCTGAAGTACTTTTGGAATGCTGACACCAAGGTCATGATCAGGAAAGGCAACTGCTGGCTCTGCTTGATCCAGAAAGGCAGAAATCCCTTGTAACATGCAGCCACGCAGGAGCAAATGCAAGGCTTTAGGTCTACTCTGTGTTCCTACAGCTCAGGGGAAAGAAAATTGCTGGAGGTACTTGAGAACCAGGCAGGACTTTGGATTAAAGCAGCAGGAAAAGTGCTTGTGGGGAAAGGTAATAACATCAATGTGGGCAAAGTTGGCATAAGTCATGTGGGCAACAGGGGCACGCTGTGGGCATCTTCCACACACAGCCACAGACTTGCATTCCTGCATCAATTACACTGTCCAAAACCCATGCTAAGTGCCCTGCTTGCTCACCCTGAAATCATCATTATGCATAAATTTTCCTGAGTAAAGAACTCAATTTAATTCTACTCTTTAAGATATTTTTTTAGTGTTTTCTTATTTTTGTTGGCATTCAGCATCCGTGCTTTGCACACAACAAAACGCACCTCACACATTTCTCAGGCAAGAACACGTAAATACAAACTTGCAGCATTGTGTTCTTTCTCCTACTGTTTTTAATTAATTTGACCTTTGGGCCTATTTTTGTCAATGCAGAAGGCATATTGCAATCAGAAGAAAGCTATGGTGCAAATATTCCATTGTGCAAGTCACTTGCTAAACAAGTAAGCAATAGAGGAAAATCTATAGCATGCAATTAGCATTATCCTTTCCAATTATTTTCTTTACTTCACAAAACTCATTAATAACTTTTAGTAGGTAAAAATGCAGCTAAGAACCCTCCTACACTTTAAGTGTATTATATTCTACCTCTGCCCAATAGAGATTCTTTTGATGTGCTGGAAACCTTATTAATAGATTCACCACGAAACAAGCATGTAAACTGGCAGAGGCAATTGCAAGAGGTAAAATGAATGTAAATGACAGATGAAAGAAAATTTCCACTCCGTTCAGATCAATATAAACAAAAGTGCTGCAGCAGCCACAGTGCAGAGATGAAGGGAATTCATCAAACTTGTATTTCAGATTATTTGTCCTGTTCTAAATGCACCCTCTGTGTTTCGGAGCTGTGTTCTTCCGTTGCCCAATTAATACTACATTAAGATTCACTCCTGCAGGGGCTTTTTCCTTCTGGTGCTGAATAGAAGTTTCTCAGAGCACTCAGATCTGGGGGGAATGTACAGCATAGCTTCTTGCTTCTAAAGATTGTCATTTGGAAAGCCTGTAATTGCAGCACTCAATAATTTCCTAAATACTTAAGCCAGAATTAATTATCCCTGCTATTATTGCAGGAGTATGGATCCTATGCTGGGTATGATGAAGGGAATGTGTGATAGAACATTTTATTGTGCTCAGAGCATGCAGTGGGTGTGCAAGGCACTCAAACCATCAGAGGCAACAAGCTCCTCTACTTCAATTATATCTCAGTTTGATCTCCAGACATCTACAGAATCAGCTTTGCTGATTTTGTGCTCTTTGTTGTTCCCTAATTAAACACATTCAGAACCTATCTTTACACCAGAGACTAATCATATTTTTTTTAAGAATCCTATTTTATGTAAAATCATATTGGTTCTTGGTGAAAAATTAGAGGAAAGCAAATGCTTATTGTTAAACATCTTCTGTTTGAACAGAGTTGGAAATGCATTTTCATTAGGAGTCAGTAATCAAGGCACATCATGAACTTCAGCAACTGCCTTTAATGGAGTGAATTCTGCAGTTGTCTGGCAGTTTTATATGATGCTGAGGAACCAAAAATACTGGTAGTTACTGTTATAACTAACTGCCCATGCTTCTCAAAAATCTCTTTATTCAGAAGTGGGGAAATGCCAGAGGTGTGGTGGGCAGGGGAGGAAGAGCTGCACAATTGGTTGCAGTTGGTTCAGCTGCAGAAACATGAACTGTAATTTATAAGACATTTAGACATTTTGAGATCCATAACAAAGAAGACACACAAACATGGTATTTGCAAGAGGGAAATCAAAACCACAAGGAGATGAAGCTCCAATTCCAGAACACTGAATTCAGACCTTTGCACAGAACACAAATTAAAGGGACTTGGATCTCTTTCTTGTGTGTTGAAAAGAAAAAAATAAAATTAATAAAAAACAACCATCCCCTCTCTGAAAAACCAACGCCTGCCTGAGAGTCCATGGAGTAATATTAAACTCTTGAAGCAGGCTCATTGTTTGAAAGAAGGCTGGCAGCACTGCTTTGGTTTCAAAGCAGCTCTTGGAGAAACCAGAAGCAAAACTGCAGCCTGAAGCACACGAGCTGCCTCTCCCAGGAGTTCAAAAGACTTGGGCTGTGCTGCTGCAGATACCTGACACACAGACAGGGATGGATCTGCTGGAGAAGTGCCCTGTCACATCCCAAATGAACACTGACAAAAGCAGCACAGATTGCAGTCTGTGCCCGTGTGAAACCAAGGGGACCCAGAGCAGCCCTTGGTCCTCCTCATCTTCATCCCCAGAGTTGCCTCTGGGACTCGGGACCATCACAAGCACCATGTTTGCTTGTTCCACAACAGAAATGGTGACAAATGCTGAGAGGCTCTGAGGGAAGATACCGGGCAACTGTGGCTGTAATTTCCGTGGCTGGGAGCAAATAGTTTCCTCTTGTGTTACGTGCCCTCGTGCTGGCCCTCTGTAACCCAGCCTCTGCAACCCACAGCACTCTGCAACCCTTCTGCCTTGTTCACATCCCTGCCTCAAAAGAAATTCCCCATTTTTTCCCCACAGTTAAAGCCTATAAATCCACTCTTGGTGCAGACTACAGTCTCATTCCCAGCTGGCTCCCCCGGGACTTGCAGAAGAAAGAGAAGACAAACAGCAGCTACCAAAGACCAGTCTCCAGCTCCAATCAATAAATTGCCTGTCGCTGCATGAGCACATCACCCTATCAGCATAACTGTGCAAAGTTCCTATCAGTGATGTACTCTCGCACTTTCCAGGTAGACATTAGGCCTTTTTACATCCCCTGGGTTTTGCATTTCAGTAAATCTCCTTCTCCCAGCAATACAAATGTACAACAACCTCCCCAGACTGACAACAGATGTTAGAAATGTGAAAAACAGCCTATAGGGTAATAGTATTTTGCACATATACGTCATTCTTTACTTGAATGGGCTTTGGAAATACGAATTCCATTTCAGAACAAAAGAACAGAAAAAGACAGTTGTTAAAACAGCTCACAAATCAACAAACAAAGCACAAGTGGCTATGCCCTCCTGATTCTCATGACTGAAGGTTAGGCTATGTCACTGGCAGAGTCCAAAAATGCAATCAGGAGTCCTGGACAGAAGGGACACTGTTAGGCAAGCTGCAATCACATTTCACATTCTCCATCTAGCATGCCTCTCCAGCGAAACAGCTATTCTCTCTCAAAACATACCAAAGCAAATAATTTATGTCTCAATAAACTATCACAGACTGCCCCAAACTGGGAACGATGCATATGCATTTTATAAAATAATGCACATAAATGCAAGCACATACAGCATCACTTCAAACAATACCAACCCTGAAAGAAAGTGACTCAATAAAATGTTTTCTGAGTAATTTGGCCAATCCCAGCGGGTATCCACTGAAGCGAGGGGTAACAGAGCCTGTTTCAATGGAGACAGATGGATTTAAGAACACTATGAGCAACATCATCTAACACTGAAGCTCTGTGAGTTGTGAGAGAACAATAATGATCTTATCTGCTCTAACCAGACTGAAAACCTGGTGACTGCAGAAGATGTGTTCTGCAGTATATTCCATCTGTGAGGAACAGACAACTTCATTAATGGAAATCTTCAAATTAGAGCTGAGAAACCATGGCTAAGGAAGGGATGCCTTAACAAGCAGAGTTCCTGCTGAAATGCTCTGCAGGTTCATGAGGCTTAAGATTGAGCCATAACAATTATCTGCTATCATCTTTAAATGTGTCTTTTTCCTGCTCTGCAGCTGCACTGACAGCAGTGCTCCCACCAGAGTTTGCCCCTCATTCCACCAAAGCGGTCTGAGCTTTGGGAGAGCCTGAAATCTGTCCTGGCCAACAACTTCTCAGCTCTGCAACAGAATTCAGAACTCACATTGGAAGCATGGGTGCTCCTGTCAGCAAGCCAATCTTAAATCTGCTCAAATGTTTAAAATGTTCCAAAGCAGCAGCACCATTCCCCAACAGGTGCTTTACCTGCACACGGCAAACTCGATCCACACATTACCCCAGCCCTGCCTCCTACAGATAACTGTTGGCTGAAATGGGGGATAAAAGCCCCAATAAAATCCAGATTCATGATCTAAAACATGGTGACAGTGACCAGTTTGGAGATACACAAAACAGGGCTACAGCTTGACTCCCAGTAAGCTGCCACTGGCAAAACCAGATCAGAGAATAAGGGGACATTATTTAAACTTTTAACTTTTCCTTCACAAAGAAAACATTAGTAGAGAAGTAGTCAGTGATTTTCCTACATTGGTCTTGCAATTCAGCATTAACACAACTTGTATCCAAACATCAGAACAAAGAGCATTCTACAGAAGATGACCAAAGCATTTCCTCTAACCAAAGAAGCAGCTGAGAGCTTCCTCTTGAATGCTACCACAGAAGTTTCATGAAGCTTCGTGGCATTAAATGAGTGCTGAACTGTTTTATTGCCATTTATTTCAGACACAGCCAGAACAGCAGAGCTCTGCCCAGCTCCAGGCCCACACCAGCCTTTTTCCAGTTAATTTCTGCAGCTGCAGAGGCAGGAGGGAAGGGAGCTGCACTCAGCGGGAGGCCAGAGGAGCTGCCTGGGGCAGGTATCAATAGGACATGGAGGTAAGAGCCTAACGGGGGATCAGACAGAAAAGCCACATTTCCAACACCAGCCTGGAGGTAATCAAACAACAACACAGGCAAATCAATGCAAATCAAAATCAGCCACAAGGCATCACATCCTCCCGGAAAGGTTGGTTTTGTCCGAGCTTGCATCCCTGCCAGCGCCCTGCTACAGCTCCAAACACAAACCCTCCCTCGTGAGCAGCTGAAGCATTAAAAATAGCAACTCTGACAGAGGGAACAGCAAATTTACCTCTGCAGATTATATGTTTAGTTTGAATTATTGCACAGGTAACCAAACATTCTGCTGAGTCTTTAACACCAACCTGTGCAAAACCATCTGGAAACCCTTGTACTTCCCACAGCAGCAGGCCACGAGGCCTCAGTGGCTCGTGGATAAGAGGATGGTGCCAAAGAACTCATTCCCCTCCCAGTGCCTGCATGGAGCTTCTGTGGAGCCACGCTGCTGGGGATGATTTTCTCAATAGGCTCCTGAAAACCACATCAGCTCTCACACCAGCTTTCTTCAATTATATCGTGTTCTTTTGCATCTCTCCACAAGCAGCACACGGATTAACCAAGCTCTTCAGCCATTTTAAAGCCTTTAAAGAACCAAAAGTAATCCCCCCAAGAGAGCAAACTGAACAAAGCAAAACAAACAAACAAGCAAACAAAAAAAAAAAAACCCAAAAGAAACAAACAAAACCAAAAGAAAACTTCAACCAAACTCTTTTTTAATTTGCTTATTTGCTTTTTCTGGGGTAACTTCTGGGAATATTTAGTGATATCATAATTAAGTCCAAAACAGGAACCAGAATGGATTAAGCTAATTCCCTGACAGATGAAAACATTGTGCCCTCGGATTTTTAGTTTTGTTCATTCAAAATAATTATATCATTGTACATAGTTTGACTTCTAAACTATTTTAAGAAGACTCTTGATAATACCCATAAAAAACAACAAACTAATTTGGTTTTCTTATTGGTTCAGTGAATGAAAAATACAGAAACCCAATTTGATTTTGGACATATTTTCCATTATAGTTGGTAGAGATCTCATTTATTAATGCAAACAAGCAAATAGATTATTTTCCTTTTTTTTTTTTTATATTTAAAGGAAAATTTCAAAATGCTAAGCTCATTAAAAATAACACAATAAAAACCAAAGATCAAATTCTGCTGTTAATGCTGGCTGATCATCACCTCCAGACTGCTCTTGTCCCACAGGGACAAGACAGAGACACCCAGACAGGGACCACGTGCATTCACCTCCCTCCTTTGGCTTCCTTCAGTCCGAGGGATGCCACTGAACCAGGAGACACCAGCTGAAACCTTTGTGACACTTGTGGCTTGCCAAGGAAGTCTAAGGTAGAGCTGCTCCCTCCTGGGTCTGTTTTGGAGCTCAGAAATCCAGCCCAGCCCCTGCCACGTGCTGCCCAAGCCCCAGCTGCACTCGAGGGGAGTTTGCAGAAAAAGCTGGAAACCACATGGACTTGGAGAACTGAGAGAGACAATTAACTCAGCAATGGAAAGTTGTACAGTCAGGGTCTCCTCAGTGCATGCTAATGTCTGACAAAAGGCTCCCACTGAGACGCCCCCACCAAAGGCAGAAGGTTCAATTTTTGCAAATTATAGTTTAAAGTGCAATGATTTGTGTTATCTCACCCAGCTCAAAACTTGAGTTAAACAATTGATGCCAGTTTTCCCATCCAAGAAAATAAAGCATTGGACATCTGGGGTGGTTCTGGGTGGGTGATTGGGATTCTTTGCTTTGTTTGTGGGTTTATTTGTTTGTTTGTTTGATTGGTTTTTAAGTTCAGCAGAACAGAAATTCAGGAGGGCACTGAGCTCCCCATGGGTCACACAGGAGCCCCCCAGGTTCCTTTGTTTACAACACCTGGGTTACATCTGGACGTATTTTTAAGTTATTCCATCAAAGCCAAGCATATTCCCTGGATTCTCCTGAGAGCAGAAAGGTGTGAAAGAAGGTGAGTGCATGTCCAGGATGACTGTAGCAGAAACAAGGAAACACCTCGTGCCCAAACCATGTCTATGTGTTCACCTCTGAGCAATTAGATGGTTTTTGTTAAGAAAAAAAAAAAAAATATTTAGACATGAGGGTGTGGCAGAGCATAACCTCAATTGAAACCCATAAACTGTTTAAGTTCAAGGAGACATTTATCCCCCATGATTAGGTGACACTGGTCCATGTCTATGAATAAAGTATCTGTCAGACATTCTGTTTCTCAGGCTTTATTCAGTATTTATGCTGTTTACACTTTTGACATTCCCATATAATTTCTCTGTCAGAACCACAAAGCTTGGAGCAGACTGGATCTGCCTGTGGGCATGGAATTGCAGTGGGCTTTACAACACAAAATGAAAATTTAAGGATTAAATTAAATATCATCCTGCATTGTTATACAAAGTCCTAGTTTAAAAATTATATAGCAACATTTCTTTACTTCAAAGTTTTTAAAGAAGAAATGAAAGAAAGAATGAGCTACTTCTTAATACAAAGAGTAGAAAAATAAATAAAAAATAACAATAACGTGACTCCAAAAGTTGCCCAAAGTAGTTTAGCTGCCTTTCATTCCTCAGCCATGCAAAGGTTGCTCACACTCTGATCCAGTCCTAAAATCGATGTGATGACCACTATATTGGCCAGCCATGCATCTTAATAAATGAATCTTCATTAAGCAATCTCCTAAATCCTTCAAGAGCTGGTCTGGCACTTGCAAGTGCTAAGGAGAAGTCAGCAGTAATTCTGTAAATAATAATTTGTGACTGAACTGCAACCTCTCTTTGGCATTCATTATTTATTGCAGACTGTGACTCAAATCAGCCCATTGTAAGCAAAAGACAACTTATTTCAGATAGTGCTTAAACAGACAATTTACCTTGGGACAGCATCAGACACGAGACTCCAAAGTTAAGCAGAAATCTTCAGGGCCTGACCTTTGGCAAAGCCCACGAGCGACAAAGAGGGGAAAAGCCAGCTGGTGTCACATCTCCACTGCCACAGCAAGAGCACAAAAACAGCACCTGGGGATTCTCAGAGCTACAGATAACTCAATAAGAAAAACAGGAATGTTTTAGGGACAGGCTGGCAGTTTGGCTCCAAAAAGGCTTTTTATTCACTTGGGTCTAAGACTGCAATCCCAGGCAATGCAGTAACAGCTTGATTTTGTCCCCTACCCTGCTCACGTGTGCTCCTCATTGCTCCCTCAAATCTTACTTTTACAGAATCATTGAGCCATTCTAATCTATCAGATTTCTAGAGAGCTTGGACAAACACATGAAAGCCTACAACTTCTGAAAAAAAAGGAAAATGCTTCAGGAATATGGCAAGAATTATTATCTTCTCACTTCACCCTTTTTAAATTTTTTCCCCAGTAAAAGCAAATAAGCAAAATCACAGAAACAGTGACAGAATGGCTGGGGCTGGAAGGGGCTCCAGAGCTGGACACAGTGCTCCAGGTGTGGCCTCAGCAGGGCAGAGCACAGGGGGAGGATCACCTCCCATGAGCTGCTGGTCACGCTCCCTAGAGCATCCCAGGAACCCATCGTCCTCCCTGGCCACAAGGACACAGAGCCCACCAGAACATTTCCAAACATGAAAATCAATCCAGAGAAGCCTTAGGCAGCACACAGTTTACGCAATGGGATACTGTGATTATTTAAATTGGGCTTAAAACTATCAAATCAGCATTCCATTTATTTCCTTAGACTTGGGGGATGAGTCCACTTAACAGACTCTGGAATATTTAGCCTTTGACACAGAGGGAAATGATTTCAAGCTTCTGAAAAGATGAATTCTATTACATAGACACAGAGATCAAATTACATGTTTTGGAAGTGAAGCACATATGAGAGACTGCCCAGAGACTGAGTGAAATTCATCAAGAAAACGTTTATATGCAATTTGATTAGCAATCAAGGAAGAGAAGGAAGAAACGGGTGCAGAAAATCACAGGGGGAGTTGCACTTAACACCTGGAATTATTTACAAATGCTCATTGCATATTACTCAGAGTCCACACTTTCCTCTTTGCGTGCTCTGTGTCCAGCATCTTCACTACACACAGGCCTCTTGCCTCTGCCCAAAAAGGAACATTTAAGGATGCAGGGAAAGCACACAAGTGCACATTTCATCCCTGTGATTCATTAGCAAGAAGGATCAACTATTATTTTTCAGCATTCAGATATCTCATTGCTGGGTACCTTTCAGGACTGCTCCCCAGGAAAGGAAAATGAGCACAGCGAAGGGCATGAATGAAATGAGACTTTGCAGCTGCAGGTGCCAGCCTGGGGGTGAAGGAGGTGGTGTAACAAGGTTAAGTTTGCAAAAAGCTAAATATGAAATAGGCAGCTCAGGGTTTCAGCTTACTGCGGTGAAAGAAAAGAGAGAGGTTGTGATATGATTGCAGGGAATAAAACTGCAACTAACTCCCATTTTCCCTTTGCTGTGTAGCCTAGGAAGTCTATAAATCTGGTGCTGCCACAGCTCAGAACAGAGCAGAAGCTCTGTGCTAAACTCAGCTCAGAGCTCAGGCTGGATGTGGCTTTGCTGGATGAGCCCTGCTGGGCTGGGCTGTGCTTGCTCTGCTTGGAACAGCCACTCTCAGAAATGTGCAACTGCTCCTGAGCTTCTGGTTCAGGGAAATAGCTGCTGTTTTATAGAGACACATAAGAATATCTGAAACTAATAAACAGCAGCACGTGCAGCTGTTCTGGGGAAGATGAAGTGGCTTTGACTGCAGGTGAAACACAGCACAGAGGAGGAGTGCAGGCACAGGATGAGGCAGAGACCCTGAAATGGCAGACAGGGGGTGATGCTGGAGGAACAAGAGCCATAAACCCCAGCTCTTTATGGTGAATGTGCCCCTGGGAGCTGAGCAAGTTTCAGGGTTAGCAAGGAGAAAGAAGAACCAGTGTCCAACACGCAAAGGACACTGTATAGAATAATTTTGGGCCTAAGCAATCCTGTGAAGAGCAAGGTGGAGGATATTTAGCAAGCACATAAAGATGGCCCTGATATAGTGAAGGGTGAGGAAGAAGAAACCATCAGCATCACACTTCTGTGGAAGGATCTGAATGCTCCTGATTGAGGGATTTTCACGTCTCTCCAGAATGAAGCCACTTAGCAGTGAGAGAGTGTAAAAACAACAGCTGAGAGAGAGGCAGATAAAATAAAGCTGGCATTTATTAATTTTAAATGCATATAATTTGAATTATAAGCATAGTATCATAATAACTGGGCTAATAATAATCCTTTAGACCACTAAGACCTCAGTTAGACTAACAAAAATTCCGTGTTTGCACAGCAAAAGGATTTTGACTGCGAAATGCTGGAGGATTCAAGCAAGCACCTCCGTAATTTGGATGCAACAGAGCGGTTCCAGTGGCAGTGTACAAGAGCATGTTTGTGGAAGCAATTGGGAAAGATGCTTACTCACTCGAGTGACTATGAAAACTGTCACATTAAACCTCTGCCCACACCCTGCATCAGCTCTCTTTTCAGAAAGTGGAATGGAGAAACTAAGTTGAGGAACAGGATAAGAGCAATATTGATCTCATTCCTTGCAAAGTCAATTAATGCTGTTCCTTCTTCCTAAATATCTGGGTTTAGTATGCTTCCCAGATTATCTAAATTATGTCATTTGAGAGGATAAAATGCATTCAGAAATACTGTTTAGCTTCAGAAAGAAAAAAAAGAAAATACATAAAATAACGTGAGAACTTTAGCACCTCACTGCAATGAACACTCTCTAGCCATGTAAACACTATTAAAAAAAAAGCAAAAAAGCAGAATTCGCAGAGCTGATGCTCGTATAAATGTAATTATCTTTAATTAGTACACCAGGACCTTTGCCCCTGGTTAATTCTTCATCTCTCATTCTCAAAGGTGTGATATTACCATCTCTCTCAGAAACACAATTGCTCCCTCAGAGCCAATTCTGCAGCAAAATTTGTGTGGTTTACTGTTCAAAGCCCCTCCCAAATTTTGACAGGCAGCAATGTGAGTAAGGGAAGATGAGAGGCAGCCATGTACTCATGATGAAAATAAGATCTGAATTCTTAGCAGGTATCTCAAAAGACTGGAATTTTTTTTCCTTCTCAAACTGTTTATGAATACTAATTTTGATAGCTGGTAGTCAGAACCTCTATCAAACAGTTCACTCAAGTTATAATCACCCCTCCACTTGCTGGAGGCTGCGGCAAACCCAATGTCTTGAAATCTAGCACCCAGCCAAAAAAATATAATTAGCTGTGATAAAAAGTGAGTTAAGCCCTTAATCAATACCCTTTCAAGCTGTCAGGACAGACTGCAGCAAAAAGAAAACTAATGAGCTGGAGCTCCAGCACCGAAGGAGTTCCATCACCAAAGCCTTGTGCAGGAGTCAAGGGGGAATCATCCCAACCTTTGGAGCTCCAAGAGGGACCAGAGCAGAGCAACCCCGAGTTCATCCCTTTGTTCCTGCAGTCAGTCCACAGGCAGTGGTGTCTGGGGTTTTCATTACTTCACCTTCTCCACCGCTTAAAGCCGACGCGAAAAAAAGTTGAAAATCTACTTGAAAACTTAATTTGCTTTGTGAACAGAGGCAATGTTTGCAGAAAAGCAGCAGGGGGGTGCAGAGAGGATGATGGGGTGTCAGATATGGGAAGAACAGAAATGTGCTTCTCTCCCAGTGAATACCCTCACACCACGTGTGCCCCTCCAGCTCAGCAGGGCTCACACCTTCCCTGCTCCACCGAAAAATGGATTGGGGTGTGACAGACAACTGTGCATGACACAGCTCCTGACTGTCAGCGTGTGTTGATACCCAGTAGAAGACATTTATCTTTTCAATTGCACAAACTTTCTTTCAGTGACCATTTAGAGACAGCATGGAAAGACTATTTTTGAGTGAAAGTACAAAGAAAATACATGTTACTGGACCTGTCATAAACTATAATGAAAGGGTGATAGAAAGCTGAAAACTAGAAATATAATTAGATGTCCACTCTTGACCTATTATTTCTTTTAATGGCAACACAAACAATGTAGCATCATCACAGACATGACTTTTCTGACATCGTGGCCACCTCCTCAGGACTCACCAGGACAGCTGTCACCACATATGTCCATTCTTTATTTATTTATTCTTTTTCTTTTAACAAATTACCTCCATAAGAGGAAGTGGATAGAAACTGAATCCCAAAATTTTCCAATAAATACCAGGATTGAAATACAACTGAAAGGGATAACATCCCATCGCGCCAGGACAGCTCCCTAATACGAGCAAAATGCCTGGGGGAAATTCAGTAATAATGTGAATGAAACATCTGCATATCTTCAGTAACATTATTTGAGCATGAGTTCGTGGAACATCAAATCAAATCATGATCAGCCTGATAAGGGAACCATCACTGTGCCATCACTTCTTTAATTCCTGTACTCAGTGGCAAACCTGAATGCCAGCATTTTGAACGAGGAATTTTATTCCTCCGTGCAAGGAGAAGTAAGGATTCTGGATACAAACCTAATTCTGGTATGGGGTCCTTGCCTCTTAGCAGGTAAATTTTGCCTGGCAGTACAAAACTTGGAGCATTTAACTCAGTGGGCAAGCAGGCAGTGCTGGTAATGAGAAAAGCTGAACATCTGAGCCGGTTCGAGCTGACATCAGACTGCAGGAAATACTGCACAGGTAACTCAGGAGAGGAAATTCACAGCCATGAGGGCTTGCAGATGAGCAGAAAGGGAGGTGAAATTTGTCAAGTGGATCTGTTCATCAAGCCTGGCCCTGCCAGGGGTGCTCTGGGATGTTCTTCCCCTCAGTGCATGCCAAGGCACGGCCGTCCGCCCTCGCAGGTGCTCACTGCGCTTGGCTCTGCTTTTCAGCTGTTTTTGTCTGACTAATTCCACATTATTTATTGTCTGTGTGAGGGTGGTGGCAGAGTAACAAACTGCCTTTTGGGAAGTGGTCTGACACGTGTGAAGGGCGCCTGCAGGATCCAGCAGGTTCTGTCCCACAGAAGTGCTCAGCTCCCTGCTTCCCCTCTCACCTCCCCTAGAGTGAACTGGCTCCGGTGCTTGTAAAGGAATCCCACAGAAATCAGCCCACATCGTGCTAATAAAACACACTGAACTCAAAGGGGACAGATTTTAGGAAGGTAAAGCATTCTGAAAATACTTATGCAAAACCTAAACCACACACATGCTCTGTTTCTGCAGGACCTGATTCAAAGGTTTTATGACCTCAGCCAGTTCTGATCACAGGGATAGAAACCAACACAAACACAGTCCTGGGGATTGCTCATTGCAAGTCAGGGATCTTCCTTTCTTTCTAGAGCAGTAGTCTAATTCCTTTTCTTAAATTATGGCAGCAAATACCCAGTGAAAATGCTCTGGAGTAAGAAAACTACACTTTTTTTTGCAGCTACTTGGTACACAGTTAAGAAAGGAACAAAATTAACTTGGAACATTCAGTTCAGCCCCAACATAATTGCCAGAATCTGTGGAATGCTATTTTGAAAAAGGTTTAAGTAATAGAAAGTTTTTATTAAAAATTAAATGCCTGAGATGGAGAAATTTATTACTATTATTTTCTTTATTATATGTTACTGTGGGGGGTTTTAAATGCCTAAACTTAGTGCTCCCATAGAAGCAATTTACTTTCTGAACTAATTTCCAAAGACTTCACCATCCTTCCTGAAATCAGTGTTACCCTCATTGAACCTGAAGCACAGCAAGAACAGGTGACTTAAAATGCCAGAGCCTGAACCAAGGCAGAAATCTACAAACCCTACTCCTTAACACAGCACTGGACATACAGTAAAATCTTTCTGAAAATAATACTATTTATTGATTCTGAACTCCGATGTGATAATGAAGAGGAATATCTTTCCTTTTCTCATCAGTAATCGGGTTCATCTAAGAGAAAATGATGTTCTTGTGACTGTTCTCATTAGACACATTCTGAGAATGGTGGTCATGTATGTCTGGCCAAAATGTCCTGCAGTTGTTTAAGTCCTAAAATTTATGAACAGATCCAGGTAGCCTATTTTTTTTCTTCTTTTTTTTTTTTTAATTAAAATGTGACAACTATATCTTCTGCCCAAATATAGACAACAGAAGACATAATTCAATCCATGCTAAATGTCATTCAAAAGAACCCCAGAACAATAGAGCCTCCCCTATAAGAAAGGCAATCCTAACAGTAAGAAATCAAAAGACCACCAATTTACTTTTCAGTTTTTGGCTGAGCAGGCTCCCACTGCATTCACAACTCATTGGAGCTCGTTAGTACCCCTGTTAAACAGGAAATTATTTTGGAGTATGACAACAGCATCTGTAATGGCAATTTCAGTCAAAGGGAAGTGTTGAATCCTGAGCAGACAGTGCTCAGAAGGAGGGACATCCAATACATTCAGTGCATAACTTCACACGAACAGCCAGACAATTTTGCTTGCATGAGAAATGAGCACTGGAAAACAATCCTGGATCCACTCAGTGGCCAAACTGAAAAGCACAATCAGGGCACTGGGAGCATTCATTTCTTCCATGATTCGAGTCCCTTACGGTCACAGACCATCAGATTCCACATGGGCATTACAGACACATCCACAGAACAGCTTTTCCACAAGCCACTGCACAAAGAGGCCACTGGATGCATCCTAATGGCCAATAACCAACTCTGCTGCTGCAATTAAAAAAGGGGGAAAAAAAAAAGTAAAATAGTGTCCAAAAATGTTGATCTATGGTGTGTTGGAGGAAACTGGAGAAGAGCTCACAGACATCAAGGCAAAAAGGGAATCCTGCCTCACGTTACACAGAAAGGACATAAGCTCTCACTTTGGAGTGATGCTGGTATGGATAGGTGGAACTCAGCTTTCCAAAACCACAAGCTTTAGACAAGCCAGACAGGTATCTGATCAGAAAAAGAGTTAACTGGACTAAATTCATTACTGCTTCTTCAGTAATTAATGATTTATCAGACATTAAATCGCATGGAAGAGTTTGGCAATGCCACTCACCAGGCCAGTGATGATCTGAATAAATTTGCACATGCACAAGCCTTGGGGATATTGTGAAATGAGGGCAGGAGGACAAACAGAATCAACACTGGCTACAGAAAGGGAAACCTTTTCCCAGTAAAATAAAGAAACAGGAGAGGGAGACACAAGCCCCTACTGCAGGCAGTAAGGTAGACAGGTCATTACCATGGATATAGAACCAACTGCCTTAGAATTTTCTTTTCTTGGTCTTGCTCTGCCCTGATAAATTCTGATTTTGCTAATTACCTGAATCTTAGAAAATCAAAAAATACTATACCAAATGCAGTCCAAATTATTCCCGTGTCCAGTGTCAGCTGAAGAGTGCTCTCAAGTACAGCATTTTAACATTACTTACAACTTCGCTAACTGAGCTAACAGCATCTATAGAAAAAGCAAATGCACAAAAATCCTGCTAAATTACATGCATTCGAGGTCAATGATGCTTGAACTGTCTGAAATCTGAAATTTTCACAGGCACTGTGGAAAACTACTGATGGTTTGTTTTAATACTTGGGATGTCAGCATTTCCTAGCCCATCAGAATGGCAGCTGTAGGGGAAGCAGTGGATTTATGTCTGCAGTCCCAGGGGAGCAGCAGTGATAAGGGCACACACACAGAGCAGTAAATTCCGTGTGTACCTCAAGCATTCAGCTGACTCATCACAGTCCATTCGCTCTTATTACAGGGGGAAAATCCACCATGAAGTGTCCAGAGCAGGGAAATACATGGGATTTACTTAATAAAACCAACAGCACTCCTAAGGCACAAGGTTGTCTCCAGGCTTACACAAGTTTCTGAATAGTAGAGAGGGGACATTTTTAAGCCAATTAATGTAAGAATTTCAGTCTGGGAGCTGAAGATTCAGCTTCAAGATACACACTAAATTGATATTAGCTAAGGATTGACTGCTGTGTTTATGTGTATATACATATGATAATAGGTATATACAGCATCAGTGGAGTCTGTTTAATGTGAATTTCACAATATTGGTAAAACTCTGATGTCTAAGTCTTTACTTTTAATGATTGAGGAATGAGATGACCAAACTAACCACAGCAGCTTTGAATGCAAATAAAAACTGATATCCCATTTGCCTGAGATATTCCCACTGTCCAACACACCTTGGCAAAAATAAACACAACTTTACAGAGGGTCCAGGTGAAAAAAACCACAGTTTAGGGTGGTTTATTATTGTATTTGTTGCTTCTCTGCAAATCTACAAACAAATCTGGTGGATATAGTTTGGAAAAGGTAAGCTATTATAAAAGAGCAAATGAAATGAAGAGAAAAATAGCATTTCTTGCCCTAGGCATGAAACAGTGCCCTTGAATTATGTGTTGCAATCAATTTCTAAGCTTACACTATAGATAACATCTTTCAGTGATGTCTCATCAAGCAAATTAGATCTGACCAGTGAAATACTGTAAGTTAGCTGGAATTGATGAAAATATGAATGCACTTGCTTTACTGAGCCCCCACTGTCTAAAGTATTAACTCCTTTAGAGACCAATCACTGCTCTAAACTCTGACCCACAGACAACAGAATTTAACAAAATCTGAGGGGATTTACAGTTAAGACAGAATAGAATTCTGCATGTATCAGGTGCTCTAATTACAATCTGGAGTGGTAGGAAGTGGCTTCTCCTTATTAGACAACAATATTTAGGGAAAAGAAAAGAATCCCAGCAGAGGCCCAAGCCAGGTTTAAGCAGAGTGAAAACTTAATGGGCAGCTGTGGTTGGGCATCCCATAATTCTGTCAGGTAGCAGGCAGAAAACATACAGGAGTCAACTTAAAAAGTTTTATTTGAACATAGTTTTTAGGTGGAAATAAGCTTTGTTTAAGAATTAAACCCTCACTGCTGGTGTCACTACACCAGACTTTAGTAAGTTCGAGCATTCAACAGATTGCAAAGCAGAAGAGACAATCACAGAGTGGTTTGGGTTGGGAGGGACCTTAAAGCTCATCCCATTCCACCCCCTGCCATGGCAGGGACACCTCCCACTGTCCCAGGTTGCTCCAAGCCCAAATGTCTAGCCAGGCCTTGGGCACTGCCAGGGATCCAGGGGCAGCCACAGCTGCTCTGGGCACCCTGTGCCAGAGTAAAGGATTTCTTCCTGATATCTAATCCAAACATCAGAGATTCAAGCTCAGTTCCAGCACCTAAAATGTTTACCTTGCTTTATTTTCAGAATGAGGTGTTTAAAGCTACATTTCCATGCATATTTTTAGAAAGGCCACCAGTCCTGGTGAGGCAGATGGGAACAGCCAGTGACTGACACTAAGAAAAATTAGGCCAGAATTTACTTAGGAACTTAAATCTTGTGATTAAATTTGTACACCTACTTTGATGTTCCTGTTTTTATATACTCTGGCTTTCATTTACTTAGAAGTCAGAGTTCCCACTGATAAATCACAGATATCTCACTGCTGCTCAAACAATTTGGGATAGCTTAATGGAGTAACAAGATGAATTTTAAACTAAGATGTGCTTTTCCTGGGACATGCCCATTGTGTCTCTGCCTTGTAAAGACAAGACAGCATTAACATCTGCCTGTAGAATAGGATAAGCCAAATCCATATTACCCAAGTATTTGAAAGAACAACTTGACAAATAAAGTGTTTGCAATTAATTAATTTTTAATTTCAGTGACTCCAAACTAAACAAGTTGTAGAATCCCATGTTTCAGCCTGATTGGAAAAAAAAAAAAAAATAAAAGGGATAACAATTAATTGACAGCCTGTTTTTATAGGCATGGAATGCTTTAATACTTATAATGGGATTTCTTTAAAAGAAAAAATAGAAAAAGCAATCCAAATTGCACCTCGCCTCCAGGTAAAGTTAAAGCAGCTCTATGCATAAAGTAAATTAAGTTCTAGTGCATCAAAGATGCACAGAAAGAGCAGTTTGATTTGTGCTTTGCTTTGCTATTCAGATTATCTCCCAGGGACTATTTCCCCCGTGGATCAAAGGGTGGCTGTTTGCTAGGAGCACTGACATGGAAAAATATCTCTGGATATATTTACAGCCCAGAGAGCCCAGTGCAGGCTCTGTGCTCTCACTGTGCTGTGGAGTCAGGGCACGGGCACGCTGCAGAAACCTGCCCCAGACACAGCATCCCCACCTCCAGCCCCAGACCCCAGCAGAGCTCCCTGTGATGCTTTGCCAGGATGTTGGACAAGGGCAGCAGAGCCAGGGGTGCTGTGGTTGGTTCAGGAGGGGCTGAGGTCTGGGCTGTCCTGAGAACTGAGCAGAGAACAACAACAACAACAGGTTGGGTTTGCACAGAGGTTGAGTCTCGGATCTCAGCACGGGGGTCTGGGGCAGAAACCCCCGGGTGTCCCTCGAGGGATATGGGAGGGATATCCTCCTCCCATAATCTGTTCCCATTTCCTTGTGTGAGCAAAGAACAGGAGCAGCCACCCCAGCTCAGTGCACCCACCCTGAGCAGCAGCACTAATTGTTTGTGTTGCAGCTTGCACTGATTACAGGCGAGCCCCAATCCCCTCCCTGCAAAACTCCCTCTGACAGAGGCTTTAATGCAGAGCAGTGCAATTCCTCTCAGTGCAACAGAGACTTGGCAGTGCCCCAGAACAAGCCAAGCACGGAGCAAACAAGCAGCCTGTAATTTGCTGATGCAGTGATGGAGGCGACCAGGAAGATCCTCACAGATTAGCAGGCAATCAGGGAGAGCTGCTCCCTGTGCTAACTGCTCCTCCTCGCTCTCAGGAGTGCTAATAGGGAAAAAAATAACAAACATGGGGGCTCCTGCTCCCCTGGCTGAAGTGAGCTTTTCAATCAGCAGTGAAGGAACACGTTGTGTACAATGCTGAAACACAGGATGACATTTTAAAAGGCCTCAATCCCAACTAGCAAATTGAGAGCTGCAGCTGTTTGCAAGCACAGAGCAGACGTTCGGGCCTCACCTAAATGCAGATTAATAGCACATGCAGCTGCTGGAGAATATGAACACAAAGGGCAGAGATAGTGAAGAGAGAAAAGAAGGATGTGGGGTGCCTAGGCTTTATTTATGAGGCTGGATTGGCTGTGAGACAGGCTGGTTTTCCTGTCAGTGATCGTGCAAAATCCACTCCCATTCCTGCATTTCATCACCCAAACTTTATTTTCTCTCCCTGGATATGTATTTTCAGGCGTAAGTTTTGCAGAAAACTTTGTACCATCTGCATTCGAAGACAATTACTCAAATGCTGAATGAGAAAGTGACTCTCTTGCATGATACCAAGTAAACAAGGTTGGTAAAACTACAACAATGTGCTTTAGACTCTCAGTAGCCAGGTTTGTGATGCTGATCTTGACATTAAAGGCCCCAGGAATAGTCAGACTTTTCACTGCTCTCCCTAAAAATGAAAATCAGATACTCAGAGAAGGTAAACCTGCACTGCTATTCCATCTGACCTCAAGAAGCCAAAAAAAGTTTATATATGGGATTCATCTGAGATCAACACAAACAGGTTTCAAAGCACAAAACATTGGAAGGACTCAAACTGAGAGGCATTTATGACCTGACCTGTACAAACATGTCAAGAAATGGCACTTTGTCTGCAGTTACCCAGCGCAAATCACAGAAAAAGGTTTCCAAGATCAGTTGTTAGGGGAGAATCTCGAAACTGAATTTCAAAGTAGTTTCATTTTTACCAAGTCAAATGATTCCTTTTGTAAATCAAGTTTTTAAAAGCATTTTGCAGAAACAAAATAGGTTAAAATGAAGGTATACATCAATTAAGCTATTTGTTTGGTTTTCTAACTGAAAGAAAAAAAAAAGTTAATTTATCCAATAAATCCTAAGCACATTTGCACAACAAAAAGAGGAAACTTTTACCTCTTCTATTTCAGAGTTCTCAAAAGTTTGAAAAAAACCCCATTTTTTAAAACATTTATTCCATCTTGATATATCCCTCTGGGAAAACATGCTACAAAGATACCAAATTTATTCCCTGAAATTTCCACATCATAGAACTTGATCATATACAGTATATTCACTGTAGGTCCAGCATTCCCAAACCATCAAATCTGCAAACCTCCAAGGCACAGGCAGGAGATGCTCAGCAATTTGGGAGCACTCAGGGCCTCCTGGATTTCCTATAAAATCACAGATTCCTGCCCAGCACACCCAGAGCTGCTCCACTCATTTAATACTGGTTGTTTTTTCCTGAAATGCTATCAGGGGCTGCCATATGTCAGATAATTATTCAGAGAGAAATAAATCTGGCCCACCCATGGAAAAAGGGGAGAACAGAGTAATTGAAGGCTGTTTGTAAAAAAACACGATTACATGACATGACCTGGAAACACAAAACCCAGTTGTTGGCATTAGCTGATTTTTATTTGAGTGGCTGCATAATTTTCTTCTCATACAAAAGGTCCTGTCCTGATGTTAACTTTTGGTTGTGCAAAAAATTAAACAAAGCAAAGACAAACAAACACTCCTTCCCTATCTTTGGCTAAATGGTTGACTGGGATCAGAGGTGGCTACAAAGGAGAAATGGTAAAATAAATAAGAGGTTGGCCAGAGAAGCTGTGGCTGCCCCATCCCTGGGGGTGTTTAGGGCCAGGCTGGATGTTCTGAGGCACCTGGGATAGTGGGAGCTGTCCCTGCCCATGGCAGAGGGATGGAACCAGGTTTATCTTCAAGGTCCCTTCCCACCTCAACCATGGCTCTGTATTGAATTGTCTTTCCTCAAAACCACCAGGGTGCCACAGAGAGACTGGGACATTCCAGCTCCACATCCCCCCATCAGACACTGCTACAAGGAGCTCCTTTTTCCAGCAAATTCCCTGCAGTTGCTGAATTCTGGGAAAAATAGCAGATGGTTCAAGAATAACGTTCGCTTCATGTGAAAAATGAACTTTTTGATAAATATTGCTAATATCTAGCATAGGGTTGATATATATTCTCATTAGCTCCAGTCAGACAGATTGGCAATAAAACCTTCCACGCTGCAGTCAGAAAAATGCAAAAGTGTCTTCATTTTCCCCCACCATTAAAAATCTGAGGAAAACAGGAGAAAAGAATCTGCAAGACAAAGGTTAAAGCCAACCTTGTAGAAGCCAAGATAATTTTAGATTCTGAATTGCAGGAGTATCTGATTAGGCATTATTATTTCCTACAGTCTGGAGAACAATAGAACTATGATCACTGTAAATAAATATTTTGCTCTGCATGTTGGTTAAAAGCTGGAAATCAACTGCCAGGCTTCCTTTTCCCCTCTGAATTGTGAAATGTTGTGTATGGGTTCAAAGCTCCTCACAATCAAAGGCAGAAACACGGAGAAGACTGCCAAGTTCCTGTGCCTGTTACTAAGCAAATATTTTATGACAAAACAGAAAATAATCAAGGCGGTTGTAGGGAAGAAGGAAACATGTTTAATAACACGGGGAAAGGATGCAAGAGAAAGCGTATCCGAAGAGTCACACGCCTACAGACATTTTGAATTCTGAATGGAAGTCTCTACAAGATTATCTCACATTAAGCAAAACCAGGCACATTTGGGCTCCTTCATGGAGCTGATGGGATAAAGAGGCACAGTGTGAGGGTGGGGAGATGCTGGACCCAACTCAGCCTGGCTCTATGTGATTGTTGATGCTAGAATTAAGTAGATCTGTCAATCAAAATGTAGCACGCTTTTCCTATTTCCATTGAAAATTCTTGATATTTCTCCCCAAGAGCAATGACAGCTCTCCTCATCTTCTCTGCTTCCCAGCATGGAGAAAGTGATGGGCCATTTTCACTTTCCTACCCCTACTTGAAATAAAGCATGAAATAAAGCTAGAAAGAATGTTTGGACATTAATTTTGGGGTCCAAATGGAAGTATAGCAAAAGATCTCTCAATGAAAACAAAATAGGGATTTTTCAGTGTGTCTTGAGCCTTAGGAAAAAACCAAAAAACAAAAAAAAAAGAATTAAAAATGATGTGGATTTCAAATGCTAACTCAATTATACAGAAAATTTTAAAGCTCTCAATTTGCAAACACTACATTAACAGCAGTGCAAGAGCATCCATCCATGAGAGAGGCAGAATCTGGAAAAAAAACAAAGCAAAATAACCCCCTCCCCCCACAACCGTAATATTAACCAATCCAAGCTTTTCCTTTGAGTTTTTAAACAAAAATCGTGGGCATGAGATGGACATAAGCTCATTCAAGAAGAGCTTTTACAATCCATCACATGCTTGCCTATCACAGGCAAACTTTTAGGTAATATAAACAGAATTTAACTAGAACTAAATTTCTCATGAGCTAAATGTTTAGCATATTTAAAACTGAAAAAGAACAGAGCAGACCTGATATTATGAGAAGAACACAAAATTCCAAATTAGAATTCATTGAAAGGAAGAGGACAAGGAGAGGGTCCAACGTTTCCAATATTTCCCAGCTTGAGAGAGTGGGATGCAAAAAGATTTGGGAGTTGAAAAGCACTTGGTTAATTATGTTAAGAGTAAGAAATATCTTTTTTTTTAGCTGTTGTTTAAATGCTGTCTGAGCTTTTAATGGATATAAAATTATGAATGTTGTTATTGTTTGCTTTCCCCTTATTTCAATTTTCTGAAGCATTTCTGGAGGAAATCTCCAAGCTGTAAGCAAACCTTTAATGGACATGCTAATACAAATTATACAGATGGGCAAGCTAAGGATTTATTAGGAACTCCGACTGCTAAATTTCCTTTGAAGTGTTTGGATTCTGCACATCCCCACTATAAACCCAGAGGTGAAGTGATAAATTCTGTAAATTGAAAACAGAGACACACTAAGCTCACAGTTATTTAAATAGTTGCTCAAGGAATTTAGGGCAGAAATTGATTAGTTTATGAAAGAAAGGCATTGTCCTGGGGGATCCCAGGGAATGCAGCCACGCTCCAGCTCCTCACCTGCTGCAGCTGGAGCAGACCCTGTGCCCCAGCACCGTGTGCAGTGACCAGCAGGGCTGTCCAGAGCCCTCCTTCCTCCTCAAACTCAACTGTTTCTTTGCAACACAAACATTATTTGCTTTCAATTGCTGTCACAGCTTTGACTCCACTATTATTTTGACTTCTCCTTGAGGTTCAGAATCGGATGCTTTGTTGGTTGTAAATAGCAGACATGAAAGAATAATTATTAATGCAATTATCAAACTTATCACGAATGTCAAAAAACAACAACTCTTCAATAAAACCTACTTTACAAGATTAAAGCTTTCTGAGAGACCCAGAGACATTTACATGTTTTGATCTGGAAAGGAAGGCAAAATCACATTAATGACAGCAAATCACACCAGGTATGAACAACTCACTGCTCCTAACAGGGAGGTGTTGGAAGGAAGCAAAATTCCAGAATGACAAAGAGAAGAGAGACAGAGCCCTGCTCATCACAGGGAACTCCTGAAGTCTGGGACAAAACACTGCAAGGAGCCTGTCTGTACACAATTGACTTTGCTGCTGTGACCTGTGCTCCACAGACATGACTGTCTCTCTTTTTGGCTCAGGGGGACGGTGATCACGGGTTGATTCACACCCTCTTTTTCTGTAATAAACCCTCCAAGGGCTTATGAGAATGCATGAAAAATCAGGCCAAGTACTGGTTTGAGTATGAAAAATGAAACCCAAGTGCAGGAGGTAGAGGGAAAGGACTATGAGGAGAATCAATCCTGAAAGGTAAAGGAACATAAAATTACTGTAGAAGGATGAGCAAGCAGTGACATGGAGGGACCACAGAAAAGCAGAAGAAATAGAAGATTAAGGGGAAGGTACAGGTGAAGAAAAATTGAAGAGAGTGACAGAACATAAACTAATTACTTATGTTTATTTTTCCTAGGATCTTAGCTGCCAAAACATTGACTCCACTTGCTTTATTCTATCAGACTTCAGGAGACATGTAATTAAATCCCCTGCTTGACTAAATAACCCAAACTTCCTTCTTTTCAAATGGTTATTGGTTTGCCAACATACCTAATATTAACAAAGTCATTGACTGATTGAAGTGTGTGGCCAGGTCATTATTCCTGATATTTCAGTATTTTAAAAACTGCATCTAGAGTGTAAGAAACTATTTACAAGCAATTAATGTCATATTTCCCATTAAATATAGTATTAAATTAAACTGCATGAATATGCAATGCAATATAATTTGCCATCGCTTCAGAAATCCTGCAATAGGTAATTTCTGTGAAAGAGTTATTTCAATCATTACTTATTAAATAATATTCACCAATTATTGCCAGAAATAACGTGGAAGCCTTAGCTGTTAAAAAGTGTATCTTTCTTTGAAGGATATTCCTAATGTAGAAGGGCAGAGTGAGGAAAGACATGTGGTTAATTAAAAAACCCCTGCACGTGCACACACACACACACACACAAAAAAAATACACTTGTCTGCTGAAATGAGTTGAGTTTCTGGTAACACCATAACTCCCTCCAAGCACAGGAGTTCGTAGTGGTTCAGTTTTGCCCAGTTTTACACCAGGCCCCCATGTACACAACCACTAAAACGCACATTCCCACCTTTAACCTCAAGGTAGACTGCACTTAAATCCTTTTTATTTTAAAGTGGGGAAAAGTAACAGCTCAGAATCATAACTCCACAGAGTAATGAAGTAAAAGCTATTGCTCTTATTACTGTCATTAAACTATCATGACTGCCCACAACAGTTTTTTTTTTTTTCCTCCATTTTTATATAGCCTGTAAAGTTTAAGAAGAAGATCAGAATCTTATTTAATCATTGAAGAAAGGCCTTCAAACAATGAATTTTTGAAATAAGTCATTTAGGTAAACATATACATGCTAGAAATGGATTCATAAGACAGAGGAGTGAGATGGAACAGAATAAAAGGCAGTACAGAAATGAAGTTTCTCTTTCTACAGAGCTCAAAGGACTGATGAAGCCAAACTTGCTGTAGGTAATGTTTTCATTTCCCATTCCTCCTTTTGTGCTGTCTGACACCACTGTGGCACTGCTCCTCCTGACAACTTTGGTCAATGATTTTCTCACTCCTCTGTCTGAACATCCAGCCAGGAAGGAAAAAGGACTTGCAAAAATCACCCTTAGCAAAAACAGTGAAATATTTGATTGCAGTAACTTGAGTCTGAGCTCGTACAGTCCTTCATGACTGCAGATACCTGGTACAAGGATTAGTTTGTCAGGAATGCAGAGGGGCTGGTTTTGGAGGAAAAAAGGAAAAAAAAAAAAAAAGTGGACAGCATGTGGAGAATCGTGGTGTAATGACAGAGGAATCCCATCAGAAAATGACTTAGGATTCTGTTATCACAAGGTGTAAGTAGTGTAAACTTTGAGGTATGAGATAAAGTATAGATGTTTTGCTCCAACATGAATCTCCATCTGGGCTGTTCACTGACATTAAACAGACATTTCTATTTTACAGGAGACTATGACTGCCTGATAAGAGAGACATGACCTTTCCTTTTCCTCTCTCTTTCCCTCAACAAAAATGGTCTACTTCAAAATGTCATGGAAGTGTAAGAACTTAATCTCAAATCTGTCACAGGACCAACAGATTCATTGCCAATGCAGTCTTTTTTTTTTTTTTTCTTTCCCATTCTCAACACGTGGTAAGTAGCAACTCAGGCTTTGCTTTCCAAACCAACAATCAAAATAATTCCACCCATCCATGACAATCCCTCATGTGAATACAATAAACTATTTGCTTTGAACGAGTATGTGAGATCATGTTTTGGATGAGATGATTTAATCCCTAAGATACCCTTTTTTTTT
Source organism: Monarcha castaneiventris obscurior (assembly GCA_026261815.1). Taxonomy (NCBI): domain Eukaryota; kingdom Metazoa; phylum Chordata; class Aves; order Passeriformes; family Monarchidae; genus Monarcha; species Monarcha castaneiventris. The sequence continues at coordinate 2,648,171 of JAMPIT010000550.1, forward strand.
TTTTTTTTTTTTACTTTAGAACACATCAAAAAGTAGAAAATGCTTCTCAGGAGTGGTCCTGAAAAGTCACTGTCCACTCACCATCTCTCAATGACAACCAGCATTTTGCTGAGGTCTTATTTATAGAGCAAAATTTAATGAATTACACTTGAATTCTCCAAGTGAATAGTCCGGAAAGAAACATCTCCTTTTTCTCATGATTTTTAAATACCTTCTTTCTTAGTACAGAAATAATTTAAATTCATTTTACAAAGAAAGCGAACATATAAAGGGTATATAAAGAAGAGATAATTAATTTGATTTTCCAGTCAGCTTTTCTTTTTGCAAATGGTACTATTAAGGAAAGCAGAATTCTTTACTTCCATTTCCCAGTAAGTCTTGATTAAAATATAGCTATAATACATGTCTTTTAATTGACTTTGGATGCTATAGAAATGTGGCATTATTACAGATATTAGCTGCTCAAGAGAGATCAATGGATTATCTAAAATGTTAAGGGCATAAGTTACAATGAAGACTCAATCTTACAATGAGCTCAATGTCCTCTGCTTCAACCCAGGTGGCCTTGGCTTCCATTGACTTTAAAAAAGGTTGAGGGAAAGCAGTACTTTGTCAAATTGCATCTCTAATGCCCCTAATCTCCCACAGATCTGTGAGGTGGCAGTGAGCTCAAGGGCACGGCTGTTTAAGTTGATGTCATTGTGGCAACTTTTTAACACCATTTTACTCAGTACCTTGCAAATTCTTCTGCTTAATTACTAAATGCAAGTGTTTCAGTAAAGTCGGAAGACGTTAAAAAGAATATCGTGTGTTTTTTGACATAATTTAATACTGTTAGAAATTCTGCTGGCATTTCTTTTCAGAAAAGAACTCTTGATTGCTCAGGCTTGGAATCAAACCTGTTAAAAACTGTTCTGGCTTAGAAGAGCATGTAGGGACAGGACAAGGGGGAATGGCTTCAAACTGAAAGAGAGCAAGGTTTAGATCAGACATCAGGAAGGAATTCCTCCCTGTGAGGGTGGGCAGGCCCTGGCACAGGGTGCCCAGAGAAGCTGTGGCTGCCCCTGGATCCCTGGAAGTGCCCAAGGCCAGGCTGGAGCAAAGTGGGATATTGGAATTGTATTCTCATGGCAGGGGGTGGAGTGAGAAGGGCTTTAAGGTCCCTTCCAGCCAAAACCATTCTGTGATTCTGTGATTTTAGTGGGAGCAAAACCCAAACTCATCCAAAAGCCTTTCAGGGAAGAGCTCTGCACCTCAGTTCAGGCTGCAATCCAGAAGGGACTGCACGTAGCGGGCTGCAGCAAATTACAAATTAACAGCTGGTATTTAGCAGGCTGTGAATTATGTGCATGTACTGCTGAAGCCTCCTGACACAATGCCGTGTAGGCTGCAGCAGGGTGAAGCTCTGGACATGCAGCATTGCAATGTAACTGCAGAGTGTGTGGGGAAATACACGGGGAAGCATTATGAGGCAGTAAAACATTGTTATGCACTGCAAAGCATCCAACTTTTAAAAAAGCCTGGCTTTATTTATGTGCTATCCTGCAAATTCAATTACAGGATTGAAAATTAGCTACAGGTTTTCTGCTTAAAAGTGCTTGTACTCATTTTAGTGTAGACTTCTTTCTGTCTCGATGCCTAAATTATTCCATTAAACACAGGAACACGGTGACAATCCTCTGCAGCTGCAAATTCTGCTCGCTGCTCTGCTAATGTGGGCTGGTCAGATTAATACAGCACGTAACTCATCTCCTCTGAAACATCAGCACCTCATTTACCATTAACTTTAGGAAAAAAATGCCAAAGCAAGAAGAGCAGCTCTCCATAGAGAGGTGCCTGGAAGGGTCCAGAGGCAGGGCTCAGCTACAATTGTACCCTGCAAGAGCATCAGCGTTGGCTGGAGAGGGTCTAAAGAAGCACCTGGAGGTATTACCTCTGAGCAGTGTCACACATTTCCATTTAAAAGTTCAAAACCAGCGTTTTTCACCCATTTCTCCTTTCTCCTTCATGGTATGCTTTGAAAACTGCTATAATTTCACCTCAATAGCAACGTAAAATTAGCAAGAGAGGAATTTTACAGTGGCACTGCTTAAAACTCCACGTGGGAGCAACAACATGAGGCAAATGCCAAGGTGGATAAAATGTCAATTTTCTGTAACTTGCAAGTGGACATTCCTAGCTAAGAATCATCACATTTTGGGAAACCTATGGTGTCACATTTTTAAGAGTTAACTCTGCAGCCAGTTTCCTCAACCAAATTTATCCACTTTCCCTGGTCTAACTCTCTGTGCCATCCCAGAACAGATTTTGCTGCAAAGACTTAGACAAAAAAACAACAAATAAAAATAAAATCAAAAAGCCCGCAAACAACAAAAAAACCAAACAAAAAGGATAAACATGCTAACGAAGCTGTCATTGTATGTATTATAAACTAAGCTTGTAATGGGATTATTCTTTGGAAAATTTGTTACAGAAATGAAGTTTGTGGTGCAGCAAGCTTAGAGAAAAATTAATGAATTCACAGATGTTCACCTTAATGAACAACAGATTGAGAATATATTATTAAATTCAAAAGGAAAATTTTGCATATGTTGTCAGAATTAGGTTTTGATCTTTACAAGCATTGTGCTAATGTGAATAATCAATTAGTAATTGATTAAAGGCTTCCTCCAGATTTATAATTTTGGAACATTTTATCATTTATTTAATTTCTCCTGAGAACTCAATAGATCAATGTGTGAATAGGTTACTCCTGGACACCTTAATATACAGTATCCACCTCTGAGAGAAAAAGTCCCATTAAAGGGATGAAGAAGTTGTGATATTGTTACAGCTAAACAATAACAACTTTTCTGGCACAAGCCTCCTCTTTCTGAAGGCTTTTCCCACCTTGGCTGTGCAGCAGCAGCTTTAGGAGCCAGATCTCTCAGCATGGGAGGGGGATGGATTTGAGCTGCATCAGCCTTGGACCTGCTGCAGGAGCCACTTGCCCAAAGAGCCAAGGATGGGAAGGCAGGGAGGGAAACGGGGCCACAAACCCCAATCCTGGGAAAACCCAGCTCAAAGGCATTCAGGAAATGCAAAAGTAGTGTCACACATGGAACTGCAGCTTCTGGTGTTCTCATTTAAGGAATGAAAGCTGACTACAGATCTGTTCCTATAGAGCTGCTCTGCATTTAATGCTGATACAAGTTGAAATCAGGGCTGGGAGACAACCTCTACCAAACAAGGAGAGAATTTTATCATTCCCACGCTTCCCCTACACTGCAGTGTGGACTTTGGGCCAGTCCTTTATGCAATGCCATATCAAATTAGCAGCAACAAACATCATGGAGCTTAACGAGCTCCCTGTGGATGGTGGGGAGACACCTGCTGCATCTTGCCTGCTGACAAGGAAAAACGCCTTGGACAGGAGAAACTTGTGTAATTCCAGTGGATTACAAAGCAAACTGCAATTCGAAAGCTGTGAAAAGTCACAAGAAATCTTGCTTTGAAACATTCTTCCACCACCTACTTCTGTTGGCAGTCACAACATGGAATATTCCTCATGTATTCCCAAGAGTTCGAGCCCCAAACTTTATCAGGGAGCGTGGAGCAAAGGGCAAAGGGAAGAGCAGTAGTGGATGCTCGGGTTCCCGCTTGTTTCCCAGGTCACCCTCTGCAATGAAGTAGAAGATAAAATTTCCAGACAAACCCCCCTGCAGCCCTGCAGCATCTTTAACTCCCCAGCAGAGGCTTAAATTGAGTTGGGACAGTCAGGAAATGGCTCTCTGCCTGCCCAAAGCCTCTCCTGGAGGACACTCCTCCGCAAGCCCATGGCAAGATCACCCAACAGCCTCTCTGCCAGTGGGCTAAGGGAAGCACTTTTTGTATTCTTCACCAGATTAGGTGCGTGAAGAGGTGTTTCAGGGGTGCCTGGAACCCACTGCAGCCTTTGTGAGGCAGGTGGGCATTTCCATCATGGCAGCTCAGTGCAGAGCAAATCATAAACCAAATCATAAACCAACATCCAAAGGGTTTGGTCCAACTCCTGCTGGGCACAGGGTTTTTAACAGCCTTTCTTCCAGAGCTTTTTGTTTTGTTTTTTTTTAACTTCTTGGCAAAAAACCCAAAGTGAAATCAGTTTCACACACACACTTGCAAATACATGGAATATACAAATAATAGTATATATTAGGTAGGAACTGAATGTCTCTTCAATGCAAACACAACCTGTCCCCACAGGAATCTTAACAGAGTGTAAACAGTATTTTGGGAGAAGTTACATCATCGCTGTTACCTCAATAGCTCTCAAAAGCTGTGAAAGGATGTTTGTGATTTATAGCAAGCTATAACATAAAGTGAATTTATGACACCATGAAACCAGCCAAAATCTCCACACAAAATCAACGCCGTCTTGCCAGGACTTACGTAAGTAGCAGAGCTTATTTTCCAAGAAATATGAATTAATTTTTACAGCAGTTCTATTTCACTGAAATTCCATATTTTTCAAATGATGATATGAGCCCAAAATAATTCCCAGGTTTACATTAGATGAGCTGGTTTTTAATGCCAATCATTTAATTTAGAGCTGTAGAGGCTCATCCAGAACATTTCACAAAACCATTCCTCACATTTAAAAAAAAAAAAAAATCCAGATAAAGGCATAATTTAACAAACCTCTCATATCTAAAATAGTTTCAAACTCACAAGAAAAAAAAAGAAAAAAAAGAAAAAAAAAAGCTTTCTTGTTCAGATGCAGAATATTCTGAAACCTAGACAAAATAGACAAAAAGATAATGAAATACTGTACTTTGAGAGGCTTGTAACAAAGCTCTCTTTTCCACCTGGCTTTTGTAGACCCCAGAAAATATGTTCAGCAAATTCAAATGCATATGAGCTCAGGATGGAAAATACCCAGCTACTCCTCAAGATTCAGCCAAAACAGGGGAAGAGAAACCCTTCTCAGCTGCCTGCGTTTGGAAATGCTCCTGAATAGTTGCAATTCGTACAGAAAGTGGTCATCAGAGACATTTGCTTAATAGCTTTATTAATTCTGTTTGTTTATTGAAAGCCCTCAACCAAATTGAATATTAATGTCATTTTCTGCAAGACATCCCAACAAGCCTAATCCTCAGATGTGCAGCAACTAATTAAAAAGTTGTGTGGATGAGAATTGGGTTACCCTTCACTTTGTCAGCAGCCTTGCACACTGAAGCATAGATTTCCTGTACTTAGACTCAAAGTGATTTAATTATGAAACAGAGTGCAACTGCAATGTAAATGCAATTTATCAAAACAAAAGATGCAACTGGAGCTGTGTAAAAGTGCAAATTTACAGATGCCATAGATATAATATTTTACTGTGGAAGCAAATGTTTTTTGAAATACGGTAAAGGCAGCAGTGAAATGCTGAAGACCTGCAGTAAAACTAAGTAAAAGAAAATTAAAGCTTTATAACAAGAGCAGCTCCTTTTCTACAGAATTGGTCGTATTTGCCAGAGATGCTGCTCTCATACAACTATTGCCATTATCTTTCCTCATTTTGAAATTATTTTGAGGCATAAGAATCAGAAGAATGAGGATGATGAGTATTGAACGGCTGAGTCTAGACAATAGGCACGAGCTGGCCTTTGTCTTCTCCTGAGAGACCTTCTGAGATTATGTGATGCTGTGCCTTTTTCTTTTTCTTTCTGAGAAATGGATGACTAAAGTCAGCAAATAATTTAGACAAAGCCCAGCTTTCACAAGCCTAGGCAGAAGAATATTTCTCTGATGTTTTATTTTCTTTATAAGAATGTTTCTATTAATTTAATGCATTTAAATACATTTAAAAAAAAAACAAAAACAAAAACCAAACTAAAATGAGGGAGTTCGTTCTTTTTGCTCCCAAGAACTTCAAAAGAACAAAACTATTATATAAAATCAAATCTGATACTAGTTTCTGGTTTAGAATACCCCACCTTTTCTTAAACCTGAAGAACAGATGAATTATGACTGCTCATACCACCATTTATATGAATTAGTACTTCTTTGCCACCCCAAGTATCATTACTAGATTCCAGAAATTAATGTAGAGACACAGAGACATGAAAGTGCTCAATGTGTCTGCCAAGATTAAAATTTGTTGTACACTTAACATCCCCGACTAGAAATGCAGTATGCTTGCAAATACTGTTTTTCTTTTAAAAAATGACTACTGATATTCACATCCCTGGGAGACAGCTTTCACCTGCTTAAAAGGAATCTATTTGAGAAACAAAAAACCAGTGCAGAGCAGAGACAGAAGACAAATGGACTGCTAGCAAAAAAAAAAAAGAAGAAGAAGAAAAAGAAAGAGTTTATTTCTCTTTTTCCCCATTTTCAGGTGTCGCGATTAAAGCAATGTAAACAACGCACAGTTCTGAATTTGTAGGAAAATATGGAGTATAAGGAGCTCACATATTTGCAGTCTGACCTTGACATTGTCCTGTTGAATCTCAGATTTAACAACAGAGGCTGAATCATTGCTGGGGCAGTGGCTTGTGTGGTGCTTAAGGAGGATTTCCCCCGCTACAGCAACTCAGAAATGAACCATCACTCCAGCAAGATGTTAGTACAAGGATGTAATTAAAGTTCCTACTAACTGGAAGAAAAATCAAGGTCTTCTTACATGATTAAGCATCTCCTGCCCTGACTTTTAAGACAAATTGTCCAACTTGTCTAAACCACAGGCAGGAGTTTGTCCATGAACTTCCAAGCAGAAGGTTTTAAGGTGAAGAAAACCAACATTTCTTTTACATTTGCAGCTTTGTACAACACACTTTCTGCCACATCTCATTTGAATGGAAATGCTCATTTTCCTAGGCAGAACTTCCTCACCCACTGCTTCTGTCCATCCCACCAGGGTTCTGTGATATCATCGATATTCCAGGGCCTGAGAGCATCCACAGGCAGCAGCCAAGGTGTTGCAACACACTAAGGACCAACCAAGACATCTCTAGATACATCCTGGAGAGGTCTGTAAATTTCACCATCCTCTGTTCCAAAGCAGGCATTTGTTTCCCTCACAGTTTAAAGGCTGACGTGCAGATGCTTTTATAAGAAACCAGACAACACAGTAAATTAAAGGACATATAAAATATATTGAAAATCAGCTATAAATGTTTCTTTTTAAAATTGAGAAAAACCCTCCCTGTAAATTTTGTTTGAATGAGATGTCAAAAAAACCTCAACAATCATTTTATGACTCAACTTCTTGCCATGCGTGCTGGAAGTTATTTATGCCACCTGAGAGTTTCTTTTTTTTCCTTTTTCTCCTAAATTGAATAGAACTGATGTGAGAGTGGGTTTGACTTCTTTGAATCAAAGTTGTGATTAAAAATTAAAGCCAAGTTCCATTTTCCACATCTCATGCACGTGTGATATGTGACACACAAGCCTTTGTGTGTGCACGACTCAGCATCAGCTCCGTGAAGTCTGTTCCCACCTTCGAAAGCCTCATAGCCCCAAGCCCTAGACATAGGTCTGCTCAGTTTTTGGGGAGCACAGAGCAGCCTGGCAGGAAATAAAAGTCCTTTTCAGGCCCTCTGGAGCGGGGTGCCTGCCCAGCTGTACCATGGCCTGGTGTGCAGTCAGCAGACTGCAACATCACAGATGAGAAATGAGAAATTTTGAGGGCAATTGAGCACAATGAATTTTCACAGTGGATCAACACAAAGTCATTTAGAATGGGTATTTCTGAAGCACTGATACAATGAACACATTTATAGTGTTCAATGGCCCTAAAAAAATCACCTTTTCACCTGTGGCATAGTTCCTGCTGAGAGTGACTTCTCAGGTGTTGGTTTTTAATGTCTATTTATATGCAGTGTGCATAGATACACTGTCAGCTCACACACATGCACTCCTTCAATGTGCCAATCAGATTTTTGACATATTTTGAAAAAAAAAAAAATCTATTTAAACAGAAAAGCTTCACCAAGCTTTAAAACCCCTCATGCCTTTTGACTCTTTCTGGTTGCAAAGTAACTCCATGGTAAGGGCAAACCTCGCTTCAAGAATACAAAAAAATATAAAACTGGTGAGCTACAGAAGTTTCCTGATTATCTGGTTGGTTATGTTACAGAGAAGGAACAACACACTCTCAACTTCTCCAGCTCTTCTCTTTCCCATAAAATGCTGAACTGAGGAGCTCACTGTGCACACGTGTGACAAGAAGCCCAACTATGGAACAAGGGAGTCCCTAAATTGTCTTTCAGCTTCCTCCAGTTTCCCTGTTGTGGTTTATACAAGGTCACACATGCTCACTGATAGATTCTTATTTTTCTTTTGGGTTTTCATGTTTAATCTGGGTAGTTAAAAAGATCAGAGCTGCACTTTTACTGCTGAGCTACTTCAGCAGCCCCAGCAATTCTCCTGTCCGTGCTGGGCATTTAAAGCAAGCCTGTGTTTGCATCAACACCTTGCCTGGGTCCATGGCTAGTTATTGTATCTGCAGGCTTACAACAGGCAACTCCATTCCAATTTATTCTGCACTGTCTCCATGCTTCCCATCCCAGGGATTAAGCACCTTAAAGCAACCATCTTGCTGCTATTTCTGTGACCGACGCTGGTGATTTCTGAAATAACAATACATGCTTCAGTAATAACCAGTCATTTCCCCTTCCTCTGACTGACGAATGGATTTGCCACGTTCTTCTGTTCGTGCTTTCCAGAGCAGTCAAATTAACCTTTTGCCTGTCTAACAGCCCATTTCAGTGCTCTGTGCCCTCAGCACAACCTGTCAAAGCTGTTAAGTACAGCCAAGCTAGGAGACTGCAAGCCACCAGTTAGAGATTACACAGAATTCTGGCACTTGTCTGATCTGCTGTTTGGAGCAAAGAACTTACTACTTTTTTCTTGCCCAGGGGCTGCACACCAACCACAGGAGTTTCCTTCCACAAGGAAAGCATTGAAGAACACATTTTAGTGTCAATAAAGCTGTTCTGAGAAGAGAGAATAGCTTTGTCCTTTATTACTAAATCATAAGGCTGTAGATGATCATCATGTGATCATTTTAACAGCAAGTGACTCCTCCTTCCCTTACTACCCTTTCCCTTTTGACTCCTCCAGCCATCAGAAGGCTGCTGGTGTGTCAGGTAGTACTGGCATGGATGTGTGACACCAAAGATAACATCTGCTAACAAGAAAAAAAACACTTTCTAAATTAGGGAGCTGGAGGAAGGATACTTACCTTGGTAGCCACCCCTCATTTTATGATAGCCATCTCTAGGTTTATATTGCAGATGGAGAGGTATTCACAAAAAAATCCTGTTTGTGTCTGGCATCTTTTGAGAAAATGTTGTGATCCCAGTGGTAGAAACAGTGGCAGAAAATAATACTTAAGTGGCAACTAATTCTCTACAGTTATTTCTGAGAGTGCTGGAATCCAACCCTCGCCTATTACAGAGCTTTTCTTCCCCTTGGTAGAATCAAGAACAAAGCACTGAGTAACCCTCCTAAATCTGTTTCAATTCCTCAGGCTGTTGCAGCAGCTGCCAAAGGTGGCTCACGGAGGTATCTCCTTATCTGCACAAGCCACTTTATAAAGCCCCTGAAGGCTCTCAGGGGCAAAAGTGTCTTTAGGATATTGGTAGGAATTCATTCCCAGTGTCCTTGTGCATTTCATAGCCTGATGCAAATCCTCAGTGCCACGATGGGAACTAATCTGTGCGAGTCCCAGAGAGAGGCAAACACAGGCTGGCAGCAGCAGCCACAGCCAGGGATGGGCCAGCAGAACTTCATCTGCAAAGCTGTGAGCTTTTTGACTCTGCAGCTCGACAGCTGGAATGCAATAGGGAAGGCAGCTGAGGAAATACAAAGTGCATAGATTCAGATGCTGTCATTGGTAGCAAATGCAGCATTCATTTCCACTGCCACTCCATTCCTGGGAGGAGAATTTTCCCTTCCTCTGACTGACGAATGGATTTGCCACATTCTTCTGTTCATGCTTTCCAAAGCAGTCAAATTAACCTTTTGCCTGTCTAACAGCCCATTTCAGTTTCTCTGACAGAGTTCTGAGATCTGGACAATCTTCATGAGGGGCTGCTGGGGGTGGAGGGGATTGTTTGTCTTTTGGTTGTTTTTTATTTTTCCCTCTCTTCTTAGGTGCCACATCCTCCCACAATGGCAAATATCCGCTGTTTTGTAATAGTTTCTCTGCTTGAACAAAAAGTAAAATGAATCCTCAAATACAAAGCCTTTCTTTTTTTATACACTTAGTTACTTGTGTAGATGATAAATATAGGTTTGATAAGGTTGATGAGATGAAAAAAAAATTAGAGAGGATGAAGATAATTTTGACTGGAAGCAATCTCTGGAGCTCATCTAGTCCTAACCCCTGCTCAGAGTATATCCACCTAGAAGATGTTGCCCTGAGCCATGTCTAAATTTCTCCAAGGATGGAGATTCCAGGGCATTTCTGGGAAATTTCTCTCACTCCTAGTGTCTCCATTTTCTCTGCTCTTCTCTGTGACAGCTGCAGACTCTAATGAGATCTCCTCTTCACCTCTTTTTCTCCAAGAGGGACAAACCCAATTCTCAGCCTCTCCTCACAGAACATGCACCAGCTCATGGTGGCCCCTGCTTAATTTGCTGCAGTAAGTCCGTGTTTATCTTGGAGCAGGGAGCCCAAGCCCAGACCCAGCCCAGACTCCAGGCAGGGTCTCCCAAGAGCTCAAGAGCACAGCCACCATTTCCTTGGGCCCACTGCCTGCTAATGCAGCACGAAGTGTGTTTGGATTATTGCATGTACAGTGTTTTGCAACTGAAAACCTCTTTCCATCTAAAGCATCCTCTGAGTCAAGGAAAAAAAAAAACCAAATAAAAAACAACAACAACAACAAAAACCAAACCCAACAACAACAGAAAAAAACTGTGCAAGTCCAAAAAATATTAAGGTCCCGGAGATCAAGCTTTGGAAATTTGTGTTGTGAAGGTTATCATGTCAGAGTGTCCTCCCAGGGAGGGCTGACAGAGGAAGAAAATATCTGAATACGACAGAACAGACTGTACAACACTTCTCACAGCTCAATCCAATCAGCAGCCAAGGACACAACCTCAATAAATTCTTAATAAGTTTACCAATTCTTAAAGTACAGATACTCACAGACCATTAATATCTAGCTCCCAGAATACTGCATCTGCTAGTATATGAACTTTATAGAGTCAAATAGAATTTCTTTTCCATACTCAACACAATCAGTAGAAGCACCTATTTCAGGCACTGTCATAAAATCAGAAAAATACAGATTAGTTTAGCTGTCAACATTTCAACAATCCAGACTGTGCTTATTTTAATATTTAATTATTTTCTACAACTACGACAGAGATGCTGCTCTGAAACTTTTCCCATCCTCTACTTTAAATTACTGCCCTGATTCTGAAGTTACCAATTCACTTTGTTGCAGCTGCCCAGCCAAAAGAATGGTGAGTTCTGTAAATCCTTTCCCCACAGAATGAGAAACTGGGGCAAAATAGCAGATCCTCTATCATGCCTGACAGGGTAATGAATGTAATCGAGGGGTTGAAGGTACAGCTTGTGCTTCTCTGCAGAAACATCACTTATTCCAAGCACTGACTCGCCAAAGAGAATGGAGTAGAAAAGTGCCTTTGATCACCCTCAGGATGTTCTCTGTACTTTGAACCAGAGCTCAAGAAACTCCTTAATTGTCCACTATTGTCTTTTTTTTGGTTTGTTTTGCCGTTTTCCTCTGAAGTTACTGAGTAATTTTCACAATTGGATTGAAAAACTTGTGTTCTCATCAGATAATGACAACTTGAAAAGAATTGCTACAATTTCTGTGGAGTTTATACAGGTTGTTTATAAGCAAACACAAACATCCATTCCTTGGCTGCTTCAGCACTTATATTTGCCTATTATTTGCTCAGCTGTTTCTGGTTTCATCTCCTTTTTAGTGGCCTTCCTAATAAACTGCTTTAAAGAATGCAATCTATAACTTACTATGGCGAAATCACATGAATAAATTAAACAGAAATTAAAGTTGTACTACATTATTATAGAGTAAGGTTACCTTTCTTCACAGCAAATCCAGTCAAACCACATTGGTCACCTAAAGCCAGCTATGACTGTGCTTTCTGCTGCTGACTTGACTCAAATCTCACAATAAAGTTCCAAAACCTTTAGCTATGAACAATGTGCAGCACAGGGTGTTGCAGTGGACTGAGATCCATGGAAAGCAAGTCAATGCCAGGAGAGAAAAGCACTGTAATAATGCAGTTAGCAGCTTGTCCTGTGTATTGGTTTAGCAGCACTCCTTCCCTCCTTCAGAGAGCAGAAATAGTGCCCACCTGTCCTTCTCCCCAGCTATTATGGCTCGTGCTGCAGACAGGGGAAATGGAAAAGCCCAGAGAGGAAGCGACTCGCAAAACCCAAACCATTTTTTATACTGCTATAAAACCATAAGACAGCATAAAGGCAGTGCAATGCCAGCTAAACTGGCGTAGCTGACAGGTATATGCACTGAAAATATGCTGGCAATTAGGAGCCTTGGCTACAAAAAAGCAAACATACACAACTTTCATAACGATGCCTCTCCTGCCTCCACATTTCTGCCAGCTCCAAGCCCTGGCACCAGCTCACAGCTGGCACGGAAGGAGGCCTGTCCTGGAAAGGGATCCTCTGTGGTCTCCCTCCAATCTAACAATCCCAGTTCTCAGCACTGACAGAGAACAAATGCCTCTTGCTTCAAGGAGCTGATCTTGAGCAGGAGGCCCAGAGGAGAGGATTAGGAACTCTGGTAACAAAGGCAGCACGGATGAACATGAGCCCTCCAGTACCAAAGGAGCTTTCATGGGAAATGTGCCCTACACGGGTAAAGCAGTCAGGCATCACCCGGCCCCTCCTGCTGCTCCTGCCAGATCTGTCCTAAGGAGCAGCAGCAGAGGCCCAGGCTGGCACAGGCACTGCTCTGCCTGCAGCTGGCTGCTCCTCTGCACAAACCTGGAGGAGCTGCTGTTCCATGCTGTCCCCAGCATCTGCACACAGAAGCTCGGAGGCAGAATACCGAAAGATGTTTTCAAAAATTCTTACATTTCCCTATTTTTTGAAAAAGGCAGGCAGGAGACTGAATGGAGTTTGGAGGCTTCCAAGGGCAGGAAAGCAGGTGATTCAGTCAGGACATGGGGGCATGCTGTACATTGTGAGGCTGAAGTTCTATTTCCTCCTCCAATTTGTCAAACAGAATGTTATAAAGAGTTACAGAACCAAGAAATGTCAGACAAATACAGAAAAGCTTTGAAACCTTTTGTGATAAAGCAAAATTAACAAGTATAGTTACAACAGCTGCATGAACAACTGTGTTTCCACGGCAACAACTCACAATTCTTACAGCTATAAAAAATCCTGGGCGCCACGGGGGAGTTGTGAAATTAGGGAGACTCCAGCTAAAATAGAATATAGAAAAACGGACCAAAGCAGGGAAGCGGCAGGAAAGCTGAAATTATGAAACTCACACTGCTTTTACCAGCTGCAGCCTGAGCACGGCGCTGGTTTGGAGGAGTCCTGGCCTCCAGGTCTGTCCCAGCACTGTCCCTTTGTCTCCCAGGTCCCACACTGCCCACTCTGCAGTGCCACAGGAAAACAACGATTAGCCCGAAATTGGCCATGCAATTACTGTCAGTTTCCTTGCAGGGTAATGGCACAAACCTGCCCATGTTATTTGCTGGCCTAAGCAAGTGTCTGCCCCCTCAGCAAAGCAGGGCGCTGGGAAAAACGAATCCCACTGAACCACTCCATGGAAAGAAAGCAGAAAGCTCAGTGATTTTCTTTTAACATTGTTGCTGTGCATATGTGACAATAAAATGTTAAACCTTAGGATTTAAAAAGCAGCATTTTTTAAAACAAACTCACAAACAGAACTAATTCCTCAGAAACAACTTGAAGATTCACATATATTTGTAAGCAGCACCTCTTAGGCACACTGGATTATGTGTCATGTGACTGGATACTTGTGTGTGTGCAAATCAAAGAGATAAAAGCAAACTTAGGGAGTTAAAAACACATAATTGCACACCACATACAGGCACTTGGTAAGAACTGCTAATTTAAAAAGCCCACAGGCATACATCTTTCCTCCAAAGCGCTGGAATTTGCAGCGTGAGGCTTAGGAAGGTACAAAATCAAGTTATGGAACTGAACATATATTTCATTACTAGCACTGGTAATTGGTTCCCAGATGAAAATATCCTGGACAGGTAAAGAGGCCCTGAGCAGCTTCACCCACTGGGAACCAGGAGTCTCCTTGGTTGCAGTGGGGTGGGCGCAGGGCAGTGGGACTGGAATGGTTATTTTGCATTTAAGGGGAAACAGAAGCACAATTTGTTCAATGCTCCTGCACAACCACTGGCCATGCTTCTGTGCCAGCAGATCAGCTCTGCATTCAGCCCCTGCACAGAATCCCTAAGGCTCCAAAAGCCCTCCAAGATCAAGTCCAACTGTTAACCCAGCACCGCAGTGTTCACCACCGAACCGCGTTCCCAAGTGCCACAGCCACATGTTTCCTGAGCACTTCCATGGATGGAGATTCCACCACGTCCTTGGGCAGCATCTTCCAGTGCTCGGTCACCCCTCCAGTGAGGAATCTTTTCATTTTTTCTGATCTTAACCTCCCCTGGCACAACTTGAGGATATTTTGTCTCATCGTGTCACTTGTTATGTGAGAGAAGAGATCAACCCCCACTACCAACTCCTCCTATTCCTTTCCTATAAATTCAGGACCCCAGCTCTCTCATGCCTTACTGATAAATGCACTATTTACAAATCTTTGGTTTTCAGGATTTGCACTTTTTGCACAGAGTGAAACTCCCAGTTAAATTCCTACAGCCCCTTCCCTTCACACCTGTGGCTCAACAGACACCTCACACATCGGCGCGATCCTGGAGCACATTTCTCCTGTCTTAGTGACATTTCCTGCATAGCTGCTGATCAAAGAATAAGTGACAGACTGTACATCCTGATCCTATTTCCTTCTTTCATCGAATGAGTATAAATAAGAGATAACTACAAACATCTCACAGCCATTCCTGGAGAATTTTTTAGATCAAGATCATTGTTTTTTTTCCTTTGATATTTACGTGAGCAAAACCAGATTTTGATTGGGAAGGAACAGTCTCCAAAGACCAATGAGGGCTGTGGTCTCTTCCATAGCTGTTCTCTGTTCACATCCATTTCCACTTTAGCAGCGATATCAGAGCCACGAGGACTGAATTACGATGTCAGGAATCATGGCACTGGCAGAACTCAGGCCAGTGCTTCCTGCCTGCTCCACACTCGTATTTTGAGGCTGAAAAGCCTTTGGGGTACATTCACTGCTGTATATTTTATATAGACTTACTCTAGAGCAAAGGACAACGCATGTGCTCTGTAGAAAACAGCTAATTTTCATGAGCTAATGAAGTGACAGGTGAATCTTAGTGCTTTGTGAAGTGTTAATCACTCATTTCTATGAAAATATTGCTGGTATTACATACTATAGCACAGCCCCTACACATCCAGTGATACAAAAGTCTAGGAAAAGAAACGTGAATATAGACTTAATGGAATGCATGAGTTTTTCATGGTCTTTGATGAACCATTTTCTTTCATGTTCATTAAAAATCAGACAGAGTTGTGGTTTGCAGGTTGAGTCTCTTCTCCAGCCCTCAGTGCAGCCTCATCCCTAAACACAGAAGGGTCAGCACTGCTTCATTTCCACAGAACCCAGAGCTCAGTCTGCTGATGATGGAGCTGAAGAAGAAGATCCCATAGCCCCAGTGGCAGAGGGCTTGGACCCCTCTTTGCAGTGGATATCATCATTTAGGAAAACAGAAATGGAATATGCAGCCCCACTCCTCCCCAGCGAGGGGAGATTTTGCCTTTTCTGCTGAAGGTGTTGTTAGCAGCTCAATACCCAGGGAAATATCAATAGGTTCTTGGAGAATCAAAGCAACCTGTATATAACAATGCTTTTGTCTTTGATGATATAGCCAATTGCTCTTTACTTTCTGAAATGCCTCTGTGTCTCCTATAGATTTTCCATACATTACTTTTCAGCCACTTCTACCAGGCAATGCTAAGCTTTCTTAGCACTGCAGTCAATAAATGAAAATATAAAAGTCTTTATTTACACTGCCAGACAGGGGCTCTAGTGCAGTCCTTGTAGTGCAATACATCACAGCTCTATGGCTTTCCTTAGGGTTTATTCTCTCTCTGACACAACTACAAATGCATCTAAATCAAACCAAACACCTGGAGACTTTCCAGTCGTATTTCCCTATCCTAAATGAGCCGACGTCCTGCTACCTGTCATACACCCAATCACACAACAGCGAGCAGCAGTTTCAGAGTGTGAGGGGGAAAATGAGACAGTCACACTCCCATTCGTGTGACACATTAATTTGTGCCCACATCGGTTCTTCTGCATGCACAAAGGAGAAAAGAAAGAGCCCATTTTTAGTTCCCTGCATCCTTCAAAGGCAAGGAATCCAACATTTTCTACAAATATTTTTAAGATGGAATAGCCCTAAGCCTTTCCAGCAGAATCTGCACAGATTGACTTAGATTAGATGCTAAATCATTTTCACAATTCAGATGCTTGATATTTTATCTGTTTAATAGGTTCCCCATTTCTTTTCTCTTTACAACTGCAACTGCAATTACAATTGCCATGAATATTGATACACCATAAAAACAAGCCATTTTTGCCTCACACTGCTTTTATATATGTAATAGATATTTAGACACTACTGGTGGTGTGAATAACACATTTCACCAACATAAATGATAAGACTGTGGACAAGAGCTGGCTAAAATTTCAAGCATAAACCCTCAGCAATGAGGACAGACTCCTCGGGTAAAAAGACAGATGCACATGAAAAAGAGAGAGAGTCTACAGGGAGAAGAAGATGAAAAATTGTTCTTTCAGCATCCTAAACTACTCCAAAGCTACTCACATACCTGATTTCTTTAGGAAAAGATTCAGACATACCCACAAGTGTCAAACACCTACGAGAGTTTTGCAGACACAGGGGCACTGCGATATTTCCAGCCACACACCAGCTCTGAAGGCATTTCCCATCTGAGGCTGGTACAGAAAACTTGCACCACAAGGACTGGGAGCCTTTGCTTTTTCACTTATTGCCTACCTATTCATGTGCAGCTTTTCCTAATTTCTGCTAATAATTAGTGTTCTGAGATACATTAGGGATGAAATCAGTTGGGATGTTTGATTTATGTCTGTTGTTTCAGGGTAATTAATATAGTCTAGCAGGTACACACTCTAAAATAAAGAAAGAAGGGAATGTTAAAAATAAGGAGAAATTTAGGTGAATTTAATGAACACGATGTGCCCCTTTGCATTAAAGAAAAGCTGAGTATCTTCTGATTTCCAGCTAATGTCAGTAATTTGACCTCCCCAGTAGAACATCAAATTTTGATGCATGCTCTCATACAGAACATTTACAACTTGCTCAGTATCTCAGACCATTTTACAAAGGAAATGCACTTTAAAACATAATGTAGCTTAATTCAACCTTCTCATTGCTACTGATAAGTCATGCACCTTAATTTATTTACTGTGACTGGACATGGAAGCAGAAAACAAGAGCCTGAGCATTGAGTTGTTCTACCACTCCCTGCAAATTAAATGGGTTTTTTCACCTGTTTTGTTTTTCTCCAGGTTGAAAATGTACCTGGTCATATTATGAACATGTGCTTATGATTTTAGAGAAAAAATATTTAAGTCACAAGAAAAATATCAAAACATGAAGAGGGAAGAATATCAGATAAAGGAGGCTCACGTATAAACTCAGCAGTAACAAACAAAAAAAGTACTTTAAAAAACCAACCAACACTTAACATAAAAATCGGAGAAGTCTTAATGGAAGCAGAAAAGGAACATGTTTGGTTTTTTCTCATTGTAGAGAAAGGAGATGTCTTTGACCATAAAGAAATATCACTATCAATCATGCAGGGTCATGTGTAGAGAATAAGTGTTCTCCATAAAGCTTTATTGTAAGGTGCATTCATCAGAGGCTGTGGGGTTTTTAAAAAATCAAACCCACAGCTCTAAAAGCAGACTAGAACACAGGTAATACCTGGGCAGCTTAGCAGCCATTAACCTCACAATTGTATCGTTTGTCAAACGTGGAGGAGGATCAATTCCTCTTCCAGAAGTAGCATAATGATATTATCAGATTTACAGTGTTAAAATAAACCCAAGGAAAGCACAAAAAAACCTACCAACCAACAAAAAAACCCACCCAAAACCCAAACCAAACTCATTTATAGCCTACACACAACAGAATTTTAGAAGCTGTCTCAAGTGACTGATAGCTTTAAGCATCAGGATCCAACCTCCCAGATTATCTTTTATCCCTGTGACCATGGTTGTCCTCTATTACCATGACCTTCCAGCACTGCTTTCATTTAATTATATCTTTTAGATAATGATCATTCCGATGGCTGTCATGAGCAAACACATAAATTTGCTGTAAGCCTTTGTCTACTTTTCTGAAATTTTGCCAGCTCTGCACCTCAAAGATTTCAATTTTCTTCCTGTCAGCAGCACTTCTTTCTCATGATTCATATTTTGGCTACTGCAAAAAATGCGCTTTTTACCAGTCATGTCTTGTACAATTCGAGTTTCCAATTGTTTTACTTGGGAATTTTAAAAGTCCCTACAAGTGATGCGTTTAACTGACAAGGAGCACAAACTAGTAAATAGTGTAGAATAGCTGAGGTTGAATCCTAAATAGCTGCATTTAGTGTCTCTACAGCTGAATGACTGAGATGTTTTGCATCTCATTTTGATTAATGAAATCTACATTTTTGACATATTCACAGAGAGCCCTTATTCTTTGCAATATTTTTGCTTCCAAATTGGTGGTTGTGGGAAGATGTTGTTTCCTTTTTACAGCTGAAATCTGTTCAAGGATCTGAATGAATGGTAAATCAGTTTCACTATCTAAGGTCTTCCCTTACTCCAATTTAATTCTCCTGCTACACAAAGGAAAGGCTGCAAAATGAACACATTCGTGTCTCATACCCTCCCACAACCCATTCATTTGCTGTGATGACAGATGACATTTCTGTTATCATAAATACTTTTTTTTTTTTGAAAACACACCATCAACATGTCTGCACATGGATGAAACAATAAGAAATAACATTTCTAAGCAGTCACTGAAGAAGTCCCCAGTTGGTCCTGCTACTCCACGTATCTTCCAACAATTTGATGGGGCAATATCCTGATACATGAACCCACCATTTGCAATGGCTAAAGACAATTTCCTCTCATCAATCTATTGCAGCTTCCAGCCCATAAATCTTGCCACCTTGTGTGGCTTCTGGATTGTCTTGTCTTTGATACTTTGACCAAAATGCAATTACTCTCTCCCTGCTGCATTCCCTCCCGTTTGTGGCTGCTGGTGGTTGAGTATTCCACACAAATTCCACTTTCTCAAGGCATTTCCTGTGCTGGGAGCCCAAGCCATCCCAGGAATAAAGCCAGTCAGAGCTATTTGCCACTTCATAAGGGTTGAGAAGTTTCAGAGCTACAGCTCAGCTCTGGCTGCCAGTCAATTACAAATGCAATTGCTGAGTATGATTCTTGTAGCTGGACACGGCAAGGGCAATAAGATTTACACGATGGTTTAAATTTCTGAATTTGTGCTGAAAATGTGTTTCCATAATCTAAATGAGTTTTTCTGAACGCCTAACAAAGGTATACGTCAGCCAGAGTTGTAACATTTATCTTCTAATTGTTTTGCAGACAAGAACAAAACATGAAAAAAGTGCATTGGAACAAAATTCCTGGAAATATACCAAGAACTGCAGCAAAACTGTCATTCATCTTTGCATCTACATGGATCAAAAAAAGTAAAGCTTTTGAACCTCCTCCAGCCTCCCAAATGAATCTCATTGACAATCTCCCTCCACACGATTCTCTGCAGCTCCAATCTCCACATGAACATTCCACTGGTTATTTTGGTTTCAGTGCTGCCTTGGCTCTGGGACTGCTCCACTGCTCAACTCAAAGGCTGAGCTCAAGTGTGGGATGTTCTTTTTCAAAGAATTATGTCTGTACCTTCTGCTTTCAAAAAAAAAAAAAAAAAAGACCAAAAAACCCCAAAAACCTAAACCAAAACACCTCTCACCTTATTAGGGCTCTGAATTACCTACAGGTGGTGCTCCAAGGAGGCCACCTGGATCTTCTCTCCATCAACCTCATTCTCAGTTACAAGCAGCAGTATAACCCAGTTCCTTAACATTTCTCTATAATTTGCATCTTCCACTTAAAAATATTGCAAGTTCTGTTCTTCCAAGCACGTAATTTCAAATTTATGTTCTTTAGAAGAAAAACAATTTCACATCAGGTCCAAAATTGCTTCTGATAACCTCTTGTAACACATATTTACCCTCCCATAGCTCTAACCCCATTCTTCCCACAACCAAACTGATTCTCTGTTTTGAGATACAACTTCTCCACTGCTGATTCCTTTTCACTCTGTTATTGTCAGTAACGTTGCTGTATAAATAAAATCCCATCTAGTGCACTGAGATCTGGAAACTCACTGCTAATTGCTGCATTATTAATTGCTAAGTCAACTAGTGGCAACAGGGAGTCCAACTGCTGTCTCTGGAGGGCCAAGAGGATTGTCAGAGAAGTAGCTTTTTTTATCAGCTGCTCTGTTTTCTCTCTTTCTGGGAACGCAGGCCGTGTTGTTTTCTGAAAACATGCAAGCAGCGATGGAATACAAAGACGCCCCACGGAAGGGGCTCGGTGAGCTCTAAGAGAGCTGTGCTCTAATTAGATTATGTCACCAGACTTGCCTAGTAATGACTATTGAAGGCACAGAAGAAGAATGCCACACGTGTAATTATAGTACCTGACAAAGCAACAAATTAAGTGTGAGACACCTCCAAATTCACCGAGCTTTTCCTTCGCTGTCTTTCGACTGATGCAATATTTAAAATGCTCCACATGGATTCATGCATGTGCAGCATGACAATTGATTGGCATGAGGTGATTTGTTTTCCTGAGTGGTGCCGGTATGATCCTCACTCCCAGTCTTTTATTGATCCTTGAAACAAATACCCTCCTGTACTGGTTTCATTAGACAGGCTCTGTCTTGTTAATTACCGCTCCCTCAAATCTTTTGGTGTTTCATTATAGTGAACAAATTGAAAGAATTAAATAAACAATCCCTGTCAGCTGCCACTGTGGCAGTGGTCTTTAATTCCCCAGAATACCAATAAAGTCCCCCTCCCTCTCTTTTTTTTAGTATTTCTGACATCAAGTCACAACAAAGTGGTGCAATGCACCATAAGAATTGACTAAATCAAGTTGGAAAATAGTCTGAAAGACTTGGCTGACTACATCCCAAATCCTTTTGGACTTTAGGGAGGGTTCTTCTACCTCACTGCTGATACACAGAGTTTCATCAGCTCCTCTGCAATGGATCAAAAGGAGTTGTTTTCCTCTGTTCACGAGAGAGACAGTGAAGGACTAAACAGCAGAAATAATTTGTATGGAGATTTCCAAAATGAGTCATATTAAATTGCACTGATAAAAACATTTGAAGATTGCTTTTGTGGGAAAAAAAAAAAAAATTACTTTTGTTCCTTTACAAAGAAAATATGCTTTTTTTTCCCTCCTGATAAGTAATATCTGGAAATCTGAAGAAAAGGGAAAAATGGAAAAAAAAAATTACTTATTCCCTTCACTGGATATAATTGATTTTGGAAGGGTGTAGAACACTAGAAATCTGAATTAGAGGACATTCTCTATAGTCAGGAACACCTAATAAAAACTCAAGATTCAAGATGATTAAAAACAGCTAGGGCACTTTTTTATTAATGAATCCTTTATTCTCTGTGTTCTCAGGCTTTTGGAAATGTCTACATCTCCCTGAGCATATTTAGCAGCTTTATCAGTATTAAGGTAATGATTCCCTCACCTCTTTTCATTGTGCTGTCATCCACTTTCTAACACATTCCCTTACAACCTGCAGTGAGCCATTAAAAAAAATGGAAAGCAGCAGAAATCAGAGGAAGCTGCTATTTTTCCCAATTTTCCTAAACTCAGAAACATCTGAAAATAACTCAACTGCTACTTAAGCACCTTTTTTTTTCCTGTTCTTTTCACTTCTCTACTAGTTTGCCTTCCCCAGGGCAGAATCTTTGCTAGAGAAACCCCCGAGCCCCATAGGGCTAAGCTGCAATAAATAATGGACCAGGAGGAGACCTGGCCAACTGTCCACCTTCTTTTTTCAAGAAAACTGTACTCAATGTCATATTTACACTAAAGAAAGTGAGAGACTGCAGTCCTAAGATGGATCCCAGGCAGATTTTTGACATCTTGAAGCAGATCCTGTCTTGAACCTGTGCTTTTGGGCTTGGGGACCTGGGGAGAGGCACTGCTTTTCAGCAAACATCTGTTCATTTCCAAGAGGATAAAGCATAAACCCAAGAATTACACCAATGAGTTGAAAATTGCAAGAATTAACAGCAATACAAACACACATTAAATGGAGACCAAAGGAGCACAACCACAAAAGTGAGGCTGAAACTACTGATTTGTCACCTTGCCTTCCTCCTCTATCCCCCTTTCACTCCCCTTCCCCTTCAGTTTTCTATCTTCTGCTCATCTTTATCTGAAAGGGACCTATCAGCTATTATGTGGCTGACTGGTAGTGATGAGAGTGCCAAAATGTGACAGCCTTATCTACAGCCCAGCCCTGCAAATTGCCAACCATTGATCCAGCAACCTGTGCCAGCTGATCAGTGCAAAGCTGCTTTGATTTCTTTTCTTCTGGGAAAGAAATGAACTTCTCTGCCAGCAGCCACTATCCTGCCAGTGCTATTCCCCAGCCAAACAAAGAGCCTGAAAATGAGAATTTAGTTAGATGAATTAACAAGGCATCCCTTTCTCCCCACTTGATTTTTTGCTGTATTCTGGATGTTGCACTGCATCCTGAAATGTGAGAGGGAAACAATACAACTGATTATCATAATTTCTCTTCAGGCTTCATGGACATAAATGTCTTCTAGGTACATGGTTGAGTGTTGCCAGATCCACATAAACTGATATCCCAGCAGCTTTTCAAAGCATTCTTCCCCTATTATTATAATCAGAATCCACAACCAAAAAAAAAAAAAAAAAAATTAGCTAGTTATGTTCCACTGTGAGAAGGAATAATATTTTACTTAGTTTCTTCTCCCCAGCTGATGCTCCTTGTGGGATCACTTGAAAAACTCTATTTGCCTCTTGAAAAGGAAAGCAAAAAGGATAGAAAAGCAACCTCCCAGCTCTGGTTTTACACCTACATTCTGTAGCTTGTGTACAGTCATCCCTCAGTCTGTAACAGCTTTACAGAAATAATGGGTGTGTGCTTCAACACAGAGCAGGTTAAATACAACAAAGAAAGACCAGGAATATCACTTTCTTGGCTAATTTACTCAAAAATGGGCATTTCCAGTTTCTCTCTTTTTAACCCTGAAAACTACATATTCTCTTCATGGGCAGCAGTCTATGAACAGGTTCCAATTTCTTTTTTATTTAAAGTAGTCAGTGACTGTTGAACAAAATTATAGCCCAAACACTGGCACAAAGGAACTTTCTGACCCCAGAATCAGAAGATATTTACAAATGACAAGACAGAGTTTAAGCCCTGATGTTTTGACTCCTGCTTTAATATACAACAGGATTAGGTAGAAAAAATAAAATTCAAATGATTTTGTCTCTATTTGCACCAAATCACCTGACTAAACTAAAAGATTCAGCATTCTTCCTTTTTTTTTTCTTCCTGAAACATTTCTCTTTCCTCCTTCACAAGTTGCTCATTTTATATCATCATTTCCTTTACTAAGTATTTCTCAGTCTACCTAAACTTCCTGCAGAGCTGGGCTTTCATGGGCTCTGGTTTTACCTCTGCAGACACTGTCAGATCATTTCATATTTTATTCTGAATTCCTGAAATATTTTCAGGATCTTTTGATGGACTTCATTACAGCACTGTATGAAGCCAGAATATTTATCAAGCTACAACACAGTGTTGCAAAATTAGCAGGGTGCTCACTGAGCCCTTTCTTCACACGTTGGGGTTTGAGTGCATCAGGAAACCCAGCCCTTCTTTCCAGCTGCGAAAGATTTGTTGCCACTTCACCTGAAATAAAACGTTTCACATTGATGGACATCTTCTGGCTCCAGGCAAGGCTAAATCTGTGTAGCCAGCTCCAAAACGTAACATCAGAAAGGAGCTCACACCTCTCATTACATCAGAGGAAGATGTAAAATATGCATCGTGGCAGCTGAACTCCTCTGGGAAAACAGGGTTTGACACACTTTATAACACTTCATCCTGGCTGCTGTGTGCCTTTACTGAGCTCTGGTGTGTGGGATAAATCCAAGGGGACACGGGCAGCCAGCGGTGCATGGGCACCCATTCACTGCCAGGGCAGCAAATGCACTCAGCCAGTCCTGAAGGACTCTAAAATGCTTTTTATCCTGAGTCTTCCACGCAGGAATGATTCCTGTCCTCCTGGCAAGAAGCTGTTTAGCAGAGTTTTTAATGCCTCTTTTAGATGTTACTCATGCCTTCCCCACTTTGAGTTCGAAGTCTCCACTACGCTTGGAAAAAACCCACAAAAATACCAAGATGCTGTACCAAAAAAACACTTGAAGAATGAAAAGACACACAAAAAAGGGTGAAATACTGAAAGATTAGTGCAGTAATTAGCACACATAAGCTAATTCATATGGTAACACAAGAAAATGTAAGAAAATAACTCCAGTTCTCTTCAGTAAGAAGTAGAGACTGTAAAATCTACTGCAATTGTAGGAGTTAAATTCCACATTCTGCTTGAATGCTCGATGGGAAAAACATCATCCACATCTAAATAAAGCACTTACGAAGGACTTAACTGCAAGTACATGAGTAGCTGAAATTAGAGCATCTAGTTAACCGAACTTCAGTGGACATTTAAGTGCTAACTTAGATTAACATAATTTTACTGATTTCTCATCTTGGTATGTTCTTCTGGATATTGGAGGAGCATCAGTTTATAGTTCCATGGGAATACGAAGCTTGGAATCATTGCAACACTTTTAATTTCTCATTAGGACTTTATTTACTGACTGCAGATGTGATGGGGTTTAGCTGCAGCCTGTGCTTGAGGGTTCCTGAATCACAGTAAATTACAATTACTAACAGTTATCTTCCACTTTCTTTCCACTACTTCTTGCATTGGTTTGAATCATGACAAAAAAATTTTAGCCAGCCAGAGAACTCTTACCAAATTAAGTCACTGACTGAGTAGAAGCAGTTTGCCAAGGGAAAAACTGGGAACCAGCAGCAGAAAGAGAGGAGAGCCACAGAACCCAAGCCAGCATTTCACAAGCTGAAGGTCTAAGAGCCTATTGACAAAAGCAGGCAATCCCAATTAACAGCAAATTACATAAACAGATAAATGTGCAGTTGGGAATTCAAGACCGTGTTCACCCACTGACTATTTACAAAACTGCTGAAAGCCTGGGTCAGGCACTTTCAAAAAAAATCATGTATCACATAGACCATTCAATGCTTCTCGTTTCTCTGGAAAGCCTTGCAAAGCCTTATTATGCCAATTATTTAACAAAACAACGAGACAATTAGAAAAATAAATTAAAATAATGGTATGGGAGCTTCAGACGTGAGTGAGAATATCAATCTGTGACTTTGACACAAATAATTAGGAAAATTATTCACTTAGTGTAACTTTTAATGATCTTCCACTTAAGAAAAAAAAAATTATAGTGAGACAGAGAAAGACAAAGAGCTCATAGAAAGCGTAATGGAGATGCAACCTGCCATCTTTCTACTTGTTTCAGAGTCACTTCTGTGACCTTGGCTAAGCCTAACACATTTTTCATCCTACATCGGTGGAGGCTGCTCTGATTTTCTGCTGCTTCTTGGTACCTTTCTATTCCTCACAACTGCCCAGGTATGAAGTCACCTCCAAACTGACAGATCCCCACACTGCACACACACCACCACACTCTCGGGTGTCTGGAACGCCTGACAAAGCTGGGAATGAGATTATCCTCCCATCATCACATCCAGGGTCCCAAAACCTGCTTCTCTCCAGTCTTCATCCCAACCAGCTCTGCAGCCAGGAAGGCAGCAGCCCTTAACCTGCATGTGCTCAGACTTCTACTGAGCTTCCCTGGACCAGAAAAACAGAAGCAGACAAATGATATTTAAGTCACCTTATTTGCCTGTGGACAGAAAAAACATTTGGGTTCTTCAGAGTGTTCACATTCTGTCCCATGTTAGGTAAATGTGTGGTGTGAACTACCCACCACACAACCCCACAGGTTCTGCTTTACACTCACCTTGACCGTGGTGAAAGAGGAGCGAATTCCTGCCTTGGTTTTATTACCTTTAACCACAATATTATCCTGTCTGCAGCCCCCAGTGAGTTTGCAGTGTCCTGTTTCTGCCATGTTTTCCTCTCCAGGATTAACACAGACACTCTGAACTTTGCACACAAACACCTCCATAAATGCACCATCCATAGAGGCCTGGCAGCATTGTGAATTCAATCTCAAAAATGACATTACAGTGATAAGATTTTTAATTAGTTTAACACTGGCATATCTTCCTCTTGGCTCTCATCACATCCATGAGCTCCTAAGGAAGCTCTGAGAGTACAGATAACCACTGAGGAGGCTCTGCAGGGGGCTCCCAGCACAGCCCAGTGAAAGAACAGAGCTTCTCTCCATTACAAGTTGGTGTGAACACGAGATAAATGTACTCCAAGTGCACTGGGGTCACGAGCCTGGACTTCTCCTGAACCAGCCAGTGAACCCTCCAGGCTACAGATGGGTGAGGAGAGGGATTGAAGCAGCCAAAAGCAGCACAGGGCTCTGTATGGCAAAGCCAACCTGTGAGAAATATGCCCTGCCCACCCTGTAGCATGGTGCTGCTGGAAAAATGGGGGTTGTTTTGTCCTTTTCTAGGCTGGCAGGAAGAAGGTGAATTGTGGCAGGGATCTGACCTCTGCCAGCTGCTGCCCACTCCCAAACCTCATTTCCACTGGAGCACAAAGCCTGCCAGAGAGCTCCGGGCTGTGGGGCAGTGCAGAGCCAGCCCTGATTTCACCACCCCATTGCACAGGGCTCTTTGAAGACATTATTTTTCTGCCTGTAAAACTATGAGGATTTTCAATTTTCAGAGAGGTGAATGCACTGCCTGTGCCTAAAACACTCACGGAGTGGTCTCTGCTGAGAAAGGTCTATTTCAGATACACATTTAATTATCTCCCATTCTTACAGATGTCATTTCTAAAAAAAAAAGTTGAATCGGATTTTTCAAGTTTTCCTTCCCCTTGAAGAGCTGCTGCCATCCCCACTTCAGTTCTCCAGTTGATTAGGATTATTTCTCCCAGCTTTTTTGCCTGCCCAACCTCTCATCAAGAGCCAGTGATGTCTGTGCTGATCTATTAATATCACATGGCAGCTTTCATTGTGTTCACTCACAGTTTTTCCAGGAACTCTTACCATAAAATGATGCAATTTTTCAGCACTGCCTACTAAGTAGTTTACACTCCGAAGGAGGAGGATCAAGAATCTTCAGAAACTGTATCTTATGTAATTAATGATTCCATGTACATGCTGTAAATTTCTAACCCTCGCCAAATCTAAGTTATTTAGATTATGATTAGGTTAAATGCCACATTTCCTAATGGAGTCTTCACTCTTCCGTTCAGATATTTGAGATATGAACAAAGTGCACTGATGAGAAATGAGCCAGAACCATTTCTGTAAGAGCAGAACCTACAAATGCCAATCCTGTCCAGCTCCCTGAGAGCAGCAGTCAACCTGGACAAGCCCCAGCACAGACAATTGCAGGAGACAAAGAGTGGATTCCAAGATATCTGGTGTTTGTGTAGTGTCTGTGGCAAAGCTGGATCATCTTTATTAACTAAAATGAGTTTATGCCCTGGTAATGACAGCCTTTTCCAGAAATGTTTAGTCATGAACCAAAGAATACCTGATAAAACAGCTCACACTGACTTTTACCACAGCAAAATCTTGTAAATAATCTATTGTCAAAGAGGAACAACACTACACAGCCCACTCACAGACACACTCTGAATATTCATTGCAATTGCCACGCATTTGGTAGAGTTGTGCAAAATCTGCAATTATTCCTCATACCATTTATTTGTATACAATGCCCTGGATCAATCCATAATTTAAATAACACTCTCTCTGTATTAGACACCTCTCAAATGTTGATGGAGGGAGAGAAAAGGCAAGAAATAAACAGGGTTTGATTCAACTCAGCTCAGGGGAAATGTGACATGTATCAATAATAGGGAGGCAAATTAATCTTAAAATTACTACTGGGTTTGACAGTGTAATATACACCTAAGATTTATTTCCATCTTCTCCTCTGCAGTTTATTGAGCTCTCAGTGTTCCTACTTACACTTACCCATGTGGTTGCATCTGTTCCCCTCCTGAGTAAACGACGATGACTCCCTTTTAGCTACAAAATTTCTGTAAGAAATTTTTGTTTGTTGATTTCCCTGAGCAATCCCAAAAGCTTCGTGCATGACAGAAAATCTTCCTTTTTAAGAGGCCAGCATCAAGCACTTCTATCAGTGCTATCCTCTCAGCTGTAACTCGGAATGCCATTTATGATAAATATCCAAATCCCTCTGCTATTAAAGGGGAAAACCCCACTGAGGTGAGCCCCAGTTAGACAAGCCTGAAGCAGTGCAGGGATAATTCATGGGAAGGTAATGGCACAGTTTCTCAACACCAACAGATGGGAGAGGAGGAGGCTGGAGCATGGATGAAGAACATCATTAAAACTCCAAGGAGCAGAAGCACAGAGTGCACACAGGTATATTCTGTGTCCAAATCAAGGTGTCCCCTTGTACACCCATTAATATTGCAGAAGTACACAATTCAAAACAGATATGAAGCCAGGCAATTAAGAAAAAATAATCTAGTTCTGTTATTAAGTATATTCCACGGAGAAATAGCACTCTGCATTTCAGCAGCTACGTTTGCCTTGATACTTAATGGTTTCATAAGTTATCATTAAATAATGGTAATTATTTGCCATGGCAACTATAACAATATGTAATTTATATGTAGTTTTGAGCTGTAGGGATAGGTCCATTTCATTAAGCACACAGCTAACGTACAATGAAAATATCTGCACTTTCAATCAAACAAAGGAACGTGTTTGACAACAGGGTGAGATGGCTATTTGTCCTCATTTTCCAAACAACACTAAATCACCTGTTTTTCTCCAAATCAGAGTGTATTTTGTTATTGATTATATTAAAGCAGATGAAAGCATTTAGTTCAGCAGGGAAATACAAAGTCAGTAATTTAGATGGCTGCCATTTCACCTAAAAACAACAAAACCTCTAGGTAGTTTATAGAGAAATATTTAAAGGCACATAGTTAAAAAAAAACTCCAGGGCTTATCAGCCACACCCACCAGCAGGTAGAACAACTCCTATCATTCCACTAGTTTCACCACTAGTGGCAGAATTAGAAAACAAAATAAAAAAAATAAAACACATTTGGTAAAAAAACTCAAAAAAAAAACAACAGAGCCCTGACATTTCAGTCAAATCTTTTCCACTTAGCTTCATATACATCTGACTTTTACTCTGCCCCATAGAAGACGGGAAGGAAATCTGTTTTATGATAAATGGACTGGAAAACCTGATCCAGACAGGTTTTTTTCCCCCAGTTACACAAATCTGAGCCTGTCACTGCTGGTGAGAGGTGCAGGATGCTGCTGTACCCTGGTGCCAGAGCACATCATCCACACGGAGCACTGCAAACCTGAGACCTTCACAAGAATTCCCTCACAGGAAAGGAACAAAAGGCCTGGAAGACATTCAAAGGACTCAAGAAAAGGAAATGAAACTAAAAGGAAATGAAAGATTAAAGGAAGGTAAAGGATTGGGAGAGGCAAGCAAATTTGATGGAAATGAATCAAGGGGTTGGAAAAAGGGAAAGCAAAAAGCCCAAAAAAACCCCCAGCAGCTGAACCTCAGAGATACACCCAGGAAAGGAGAGAGCAGAGTCCTGTGCCCATTTCATGGACTGACAGCAAGAAATGAATCAGCAACTGAAGGACAAGAAGGTGCAACAGATTTACTAAGTGTCTTTGATAAATTAGTCCAGCTCTCCATAAATTGTTCCCCAGTGCTGCTGAGGATGGAATCACTGGCACTACAGGGGGCCAACAGTGTGCTCTTGTAGTATTTACTACTTAGTTCCTACTGTGAGCCTGCAAATGGGCTCATTGAGTATGAACACCAGAAAGGAATCCCACTTTGACACTAATGTACATCCCTATGACATGAGAAGCTTCTCTGGTGTCACACATAGAGGTGCAGCTTTTTACACTCACCACTTGTGGTAGCGTGTTTTCAACGATTAAAAAAAGAAATCAAAACCACAAACCCAAACTAAAACCAAAAAAGAAATCCACCAGAGACTGGAAAAAAACTTTAAAGTGTTTGGTCAAATGCAAAGTGAAATATGAGATGAATTTCAGCATTTATGAGAAATGTCCTTTACACATCCAGCATAAATCTATCAGTAAACCTACACACAAAAAAATCTACTGCATGTACTCCACCACCTTTTCCAGCTTCATCTGAACCCTGCAGTCCAAGAAAACTTGCTGACATCCAAGAATTGAGTTGGGTATTGCATAATTGCAGCACAATTACTGTATTTCACTGGATGGCTTCAATCACTCATCGGTTGGAACCCTTTTAGCCTGATTTTGATAAAAGCTACCTTTGATCTGCAAAATACAACCAGCCAAGCTATTAAGGCCATCTGACACAGAACACAAATCAAATGATGAGTTATCAAATAGCTCTCAAAAATATCCTTGAAAATGAACATATTTATTAATGTCTTCCACAGCGCTCCTAACAGTTTTATTTTTGCATATCAATAGTTAACAAGCGTTAATAACAGCAGCATTTTCTGAAGTCATTAGATCAATCTGAAAGGAAACGTCTTCCTAAGGAATCATACATTTCCACTAGACATGGTGGTGTAATGGAGTTAAATTATTTAAATGTAATTACAAATCCAAGCAAGGCACTGAAGCCATGTACCAATATTACAAACTGACGTGGCAACAATATATAATGCATTTGCACCAGGCGTGCTAGGAATGCTAACAGCTCTTCTCTTGTCTGCTGAGGAGCTTTCAAAGCATTTGGGCCTGAGAGAACTTCCATCTTTCTGATTCCCTTTTGTGATACTCCGACATGTTTCTTTTACAAGCCCAGCTACAGTGTGCTAAGTGACCAGGTTGGATTTGGAGCAAAAAAATAAACAAGACCCACACCAACAGAAACCCCAGAAAAAACAAAACCATCAGCAAAACCTACTGCAGAGGGAGATGGATGACAGCTGACTGACAGAGAATCACAGAGTTTTACACTCCCCAACTTGGAAATAAGTAAATTATATTTCCCACACAAAACCACCCCGATGACACAGTGCAATTGCTTGTGAAGTGAAACCATAATCCCAATGCATCCATTCCCATCTATGTTATTATACCCCATTGCCAACATTTCTCCTTTCTGTACACTGGTTAGGACAGGAAAAGCATGTTGGAAAAAAAATAAATAAAGAAAAAAGAACAAAACATTTGAAGGATGGTCAGAAAAAGAGAATGAAAAAGCAAAGAAAACCCATCAGGGTGAATTTTAGCAACTACCAGCTAGTAAGGAAAACTCGAGCTGAGGGTAAGTGGCAGAAGGCAAGAAACAAGCTGTAATAAAGTGAACACAAAGTGGACAACACAGACTAAATAATAAGTGCTTGGAGTATCCTGCCTCTATTGTAATCGGCTTTCTTTTTGTACTGAGTCTGAGGAATCAAATCAAAAGCCACACACACACTGGGACATTATTTTACTGCAACCAAACTGTTTTAGCACATCTCTCTCCCACTTTCTGTTCAAGGGAAGCACTAGGACCTGCTGCAGTCCCAGACCAGCTGAAGTCTAGGCTTTCTTTTGGTATTTTCATTTGGCTTTTGGGCCCCCAAAGAAATTGAAAAAAAAAAAAAAAATCCAAGAGTGGCTCCATTTTCTCCAGTGCCTACTGTGCTAAAAATCCCAATTTTTAATTCATAACACCTTCTATTTAATATTTTCCTTAGATCTCTACTGCTAGAGGGATGTGATTACATGACACTTGGAGATTTAAGAGATTGCAGAAGGATTTAGTACATGAATCTTAATCAAAGCTGTAAAGCAAATGCAGAAAAATCTTCCTAAAATATTCAATGCAAACGTTATGATTTTCAATCCAGTCTTATGATCCCCAAGCAAATGAGACTGGAAATGTTGGATAAGAAGTTCCTAACTTTGGGGAAAAAAGACCAAAAAACAAACAGGTAGATTTTATGCATTAATTTTTTAAAGATTTCTGACATCACCAGAGGGAAGATGCTGCATACTGCAGGTAGCACAGCACTAACGGAGAGTTCCAAGAGAAATGTCTGGAAAGGGATCTATCCCATCACACCGAGGGAATAAAACAGAAAATTCTGAAAGAAAATTCTGTCATTTTTTCTTTTCTGGTTTTGCAGGACAACACAGTTCTTGGAGAATACGTGGCTAAAGCAGTGCAGAAGTGTCTCACAGGACATTTTCTGAGTGCCCACAGAGAAGCAGCTCCTGGGCAGGACCTTCCCTCTCCCTGCAGCACCCTCCTCCTGCCCAGGCTGAGTCCGGACCAGCAGAACCCTGCAGCCTCCTCTCCCCGAGGTGCCTGGTGCTCCTGACCACAGGAATAAGTCCAAGTGCCTTTTTCCATGCTGTTCTGGAGATGAACAGGTTCCCAGCTCCACGGAACAGCCCAAATGAAGCTGGAAAGCAGAGCCCTCCCCTCGTCAGGATGAGCTGGTTTGATGCCTTCTCTTCCCAATGCCAGCAGATGTCATTGTCTCCTAATCTTTTTTTCTTATCAGGAGTGATGCATTTAACTCAAAAGCTCTCATTCACAAGCAGGGAGAATTACAAGTCATCCAGACAAATTTATCTTAGCTAGAAATGAGGGAAATTGGCTGATTTGCCACTTCAGCTCTTTCCAGAGGATTCCAGCATGTCTGGGAAGGCTGAGCTCACGCAGGCAGCTCTGCAGAGTCTCTACCTGCACGTAGCACACTCCTAAAGCTCTCCTTATTTGATTATCATTCTGTACCTTCTGCCTCCAGGCCCTCCCTTGCATGGGGAAAGCAGCATTCCCGGAGGGGAGCAGTCCCTTTCCGAGCATTCTCAATGATTGGCAGCCCTTAGGCTTTATAAATACTGCACTGACTGAAAAAGGAGTTGCAAAATAAATGATCAGTGCATGGCAGCCCTTAGCAGAGTCTTCCTCAAGTGACAATAATGAAATCAAAGCAATTCAAGTTCGGGAGGGTTGGATTTAGGGGTTTTTAAATTTATTCTGGTAAGGTAAGAACTCTCCATCCACTTTGCAGATTCAATAAATAAGAATACGGGGCTGCACAGATTCTTGTTAGAAGAAGAAAGATGAAATGGAAATGAAAACAGTGGTCACAAACAGAGAAAGAGGTTAAGTTTTTCTTATGAAACAGGCAGTGAAACTGATATTATTCACACACTGAGTCCAACTTTGTCCTATTCAGAGTATGGATTTTTACATGCCAATTTTTAAACTATTTTTACTGTCCATCTCACAGAACTCGGCTCACATAGGCAGTGCCTTTGATTTTCTTTTCGTCATTAATATGTTCCTATTTCATTTACTGCAAGAGCATCAATGTTTGGTTTATTTCCTCATTTGAAATGTACTCATATCCTCACTCAGCTCCAAGGACAAAATCCCAATGCCACATTGCTGAGGGTGCTACAACAGACGGTTGCTCTCAACCATTTCCCAGTGACAACAGAGCTTTGATTGGAAGTCAAAAAGCTGGGAAACCTTGAATGGTGATTCACATACCTGCTTTATACATATTTTTGTCATATTTAATACAAATGAACTTTCACACTTCAATCACATTATGGGCTGCTCCTACAAAAAAAAAAAAATCTGTTCTGTAATAAAAAATATACTTGTCTGCAACTAATGAACATAGAAGAGGTTTGCTCATTATCACTCTACTCATTGCCGTCATTTGAAGGACTTAATTAATGCTGTTACATTCTACTGCTTTCCTAGGAGTTCACAATCCAGCAGTTGTTAATGTTGGCTGCAGCAGGTCAAATTAATATTTTGGAAGAGGTTGTTAAAAATTACTCCAGAAAACACCTCCATAGAGCATGGAGAGAAAAACATAATGGTGCCAGTCTGCACATGGCACTGGGGGATCTGGAGCCTCCCTTGGTAAATAATTGTTGGCATAATTTGATTATGAATAAAAATTGAACCCCAAAAGTCAAGGTTTAGTTTTCTGATTGAGACACTAAAGCAGGAATAAGGAATTCTGGATTTCAATTCAAAGTTTCTCACTAAATATATAGGGTTTTGAGATAGTCAAGTGCATTTAAAATCAGAAAATAAGGAAATTTCACAATTACAGCATCATGACAATAATTCAGTGTGAAGTTCAGCTCTGTGTGGGGAAGCCATGCAGGTTATTGAGCACCTCAAATTGCACTTCTTCCTAATGTTTCTCATAAAATGGATTGCAAATGCTGTGGAGGACTTTGGAAGAGAGTGAATAAACACATGCCAAAGGTGATATTCTAAAATAAAAGTCTACCAAAAAACCCAACACAAAATAACGTAGAAGTAAGATTGGTAATAATTCCAGCCTATATCCAAATATCAGCTATGGACAAGAGTTCATGAAGTGAAATGATTACATTTTCTTTCCAATATTTGGGATAGCATTTATGGGTTCTTAACCCATTGCAATTACAGTGTGTGCAAGTAATTTTTATCTAATAAGTCATCTCCTCAATTTGTCTCCAGTGAAGTAGCACTGCAATATAAATGTTACATGATGAAGTGAATATTATTTTTCTCAGAGATTTATTCAGTTTGAAATTTCTTCTGTAGTCCTTTCAACAAGTGTGTGTGTGATTCCCTCTGCCACACAACAGCAACACTGAAATAGGAATAGGCAGAGGAATTGCTTTGTGAAATCTGTTGCACTGACACATGATTTTTTAATTTCTACTCCGATCCAATCAAGATTTTGGTTTTCCTTTGACACTGGCTGCTGTTTCAATTGCAGATTTACTTGGGCAACACAACACTTTAAAATGAGCTAATTCATTGGGCTGCCTGGGTGCCCATGTTGAGCCTCAGATGCCTCCAAGATTAATCTCACTTATGTTGCTGCATTTTCATCATTGGCATTAGAAACACTATGAAATATTATACAAAATTATATTAATTACCTATACGTATATATTTTAATGACTGTCTGTTCCTGTTGTCTGAACCCCATCTTCATGCCCCAGCACTGATTTTGTGTGTGTGTCCTACTTGTTATTGAATGAGATCAAAGAAAGAAGCCCTAAAATGCAGGAAGGGAAAAGTTGAAAATTACATCAGATTGAGATTAGCACCCTTGAGACAAAGAGCTTTAGCTAAATAAAAAGACTGTCAGACAGGTGGAAAGAATTTACATTACTGATGGGGCATCAGATGCAAAAGAACTCCAAAGGGTCACTTCCAAATATGTCTAGCCAGTTTAATATCTAAGAAAGCAGTTTGTGCTATGGACCCAAAGCAGTGCCCTTCCTCTCTCACTGAGAAGACCTGGGAAGATCACAAATCCTGTAATAGCTCAAGAATTACTCAGTACATTTGAGCCTCCCTCAGCTGCTCAGAGGACAATCAAATATGCTGAGAATTAGTCCACAAATGGTGCAAACATCTTTATATCAGAAACCCAAGAGAATTAGTGCAATTATTCCTATCTATACACCTATTTAGTTATTGATGTTCATAGACAGACTAAAATCTCAAGTTTATGTTAAATTCCTTCATAATGAGGTATCTGAGGTGTGCAAAAATACCAAAATTAATTAAGAATAGTTATAACCTTTCCTATGCAGGAATTTCATTAGAGTTTACAATTTAGAGAATAAAAACATTTCAGATCCAGTTAAATACGAGGCTCTTTAGCTCTGACACTCTATTTTTGAAAGCAAAAATAGGTAAAAAACCCACCTCTCACACTACTGACGGGCCTTGATATTTGGGCAGCTCCACAAGCTGCCCAAACTGTTTCCAGCAGTTCAATATGTCTCACAGGGATTTCAAATTAAATGCAAAATACAGTACCTGAAGTGGAAGGCTGCTATTTCATACAGATAACCACCATGCAGAGGGTCTCTCCTTCCACAGCATTTTGGAGAAATTACAATGCATTAGTAACATGCAATCCAAAGGAAAAGTATAAAATTGATAGCCTAGAAAATATCCTGTGCAAAATATCAAACTATATTTATAAAAAGAGAAAAGTTTCCATATGAAACTATGTCCTATAAACTTCTAGATGAAGGTGAACCTACACCTGGAGAGAAACTGTTCTGTCAATAATGTGCTGGTGTTTGCTGCAGTCAGAGGAGCCCTTAGAAAGCAGCCCCAGTTTACTGCCAACACAGAGCTGGGTTTTTTATTCTAACATTTTATAAGGACAAAAACCATCATTTGAATGTCAAAGCTTTTGATTTGAGAAAAGACAATCAAAGACTCTGGAAGTAAATGCAGGTACAATTATTTCAAAATTTGCTCATGCATGTCAGTGTTGTCATATGTGCATGTGTCTCCTTTTTCACAAATGCAGAATGTCTCTAAAATGTCCCACTCGTGTCTCAGGGGCTTTTCTCTCTCCCTCATGATCCACATTCTCTGGAATACTGCAACATGACTCGATAACTCCATCAACAAATGGATTATAATGGAGGGAAAGGGAAAATAATTTATATTTCATGATATGCTTTAAGGTACTCAACTGAAAGGCCTTTTGGGATGCCAGTGTTCTTATTTCTCTAATTTTTAAACAAGTAAAAAAAAAACCAAACCATATATATATATGTATGGATAGGTTAATTATTGTTTCACTGGAAAGCCAGAACCTTCACAGCAGCAAAGCTGCCAAAAGTTAACGTGCTCTCAAAACAGAGAATCAGTCTGCAAGCCTCAAGCCCCAATATATTTCATTACCTTTCAAAGGAATTACAAAAATATAGGGAATGATATGCACAGAGAATTAAAAATTGAAGACAAGACCAGCAGGCTTTTCAGGGTTTGCAGCTGGGTTTTCCCTCACACTCCTAAGAGCACTGGAATGGGGACCAGCTCCCAGGAACCTCCCCAGCTCCCTGCCCTGCCACACTCAGGGACATTTGTCTCCCAGGCACAATTCATTCCAAACAGCTCACGAGGCAGTGACGTGGATTTACCACAAAGGAAAACAATTTCCTGCACTGCTCTCTAGCTAACTGAAGAGTGGACAAGTGTGCAGATTTTATTGGAAATATGGGATAAACCTGGCTGCTCTGGAGTGTTTATTTCAGTGCCTCTGCACAGCCATTCATCACAGCAGAAGAGGTGCTAAAGTCATTGTGTTAGAAAATAATTTGATTCATGGCACTTGATATGGAATCATCCCAATGTGACAAATCAAGCTTTAGGCACTGCATCAAAAGCTATAAATGGTGAAGGATGTATTGGGAAGCATGGATTCCCCCTCCCTGGGCAGCAATACAAGCCCCATGCCAAGGATATGTAGTTTCAGGCAAGAGGGAAGTGTGTTCACTGAGGGACTCCACGCTTTTGACATCAATAGACTTCTTCATTTCAGGAGAGGCAGCTAAAGATCATCTCAAAATGAAGATTGAAGACAATTATTGGTTACTGGAATTCACAGGACACCACATCCTGCTTGAGGTGACTGAGATTTGCCATGAGCCCTTTCTCCTCTCTCCCTCAGAGAACTCCCTCCACACGCCACCACTCAAGTTCAGGCCAGAATCATCTAACTGGTTCAATTATCCCAACTATTTTAAGCTTCTACTGCAATTACAGATGATTTACCTCTTACCCCAGGCCACATCTCAATGCACCAACCCAAATTTTCTCAAGTTCTTCCTCATCCCCTCCTGTTCACTTTCCAGAAGCTCCACAAGACACTTTTAAAGCAAGACACTCTTTACAGGCCTCCTCTGAGCTCATTCCTGGAATCACCAGGCACGTTTGATTTTGTCCCAAGTTCTTATGAGAATATAAAAATATTCCTCTAAGATGCTGGGATTCAGCTCCTGCAGACAAAGCTCAGCTGACTCCATGCATCATTTTCTTGGCTATGACCACACAGACCATGCCCTATCCTCAAGAACAAGACTATTTTCTGGATGACCAAAACACTGCAACAGACTGAGAACTAAACACAGGCTCACCCATCTCGATTCAGGCAACAAACCCATTTCTTATTAAAGTTAAGCACTCGGTTTAGACTCTAATAGATTCTTTCATACTCTGCTTTCTTTGATCCCAGTTTCCTCTAGCTACTAACCTTGAAGGTAGCACATAGATTAAATTCCGAATGATGCACTTAAATAAGTTGCTGTTAGCAATGTGTTATCGTGTGACACTTGAGTCTATGAATTCTTTCAGTTGTCAATGACAGCTTAGTGATAAACTTCCCTCTCAGCCATAACACCCCCCTGATGCACCTTATTTTCCCATTTGCTTTTATGTTTAATAAAATGTCACACAGATACAAATAAATAGGAATATATTGCATCAAATATTCCTCACGGTAGCATTTTCCTAACAGACAATGACACAGAGAGATAGATTTGTTTCTTTGGAAAATACAAGCAAATTTCAATGAATGTCTTGTTCATCTGCAAGTGTAGACTCCCAGAAAAGCTGCAGACTGAGGTTCCTTCTCTCCCTGTGTTTCCAGCTCTATAATAATGCATATATTCATATTCTAAAAGTGTTTTTTTTAAACCATTTTGACTGCTTTTCATTTTAAGCAGTTTGTTTTCAGCCTGTTAACACCCTTCTGATCATAAAGGTTAAAGAATCAGGAGGTTTTTCTAAACCTGGTATCCAGGACTTCACAGAAAGCATTCAGAAGCTCTATTAATTAAGATAACTGCTGCAGAAAAGTGTGTTATGCTGCATCAGCATCATGTAGCTGACCCAAAAAAAGTTGTTTGTTAAGCCATCTAAGCTCCATGTAAATTATAACTAGAAAAGACTGTGTTGGATCACATTTAAGACACAAGTTTAAGCATATTTTTCTTCTCCCTCAAAAACAAGTTTAAGGGGGAAAAAGTTTATCCAATCTTGGAAGTAAAGAGAAGAATATCAATATTCAGTAGCTCATAACACACATAGTCAGTACTGTGGGAAGCACTGCAATGAGTGTGTGGAACTCCTGATTCTTTTCTGTTAAGAATAACGCTGGGGATTCTTAAAAGAACAAAACAAAACAAAACAAAAAGCAACCAAACCCAAAAATATCCTTATTCTCTGCCATGAAGAACAAGAAACTTCAATACTCAAGACACGTTACATGCTCAGGATACAATAAATATTTTCTTGGGACAAATCTGTGAAGCCCACACAAGAACTTTTTATGTAGCATAAAAAAAATACTCTACCCACAGAAATTATTTATTTCAAGAGGCAATTTATTAAAGTGGGTCAGTCATTCCATTTACTGCTTATTGTTCCTCATCCCACGCAAAGAATTTAAGTGGTCATTTTAATGCTCGAAACACAAACTCAGGCGTGTCAGGTATCTCCAAGCACACCAGGAAAACTCCCAGAGTCCTGGTGGCTTTAACCAGAGATCCCCTGTGTTCCATGTCCCTGTGCATGCACCCAGAAAAGGCTGTTCTGTGTCCTTTGGGAACATCCCAGAACAAACAGAGATATCCCTGCCCCACTTCCTCATGAATCCTAAGGCTGCTTAAGGAAGTCTGCTATGCTGCATTTGTCATGCTGTCCAGCCCCTGAGATCAAAGTGACAGCACACCTTCCCAAAGGTTTTAAGAATATGAGCCTATTACAGCATGGAAATATTTAGGTATTAGAGAGGGAAGTACAACAGAGAAACCCCTAACTAAATAAAGCAACTTCTAAATGAATCATTCAGCAGTATTCATACTCTGATACCTTTTCCCAGAGACAGCCTTCCCTCTGGAATACCCACAGACACACAATTGCATGAAAAGACAGAGCTTTATAATTCCAAACAGCTCTTATTAAAAGCACGCATAAAAGTAATAAACCTACTTCTGTTGTAATTTTAATATTTCCAAAACACATCTATATTTTAATCCCCCCATCTATTACTGCTGTGAGAGGAGATGAGCAGGAGGAATGTTTCCCAGCTGGCACTGCAGTTACTCAGAAGGCATTCCAATAGCTAAGAATTCCAAAGTTCAACACAGAAGCACAGGATCAAACAGCAAGTTGAGTTTGTGGCCCTAGAGGAGCCTTGTCCACCTTCCTGATGCTCCTGGGG
The DNA here is from genome assembly GCA_026261815.1 of Monarcha castaneiventris obscurior. Lineage (NCBI taxonomy): Eukaryota > Metazoa > Chordata > Aves > Passeriformes > Monarchidae > Monarcha > Monarcha castaneiventris. Next base: position 2,688,699 of record JAMPIT010000550.1, read on the forward strand.
ATCTACAGATTCACCTGCTGTACCTCAAGCTGCCCACTGCTGCCCATCTCTTGTGCTGCTCTGGTCACCAAACCCTTTCCTGAACGTTTTTGACACACAGGACCGGAAGAAAGTATCTTGTTTCCCTGGCCCTGATTTTTTTCCAGCAGCTTTAACTCACAGAACAGCACTGCAATGAGCCCCACTGCCCATGCTCTGCTCTCACTGGAAGGAAGATGAAAAAAAGCAAGGACAACTTAAGCAAGCATTTAAACACTAGAAATTCCACTAGAAAAGTGGAATTAACATGTTTTACTGTAGAAGCAGCACAGCCAGGAACCAAACTAGGTATTGGTTACTGGAAGATCTCAGAATTGCAGGGAATCCTATACCGAAAAAAAACTTCAAACCCAAAAAACCCAACCCCAAAAGCATTCTTCCTTTCTAAAGTAATGTGCACACACAGACTCCAGTTAAGAAGGAAAAAGGCTCTGCTCAACGCCCAGGAAATAAGAGTAAGAATCTCAAATTCAGGCAAAAAAAATGTTGGTACGCCTAGAATAACAAGAGATTATTTAATAAAAATAAATTAAGGTATTGAATGGCCTGAAAGGACTGACAAGATTTGTTCATTTATTTGGCACCAGCACCCAGAGAGCAGCCAAAAGTGGTGGCTGGAAGAAGAGATCCAAATGTTCCCTTTGACACTGGTTCCAGCCCACGAACAGCACTGCAAACATGCTGCTGCTCACTCACACTTAGCAAAACTCTTACACAGCTGCAAACCTATGAGAGAAAGGCAAAAACCCACCAAAATCTGATTTTGCATTAAAAGCCTGATTATGTGGACAAGGCCACTTTTGGCAAGTCCTCTGGGCTTCCAGCACTTAAAGTACTGGGACAAACTGACAGCTTCAGAATTCATAATTCCGCTCAGAAATATCCCAGCCTTTCTCAGTGATAAATAATTTGGGTTTGGTTGTTAGGGCTGGGGTAGGTCATGGGTTTATGTGTCTTTTGGGGAGAGTGGGAGAAGAATTTTCTATATTAAACTATCCTATCCATTGCTGACCCATCATACTTCATATTTAATTTTTTGCTATTCCCCACTCCATGTTAAGCTTGCTGATGCAACATTATGCTTCCAGTTTTTCTATTACCAAATCCATTAGCAGGTGCAGGTAATTTGTAAGGACACTGATTATGGGCTCCCCTCTACCACCCCCTAAAACACATCACTAAATTAAAACCATTGCAAAACCTCTGGAGCTCTGTGACACAGCATTTGCCACAGAGAATTGCTCCCTTTGCTATGTAACTGTGTGCAGTAATCATGTCCATAGCAATTAAATTGAGTGATCTCACAGAGGCAGGGATAAGCTCTCTGAACATGTATGTGCAATGTTGGCTCTCACCAGGGATGAAATCCCATCCTTCCTGGGATGACTAGTTTCTAAAGCTTCAGCTGGTGAAAGATTTGTGTATCCAAAGGAATTTACAGGAAGGTTATTTTGGGCTGGAAGTGGAGTGAAACATAGAAGCTGTGCAGATACAAGTCATATGGAGGAGTGAAATTTTAGTGCCTAGTCAAGATCTAGAGTTTTCCAAATACAGCAGAAAATGTTTAAACATTAACAGGCAGACATCCGAAACAAATGGTGTTGGATAAAAGCTCCCCTGACTGCAAGTATTTGAACAATTTCCAGTTAGGGAACATACTCATCTAATCAGTTTGGAAGTGCAGATTCCAGCCCTGCAGAATGCAGGTCCCTCAGCAATTTGGGGTTGGTCTTTGCAGTCAGAGTTTGCCTCGAGTCCAAGAGGACTGTTTGGAAGGAGAGTGGTGCTCAGTAGGAGTAAAGGCAAAATTCAAATGTCTCCATTTCACTGGCTGAGATGGAAAAGTTACTTCAGCTGCATTAAAATCCATGAGTGGCTGAATTACCATGCTCCCTTTACAAACAACATTATATTACACAGCACACTGTCTTATCAGTACTTTGTGATTTCTATGACAGAATAAAATTAATCTAATGGTTTGTTCTTTTCACTAGGACAAGGGAATGTGCTGAGTCAGAATTAAGCCAGTGCAGTAACCTAAATATTGTGTAAATGAAACGTTTTAACAGGATCTGGAACAAGATGCCTCTTAAAGTTGATGTATCTGTCCTAGCTGAAATTTAAAGACATAACTGCAGTCTCTGTGCTCTTAGAGCAGCCAGATGCAGATATACACTTCAGCTTTTGACTTGCCATTTTACAGAAAGGTTTAACACTGCAGTGCCTGCTGGTGCCCAGGCCGGGGGTAGCAGCATTTCAGGAAAGCATTAGGGCTGCTGCTGTCAGAGCACTCACCTCCCTGTAAAATGTATTCCAGCATCATACGCCTACCAGGTTGTGCTAGAGACACTTTCATCCACTGAAACTGAAATTTTGACTATTTGATGTTTCAGTAAAAACCAATATATAAATGTCTAATTCCATGGCGGGAAAAAAAAAAAATAAAGGATTTCAATTATTTGCTGTTAAAATTATGCTAGAAAGTGTCCAAACTACAAAGAGAAATGTTACTATAAGATTAATATATGACACCCAAATCCATAACATACACCTATGTGAGACAGTCTAGCAGCACTTCATCAGCCAGAGAATTTGCATGTTGGAAATTGCAAAGGCAGGCAGAATGTAATGCCTGATGAGAGCTGACAGGCAAAGGATTAACAAGAACAGAGACAAGTAATTCCACCGTAGGTTTTACCTGTAACTGACACAGGTAGAAGTATTTAATGAATTATTCCAAAGAGATGAGGAGAGTGACAGAGTCCTCCACCTGTCTCACATCAGCTCAGGCGCTGTGTGATAGCTCCTGGCACCTGGTAGCATCCTGGCTAAATCCTGGATGGAATTGCTGCCTTGCTCACGTCGAGGCAGGAATTAGCTTTAAGAAGGTGAAATGCAAACTGACTTTACAGTGGGATCTTGATGCTGAACAGGGATAGAAACCCATCTACCAACAAGACTTTGCATTACATGGTTATACCTCTTTTTCAGGACAATGGAGAGACAATTAAGCAACTTGTTCAAGAATCAAGAACAATCCCCTGACAAGGAGTCTCAGCACTCTGACTTGCTGGTATTATGCTTTCCATGGAGGATCACCCTCTCATTCCTTTGGCTATCTGTGTGCATTACTGAATATTCCATTTGTGATTCACGGGACTACAGTGGGGTTTAGTTTGCCTCTGGATCAGAGATAAAATTTCTGAATAGAGCTTTGTGGCTTGGAGTGTTTAGTTTTCCTGTAACATCATTACTGAGTTAGCTACACACATCCTAGGACATCAATTCCAGATATCCTGCCAAAGATCAGATGAGATCCAAAGGACTGCATTCATTAGCTGCCAAAAAAATGCTGGGGGGAAGGGATAGAAAATTGCCTACATCTGTGATAGTGGAAAAAAGAAACACCACGCAGTTGAATATGAAAATACAAGCAAATATTTACACAAGTTAAAAATGAGTGTGGCAAACCAAATTTTATTTTCAAAACACAAATAAACTTCTGGATGTTGGAGAGAATGGATTTTTGAACAAAGCCTTATGAAAGCACTAAAGGAATATTTTCACCTGATATTTAGGTAACATTTTCATTTGCTTACTTTTGTACTTTGTTCTTGTAGCACTCTCCCAGGAAGAATGGAAACTGCTTTTCTTGATTGTTCCATTGTAGTGCCTGAATATCCTGTATTCTCTACAGATGGAGCTGTACATTAACAGAGCTGAGTTTGTACAAACAGCTCAATCAATGTAACACAGGGATTAATCATCACATGCCTGATTTCCCATAAATGCTGGGGAGAAAAACGGGGGCTCGCAAGGAGATCCTTTTCAGCCCTCACAGGAGTTACGTGTTTTTCAACCTCTTAAGATACTTTGCCTTCAATGGAGTAGAAAACATTTAATCTTTTTACTGGCTGTCCCCCCACCTAGGTCCCTGAAAGCAGCATGAGAGGGGCTGGGGCAGTGACCTGCTTCCTGGCATTGATTGTACTGATGCTCACTGTGCACGTTGCACACACACTCCCTGTGCCAGGGCACTCTCACTCCAAAGCTGCTTTATTTTACAGCTTCCCCCCTCAAAGGCAGCATTTCATTGCTGGGGCTGCCTGTGCTGCTGCTCCAGCAGCTGCTCAGTGCATCCTGCTCAGGAACTGCAGCCTGCATGGAGCTGTGCTGCCCCTGCTGCACCAGGAATTGTGATTACACCAAGGGCTGCCCATTAAAGCAATGTACATTAGGATCTTTATCTCCCTGACAGATAAATTATTCAAATTACACAACTGTAGCAGGTTTCCCTTCCATTCTGTGTATTTTTGCACTGTTAATCTGAGACATGTAACTTCAACAATAACACAATTCCTGGAATTGGGAACAGAAGCCCAACTGTGCCAATAAATGCAAAGCAAAGAGTCCAGTTCTATTTTCTATACATTGCTAGCACATTGTTAACTAATGCAATCTTACCTTTTTTTAAATAATGTTTGTCATTTTAAACACACACACACAATTTTAGGGTAGGGTTTCCTTCCTGTAAGAAAAACCAGTCTTATGCATTGCTCTTCAAACAATACTTGCAATTCAAATTTTTCTCCTAAGTTACTTTCTATAAACTCTTCAAAAGTGGCTTCGAAAGCCCTGTGCCCCTGTGAGAGGGGTAGCAGAATAAAGAAGCTTTAAGGTGTTACTTAATACATGTTTGATTCATACTGTAGGTCTGTCAATACTTTGGACAATAAATAAATTTAAAAGAAACAGTTTAAAGTGAACACAAAAGAGAACACAGACACAAATTCCCATCAGTTTGTTTGCCTAACGGCTCTTATGTAAATTAAACAATTATTTAACATTGCCTTTGAAAACTAACAGATAAGTTATTTTGGTTATAAGATAATTTATTAAGTTCATTTTGATTAGTACTAAAATTTTTAAAGCATATAAAAGTGTTTTATAAAAAATACACATCATAAAAGAAGCTAGAAGGGACTTTATATATCAAAAAAAAAATGGAAGGATTTAAAAGATTCTGTAAAGTTATTTCAGTATCAATCAAGTCCCAGGAAGCTGCTCACCGTTGCAATAGAAACAGACGTAGTTTCATGGCTCCCTGTTATTCCTGGCAAACCCTTCCCTAGCCCTGTGCTGACAGGAGTTTACTTCCCCTCCTGCAGCCCCTCAGCTCTGGCCAGACAAGCAGGCAAGAGCAGAGAGACAGAGATTTCTTTCCATATTCATCATAATCCTGATTTCTTTCCATATTCATCATAATCCCACACCCCCATGAGGGTAACTCTGGCCAGAGCTGCCTATGGATACTCAAGTGCCATGAAGCATCATGGACTTACTTGAAAGCTCATCCTGAGAGAGTGGAAGACAATTTAAAGGAAGAAAGAAAGGAGAGGGATCTTTCAGCTCCTCTATACATGAGCCAAAACAAAAAGGGACTCTTGAAACTGCATCTGAGGCTCTCAGAAGGCAGCCAGCACTACCCAAACACAGGGTGGCTTAGAATGTGCTTCAAAGGAAACCCTGGAGAGTAGAACATCCTTCTGACTGACCCTCCTCAACAGCAGTAGTTCTTCCCCACTCTCCCTCGCACCCAGTAACTCCCTTTTTTTGTCCAAGCCCAATAAATTTCCCACTTCAGAAAGAGGATGGAACACGTAGTCCTGCTAACCTCTAAAAATCTGCACTGTTAAGCTCCAGCATCCTATTTCACAAATCATCTTTGGCAATCCCAAGCAGCCACTTAGCAGAATAAAAGCGTAACTATTACTTTTATAAATAGAAATGATGCATCCAATCCCTTTTGCTCTATTAAGTAATTTAACATAATGGTAAAGGAAATAAAATTGCCCTTGTTTGGAACTGTACGTGCATCTCACGCTCTTGAAAAGTTTGTTCCCCTTGGACTGTGGAACACAGGAGAGACCTGAAAGATCTGCCCTCTGATGACCACGAGCTCTACTCCAGCCACTTCACTTGAGCTGAGCCTGATGCTGGTTTTGGTTTTTACCTTTATTCTTTTATACGTTCTCTGAATTCTTTACAGATATATTCGTAGCCTTGTAGCTTCTTACTGTAGCTCAGCTTTCTAGGCAGTGAGACAAAACTCATTCTGAGAGCCCAAGCTTAGTTCTCCTTAGAATCCGAGGCCCAAAACCAGCTCTTCAATACACATTTTCATCATCAAAGTACAGACCCATCTGGGGGAAAATTGCATCACCACTTGTGCTCCTAATTGGTGGGTTTTTGTCAATTATGCTAATTTACCAAACTTACAAAATTGTATGCACCCCTGTGGGGGGTGGGCTTTTGTGGACATTTCTCCATAACTGCCCCTGGAGGCCTCCAAATAAAAACCAGCTTTTGTATTACCTCCTATATTATAATTATCTCAAAAATGTATGTTGTTTCATTCCTAGGCTGAAAAAGGCACCAAGCCTTACAAATTCTCAAGGAAGTTTGGAGTCTGAAAAGCAAATGCAGGAAGCGTTGCCGAAAGGACTCCTGAAAGGCAGAACTGAGTCAAAATCAGATGAAAATCAGCGAAGGAAGCAATTCCTAGTGTGCTGCAGAGCCCTGTTGGGAGGACAGTGGCAGGTGAGCAGGGAAGTTGGCACTCCAATGTCGCCCTGAGTTTTGCAGTCTTTCGATGTTTTCATTCCTGTAATGGAATTCTCACACACTTTTCTGTAAACAGCCATGTATTTTGCTAACTGTCCTTATTGTTTTTCATTCTTTCTCCTAAGGTGGAGAAATATGATAGACTTTTCATTTGGCCAGTGTGATTGGGGAGGTGGTAACCTCATCCCCCAGTCCATGGTGGTTTCTAAAAAGATATATATGTATGATAAATAAACAAGGGGCATTGCTTTTGCCCTGGCGTCTCCTGTCCTGAACTGAGCTGAGTCTGTGTGCTTCTTTTCATGTCCAAGTGTGGCACTCCAACATCTGCCAGGGGAGCAGGGAAGTTGGCACTCCAACATCTGCCAGGTGAGCAGGGAAGCTGGCACTCCAACACCTGCCAGGGGAGCAGGGAAGTTGGCACTCCAACATCTGCCAGGTGAGCAGGGAAGCTGGCACTCCAACACCTGCCAGGGGAGCAGGGAAGTTGTCAATCCAACATCTGCCAGGTGAGCAGGGAAGCTGGCACTCCAACATCTGCCAGGTGAGCAGGGAAGCTGGCACTCCAACACCTGCCAGGGGAGCAGGGAAGTTGGCACTCCAACACCTGCCAGGGGAGCAGGGAAGTTGGCACTCCAACACCTGCCAGGTGAGCAGGGAAGCTGGCACTCCAACACCTGCCAGGTGAGCAGGGAAGCTGGCACTCCAACACCTGCCAGGTGAGCAGGGAAGTTGGCACTCCAACACCTGCCAGGTGAGCAGGGAATCTGGCATTCCAACATCTGCCAGGGGAGCAGGGAAGTCGGCACTCCAACATCTGCCAGGTGAGCAGGGAAGTTGGTACTCCAACATCTGCCAGGTGAGCAGGGAAGCTGGCACTCCAACACCTGCCAGGTGAGCAGGGAATCTGGCATTCCAACATCTGCCAGGTGAGCAGGGAAGCTGGCACTCCAACATCTGCCAGGTGAGCAGGGAAGTTGGCACTCCAACATCTGCCAGGGGAGCAGGGAAGTTGGCAATCCAACATCTGCCAGGTGAGCAGGGAAGCTGGCACTCCAACATCTGCCAGGTGAGCAGGGAAGCTGGCACTCCAACACCTGCCAGGGGAGCAGGGAAGCTGGCACTCCAACACCTGCCAGGGGAGCAGGGAAGCTGGCACTCCAACATCTGCCAGGGGAGCAGGGAAGTTGGCACTCCAACACCTGCCGGGGAGCAGGGAAGTTGGCACTCCAACATCTGCCAGGTGAGCAGGGAAGCTGGCACTCCAACACCTGCCAGGGGAGCAGGGAAGCTGGCACTCCAACACCTGCCAGGTGAGCAGGGAAGCTGGCACTCCAACACCTGCCAGGGGAGCAGGGAAGTTGGCACTCCAACATCCCCTGCCCCGTTCCGCCGCGGTTCCGTGCATCCGCAGGGCCCTGCTGGCTGCGGCCGCTCTGGGGCAGGGCCGGGGGCAGGCAGGGCCCTTTCCATGGCCAGGGACTGAGCTCCTGGGCCAAGCACCGGCTCCCTTGGATGGATGGGAGCCACAGGGCAGCCTCTGGGGCCAGTGCTGCTGCCAGAGTCCCCTGCCCAGCCCTGCCCGCTCTCCTTCAGCTCTTTGCCCAAAACTCTCCTGTGCAAGGCCGCACATTGGCTCCAGGCCCGAGGGCAACTTAGTTTTAGACATTAGCGAGTGAAAAAAGCCTCTGTGTTGAGCAAGAACCTTTCCACCTTACAGTCTATAGGACAATTTAAGTAAAAGAATGATGATTTTTTTTACTCATAGGAGTTTTGACTCGCAAAACAGCTACATAACAGAAGAGTCTCAGAGGGACAAAACTTCAACTCTACCTGTAAAAATACTCTGGAGAGAGACCTGAAATGTCTTTATATATTTACATAAATGCAATGAGGCTCTCTCCTTAAATGTCTTGTTTAGAGGCAGCAAAATAATTCAATCCTTTTTGCATTTTATTTGGCAAAAGCAACAGTATGTGCTTATTTGTGTGTTATTCACTACTCTTGTTTGTGTGATATTCATTGCTCTCTTCTCCAACACCCTTGCTCTGAGAAAATTGAAACTTCTATTAATTAAGAAAAGTTCATTAGTTCAACAGATTCATTAACCTTTGTTGGGAAATGTACACTGAGCATCAAATTAATCAGCATTCTGAAATCAAGTCACAATTTATGTCTCTGGGTATTATTTTTTAAAAATGTTTTTCGATAGAGATGTACATAAACCCAACCTACATCATTTTGGGAATTCTTATTTCCTGCTTTAATTCCCTAGTGGTCAGCTCTCATGTAAAAATATGGGTTTTTACCTTATTTAAACAAAAGACTAATTTGAGAAACCACCTGGGATTTCCAACCTGTTTTCAGACATTATTAATTCAGAAGCATTAGGCTGTGCCCTCCTCTGACTCCAGCAGTGCCCGCTGAAGAAATGCTCCTTCCACCAAATTAGCCCAATTCCCACTGATGAACCCCCTCCAGATCTGTGTGGTTCTTAATCACTTTCCACCAAATTAATTCATTTATTTTAAGCTCAGCTTTTACCTATCAGGTCTTTACCAAACAGCTTCATTTTCCTTGGCAGGGCACGGCAGAGGCTGTGATGATGCCAGGCCCATTTTACTCCAGTTCTTCTTGGCTGTGGATAAATCCCAAAAAGCTGCATCACATCAAGATGGTCAGGCTGGTGATGGCTGAGGCTGCCCACCCATCCCTCAGGTCTCTTACTTACATTTGTTTCCACGACTCCACCAGATGTTAATAGTCCTGACTGACCTTTTTTATGGCCATTTCAACTCAGTTCATTACTCAAAAAGACCTGAAAAGCAGGTTATTGTGACAGTATTAAAATCTTACAGTGATATTTTATTTGCTTTTTTTCTCCCAGTCCCATAGTTAAGGCCACAGAGCTTATGCCACTGTTTTACTATTTGTCAAGAACGTGAAAAGCTGACTCTACTGCAAAACCTTTGTTCTTCATAAAAAATAGGGGCAGCAGCCTGTGGGCCTGGGCAAGACAAGGCTAATTTAGGATCGATCAAGTCCTTTCAGTGGTAACATCGACACAGGTGCCCTTGCAGCAAAGGCCAAACCCATCATCACTTTATCATCACATTTGTTTCAGAGCCCCTCTCATTGCCTTCCAACTTCTAGTCACTAATTTTTGGCACGTTCAAACCAAGAATTAACATCTCTGTAGTTCCCTTTATCACTGCGTGTTACATTTTAACATAAGGATATTTCAAAGTACTGTAGCCAGCTGCATGCAGTTTCCAAACAGCACGGAATACATTATTGGTGGGAAAATAAAGTCGGATTGAAAACTGCTCACAAGATGAGTATCAAAGAGTTAGCACTTTAAAATACTTGCTTCACAGAAATCAGCACATTTATATCAGACAAAAGGAGCTTAGGAAAATTTTCTCATCTTCAATCACATGTAGCTTACATTGAATTTTCTGTTTCAAATGAGTTTCAGTCTGAAGAGTTTCTATAATCTTTAGCAAGATCCTAATTTCAGAAGAAACACTAACTCATTTTTAACAAAGTGATAATTATAGTTGCACAGGAAATAATTGACAATTAATTGTGTTATATTTTAACTGTTGGTATTCAGAAACTATCAAACCTGCACAGAGCATTGCACTCAATCCAAGCAGTCTTTTATCCATTACTCTTTACGAACTTTTTTCAACATTTCACTAAACCTTGTCTGGTGAAACACTGCTCCATTGGCTTCATTCCATAATCTCGCCCATGCCATTAACTACTAGATACTAATTACCAACAGTAAAGCCCATGAAGGCTGCTATAAATAAGTTTCTTTCTCCTACTGGAAGCGAAGAAGGAACTCGGTGTGAAAATTTCATAGAAACGCATGTTGCTTATCCCCATCTAAAAGCTGGAAACAATTCACAGAGATACTACCCAGCAGCTTCAACTTCCAGTTCCTACTTCACCACATCTGTGATAAAGTCTGATGCAATGCCAAGACATGTATTAGTTTAAAATGTTGGGAGGAAGTTTATATTTTTTTATATATTATATATATAATATTTATATATAATATAATAATATAATATATACTATTTATATTTTTTATATTTTTTATATTTTTTATATTGATTACTGGCTTTCTGTCCCAAGGTTTATCTCTATGTCTGTCAAATTTTAAATAGTGTTAAATGCAACCCTGTACCAACATGGGGGATTCCATCACACCAACCCCTCAGAGACAAAAAAACCCCAAAAAAACCAGTGTCCTGACTGCACACACCCCGAGTTCAGGTGTGCTTAAGAGAAACTTGGTGCTTCAGAAGAGCACAAAGAGGAGCGCTGCCCAAAGTGCAGCCAGAAAATCCCCAGTGCCAGAGGCTGGAAATGCAAGGACCTGCATGACTCTCCATTGTTATAAATTGTGAAATTGGTCACCTCTGCAGGTCACCTCCCCAAGACCAGTGACCCCATGCCAAAGGTCGCCAGTGTGGCCAAGTCTTGCTGTGAGCTGAACATAAATCTCACATCTCCCTCCTCCTGCCCCTTTTGCTTTTGGATCTACAGAGCAATCTGGGCAGACTTCATCCTTTTCTCCTTAGGGAAGTCCGACTCTATTGCATGTGCTCTCTTTTAATAGAAATATTGGATATCACATCCCCAGAGAGCCTTGAAATCTTGCAGTTAAATGGAAAGAATACACTTGACCGTAGATCTTAGACTGATGGAGATACACTTCATGCAAGCAATATAAATAAAATATTAATTCAGAGGTAATGGGAAAAGTGCCTTCCTAACTTTTCTTTCAATTTTAAAAAGCCTGAGACTTCCTTAGCTCAAGAGGAAAATTCCAGCAAGTTTTGAATTTTCATAAAAGCAATAAAAGACTTAAAAAAAAAATAAAAGAAAAGTTCTTCTCAGGTCCTCAAAGGTATTTAGGCATTTACCTCTCTCCTAAAATTAGCAGTCACGCAATTCTGGAAATGCATCTGAAATATGGATCCTTACCAATTTAAATGAGGACTGTGCACACCCTCCCCAAACTAGATGTAGAGCTTAAATTTTAAATAATGCAAATACACTAAACATATGAAACTCTAAAACAGCTCGTGTGGATGGTTAGGTGCACCCATCTCCATGCAAATTTTAATTACTAGTCAGCATTTGGGAGTGTTTTGGGGAGACACACGATTTATATTTGTGCTGTTATAGACCTGGAGCTGACTTCATTGAGGTCGTGCTCCAGGGCAGAATTGCACCAGGCAGAGTTTAAGTGAGCAGGGTGTCTCACATCTGCTGAGAGACCACAAATGCCCCATCAGCCAGGAGCGAGGCACTGTGGGCACAGCGATGGCACTCAGTGACTTCTGCTTTGAGCAGCTCCTCAGGGTTAGCTCACCTCAGCTTCAGGAGCTCCCTCACTTGTACTAAATATTGACAGCATTGGGCATGGGTTTGGTAAGAGGAAAGTTCATCTTTATCCTCCCATAGTCCTTTGCCTAACAGTCTCCAGTGAAGGGAAAGGGTAAGTGCAGCTTCATTTCTGACTAATTACATTAAGCTAATACTTTTATAAAACTGAGTTAATGGCTTGATATTCCTCAAACAGTCTCTATAGTAAAAACAACAACAACAAAAACCGAAACAAAAAAACCCCAAAAAATCAATGGTAAGTCATTTTTAAACCACAGAAGTACAGTTTTAATATGTTCTGTGAGAGGATAAAACTGCAGCCTGGAAAGGAGTTAAGTCAAGGCATCAAGCCTGTGGTTCACATTTGCTGTCAGCCAAAGATTGGATGGGACCAAACCCAGCAGGACCACCTTTGTGCTGTTCTAGATCAAGTTCCTTGAACTTAGATACAGAATACGAGAGAAGAGACTTCTATCTGCCTGAGCAGGCTCCAGGCAGCTGAAGCTCTCCCTGTGCCATGGAGGGCACCAAACCATCATTTCCCAGCCCAGTGCAGAGAAGTTCTGCACTGCACCAACAGAGGATCATCATCTGGCCTCATCTCTTCCACTGCCTCTAGAGCTTCGCTCAGGATGCAGCAGCATCTAAGGAAATAACACACCAAAGGTGGCCTATAGACCCACGAACCTCAGGAGCTTCAGCTGTGGCTCCCACGTGCTTGAATTGCACTGCTGTGATCCAAATCTGCATAAATACAGGACAATGTGAGTGAAAAGAGCCTGCCTGTGCTGGGGCACTGCTGGACAGAGATGCAAATCCAGCCCAAGCCCACCTGTGGGAACAGTGATGGGCAAAACTGCCTGGGAATTCACTGTCATTTCTCATGCTCAGCTTCTTCATGCAGGACACTCCTTTCTGCCCATGGAGACATTTTGGTGTGAGACTCTGAGATTCAGAGTGTGATTCTGCTGATCCCTAAGGGCCTTCCATTTCCCAAAGCCACTCAGAGGTCCCATACAAGAGACTTGTCCAGTTCCATGCTGAAGTCACCAGTCTCTTCCACGGGATGTGCCCTTCTGGCAGGATCAGAGCCATCCCACACAGCCTGCCTATCCCAGGATGTCCCTCTGCTGGACCTCAATGGCAAAAGGGTTCTCGACAGCAAAGCTGCTGCCACCTTTATCTTATGGGAACCTCTGCCCTGGGCATGGGGAAAGTGAAGGTCAACAAAAATTCTGAAGAAAACTCCAATACTGGGAAGATTCTCACACCTAGCACAGGTCTGGGGCTCCCAGCTGCCATGGCATTCATGACCAAATAAATAAAACCACTCTGTGTTATAACAGTTTTCAGGTAAGCAATGACACTAATTGGGCAAGGGAGCTCCCCTCTGATACTTGAATTGCAGCACACATTAAAAAAGAATGCTAATGAGATTATAATAAGATACTACAATTACAATGCCACCTTTGTTACAGAGTAAAAAAGACTGCAGAGTGGAACGAGTCAAAAATGTAATAAGAAAGAGATACTGAGGCATTTTTACCCTTCCACTACTGAAATTATGTCCCCATAATACTTAAAGAATAACAATGACAGTATTTTGCTCAATAGAGGATTTCAGAGAGCAGCAAGGAAAATATGGGAGAGGTTCGCAGTAAAGTCAAAATTTACAATCTGTAACATCTCCATGTCTTGATATAAGAATTACTTTTATTGGAAATGCTATATATTCTTCACAGATTGCACCTATATTGCAAAAAACCTCTAGAAAACATAAGACAACTGCCATGTTAGAGCAAAGCACCAGCGGAAAGAAAATGAAAAAGCAAACATTTCTTGCTAAAAATCCTTATAATAAAACATGGCATGCACATGGCTGTAGAGCTGATATCCTACACAAGGACATGAAACCTGCTTGCAAATACACCTACTACCAAAAATTAAAAGTAAAATATTGAAAGATTTCCTCCATTGGTATGCAGCCCAAGCTCAAGGTGAACTTGAAATCCTAAATTACAGCAAGCAAAAAGTGTCAACAAAATTTACTGAGAGAGCAAATTAAATACGCTGGAACAATGAGAAAGCTCCAGAATCTAAAGTTAATCCAAGTGTAAGATGGGGGGTGCAAAAACATCTTCTCCTGCTTGTCTAAACAAAACCACCATATAACCTGTAATTATTATCCTTCTGCTCTTTGTTAAAAGAAGGTTTAGGGATCTGAGGGATTGCTGTAAATGGGAAGAAAACTTCCTCACATCATTTATAAGAAAATCTTCACATCCTGATTGTGCCTCCACACTTGAGGGACTGCCTGTACTGAACCAAGCTAAAACACCCAAAACTCTTTTTAGGGCAGAAGTTTTAAAGCAATTTATTCTCAAAAAAAAAAAAAAAAAAAAGGGTAAAACTTATACATTTTTCGATTACCATAGATCTGTCACATAAATTGTATGACACATCTTTTTCCTAAACTGAGGAGTTTATGACTGGAAGACACAGTGAAAGAACAATCATAAAGGACATAAAAGAATCCTATGCAAAGGTTTATGAATATTGGCTATTCCTAATATTCATCTCTATAGTGATTTTACATAACTTCTCTTTATTGCATATTCATTTTTACTGCATATTCATTTTATCAATGTCAAGTGAAAATGAATATCCTCAACTGATGCTAGAGGGACTTCCTTTTTTCCCCCCTCCTCCTTCTTCCTAAAATCCATTTTCTTCTTGCCTTTCCATTTGTGTAAAACTTCAGGCTGCAGCAGTTATGTTCTGTAGCATATTTGGTGCTAATGAATCACAGCCTTTCACGACCTGGGCAAAACAAGTCATTGTAATGACACCTTTTTGCTACACTATATTTATTTGCCAGCAGGATCCCAAATGGCAATTCCTGCCATAACACGGCGGCTGCTGCTGCTCTCGGTCCCTACAAGGAAGGGACAAATGCAGAAATTTCATTATTTATAGTACTCATAGAAGAAAACACAAGAAATCTTTTCCATGACCCAGAGAGTAGTGGAAATTGGCTGCCCTGAGAATGCCAGTCTCAAATGCACACCAATAAAAACACACAGGCGCTCACTGCAATAAACAGCATCCCTCATCAAGGAAATTAATTCTGGAGTCATTTTGATGCATGTTGGTCTGCAGGGTCCTCATTTGAGGGTGCAATATCATACTGCTCTATTCTTTATAGAGTCTATATAAAAATCTGTGTGACTGTGAAAGAAAGCAGGAAGAAAATTGCATTAGGAGAAGAAGGAAACAGGTACTGCAAGAGCAAATAAAGAGGTTTGTGGGATTTTTTTCTTCATTCATTTCTTTCCTTGCTCTGATCTTCAATATGATCAGGAAAGCAAGATGACTGTTTTAAGATTTGTGCAAGTTTCCTACAATACTATATAGTCTTACACACCCAAATTAAAAGGGAGTATAAATGTATTAAAAATAATCCCACTAGTGAGTATTAAACTACAGTAAAGCACACACCTTCAGGTACTACATGATATAAGCCCTTACTAAGAGATGCCTGTTCAGTAAATGCCTGCTCATCCCTAACGAAAAGGGACTGAATCAAAACACATTGAGACAAAAGTTGGTCCCATACTACAGAAGACAAAAAAGAACATTTGCCTTAGCAAAGGCAAAAGGTGGTAATTCAATACCAAATGTGAAGAAGGTGATTATTTTCTATCTCAAAACTGGGTGCTGGGGTTATGTCCTCCTTTGTGACAAAGTGCTATCAACATTAACAAAGAAGACAAAAAATTGCCATATCTGTAAAAAGGTATTAGATGAGCCTTTTAAGAACTTGAAAGACTTGGCAAAAAATCTAACAGGAATAGTAAGCAAACAGTTTAGAAATTAATTTGTTTTCTGGACACATTTCTTCTCGGTGTTCCTTTCCTTCATATAAAGTTTCCGTGCTGGTATATAAATCCAGCTTTCTTCAAGCATTTGGTCTAAGCTGAGACTTCCATTGTTTATAATATAATTTAACATAAACACACCATCCCAGTGATCTCTTTCCAGACGAGTAACTTTGAACTCCACTTAAAATTCTCAAAATTTTGTATGTGATTGTTTTGCAGTGAACACCAATGAATTAACAAGAATGCAAAAGACTTTTGTTTTGTTTATTGAGGGGGAAAAAAAAACCCAAACAAACCAGCCAACATTTCTCCACAGATTTCAGTTTTCATTGTATTATTCCCTGTACAGCATAATGTAAAATAGTGGAAAGATCTGAAATATTTCTTAAAGATAGGAAGAAGGAAGGGGTGTAATAATAGCAATTGATTTCCAAATTCAAGAACTTAAAATTATTTCTATTCTTACACATCATAAAGTGCCTATATTAAAGAGTATGGCAGTTCCCTGTTCTACCTGTAAATAATGGAGTCACATAATCAAATCCAAGAATGTTAAACCAAGCTCACCTAGAAGATGAGTCCAAAACATCCTGGCACTATATTCCCTCTAATTTCAAGTGCGTATGGAAAAAATGAAAAAAAATATGATACAAGTTGAGTGAATGTCCCATAAAATCAAATTTGCTTGAGTTCATAAGGCCCTTACAATCTTCACACCAGCTCCCCTTTCCTCCAAGCAGCAACTGCTGTGTGCAAAAATTCTCAAGGGGAGCAGTCTCCAAATTTCCCCAGCAGCAGGAGCATAATTTACAGGAGAAACAGCTGCTTACACACAGGGAAAGGGCAAAAGACTTAAAATCTGCCCAAGAGAGACGGGGTTTAAGTGAGCCTCACAGGGAGGGACAGCTCCTCCCTGCTCCCCTGAGCCCCGTTACTGCTCAGGCAGTTTGTGCTTTTTTCCTGAGCACCTAAAGCTCCAGGAGCTGCCTCCAGCCCTGCCTTTAAGCCACGCTTCACCCAGCAGTGCAGGCAGCATCAGCTGAGATGAAGGGCTCGGATCTGATTGTGATGAAGCAAACCACCAAGGCAAACAGTTCAGTGCCTCACAGAATTAAATAAAAAACAACAGGAGTAGCATATACCACAGAGGAGAACTAAATTCACTTTCAAAAAGCTGCTGAATTGAAAAGGAAGCTAAATTCACTGGCTGAATTATTTACAATTATATCATTTTCAAAGATTGATTTTAATTACAAAGTGTTTGATCGTGCTGGCTTCACCTCAGATCATTCCTTTAAACTGCTCACATCCTCCTCAATCAGAAGAAATTCACCTAAAATCTGCATCAGGATTTTACTTCAGCTTTTGAAACCCACATATTCCATCCAGGGACACCTTGCAAAGCAGTTTTTCCAGTTCCCTCTGCTGTTCCCTGGGAAGTGCCTGGCACTGCCTGCTGGGGTGCTCAGGATGGCTGCAGGGAACAGCAAGGCCCACAACCTTTGGAATAAGGGTGGGACACAGAAAGAGCCCAGCTCTAGGACTATTCCCTCAAATCCACAGTTTTGAAGGAATGTATTTGAACACAGTGATTTTACTGCTCCATTTGTTATCCCATACATGATTAGCCTGCTTCAAGCATCAAACCCACACCCAAAATTCATTTGCTTTTCATTGTCTCCCCAACCTAAGCCCATTCAATAACCTTCTTTCAGAACAAGTCTTGGCCGAGTTTTTCTACTCATGGGGAAGGCTGCTTTATATCCTGGCACCTCCAAGGGCTAAGAATGTGAATGCTGCAACATGAAACCTCTTTCATCATCCCACACAATTTGTGGCTTACAAGGTTTAATATGGAAACCTATAAAATTCTCTATGTGTTTTTAGAAGATCACTCACAATCTTCTATTCAAAACCAAAAACTTTTGTAGAGATTTATCATAACAACAGTTTTTTATGTTTCTGACAAGTTTCACTTTTCCTGAAAAGAGTTTAAAAACTCTGGAAAATGTATACAACTCCCTGAAATCCCATTTATACCAGCTTCCTTCTGATGTCACATTATTATTCCAGTTGTCTTAGTTACATCATTTCAGCATCTCAGACATGGATACCTCTGTCTTATCTCCACAGATAGAATTTAGAAAATTCATCATTTCTCTATGCATGGAGTCTTTATTTCCAGAATGTTGCTCACACATTGGTGGGTTCATTTATTTCTGTACTTAGGGCAGATAAGAGAGCCAGTGAGTGCAAAGAATTTCTCTGGAAGATTTATACAAACTCTGCTCCTACCAGCCAGAGACCTGAAACAGCAGCTTAAGATGCATTTTGCTGTCTCCAGCATAGCTGGACATCCTGGCTGTTAATGGTGTCACAAAGCCGCTCTTTGGTTACACAAAATCAGGCACAGCACTCTTTCCTAATTTACCACTTAACCACACATCTGCTCAAACCTCCTCAACAAGCCCAGGCTCAGTGAGGGAATTGCAACCAGATGTTTTTCCGTGCACGAGTTAATAAACACACTGTATCCTTAATTTCAACGCTTTTTGTTGCAGATGTGGCACGCGCCACCCAACAACCACAACCCCAAACCACCGGGGACACCCAACTGCAGCCAGCCGTGGGCTTGGAACAGACTCCACCAGTCAGGTGAAGTTTATTAAAAGCTTGAAACGTTTCTAAACCTCCAGGGAAGGCTGACTTTAACGATGGCATTTAGAGGTAAATGGTTGGTGGAACAGAGAGGCTCCTTCCTGCAGCCCCCTGGGACAGGAGGCTGGCTCAGACCAACTCCTTTATCATCCTCACACTAATTGTGATGCATCTTGAAATGATTAGATCTATTGTTAGAACAGGCCCTGTCAGCAGCTGGGACACGGTGATTAATAGAAATTTCTCTTTAGTTCCTTAGGATGGAGAAGCCTAAAGTCACAGTTGAGCCCTGGACCCCAATTATTGGGTGATTAATGAAATTATAATTGCCACCCTTTTGCTCACATTCATCACTAGGTTTACTATTAATCATTAGAGGTAAAGCACAGGAAAAAGAAAATATTTTACAAGCACTGTGCTACAGACACATGGGAGAGTTGTATTTGGGTCAGGAAAATATTCTCTCCACCAAGCTGGAGCAAATGTGTGTTATTACCAACAACTTCACAGCGCTGATGGTTGAAGTGAAGGTCAAGCTTGCTAACAGGAAACATTTTCTGCCTGATAACAACAGCTACACCTGATCCAGCACTCCGGACACAGACACAGACCAGTTGACCATCGAGGTGGAAGAAACAGTTTTTAGCATCCCTGCCAGCAAATGGAACAATCAACCCCAATAACAGGATTCCCTTCTGATTTATAAGGATATTTCTTTTAAAACCATGTGATATAGAGATCCTATAACTACTTTGAGTCTCTCTTTGTGGGCATGGACAGGCTTGGACCATTGGACCTATCCTCTGGCATACTGAACCAATTTTCCAAGCCTGATTATTTCCCAAAGACAACTCAAACTGGCCAACACAGTTCCAGCTTCACAGGAATTAAGTGAGTCATTTTTTTGTCTGTAAAATATCCAGCTGAAAAAGGAAAAAAAAAAAAAACCAACCCAAGAATTGAGCTAGAGCTGCTTTAGCCCTGTAGCATTAATGTCAGGAAAGGTCAGAACCAAGATTTTTTTTTTTTCCCCATCTCGACTGATCAGATTCTATGAAAGAATAATTAGTTTTTCACAGATCAAAAAACTATGCAAGGGAAGGAAATTAAATGCAAGTGAAGAAAAAGGCTGAGGCTCTTTTGTCTCCTTCGGCATGAACAGCTCTTGTAAAATTTAAGGGCTCCACTGGCATTAGCCCCCATGGGAGATTGCAAGGGGAAGAAGGGAGATTTCCTTGTGGGCCACAAAGCTGTGTCCTCGGACAGAAACTGGGCAGAGGAAGGGACAAGTCTCCATTGTCCCCAACCCTGCAGCCTCTGCTCTTCAACACCTCAATGCATTTGTGTCCTTGCAGCTACATGGTGTAAACTAAACGAGTATTTACCTTGCACTGATCTGTATCAGGTGAAAAATCACCGTAATTTAGATCTCATTTGTTTATGTAATAAATGATTTGTTTATACTGAACTTGATGCTTTACTTCAGCTCCTTGAAATTTCATTAAATCACAAAACACTTGTGAGGCCATGTCTAGGAAAGGCAGAAACAGCAAGTCTGCCACAGCCCTCTGTATTAACACCCAGAGCATGCAAGCGCTTCGCTGTGTTTACTGGCAGAAAGAAGTGATTTCTGTGATCAGCCACTCTTGAATATGTCTGAAACTCTGATTGCAGGTGCTTTTTTTAGTGCTGATTTAAGCAAACATTCCTCAACTGACATCCTGTGAGTTTTAAGCAGGAGGTGGGTGGGGACAGCGATGCTGGTGAGGTTTCACAATGCTAAATTCCAGTCTCCAGGGGAAAATAAAAGACCTCACTAATCTTTGATGTAATTTATCTGAGCATATGCCAAAGTGCACTAAATTGTGTAAGGGAGGATAATAAATATCTCCAGTGCATGACAGAGAAGGAATGGAGAGCTGTGGAGTTCTATTGCACTGTTCAATCAGAAGGTTGGGCCAGTTAATGCTCGAGCTCAAGGCTGAGCATCAATCTTGGCAGTGCTGTGACATCCCAGAGCCTGGACACCCCGCAGCTCATGGGCTCTTAGCTGGGTGGGCATGAAAAAAACATGGCAGGAATTTACCAAAATAAGCAGTATTGCCTGTCAACCAGTAAATACTGTTATATTTATAAATATTATTATTCTCATAATGAAATTGGATATTAACAGCCTCCAATTAGAAACCAGAGATAACAGACATAGCTGTAAATTGGGTTAAAGATTTGGCAGAGAACCATGGCTGCTCCAGATTTGTCTTACTACAAATTACAAAAAGAATGCCTTACCATCATTTCTTAGTCTGAGAACTATATACTGGATACTAGGAAGCCTCTGACTTCCTGTACCTGAAGTACTGCTAAAAGCAAAGGAGAATTTCTTGTTTTGGTTTGGATTTTTTTGATTTAAACTTCCACAACAGAATAAAATCCCGTTTTTCTTTCCCCCCAATTCATGTGTAATAATAATTTCTCAATAAACTAGTACTGTCTCACCTAAATGCTAGGAAAGATTTTAAAAACATATTAAGATTCTGATAATTCAGTGGTGAGATGACTTTTATGGCTAGATGGCTAATATTCAGCCAATGCAACATCTTAATCAATTACTTTCTAGGGAAGATCCCAAATTTTCATGCTTACCATTTGTGTTTAATGTTTTGGTGAATACCTTACACCAGAATCTCTTGGAGTGGGACATTTACTTCCATCAAACTTTGCCAGTCATGCCCAGCATTCCTTGTTTCTCTTACACACACACACACACCAACTTTACTCATGTTGTACTCTGAGGGAAATCCCATAGATTACTCACTAAAATATAGTTTACTCATCAGAACAAGGGAATTGCTTTGCAGAGATTAATCCCATATGTATAAAATTGATCCTTGCTATCCTCCTCTCTGGACTCCTCAGGAAAGTGAGAGCTGCCTGAACCACTGGAGGGCTCAACACCTGGAATGTGAAGTTCCTGCTGGGGTCTGTTACTGAGGGCTGCTGGTTCATAGTTCCAATGTAACACAGGGTGGGAGGTGCAGGTGATAACAAAAAATTAACTTGATAACCAGAGACATTTTTAACAAACCATAGAAAGATGAACTTAGAAAGAAGCCCAAATTCAATAACTTCTTGAACAGATTAACTCCAGCCTTCTAAATAATACAGCACATATTAGAAAGGGTCACATTTATACTGGCTTTAACAGCCCCAGGAGGGAAACTACAGTGGTTGCCTTTGATCTATTGGCCTATATTAAACAGTGATATGCTGGAGCATGGGGAAATGTCCTAATTTATTCCTGGAAAATACGTATGCATATTGTCAGATGGAACATTCTTTATGCTGCAGTGGTGTATTTTATGAGACTGATTAAAAAAAGTAAAAGGAGGCAGAGAAGTGTGTCATCCATCCCAAATTGAACAGGCTGGCTGGCTAAATGGCTGAGAAGCAATTTTGATTGAAATTCTTTGCATCAAGATATTCACTTTATTTTGTCCTACAAAATGCTCCTTTCTAAGCTTAGAAGCAAAGTAAAAAAAAGGGGTGCATAATAAGTAGCCAATTCCAGATCACGGATATTACAAGGGAAAATAAGAGTGCCCAACACTTATTAAGGTCTGTGCAGCTACAGACAGAAAACTGAACACGAGCAGCCCCTCCTGAGCCAACCCTCAGCCTTTCAGGGCTCTTCCAGGAGGTGCTTGGGTTTGGGGTGTGAGGGGGAAATAAAAGCAATGCCATGACACAACCACGGTGGGAGCTTTGCTGAGGTCTCAACACACCTGTAGGAACTTTAGAGCCATGCAGCTCATAAACCTCCCGGGTTTACAGTGCTACACCTACCCCAGAACTGCTCCACCTGCACCATGAGCTCCATGCACATTCCAGCACATTTAGGAGTTTTGTTAACATGTGCTAGTCAAAAAGAATAGAACAAAAAACCTGCCTAAGACGGGCAAAGAAATACAGCTCTGCTCTCAAACACTAGATCTGTCAGCCTTTTTCACTTTTTTTTTTTCCCCTCAGAGCAGAAATAGCAAATAGAGGAAAAAAAAATAATTTTTCCTTTGCATTTTCTAAAATTGAATTTTCCCCGCTTCCCACATATGCTCTCACTGCACCACTTTCTGGCAATACTTTCTGTAAGGGGCAAATGTTGCACATCCGTTTCTAATCAGGAGAATTTAATAATATTCCATCAGTGGAGGCAGTTTGCATTTATACTGTCTATTTTTTTTTTTTTTTTTGAAGAAATGTGAATTCTCGTTGCTAGCCAGAGTAGCTGTGGACATGAATAGCAGCCTAACTGCCTCCCTCTGCAAAAAAAGCTCCCCCCTTGGTACCAGCTGAAATTCTAATCAGAGTTCCCTCACAACACAGATACTGTAGGTGTGCTGTGCTAGTCATTGCTGTTATTATAAACGACATTTCAGGAATTGAAAAAATTGTAGCTTGTCAGTTGAGACCTGTAATCGTTTTCCATTCAGCGAAAGGGTTTAACAGGGCTGCTGGTAAAAGGAGGAAAAATAGATTCCCTTCTCGCTAATCTCAGAAAGACACAAGTGGTCCAAATTAACAATTATCTTAGACATGGAGGGAGATTTCTAATAGCACTGCATTAGAATGAGAGTTAGTGTGTGCTGATGGGAATTTAATAACCCCAATCAGCCCCAGGCTGCCCGGGATATGGGCAGCAGCTCCACGGGAGGGGAGCAGGAGTGATCCCTGCACTGCCCAAAACGAGCCCAGCAAACCCTTGGTGCCACCTGCACTGGTCACTCTCTCAGCAGTGCCCATGCTGAGGGTGCAAGGGACACACAAAAAATCACCTTAGGTGCACACCTAAAGCAGGTAGAGGCCACAAGATAAATTGGCTCCAGAAACAAAAGCTGTTTAATGTCCTGTGTAGCCCAAGAGGAGCTCCTGTGCCTGGAGCTGTTATTGCAGTCCTAAACAGAAAGTCATTTTAATAGAATCCCCTATGATAACTTCCAATTGCTCCCTAAAATGGAATAAATGAGAAGGATGGTTTAAACTTTCAGGTGTTTAACTACGTATTTCTACATATAACAACATGGTTGTTGCTGTCTGTGCATGAAAAGAGAATTTATGTTCATAATCTTAAGTACAAGTTACATTAGAACTCTTCAAAAAATTTAATAGCCTTTCTAGATGATAGCCTATATTAGAAATAAACATTCAGGAATAATTCAGAGTACAAGCAGATAACTATGAGATAAGCAGTGAAAAAAGATAAGGGACATGACTAATATTAAAGCTGTTGTAGTGGCCTACTGGGGAGGGGAAAAAAAAAAGTAATCACTGTTAAACACAGACTTGAAACATCATCTTCTAAACAAACCAGAGAAACCTAAACCTCTGTTCCTAAAAGTATTAACAATTATCAAATATTGTAATTCTCTGAGTGGGATCTCAGCCATTCAAGTTAAGGAGAGCATCCCTTCTCTCCAAACCACTGCAGCCCCAGCCCTGCTGTCAGAGCAAGTTGAAATCACAGTGGCCACTTAGTCAGAAAATCAGAGCTCCCCTTCCTTCACACGGAGCTCTTCATCCTCTGGTAAGCATTGCAAAAAGTCCAAAGCGCTGTAGGAAGAATGGCTGTGTAATAAAAGTGTAATTGAAATGGCTGCACTGCTGCCTCATTTCATTACTCACACTGGCCTCTGCTTGTTAAATTTTAAGATCTCTTGGGAAACCAGTGCATAATATAACAACACTCCAGAGTGTCAAAACAACCCCTGCTATGATTTATCTCATGCATGACATCAAGGATCTATTTTAAAGTAAAGATTTTACCAGTAAAACAAGCCCTTAAACTTTTCCAGTTCCCTGAATTTAAAGAATGCAGGCTAAAAATTCCAGACAAATTTAAGAAATTTCTAGAGTTCCAGTTGTCTTTGCCTTCCTGAAACGTTTTGAGTCTCCTTGCTCCTTTGCATCTCCAAAGTCATTATGAGAAGAAAATCTAATCTGGGTCTCCTGAACAACAATTAGTATAAGAAAACAAAATTTCATCAAGGAGGCAACTAACAGAAGAAAAACAAACAAACAAATACAAAATCCAATTACAAGCTTAGAAATTCTTTGTTTTAAAGTAATTTTAAAGTTCCATTCAACACACAGAGATTGCAAATGCTCGTGGGTGACACACACCAACGTTTCAGGGAAGGATATCTGGATACCCAGCACACCCCTCCTGCCGTGGGTGCTCTCTTGGGCCACCTCCCAGCTGCCCTCTGTCCCACTTGGTGCTTTGAGGTTGCTTTTTGAACTACAGCTTTACTAACCAGATCTTCAATAAATGTGCTCTGACAGGTAACAGAGGCCAAAGGTGCATTTCTGCCCCTCCTTGCTAACTTCACCAGCAACTACAATTAAATTGGGAAAACCTTACACCCACAACTACCATTTGGAAAGTTCCTTCTGCCTCGTGTTCCATTGCAGCAGGTAAGGT
Organism: Monarcha castaneiventris obscurior; assembly: GCA_026261815.1. Taxonomy (NCBI): domain Eukaryota; kingdom Metazoa; phylum Chordata; class Aves; order Passeriformes; family Monarchidae; genus Monarcha; species Monarcha castaneiventris. The sequence goes on from JAMPIT010000550.1 coordinate 2,713,782, forward strand.
CACCACAGAATATTCTGTGTTATTTGTTTCCAGGGGCAACTGCCACATGCACAACAGCAGTGCCATTTCTTCATCTGGCCTTAATTTCCCCATAAAATCTGCCATGGCCATGGGATGTTACCTGTAGGAAACACACTATAAAAGTAATTTTGTCTGGGCTTAATTAGCAGTTTTATATTTAGTTCCTTCCACTCCACAGAGAAAGCCTTGAGTCCTCTGCAGCCGTGCCTAGGAGTCAGTAATAGGCCATATAACACAATATAACTTTTTGCTCTCTGTTCCAGTAGCTCACTGCTGCTGTGGAAGATTGATCATTTCCAGCGGGCTTTTATTCAGAGGCAATTTCTTCTTTGTGTCATAACTCTGAGGTAAACACCCTGCCAGAGGAGCTTGCAGAAGAATACTAAAGTAATGATTTAAGCAAGTACTTTTTACACCCACCTGCCCTTGCCTTGTAAAAGGTGACCCCAAGATCAGGAAAGCCTTAGAAGGGAACCAGAGCAGTTTCCCTCCAGGATCCCAGAGCTGCTATTTTGTTCAGCACAGTCCTGCCACAAGAGCCTGTGTCAAAGTCTCAGATACATCATGATACCCCAACACTGCATCTCAGAGGAGAAACAGCAGAGGACACAAATTACAAGGGAGATTAAATCATTTTGAAAGACTCACCAAGAGTCAGGGTTAGACACATCAGGTTTTTGCTCTCTGTTTTTTCCTGGCAGATGCAGGGAGTGAAGCCTTTGAGTGATGACTGCTGCTCGTCACCCAGCAGTGCTCGGTTTGTTCTAACACTGACTGGTGTAAGAAGTGCATTTCCTAGGCATTGACAAGAGGACAGGGGGCTGTCACAGGGAAATTTGGTCACCAGCTCCTTTTCATTCATCCAGCAAATGCTGATCATCAGTCCTCAGCCCTCGGGAAGTGGCAGAACCACCAAATAACCCAGTCAAATCAATGCACAAGGAAACAGGCAATTGAAGCCCTGGGTCTCCACACTGTTAACACACCCCTGTGTCCTCCCTCTTTTCTATAGAAATTTAAACAATTTAAACCTTACAGTCTGAAACATATTGGGGAACTAGAAATCAATGGAAGCTTTTTTATTTTAAGAAAGCAATTCCAAGGGGTCTGATGCATTGTCTCCTTAGGACTTCAGTTTGCATTTTTGTGCAATTGTGTGGCAAACCCTTTGGCTGTAGAAGAAAAACAAATGGAGAAGCTGTGTGGCCTTTCAATAAAAGAATGAAATTAATCAGTTACCTGACTTCCACTTTGTGTTAACATTATTACTCACTATTTAACTAAAAAAAAATTTCAGACTTTTATTGTTACAAAACCTCAGCCCCTTCTGAACTCTGCAGTTCTGTCAGGGGCATCGACTATAATGATCCAGATCTCAAGGTCAGAAATATAAAGAACTGAGTAAACCAGTAATTTCACACTGTGTAGCAGTCTCTGAGAATACTGGCCCCTGACATATCATGCCATGAAGAAAAACAATGAACTTTCATTTTTGATTTAAAGAGTCTAAGTTTACTCAAAGGTGCTTTGCTATCCCCCAAAGTTTTAGAGGAGCATAACCAGCCTTTACCAGTTGTCAACATTTAATAGCCTACACCCCAATGATTGATTTTCTTCAACTGGCATTTTTTTCCCCTCTCCAACTCATGTATTTAGCTTTTAGGTGCAGCAGGTTGACAAGGCATCTATCATGGCTAAACAGACTAATTCAGAAGCATTTATTTTCTGCAGCCCAGTTTGTTCGGTCGTCTGCTGGATTCTTTGTTTTGTGTGTTCCCACGAACCAACACAGGTTGTTTCTGCTACAATATCACAAAAAAGCTGTTCTGCACTTCCCCTTCATTCTGCTTCTCTCTCCTGAGCATCCTGACTGCCACCCTTCCCTTCCAAGGGAGCTTGGTTTATTTGGAGAAGGAAGATCACTGAGGAAGAACCTGTATAAGTGTTTTGGTAGTTATTAAAACACATTTAAGATGTACCTGCCTCACTTCATTTTATAAAATATCATCTCTCAAGACACTACATAAGTGGAATAAAAAATTTCCTGTCCAGAAAGTTGGAAAGTATAACAGGCACCTATTTAAGTCACGCTGTCCAACAATTCTGATATCTGAGTGCAAGTGATATGCACCATGCTAAATGTAAAGTGTCAAGCTCATCCCGAGGTTTCTGAAGAAAAGAGATATCATTGGAAAAAATGGTAGCAACATCTGTTAAGGTCTTTCAGTGAAAACATATCCCTGAAGACCTGAAGTATGCTTCCCAGAGGGATGATTTCATTCAGCAAAATATACAGCATGAGTTTCCTGCCATCCCTTAAACTAACATAGGTGTCTCAGGGCCTCACAAAGCTAGGGACAAAGTTAAAAAAATAATAAAAATTAAAAAAAAAAAGAAGTAGTAATAATTCTGGGGTGTATTCTGAGCTTCATCTCAGATTGTGGAGACATGGAATAGGGAATTAGGGCCTGCACAGGAACAGCACAGAAGAGGCAGGAGGAGGGAAATCCTCCAACAGCAAACTTTATCCCTCAGGAAAACTGCACTAGACAATGTTTTTAAGATGTTTCTTAATAATTAAGCCCCACCTCCTGTGTAGGAAGATAATTAAGAACTGTCTTTCATCTCACTGCTGTTTGGGGAGGGTAGGAGTGATACACAAATTCCTTGAGAACCAGCTGAGTAAAATCAGGCCTGTTTGCAAAATCTGCTAGAGCAAAGCCTCACTAATGGATTTCTAGCTGACAGAATAAATATCACTTGCAAGTAAACTAATATTTGAGGAATATGTGAGGAAAAACTATTCTACATAAAGGAAAAGTCTCCTTCAATTACTGCCCATCTTGCAGTTCCCTAGGGAATTTCCCAGCTCCTTCTATCAGCTCTCTCTAGGTGGTTCTAGCGCGTGGCTTTATTCCGAATAAATATAATTTTATCTTCTAACTGAAGGCCTTTTTCTTTTTTTTTTTTCCTCGATCAGGATGAGTGCTGTAAAAAACTTGATTAGAGAAGTTGCCTGCACAGAGTGTTGGGCATGGCTGGCTTATTTTACAATGGCCAGCAAGAGAGATTCATTCCTTCGAAGGGGAAAACAGCATTTTCCCATTAAGTGAACTCTTGTATAATACAGCAGCATATCTCTGCTGCTTAGAGCCCACACAACCCTCGCTATCCCTGTTTCCAACCGAGTTGTTTACTTTCTCTCAAATCCTCAGCTTGGCAGAGCTTGTGAACAGCCTGCCACGCTGCTGAGCACAGTGCCACAAATATGAAAGAAAGAAGCAATTCTGAAGGAAGCACATCTGAAAGGAGGAAGATAAAATAGTGATGGCACGATTATTTTTATTTTATCAAGTTGCTGTAAAACTGCCAAGCCCAGAAGCCGAGTGTTTTAGCCGTGTTCTGAAAAAAAGAAATCCAGCAAGCTCTCCCTCTCTCACTGTTTCTCTTCACAAAAAAAAAAAAAAAATATATATAAAATGTTCAGATGTTTCCAAGTCACAACACTTGTAAATCCTGAAATAGAAAGAATGAAACAGATCATAAAGCATCCTCGCTTTTACTTAAATAGACGAAGATCTGTGTGTTGGGTGCACATGTGAAAGCAAAAAAAGAAAAAAACAATCAGAATTCAAAAGAACCAAGAGCCTTGTTCTCACTGAGACCTGAGTGCCTCGTTCCACCACCTCCTGGGCAGGCTGCTCAGCAGGGAAATCAAATCAGCACATAGAAAACGTAAGAATCCACCGTGGAGAGCAAAGATTTCATGGATCTTGGACTTGGTGAGTGCAGAGATCTTCTCCAGCCTTACTAATTCTGTGAAATGATCCTTAACATCCAAAAATAAAACTTGGAAGGAGAAAATTTTAACATGTACATTGACAGAGGATCACAGTAAAGATCAGGTTTTCTTAAAGGGAAATAACTACAGGAATTCAGAGAATAACAATGTAAGCATGAACTATTACCAGATAAACAACCCAGTATTAGAAATGCCCCCACATTGCAAATACTTGGTAATTTATAATTAATTAATTTGGTAATTGTACTTCAAATTAGGACGACAGTGCCCTGAAAACCTTCAACTGTAAAAAGCACAAGCACCTAGAACTAATCTTGTCCATGGCAATAACCCACTGTGGGCACCCTGGCAGAGGAAGATTCCACAAATGGTGGCGACTTGAGTATTTCATGTGAATCTTTGCTGAAGAGTGAAGAGGAATTTAGAATAAAATCCTGAGGGAGAACAGCAGCACAAAGAGAGGGCATGACAAATAAAACAAAGTGCAATTTCTGCCTTGGCTCATAGTTTACACCATCTGTATTGCAGATATATAGTGAAATTCAGGGCATTACAAAGTACTGTGGAAATTTATGGATTTACAAACAAAGCAGTAGAATATGCATCTTTTCAGGGATGATGAATTCTCCTACAAACACCAACCACTGTCAGAGTGTTTGCAACATTAATTCTTTTCTGAGTCTAGGAAACTTCTAGTATCTATGAGAGTTAGAAAAACAGCACAGTGCACAGGAATTAATCGTGGCATTTGGGAAAGCATAAAGGCATTGCAAAACAAAGCCAAGATAGAAAGTTTTGGTGATCATTTTCCAAGCTACAGGTGTTGATCTGCAGCACCAACATCTTCTGTCTGGAGCCTGGCATCCTTTTCTAATGGAATTTCTCCTAATTTGACTTAATAAACAACTCAATTAGAACCAGTTTTCAAAATTCCAGCAAAACCCAGTTTGTATCCATAACAGCATGGAAGAATGTTGTAGGAGCCTTCCAAATCAATAAGTTAATCCATAGGAAGAATGATATAAACTCCCTTCCATCTTCAAGGCAGAGTTAGCTGCCAAACAAAAATATTTCATTTCCTAAGAAAAGACAAATACTGTATCATAAAAACCTATTTTAAGCACATTTTGGGTTAGCACACGGATTCTGCTGTTCATCTGTGTCCTTCAGTTCCAAGCAGGCAGAATGCAGGCTGGATGCACCATTTCAGTGGCAATTGAGTCCAGGCCATCATCTTTTTGAGACTCCCTGTAGTTTGTCTCCAAATGTGACACAAACTTGTGCTGCTGGACAGTGACAGAGGCAAGCTCAGTCAGAGGGACAGAAACAGCTTGAACTCCTGTGGCCTGAAAATCAGTAGTGGCTCCTACTTTGCAGAAATAGGGAACAACACAAAGTTGAAATGGGACAACACAAAGGAAAATAAAAAGAGATCTGGAGGAAGATCTCATTTGTTGAAATAGTTACAAGAGGGCACCTGTGCCCCTACACATTGCACAGACACTTGGATGTGGATCAGGGGGCACAGGCAGGGGAGCCTTGTGGCCAGGCTGGGCTCTGACATTCCCAGCTCAGCCTCTCAATCTGCAATCGAAAGCAGTCAGAATAGGCAAAGTCTGCACAGCACCTTTTATTTTTCACTACTTCTCCATTTTGAAATCCCTTTTAGGTGAGAAAACCAGTAAAATTTTAGCAAGAAGCCCCATGCAGCTTTGCTGCCCACTGAACTCATGAGGCATGGCCTGAGGAGTGAGAAATGTCCATTTTATAGGGCAGTGCTGCCCTGGGCTATAAGGACTCAACACAGGTACCCTGAGTGGCACAGCGGCCACTGCACCCTCTGAGAGGGTTCCTATCTCCTTGCAGGAGCTCAAACACACCGCAAATGCTGACTCTGATAATCTCCCCTCATAGGCCTCGTTATTTATTGGATTCTTTCTCAAAGGCAGATGGAGAGAGCAGGGGTGTTAATCTCATTTGGGATTGAATGAGTCCATAATACCCATTACCTTATAGGCATTGGGGCACTGAGTTGGAGCATATCTGCTTTATATGCAACAATTTTCAGCCAAAAAATTAATCAGACCATAAAATATCCTTCAAGAAAAACAACTGATTTCGCAGATGAGGAGCTGCCTGAGAGGGTGAGCGACCTGGCAACCCAGAGCCACCATCTCCACCACAGACACAAAACAATAATCATATAACTTAATGGACTGGTGAAATCCCACATTTCAGTTAACTAAATTCAGTCAAAATCTCTTTTCAACATTGAAGATGTGTGAGGGAGTTTGGGTGTGTGCTGGGAGCCCTGAGGGCATTGGTGAATTATTTGTCCCCCAGCACTGGGTTTCAGCCCTCATCCTTTGTGACCAATAGCAAAATATTCAGTGTTACAGAATCACAGCTGTGGTGAACCTGTGCAGGTGAAGACCTCACACAATGAACTGAGTTCCGTTATTGCCTGGGACAAGACTTTATGGCTGTGTTTGCTATTTAGAAAGAAAAAATTGTGTCGCTAACGCATCAGGAATTAAGACAATGTTCTTACTAAATATTGGAAAAGTTTACACTAAAAAAAAAAAACCCAAACAACCAAACAAAAACACCACCACGAAAAAAAGATGGTTACAAGTTTCCAAAAAACATTGTGGGAAAGAAGACCTCAGGAGATCAACTAAGAGTTGAAAACCCAAAACTTTCAAAAGCTTTCCCTCAAACACTCTCCGTGCAAAGGTCCACATGGAAGCCAATACCATTTTTAAGATTTAAATCACATCACCAGAGAGATTTTATGATGTTCATGCTTCCCAAAGGCTTTTCAGGGTGCTTGTCACACTCCCAGATGCATAAATCCCTACACTGGTGGAGCAGTGAAGAGGATGGATCTGTTCCCGTGCACGGCTCCTGCCTCCCTTTGCAGCTGCCAGTGACAGCCAAGTGGACACTGGAAAATGGACACCTCAATGAATCACAGCTCGTTTATGTTTTCCATTTCAAGATTTATGCATGTTGGGCACAGCTCAGAGCAAGGAAGTTACAGTTCAATGCAACTTAATGATTTTGATACTCGGAGCTTTCTCCTAAATAACGAGGATGTCTCTGCTCCCTCGCCAAAAGGGGGTGATGGCAGAGAAATACTGTGGGGAGGAAAGCCATTCCTAGCATCCCCAAGGATAACTGAGCACCTCACAGATCTCATCTACATTTTCTGAAGGCAGGCCTGTGTGATTTACTCAGACACTGACAGGACTCTGCGCATCTCCCAGGATGAAGGAGTAGCTGTCTACCTGCTCTTTTTAAACAATGCCATTGGATGTTTCACTGCTGAGTGCCCATCTCCTCCAACTCAGTGTGAGCAAAAGGAGAATAAATCCCCTGCCTGCTCTGAGCAGCACAGCTCCCTGCTGCAGCCCCAGCCCAGTGCAGGCTGACAGGAGCTTTCTGGGGTTACCTGTTTTCATGCACACTGGGCTGAGTGTCCAGGGGATGCTCCACAGCTACGCTCCCTGCTCCTCCTACCAATTCTTTCCTCTTTACTCTGCTGTTCGAGTCTGTAATAGCAACACTGACATGTCAGAAGCAAGAGGAAAGAAAAGATTTAACAGTGTGAGCCAAAGGAATTAGGCAGACAACACTGCTGCCACGCAGGACAAAAAAGGAAAAGATATTCTACAAGGGGAATGACTTAGAAACCATTTAAATATTTCAAGGTAGTGAGGACCTGAAGCCTTTGCTGTGGGCTAATTTTCCATTGAGCAGTTCTGACGTTTGGGCTGTGAGAGCACACATCTCTGACAGAGATGAGCACGGCGAGCTCCTGCCGGAGACGCAGCCCCAGAGCTGCTGCCGGACCGAGCACACCACGGGAGCTGCCTGGGGAGGCCTGCCTGCTTTTAATTAACTCGTGAGAGAACTCTATATTGGCTCAAATTGAGAGCTTTTTTATCATAGAATCACGAGCCAGTCTGCAAAACAGACAGATAAACTTAAATGAAATGGGAATTCTTTTCTGCTTTTGTAATAGTCTCCCCTGCTGAAATCAATAGCGAATTCAGTGCTCACAGCTCTGAGAGCCTGCTTCTTTTTGTCCTTATTTTCTCTGAGTGACTTTTCAGCTACTTCAGCGACTAACCTCCAGTGCCCATGCACTATGGCAAAACTGGATCTTGAAAAAAATATTGTCTATTTTTGTAAAGTCTGTCTGAAATCCTACTAGATTAATACAAATAGAGTTCCTCCTGTTGGCCAGGTAATCTCAGCAACCCTGCTCCACTGCAAAGTCTTGATTCAATTAGAAGTAAGATTTTGTTTGCAAACATCTTGTAATTACTTTTTATATTTTACAGTTGAATGCTCCCAGTGGCCTACTACAGGCTGATATACTGGTTTCTATGTGGTGAGTTGGTGGTTCTATTCTGTATTAACTGGAACTAGGGAAAACTATCAACAGACAAAAATTGTTAGTGCCCCTTTCCACTGAGTTAACTTCCAGCCTTGTACCCTGATTTCTGGACACATTATTTGTTCAGGAGGTCAGGAATAATTAGTGTGGTTTTTTTCCCTTAAGTTTCTTAATAAAATTCTGTTTCATAGCTGCAGATACTCAAATCAGACCAAAACAACTCTCTGCTTTCCGTTGGCTTCGAGCTTGTGAGGCCTCCATTTGAAGAGATAAAGTATCAGGTTATAAGACTGGAGTGCTCAAAACAGTTCAGACATTTATGTAGACAATTCTAATTGAATTTAGAATCCTCACACCTTCTACTCTGATCTGGTCTTTTATTACTGTTTTGGTTTTTTTAATTCACCCAGTCTTTTGTGTTAGCACTCAGGATTACAAGTGAACTTCCATTAAATAAGAAATATATTCAAGGGATGCTTGAATTTACTAAGGCACCAAATAAAATGGGAATATTTTGAGCACACAGATTCTAAATACTGACTATCACCTCGGTGTGAATAGATTGTACATTTCTGTTTAGGTGGCTGGTTTGTGTTGAAGACACCAAACCAGGAATAAAGCTTTGTTTTCATTCTGACTTTGACTGGTTTTGAGTCCTAAAGGCTCAAGCTGTGACCTAAGCAAACAGAGCACACCAGGACTCCATGAACAATAATTCAATACCCATGAACAGTCAGAACAAAATATGCACAGAATTGTTATTAATTGCTTCTCTTCAAATATTTAACCACAGTTGCTAATATTTATTCCTAATTTAAAACACTCTTTTTATAATTAAAAAAAAAAGCAAACAAAACCCAACCTATTTTAATTTTGAGTGTTTTTAAAGCCAAGATCAAACCACAAGCCATATTGCAATACATCTCGCTTGTCAATAAAATGAGTGCCTAAATAAGCACCTTCAAGCATATGTATCAGAAGCAGAGTAGCAAATGTGGTTGGATTATATTTATTTACTTATATTTATTATTGGCAGCTTTTTGCTGGTGAGCAGGAGGTGGATTCACTCCAACCCTTCCCAGCACGGCGGGTGAGGGGAGCAAGGTGAATTGCCAACTCCCCTAATAAGACATCTCTGTCAGAGGGTGCTTGGAGACTTTTCTCTCCAGAAGTACTCAGGGGAAAGCCTGGCTGCAGATTAGGGTTCAAAACCAACGAAAAGAACACAAAGTGCTGCATATGGCTCTGCCTGCATCGCCGGGCATTTGGAGGGAACGAGAATTACATGACTTGATTTACTTTACAAAAACTGATTAGTAAAACCCCCTGTGGATTTCTTAACTATACTGTGGAGGGATATAAGATTAGTGTAGCAATTCCCATCATCAAACGTATTTACTGCTAAAATATTGGATTAGTGATGTTGTTATCCACTGTTCCAAGATTATAAAGTGATTCTTTAAAATTGAGCAAAAAAAACCCCTACACTCTATCATTTGTAATTAGATTTGAGTCTGAGTGGTTTTGCCTTTCCAGAAAAAGTAATTTTGCTAAAAAAAAAAAAAAAATGGACTGTGTGCAGCACACAAATAAAGAGAAAATAAAACTATAGATTCAGAAGAATCCTCTTCTGCTTTTGAGAGACAAATGGTTGCATTTTGTCTGTTTCTTACTGCTCCTGGTTGTGATGCTCGGTGCTGTGGAATGTCCCACCTTTAACCAGCTGGTAATAAAGCCCTGTTGGAGTGAGATATGGTTTATTTTAACACACATGAGTGTGCAAATCATCCTCAGATACTCAACCCTCCCAGAGAACTTTGAGGAGAAGGTAATCATTGTCTCAGTTTCCACTGACAGCGTGAACTGTGAAGGAGGAAGAGCATGAGGAGAGGGGATAAATTAATGTGTTCATTAAAGTAATTATGCCACATTTGGGCCAGGAAGATTAGTGCAGCTGTATCCTGGCTTTTTAGCCATTATCTTCAGTGACTAAAAGCACTTGGAGTCCTTACAATTAATAAACAAATAAAAAGCTACAGTACTAACACCACCTTCTCACATTTTATCCTGTTGAACACCTCTAGGAACCACTTGTATGAAGTATTCCAGGGAGACATACAATAGACAGGAAGGTAGGAGTCACCAAAAGAAAAACTAAATCAGAAATATTCTGCTGCTGAAGAGTGGGAGTTTTGCTGTACCTGTCATGCTGGCAAAGCTGACTATTTGCCACTACTGCAGTTTAAACTTAATCCTTTTCTTATTGTGGTAAATCCCTATCGTCTCTTTCTATAGTCATCTTCCCAGTAATGGCAGAATCAGAGTTGTTGATGTTGGAGAAGCCCTCGAAGATCATTGTGCCCACCCATTAACCCAGCACTGCTGTGGTCACCACTGAACCGTGTCCCCACCTTTCAAACACCTCCAGACATGGTGATTCCCCCATCTCCCTGGGCAGCCTAATCCCAGCATTTTCAGTGGAGAAGTTTTTCCTGCCATCTCATCTAAACCTTGGCAAACCTTTAGGCCATTTCCTCTCGTCAGTCAGTTGTTACCTGGGAGAAGGGAACAACCACCTCCTCGCCAAAGTCTGGGAGAAACAATTTGTTTCTGATTCAGAATCGTGGTAATCAATACTATTTCATGTCACTGCCACACAAAATTCAGCACCAGCAACCTCAAAAATTTAAACAATCACAGATGACTTTGATTTTAAATTGTCCTGTTCATAATGGACTGTAAATATAGAGACTATAAATACATAATCTTAACTGCAGTAGCTCTGAACAGCCTTGACAGGGTTTATCAGCTAAATGTTTAATCAGGCAAAGCAGCAAAAAACATAACCACAGGAATACATGGTATTTAGCATTTAAATAAAGCTTGTAAACCAATGACAAGTCTATTTGGGCAACTACTCCCACACATGTTCCTTATCTGCAAAGGTCTCGTCCCAAATTTATTGGAACGAGTCTCTCATACTTTATTTTCCAGGCAGTAACATCAGTTTCCATTCACTGAGTTAACAGGAAAAGATGCAGAAAACTACAAGTTAAAAGACATGGCCATGAAAAAAGAATTCCCACAATGTCAATGCCACACTGCTCTGTGAACATATCAAACCACTGCCAAAGACCCCCAAAAGCCAAAACTGTAAAACCAAGAACAAAAACACCACTACACAGAAGAAGAAATGAGCCTGACAAAGTACTACAGCTCTTCTTTTTTTGTCTAATTGCAGAGCTGTTTCAAAATTCCCAGCAACCTGGCTGCTTCCAAGATCAAACCTTGAGCAAAGAGGGCAAGTGAGAGCCATGGAAGCACTGGCAGCACAAACCCCTCCCTCCCTGGGCACGCAGAGCTCCGCTCCCTGTTTCCCCAGACTGGAACCTCTGTGTGCAATTGCCCTGCTGCTAATGGGTACCAGCTTCTCCCCTCCTGATTTCGGGGCCAGATGTGGCTCTTTCTGCTCCAGTGCCCGTCTGGCCCCGCACACCAGCCCTGCTCTCAGCTCTTTCACTCTCTCTCTGCTGGTAGAGCACATCCCACAGCAGCTCTCAGCTCTGAGCAGCTCTGAGCAGCCCAAGCACATGCAGTGATTTTTTACTGTTATTATTAAGTAGACAGAAGCAGCGAGTCTCTCCCTTGTGTGTGGGATTCAAAAAACTTTCATGGAGAGAACACCTTTTTGTACAGAGGAATTGGCTTTACTTGTGGTTCATTCCAGCAGCTTTTAAATACATTTCTCCTCCTTTTAGAGTTGGGAACCATTTGCTTTATGAGCACCATTTGGATCATTTGCCTGTTGCTCGTAAAATAGACAAAGCTTTTATCCATGCCATGAATTTTTACTCACTTTATACAAAATACCAAAGGAGGGATTTGCAGTGGCCAGAATTACATCCATGAAAGAATTAACAACTAATTTAATTTTCTGCTACAATAATGGCTCCAGCAGTTTTTGATTTTGTTGATTACATTTCTCTTCTCCAAGAAATAAGAAAGCATATTAGTGGTAGCTTCTTTGTATGTACTTGCTTGTAAAAACAGACTTTTTAAAAATTGAAAATAAATAGGAATGACAAAAATATTTTATGAATTCTAATCTTTGTGGTTACTAAGTAAAGCTATGGCAAATGCAGCTTTCAGAAGCAATCAAACACCATGGTTCATGCTCAGCAAGAACAATGATTCCCATCAGCACTGGGACAGTGCAACAGAGTATTTCTTTCACAGGACTGCTGGCAACAGTCACACAAACCACCGAGGAAAAGTGGCTGCAAAATTCCCTTCTGTCACCCACGTTCATGCACCAGAGCCCCACTAAATGACAGTCACAGGATCAAGCCACTTCAACAATTCTTCTCTCAAGTCGGAAGCCAAAATTCTCTCTCCTGTGCCAAGAACCCAGCTCCAAGCTCCTGCTCATGCTGCAGGTGAGGAAAGAGAAGGAGCCCATCAGCCCTCCCTCAATGCTCCATCAGCTGTACAGGAACTGCTGGAACCAGACACTTCCCTCCAGTTTGTTCCTGCACATGAAGAGTTAACGTCTGCTGGTGCCTGAGGACCACAGCGAGCCCCTGCAGGACTGCACATAAACATCATTGATTGCAGACACAGATCGATGAGGCTTAACTATGGTGATTAGCAGCTGCCTGGATGGAGGATTTGGGAGGTTTGGCAGTGCCAGGCTGGAGACAGGACACACACACTGCACCTGGGAGCCTTTCATTTGGGAAAGGGGGAAAATCCTGTGCTCTGGAGAGCAGCAGCTGGGGGACGTCCCTACAACACCAGGCTTGCAGATTTGCAGATAGCCATCTCCTCCCTGCATGCACAAACATAAACACCACGTATCTGTGACTGCAGGGAAGAATTTATCACTTGGGAGCTTCTATATTTTAATCAGCTCTATAGATTGTCCCATGGAAGCCTGCACATTGCACCTTCTAAAGGAAAATGCACTCAGGCATGAACAGAGCTAGGAACAGAGGTGTGAGGTTTTTTCATTTCTACTCCTAATTCCTATGTTTATTTGCCACAAGCTTCAGGAGAAAAGAGGCCTCCAGAACAAACCTAACTTCTAGGATTTCATATTTCCCTGCTTCTTTCATTCCCTCACATCACCTCTGAAGCCACGAATTCCATGTGCAGTTCAGGACACTGATACACAGGCAATAAACAGCAAAAATGGCTCTGAACTCCTGCACATAAAACATTTATAATAAACAATTTGCTCAAGTAACTACGAAGGCCAAAACATTCAAACCCACTGTTTAAGAAAGATTTCATACTAATATCCACATTTCTTTGTCCCTTTTTGCATGATTAGTTATTGCTTCATTCTTGGTTTGGTCCTCATGGAACAAAAGGTTGATCTCTCAAAACAACAAACTTCCACCACTTCTTTTCTACACCAGATGCTCCCAGTTTATTGACACACCAATAAAACTACCAAAGTAGTTCTGTTTTGTTGAGTTCTGCAAAATTTTTGAGCCCATATGAAGCACAAGCCGAAGGCAAGATAATGCCAGCATTTCTCCCTTAAAAAGAAGGGAGAAATGTCCCTTCAAATAAAGGGGCACCACCAATAGTCTGGGCAGCCAAAAAACCCAAACAAATCATTTTGACATAAATAGAAGAACCACAGAGCAACCTGTTGCAACATTTCTTTGCAGGTTATTTCCACGAATACTTACAGAAGCCACCATTACAGAAAACAAGTTACCAGGAAAGTTGTTCCAGCCTACCTGTGGCTGAGTCCAGGGCTCCAAGGTTGTTTCTTTCAAAGGAGTTTGTGGCCTTCCCACTTCTTTTGTGTGCTTTTAGGAGAGAAAATACATCAATGATTATGTTAGCATTCAGCATTAATTTCCTTTAAGGGAATTAAACAGGTACAAAATCCATACAATAACATATCAATGTGTCAGGAGTGCACACATTTGGAGTAGGTTTTAGGTAATTTCTTTTTTTTTCCAGCTAAGTAACTTACACAGAGTTGCTCTATCTTTCAAGGTGTGGGTGTACACACCTTCATCTGTGTGTCCAGATAAAAAAGTTCAGACAAAAATATGAAATTATTTGCCTCCAGAGTAAAGTTCAGCAGCAGAAATTCAGAGGGAACTCAGCTCTGGTTTCTCTGCCATTTCCTTCCCAGGCTGTGTTATGCTCCCTGTAACTTAAATGGAGGAATCAAAAAGGATTTTATGGAAAACACTTTCAAAGGCTGCATTATTTGGATGTGGAGCCATGTTTTCACATGAGAGCCATTGTCTTTCCTTAATGCTCTTCAGAGCTGGAGCCAGGAGACAGAGCAGTTAAAGGCTTTCTGTGTCCTTGACTTCCCACTACTTGGAATGTTTTAAGAGCAACCACCCCAAATGAAAAATCCATATAATCAAATAGATTAACGTAGTCTTCAACAAAGAAGACTTCTGATCCTTCACACTTAGTTTTTTTACAATACCAAAACATCCTGCAATTACTTGTTAACATCTGCAATCACCCAGCTTCAACCAAAAATGTGTAAGAGTTTGGGTCCCTGGGACTGAGCATTGAATAGAATGGTGGCTCCTTTTAATTTTCCCCACATATGTTTCCAATGAGGGAACTTTACACATTGCTGTAAAGGATACAAGTCTCATATTTTATTTCTCCCTAAATTTTTGTTCTGCCATAAAGTAGAAACAGTGACACTCACAAGAATTAAAAAAAAAAAAAAAAAAAAAAATCCTCTGGTGAAATGCTTCTAAGTAGTACCAGGATTTTCCTCCTCCTGAAAAACATCCCTAATAGCCTACACTTTGAAAATATCTAATACAAATATCATATTATCCAGGTCTCACATCAGAGTGATCTAAATGTCCGTGGAGACTGAAAGGATTGATAAAGAAAAGGAGAGAGATGCCATTGGATTTTCTGCCACTCACAATAAACTATGGCTGCTTAAAAGGAAGCATTGTTTTTTTAAATACAGAATTTGTGGGCAATTTCAGTTTGCACAGAGCATTCACAGGGCTTCTTTCAAAAAAAAGAAACCCTTATTAAATGGCAATTGTGTTTTGGCAGGTTGGATTGCCTGTAATAATAGATTACAGGCAACAATTTTTACCATTTTTTGTTATCTTATTTTTTGGGGTAGCAATGGAATATGATTCATTCTTGAAATAGAACAATAAGTGCATTTCAAAAGGAAAAAGAAATAACCACAGATTTAGGGGATGCTAAACAGAGTTAAAATGAATGCATCTGGAAAGGGAAGGTTGTGTTTTTCACGTGTTCAAAAGCAAATGCATTCTACCTTATAATCTTGCTTTAATCATCAGCCATCAAAGGGACCCAAACACACAATGAAAATTATTAAACATATCAATTGTGGTGCTAAGATACCATAATAATTCCACATGGGATGGCCTGTCAGGAACTGACATTAAAAATCACACTATTTCTTGAGAAATAGCTTTTCTTGGCATTTCACACCAGTTTTTTATACAACATTTGTCCACTCAGAGAGCAAAGAGAAAAATGAATAAGCAAGTGTATGATTATATGAAGAAAACAGAGGCAAAAGTACATTTAGGTGAAACAACACAAAGTGCTTGAGTAACACTGGAAACCACGTTCTAAATCTCAGATAGGGCTTAATGAAGCCCCAAAGAACTTCATGATGAATTTTCTTTAGCCTCATTTACTTCCTAAAGTTCCCCCTACCCTGCACCTGAGACCCTCTCACCCCACTCTGAAGATAAACATCAGGAAACAGGGACAACACTCAGAAAGAGTGAAAACTGCAGATTCCAGGGTAGCTGCTGGCCAGTCAGCAGGCAAGAAGGACAAAACCAAGCAGCAGCTTCTTTATCCCTACAGACTTTGCTCCCATGGGAAAAATCTTTGTGGCTCTCACTGCAGTTGTGCACTGCTGTTCCAGAGCTCTAGAAATGAAAAGCCCTGCGTGCAGATCTGCTCTGCCCTGGAGCACCCACATTTGCATGATCACTTTCCAGCATGGACAAACACGTTCTGCACGAGCTGTGAGCCCACAGGGGACAGCAGGCACCGACCCAGCTCCTGCACCAGTGACAGGAGGCAAATCCTGTGCAGCTCCAGCTCCCCACGTGTGAAAGGTGCTCAGAGCTCCCTGCTCCTACAGGAGCTGCAGCTGGAGCACAGAGCTCCTCACTCACCCCTCGCTGAGACACACACACTGCTAATGGATCACACCAGCAGCACTCATCCTCGAGTTCTCCTTTCTCTGCCATAAAGAAGGATGTGGTAATGAGAGAATCCTCCCAGGAGCTTCTTTCTTCCAGCACAGATAAAGAAGCTCTTACTAAAACTGGGAAGTTTTTGGAAGCCTTTATCCCCTCATTTTGCTTGGGGCCTCTTCCTACAGCCTTCTGCAGCTTGCCCAAATCCTCTGAAGGAACAATAGACTGTGCCCACAGCCTTTTGTTTATGTTCTCTCCACTTGCTCAACTCGACATTTAAGTTTCCCACATAGAAGAAAACTGTGCTCATAATGAGATAAAGATGGAATGATTTCAACCTGCATATTACATTATGGTTCCAGCAGTGCCATTAGAGCTCCCTCAGCCCTTGTACACGCACCAATTACAATTTCTCCAGCAGGCAGGCCTGACTGGTGGAATAAATGAGGTTCTTTCCATGTCTGACGAACCACCTGCCACTGCTGTAAAGCCAACTCCTATTCCATGAGGACGGGGCATTCCTGGACAGCTGATTCTGCTCCTACAGCTCATCCAGCTCCTCCTGAGATCCCCTCTCTGCTGGAGATGAGGGAGACACATTTTGCTCTAAATCCTTACCTGTCACTGCTGTGGTACAGACACCGAGTGAGGCAAAAAATAAGACAAGGAACCACATAAAATCTTGCTGGCTGTAAAAGCTTCCTTTATCTCTGTGATCCCTTTTGTCCACTGGGAAATGAAATAATTTCAACTCTTCCCCAAGTCCTGTCTACATCAAGTCCAATTTTCAGGTATTTTCAATATGAAAAAAGTTTTGGTTTGCTGAGCCATCATACAGCCAGTCCCATTAGTCTTCCACCTGACCACCTAGAAATTACCCTGATCAGTGGTGTTAGCAATCAATAAAGTCCAGCATAATAACCAGGTAGTAAAAAGACTGTGTGCAAAATATTTTGCTGATATTTGGAATTTTTCTGTCTCGTTGTAACAGCAAAAGAAAGCTTTAATATTTAATCAAAGCAGTTATTAAATATTTTTTTAGGGGAAAATGAAATTCATCATGAATATTTCCTGTTGTTTATTAGGAGCAATAAGTTAACAAACATATAATTACTTGTGACAACTTGACAGGTAATATCCAGGCTTCCAAAACCTACCAGAGAAAATGAACTGTAAAAGAGATTTTAAAGGTTATGAAAGCCAGGGTTTTAAGTCAAATATCATTTTTGTCTTTAATGGAATGCTGCATCTGGATGCTTCAGAGTGGTCCTCACTCTGAAACACGAGGGGAGATCTTTGGTGCATCTGAGGTAATTCAAACTGATAAGTTTTCATTCTAATACTAAATACTGGATTTGTTCAGCTGGATAGATGTTACCTCCATTCCATCCTGCTTCTCTGTTGACAAGGTTTTGCTTTTCTTCAAAGCAAATCTGGACTTATTAGTGTTAAAAAGGAGAAATAAAAAGTTACTACATGACAACTTTGGTTTATCTATTCTGATTTCTGGAAAAGCCCTAGAATTACCTAGGCAGATACTACGACCATAATTCTAATGGTTATTGATTATTATGAGAAGTAAAAGCAGACTGAAATTCCAAGATAATACCATGCTTTTTCTCTGGTGCCTTAGGAAACTGCTACAGCAGCATTAAAATTGTCTGACTCCAAGTGTCCCACTCCTGCACTTCAGAGGAAAGGAAAAAAAACCAAAAATACTTTATGAAACAATCTTTCAAAGTGAAAACTTATATGGCTTGAAGTGAAATTTAGGAAACAAACAGCAAAAGACATTTGGTAAGTTGTACATCAGCTGTGTTACATTATCATAATAGAGTTGGGATTGCAAATGTTTATCTATTTTTGGGCCAACTTCTGTCTGCCAAAAGCTACATTTTTAGATAGGAAGTGCACTCTTTACTATTTTCCTGTCCCACATTTTAATCAGGAAATGAGGTATACTGATTTTAGTGTCCAGATAGAATATCTTTGCACTGAGACAGAGGAACCCTGGAAGCCTGAGGAGGAGATTATCTCCATTAACAATGCCTCCCTCTTGCCCCTAAGTTGATTTCAGCTAATTGGATTCCTGCAGTCCTCTCCTTCAGCCTCCCAAGGTCCTTCATGTAGAAGGTGAACAGAAGGGTTAATTTTAGTGACAATAGCATAGGTTTATGTAACAGACTGCTAAATCACATTACTCTGGAGTTTCCAAGATTTGTGTGTTCATATATAAAGAAAGCCATAGGACAGCTGAAATGAAGATGTCCTTAAGGGTTCCTAAGGGAAGGTTTTTGCTTTGTGTTCGAGAAACAAAGGTCTGCCTTTTGCCAAAGGACAGAAATACAAATAAACACATGGATGAAAATCCCTTTGTGGAGATATCAGTGAGGAACCCACAAGTCCAGAGCCCTGATATGTAATTTAGGAGCGATAGGAACAATCGGCTTTCCAGAGGAAACAGCAACCTGGAATCACCACTGACAACTTCTACACTGGCTTTTTTTTGGCTGTAACTGATGATGCCTTAGGTTTTAACTTTTATATTTTTCAAATTCTGTACTGCTTAGAGTGTAACTCTGCAGTTCCTTGTAGCCTGGAATTTCTGCTCTCTCGTGCTGGGCAGACACAACAAAGCCTCTCCAGGCTTTGCCTTCAAGGACAGCCAGGCTCTTCTAGGCCCAAAATGTGTAACCCAAAGACTCTAAGGGGGGAGCAAGCTGAGGGGAATTACATCATTGAACTGGGGCTTTAATTGGAGAATTAACCCTGATATGCAAATGAACCAAACCTATAAAGGTGTGAAGAACTCGTGACCTGGGGTCCATCTTGGGGTCCATTTTTGGAGGCAGCCTCTGGCTCACCAGGGAGTACCCTGAAGGCCTTTCAAATAAATACCTATCTTTATTCCCTTACTCTTGTCTAGTCTTTGTTTCTAGGTGGCTGGAGAAGGCACCATAACAACTGCAGCTCCATGTCTGAAAGTACCAAAAAGCCTCTCAGCAATTCCTTGGGCTACAAAGCCACAGTTTAACCCAGCAAGTCTCTGATGGTGCTGCCAACAGGCAGCTTTTACCTTGCAAGTACTTCTTCAGAGATGCCATAAATCACCCAGTGCACATCCAGCATTAGGGCATCATTTCCAGAAGTGCAGCACACCCACAGCTGTTACACTATTCCTGCAGAGAAATCAGCCTTTGGCTTACTTATTCCCCTTCCAATCTATCTGGGAGCAAAGCTGGTGCAGGGCAGGAGGCAGAGGAGTGGGAGATAAAGGCAGGGTGTGGGGTGTAGCACACCAGGAATGCTCAGAGGTTTAACAAAGCCTGACACAATATTTGCCAGATGGTTCTGTACCGGATTGTAAAACTTTAAACTAATCTTCATTTAAGAGTTTTAAGGGCTGTATCCCTCTTCTAAAGCCTCTTGCTCTTTTGCCTGGTTGATTCTGGTAAATTATAGATCAGACTTTAGAAAACTGCTTCCATGAGCAGCGGCTCCTTAAATCTCAGCTAAACTGAGCAAGAAGATTACATGTTATTATGATGTAGCACAGCAGGATTTTTGTACAGCAAACATAATGATGTAGAGAAGGATAAAACTATCATTCTGCACAAGGAGGTCATCCCCAGAAGAAAAATGCCCTTTATCCAGCAGCCAAATCCATCCCTACATGGTAAATCTTCACTGGGCAAATGCTTTTTCTTAATGGCTCTGTAAAGAAACCCAAGCACAAGCAAAAACCCAAATCGGCACCTCAGGATTCAACCATCAAGCATTGTACCACAAAGGAGATGTCATTAGGGAGAAATTAGTCTAAATACTACTAGAAAAAAGTATCTATTCCAAGGGCAATATTAGGGTACATGTGTCTTGTTGGTTTTATGCAAGGAGAAAGGATTTCC
This sequence comes from Monarcha castaneiventris obscurior, assembly GCA_026261815.1. Taxonomy (NCBI): domain Eukaryota; kingdom Metazoa; phylum Chordata; class Aves; order Passeriformes; family Monarchidae; genus Monarcha; species Monarcha castaneiventris. The sequence goes on from JAMPIT010000550.1 coordinate 2,734,122, forward strand.
TGTGAATCCCAAGGGATATGTCAGATAGTGTATGCAGCATTAAAAATCAAAATGCTCACTAATCTTACAAGCACATATATATACTTTTAATTTTAAATCAAATACAGTTCACATGGAAAAGCACAAAGCAAAGCCACTACACTCATGTGGAGAAATTCTTTCCACCTGCTATTTGTATTTGCACTCCTACACAGTATCCTCCCAGCTGAAATCCTAGTAGAGAGAGAATTGCATATTCCAGACACCACACGATGACAAAGTTGAAGTGGGAACAACAGAGAATAAATCCAGGTGCTCAGTAACCAGCAGTAGCAAAATTGCAAAAAAATATCAAGAGACTGAGACCACCAGGTTCGGCAAGCTGATACAGGAATTTGATACTAAAATTGTGGCTTATCAATCTTTTGAACAGGTGATGCAAATGCTGGAGTCTATTCAGCTCTAAGTCAGCAGCCCATTGAAATTGCTCTAATTTTCCTTCCCTGTACATGATTTTGAATGCAGTGTAGTAATGTCAAATGAATGACCTCCTTCTTCTCTTTTTTTTTTTTTAATTGAAACATTATTTTCTGCACATGAAAGCTTTTGACTGAAAAGCAATCAGGTGTGATATTCACAGCTCTGGTCTTTTCAAAATGTCATGCACAGGAATTATACGGATTCATCCTAAAGCTTCCTGTAGGAATAGCAGCATTTTGAAATGCCTACAAAAAATGCCTGTGAGAATATGCTAGTGAAGGCTGTTGCACAACTGATTTTATCACATCCAAACTGCAATCAGAAACTGTGTTATCCTTCTGTTTTATCGTGCACATCATTGCTTATAAACTTAAGCGAGTTCCCCAAATTTCAAATATAATAAAGAAATTCTTAATCAATGCACGGTTAAATGCTTTCTGATGTAAAAATGGAGGATTTCCACAAATTCAGATAATCCTAAAGGAGAAAAATTTCCTTCACATTTCCTAAACACAGAGCTTTTTTAGTTCATACATGTAAAAATCTTAGTGGTAATAGCTGGTAAAATATGTTTACACTACAGGTTCTGGCTTGAAAGTATTTACACATATAAAACTAATGTGACATTAGATGCTAAGGTATTCTTACACCAAGTGAAAGGGGGGAAAAAAGAACATCATATCAAACAGCTTGTTTTACTTGCCTGAGCTCTACTTAGCTTTTAAAGAACGAATATAAATGTACACAAATCCGTTTTGTGGCTCAGATATAAAGCATCGTGTTAAAAATGTAGTACATGGTAGCAAAACTACAAAATTTTATATTCCTGCATGTTTTCTCCAGAGCTGTTAAAATCCACATTTCTTGTTATATCCTGTCATAAAAATAGTTTTTCTTTCTGCAGGTTATTCAGGAAAAAACAGCAGAGCCCCTGCTCAGATCCACCTTGTCCAAATGTGGGGTTTTTTTCCAGGGCTTGTCATTTTCTTTCTTTGTGGCATGACTAAGTTATACTTTACAGAAATCCAGCTTCTTATAAAGAACATTTACAATTTAAATTGCTCTTTCTCTCTGAACATTAAGTCTGAATTGGATAAAGTTGTTAAAAGCTAAGGCTTCCTAGTTTTTTTACTAATCAAGCAAACCCAAATTACATTATCAGAGTCAGCCAGGAGTAGCGAGGACCTGGCTGCTGGAGAAAGGCCTGAATGGGAATCTCACACACTGATTACAGCCAGGGGAGAATGGCTGACCAACCTCCACACTTTCAGCTTTGAAGTGTGGCAGAACTAAGGAAAATGTGCCACCTTAAATTAGATTTTCCCAGAAAGTTGATAAATAGGCTTACTCATAAAGAGCAGCAAGACTAATCTGCAATTCTCCTGACATTAGACAACATGATCTATAGAAGCCTTGTTGGATCATCAGTTCTTTTCATTTGATGTCATCCTATTTATATTCCTTATCCCCAGCTGTGACTATTCGTCTTCTAAAACATGTTTGATTTTTCTAGTACATATTGTAGCTCTTAGTATATGAAGCAAAATAAAAAGTCAGATCGTTTTTCAGGTGGCAGGAGAGTGTCCAGAACAGGCATCCCTACCATAAATAATCCCTCGAGAGATAAAGAAATATGTTTGGAAATGCTTTCACTTTTCCTTATCGTGACTTTGAGTAAATTATTCAGCCTCTATCCTAACCTGTGGCACGGAATTCAGACAGGATGCAAAGAATGTGACTTGTTAAAGAGGGAGGAGAAGGGGGAGGCAGCTGGGAGTGCCCAGGAGTGAGGGGAGATAAGAGTGGCTCAGTTGCTCCAAGGCACATCCGTGCAAGGAGGATCCCTCGGCCACTTAAGCCAAGAGTGTCTGGGGATTGGAGCAGCACAGCTTGGGAAAAACATGTGAGTCCTTTGTAACTTTACATGGGGTCAGGGTAGAACCCAAAATCCCTGCATTATTCTAGTAAAATCCTTTAAAAGTTGTACTGCATTTTTGTTAAGCACAAAGTGGTGCCTGCAGCCTAGCTGCTGCTTCTTCCCTTCCCTTGGACAGCTCTGCACAGCAGCTTCCCATCAAGAAAAAACAATACAAACATTCTCTTTCACTCGTTCTTAGTGGGAAAGTGCCATCACAGATACCCACAAAGCCCCATCATGATTCCCCCAATACTCCTCTGTTATACCAACCCCATCCCCACTCTTTGTCAGAAATCCTTTCTGAAGTCACAGGAAGCATTCTACCTTGATGTCACAGGTTTTGCTGCAGGTTGCTGTCAAGAGAATAGTCATTCTATTTCAAGAAGAATAAGAAATTTATAACCATTGTTTTTTCTTCAGCTAAACATAACAAATCAAATCATTACAAAATTATTTCTCTTGCTGACCTATATAATGTGTCTGCTATTCTGCCTTTCTGGAAGGAGGGAACGTAAAATTCATCAGGAGCCTCAGCAGGCTGGGGAAGCTGCACTGAATAAAGAGATTTTGGAAGTCCTGACAGACTCAGGGCCAAGGTCCACCAGTGCCAGAATTTCCCTGGCTCGTGGGTGGCTCCATAACTATGGCAGATTTGTGTCTTTGGGGCATGGAGGCAGGACAGGAGTGCAAATCAGACAGGCTCAGAAGCATTCTCAGAGGGGTTTGAGGCTTTGTACTTTGAAGGGTTTATGGGCTCCCCCAGGGATATTCAGGGAAGTTCTTATAACAGAGACAAGCTCTCATTATATTCTAGATATCATTACAAGATATCTGGCCCAGATATTGGGTTGGCTTTAAATGTTAAATATTTAATACAATAACTACTTCTGTTTCATCTGTGATTTTGTCCCTGCCCTGACCAGAGATTTGCTCAGAGCAGGGTCAAGCAGCAGAGGCAGAGGTCACCTGCTCCTGTGGCAGCCAGCACCAAGGGTCCCCCACAGCAGATGAAGCCACAAATCCAAAGCTCACTTTGAATCACCCTCTTGTTTATCCTGCAGAAAATAATGCATCCCAGTGGATTAAGGAAAACAATATCACTATTGTCGCTGCTGCTCTTTACACAGAGCTCCTATGCATTAAGGAAAATGGCAATTTGTTTATTAGGGGCAATTACTTTCATTCTTCTAGATGACAAACTCCAGGAAAAAATTGAGCTTTTAGAAATAGTTAATGAGACAAAAATCATTAAGGCATCATTCTGAAGCAAGTTGAAGCGTTTGCATATCTCACATGAGAGATCTGCAAATAAACACAGGGAACATATGAAAGCAAAATCCATGGAATGCGGCCATCACTGGATTTCTAAACTGTGTACACTGAATTCTTACTTGTCCTCGATTAAGCACACATTCAGTGCAATAACATATGGCAGTGAAATCAGACATAGTAACTGCTTTTATTAAATTAAATAGTTTTATAAAAGTGTGTTACTCTGTCCAGATGCAACAGACTGGGAAAAACTTCACTTATAGAGTTTGTAATGTAAGACTTGTATGCTCTTCTCTAATACCTATGATGTTTGTATTCTGTAAAAAAAAAACCCATTCTGTTATCTCTGGGTTACTGCACTAAATCTCCTGGCAAAAATTCTTAAGGAATTCTTAAAGAATATGAAACACTTTCACATGTAAATACATGACAGTGACCCTTAAACCTTATCAGATTATGCTCCATGTTTTTTATTATTCCAGTTCCTACACCTCACAGATTACTCGCTGAACTGAAAGATCTGAACCTGCATCAAGTGACTTTTCTAGCGACAACAGTAGTTCAAGGATCAAGAAAGAAAAAAAAAGGCAAACAAAAACCAAACCAAAACCCCAAAGCATCAAACCCAACCAAGTAACCCAAAAATCTTCTGGGTCTGTACTCTTTATTTTTCCAGACTGTTTGATCTTTTAAATGCAAGTATAGCATTATATTTTGTGTGAATTGAAACATAATCACCAAGAGAAATCAAACAAAAGATACTGAAACAACCTAAGTAAGGATTTGTTCCACAATCCTTTAAGTATTCTTGCCATTTCCGTTACAATGTAAATAAAGATAAAATGCCTTTATTACAAGGATATAAAGATGTTATGATATATCTCTACATATATAAAAGCCTCAGAATTCAAAGGTAAAAATAAAATTTTTCCTATCTTTACTCTCCCAGGCTTATCTCAAAGGGAGCAGTTGGGAAGAAGGAAGAGGCCGTGTAACACGTGTTGACTGAACCAAATGGAATTTTCCAGGCAGGGCAGACAGGCTGGCTGTGCTCTCTGCAGCTGAGAGCTGCTCAGAATGAGTGAAGTGGAGCTCAAAAACTGAACACCATGAACTTTTCATGTCCTTCAAAACTCCCGTGTCCAGCTCTGATGCAGCAGTGGCACAAACACCCTCAGCAAGGTTCCCATCAGCCAGCCCAAGGAACCTGTGCTGACAACAGCCTGAAACTGCCAGCACATTCTGTTTCCTGACTGAACAAAGAGTTGGAGCGAAAAAGAAAATGAGAAGAACGAAAAATGTCACTGCTGCTCAGTCAGTGGGTGCTCAGAGACACTGCTGATTAATGTATTAACTGAAGAGCCCAAAAAGACAAACCTTTTGAATCAGGGAATGAAAAGACATTTGTTCTCCTTTGTAGACAAACACTGATTATACCAGGGAAATTTAACCACTGCAAATAGAAAAATCACAGCTAAAATAATTAATAAAAGTGGTAAATGACATACAAAGGAAATGACATAAAAGAGTTCCCTCAAAACCACCTGCTTATGATACACAGCAAAATGAGCATGTGTCACGCGACTGATGTGAGACAAAAGATCAACAGCGATGGAGGAAGACTTCTGGAAAGCTGAAGATCAAATAAAAACCACAAAACCGTTTTCTGTGTTAAATATGTATGATAAACATCAGCTGCAAGACAACAGACCTAATCCTGCCTTGTCCTGAATCCTGAGAGTGAGGAATTTTACATAACCTTGCATCTCTCTTTCAGGGAACTTCTTCAGGAAATATGTTACATCAGCGAATTTTTAGTCACTTTTTAAACAATCTTAGCAAGGCCAAGAGCAGTAAATAGAAAAGTTTCATGACATTATATTTTTTTCCTAACACATCAATGAACTGCTCTACAAATTCAATTGTCTGTCTCTCTCCTTGTACCCAAGTCATCCCACAGAGAATCTGGGCTCATCTTTACTAGACAAAATATCAATAATACAGAATTCATATTTCAACTTCCATTCAGATTATGTCTAGAAATGCAGGAACTATGACATATAAATATAATAATATCATATTATTTAAAAAACAGACAAAAACTACTGTGGAAATAATTTTTCTACTTCTTTATTTACACATTTTTCCTGCATTTACCTCTTACAAAAATTCTCAATTGTAGAGATTCCATTGATACTCACTTTAGGGAAACCAGTTTCTTTCAGCAAAAATTAGTGTGGAAGAATCTTATCATCCTAAGCTAAAATGGCTATAAAGGAAATTACACAGCTCAAGTAAAGCCTTAAATAGTTATCTCCTTACAAAAGTTTAATATGATATCTTAACCAGAAATCAGACCAGCTTTAAAAAATGGTAACATTTCCCACCCAGAAACACATTTGAATTTGATTTTTTTTTTCTTTTCCCTTACTTTCTCAGTCCTTATGATTCTCTCTCTAGTTTATAAAATCTCTTCAAGCAATTTTCTGCCAACAATTGGCTTCTTTAATCTACCTCTATCATAAATTCCCAACCACAAGAGTAGAGTCTTTGCTGCTTTAGATCTGCATTTAATTCCACATTCCTTCCTTTCATTTCACAAATGTCCACCTTTATCTGCATCATTTTACTTTGGGGCATCATTTAACTTAGTCCTCCCTCGCCAGAAGTCCTCTCAGACCCTCCCACAAACTTCTGGCTTCAGTGAATTGATTTGCTGTCTCCTCTAACTATCCTCCACAACAAATCAATCCCTTGACTCTTGCAACTTTTCTGAAGCCTCACCTCTTGCCTGCAAGAGGAAAGTTGTAATCACCCTTTATTTGCATTTCTCTGTGGCAATGAAGAAAGATTGATTTAGGATTAAGCATTTGCCATCAGAGCTGGGATCAGACAGAGCCAATTGACCCCTCAGTCCTCCCAGTCGCTGCCATGACTTTCCATCAGAGCTGGAACATGGCTGGAGCACTGAGACTCTGCTGCCACATGCAAAGAAGCTCTTCAAACCCACCCTCTCACACAGACCAACATCCACCACAGTGAGGACTTCTCTTGGGAAATGCCTTTCCACCTCACACTCTGGGAATACTTCATTCACTTTGTTCCATTTGTCTCACTGTTAGAGTGATACAGGAAAAAATAATAAAAAGCTCATCATGAAAAAAAAATTTTAAAAACCAGGATCTAGGACTTGATCTCAACTGACTGATTACTAGAATCAGCCACACAAAAAATACAGTTAAAAAGCTCACTTTTAAAGAGCTTCTGTACCCCAGCTGTCCAGACCATGATTAAGACTGAGCTGCTCAGACTTCTTGGAGCAAGTCCATAAACTTCATATGAGAGAATTTTGTATTTTGGGAAGATCACCACATCCTCAGAAAAGTCAGAAAGATGATAAGAAAATGGATACAGATATGGTAAACATATCTCTCCTACAGAAATACTGGAATGAGTGGTGCTCTTCCTCTTAGAAGAAAATGGAAAGCAAAGGATCTGTGTAGTGACACCCAGGTGTGTTTGTAGGTCCAGTAAGTTATACAGTCACTGCTCACAAAATTCTAGGTGAAGAAGTGGAGGAATTAAATTATTATGCTGGTTTTTACAGGAATAATCTTGTGCGCTCTTGGTTGGAGTGCTGGGCACATCAGGGATTGCACAACATGGCATTAAAGAGCAATAATATTCAGAGCTATAATAATTAAGACAAAATAGACATGATCTCCAGAGAGCAGTGCAGAACCTTATTTTCCAGCACCTTTAAGCTATTCTAGGCTGTGGGAGTGAGATCTTTATAAGTGATAATTCCACCCTATGGCACTTCCAACACATTTTTCATAAACAACTCACATTTGCCCGTGTTAGTTCTCGTGTACTTTACAGTTTTAGCAACACAGCGTTTCTTGTTTCTGCAGATTTGCATTTGTCCACACACATTTGATGTGAGCTGGCAAACCCTGGCTCATCTCCAGGGCCAAGCAGCCCCGGAACAGCACAAGATCTCCTGCTGACAAGAGAGCTCTGCCAAGATGTCACTGTGTGTGCTCCAGTGACTTAATTTCAGTCAAGTCAGAGCTCTGAGGACGCGACTCTCTGGGTGTGGGCAGGGCACAGCACAGCACTCCATGGCTCTCATCACAGCCCACTCCCAAACCACCACGGGCTCATGGCCACAGCACCAGCAAAACCTGTGGAATCACTGAATCATTCAAAAGTTGCTATTCCAGTAAGTTCCACAGCGTGGAAAACTGTGTTTCAGCAATAATACAAGTAGTTAAAGGAGGAAACCATCAGGTAGGAGCAGGAGGTGTGCTGTGCTGTCCTGCAGGGTGTGAAGTGATGGTCAGCTGCCAACCCCACACGTTTCTGACTCTCAGAGAAATCAACTGCAAGTTTCATGAGAGACAGCTCTAAGTTGCAATACTTTTAACATGAAGTGAAAAAAATAATTTAAAAAAAAGTATTTCAGAGAATTTAAAATGAAGACAGAACTAAACGTGCTGGGGCATTAGGGTCAGCTCCCTAATGCACAGCACACATTCACTAGCACAAAAAGCTTTTACGGTTTCCTGAGGCTCAACATGCTCTTTGCTGCTTTTAGATGTCAACAGGTTCATCCTAACCATGCCCTCAGCATTCCTAAATCACAATTATTATCAGCCAGTGCTGTGTGAACAAACCTGGAGAAGTTAACCACAAACACCCTGTTCCCAGCACTGCACACACTTCTGAGTTTGAAACGTGAACTCCCAAGATTGACACAGAGGGCAGGCGTGCAGAGATCACCTCGCTTAGCCCAAAAAAACCTGACCTGTGCTGACCTTGGCCTCGTGAACCCAATGTGAAAAGTTACTGAAAGGTTCTCCATCGGAATCATTAACTGCTCCATAACTCAGAGGAAACAGGCAGAGCAGAGCTGCAGCAAAAAGACTCAGCCCTGGAGTGTTTCCTGCTGGCTGCCCTCCACAGCCGCTCCTAGAGCCAGGGAAAAACATGATTCAGGTGTTTGTACTCTACCAATAACCCCCCAATCCCTGATGCTGGGGATAAATCCAAACTGACTACGTGTTTTCAAGGATTCTTCCAAAGCTGAAATCTTTCCTACAGTGTAGGGCTGTGTGAGACAACAGACTCAACTCGAGGACATGGTCATTATTCTCACTTCCAGATGAGGTATCTCTAGCCCAGCAAAGCCATGGCTGCATTCATTCCTCCTTCTCTGACCCTGCTTTCCCAGGCTGGAGGTTTGCTGGCACTCACAGCTTACACCTGTACTCACAGAGATACACGTTTAGGTTTCTTTCATGCAAAGATGACCACTCAGCCGAAGTCACCAGCCCATGAAAAAAAAATCTTCTAGAATCTAATTTTTAAAACCTTTTTATCGAGGCTGTATAAAGGGGGATTTATTTGTGAGATCCCCACCAATTTAAAACAATGCTATAAAATCCCATACCTGTAAATATCTTTTTTTTTTTTCATTTTTTGTTCCCCAGAAACCCAGGAATACATGCCCACTTGTACAGAACTTACACTGTGGTATTTGGCAGCATGACAACCACATTTTATAGAAGTTGTCACCAAGAGACTTGTTCTGGCCAGCATAAATTTGCTTACCACAAACGGGCATGTGCAGGAATGTCCCACCAGCAGGAAATGGCTTTGTCTATACTCCGTGACAACTGTGGTCATGAAGTAAGGATACTTCCAACTCCACTGAAATTCTTTGAAATTCCCTAGCCTGCTGTTTTGTTTGTGTTGGAATAAACCCAAACCTCTCAGCCCAGATCTACTTTCCCAAGGAACTCTCAAAGCTCATCTTTTGTGCCCAATATCTTTATGAAACACAAAACAACCAGAGATGTCTGTGCTGCTGTTTATTCACATTATGTTAGGTGGTACTGGGTGCCAGCACACCATAAAATACTAATAATTATTAAAATATTAAGGTTTATCTTTTTCCCCTACAGGGCATAATACAGCCTGCATTTACTTTATAAAATACTCATACTTTGAGTTTTTATCAATCTTTATAGTTTTGGTATATGAATAAAACCACTACTACCCTAACCCTATACCTCCTTTGTACTATATATACATACATATATATATATATATATATATGCGACAGGTTAGGCAATAAAGAGTGCTGTATAGCTTAAAGGTAAATAAGAATAGGAATTTGCTGAAATGCTTAATTGTACAAAACCGAGTTCATTTGTTTCAGTTATGCAACTATTATGAATTTCAAAATCTCAGTGTATAGCTCCAAAAGTTTTTTGGGGTTTTGGTTTTTTGTGTTTTTTTTTTTTAAATTAAGTAACCTTCTCCAGTCTCTGGAAAATTTTAAACATCACAGGTGCAACATAATTGCAGAACTACAAAGATGCCTTGTGACTGACATGACACTAATAGTCCTTGTGGGTGTATCTTTATCTTAAGACAGGATGAAAACTTTGTTTTCTGTTTTTTTTTTGTCAGAAAGTGCTTGTTGTGGGCTCCTTATTTTAAAAACACATTTTCTCACAGCTTTTCTTCCTCTTTTTGAAGCTGACCAACTACTTCAGCACTCCAGATAAAAGACAGCAAGCAGGCCTTCTATTGAACTCCAATGATTAAATTACTAAACTAAACCTTCTTGCAGTGAGAGTTGAAGTTCAAACATTTATTTCATTTCTCTCACTTTCCCATCCTTTTAGTTATCTCTTACCAGGCATCTGGATTACCACCATCAATAAAAATTGGTTTGTGCCATTAGGCAGGGGTCAGCATGTTGAAAAGAGTCCACATCTAATTATATAGATTTACAATTACAGCTGTGTAAAACACTTAACATCCAGGTGTTAAAGCTGTAACTTAGAGCCTGTACTGAAATAATTACAGCAGTGGATGCCGTGCTCACTCTGTTCCTTGGAGATAAGCAGTGAAGAGGAGATAAGCAGTGTGGGAGCCACTCCCAGTTACTGTCCTGGCACATGGGGAGATGGCCCAGCCCCAGCCCCAGCCCCAACCTGAGAATGGCACCGTTCAACAGGGCTTTAATGCTTGGGAGATAAAGCAGAACCTCACAACTCATCACCCCTTCCCACAAGGGATCCACCCGGGCTGCCCTCCAGGAACCCCCTCCCAGCACCCTGGAGCTCCTCTCACCCTCAGTGCTTCCCTGCAGTCCCTTTCTAGCAGAAGATTCTATGCCAGGTTTCACCCTGCTTGTGTTACAGCCATCCAAACCATTGAAGAGGAGAATTCACAACACAACTGAACCATAAAACAACCATCTCCTCGATTTTCAGATCAAGTAGCCAGTGAGAAACTTCCAAAACCCTCCTGGTAAGAACAACACTACCCAATTACTAAGTTAATACAACATTTTTTCTCTAAAGTCTTTCAAGAACACCTAGGAACCTTCGGAAAGCTCTTCTGGTGCCTGTCATGATGAACGGCTCCAGTAAATACATTTTAGAAGCTGAAAGATAAAGATCTGGATTTCTCTTTTGTCTGGAAGGCTTTGTCTATATCCTCTTTCCCCTCCCCTGCTGATGCCTCCAAAATACAAAGACTCCAGAGACTCAGACCTGTGGAAGTCACAGACTAAGCTTGGTTTCCTTACAGGTCTGCTTTAATGTGAAATCTCTTGCTTTCCTCTTTGCTTTCTCTTTTTTTTTTACATGCTTTAGCCACAGAGCTAATTCATCCTTATAGACAAATAGTGCCCATTTTAACTTCAACACAAAATGCTTTGTTTGGAAAAATTGCAGAAAGATCAAATTAAGACAGTATACACCCGTGTGCATCACCATTTTCATTTAACTAGGCTGTTAAGTAGAATAAGGCAGCAATCTTTTCACTTCATTTCTCCCAACAGATGCTAATAAGAGAAAGATATGAGCATTTTAAACTTGAGAGGTCAACAGGTTCTCTAAAGGTGAAGTAGAGATATTTCTATTACGGTTTTTATTCAAGTATCACTGTGGGAAAAGGCAAGTGCTACCTTACACATGATGGATCCATCACATTATGCCTGTTACCACAAGCATTAGCCCCACTCTGAGCCTTGCTATTTCTTGAAGGAAAAGAGTCATCTCAAATCTCTTGGTAAGTGCTGTGAAGGGTATTTCATTTACTTACATACACATGGTCCTGAACTGAATGCTCAGCCAGAGTGAAAGATGGCATCTGAAATATTAACTGTCCAGTCCTAGAAGAGATAACTTGTAGAAGAGATAACTTGTCTACTTACCTACTGATTTTTTTTTTAATCTCTCTTGGATTATTGTTTTTTGTTGTTGTTTTTAGGGTTTCTTCTTTTTAAGATTATATATGCTTGACGATATTTTATAGCTCTTTCAAATGCAACCAAGTAATTAATTCTTCAACGGAAAGACTACAGAGATAGCAATTAATCAAATCATTCTCACCCTACATAAGCATTATCATCCTGTGTGCTTTTATCTTCGGTTTTGAAAAAAAAAATGAAAAGATTAAGTGCATTTTTCAAGGTGGCAGGATGAGAAATTCATAGAAAGAGACTTAACATCTCCTAACACCAAAACATTTAATCTAGCATACTGGTAATGTTCTAGTTGAAAGACGCCTTGACCCTCCTGCACAATATCACGTGCATGTTTCATTTCCAACATCAATCCTTCAACAAGTGTTGATTTAACCCTCTTAAGTAGGCAAAGCCATGTATTGCAATGGAGCAGGAAGGTGCAACCCTGCTGTTCATGTCCAGGAATTATTTTACTCAGGCAGGGATATGTATTTCCAGAGCAGATGCTTTAGAATTTGTGTCTTTGATTAAATTCCTGAAGAGACATATTTGAAAATACTTGCAGTAATAAGGCAAATTCAGACTATAGGAAGTTACAGGCACAACTGTTACATGAATTTTTTATGCCAGTTCTAGATACAACACAGACTACAGCAAATGTTAAATGCTTATGCTATAGCTCCAGTTCTGTCTCTAATTTGTGTCACAGATCTTGCAAATTGCTCATTCAATAGCACACACATATTTAACAATAACAACTCTACTCATTTGACACAGAGGATTATTCAGCCCAACAAAGACTACCCAATTTCACCAATGTAGTAAGAAGTCAGACAAAAACTTCCTCCACTCAAAGTACAAAACATGAACTGCAGTAGAAAGAAAGAAGAAACAAATGGAATGGAGCTGAGGAAACATCAGGAGTTACTCATCTTGGAAGTATCAATCCAATCAGAAAAAAAGAAGTTAAAATGTCTTCAGAAAAAAGTTCACTCTAAATTAAAAATTTAGAAAGTCTCTGATATATTTATGAAGAGATATTTAAACTTGGAAGAATATTTTCTGCTCTGTTGAAGACCTCTTGCACAGCATACACTGTTTCATAATGGCCAACTCCTATTTCGAAGATGTTTTTTAACAGTAAGTTGCCAAAGTTTCCAAGACTTTCATAGTTTTTATGCATTTGTTTTTATTTTTGATTCTTCAACAGGAGACCTCCCAAGTTACTGATCTCATGATAATTTGTCATGACAGCACAAGAAAGATTTCACAGGTGTCTACAGCAAGGCACCTGCTTCTTCTGCTAAGAATCAAGAAGTGCAGGAGCAATACTCCATGAATGCCTCCTCCCATGCTGCTGCAGTTATTTTGGAACGTGCTCTTCCCCTAATGGAGCAGATGACTCCTTTGTCTCCGTGACTCTTTACAACCTGCACGTACTGTACACGAGGCACAGCTCCGGGGCTCCAATTGAGCTTGAAAGTTAATGTTCCTGTAAATCACCAACTGCCAAAGCCAGCTACACCATTTACCTTGGGACTCTTTTCTGAAAGTTAGCACAGAGGGATTTACCAATCTTTATTTCTTTATAGGATGTTCCTAGTTATTTATTGGCTCTTTTTTTCTCGCCTAAAGCACCTTAAAATTAATAAAAACAAGACGGCACAGCCTTAACATTCTACCACTGGAATAACTTCCTGGAATTCAATAAACATAACAGGAGACAACCACTGCTCTGACCCAACCCAGCAGCTAAAGACAGACATTACTCAACACCCATGGTGAAAGACCAGCTCATTCTTATCTCTTATGTTGCCAAGTTACATTGAGCAGAGTATTTAAAATTAACGACTGGAAGAGACAAAATTTAAGCCATGGCATCAACAGAGAGAAGGTTCAAACCCCAGAGGAGCCTGGAGTCTGTGCAATGGTCTGCAGCTGGAGCACAGTGAAGTGGTTGGTGACCAGTGCAAGTGCCTTTGCCCTCTGTGTGCCAGGAGTTTCAGGCTAGCTTCAATTTGGTCTCAATATCCACAACCACTCTTCACTGAAGCACAGCTGTCCCCCTGAAGTGCAATCCTTCACTTTATTTTACCTGAAAACAAGCCCAGTTTGACGCTCCCAAAGCATTTCATGGAGTGTAGTGGGACACAGGAATTACAGAACACCTGATCTGAACTAAAATGCAGAGACCCCTTCAGCATCCTTCTGGCAAATCCAGGATCAGTTCCCAAGTATTCAGTAAAATTCAATATTGTCAAGAGACTGCTTGTTTTATCCTGTTCAGTATCTCCCAACTTATAGCCAACAGTTTTTGCAATTTAGGATCAGTTAAAATCATTTGGCTGCTGTTTGTAATTAGTGATTTCAGTTAAGCAATCCCAGAGAGACAACAAGGCGACAAAGTAGTCTCAGGTTGGGTGCATTTGATAAACAGCATTTGGACAGGATGCCATGTAAGAAGAGACAGTGCCAGGACACCACAGGGAGTCCAAACACTTGTCGGTAGTTAAGGGAAAAGAAAAATCTGCCTCACATCAATTTCAGGAGAAACAAAAAGTTTTTACTAAAATAAGGTCTTGAAATTATCAACTTTGCTGTCTTCTTTAAATTAGTGGAGGACCTCTATGGCATTACAAAGTTATAAACAGCCCTTCAAAAAATATTATTGGCATTGTCACTTCATGCCCAGGTTTATTATGGGTCATATTTCTACCTAGATTGCAAGACTATTGTAATGTTTTAGGCCGGCAAGAATTAGTAAAAACAATACATAAATAATAGAGCTTGCAACTGAAATCAGGGTATTTGAGGGAAGGAAAGGAAAGGTAGGTACAGGTTGTTAAGTGACAGGGAACTGATTACTTTAATGCTCATAATAATAAGACCTGCCAAGAGAATAAGGAATAGAGTCATCAGTTTACTACCAGTGGTGACATTGCTTGTTGTCATGCAGCAGACTAATTGCCTCTTTTGTCAGGTATGAATTCCTTGCACAAAGATGTTAAAGGCAATGAGGCCTGGCCAAGAAGATACTCTGATTCTCAAAGGCTTCTACTAAAATTCCTTATCAGGTTTGTTTATCATTTATTGGGTTCTGGCTTTTCAGAGCAAGGGATAGAAGTGAGACAGAAAGTGTTACCCAGCAATTTGCCAGCCTTTATATAATAACCTAAAGCATGTATCCATTTCTTTTAGAGAACACAAAGCATTTAATCATTCCTGAAAGACCTACTTATCAAGCTGAATTACTTTAAGCATCTTCCTATAAATCACAGAGTATTTTTTTGCTTCCAGAAATGAAACTTCTACTGCAATGAGTGAAAATGTCAGCAAACAAACACATCCTACCACTCTACTCCTCTAACTTCTTACAATGCCTGGTCTATGAATAAATTTCTTGCTGAGCAATATTAGTCCAAAATAAAAGAATTAATCATTAACACATCACCTCCTTAATCCTTAACTTTAGCAGCCCACCAGTTCTGGGAAAAACTGCTTCTATCTTCATGATTTTTTTACTCTTCTCTTTGCAGCACACACTGAAACATGTTCTGCTGTCCACCTGGAATGATGCAACTCAATAAAATCATTCCTATTGATCAGGATTTACTATTTTGCATTATCAGGCTGTACATCAAATTACCAGCCCGCAACAAAGAATTAGACCAGACCAAAGAGTTTTGACCTACAAAACCCAAAGCACTTGTACCAAACAGAATTTCTAACATTAACTTCTGACTTACAAAGTATAATCCATGTTTTGTTTCCTTATGAAAAGGGATTTATTTTTAAA
This sequence comes from Monarcha castaneiventris obscurior, assembly GCA_026261815.1. Lineage (NCBI taxonomy): Eukaryota > Metazoa > Chordata > Aves > Passeriformes > Monarchidae > Monarcha > Monarcha castaneiventris. The sequence continues at coordinate 2,749,839 of JAMPIT010000550.1, forward strand.
TTACAACTTTTAGGGTTTCTCTGTGGTAGCATATACCTTCAGGTACTTATGAAAATTAAATTTAGGTTATTTGGGAAGCATATTCATTTCTTTTCTATGAAATATTCCCTACAGAATTTTATCATAAGAACTTCATCCAGCTGCCACTTGTGAGTACTTTCAAAATACACCTTATCAGCACCAAGCCATAAAACGTTTATCCCAAGCAAGGCCAACATGATAACACACATGGGCTCCCTAAGGGATATCACTGCTTTTTTGGGCAAAAACACCCTCAGTTTTTAACAAATCCCAAAAAAATTTCATCGGAATATTACAGAAGTTACCAGGACCTTCCCAACAAATAAAACACCAGCAGCAGCTCCAAGCACAAGGCAGTTCAGTTTAGCTGTGTTTTAACATCATGAGAATGTTTGGCTTAGCTCAAAATCTCCTAAATCCGTGACTGAACTCCATAACTGTTAATGAGGACTTTTGTTTCCAAACATTTGTGCTGGGTTTTTAACATCTCCACTGTTACTTTACACCTCAGAGCACTTCCTTACTGAACTCACTTCACATCTGAAGCCATTTCCAAACACAATTCGATCAGATTGGCTTCAAATCAAGGAGAAAACAGAATTTGTCAGTGGACACAACAGGCCCCATTTTAGGTACACAGTTAAATTAACAAGGAAGGAGTTTATTCCACTTTCTTGATCCTAATTTGGATGGCATGATGGCTCTGACAAGTCTGAGATGCTTTCAGTAGGAGGGTGTTTAGAAATCACTTGCCATTGAGGAGAATACTTTTCATGCATTCAAGAGAGACAATTACTCTCCATTTTCACACGTTTTAGGACATGTATGTTTGGAAACAAAAGAAATTCATTAATCCAGCAAGGACAACCCAGCAGGCTTGAATTAGAACCAATTTTAGCAACAACAGCAAAATCACCAAAGTTTCCAAAGTATTCTGGTCTTTTATTTAGGCTGTGTATGTTTAGACTGATAAATAATTGCAAGATTGAAGAGAACTGTGAAGGTTTTATCTTAGGCAAGTAAGCAAGCTGAAACAAAACTTTACAGGGGGGAAAAAATAGGGGAAAAAAGCCAACAAAACCAAAACAGAGATTGTGTTTTTAGCCTTCTCTAAGTTGACTGAGACATTTTGAGCATTCAAAGCATTCATGAAGTGTTCATGAAGCGTAACAGAAGCTACATAAGCAAACATAAATCTGCTATATCGTTTAATAACCTTAGGGAGGAAAAAAAAAAAAATCAGTTGTTCTGCTTGAAACTCTTCAGGTACAATATTTGAAAAAGCCAAAGAGCAATTCAAACAAAAGTAAATAGGATTAGTTCCTTGTAGCCCTGCTAAAATGGTGAAGACATGTCACTGTGTTCTAAGTATTAAAGAAAAAACCTCTCCCTGTTCAATTTGTTAAAATATGTTTCTTTGGGGACAACATTTACCAGCTGTGGGATTTAATTTGTTCCTTTTCCCTCACCACTTCATGGCTTCATGGTCAATGAACACTCCCCTCAATAACCTGCAGAGACCTCACTGGTGGCTTCCTCATTTTTGGACATTCCCGCCTTCTCCTGGTTGCAAACACCTAGAAAATACATCCCCAGATCTACTCCATCTTGAAAAGGAACGTGCTTGCTGAAGTTTTCAGAGACCAATCTTTATAACAGTTAAATTTGAAGGAAAAAAAAGCAACAACAAAAAAAAAACACCCGCCAAAACCTCACCAAGAGAAGAAAGACTCACAAAGAATTTTTCTCACCAAGAACATTAGTGATTTTAAAACTACAAAAATTGGAAAAACAAAGGGGAACAAAGTACAATAAAACATTTAACAGTCAGATTCTACACTAACCAGAGGTGTTGGTGCTAAAACAAACAACCTCTCTCCCACCTTCCACAGAGCTGGTCCCCTGGAAAGTTCTGATTCAGGATCTTTCTTTACTAGGGTTTAAGAACTTGGTGCACCCTTTCTGGCTTAAACAGCCTCCCTCCTACTCACAGAATCACTGTCCTGACAGATAATGAAATAGGACCTCTATTTCAGCAGCACTATTTCATTTCCCAGAGAACACTCACTCCGCCTCAATAATGCAGGTACCTCATGACACCCAAAGTTCCCTTCTCTTGGCCACCTCGTTCCCTGAATTGCCCAGCTTCTGGCAGTCTGTCACACTGGGGGACAGAGTACCCTGCCTGGAAACTGATAAATGAAGCACTGAAAGAAGCTCTGGAGTTTGTCCCATCTTCTGAGATTATTAAGTTTGCAGTTTAGTAGATGTCTTTAGCACTCGAAGTCAATGTCAATGAAGAATTCTTCAGATGAAGTGAAATAGAAGAACATATTAACTCTTGAAAAGGGGGGATTTAAGGGATGTTTGCAACCTGCTTTGGAGTGCTTGTATTTCTGATCCAGAAATTAAGTTTTCAAAATAATATTTATGGTGACTGAGGAGCATTTGGTGCTGGGAGCCTGAGGCAAGGGAAATGTTACATTCACCATGCAGCACAGAGAACAGGAACAGGTACAACGAAACCCAGGCTTTGCTTATTTATGGCAAGTGCAAAAGCACAAAAATCACAGGAAAAAAAGCCCTCATCACAAGATATATAAACTTGGATATTCTTTTGCAGAAATTGAGCAGGAAAGCATGTCAGGAAGCCCAAGCCCCTGGGAAAACTCAACTGGCTACACCCCATGAAGAAGCCACCACCCTACACCTGTCAAGATGCAGGCTGCACAGACTCAGGCTGCACAGCCACCCCCAGTGATTTCCAGAAGAAGATGGGATGGGAAGGTCTGGGAAACACTAAAACAGGGGCAATATTCAGGTGCAGGCAGCTGGCAGCTGCTTTTATGTGAGCTCCTGTCACACTGGCAGTGGTGTGGGATGATTGGGGATGGAGATCACGGCTGGGACAGAGACAGGACATGGAGCCCAAGCACACTGGGGCTTTGTGCCTGCTGCAGGAGGAGGTGTCAGCTGGTATTAAACATGAGTGACTGTAGCAAGGGCAAAATAAAAATACATTTGCTCAAGAAAGGAGGATTTGTCATAACAAAGAGATTTTTTAAGTCATTAAAACCAGAAACCTCCTGACCTTCCAGTCAACTGCAGACGGGGGACATTCTGTTTCTGAACTATGCAAATGGCCATACAAAACCCAAGAATTTTTATTATCCTTTTCCATATGCATAAACCACACATCCCCATTTTAAAATTGCATTATACTGTGGCCTTCTAACTCTGAGTGACTGTTGCTAGCTAAGTTTCATCATTTAATATGTAGCACCTGCATTTGGCATAATAAAATTAAGCATTCCCTTGGAAATCAGATAGCTGGAATGCTTCTGTTTCTTTTTTAGACAAGGAGAAGACTTACCTCCACATTAGCACCTTTGATGTTGACTTTTCATCAGTAATAGAGAACGTGGTTTAAAAATTAAAAACCCAAACATCAAAATGCATTAAAAAGCTGTTAGAACTGTGCAGTGAAGTAACAGAACAAAGCCACCAGATTCGAAAGCTGCTTCTGCTCTTTAGGATCTGATTAAAAAACCCAAACCTGTTTGGGAAAGAAAGCAAAGTAATCTCCACGAACTTTCTGCCAGTATAGCTAAAGCTGGCTATTATCAAAGAAACAAATGTCTGGATTCAGACACAAGCTTAGCTCCTTTAGCTCTAATTAAACCTTCCTTCAGAAGACTGTCCTATGCTAGGTGCCAATTAAAGGGAAAAATCCCATGTTTATATAGTTTTCCAAATATTTCCAAGCCTTGGGTGGGCCGCCTGGTGCAGCCCTGCAGGACAGGGAAGGAAGAAGGGTTCTTTTGGAATGCCTGGAGAAATAGCAAGGGCTGTGTCTCCTGCTGCCAAGACAAACCAAGCCTCATGAGCCCTGAAACGGAACATTCTCAGAAACTCATTCCAAATTTGAGCACCTACCCTGGTAAAGGATTTAATTTAAGTAGACTGGGGGATGTTCACAGGTACTTTTTCAGCTCCCCTTAGGCCAACACCTCTGATCAATCATTCTGAATGCTGTTAAGTACACGTATGGAAAACAAATCCTCTGTTTCACCATCTTTTCCTTTGCCAAAATACACAAATGCCAGCTGTGATCATGACGTGAGTGGTACATTTAAAACACACTGTCAGGAGAGATGGGAGCTGCAGCAAAGGAAAAGGAACTGGCAAGGGAGATTAGAGAGATTTGAGCCACCTCTTGACCAGGTTTAGCAGCAAGGTAAGTCCTTGGACATGCAGAGAAATCAGAATTTGTGGTAAAATTGTTAGGCTTGGACAAACTCCCTTCCTACTGTATCCTAGTGGCAACTGACTCCTGAAGGAAAACAGCTAAAAAAATAAACCCACAGTGCTTAAGAAAGTGAACCACACAATAAAGCAGTCACAAATCCAGTGGGGAAAATGTAGAGTGACACTTGAGATAGGAGAGATGCACAGAAAATGCTCAGAAAGAATGGGGGCAAAAAACCCCAAAGGCTTTGCTAACCCAGTGAGCATTTCCAACACGGTTGCAGAGTGCCCTGTTTAAGGTACTGAGAACATTTAACAAGCTCATTCCAAGCTGCCTGCTCTGAATGACAGCAAAAACACAGCAGCTCCAGCAGGACAAAGTGAAAGCAGAGCAGCAAAGTAGAGGATGTTTGTCCTCCTGGAAGACATCAACAGACCCTGCAGGCATTTAGGGTCTCGCTGACCTACAGGTGCACAGCACAAACCAGGCATTTCTTCCCCTTCCCACCCTACAGGGTTATTGCCCTCTTAGTAATAGGGTTATTCATCTGCAAATGCTTTTCTGCAATCACCAGAGAAGCTCCAGGTGAAGGGAGGAAAAGCAGAATTTGCAAGAGTTGAATCCTCTGCCCTGGCAGCTCCAGGTCCCACTCCGTGTCCTGTGAGTGCCTAGCCCACATCCCTGCTCGAGGTGTTTCTGGATTGCTTTTCACCCTCGGCAGTTTTATAGCAACAAAGCGATTTTATGATCCCAGCACAGTTATGAATCACTTCACAGGTTTCTGGGGTGAAACACAAACTGTTTAACATTGCAGAGCAAGTTACATAATTGTTCACAAGATGGAATCAAGGAGGCTGTATCTAATTAAAAGTACATGGGGAATCTACTGTAAGCAGAAGGTATTGTAATTATCTTGTTTCGATGCAAATGTATCCAGTAATGAGTACAGCAAAAGCAAAGTATCTTCCCTTTCCCTTCAGGGACACACAGGTGAAGGTGGAAACACTTCTGATAATACTGCACATGTAAACACAAAAAATCCCCCAAACAGACAAAAAAACAACCAACCAACAAAACAAACCACCAATCTGCCAAAACCCATACAAAAAAAGTCTCAGATGTCTGAGTTTTTAACGGGAAAACTCAATCCAAATTTTAACTTTAGCAAGTTATAGCATTAAATGCACATGTGCAGGGCTCTTCTGGATATTGCAAGCTAAGAAGCAGCTGCAAAATGCCAAACTAAGAAATAATCACAAAACATATCAATAAAAGCTTTGCTTAAAATATATTATATTATTTAAATATTATTTGCTTCACGTCCTTGAAAAAGCATGCATGCGATTGAAAGTTATATTCTGAGTTTGGTTATTCTGTGGCACAGAACTGCAATTCATGGTTTGGTTTTTTTCACATTACCTAGATATAATTGCATGGAATTGAACCAATTCTCAGTGAAGAAATGCTGTTGATCATCAACCCCACCAATGCAAAGGGATGTTTAGCAAGGGCTCAGCCTTCCTGCCTCAGTACTTGACCTGTTTTCTTCTCCTTGGACATGGCAGACCTGGCAGGACCTTTGGGAGGTCTCCTGAGATCAGCTCTGCTCCTTCAGCACCAGTGAAGAACTGACTTTTAGCTCCTTGCTCAAACAACATGGAAGGGTAAATATAAGATCTGAATATAAGATCTAAAAATCCCCAACAACAACAAAACAAATATAGTTGTAGATAAATCAGGCTTAAGAGAATCTACTGAGTGATTCCAGCAGCTTAATGTGAGCATCGAGAAATCCCCACCAAGTTTAAACACACATTCCCAGAGAAATCCTGCCTTGTGTGAAGCTGTGTTTCTTTACTCACTCTTGATGTGAAATATCACAACTTACATTTATGAAGCTATAGCCTAACCTTATCAATGTTTAATTTGTGTTTGATTTGAGTGGGATTTATATACATGTCAACTTCTGCAATGTGACTGGAGCACACAGAGACAAACCTAGGAGGAAATGAAGGAAGATTTATCCAAAAGTTCAAATCACACTGCCTTGCCAACCCGCAAAGACTGGGGGAGGAGGAAGTTAAAAACTAAGCAAATAAATGTACTTATGCTTACAAAAATCTATTTATATTATCTGTAATCCATTTAATTAGAAAGCAAATCCCTCTCCTATATACCTCTACTCCAGTACAAGCACAACTTTGCTGTGATAAGGGATTAAACCAGAATGAGGGATAAGAAACAGTGATATCTCCAACATGACAAAATGTGTTCTTACGAGTTCTCAAAGTGCCTGGAAGCAAATCCTAAGGGCAATTTGCTTTTTCATGCATCTCCACTGAAACTTTTCGTGCTATGTCCACAGCTGTGGTGAGCCCTACACGAAGCTGATGGGACAGGCCACAGACATGGCTGGTCTAGGATGTGTTCTTTAAGATGACAAAATAAATATTTATGAATACTTAAGAAAATCAGAAAAAAAAAAATCTTGAAATCATTATCAAGCCTGCTGACAGTTGAACACAGCAGCTCTATGCGAACCCTAACAATCTGTTTTCAGCAAAACTTATCAATGGCCCTGTGTTTCCATAGGATGAGTCTCCAGTCCTTGGACTCTTGGGGTTTTTTTTTTCTTTTTTCTAAAGGTCAGGTAAAAGTTTAGAAGCCGAGTCTGCATGAAAACACGCAACCAAAATAGGGAAGACTGTTTCAGGCTATACAGGTCTGAAAGAAAGTCCAACTTAATTTGCAATAATCTACTTGACAAAACAAGACAAAGTCAAAGAAGAGAAAGAAGGGAGATCTGTGTGTCTTTTGTGGTTATATCAAACACTGTAAAGAAGACAACATCACACTGAGGTTAATTGGAAAAAAGGAAATTATTCTAAAAATTTCAAATCAATGGAAGAAAAACAACAACTTCTATCTATTTAAATTAAGTGCTCCAGACCAGATGAAAGCAACCGATGAAAAGCACATTGTTTGATAAGGTCACTTATTTGCAAGACAGGTGATCAGTATTCATTAAAAAGGAAAGGGAAAACAAGAGAAAGGGTAAAAGTGAGAGTTGTGTTATTCACTAGCACAGAAGCACAGCGACAGCTTTAACCAGCTTTTATTGAAATGTTTCCTCTGCCTTTCCCTCGGCAACAAATGAAACAATCTCGTAACAAACTCTAACGAACGCCTAACAAGCACACACCAAACCTTTGGCAACTCCTCTGCACACCCCGACCTGCGGCAGGTCAAGGAAATTCCAGCAGTTTTTCCTCCCGATGATCTCTGTTTTAATGAACAGCTGTCTCTGAGAAGTCTGGAATTCGCCAAGAACTGCCATGTCTTGGTTTCTGAAATGCTCCAGCCTAATCTTGAGATGTTTCTGCATAAATCAGCAGTGCTCCTAGAATTCCTAATTCCCTTCATCACTCCTTGCAGGCCAGCAGGGCTGGGTGTGTTCATCCTCTCGCTGCAGCTCTGGCCCATTTCTCACCAATTAACCTCCAACTGGCCAGAGACTTTAGGGTGAACTGAGTCATTTGTTCTATTTCCTCCTCAGACAAACCTTCTAGACTTGTTGGGGAAGAGAAAAAGTCCACTTGATCAGTGAAATAGGTTAGTGCAGGAAAAGTCTGGGAAAATGACTGCCAAGTATAAAGCAGAAGAAGGGGAAGAAAAAAGAGGAAAAAAAGGAAAAAAAAAAAAGGAAGGTGGGGGTAGGGGACTGCTGAGGTAAAACTGAAAAGCAGAATTCACTTGGGAAAAACAATATAAAGTCTCTCGTCAGCTGGGGATTCACCCATACACAAAAGAATAAAATAGAAACTGAATAACAGAGTGACCTGTGCTGGAAGGGACCTTACAGATGAGTTAGTTACACCCCCCCTGCCATGGCAGGGACACTCAACCACTGACAAAACGAGGTTCTGACATAAACTAAAACACTGACCAAACCAAGAAATAACGAAAAAAAAAAAAAATCTTTTCCGTGGTCCCTAACACACAAAAAAACCAATGGTAGAGATCAGAAAAAGAAAATTAAAATCCATCTGTTGTATTTGTATTAGCACAAATCTGGTTCTATAGATGCTGAGTCAATAGATTAAAACAAAACCAAACAAAATAACTCCACACTTTGCTGGGAAATCCTATAAGCACTTGTTAGAAGCAAACCTTTGACTTCCTGCTTCAAAATTCCCAGTGGATAATTGTCAGTAGTGCTTTGTCATCGTGTAGCTCAAACAGCTGAACACAGCTCCTGCTCCTATAACCACAGCCCCATTTCTCTGCAGAATCCATCAACCACACACAAAACAAAGCACTTTAAACCTTAAGCTCACAACAGCTCTTCAGCTCTACAGAGGCAGCAATTCTAACAAGCTAATGCCACACACAATACTTGTTTCTACATTAGTTCTATACAAGGAGCTGTTAAAAAATAACTGTGCAGGTGTTGCATCACAGCAGTGCCTATAAAGCACCAGAAATGCCCTTCTGAAGGGTCTCTCCTGGCTGCAGGGAAGTGGCTGACTGGGGAATGTCTCTGGGCTCCCAAGGCTGGAGCAAACCAAGAGTGAGTGATTGAAACATTCACCAGCTCCAAGCACAGCTCAGCTGACCAGTGAGCTCCTGGGTCATCAATAATTTGATTTTCAGAGGTCCTTCCTGGTAGAATGTCTACACTGTGGCTTTCAACCATGCATGAGAAACAAGCTGCTTGCAGTAGAAAGTGTTCATGGAATTCTCACCAAATCCCGAGGTCTATTTCAATCTAAGTAAAAATAAATACATTCCTTCTGCCTAGATACATGGCAATTTCCCTAATAAGTCTATTACTTAAAATCAACAGGTTTACTCACCTGATTAACTGCTTATAAATATACACTTCAGTGTTCTAAGATTAATTTTTAAATGGTTGGGATAGGATTTAACTCACCATATATTCAGCCTGTAAACACATGACAGTTGCAGAATCTTTGTTTCCAGAATGAGCTGTTCCTCCTCTTCCTGCAAATTTACTCTCCATAGCATTATAACAATCTCCCTGATTTCTATAGGTACAGCTGACATGGGAACATGTAACAATGGGAAACAATTACCACACATCCAACGTCCCCTGGGACCTCTAAAGCCTTTTGCCCTCTGTTTGTCAGTTTAACAGAGCTCAGATCCTGACAAGAGCTAATTAATATTCCAGAAAGGTAAATTTGCCTTCACACCCCCAGCAGTGCCATGGAGGTGTTTGCACCCTGTGCTCATAATAAATAAATTAAAGGCACTGGATGCCATTTGGGCAGCCCTGTACAGGCTTTCAAAGAGTGACCAACAAGCAATTTCCCCACTCCTAGTCTCTTTTAAGGATATTTGGTCAATGGATCAGCATCCTAACTCAGGCTAACACTGGGCAGTCAATGTTATTTCCCAGCTGATGTCATGGAGCTGCCTGCCATGAGAACCCTGCTCAGGCACAGATGGCACAAAACATGAAATTTCTTGGAAACTACATAAACTCGGTGGAAAAAAAAAGAGATTAATATGATTGCCTAAAAATTAAATTATTATTATCTAGAACTCAGAGGCTCAAACCCACCAATTCTTTCTGGATCACTAACAAAGCTGTATCTGAAAGAAGATCACGACTTCATCAGCTCCAGTGGGGCCTCAAGAGGAGCAGAAGACAAAGAGCAGAGACCAGCAAAATGCTCAAAAGTTTAGGAGGTGAGATATTGGGGGTGAGTTAAGAGTGCAGCTGTGCTTTACAAAAGGCTAAGAGGGAACATTAGAAATGGTAAAATATTTGTCTTTAGGGAGCAGTGATGTGTCAGGAGTGCCCCCAAAGGCTGCTGACCTGTTTGGTTCTGCCTTTTATGTGGAATTGGATCAGTTCAGCATTATCTCCACAGCCTGGGCAGGAGTCTGTATTTGTACTGAGCTGCACAAGATCCAAAAGGATCACTCCTGTCAGGTTAAAGCAAGTATTATTCAAAGTTTGCTTCAGGTAGAGGAAAAGAGTACTTTATTTCTCTTTACTTCAAGCCCTGTAGTAGAAAATATGATTATAGGGATTAGTGAAGACTTTGCCAGTTGTTCCATTGCTCAGCCTTCAGAGGTGATGCAATGCAAACCACACTCTAAAATATTGAATGCTGAGAAAGGAATTCCTCAGGACCTTATCTTAGGGGAGGATTCTTTCTTCTGCAAAGCAAAAGCAGCAGCACCTGCACTCAGTGGTTCAGAAGGTGTCTCAGCGTGCCACACTGCCCTGAAATATCTTTTTATCTCATTCAAGATGATCCTTTGGTCAGGAAGTAACTTTCAGGACCAGGTTTCTCAGCTGCAGGACCCTCTCCTTACTGTACAGGAGAGGGAAACCCTGTGTTTAGGATTCCATTACAGGGGCAGAGGTCACACACAAGTTGAGTTCTGTAGTGCAGGATTTAATCCTTCAAAGTCTTATAGTACTCAAAACCTCAAAATTCCTCAGTTTAAAGAAATACCTATAAAAGACAACTGAAGCATCCAATCTTTTTCTATAGGAAGAATTTCTTGTTTTCCCACATCCCTGAAAAGATTAGCTATCTTTCCCATGCCAGCACAGGAGAGCCTTTAAACTACAAGAAAGATTAGCATCACTCTCCTGAGATAGACGGCCTCATCACAACCAATTTGTCACAATGATAGTCTAATTAAATGCATTATTCTTCTGCAGCAAAGAAGTGAACACTTGACATGTTTGAGTTAGACATACAAGTCTTCCCCTCTTCCTCAATCCATACCTTTCTGTGCAATGGCAGGCCCACAGGGAACACTCTGGGCCTTCATTTACAGTGAAATCAGTGAATGTAAGAGGCATTTTTTTTTTTCAAAACCACTTTCTGTAATGGTTGGATGAATAAAGCCCATGTGTTCACAGGGATCGTGCTTCAGGGTAAACACTGAAGTTAGCTTTGGCTGGTCCCTTCAATCAAAACATTTCTGTTACTCTACATCAAGCAAAATGAAAGCACCAGTGCCTCAAGGAAAATGTATAATACAGGCCTGAGATGTCACATTGACCTGGAAGGTGGGAGCAGCTAGCTGGCTATTGTCTTCAGTAAATACAAGGTCAAATGGCCAATTTTTCCTCACAGGTATGAGAGGGACAGTGCTTTTCCCTAATACCATTTTAATACCATAAATCAAGCAGCAAATCAGGGAAATTTTGCCTTTTTCATGAGCCTGGGAGAATTTAGTTGCAAGCTGGAAGCTTGCAAGTGATGTTTTGGGAAACCAACAGGAAAGATGGAATATGGAAGAGTCCTTTGCCTACAGGGACCCACTGGGAATCCCAAATACAAGAGAGGATGAGGAGTGGATCTCCCAGAACTGGTGGCTATTTTTTCAAAAACGGTCATCACACATTTGGCTACTGCTCCCACAATGATCACATGAACAACAGAGTAGGAGAAGCAGCAACCTGACTTAACTGAACTTCTACTTACACCAAACTTTTCAATTCTTATGCTCATTTGATCAGACTTGTTCGATTTTCTGTAACAAAAGATTACAAGATCCTGCATCCTTTAGAGCACCAGCAAACCTGCACCATCTTAGAGAGACTGAGAGTGAAAATCAGATTAACCTGGCATAAAAGTATTTCAAGTATTCCTTAAATGAGCCATCCTCACACAACATCAAACAGCAACGACTTCTGCAGGTAGAACCCCAAAACTCCATCACAATAACACATCAATAAATGTTTTCATAACAGCTTTATCCCTAGAAGGTGCTGCTTGGCTTTTCCCTTAAAGCCCAGAAGGAAATTGAGCATGCAGTTAAATGGAAATCCCCATTGGAACCCCCCCATTTGTAATGTAGGAATCACTGAGGTGTTTATTGCACTGGGGTCAGAGTGCTCAGCCCCTCTGGTTCCATTATTCCAGAGCAGCTGAGACCCTTCAGCATTACAGGCTGAACCAGTCTGAAAGAAAATACAACATGCAAAGAGACAAGTAATGAGAGAAAGTTTAAAAAAAAAAAAGAAACAAAAAAAAGAAACATTTTTCTGTTTTCAACCTGGCTCCTAAACTGTGTATCCAGGCCCAAATCTGCTCCAGCTATATGCTCATTCGCCAACATACACACTGAAAAGAAAAAATACAACAAAAACCAAAAAAACCCACAAAAACCAATCCCATTTTGGAGTCTGGGCTAAAACACAAAGGAAAATCCCACCGGCCAACCACGTCTTTCTTCACAGAACACTCTACAGAACTGTCCATGGCTGTAAGTGAATTATTCCTCAGCATACTATATTTGTGCCATCTGCCTGCCAAGTCAGTGCCCCATCAGCGTTTAACTCATCATTTTGTCTGTTCCAGGAGAAATAAAGAGCCTTTCTTAGTCAGTCTAAGCCAGATCCCATTCTCCAGCAATTTAAAGGCTCAGACTTTTCACTCCAAACACGGGTACAGCCTTTTACTACAGATACAACATAAAAAAGAACAGGCACCTCTGTGTTTCCTGCTGGCACATCTCCCTTGCATATGCCATAAAAATTACATCGTGGCTTCCACAGGAAAAGTCTCCACACACTGTTTGGTGATCTTTGAAAAAGATTTTGTAGTGAAGCTGGATGCACGGTACCATTTATTTAGAAGGGCAAAACCTCAATAAGCCTGGTGGGTGAGGAGCTCAACCTACGTTAATGGCTAAGGAAAAATAATCAGCATGAATTCCTGGTTAAAACTGGGAGCTGGAGTGTATAATCATACCCAAATCAGAAGGGAGGTGGCAGAACAGTCGGCATCTCCACAAGCCAATCACCACAAGTTGTAAAACATCTCCATTTTCCATGATGGGATTACATGCCTTGCATTGCGTGGCATCGTTCACTGGTTTATAAATGCAGGGTTTCGAGTGGCTTTACAAGGAGGAAAATGAAAATGATAAATGCTTTCCCTGAGCATCCCCTCAGCAGAAGCAGAACTTCTGTGCATTGTCTGTATCTGTTCATCACAGATTTGGGCAGATTTAGATGGAGGCAGAGAACTGCAGTGTTCATCGAAGAGAGACAGCTCTCAGCACCTGGGCCCCCACCAACATTTTATAGTCAGCACAGACTAACACTCTGCAGAGCACTGCAATACTTAAAGAATGATTAAATATTGCTGATACTCAATATTAATTAAAACTAAAAGCATTTTAGTACCTTTACACTTTTTCTTCTTCGCTGATTCTTTCCTCAGATTACAATGAAAAAGGCAATTTTAAGCCACATTCTTCTCTGTCAGTCTAGACTTTACTTAATTTATCACTGTAGCACTTCATGAACAGAAATGCTAAAATGCTGAAGATTTTGAGTTTAGTGTTTTAATTAACTTCATTTATTTTTATTTAAATTGTTACCTCTTATATTGATTTTTAAAAAATATTTAAGCTTTTCTGGAGCCAACGTTAGCCTGCAGGGAAGCCTAATTAAAAACAAAAATCCAGCAAACACTGCACACCCTTCCCCGCCACCAAAAAAAAACCCACACCTAAAAAACCAAAACCGAAACAACCAAAAAACTGCCACCCAAATTTAAGCTGTATAAAGACAGAAATATGAAACTTTCTCCTCCTTGTAAATTCTGAATAATACCTCACCACCTCAGGTAACCTGAATGTAGGTTTCTAAATTCCACGCTGGCTTGTTTCAGCCACTATTTCTCTGTTTTCATGTAATTATTTGATTCTATTAGAAACTGATGAAAAAAGAGGAGTGGCACAGCATTTTCCTTAATTCTTCATTATGATTTTCCAGTGGTTCCCTGGGCACACAGATATCAACACCTGCACGTGGCACTCAATGTTTGACAGACCTGGGGGTGCCCAGCCCATGGCTGGACTCAACCTTGGGGGATTTTTCCAGCCTTAATGATTCCATATCACACCTTACATTGTGAAAGATCAAAGAGCTTTAAGGAGTGGTGTAATTCCATTAAGATCATTTCAGCTGTCACACCTGGGCTTTGCAGCAATTCTGCCATCACAGGCTCACCACAACACGGAGCAAATTCTGTACAGCAGCCACGACATCCAGGGGGATCAGCAGTGCAAGGACAGCTCACACAACCTCAGACTCACAGGAATAAGGTGTAACAAAGCTTTGGCTTGATAGAACACACCTGAATTGGGCTGGGGCACTTTCTGTTCGTGCAGATTTACTGGTGGTCTTTCAGTGTCCCAAAAGCAGCAAAACTCGAGTCCCACAAGTCTCCCAAGAGCCACTGATACTGGCTGTCAGTGATAAATAAAATTATTGGCTAACAGAGCTGCTTAAACCCATGCCAGAGCACACTGAGGGATATTTTAGGGGGTTCATTTGCTCTCTCTACTAGAAAAAGCAGGATTCTTTAGTGTGCACAGCATTATTCCCTCAATTAAAAACATTCTTGTCTGCAACAGATATGCCACATTAAGAAAGGTTAAAGCCAGAAGGACCCCATTTTGTTAGATTACAGCAGAATTAATTGATGTGTTTAATCAAAGAGATGCTTCCTGGCAATAGCATAAAGCTTCTCTTCTCCAGGGATGGTCCCAACCTCGCTGGCAGACTGGAGGATTTTAAACAAATACAAAACAATACCAGGAAGTGCAGGCTACTGTCTGAGCCCTGTGTTTATGCAACCCCTTTGGAGAGTGGAAATTCCTACAGCTCCTCTCTGTTTTCCTTACATATATTATTCATCTACTCTTAGCAGGAGACAGAAATCAGTAAGAGCTACATTGACAGTAGTTGTAAAATCACAAATATGCTAAAAGCTCACAAATAGAAGAGAAATACAATTTTACTTGGTTATGTTAAAATTAGAGTTTACAATATTGTTCACAATCCAATGCCTGTCCTACAGGAGGAAAAAAAAAATAAAAAAAAAGATGCCTATGAGAACAAGTTTTGGCCAAATCTCATCCTTTGCTTTCATTTCCTCTTACAGAAAGCTTATGTCTTGAGTTATTTCTGCCAAGTACTTTTTTGAAATTGAAGTTTGTGTACTTGCAATGTCTATTTCTAAACTAATCCATCATTCAACAGCAA
The DNA here is from genome assembly GCA_026261815.1 of Monarcha castaneiventris obscurior. Taxonomy (NCBI): domain Eukaryota; kingdom Metazoa; phylum Chordata; class Aves; order Passeriformes; family Monarchidae; genus Monarcha; species Monarcha castaneiventris. The sequence continues at coordinate 2,765,165 of JAMPIT010000550.1, forward strand.
ATAAATGAAGAGTGATGAGAAATAAAAAGATTCTTTATGCAATATGAGCACACATCACCATTTTTATTAGTGCCTTCTAATAAAATCTTTTAAAATCTATGTGCTGACCAGAGGGGAAAAACAAAACAAACCAAACCCCTAAACTCTTCACGGTCTTTGGCAGTGAATCACCAACCACAATTGCTAAAACCTGAACTTCATACTCCCCCACTTCATGTAAGTTTAAATGGACTGAAGTATTTGGGGAGTTGGATATAGAAGAATTTGAGAGTTTTTCTCTGAAGAGAATGGCAGAATGCAGAGCAAAGCATTTCATTACAAAGAAGCAGTGAAGTTCATCGAGCAACAATTCCCATCATTATCTCATGCATTTCCCAGGATGCCATTGCAGTCACACTGAAAAAGCAGCTATTGATATTCTAATTAGAAAAACTTTTAGAGACTGAAGTTCCTAGAAGGGACTGAAATTTTCAGACCATACATTTCTTAGGAAAGAAATTCTAGCTCCTGAGCCATAAATAGAAGTTTATATTGATGAAACAGCCAATAACAACTCGACAGAGCTTGCTGGTTTTTAATCTGCTCTGCTAAGAAACCATCTTGGGATGCCAGTCCAGTGTATTGTCCATGTAACCCCAAATAACTCCCTCACAGTTGTTAGGAACCCATAGTTGCTTTTTTTTTTGTGTGTGTGTGTTTTTTTTTTTGTTTTGTTGGTTTTTTTTTTTTTGGTTTGGTTTTCCTTTTTGTTTCTTTTTTTTCCTTTTCTGGCAAGCTCTCTGCTCTTTCAGTTTCCTTTTAAGCTTTGAATCTCCCTCTCTTTCACAAGTGTGTAAACTCCACCTTGGAAATGGCAAACGTCTGCAGTGCCGGGGCCACCTAGGCAATACTCCCACATGTTCATGTTTCCCAGCATTATTTCTGGAAGGACAGATGGACTCACAGGTATCCTATCCTGGAGTGGGCTCCGGAGTAGGGGGTAGAACTGAGGGATTTTTTTTAGAAATATCCATATGATCATATCAGATCCAACTCCAAGAGCTGTCTTTAGGCAGCAAATATATAGAGGGATAAATTTAGGCTCCTGTGTGCTCAGAAGACCTCGACACAGAACAGTTTAGATGCAGCCACTGAGTACTTTAAAAGTGCCTCTCATGTTAGGCTACTTCCTGCAAGAGATGGATTAGAAATTCAGAATTCAAATATCTGATCTTTTGTCCCTTCCAGCAATGTGTTTCTCTAATTAGGTAACATCATTTTTTAGGAAAAGAGATACAATATTGTTTCCAACGATTTCCAACAATGTAAAACATCAGCAGCAGAAACACAAAAAAAAAAAAAAAATTTTTTCCATTAGGAACAGTCTTGCAGCATTGCCCAACTCCTTTATCTGACATACAACACACAATTAGGTTCCATCTGAGATGAGAAATGTTCTCATTACATAAAATTTCATATTGTTATCACATAACTTCCGACTTCACAGTAGCAATTTTATGCCCCATGAACATGTAATTTTGATCCTAAAATAATGCAAAAAACTTTCCTCAGCAGATCCTGCCTTGGACTAAACTATTTCCCTTCCAGCCCTGTTCGGTGATTCTGTGACAACACTTCAGTGAGCTACAGGTGGCTCACCAGTATCTTTCCCTTTTTTATTTTTTGGATAACATTTCTCTGGCACTCATTCCACAACTGACCTAAGAATGATACCTGCAGTTGCCAAGACAAGCCACAGATAAGGTAAGAACAGAATGATGGCTCTTTTTGAAGAGGGAGGAATGCAGGATTGCACCCTTTGGCTGCCACGCTGGTTTGGGACTTGTCAGGCTGAGAATTCCAGCCCTTCCAAAAGCTCTGCTCTCCAGAGACCCTTTACACCAACTCCTAGAGGAGCTCACCAGCTCCAGCAATGCCCCAGGCAGCATTTTCCACCTAGCACAGCTTTCTGGATCCCCAAATTAGCACACCAATTCTGCTGGAGCTCGGCTCCCTCCTGTTCCACAGGGACTGGAAAGGATGGGGCGAGCGGGGCAGGGCTGCCACTGCTGCTGGCTCCATATGGCCCAGCTGGCCCGGGCTGCCTCTGGAGTTGGCTGTTTTATGGGAATCCCTTGCCAGGGTTTCCCTTTTCAGAAGCACAGTGTGCATGAGCACTCGCACACAGCTGCCAGCCTGCTTTCCAAGCAAAGCTCCACCAAACTCCTCAGCTGCTAATGGGGACTTTCTTTGGAGCTAATTGGCTGCTGCTTCCCACTCTCGCTCTTCTCTGAAAGTAATTATAAAACTTCCATGCTTTGTACGAGCCATAAAACTCCTTGCAGAACTTCAGTGACTTGTAACAGAGCCAGAGCCCTCGAAGGAGGATGCAGAAACCAGAACAGTCCCAAATACTGAAGGGTTCACAGGACCATGTCTCCTGTACTGGGAACAGTCCTTGGGATTCAGCATAAATCCATCCCAAATGATCCAGGCAAGCCTGACAATAGTATATCCTCTGCTACTGTGAATTTAATTCCTTTTAAGAACACTTTTTAAAAATTTGTACATGTCAAGGTTTGCAAAAGCACAAAGAAAACAGCTAATGCTGTTTCTAAAGTCACTATCAACTACCAAGTTAGTCAGGGTATTAGCAATTAGCCTTTTTAGCCACTTAAATAAATACAAGTTTCAGGAGTTGAAGGCATCGTGGTTGTACCTCTGAGCTGAACCCACAGACTGAAAAGGGACACACAAAACAAGCATACAGAAGTTCTGATAATGAAAATTATCAGCAAGCTTACAGTAAGAATTTTAAAGAAAAAACGAATTACACACTGCACTAGGAAAACTTAGGCTTACTTTGTTATCAGGAATCAATGTTATTTTTCAGTGAGACACCTTCTGTATCTGCAATGCAAGCCTGACACCACCTTTATCAGTGAGCTACCACACGAATCACAGTTAAAATTATTTATTAAGGACCACAAAAGCAGCAGGAATCATTTCAGACCACCAGGCAGGCTGAATGCACACACCACAGGCTCTCTAGACCCAGACATTTGCACAGGGGCATTTCCATCCATGGAGCAGAGTTTAGGAAACCAAAGAGATGCTGGTGCTCTCCAGCTGAACATTTGTCTCCCTGCAGACAAGGAATGACCTCTGGTAGCTGCTTGGTACCTAAAATAAATAAATCCAGCTTCCCTACCAGGGGTTCTGCTGGTGGAGTTATCACCAGAATGACTCTGAAGTGATATTGGGAACTGAAATCATTATTCCTCTTACAGTACCTGGGTTTATACATATTTTTTTCTGCTGGAATACAAATTACTGACTTCAGAGGACTCTCCTTACTCATTGGCGAAAGTCAGAAAATTCTGAATTTTATTGGGTTTTTGTTAAATTAATAAATGTGGTGCATCCTGAATGAATCCATGTTCAATAAATGTTATAGAAACATTACAAGACATTTTCCTCGATAAACAAGTAATTTATGGGAAATTGATCAATTTCTAAATTGTTTAGAAATGCCCTTTACAAATATTTTCATGACTTAGTGGGGAGCAGAATTTTGACAGTTTTGGCCACGGATTTACTTGGCCAATGCTTTGTGATCATTAGAAATAAAGAAAATTTTATTAGGTTTCAAAATCTTTGGATTTAACCTAGAAAACCTGGAAGATTGTATTACACTTCACAAATTTAACCTACAGTCTGCCTAGCTCCTTGAATAAATCAATAAAATAATCAAATTTATAATTAGAAATAATTCAGAATATTAAATAATGCAGGGTTACAAAGCACAAAATATCAAAATCCCATTTCGAATCAGATTCCGTCTTTGAACACTTCCAAATTTTTTCATCTTCCCTTGCAAAAAACACCAAATTATTATCTATTAAACCCATGATGCAAATCTAGTTTTTCCTCTATATAATTATGTGTGTATAACTGTATTTATGATCTGTAGAATGACGGTATCTAAATGTGTCCTCAGTATTTGATCTATTAAAACTGTCATAAAAATGGAAAGTATTAATATTCCCATTAACAAAATAGAGACTGGAGGCAAAGAGAAAATTTAAATATTTGTTTACACAAAAAACCAAAAAAACATGCCACATAAAAAAAAAAATTAGGCCAGCTCTTTTAAGTTCCAACCCAGAACTAACTGTTCTTATCAAAAGTGTAGCAAAAGAAATGCTCCTTTTTTTTTTTACTAAAGTCATAGTAAATGCTCATTGTGCTTAAAGTACTTAAATTATGTGAATGCTGAACCAATGAATTATGAGGAAAATTCACTTTTTGAAAGAAATAATGATGTAATAGGCATATTCAGGAAAAAAACCCCAACAAAACAACAAATAAAACAACCCAACATATTTGTAAGAAAGAAAAAAGGAGACAAAGATAGGAAAAAATGCATCCATTAGGAATTCAGCACCGATCACGTCTAGGGAAATAAAAATACTGCAAATGTCCTTTTGCATAAGTTTGGTGAGAATTATAAATAAATATGGCCCAAGTAATGAAGAGTAGAAGCTTCGGAAGAGACACTTGAATTTAATTTGTGTGGTTTTGATGAGAAATTTATCAGCAGAGAAGGTATTAATTCTATTCCACTCTAAAGGCATTTGTTCCTAAACTGCCAGATGAAGGTGGACTTCAGATACAAATATGGTTTTGATGGTTTATTTTTTATTGGTATTTCTCTCTGAAAAATATCCTTGTGTGCTGGGGGAAGGCTGCTGACTTCAGCAGTTTGATCAAAAAGATAATTAAAAGGAAATTAATCTTTTAAGTGTTCCAAAGCCAGCTCAGATAGTTTGCATATTTTTACTGTGAATATCATATAGCCCAAATCTGTGGAGGTTGACCTTTATCCAAGCTGGATTTGGAGGGGGAAGGTGACAGCCCTGGGCCTGCCAGCCCCAAGCTGGGCATTGGCACAGAGGTTAAGAAGACAAGTCTTGCTCCAACACGTATTTCCCTCTTTGATATGAGCAGCTCTGTCCCAGCTTCCACCTCCCAATCAATTCCCTGCTCACATCGCTGCTAACGAGGCTCCAAACTCCATTTCTGTCTGAGGGTGATCAGAGCTGGAGCTGCTCTCGGGTGATTGTACCCCAGGCACACACAGCTGCATGCACATCCAGACCTGTGTGGCCACAATCAGAATTCTTTGATTGGATCCCTCTTTAAAATGCACAATTTTGATTTACTTTGATTATTTAAAATCTTCAATCAAATTAGCTGGATGCATGAGCTCGTTCCATTTTTGGCAGCCCACAGTACAAACATGAACTGGGGGAATCTTTTCATTCTCTCTTACTTTTATGAAGAGACAGAACCATGGCCTGAAGCAGCTTTTCCAGCCCAGCTCTGCTCCACTCTGGGTCCATCTGACACCAGCCCAGGCCGTCCTTTTCCAATGTTAATGGCACTAGTTTTGCTGCAAGGCAGCCAAGTGCCCTTGGCAAGTGAAATGAAGATAGGAAATATTTCCTATGGGCACTTTTGAAGACGCTGTGACACTCAGACCTCGTAATCTACTAAAAGAAGGACAGATCCAACATCCAGCAGTGATTCCAAAAGGAAGGAGCTTCTGCACAATGTCAACAATAGACATTCTTATTTCAGACTGCTAAAAGCATGTTCTCAATTTAGTTTAATATTTAAAACCTCTACACTCTAAACTGAGAGATAAAAAAACCCCAAAACTTCATAAGTAAAGATGCACAAAATGGAATTAGACCTGAAATTAGTTTAATGATCAGTTGTTTAAAATAATAATTTAAAACACTTGCAGTTTTAGAATTATTTGAGATACAGGTACTAAGAATAGTTTGGTTCTGATATACCCCAACTGAAAGTTCATATAATTTGCTCTTTGAAAGTACTTAGGGAAAGTAAAAATCTTTCAGAAGACGCTAACCTTCCTAAAATAAGTTTTATAGAACGGGTTACTTGAGGTCTCAAGTAAACAAATAACAAAAATATGATTCTTCAGCAAGTTCTTTTGAGCCTCCAAATCAATCAACACTTGGCAGCATTTCTCAGCTGTTCCTATGAAAAGCCCTGTACAGATTGCAGAAGCATCAGTTGCTCTGATAAATCTCACTATACTAATGGGGTTGATTATTTTCTCTCTACAGATGAGAGGACTATTGGCATATAGGCAGTAAACTGTTATTAGCACATTCCCAATAACTGGTTTTATTTTCCAACTCATCTGACTGATCTCATCTATAAATCACCCAGGATTTATGGACATAAGGAAATCAGCACCTTCCTCTTGTGCCCCTCCGAAGTCTGCTGAAATGGACCTGGTGTGAAGGAGGTGGTTCCTCTATAGAGTAAAAAATACATAAGTATTTGACACTTCTTCCTTCTGACTTTGTATTTGCACCTCCAGGTAGAATACAGGAAACCTGCAATTAATCTATTTTAAGAGAAATGCAATGAATTTTCTTGTGGCCATCTGAATACATGCCAGTTATTAGATAAAAAACCTAAATGAGTGGGTTGATAACCATGTAGTCTAACTGGAAAGGCTGAATTTTGTCCATAACACAGCTTTGGTTTGTCAAGAAAAAAACTATGCATGAAAAAGGTTTAGGCAATCATCTAATTATGTCTAGCCCTCCCATTTGTGCTATCCATGCTCATTTATCCACACTAAATTCAGAAGTGTGTCAAGAATGAAGCAGGAAAATACAAGTGACCAATAGGCTAAGCTCACTGACTTCTACTACAATGAAATTGCTTTTAGCTTCACTGTAAATCAAACAGGAAAAGTATCTAAACAAATTCTATCTGCAAAGCTGAAACACTTCAGCAGGAAGACAACATAAGCATGATTTAATCTTTCACCCCAAAATAATTGAATTACATAAATTGCTGCTATTATCCTATATCATAACATGCTTTGGTATATGCAGGGCAATGAGCATTAGGCAGAAGTAGGAACTCCATGATATTACAATACATGATGCTGGAGAGTGCAAAGTAGAGGAGCAAGGCTGGGACAAATGAAACTTGGGGATAGAATATTTCACTGTCAGAGAAATAAGTAAGAGACTACATCTCAGATAAATATAAGAATATTGTAGACAAATTCAACCACTATTTCACCATTTGGCAAAGAAAATTAAAAGCTCCATGGGTTAGAATGGAAATTTAACTCCTGAAAGTCTGGACAACGAGGCTCAATTGTTATTTGTGCAAACACTCATTACAGAAGTGCTCCTACATGCACATAGAAATTCCTCACCATGATGAGCCAATTAAACCACTGCAGCAAAGTCTCTCCAGAGCCCACGGTGCCAGAAGTGCCTCCTGCTGGAGTGCCCCTGCCTGGCTGAGAATGAATTCACACCACAAACTCTGCTGGAACAGAGCTATAACCCTGCCATGCGAAGGGTGTGAAAGCCTCCAGCTTGCACAGTAAGGCCTCCAGTTACAGAGGTCCCAAAATCACCCAGAGCACGGTTACAACTCACAGCAATTCCTCCACAGTGATCCATGGTTAGGAGCATTCTTACCTCTCCCAGATTCCCCATTCCTAGCACTCACTCCCTCACACATCCCTTTTATCACAGCTGCCCCTCCTGCCTGGGAACCACCCCCTGACCACCCCACACCTCACCATCAGCAAGGCATTTGCCCAGCTAAATCTACAAATAACCAGCACCTGCCCAGAGAAATGAAATATTGGGGGTCAACCACCATCAGCAACTTATCAGCTATAGATTCCTCTGGGTGATCCAGGACAGTAGAACAGTGAGATCAGATTCAGACAGGAAGAGAAGGGATGATCCACAAGACCCTCAGGGACTTTAAACCCCCTTTGTAGTACTCAGACAAATAGCAAAGCTGCAGCTGAAGCTGCTGAAGCTCTAGACTAAGGGCAGTGAAGATGAACAGCTCTGTTGTCATGGCTGCTCTGGACAAATCTTAGGTCCCAAAGGGGCATTATTTGTTTCTCTGTTTGCTCTGGAGTGCAGGCTAACAGAAGTAGTTTCCAGATGTGCATTTTTCCTCATGGTTGTGTTTTGCTGCTGGCCAAAGTGACAGTTTGACTTTACCCACACTCTGAAGGAACATGAACTTCATCGAGAATTACAGATCCTGGCTTGTCTCACAGAGCCACAAAAGAAGTTTTGCACATCCACAAATCAGCATCTCACTGCTGATAATTCCACTTCTGGAGTGCCTGAACAGGAGAATGAAGGGCATTTAACAGCCAAAAGATATTTAGGAACTCAAGGGGGAGAGGAAATTGGGAAGCAAACCACAATCAAGACCAAACTCCTGGACCTGATACAAACTAAGTTCTTCTGTCAAATATGTACACACACATAGTGTGCTTTAAATTCTGGCAATATTATTTTATGCAAAAGCTTTAACTCTGTGCAAATGATAGCATATGCTATATTCAGTATATATATTTTTATTTATACCCCAATTCCACCCATCTCTGAGATACTCATCTTACTACGTTTATCAAAAAATAGCTTCAGCATCGTCAGTGTGCAGGAAAGAGACCCAAAAACTGGGTTTTTACTGCCTGACCTACCCTAGGATTCCAGTGCTCCCGCAATTCTAGGTATCTGAGCATCACCTGGAACAGCCAAGCTGTGTTTGACACAGCACAGAAAGGAGGGATTCAAAACTGTCAGAGATGCTGAACAATTAAAGCTTTAGGAGGTAGTCTTGGTTCTTTTTGATGTTTCCCGCTTGTCTTATAGGCAAATTACCTTTGATAATCTGGACGCCTGGCTCAGAACATTATAAAATCAAAGTTAGTTCCCAATACATCAAACTTTAATTTAGACAGAAATGCCTCCCTCAGAGTTGAAATGCTCTTAGTACATGGGTAGCCTTAATCTTGCATGTTCCCCTGATTCAAAATAATATTTCATCCTTACCCTGGGCTGAGAGTTAAAAATAAATGCTGACAATTATAATTATGTACAAGTGAAGATAAAAGCAGAATCCATCAGACTGTGTTACACCAGAAACATTCCACCCATTTTGGGCCAGTTTGCTTTCTGCAGCTGGAAAGGTGAACAGAAGGAAAGGTGAAAAGTTAACATGGAAAAGATGTTCAAGAACAAGCTGTAAAGCTTTTGAAAGATTTCACCTGTGAGTTCTCATAAAGTAAAGGAAATTTTCTCCTAAACCAGGCTTTCACTGTTTCTTCTCTGAGGAAGAGAGAGAGAAGTTTTATTAACACTGACACACAGCCTAATTATGCTACAGCAGAAACCTACACTCTATATTGTACATTTACAATTATGTCTAATGTATATATACACTTATGGAGGGAGAGGAAAATGAAATTGCAGATAGAGCTGCTGATGGAGGACAAGAAGTCTGAGAAGCAATCCGTACTGCAACCTGGACACTGAAGTTGAAATGGAAACCTCTGCAGTCAGAAGGAAGCTGCCTCAAAATATTGTCTTGTCTTTGGTGAAGATCTTTTTCCAGGTTGGGTTGATAAATTGACTTGCAGTTTAAAAGAAGCAGAAATCCCTCAGCCACTTACCATGGGAGGGTGAAGAGGCTCGCTAGAGCCTGGCTGTTTATGCTAATAAGAGAGTAACTCAATTTACTTGAGTGCTGATCAATGCTAAACAATCAGAGAAGTTCATGTATTATGTATTTCAGAAGAACCTGTGCTTTTTAGTGGAATGTCACAAGGTTAAACTACTGGTAGACACCGTTTCCCTTGAGCCCAATTTCTGCTACAGTGCTTCCTATCCCCATAATGAAGAAACAATAGCAAAATAAAGCATTGTTTTGAGCACATAATGAACTGCTCTCATAAACTTCAACCTTCAAAAGTCATTATATTTTACAGTTTGATGCAGCAGACAATCCTCAGGCCTCCATTTGCTGGCTACACTGGGCAATGTGCGCTGCTTTTTAGCCTGTCTGGGTAATTATTGATAGAACAATTGCCATGGCTTGCACTGCTAATACCGTGCATTAGCAGGGAAAGAGTTTGGTACAGACTTCCTGGCAGGTGCTCTGCACTGCTGTAAAATCTGCCTCTGCCCATCATGTCCAACAGTTCCTTTAGGAAATACCCCAAATATGTAACTTTAAAGCTCTCTGCTCTTCCTGCCACCGACTGTTTTCTGGGCTTTAGTTGATTCTCTGACACTGAATTGCACTACAAATGCCAAACACTTGTTTTTAGTTCAGAGCAGTTCACAGTTTGATTTTTAAATTGAGTGAGACCATACCCATAATTAAAAGACAAAATACGTGTGCATTCCTGAGCAGCATTTTGCTGATGGGCAACTGTGAGGGCTCTTAATCTTAGATGATAACTCAAATATTTCTACACAGTAACAAAAAGTATACTTAAATTCAATCAATACAAGCAGAGATGATTTATTTCTTTTCTGTTACCATGCACATGGAGGATGTCACACAAATTAACATCTCCTCTTGAAGTCACAGGACTGCTAATAGTTATACTTCAAAGCCTTTTTTCTTTGTTTTTGACCTGGAATCCTTCACAAATACAATTTGGAATAAGTTGCCCAAAGTTTTTTGGAATCACCATTCCTGGAAATATTTAAAAATAGCTGGAAAAGGCTCTGAGTACAGCAAGGTTTGCCAAGCTTTGATTGGCTTTTGGGCAAGAAGACATCCAGAGATCTTCCATGTCCTAGGCCATTCCACAGTTCTTTCATAACAATTAGCAAAATTACCTGTGCTCTCCACACCCAATCCTACACTGCACGCAAGCAAAATGAATGGAAAGCAGGTTAAGCTGTGGAGCAGCTCTGTGGGGAATCTGGCTCAGAGAATTCACTCAGAAAATTACATATGCTAACAATGGCTTTTAGAACTGAGAGAGATGGAGAAGGGATGATACCATGGAACACTTATTGAAATGTTCAGAGGCATTAATGCCACTATTTATACATCAACATATATTGCAAAGGTTACTTAACATCTCCTTAGATTAGTAGGTTGTTCAGAATGAAATTAAAATTTATGACTGGAATTTTGAATAATTTATAGATATCACATACTAGGGTACTTGAGAGTTTCTATTCAGTGGAATGAATACACACATCTAGATCAAATACATAATATATAGATATGGAATTAATTGCATACAGAAAGAAAGGCAACGAGGAGAGGCTGATAAAAAGGAGAAGTGGGTGCATGTTTTGCTAAACATAGACAGAAAGTATTGCAAGAAATGGGTCACAGGGAAAGAAGAATGAAAGGATCACAAACCACATCATCAGAAGTCTGTAAGAATGGAAAACCTAACAAGACCTTAAAGGGCAGGAGAAGGGTTCTGTCCTGGCAGAGCCATCCCGAGTGCTGAAAGCCAGCCAAGATCTGTCTGCAACCACTGGAACACAGTCAGAGCCTTTCTGCCACTCTCTGCCCATCTCAGTCCCTAAAACTGCAGTAGGAAGCCCCTATTTTAACTAATCTGGTAGGATGCAGGATTACACATTATCTTCAGAGATCATTAATTAAGGGCAGCATTAGAACACACGATGACGTTGCTATGCCAGGGCCAATTTTGAAGGTAAGTTATATCTCACACAAAGAAAAGAGAGCCCTTTTAAAAGTCAATTTTCAAGATAAAGTGCAGGACTTTGAGGAAACCAGCATCATCTGCTATGCACTTTAACACTACTATAGCCTCTAGGTCCTTTAGGAATGTAATGCCACATTTTTACTGACAAGCATTAGCTTATATTTACTGCCACTGCATCCTTGATTGTGTTTATCAGTAGTGATCTGTGCTGGGGACTCACAAACTCAGCACAGCTACAAATATTTGGAAAAAGATGGTATTTGTGCTCACAGAGACAAGACTCAGGGAAAAATTATTGATTTATAGGATGGCAGCCTCAATAATCTCCACAGTGATTAAAATCTTATACTAGTGGGCAATCAGAAGGATTGGATCTCTCTTCAGAATTTGATTCCACAGCCCTTGAAATTTCTGTTAAAGGAATCCAACCCCCCATCATTCTATTTTAACAATGTACATTCTAAAACCCCACCCTTAAAATTTCAAGGTTCAGGATCGCTATTTAAATCAAAGCTTAAATATGCACACACTGGATTTTCTCTTCTTTCAAGTGAGTCCTTTTGAAAAAAAACAAACATTCCTTTATTTCCACGAGATGAGGTTAATGCATTTCCAAGGAGACACTACTTTTGCAGATGGCTTGAATTAGAGAGCTGCTACTGTTATCATTATGCAGCTATTCAAAGAGAAAATTTTAGGACTTGGCAAAAAGGAGAAAAATAATGTCTCGTAATATTCTGTCCAGACTCAATGCAGGAAAAAGAGAACATGTAAAAGTCAAAATGCTAAAAATTATCAGGCAGAATAATGCTTGAAAATTTGAAAATTATAAGTATGTCTGATATGAAGACATGAAATTCATACATCCAAGTTAGGGAAGAAAAGCACAGTGGTAGGATAATTTACATAGAAAAAAGAATCTGGAGTCTGAACAACAGGCAGGATAGAAGCAATTCCATGTGAAATTTAAGATACAGAGGTGCAAAAAAGTCAGATTCTTTCTTTTTTTTTTGTTTGTCTTTTCTTTCTGCAGATTTTACACTGTGCTGGGGATGGATCCCTGTGTAAAATCAAATATACAGACACATCAAAGCACGCTAAGCGTGAGGATTTGATTTCCAAGTGTTTATGGAGGCAACCATCAGTCATCACAAAAAACTAGAAGACAAAGTGCCACTGAGGTATCTAAGAACTACAGAAATCAGATTTATCTCCTGTTAGATTTTATTGTGAGAAACAACTTCATGAACTCATACACTAATTTGTGTGCTCAGGGGATCTTGGCTCTAATCCTTCTCTGGGACTTACCTAGTAGTGAAAAAGTGTTTAAAAGTCTTCATTAAGGCCATATAAAGAATTGACAATGTCACAAAAGCAGTTGACAGGAATTGACAGAAGGAAAAAGTCAGAACTGGAAACAAAGGTGGAAGTCGGGTCAGAAATTAGATTAATTTACAGATTTAAAAAGGGACTTTCACAAGTCTTCCAGAAGTTTTTAATTTCTATATTTTATCAGTGCAATTTACTTTAATGCATTATCTTTTTCTTTAGGTGGCAGGCAAATGGAAAAAATAAAAAGCAATTTAAGTATAAAATCACAGACTCGCAGCATCATTGATAATGGACAGATCCAATGGGAGCAGAGTTAGGTCAAACCTCATCTGTTTTAAAAATCACAGCAATGTGCAAATGAGTGCAATAAAATGGTCTATTTTTAATATAATGATATCCTGTCTGCAGAATATGATAATACAGGATAGACCTGAAACTAATCTTAGAATACTTCATTTACTGATTCTTCCATAAAAAGTAACTGCAACAATTAGCAGTTTAATACATTTTCATTCATGAGCAATGAAGAGAGGTCTTGTTCATATTTGATAAGAGCATAAAGCAGATCTGAGGCAATGTAATTAACCAGTTATACTTATTATTAGATTAAAGTTGCCTTTTCAGTCAGAACTTCTATTTGTAACTTGCCACCTGAAATAAGTTTATCTGCTGTCACCACATTGCTGTAGTACAGGATGCTGAGTTTATTGCGTGGTTTTGTTAGAAAAATATCAGAACAAATAAATAATCATACAAAGACTCCCCATTCTCAAGCTTCCTCCTCCAGAATCCTACAGACACAAGGATAACTTGAGTTACTGGATATCTGTGGGTATATGAACAGACATGCTGCAGTCTGCACACAAACACGACACTTGCATAAGTGGCTAACACATATTTTCTAGAATTCTTTGTGGGATCAGTCTTTGTAAAAATGGCTGAAAAAAAAATCAAAATATGGAGTTGCTCTAACCTTTTAATAAAGATCTTCTATTCCAGAAGAGAAAGAAAAAAAAAAATCACCAACATCTTAATCACTATTTTGGGCCCTTTCTCGTATGTCTTTTACTCAACAGGTATGACAAGGCAATCCTTTAAATGCAGCCCTAAAGACAACAAAAGTAAAGACTGTCAGAGAATACAGACTGCTGCTTCTTTCTGAGAATATGCAGAACAAGATTCTGTTACATTTACCTAATTTTTGATAGCCAAAATAGAATATTCCTCCTATGAGTTCTGAGAATCAGTGTCTCCACAGAGGTGAAGGTGATTAGAGGGAAAGTGATTCCCCTTGACCTTTCTAGGTGGCTCTCTGCATGCTTTGTTTTGTTGTGGGTTATTTTGTTTGGAGTTTGTTTGAGGGGTCTTTTTAAAGTTTCAAAGGCATTAGAACTAAAAATAGAACAGGAATGATACCATAAATACTAAGGACTGGCACTTTTCTCCCTTCATCATTTTTGCTCATAGTTTTTGTTTTTGTTTTTTTTTTAAACAAAACTTACTGCCTATTACATTTTGAAGCTGAGCTATACAAGATTTGATAGTTCAGTTGCTTTGTTTGTTATATGGTATTGATTCCAGGCTTCCAACACCAATGCAAACAAATTTGCACCCCAATTAGCTGTCATAAATCAGTTTATTTCCTGGGGCTGCCTGGCTGACACCTGCTACACCATGGACTGAAAGCACCGAGGTGCAATTACAGCCCATTAACGTGGGCTGGGGGAGGAGAGGAAAATACAGCAATGCTATAACCTTAACCTTCCACTGATTTCTTTTCCATGCCAAACATAACCTGGTTCTGATTTTTAAGCAGAAAGTTTTCTTCTTATAGAGATCAATCCAGAGAACAGGAAGGAGACAACAAAACAAACACAACCTCAACAGGCCCTGCAGGAAAATGCATAGATTTACACTTCCAGCAAACAGTTTGGTTAGAGTGGGGTACAACAAACATGGCTTTAATGATTGAAATTATCCATTTCTGATCATTTTGATTACTAATTAAAAGGAGAAAAGGCAGAGATGAGTGCAAGTCTAATGGCGAGAAGCCACAACAAAGAGCATATGGCAATCATGAGATTTGGTGGCCAAAGCTGCCTGATCTACCTCTGAAAGTAGGACAAGGCCTGGCCAGCTGCTCCTAAATCTCAGGTAATTATCTCAAGACCACCTTCTTCCCCTTCCCCCTTCCCTTCTCTTCCCCTGAGCTACAACAATAAAAAATTTTAAATGCATATGCAAATAAATAATTTAACTAAATCACTTTGATCACTAGAAACTGTTAGTTAACATTAGAATGTTTCAGCTGAGAGAGATTCAGAGAGATTAATTTGTCTTCCACTGTGCACAACAGCTATTCAAAATCCTCTAAAGACCAGGCTGTGTTGTAATGAAGCATATTTACAGCTTTCTTTATATTTTATTTAGCAAGTAAATACTCTGGCATTTTCAAACTGAAGGAATCTTATTTGTTTTCATGGGACACATCTTTCCAAACAGCAGCAAGTGCAGACAACACTGTTTAAAATGTGCTCTGTTCACCAGCCAAAAACCACTTGGGGAATCCTTGCCATGGGTCTCCAGATTTTTATATCGTATTTTAGTGTTCATGGATATTAAATTTCCCACCCAACCATACCCTCAGATTGGGAAGAACATCACGATACCTTGCTGACTGCAGCTATTAGTGCCTTTTTGCTTCCCAGAGACCCATGCAGGCTAAAATTGTTCGCTAGAGGACATTTCTTCCACACCTCAACACCACAGCACTAAATGGCCTATAAAATTACCAGAGGGCTACACACCATTACTCTTTAAATATCCTACAGTAGAACATTAATGAAAGCTGAATATTTATCTGGATCCCAATATCCTAATTTACAGATGACACCCTTTGGTGGGCAGTTGGATGTTGACCAGGACACTGCACTTCAAAGAAAAGTGAAGATTACTCTTGATGAAAAGGAAATTGGAAATAAAATTCATATATGCACCTTCCAAAATGGACATTACTGTTTCACATGGCTACAGGGAGAACAACAGAGAAACCTCATGTACTCTGTCAGACCAAGGCTCCATCCTAAAGGCCTCTCTCTTCCTGCATCCAACTGAATTCCTTTAGATGCTCTTCTGACAAAACCTTCCTGGAACTCTGTCCTCTTCAGGTTTCTTTAGTCAGAGAAGCCCATTTAAAAATGGACCCTATTGGCTGTTAGCACTAATCTCCCTTTTGAGTTCGTCAAGGTGCTGAGCAGATTTAAAACATCTTTCTCCCCCCCAAAACTGTTCATGCATCCCAAACGTGTTTGTATTGAATTGCTGTAAGAAACAGCAGTGAAAAGTAGACAAATAAATGCAATATATCAATTATTTTATTCTTTCTTCGAGGTCCAAATGTTGTTTTCCCCAATGTTTTCTGCTGTCTCTCTGCTGAGCAGTGAGGTAGAGATCTGCTGGCCCTGAGAGAAGTGCTGCTTTTAGGCTCCTCTCCCTGACTCATCTGAAAATTAGAGACCTGCAGGTGGGCACATTCTGCAGTGAATCAAGAGTGAAAATTATTTGTATCCACCAAACTTTTGGTTTTCATCAACCTGTGCACCATGTCTTTAGACAACCTCCAAATAAGCTTAAGTGTACATGTTGTGCCATGTGTGCCTTTGTTAAAAATAGAGATATTAAGCCACGTTCAAGCGACAGTAGTTTTGGAATTTACATCTCTTCAAGGGATATTGCAGTGGCATCAAAAAGTCACCTGTGGAGAGGCACACTTTTGTGTCTTTAAAGACATCGAGTATCATCAACTCTGAGTCTAAACCTCCCAAAACACAGCACAAGAAGGTATTGATGGGTTTGGGCTAATTATAGACACTCACACCATCCCAAAACTCCGATCTTTCTTTAAACTATCTTTCTGGATTTCATATCCATATGAATTTCAGTGCAGATTCTCTCTTTTTTTTTGAACAGTGGGCTTAATTATGTGATATTAAGGTTATTAGTAGGTAAGTGCAGAATTACACATATTATAAATATTTACCAGGAGCAGCTTTTTAAACTTCCTTGTGAATATCTGTGTATGCAGCTGAATTATGAGGGATGAAGTGATTTAGCACAATTCTTTTGGAACATTTCCTATGGAGCAGCCTTAAAAGTGATGACTTTTTTATAACAATGACTAGAAACATCGTGGGACAAACAGAAGGTGCTTCACCATTGCCAGCAGTCAAGATCTAAGAGAAACAAGAGTATTTTACAAAATCCCAGCTTTCTGTTTCAGTCTTAAAGAAACCAGTAAGTTTTTATTCCCCCAGGCCATAATTAGTAGTAAGTGGAAGAAGCTCATGAATTGAAGATGTAACAATTGTGATTTTCATAATTAAGGATGAAATTTTAAACATGGCTCCGATTGAAAGGAAGAAGAAAATGGAGGTTAGACTAAAAAGATTTCAGACCTTAAGATTTGTAATCCTTACACCGATGTTGTATTGAAACTCTGCCATTCACTTTAGGGGTTAAACCCCACATTTTAAGAGCACTAATATTTGAAAATAAAAGGTGGAAGAAAAGTCAATTTGGAAAGTTTCTTTTCTCCCACATTTCCAGTCAGCACAGTTTGCTTTTGTATACAGGATGTCATCAGAGAAGGTATCATGATTTGGAAGAGTGCTTAAAAAGGCTGTCATCTCGAAACTGAGGGATATAAATCGTGCTCATAATGTGATCTGAAGGAAAGAAAATCCCCAATATGCACATCTTTACTCCCAGGAGATCAGCTGAATTGCAACTCTGCTTTTTCTCAGCTTATCAGGGAGCAGCAAGACAAAGCGTGGCTGTAAATGTTGGTGACAGCAGCAGGTGGAGGGAAGCCTTTTAAGGATGAAAATTTCCAACTCAGGGTGCCAAATTCCTTCTTGGCTCAAACTGGAGACAGTTTTATTGGGATCAACATTAACACTTCATGCTACCTAAAGGTTTGGCCAGAGGAGTGGAAGCAATTGCCTGGCTCAATGGACAACTCTGCCAGAGTGTCCTTAACTTGCACCACTTGTGCTGCTCCTAATCCCTGACTACCAGCAGGAAAACCAGAGCTGGCTGATGGCAACGTTTTTCTAAAGAGCACTTTTTGTTAAAATTGTAAGACATATGTTAAATTATCAGAATAAATTGTTAAGGAAAGCAAAATTACTGCTAAATATCCCTGGAAATATAATTTCCAAGAGGCTTTTTATTCCCATGCAAAACATGATTAATCTTTGCTTTATTATTTTGCTACACAGCTATTAATTTTATTACTTTAGAGCAGGACAATTTGTGATAGACTTGATTTAAAATGCCATTCAGCTGTACACTAATAATAAATACTGGTATTGCCACAGCTGTCAAATGCTAGCATGAAATTAAAAAGGAAATATTTTTGGAGGTTTTTGACAAATACTAGTGTTGAAGGTGTATTATTAGCTAATAAGTTTCAAATAAGGAACTCTATTTATCATTCACTCATTAAAATGTGCTTTTTTTCACATATATTATCCAATTAGTAGCAGACAAATTGTTTTGCTGTTATCACTATTGCACAACAGTTTGAAAAGATGTAATAAATATAATGGCCAAAATAATTTTTCGATGCATTAGAAGCCAAACAGAAAACAAAAAACTTGCCAATGTGTGTTTGCTGAATAGCACTGTAATGGAATTAACTAAGAATGCAATATTAATATTTTTGGCTGTGTTGCATACTTGAAAGATCAAATAGCTTTATGCTTCAATAAATAAGAAATACACTGAAAAATGTTTTTGTCTGCATATCATGAGCTGGAAACCCAGAGACAGCAACAGAGTAACCCTGGGGTGTGACCCTGGTGTGGTTTTAATAAACTAAAGCTGAAGAGTTTCAGTAGACAAAAGTCAAAGTGCTCCTGCTCTTACAAAAAGAAGAAAAAGAAGAAAAAAAAAAAAGTAAGAAGTTAATAAAATATATCAAGATAAATTTATGTTGGAAAAATATAAGTAGAGGAAATTGGATGAATCCCCTTTCTCAAAAGAGCCAACTTTGATCCTTAAAATCTTTCAGTAAGTTTAAATTAACTACAAGTAATCGCTATTCACCACTGCAGCCTTTTCTTCACCCTCCAAACCTCACTTAAGGCTTTGATCTCATTCATGCCCAGCTAATTTCATTCTGCTTAAATATTACAGATTGCTTTGATAAAGTGTTCCTGTGCTTCTCCATTTTACAGGTGTGACTTCAGCAGCACCACTCAATACAGCCACTAACTAAGAGCCACATTTGCAAAGCAGAATCTATAGGTCACTTTATCCATGAAGACATTATTTTTCTAAAAAATAGTAAGGTTTTCTGATCAGTTTATTAGATCTGTAATTATCCAGAGCCAAGGCAATTATGTCAGAAAAAGAACAAATTGCCTTGACTGATGTTAAATAGATGCAACCAGAAAGTCTTCATTGTCATGCTGACTGGACACCAAAACTTACCTTTATACTTTTATGGCCCTGTACTTAACCAAGTATGAAGGAACCTTTAGAGAAGAGGCCATTAAAATGCAATTAGATATTTGTTCATTCCTTCTATTGCCCAGCCTCTTCCCAAAGCAAAGTTTTAAGGCAGAGAGAACGGCTTGGACAGGAGCACTCTTTGCTGGGTTAAGAACTGGCTGGATGGCTGGGCCCAGAGAGTGCTGGTGAATGGTGCTGCATCCAGCTGGCAGCCAGTCACCAGTGGTGTCCCTCAGGGGTCTGTGCTGGGACCTGCTCTGTTTAATATTTTTATTGATGACATGGATGAGGGCATTGAGTCTTTCATTAGTAAATTTGCGGATGACACTAAGCTGGGAGCGTGTGTTGATCTGTTGGAGGGTAGGAGGGCTCTGCAGAGAGACCTGGAATGGTTGGATGGATGGGCTGAGTCCAATAGGATGAAGTTTAACCAGTCCAAGTGCCGAGTCCTGCATTTTGGCCGCAATAACCCCCTGCAGCGCTATAGGCTGGGGACAGAGTGGCTGGAGAGTGCCCAGGCAGAAAGAGACTTGGGAGTACTGGTCGACAGCCGACTCAACATGAGTCAGCAGTGTGCCCAGGTGGCCAAAAAGGCCAATGGTATCCTGGCCTGTATCAGGAATAGTGTGGCCAGCAGGAGCAGGGAAGTCATCCTTCCCCTATACTCGGCACTGGTGAGGCCGCACCTTGAGTGCTGTGTCCAGTTCTGGGCCCCTCAGTTCAGGAAGGACGTGGAGACACTTGAGCGTGTCCAGAGGAGGGCAACAAGGCTGGTGAGGGGCTTGGAGCACAAGCCCTGTGTGGAACGGCTGAGGGAACTGGGGTTGTTTAGCCTGGAGAAAAGGAGACTCAGAGGTGACCTTATCACTCTCTACAACTTCTTGAAAGGTGGTTGTAGTGAGGTGGGGGTTGGTCTCTTTTTCCGGGCAACAACTGACAGAACAAGAGGACACAGCCTTAAGTTGCGCCAAGGGAAATATAGGTTAGATATTAGGAGAAACTTTTTCACATAAAGAGTGAAATATTGGAATGGTTTACCCGGGGAGGTGGTGGAATCACCATCCCTGGACGTGTTTAAAAAGAGATTGGATGTGGCACTCGGTGCCATGGTTTAGTTTAGGTGAGGTGTTGGGACATGGGTTGGACTCGATGATCTTAAAGGTCTCTGCCAACCTGGTGATTCTGTGATTCTGTGATTCTGTGAACCAAAAGCTGACAGGGACAGTCGGGTGCTGTCCAAACTGAAAACCTCTGCTCCATGGGCTGAGGAGACAGTGGCACATCAGAAACAGGACCCACACTCCAAAGTGGTTCTGCCAACCCTCATTTTGTCACTGTTATTGCAAAGTCAAACACAATGTTCACTAACTGGAGGCAGGATAAAAGGATGATATAATCCTGGTGCTCTCATGGAGCCAAAATTCGATTGTGGCAGAGGTTTTCACAGAGCAAGGGCTGTGAAAATATGCAAGCCACATGAAATAAAATGATACAAATCAAAAATAAAATACTTTTATTGGAAGTCTGTGTATGCACCTTTCAGGAGTCCATTTAAGTGTCTCTTTTTATTTCAGAGCTACAGCTGACAATACTTGTAATAAATCCAATAAGCTGGGCTCCATTCCACCAGCCACTGGCTGTGACAGGAATTGTCTTTCTCAAGGAAGACTTCCAGGACAAACAGAACTCCTAATTTTTAATAGAAATGAAGAACAAGATTATACATTGTTTAATTCAATGACAAAATTCAAAATTTAATTCAATGACGAAGGTCAGTAAGCATGAGCACATCTCCTAAAGAAGAAAAAGACAAAGGCTACAAGTTTGAAATAGAAATTATATTTGTGTACTTCTTTTTTCACTCTCTTACAAATGTAACTGAGAAAGGGAGACTTTCTTCTGGAGAACACACATGATTTCCATGGTATCATTTGGGAATGATGAAGTATCAGCAGTGAAATTAAGGGTAAGCACAAGTGAAAAAACCTGGTCCAATGGCTTTGCAATAAAGAGATTCTTCCAAGAGTAAGACAAAGTTCTAAATGCAATACATCCAGATCATGCCATCACAAACAGATGATTTAAAAAAAAAAATTACATTTATAATGTAGCAGATATGCTGACACATAAAACAGGGATGCTATTTTAAAAAACTCCCAGATCTCTGGAGGGTGCTAATAAACATCTACTACCCAGAACTGGATCTGAACTGCATGCTGCATCTTTCTTCTTTTTGGGTTTTTGTTGTGTTGTGTTTTTTTTTTGGTCTCAAACTCACAGAACTGAGAGGAAGCAGGGATACCCTGTGAAAATACCATTTCCCCATAGATTAAGAAAGAAATCTGAATATAATTGAAGAGCAACTTGATAATTTCACAATTTGTTATTGTACCTAGAAATTCTACTCTGCTGAGTGCAGTGCAGGAGTTTATATGATTTTATAAGAGATTTTCTTAATAGAATGTTCAGCAAACAACTTCTAACCTCTCACCTTGAATTTAATCAGACTGTTTCCAGAAAAATCTTCTGGAACACTATGCATGACAAGACCTGTGTTTCCAGCACCTCTTCAAAAAGTACTTTAAAGTCTTGAAAGTGGTATCTGAATGTACTCTTGGAAATACAAACCTTGTCTTTATTTTTTTTTCTCTTTGACTGTGGCAACTGATACTTGAGCACTGAGAAATGTTTTTTTCTCTGTGTACAATGCCTTCAGCTGATGTGCCCATGTCATAGAGATGTCAGTGTGAGCAAGGGATAAACCATTCAGTAACTCTGTTGGTCTGAGCGCTTCAGCAGAATGAATCATATTAAAATTCCCAATATTACTGTCATTAAAGAACATTATAAAAATATTATTTCTTTCCTCAAACAAATGTGAAAAAACCCAAAATCCCTCCTTTTCACTGCACAAACAAGTATCTATATCAGATTCTTCTAATCTGGTTCTGGATCTAGTTTGTTCTTTAATTGCAGTGGCCCAGATTGTAAATCTATGTGAGATTGCAAGTTTATTTCTATATCATATATATAGTGCAAATACTGTCAATACTAAAAAAATTAGCCTTTTTTTGTTCAGGCAGCTTGTGAAGTATCATCAGCTACACCCATCTGACAATCCTCTAGTGAAGAGAAAAAGGCAAAATAGTAATCAGAGACAGATGATATCATAATCTCATGCTGGATGTTTCACTAGCATGAAAAGAAACGTCTTCCAAGTACTTGTGGAAGTTGTAATGATGAAAATATGAAAAACCATGAAAAACATTTGGAAGGAGAAAAAAAACGTGACATTGCACAAACTGCACTGAAGTGCTGCTTTGCTGGGTGCAAACAGGGATGTTCAGCCTCTCTGTGTTCTCAGTATATCCAAACTCAGCCCAGTAGGAAAGTCAAACTTTGGTGTTACAGTAATGGATATTCTTAAGTACCTACAAAATGTTTAAGGTGAGAAGATCTTCTTCTGTCACAGTAAATTTGGATTAAATGCTATCTGTCCATCAAGCAGATTGAGCAATACTTAAATGTGCTGAAGACCCAGAATGTTTAACTTTTTGGAAAATCTGTTGAAGGAGACATACAGGGGAAAGTATGGAGAAAACACTCTGAAGTCAGGAAATGCTGGGTGTGTGGAGCACATCTCACACTGTGCAAGCCACTCTGATGCAGAACACAAGGAACAGGCAAATTCAGAACTAATTAAGACTCATTATGAAAGCACCAGCTTGGCAGACAAATAAATCACCTGCCCTCATGGGCACCTGCTCTGTCTGAGCATTCCCCAGGGGCCAGGAGGGCAGGGCAGCCACAGGACACCACCAGAGCAGGCCAGAATCGTGGTTTTTCAAGGTCACCACCGGTATTGTGAGCACAGGCAACACATCACATCATGAGGGAAGGCTAAAGTGCAGAGAGGAACCAGCTGGCATTCTGAAATTGGATTTTTGAATAATATCCAAGGGTGTCAGGAAAGGGGAATGTTGCAGGTTCATTGTACCACAAGGTGGGAAAAGCCCTTCAGAAACTGGACCTGTCTTCAGGGCTTTCTTTGAGCCAGGAGAGGTGCACACATCCACACCCTTGGTCAAACCCAGCCTTTAAATTCCCTCACATCTCCATGTGCCATGTCTGCTGAATGATGATTTAATACACATATTTACTGTGTCTGAATAAAGGATTTCAGCCTCCCCAGCTTGACTCCTTACACGTGAATAACAAGTATGTAAAATCTTATTTCAGTGACACTTTCAGAAGCTGTATCTAAACCCAAACTGGCAAAAGGCAAATGGATTCTTTTTTTTTTTTTTTGTTCATGTACTCTGAAGTGGCTCCTTTGCTTACCCACCCCACATACATTTACCTACCTGCTGCTATCACCTGTATCTCACTGCTATCTGCTTCCCTTTCAATATTGAGTTCCTTTAAACCAGGCTAAATTGGGAACTGTTTGATGTCTCCTGAAGGAGCTATTTCTAACAGGACCCTCAGCCAGAAAGAAGCCTTGCCACCTGGGAAACTCTGTCAGTTTCAGCAGACATCAAAGGGAGAGCGAGCGCTGCTGCCACTCTCTGCTCAGCTCAGCAAGAAGCATTTCCCCACCCTGGCTTGGCTTTCCCAAAGCTCTGGCTATTCCAGCACCAGTAATCTCCAGGAAGAGCCAGTGCAGAAAGTTTCCTGGCATTCTGTTCCTCCCTTGGGAAAGCTGACAGCCCCCAGGCTCTGCTCAGGCTCTGGCATGCAGCAGCAGTTCCAGCAATGGTCACAACCTCACCACAGAGCTTTTCCACACAGTTTTCTCTTCTGCAATTCTTTGGCACTCATGTGAGCACCTTCCCACTCGTTATTGTCCAACGCACGGAGATCTGAGCACTGCTGTGGGCAGCAAGGACTTGGTGACTGCTTCTCATGCTGCAAATGGATATTGAGGGGACCACGTGCAGCCAAGGCAGCTGAAATAAATGCAGGTATCACATTCCCCCCCTGCTGCTCTACAGGTGCACTGAGCCCATTTGCCCGTGCTTCCTTCCCATTCCTGTGCCCTACTTTCAGACACTGCACAGGGTATCTTGGCATCTCTCTGATTACACCTCCTGCCACTTCAGCCTCACCAGTCTGGATTATCTCCACTATCTGATGCAGCAATGGCCTCTCCTAATCCTGTCAAGAAGTTTGTAGAGACTCCTGGCAATCTTGGAGCACTAATCTTGCAGCAGTTTGGGGCTGACACGAGCAAAACCCATGACTTTAACAAAGAAGAACATCGAACAAGCTGAAGTGTTTCTAAGAAGCTGCAGGAAGAACATGAGATAAGGAGGCAGGCATCAGTGTACAGGACAGATAAAGTGATTAAAGGAAAGGGTACTCAGCAGTAAGAGCAGTAATAAAACATATTTCTCTTTTTTTTTTTTTTCATTCAGAAATAATTCCAGGTGTTCTCTGAGATTTCTTGCCACGACAAACCTCACACTGCTCCTTAAAATTCCCATTTGGTTATTTATCAGTTTAACTGACAAAAGACATACAAAAATTTCTTCGCCAAAAAAAAAAAAAAAGATGGTGTAAATCCCAGTGCACAAAATAACAGGTATTTCTTCCACTGTAGTATTTGAAATACCACATTCTGTGAAGTTGTGGTGGCTGCCAAGAGGATTTGAATGGTTAAAGGGTGCAGTTATCCAACTATTCCTTCTTTTGTAATAATCTCATGAGTGTGCATCTGTAGAACAACAGAATGTCATTCCTTTGAGTAAAGCAACCAAAATATTCTTTGCTACCTAATTGTAGTGGTTTCTGCATATGCAGGAGAAACATAAACCCGAGTTTTTCTTCTGGAACAAATATTCAACTTGTCAAGAACAGCACTTGATGTCAGGATTGTGAAGTGTGGATGAAATGACAGACCAACAGAGGGAATCTGATAAGAGATTAATGAGATGTGCTCCATAAAGTACTTGAAATAAGAAACAAGGAAATAGGGGGAAAAAAAGAGAGACAAACAACAGGGGAGAACAAGGAGCTGCTGTCTGAGCCCTGTGCTGTGATCCTGTGGCAGAGGAGCAATATGGAATATTAGTGACAAATTTCAGAAAGTCTGTGAATCAAGAGCAGGTGGAGTGGACTGGACACAGCCTGAGCAGGTGGATTTACCTTTGCAGAGTTCATGAGCCACAACCTTTGCTATACAATATTCAGGGCACTCTCTGTGTTCATTTGGCCTGACACCACTTAAAGGCAGCCATGCATCCACTTTTTACTCACTTACAGCACATCCAAATCTGCAGCCAACTGCACCAAGTGCCTGAGGCAGAGTTTCCAGCACTTAATGCTTGGCAGAAGCTGGATTGTCATTTTTGGAGATTACCCTGTCCCTCTGAAGGAAACAACCTGAACCAGGGCAGAGGCTCCACCAAGCACAACCAACTGCATCTGCAGTGGAGCACCAGAAATGCAAGTCACAGAACGAGGGTGAGGAGAGTCAAGGATTTCTGTCCATGTTGCAGTGCTGAAATGTAGATATAAAGCATAATTCAATGTATCACTGGGTCTTTAACAGCACAGAAACCCAGCAGAACTTCAGCCCCATGTCACTGATGAGAAACAGGCACAGGAATCACCAGCATCAGCCAGAGATATTTCAAAGATGTTCTAAAAGCCAGTTCACAGGTGTCACACATGTACCCTCCTCCTTCACTGTGGACCCAAAGCACAGCCCGACCAGCAGAATGTGCCCTGTCACAGCAAGAATAAAACCCAAAATGCCAACCTTGTGCCTTGAATATTATACATTGCGTCTATGAAGATGCTGAGACACATTAAAATGAGTTTATCCTGAATTTACAGATATAAAAAATTAAAAGAAAACAAAGTGCCTTCTAACATTTCCCTATTTCAATGAAAAATCCGTTTAATTTACATTTAGGCTAAGTTTTATTTTTTATGAAGAAAATTGAATGATGATTAAATTGTGTAAGTTAGAATAACTCATTTGGCTTTTTAAGACATTTAATATGAGACCATTAGTTCTTTTTCCTTTTGGAGATCTCAATCACAAAATTTTTGTCACTTCTAAAGGATTACTTCAATATTTATCAACTCAGCCAAAATATGAAAGTGAAAAGGGATAATTCACTGCACATAATATAGAGCAACAAGAAATCATCCAGAAAATAGAGTCTGGTGTGAGGTTCAGCATCGTTCCTGGTTAGGAAGTCTAAACAGTACTAGACTATGAAAATGCAAAGATTAAAGAATCAGAAACAAGAGTGATTATATTTGGAAGTCCTTGCCTCTTCCAGATTTTTTTAGGTGTTCTTAACAACAGTTTTCCTGATCAAGAGTCTTAATTTGCAAACAAAAACCAGTTTTGTTCAATGAATTACCAAAAAACCACCTTTATAGAGGCACAGTGAAGGAAACTGAAATATTGTTCAAGTTCAGGAAATAAAATACACCCCCATAGTGAGACTCCTGGTAGATTCTTATTTGTTGCCATTGTTTTTCTTTCACATAAAAATGGCCTTGGCTATAAACTTAAACTTAAATTTTAAAAAAGGAAAAGAAATAGCACATTTGCTGCTGTCTTGCATTTCGTACTGGTTTATTTATGGATTTTTTTTTCTTTTTTTACCTCACAAGTTTAATGGAATTTTTACTGTGACTTTATAGCTGTGTGATTTATAATACATCAAACAAGTCAAATCAATCAGTAAAGGCTTAAAAATCAGCACAGGTTCAGATGGCTCCTTTAAAACAAATCATTACAGCTGTTAGAACTCAAACATACATAACAAGGATTGACCACTAATGTGAGTTATTTTAAAATCTCATTTTCTTGGTAAGAAATGCTGCCCTTTGTATATAACTTTTTAACGATCTAATAAAACCATCTGCAGGAATACAACACAAAACACAGTTCTCCTCTCTATATATCTGCCAAGCAGCTCTTTAAATGTTCCACACCATTCTTTAAAGGAAACCTGCCCCTGTTCTCACTGATATGGAAAGTAAAATATCTTGAAATACTCTATAGTGTTATTTAAATATCTTTAAATGTGCTGCACTGTTCTTTTAAAGGAACCTACCCACATTCTCATTGCAGTGGGAAGTTAAATCAGTTTTTTAATTGACACACCTCTTCCATTAAGCTTAAGAGAGTTATTCCTATTATGCTCTAAATATAATCACATATAGGGAAGGCTCTTTCAGCTCACAGATAAGGAAATCTTGGCAGAAATAGAGGTGTATACTCACTAGAGATGGGAGAGCAGCTTAAACAGGAAGAAAAAAGCATCAGATAATTTTCTACCTTAAGGGTACAACTGCAGGAGTTTGTGACCATTGCTATACACAGGAACTGAGCTGTTTTATACTCACTTGGTATCAGGATCAACAGACCTATGAATGTTAATTTTAATTTGCTATAATAAATTAAACCTTTTTTTGAGCTAGAACCATGTTTTGGTTGTTATCAATTTAATGTAATCACCCAATAAGAACTGTCAATTTGAATAACCTCCACAATCATGAATATTTTATGGATGTCCTTGGAAAAGACCCAGCTAAGGTCACCTTGAGAACTAATAGCACTGTAGGATAAATAGCAAAAAGATCCATTTCCAGTCCCTCCAGTACAACAGATTCACTTAGCAATCCATTAGAAAGAAGAAATAACTTTTCCTCCAAAAGATTTCCCCTATTCACACTCAGCAAACATGGATTTGTAGCATCCAGAGCTCCATTAGGTTTGTACAAAATCACAGAATTTCCTCGCCTTTTTGTTGTTGCTTTCAGTCCAAGAGATTTGTAGATTTGGTGGTTAATGTTTTTCCCCAATTATCTGAACAGTCTGAGCACTGCACCATCACCAAGACGTGGTCACTATGAAGTTTAAATCGAGGACAGGGATGTTTTGTTGTGCTTGGGTTTGATCAGTGCTCAGTGGTGCTCCCCACAGCTACAGCAGAAGATTTACAGGCCTCAGGTGGGACAGAGATTTTCTTTTTAGCATTGTTTTATATAATTACAGATAGTTTGGTGTGCTCATATTTTACATTCACTGAACGTTCTGAAGCTGATGTGGGATTTGCTACGTTAGTGTTATTAACACAAATTTAAAAACTTCCTTAAAAATTTATAAGTTTGGGAGCTTTTTTTTTTTTTTTTTTCTATTTTTAAGGGAGATGTTTTCAGAAATGCTTTTAGTGCAGGGACATGCAAAAGGCACAGAACATGCACATTGTCTCCATTTTTATGTTTCAGCCATCAGATTCCCCTCGTGGTTCTAGAATGGATTTTTTTTTCAAGTAATTTTACATGGGATTGCCCAAGCTGACTGTAACAACCCTAGTCCCCCTGAAATTCATACTTTGAATTCTTTTCTAGGAATAAAAGTCTAACTCCTGCCTCATAATGCAAAGGTAACTCCATACCACAATGACCCAGAGGTAACAGAAATTTTGTGAGAAAGAAGGGGAGTATGCAAGCATCAATGATTTCTTGAAGCAATATTGCTAAAAAATTGGGCTTTTAAAACTCTAGTTCTGAGAGGGTTTAAATGCTGAAAATGGTCATCAGCTTTTCTGGCCAGCGTCTCACTGTATGTCCAAGTAAGAAACAAAACTGGTTTGCCTCCTCCAACATTTTATACCTTTTGGTCCTGAATTCACTTGTCAAAGAGCAAGTGGATAAAATTCTCTTTCATTATTCCCTAAACTCTCTCGGAAGTTTTCCCTACATAATTACATTATAAGTGCTGGTGAATGTGCCAAACTATGATGGAAACAAAGTGAATAGACTGAAGGAAGGATTAGCAGCTAGTTATATGAATGCAAATGAAAGTGAAGAACTCTTTCATTTATTCCACTATTTAAAAAAAAAAAGGAAAAGAAAATAAACCCGCACACAAACCAAAAAATCCTCTGTAATTCAAAGTACATTGAGTATCTTTCTTCTTTGCCTTTTTTCTCCCTTTTCACCTGAAATAATTTAATGAAGCTGAGGGGATTACTGCACTAACTTTTAAGAGCTTTGCAAACAACAGGTTCTCTCACACTGCTCACTAAACACCAGGCTCTGCTGAAACCATATTATTTAGAAAGTCACATTTCTTTATAAATGTCCAATCTCTTGTAACTCTTGCCCATCAGAGGTGTAGGACACACATTCTCCAGTGTGCCTCCCTTTCCACAGACATTCTGGCTGCCTCTGGAGTCATTGATATTCCTGATGCCTCCCCTCAACCCTGATAACCGTGATAAGGCCCTGCCATTTTCACTGTGGCTTTTAACTTTTCATTTCTAGCTAATGCAAGTTTTCTGCATCCCTTTGTTAAGGCATCTAAGCACTCAGTGCTGGGAGTCCATTCTCATGGCAAGCATGCATGCCAACTGAAAAATAAGCATAGAAATTGAAGAGAAGATGTATTAAAAATTTGGTTTAGCACATTTTCCCCAAATGTTGTTAGTTTCTGCGGATTTTAAGATCAGATGATAAAAGAAAAAGAAGAAAGAAGAAATGTAACTCTCTACAACAACCTGGGGTTGTAGTAAGGGGGGATTGGTCTTGGCTCTCAGGTGACAAGTGACAGGATGAGACAAAATGGCCTCAAGTTGTGCCAGGGGATGTTTAGATTGGATTTTAGGAGAAAGATTCTTCACTGAAAGTGTGATCAAGCACTGGAACAAGCTTCCCATGGAAGTGCTGGAGTCACCATCCCTGGAATCATTCAAAAAACATGTGGATGTGGCACTTGGAGAGAGGGTTTGGAGGCGATGACAGTGGTGCTGGGTTAGTGGTTGGACTCAATAATCTTAGAGGGCTTTTCCAAACTTAACAATTCCATGATTTCATGAGAAACTCTAAATCCACTCAGCTCATTCCCTAAGAAGTGTTTTTACTTTTACTAAGTGGAGTGAAGTCAAATACTGAGTTAAATGGTTGCTAATAATTACAAGCCTGGCCACTCAATTAATCAAGACACAAAATATTTAAAATGCATAGGATTTCACTCAAGAAATGGTGGCTACTATTTTCTGCTCTGTACCATTTTGTTCTTGAAGCACTCCTTACTAAAAGAAAAGCGTGGGGAATCATTTGTTACGCTGAGGATCCTCTGGACAGGTGTGCAGTCGGGCAGAGTGAATTCTACACCGCATGAGGCTTTGGTCATGGAATGCTAATTAACTAGGAACTGAAGACTTTCATCCTGTGTTGGAAGTGATAACATAGCAGAGAATCCAAATAGAAAGAAAAATTAATAACATTTGGTGGCATTGGAACCAAGATATTCTGCTGGAAAGAACTAAATGGTGTCTAATAGAGAAAATTAAGAAAGTATTTTTTCAGACTATTTAAAATCTCTTTCAGACACCCATGCATACACACAGGAAAATCCAACAATTCCCTTAGGAAAATGATTCTTGTGAAGTCATCAAAGGCAGTTTTACATAAGGCTTCTCCCTGTTCAGTCTCTGAAATCCATTCCTTGCCTTGTGGTTTGATTCCTTTAGCTCATTCTCATCACTTTTCTTCATGGCAATCTACAACACAAATTACGAGTATTTGTCAAGTTCGTCAGGGAAAATCTACTTGGAAAGAGGTAATGTTTGGAATTCATCAACTTGCCATCTTTTTCTGTAATTCTCCATAATTATTTTCACATTTAGTCTTCGAAGGAGTCTCAGGAATATATCCTGCCTTTTTCATCAATGCAGTCCTGCCCCATGGTTCCCACTGAGGATGCTATCACAAAATATTTTCAAAATCCTGACAGAACATGTCAAAACCCTTAGGAAGCAGGGCCTGCTGCCTCAAATCATCCCTGCTGTAAGCTCTGTCTTTGTTATCTCCTTAAATTGTGGGAGCCCCCCCACCATGAGCGTGCACTTGTCTGTGCATTCATCCCGGGCTGGAGCCAAAGCTCAGGGAGCCAGGACCTGCTGCTGCTGCTGGGGGATAAATGGCCTTGCTTGGACATGCCTGAGCCAGAGCCACTGCCTGGGAGGGGCTGGCAGGGAGCTGTGAGCAGCCACGGCCAGCTCGTGTCATCTCAGCTGCAGCCTGCACCCTGCCCATGTCTGAGAGCCCTGCAAAACGGAGCAGGGGCAGGAAAAAATCCGCTTAATTGCCTTGGGGTTGCAGACAGCTGTAGATCCCATGGACCTGACTGATGCTTAGATAAATATTTCATATTCTCTCACTGGGGAGACAAGAAAATGCATTTCTTTTTTCCTCTGTTACAGCTTGTTTTATACTAAGTCTGCAGGCTCCTGGGTCTGTCTTGCTTTGTTTTCTCCTAGAGGACACAGGACTCTGGTGCCCTGATCTAAAGAGGATTTGCAGGTAGTGAGGATAATGTTGTAACAACAGCACAGCTCTCCCAATCTCACGTTTCCTTCTTTCAGGTCCTAATGCATAATAAAAGATGTTTTATGGCCCTGATCAAAAGCTCAGAGAGTTCCACGCTAAAATCCAGTGACTGCAGGTGAGCTTGACATTTCAAGAATATGTCATGTTGTATTTGTCTTTCTTTGTTAGATTAAAGGAGCAGCAACTCTCCGACCGGAAATACACGCATTAGTAAAATCGGGCCAGAACTGATATTTAAAATAAAATGTATTTATTGTTGTAACATTTTAAATTCAAGCCAATAAATTATTCATGCCCATCAGAAAAGTATCCCAATTCAGCACCTGCAGTCTCTGTTTTCCACTGGTGACAGAGAAAGAAAATACCCTTTCTTGTGAAATATTCAAATACTTCAGATGCCTAATAAAAATGCAGGTATATTATCTCCATGTTACTTATCTTGAAAGGAGGATGATGTTGAGACAATAAACTCTTTAAAAATAAATCCCTTTCTGACAATCCACAAAACAATGGGGAATGTATTCATCTCCATTTGCCTTCCTTACTGGCAGTAAAAACTAATAGACAACATAGTCATCAGAATTATTTTGTGACAATTCCACAGAGGTTTAGCTAATTCTTTTCAAGTCCATTTTATTAGTCAGGAAAAAAAAATTAAGTCAAATCCTGATTTAATAAGTGGTGGATTTGAATAAATTACTCTAGTTCTGTGTTCATTGAACTTTAAACAAATTGTTCCACAATCCATTGCCAAGCAACTAGAACATATCCTTAGGAAGTTCAACAACATACTTTGATTAAATTGGTAGGGTGAACAAACAGTTTACTGGGAACTTCAGGCTTAGAAAATGAAGATTTACCAAAGTGGAGTTTTCCTCATTAATTCTATCAATCACCTATAAATAGAGGCTTATGTTTAATAAATTGATAGAGTCACATTCTGTCTGAAATCATTTGTATTTCTGTAGTGTGTTTGCCCAGGATGCTGATGGCATTTTAAGACTGTTGAAATAGTGCAAACCTCTCTTTAGCTTGAGCCAAGTACAAGAATTAAAGTCAACCTTTCTTATCAACACATATGTCCTGAAAAACTGGTACTGTAATAGCTAAGAGAGACTGGTATCCAAAAAATTACATCTGAGGACAGGAAATCAGCCATAACTTGTTTTTAGAGATGCATTAACATGTGTTAGGTTTATTATCCTGAGTCTTTGACCCACTGGAACATGAACCCTGAAAGTGTCTCCATGAATCAGGGCAACAAAATTACCAACAATTTTAGGTATTGAAAACAGGGGTGTGGTAATTACTTTTGTTAAGAGAAAATTTGGGGAAATTCTCACTGTTATTTATTTGGAACAATCGTTCTAACTCTCTAGAGAGAAAAGAGGTTTAGGAGATTTCCAGCTCTACACATATGAAATGATTACAGGCTGATTTACTTAAAGTTTTCATATTTTGGCTCACAGTTTGGTCAATACAAAAATGTTATCCTAGTACAGAAGTTTAACACCCCCATTTTCTACTGTTTTCCATTAGGATCTTTACTATTCCTGCAGCACAGGGCCTGGGTTTGACTGCCAGGCTTGTGATGGTGGAGCTCAGGAAACAACAATCCTTTAGCTCTTCACAGCCATAGAATCCTGCATCTAGGAACAACTGCACAATTACACTTGAATCAGTTCTCTTAACTCTGGATTTTAAAAAGCTAAACAGTTAAAGCCATTCCATATTACTTTTGGTAACTACAGGATCACAGAGGGGTAAAAAGTTCAAGCTCAATCCAGCGGACCCGCTCCACTCTGCGAAAATAGCCAATTTAGGGCTATTATGAGAAAATAACTTTCATTAAGCTTTCATCATTTGTAGTCTACTACAGACCATCTCAGCTTTCTAAAATGTCAACATCTAAAAGTATCATCATTCTTCATTATGCTGGAGGGGGAAAAAAAATAGATCAAATGGAAACGAAGAACTCTCACTTTCAGATAAGCAGAGAACGCCGAGTATAATTCCACAGGAAAATGAGGAGCTAATGCTTTAGCACTTACACGTACTCTAACCATTTATAATAATAGAAGCAAGAAGATACTGGCATTAAAAAGTGTCTATATTTGATTGCATCTCTCTCCTGTCATCATCCATGGGAGCCTCGATAAGCTGTCATTTTGTTCTGGTCAAGGACTGCATCATCATTTATCACCCAGGACCAGCCAGGCAATGCCTAGGAAAGAGTTTTGACTCTCACTGCATGACAAACAGAGCCAGTTTGAAGCATTGTTGGGCCCTGATTTACAACTGGAGATGGTTAAACCTGTAACTTCCACAAAAGTTTCCTATTGCAGGCCCAGTGTTCATATAACAGTCACTGAACCCCTGAAAACTGCAATGAAATGTATTAACAAAAGTCAAAAATCAGTGATTGTTTCATGTTATCTGGGATAAATCGTAGTGGCTAAGGTGTTGATTCACAAAGATGTGAATGCTAAAGAAACAACAGACGAGGAGAGGAAGGGAGGGGAGGGAAAGGAAGGGGAGCAAACTGCTTTGAACAGAAACAACACTGAAGTTAAGTGACTCCTGCTCAGGACTCAGCCCTTCCCCTCAGCTTTCTGCAGCCCCTGAGCAGAGAAACCACTTTAGGAACAGACTCACTAAATAAGACTGAGAAAACCCCAGTCCCTAAAAAATCCTCCTGGAACTTTTTAAGTTAATTCAGCCAACTTTGTGCAATGCACAGGAATTTAGAAAGAAGTCAATCCCCACTGATTTACACAAGTTTTGAAATCTTTCCTCCAAATATTTAATACCTAACATTTCCCTGAGCAGGGACAATGACAAGAGACAGGAATGAAGTTTTCATGTTCATTAGCCACAGAAACGATCAAAATCTCTCCAAAGATCTTCTAGGATCTAATATTTGAGTTTACACAAAATTTAAGTCCATCCATTGAGAATTTTTGAAATGCAGGGTGTTTGGTTGTTACCTTGTGTGGTATGGCTCAGCCTCAGAAGTATATTGCTGTGATAGAGTTCCCTGGAAAATAGAGCCTTTTGGAAAATTTTCCACAAGAAATCCTCTACTAAGCTTTAATGCTGTTTGATGCAAGGAGACTTATTTAGGGTATTAAAGATCTGTCTGTTGGAAAGATAATTTCAAATTTCAAACTTTAAGTATTCCTCAAACTCTATAACTAATACCTCTATTTAAGAAACCCTCAAGATTATGCCAATTCTCAATATTTTGTAAAGCCAAAGGGAAGGTTTTAAAATTCACTTAAGTGCCAATCACGGATCCAGGCTGATCCACCCAGAAATGCATTTCCTAAACCTGTTGCACTTCAGTTTTCCTGGAGATGTAGCTCAGCCCAGGGGTGCAGCTGCCTGGGATCCAAGGCTCAGCCTGGATGCAGTGTGGCCAGCTGACCTTGGCTCAGGCTACCGAGGAAATTGAGAAGTTGTTAGAAAGAAAGTGGGATAAAACAAGCTGGAGCCGCGAAAAGAAGAGGAAAGCAGAGTGAGGTGGTAGTTAGTGCAGACTCAAGGGTAGAAGAGGGAAAACACTGACATGGAAAGGTGTAAAACCTGAAGGGAACTGGTGGGGAAGGGGAACAGAGGGGTAAGAGTTAGAGAGATCGCAGCTCAGTCCCAGCATGTGTTAGTGTGTGCCAAGAGCTGAGGTGATTCCTGGCCAGCCTCACCACTCAGAGCAAGGATATTTTTGAGTTTCATTAATGTCTTCTGGAAAAAATGCTACTTACGGGTAAAAATGTGGAAATTCAAGACAATTCTCAGCAATCTGTTCTATAAAATTCAGAATACAAAGGAACTTCCTCAGAGTACTTTATATTTTAGCTTGATTATGCTACAGAGTGTCTTCAAAAGCTTTTCCAGTAGGGGATGACTTGGACACTGAAGAGGGAGCTGTGTTTCCATACTGAGTGGCCAAAGAAGAATATCACAGAATGACCTTCTTTCATAACTGGGGTCTGAACACAGAGTGTTATTAATTACAATTTTAGTTAATGTTTTCTGGACCTATTTTGAAACAAACATACAGGAAAATATTTTCAGGATGCTTGACTCTTTGGGCTTCAGATCTCCCTAACTCATCAGTCAGATTCAATTTAAGGATACTGTAAATCCAGGAGGGGGAGCTCACCTTTGCAAGTATAATTTCATTTAAAAATTAACCCATTTTATATTTTTTTGAGCTCTAATTCTACATCTACATAGAACAATCCATCTTACCTACAGCAAAGGGAGTTTCCTTGACAAATCAGTGCTAACAATTATTTTGCTATGCACTGGATTTACAGGAATGCTCAAACTTGTCCACTAATATGAATTGTCATCATCCACGGAAGGTTTTATTTTGAAGCATAAAACACTAAGACTGCAAGACAGTAATGTTTCACTTCAGCTGTGTGTTCCTCTCTGCTGCTGAGATGAGCAATCAGCAGTGCTGCAAACACATTCCTGTTCTAACATTCTGGAGGAAAAAAATGGCCATTTCTCAGCCAGGGTAAAGCATATGCATTTGTTTAGCTTTTTGTCTGTTAACAAAGAACATTAATTATAAAATCTCTCACCAGTTCATTTAATCAAATGCAATCTGGTCTCTGATCACTTGAACGCATAATCAGCCTCACCCTTCTGCCTGCTTGAGAATTATTGATTTTGTCTCTCAAGCCCAGTAGAGGTCCAGGTGATGCAAATAATAATTACCAGAGCTAATGCGATTATTGCATGTGAACTGATTACTATAATTAGGATGTGTTTGTTTGTATGAAAAGGAAAAGTAAACTGCCTTGCAGGTTTTAAGGAAAAACAATAATAACAAATCTGCAGATGCAATTATACAATCCTGTATTAAATTTTGTCAAGAAATCTACTGTCTGCACAAAGTTAAAATATTCTTTTCTAAAGAATATCCAGCAACATGCTGTTAGGAATAAAATATCCAAGAAAGACAAGAACATATTCTATATACACCTTTCCTATGAATGATATTGAAGGAGGTATCTTTCTAAATTACTGACATAAATAAGTTTCCTATTCTGTTTCAATAGATACTATTTCTTAAATCACTCCCCCTGTATGCTCTGTTTGAATGTCTTGGATACACCCCAAGCATCTTCAGCTGTGTTACACCTTGCTTTTCATAGAGAACCACTGGATATTTTTAGATATTACTACTGAAGAATCAGCACCAAGAATCTGAATTATGAAGTTTTACCCAACTTATTACACTAAGAACTGGGTGTTAAAGAGATTTGCTTGGGACACACTCCCACACATGCCCAGAAGATGAACCAGTGTCCCATGAGCATTTTATACACAGGGTTTTGTAATTCCATGCAATTTATCAAACAACAAACTCAGCGGAGAACTGTGAAAAATGGCAATAGGAAAAGAGATTTCATTACACTCTGCATTGCTCATTTCAGAGGCAGGAGCACTCCCACGACCAGGGTACTGAAAAGTGCCCTCAATCACTAACAATTTGACTTGGCAAAATGACTGATGGCTCCACTGGGCTGAAAAATTTGCTCACACCTCGGATGTATTCTCTAACATGCCTTGGGTTTACAGCAACCCATCCAATTTTGGCACACAGGACGAAATTCTGCTGTTGTATTAAGCTGCTCGTGTGTGTGCTCAAGAGATTTCAAACGAGAGACAATGAAAGTGAGGGGGACAGCAGAAGAGAGAAGGCTCTGAGCTGATCTGGGAAGTGATGACAAAGCTGCTTCCTTTCTCCCACCATGTCTTTATCTTGTAAGACTATAAGTTAGCTGGAGAATGGCCTTTCTTTTGCTTGCTTTGCATGTCTATAGTGTCTGATATAATTAAACACTTATTCAAAGCTTCTCAATGCTTCTGCAATACTGATAATACGCAATCATAAATAAATTATAATGAATTAAGAAAAAAATTGCATCAAAATAGGAATTGAGAACTAGTTCTCTTTTCTTTTTTTTTCCCTCAACCGTGCCATTAACTGTGTTTTCGAGTACAGCAGCAAGAGCTAGAGGATACAACTGTGCACGTCCAAAACAAGTGGAGCTGTTCCAGTCCTTGAATTTTTAATGGTCATTTCTATAAGTGATTAGCAGGAAACATTAGGAAAAAAAGCAATGAAATATTAACATACTGCTAATATTATTAGAGAATCACCAAATGTTTCCAAATAACTGAAGATATTGACTGAATAATATAGCAAAGACATAAATCTCCTAGGAGCTTAGACTTTTTGTTTGACTTCACAGCCTAAGTTCTACTTTTAGAGGACAGAGCACTTCAACCAAAGACTTTTTTTTTTTTTTCTCTCCACAAAACTTGCATTTAGCATCTGGACATTTTTCTAGTTTCTCTATTCTCACAGAAGGAGAAAAAAGGTGAAAATATGTCCAAGAGGAAAGTAGCCTAAGAAGTGTGAAGACTTCCACTCAAGTTTAGGTGCTGTTCTCCACTGTCAGCACAGGAACAGAACATTGCAGCTCCTGTAGAGAATGGAGAGGTTGTTCTTGAAGAAAATTACTCTTAGTCTGCCCACTCATAGCTATGAAGTTTCACTACAGCTTTGGATAAAGTTATATTATTGTTTCCATTATAGTCTTACATTTCTAAATCAATAGACAAGAAAGAAAAAGCATTTCCTCCTCTTCTTGTTTAGCTGTTCCTCTGCACAAAACACAAGATGTACGATCTTACAGGAAAACGTATTTTATTTAAATGGAAAGGTGATTAACCTACAGGAGGAAGGGAAACATGCAGACCATAAAGAAAAATGTCCAGATAACAGCTGCAAATTTTCTGGGGAAAATACTACTGTTTTCTAAGGATCTCTATTTGTTTTGTGTCTGTTTAATACAGTTGATAGCAGAGAGAGCAGGGACTAAAGCAGAAAGCTTGTTCTTATTTTATAAACTAAATGTTGGAAAATAAAGTGTACATATTAAAATCTAACACTGTACTCCAAAGGGAATTACAAGCACATGCCAAAGCCCTCTTGTCAAAGGAATATAAGCAAAACTAATTAGCTGAACTATGTTTTCATTGTAAATTTTGTCAGGAAGTCATTAAAGCTGTTTCCACAATAATACATTCAGATCTATGGAAAACTCAGCTCTCCCAGTTCATTACCATTGCCTTTGACAGGGCTGCATGTTTGGGATATTCATTACCTTTAATGAATGCAGGGATCTATCTCCAGCACTGAATTCCACATCCTATCCTGCACAGGATCCCTTCCCTTTCCAGTGGCAACGTTCATCCACGTTCATCAGTGTAAAAGCAGCAGTCACTGCAATGTCAAATATATGTCCAGATAGCAGAAAGAAAAATTCTTCTGAAGTTTGGCCCTATTTTATTATATTTATATTTGCAGAAGCATCTAAGCACATACCTGAGCACAGTCCAACCCAAAAACTTATCTACGAAACTGCAGAAAAGATAAATCTCTTAAGAAAGATGAGGTAATCTTTGACTAAGAAGTTCTGCTGCATTTCTCAATACATAAGGAGCAGGTAGTGACTCAGGCTATGTAAATATATCACAATTACCACCAGCTTGACTCAGCAAGGGCCGTGCTCCCGTGTCTGACTAAGGCACAAGCATGATCTCAGGGGGTTTAGTCCATCAGGCCAAGGCACTGTGCCATGGGTTTAATGTGCAGAACTTCTGCTGAAAACCTCCAGAGAGTGTTCTTGCTCGATCATAACCTTATCTACCTGTCCTAGTTTCCATTTTCCTCCAGCCCTCAGTAGTATTTTAGCTGTTACACGGTGTTGGGTGCTCTTAGTACCCACACCTGAGCACACAAAACTGGAGGCAGCAGCCACTGTGCTGCAGGGCAGAGCTGCTTCCCCACCTCTGAGCAGGACTTGCTGCCTTCTAAGGGAATTACAGCATGGGAACACAAATTTTCTAAATGGCCTGGCCATCCAGGAAAACTAAAAAAATCACCCAGAGGGTTTTGTAGTTATGGAGGGTGAGCTAAATTTAGGCTTAGGATAGCTTCACATTCTCATGGAGGGGTCTAGTTTCCAAGAAAAAAGGTCATTTTGAAGTTTCTGGAATGCTGTGGGGACAGAAGAAATAACTTATAGTAGCAATCCCAGCTGTGAAAAGATCACTTCATAACTCTTTCTTCTTGGTAGCTTATAAAAGAAGCCTATAAATTAGCACAGAACCAAAACCAAACATAAGTCCATTTTTCTCTCAATTCCCTCCTTAAACAGAATACTGCCTTGGAGAATGAAATAATAAGTGATATACATAACTTTATAATCCTCTAACTGTGATCCATATCCCTCCCTCTGGTCAGATACTTAAATAAAATGTGGAAAGGAATCACTTCTTAAAGAAGATGCATTTTTCCCAGCTGCCACATACCTCCAAAGTTGATTTTGCAGAAGTAATGAACGATCTCCTTAGGGCTATCCATTTATTTACATAAAACACTCACGTCTCACAGCCTTTGTAAAGGAGGTCTCCTAAAAGTTTCTTTCCCAAGATAATATTCACTGAGCAATGGTGATTCAGTGATTGTTAACATTTTACAGACAAGCATATATTTCTCTCTCGCTAAAAGGCCAGAATTTCTTCCACAGGTGGGACAAAACTCAATTCCTTCCTTTATTGTCATAAACCCAGCATTGTCCCTGCTCTCCATTTCAGCCCCTGCAGCTGCCCAGGGATGCCTCTGGTTGCTCTGTGTGCCAGCCAAGGGATAAGTGCTGTTTGTTACAGCCCTTTGGCTGAAGGAAATCTCTGAGGCATTTCCCACCACCTTCTCCTTTCATCTATTTGTTTGAAATGTTTTGGTTCACATTTTTACCAATTTTTTTTTCTCCTCATTGAAATTTAACACGTTAAAGACATTCACCCCCTAAATACAAATGAAAATACAAGTTTTGGACCTGCACAAGGATGTTTAACAGGAGAAAAAAATCTTCAAATTTCTTTGAATTGAGAAATGTTTATTTCATGATTACTGGGTTAGCATATTAGAAACAACGTCTTACAAATGTTTAAGGTCCCTACTAGCAGAGAATGTAGTATAATCACAAAAATTTCTGAAATTGATGCTTGCAACTCTGTATAGAAGAAAAATAAAATGAAAACAGGCACTAACATACTGAATATAATGGGTTTGAACTTCCTGGATCACTTCAAGATTCTTTCCTTCATCTGCTTTTTTTTTTTTTTTTTCTTTCCCATCATAGTTTTAAATCCTCTTTAGTTTATTTCCAGATTAAATATTTTTATAGAAATCTCACCATCTGCATCTCTCATCTCCAGAAAGGAAGCTAAATATGTTTGTAAAAGCAGGATTACTTATGAGGATTTGGAAAGGAATTGAATACATAGAAAATTAGGGAGAGACATACCTGTCCCAGGGAAATTAAAAAAAAAAAAAAAAAATCTTCTTGTTTATTGAACTCAAACCTATTTTTAACTGGGGAGATTAAAAACTGATTTTCAGCACCATGGGAACTGCTGGATGCAAAAAGAAAAAGGAAAACTATATCTGGTTTTGCTCTGAAAGAAATAAGTTATAGGCACCAGGGTGACTGAGTATGAAAGACCAAATGAAATATTATGGAAAGAAGGGGATATATTTTTTTTCCACTGACATTTATTTCTCTGTAAAAGTTAAGGGGCAGCTTGTCACCTGAGAGGAGCAGATCTAAACCCTCAGAGCTGCAGGGAGCATGAGCTCAGCCCTGTGAAGGTGACACTGGCAGGCAGGGCAGTGCTGGAGATCCCTGGAGAGGCTGGGGAAAGCAGATGGAATTATCCACCCGTACAGGCACCCCAAGGAGGGCACTGCACCCCCAAAACCCCGGGCTGGGGGCTCCCAGCCCAGCCCAGCCCTGCTAAACTTCCTTCTCTTTTCAGGGAAACAGCCCCCCAGAGGAGTGGGCACCACCCAGGGCTGCCTGACACTTTCTCTTGACCGTGAAAACCCAGGAGGAAGAACAAAAGTAACATGCATTGTATTAGTCCAGACTTGTGATGCATATTCCTTTTTAGGGCCCAGACTCGTGATGTATATTCCCTATTTAGGGCTCAGGATTCCAGTTATTAACTTTTTTCCTTTTTTTTTTTTTTTTTTTCTGTAAAAGAAGAAAAAAAAAATTTACAATGGCAGCTCAGGAAACCTGTCGGGTTGATTAGACCGGGCTGCCAAGAACTGAAAACTGTGACTTGTATTTTAAGGCATTTTACAATGGGAAGCTGACTACAAGCAGATGGCAAAAATGGCTGCACTAATTTTGGCTTGAGAGACCTTGGAAGTGAAGAATAGTGCAGGTCACAGAAATATGGGAGAGA
This sequence comes from Monarcha castaneiventris obscurior, assembly GCA_026261815.1. NCBI lineage: Eukaryota > Metazoa > Chordata > Aves > Passeriformes > Monarchidae > Monarcha > Monarcha castaneiventris. The sequence continues at coordinate 2,807,286 of JAMPIT010000550.1, forward strand.
GCACAAGAGAGGCTTTCCCTGATGCAAACTAACTCTGAAAGGACAAGCTGTGGTGCAAACTGCATCCACTGACCAGCATGAATTCACCCAGCCCAGGAAAAGCTCCCCCTCAGGCCTTCAGAGGTTCTGTAGCCACGAGGAATCTCGACTTGTTATACTAAAATCACATTCTTTGTGCAGCTCAGCTTGGACTACGTGTGATTACCTTCGCTAATTGGTTTGGCAACTTCCCTAATAAGAGACAAATTGCTTTACATGTTAAAGGTCCATCAAAGAGATATTATCCAGATCTAGACATACAGAGTTTACTGCAAGATCCATTGGCAGGTTTTTTTTGTAAAAAATCTCCCAGATTTCTTTCTTCTTTTGTTTAATCTCCCAAAATAATTTACGAGCTCATACATGACATCGTGTAGGTTGAAAAGTTTGAGCCATTGAGTTCAGGAATATGATGGAATTTATGTTACCACATTCACCATATTAAGATCTTACGTTTCTCTACTACAACAAACCAAAATATCTTAGAAATAATAAAGGTGTTTGCTTTCTAAATTAAGCAAATGAAATCTCAGAACAGCAGAGAACATGACAGAAGTCACTTCTAAGGATAATGCATCAAGTCCTTAAGACAAATTACTCAGGGTTAGGTAATTTGCTTTAGAGAAGAAATAGCTGTGATATCACTGGGACAAGGTTCTCATGATTGTATGGACACCTGTACAAAATCTTCAGCTACCTCAGCTTCAGTGAACATTTTATCTTCTAGACTAAATTCATTATCTTTAGAACTGACCAGTCCTCTTGGTCTGACCTCTTGTTCTTTCCCTTTGAAGCTCTGCTCACCTGGGGGAGAAGTGAAAGCTGAGTGACTTTAGTCCAACTGCTCCCTTTCAATCTTCTTTTTCTTCCCCCAGCCCCTTTTTTCCAGCTGACAGACTGTCTCCTTTAAAAGCAGAAGTTACGTGTCCTTCCCATCTTCAAAAATGTCCAAGAACAACCAGGCGACTTGGTCTAATTGAATTACTTTGTTTTCCCTGTATGTTTTTTCTGGAAGTATGTTAAGTTGCAAGCCTTTGTTTTGCTATTATAACCTCGGGCTACAGTAAATGAATTCTCTGCTACCTTTGAAGGGAGAGATGAAGTAAAATTCCCCAAGTGCAAAATCAAGCAGAGAAGAAAGCCTCTTTTGGTTTGCTTGAAATATACATCTTGTCCTGCTTTTCCTTTAATGTTTTCTTTTATGATAAGAATCAGTGAAGGGCAGGTAGAGGGTTTTTTTCTCCCTCTCCTACAACCACCAGTTTATTACAAAAACATATTGATGACTGCAAACCATTGTAACTCCCATCAATCCACTTGTTTACATCAGATCAATCCACTTATTTGCATGTCAGATCAGACAAAAGTCGGGTTTCTTCTTTGACTTCCCACACTCTGCTAACATTTTAACACATTTTTGAGCATCACTATGAAGCAAGAGCCTCCTGTGGTTAGTTTGTTGATTCTGGGTTCTTTTTTCTTCTGCTCTGCAGTCTGGCTGGCATTGGGTTGAAACTAATGAAGAATGATTTTTAAACTGCCAATGTGTCATTATTTAAGACAAACACTTAAAACCAAACCTGGTCTCTGCTCTCAGTCACTCATTTTGCAGCTCAAAACTGCTCCAACCACTTAGACTGCCTCGACATGTGGAAACATTTGCAAATGCCCACAGGCATCCAGAGAGTTCCTCCCCAGATCAAACTAAATCTCAGGCAACAAAACAGCTTTTTTTTTAATAGCAGCCACTCTCTAATCAATCCTAAACACCCCCACACCATCAGAGCTCCCTCCACAACCCATCTGGAAAACATAAGAACATATTTTTTTTGATATTATTATGAAAACTAACTTTAGGTTATAATAAGAGATCTGATAACTTCCAAGCTAAGAGGTGAAGTTCACTAATTAAGGAAGTGAAAACTTCAATACTTCAGAACTCAGGACCAAATTTTTTTTATTTTTTTTAATATGAAGAATACTTTTGTGCTTTTGTTCTGAAAACAAATGTTAGTGTTTACACTTGAAAATCTGTGTAAGACTCCAATGCACCTGACACAAGCAATGGTTGAAGCCTTAGCAAAGGCCTTTAAGAATGTGTGAGCTGTTGGGAGAGGTATCTGAACTGTTTGAAAACAACAGAGTCTGAGTGGATTGCAGAAAACAACCTGGGAAATGTTTTAATAAAACATTCATAAAACTTTATAAAACACAACATTTTCTGTTCCTGGGACAATGACACCATGATGCTGTGCTAATTAGAAGGCAATTAGAAGGCATAAACAAAACCAGTGACCATTAATTAAAGGCCTAAACAAAACTAGTGACCATTAATTAGAAGAAAAATAAAAATTCCATCCATACATATATATCTGTATGAGTGGAGCATTACAAAGAGTCACACGGTGTTAAACTGTGCAGATTACATATCAGAAGTGCTAAAAACCATTATCTACCACAAGCAACAACTTGTGATTTTCCAATTCTCACAATATTGAAGATCTTTATATTTACTTAGACTCAGATGTGAGAGCTTTCATTTGCTCTGCCTAGAAACCCACTCAACTAAATGCTCATTTTTGCATATTTTAAAAGCAAAGCTCTGAAAATTCTTGTTCTATTTTGAGCTCAGTATCTGACATCATATTCAAAAACCTGTAGGAAACGATGTTTGCTGTAAAAATCTATTTAATGAGCCATAAAAAACATTGTGCTATTCAGCACTATTTCAACTTAATTTGAGTACTTTTTCTAAGTTCTGTTTTGCAGCCATTTGCATGGTTTGACACCTGTAGGACAAGGCAGGCAGCCTGGTGATAAAAAAGGATTTCTGTACATTTTTAATTAGTGTTGGTGCACCCATTTAAAGCTTTCTAATACAAAAATAAATTATGTTGGTTAATATAGCTTGATATGCTCTAATTAACGTAATTTGCAATACTAATTTTGCTTGACTACAACTTTTAATAAGCTCTTGACATTTCTATAAATAAATAGACTGTTTGCAGGAATTTTGATGACTTTGTGTCAATCCACAAATAACAGCCAAACTGCTGACTACTTCTTGCAGTTACACTTATTTAATTCTATGTTTCTGGTCACTGAAGGACAGTGTTCACTTAGGAAGAATGTCTGGTTTGTGCAGTGAGAGGAAGTATCAATAATCACTAAATATGTAATACATTTATTGCTTTAGACCAGTGCATTACTGAACACAGTCATATTTTAGAGCTTATACTAGTCTGTGCTGTAACAATCATGTTCACATTTAAGTCAGTAGTAAAGTTACTATTTGCAGTTAGTTGTTTGGTTTTAATTAACAATTCTCAGTTAAAACTCTTCTCTCTGTACCTACAAACAGCAACATCTGACTTGTACCAGCAGCCAAGCTGATGGGAAGCTCCGAACACGCATTTCAAAATGGGAGAGAATCAATCTTTGGGCTTTCAGTCCCCACTGGATTGCCCTAAGACAACTCTCAGGCTTTCAACACCCCAAGATAATTTTCCTATTTTCTTCAAAAAACTCTAAAAGAATAGGAAGGATGTTTCTAACAGAAATATGTTAGCATGAAATCCTAAATAAGACTTTGTGCTAAAACCCCACAAAATTTAGTAATATCTTTTGGATTGTTTGCAAAGTAGTGACCTCAGCAGAGATCCATGGCTGTTTGGAGAGGCCCCTCACTGAGATAAAGCTGAGTTTAGAGCAGCCCTGCAGGCTCCCAGACAATTCCCTGCTCTTGTTTCTTCCCGAACTTCACTTCTTTTTTCCTCACTTTTGGCTGCTCAACCAACACCAGCTCAGTTTTCACTCTTAGTGTGAGGAAACAGCCAGGAGGACATGAAGTGCCCTGGAGGTGAGAGTAGCAGTGAGCTGTTCCCACCCTTTGGGGAGCTAAACAAGGGAATTATTTATAATGGCTTTAAACACAGACAGCAGGTTTACGTTTGATATTAGGGGTAAATTCTTCCCTGTGAGGGTGGGCAGGCCCTGGCACAGGGTGCCCAGAGCAGCTGTGGCTGCCCCTGGATCCCTGGCAGTGCCCAAGGCCAGGCTGGACACTGGGGCTTGGAGCAGCCTGGGACGGTGGAAGGTCATGGCAGCCATGGCAGGGGGCTGGAAATAAATGATCTCTGAGGTCCCTTCCAACCCAACCCATTCTGGGATTCTGTGATTTGTTCTGAGAAAGGAGAGAGAGGACAGACATGCATTTTACAGGAAGCAGCACCCCAGTATTCCTAGGACTCTAAATACTCAGATGAAACAATCTGCAGTGTATAAAATAGATGCTGCAAATCCTCTGTGGTTGTTATTCCCTGATTTCTTTCTCTTTCAGACAAGCATGCTTTTCAGTTGTTATGTTTAAAGAATGTGTGGGGTTTTTTTTTTCATTTTCCTTATGTAGATTTATTTGGGAAAGAGTCTGGTGTTGACACAAAGCAACATTCTTGCATGTTTCATAAACTCCAGGATAAAAAGCAATTATCATTTATTTTTCAGCTTTTCTCATTAGTCAGTGTTGAGTGCAACCACACACACACAGAATCTCAGAAGTACAAAGATTTGTGTACTGTCAGTTTTCACCCCATCTCATTAGTGCACACTGTGATTTGTTTCTGTATATGTTGATTATAAAGAAAGGGTTTATTTGTATTTTGTGTTCATTCAGTTTTTCAGATCTATACCAGGACTGTGACAGAACACCCCAAAAGCACAGTTCAGAAGACAAACACAATTTGTATTTGTCGTTATGGTGATGTAAAAACACTCCAAGGTGGACAGAAGCTAAAATGCCTTCTGGCAAAATCAACAACCTTCAAACTTAGAAAATTGTGCCTGTGTGTTTGATCAGCTCATGGGAAGGAGGAATAATTAAAAACAAAGAAAGAAAAAAGGTTTTTCCCCCACCTCTGAGTATTGTGGAAGACTTCTACAGATGAACTACATGATGTGCTTCCAATTGATCTCTTTCTGTAAATTCAGATCTCAGTGTGGGAATCTATCTTTAGAGCCTGGGAACATTTAATCCCAGGTACATGGGGTTTTCCTCTCCAGAACAAATAATGGAAGATAGGATGGGAAGAATGAAGTTGAAAACAGGACAAGCAAAACACATCAAGCACACGAAACCCCAAACTTTCCTTTATCAGATGTTGACTTGTAAAAAGTGAAAAAGCTCCCTCACAAAGCGAGGCACTGCTGGGTAAACCACTGTAAGAGCAGGAGGGATGGATTACAGATTGCAAAACTCAAGCCTCACTATTCTGAAGTGTTCAATCCATTCTGTTTTAAGAAGTTTTAATCACTTTCTTGTTGAGTCCTACTGACAAGGATGGATGTGAGGACACTCCCATGTATGGCTAACCCACGGACCTCAGCCTCCACTTTTTCTCTGAAATACAGAAGTTGTTTAAATTAATGAGTTGTCACCAGTGGTCACCTTTCTGGTCCCAAAAGAATGAAGAGCTGGAAAAAAATAGAAAATCCATTTGACCATCCATCCATGAAGGGAGAGGTTAATACTGGTCTGTTCAAGGTAAATAAGTTATGGCTATCTAACCACAGATTAATAAAAAATTGAGGTGATTTCCTCAGAACAATTACTGTTTTTCATTACCCTTCATTTATCAACTTCAACTATATTTAGTAGTGAAACCAGGACCACTGTCTGCAATTCTTGCAAAGCTGGAGATGTGTCAATTCCATGCAGGAAAATTTCAGCTTAGCAGCCACAACAGATACTTTCTACATATATTAAAAAAATAAGACTAATAATCAGATACTTGGATTTTATTTTCATTTTCTCAGTATTCACCTTGTCTAGGATAGCAAAAACATTTTCATCTCAGAAATGGACACAGATGAAACTTCACAGACTTCCTCTCCATGCCTGAGGAAAAATAATACTGACAGATATTGGTACTATGAGTACAACTGCTGCCCTGCTGTTTTAATCTGATTGCAACAGGACTGCTGCACAGAGCCCATGGAAAAGAGCTGCTGCACTTTGCTGACTGTCAGATGCTTTTTGTTCTGGGTGGTTTTGCTGCTGGTTTTCTGCTCCTCTCTGTCAAAGCTGCAGTGTCAGCGGGAGCCAAGCCAGGCACACAGAGAGGACACAAACCACAGGGGATTCATCCCTGTCTCTGCCTGGATTCATCCCTGTCTCTGCCTGGATTCATCCCTGTCTCTGCCTGGACAGTGAGTAGGAGATATCCTGACTACAGAACCACTACACTGAAACAAACCCCTCCAAAAGTTAGAGAAACTCCTCAAGAGTGTCACCATCCATCTGCTGCTGTGCCTCTGCAACGATTAAGTTGTGTAAGTCAACATCTTCTGCCTAAGTCGATGACTGCAGAAAAAAAGACCTGTGCAACTCACTCTCACTAAATTCTCTTAAATTGACATTAAATCCCCTTCATAGACCACGAAGCTCTTCACAATCCTGACTCACACATGTCACAGTGAGGACATTGATCTGATGTGGGAGATACCGGGATCCTTAACTGTTCTATTGACGTCCTGATTTCAAATCTGAGATGTGAATACTTCAGAGCGAGGACAAATCCGGCTATTTCACACCTCAAGTCAGATATTTGAACAACATGTCAAATGACATCCAAACACCCGCCCCAGACTCATCCTGGTGTCAGGCAATATCAATCTAAATATTAAAGATACCTTGACTCCTCGACCGCAGACTGTAGCTGTAATTTTCTGGCAGTTAAGCATGAAACACCTTCTAAAGCACCAGCAGATATTTCTGTGTGTAAGCCTGGCTCCACTCATCAAAAAATATGCAAGGTACTTCAAAAAAACCCAGAGACAGCATAATCAAAGGTAAGGAAGGCTTTTTGTAGCAGGGACAGTGAACAAACTTCTCCTGTCAGAAGAGATGGCTTTGGGTGTATGACATGACACCTTTACACAGACTGGAACAGAGAAGGCAAAGATTGACTGTTCACTGTATTTTCCTTGTGCTGGAATAAGAGTAGAAGAACTTATGGGAGGCATCAAGGAAAACTACCAAGAAAGAAGTTAAAAAAAAAAACCAAACAAAAAAACCAAACAAAACAAAACAAACCCCCCCCAAAAAAACCCCACAAAAAAACCAAAAAAACACAACCAAAACAAACAAACAAACAAACCACAAAAACATCCCAAACCAAAATAACAAACAAAAAAAAGTTACTTTTTCAGACACCCTGTAGTTAAACTGGGGAATTCATTGGTGCAGAATGCTGTGAAGGCTGAGGGTTCACAAGAAGCTGGACTAATTTGTGAAAGTAAAATATAATAACTATAAGAATCAGGGGTACAACAAAGACACAGACTATCATAAGATGAGAATAATATTTTCTACCTTTCCCACTTATTTCATCTTCTCTAGAAAAATATTCTGGTCTAGAAAAAGTGTGAAAAAAGCCAAACAAGTTCAGGCTAGAAGTTCTTAACTTTTAGTTTGCAGTGCCTGGAAGACATCAGCTATAGCTGATTTACAGTTTCCTTTTCCCACTATTAATCAGTCTAGTTTTCAGACCCAAACAGTTGGTAATAAATATGTGTTGGGGGTGTGTGGGGTGGGGGGTGAGAAATACTGAGTTATTCAAAGAACCATGACTTTTTCCATGGCATAACTAATGGTGGCAAACAAAAAATCACTTCGATGAATAGGCAGCTCATTACCAAGGTTCTGTTTTTCTGGCCTAATTGTGTATCATGCTACAGGATATTTTTTTTCTTTTTAATATGTTATTATACAGCAAAATAATCAAGAATTTCCTTCTCTTTATCCACTGCTTATCATTCTACAGGGGTGTTGGGAGTTCTTTGTCCTCTGCCCACAACAATTCCTCATTTAGCTACACTCTAGAGAAAATGAAGTGTCATTACATGTTTTCTCTCTGCAAGAAAGTTTATAGGTGCTAAATTTACATTATCATATAGTTCAAAAGGCTGTTTTGGGAGCGAGGACAACATTTTATTCTTCACTCAAGGTTGTTTCCCTGATTTAAAGCACTGAGTAAATTACGTATTCTCTTGTTCAGACACAGGTAACACAACCACGCCACAGGCAATCAGTTCTGGAAAACAAAAGGTTGATGGAGGCAGATCTTTCCATGAAAGAGCATCTTCAGATACCAAACATTATTCCAGGGACAATCACATATTGAAAATATCTACGATTCCAAAGGGTTGGCACGACAAGTCTTGGCACTGCTAGAGGAACAAAGCGACTCCGTGTGGGACCAGCAGCGCACGGAGCTGCCGTGGACAAGGAGCTTGGGATGGCTAAAAGCAGACACGAGGCAGGGATTGGAACTCACAACAAAAATGCACTTGGGGGTTGTCTTCACTACCTACCAATCTTCCCCTGCAGCTTCTAATATAGATGTGTCAGTCCTCCCAAGCTGAAACTGCACTAAAGTGGAAACCCAAGAGACATTTAGAGCAGATCTACCAAAAACTTGTGTGCATTCTTCAGCGTGGCATTTGCTCATGTGGTGGATACCTTGTGGCAAAAAAAACCTTTTTTTTTCCTTAACTTTTCTTTTGTTCTTTCCCCCCCTCAGTAAAACAAACAAACCATTGGAAGTGAATGAATGAAGAACCAAATGGCAAAGCAGATTGAATTGTTATTGCCAAATGGTGTTCCAAACACAAACTAATTAGGAGCTAAAATGGCCCAACACACAAAGTAAGCAATTAAAGGCTGTGGATCATAGAGTGGGAGAGACAACAGTTCTGCAGGGCTGCAGTGAGAGACATTTGGCATTTAGCTCTCCAGACTCTTATTCATCCCCAGCGAGGAATAAAATGAACGGAGTAGGGGATGGCATCTTCAAACTGAAGCATCCTTGTTTGGGTTCCAATTTTATAATGAGTCAAAAGCCCTCTAATGTATGATACCAACTCTTGGGAAAGAGTTAACCTCTGTCCTACAGATTATTGTGCTGATCTTTGACACGCAGCACTTACCGTTTACCACAAAATTTGGGTTTGAGCCTTGAGCATGTCCTACACAACTCAAAATCTAGTATATTAGAAAAAATAGATAACAAATGATTTGTAGACTGGATTTAACGTCAGGTGTTAAGACAAAGCAGTGCAATATGTATGTTTTAGCAGGAAGGACCCAAAACATGAATTTCTCAGCCACTTACTGTTTTTCCATCTTCCTCAAAACTCAGAACAAGTCACACCTCAGACAGAATTATTCCCACACAGGAACAAACTCTCATGCAGGCTCACAAAAGGAAGGCACAGAAAGGCACGAGAGACCACAAGATACCAATGCTATTTCATCTTCAGAGTTCTCTCAGGATACTTTTTGAATATTACTTACTCCCATAATGGTGCCTATTGGATTTTAAAAGGATAATACCTAAACCAAATAATCAATTAAATTTGCAGTTAATAATTTTTAACACCATTAATCCAGCCCTAGCTGTTGAAATAAGTCTCCTCCAGAGTGGCACTCTTAGAAAAAGCAAATCTCACAGTGGCATGATCACATGCATTCATAATTCAGGTTATGTTAAAAGTGACAGCGATGATTCAGGGAAACTCCCAACACTCCTGAAAAATTTTATTTCCCTCGAGTGTCAGTCCTCATCCTGCATTCTCAGGGACAAATTAGCACCAGTGCATTCCCATCACTCTATCCATTAATGCAGACACTGGAGCCCAGCCTGCCAGCACACAAATCACACCAGCTCTCTGCAGGCTCTTGCAACATGACAAACTGGTTTTTACTGGGCTTCTGCATTTATATCTTGACTCATGCACGTACTGATGTTAACTTTTACATAATAATTCTGTCTTGGGGCGATTATGATGTGTATCCCCTATCACGGCTCTATGCCAAAAAATTAATTTTGTGACTTTAAACTGAGCTTGAGAGGGGAGGAAAAAACAGATTAACTTTTCAAAGCAGTTCCCAAGGACACAGCGATGGAGACCCCTCTGCATTCCCCGGCTGTGGTAGCACGGAGGGAGCACCCTGCCTGGCTCTTTAGCCAGCTCTTTGGGTTTTTTTCCCTTCCCTTTTCCTCCGGCATGTTTCCTGGGACTTTAGGGGTTTTTTTCTCTTTTTTTCCTCTTCTGGACTGTTCCAACACCATCAGAACACATCAGGAGAACTTCTCTTCAGGCCCGGAGGGGGCCTAAGGCCACCCCCCACGGCAGCTCCGAGAAGGAGGGACCACACCTACGAGAGGACTCCAATTTCTTCCCAGGTTTTCTCTCTATAGCGAGGGGTTTTACTATTCAGCATTATTATCCTTTTCCTGTGTGTTTGTTAATAAATAGGTTTTATCTCCTTCACTTTCCTTCAAGGAATTTTTTCCTGAACCTGGTGGGGGGAAGGGTGGTTGTAACCTGACTTTCTCCCAGAGGATTTACTGCTAGATTTTGGCCAAAAGCAGCACATAATTCATAAAACCAAACACGAGCATTTGGGCACATGCAAGCTTTGCAAAGCCCAGCAAATAACAAATACACTGCTTCAGTTTGTGCTGCTTGACTTGTCAGAATGGCCAGTGCTGGGGTAGCCCAGCCTGACTCTCGGGGATCCAGACAGACTGCAGGTGTGCCCACATGCTATTCTTTCAAAGATATTTTAAACTCTGTTTTCAGTGCTTATGTGAATATTCTATGTGATTCTCTCAATAAATATTATTTAAAAGCTCTGCTAACTTTGCAAAGCACTTAATTGCTGTTAAACCCTGCTAAATGCTTCGCCCCAGTGAATAAGGCTGATAATTATTTAAGTGATTTAAGTGATTAACATGGTAAAGTTAACTTTGAAGGCATTTCCTAATAAAACTAAGTACCCTCATGACAGCTTTTTCAGCATTCCCCATTTCATTTAAATGACTTCTATTTAATATACTTCACCAGGATTCTACATAAAATGTCATTTAAGAAAGACACAGGATTTCTTACATTACAGAGACCCTGTAACTTCTGATACACTAAATGAATATTAAGATTGTTTTTTTTTTTTTCCCTGGTAATTGACAATTCTGTCCTTTTATTCAGCACCCATAAACCCTGTTAGGCCACTATATCATGCCTGGATGTGCTGAAGTCCTGTGATTCCAATTGGTTGCTGTAGTAGGTGCACTGCACAATTATAAAACAATCTTCAATATTTCCATTGCTGCTTCAGAGGAAAGATGCAAACCATGTAGAGACTCTCAGCAAGGAGACACCTTTGAACAGTACAAGAGCAGTGACTACCCCACAGCAGGGCTCTGATGGAACTCTTGCAGAGAAGATTCCTCTGTCTCTGATAAATTGTGAGTGGTACCTGGTTCACATTTTGCTGACAGGAGCAGGGGTCCCTATGCTGGGAGGGAGCAGAGCTCACAGTCCCTCAGCTCTCACAGGTCACAAAGCTCCTTTCACTGATCCTGGGGATGGGGCATATGCTGAAAGGTTGAAAGATTGATCTGAAATAATGTCAGTTTCTGTGGGGATCCTTTTTCCTCAAGGCTGGTCTCTTGGATCACTATTCAGTATTTAATATAACATTCATTTATTCTCTGACTCCCCCTGACATCCTTTACTGGCCTTTCCTGTGTCACTATGTAACACAAATAAGAAAAAAAATCCCCAAACATTTAAAAATACACTTAGGAAAAAAAAATAAAAATAGATATAGCAGTAGATGACTGAACACTGAAAGAGCACAAGTATTTTTATCCTAACTGAAAATAAAAGATCACATGCACAACATTATTTTATTGAAGAAGTTAGCTGATAACATCTTGCACTAGGAGCATCTGAAACAGGAGGCTCAGCAGCAGCTGGAAGGGACACCTCAGGATTTTGCACGCTCACACTTCAGTGGCTTGTGAGGTTTCATGTGTCTGCCTGCCCTAAGTGTATGAACAGCCCTTCCCAGCACGCTGGCCCAAGGAAAACCTGCCTCAGTAGCAATTATCACAGCAAAGGAATCTTACAAACTGGTAAAGTTGTGGAGCTTTTAAAGATTTCCAAATGCAGGTGATAAACTAGCCAAACTTCTAGTTTAAACCTGATGCAAACTCACTCTTCCCACCCCTCCACCCCACCAACAAAATAAGATTTCTCTGCAAATGTGTGCTTACTTTCAGGTTTCATTCAAAAAGGATGTCAGATGAGCAAAGATATCTTCCCATAGATCAGAAATGAAATGAAATCTTCAAGGTTAAAGTAAAAGCTTTCTTAGCAAGCAATAATCCAAGTGAGCTATTCATGGAAGTTGTATAAATGTTCTACACAAAAGGAAAAACAAGACTTACAGGAAAGTGCAATGAAAGAAACGATTTATCAAAGTTCTTGAGTTTTGTGATCCAAGGAAATTTAATTTTCTTTTGATTAAGTAGTGGGATTTTCATGAAAGGTAAAAAATTAAGTAAGAAAGGCTAAGAATAAGCTAGCATAGCTAACCTGAGAATTTGTAAGAGAAGTAGTCAAATTATAAAAAGAATTAAAAATAATAATTATTAGGAAAAAAAAAAGTCAGCATTCATCACAGCCACCAATATTCACTGATAAAAAAGTGACTTAAAAGAAATGGTAAAGCAGCTTCCTGTCAGACTGTCTCATAGAAAAAAATATTTATTTAACTTAGAGCTCAGTTCTTTTGATTCTTTGTCTGGCAAAGGCTTTGCATGCATTATTTTCAACATGTACATGTTATTGCACGGCCCAGTAGCAGATTTCCCATGGAATTTCTTCTGTTATCATCCCCTACCAATCCTATCTTTGTTTTTCACTTAGAAGGGGAAAAATGTGTACAAATTTTTGTACATCAAAATTGTACATCAGGCCTTAAGTACCCATGGTTATATCCAGGAATCCAAGCAGCTTCCTTCAGTTCTAAAGGACAGATAAAAAGCCTTTCACTTCCCAGTGTGCAGAACAAATAGAAATGTAATTGTTGAAGGCTGTGTTCCTGTTAGAGCTGCTCTTCATCAGGAAAATGATGTGAAAAATCAAATAACCCAGTCTGGGCAGAGCTTCCACACTGGTGAGCCCCCAGTTTTTGCAGTATCTTCAGTCTCCTGCTGTGATGAATTTTTGTACTTGTGAAAGTTCAAAGGAACAGGAGAAAGAACATGAGAACTACCAACAGTTTGACAGAATTATCATTCCTGACAGAAATGAAGGAGTTTTTCAGAACTATGAACCAATGCTGGCTCTTACAGCTGCATCCTCAAGACCTAAAATCAGACTGAAAGTCTGAAAATTTTACTCTAATTTCCACTAAGTCATAAAGCTCTTCCTTCATATTACCTTATAGGACTTTAAAAGATTTACTCCTCAAGGATTATAAAATGAAATTGAAATTAATCACAATTTGTAAAATAAAACACCATATATGAGTTTCCTTTGCCATCTGCCTAGGGTTTTTTCCTCAACTAACCTGCCAATGATTAATTTTCTTTGGGGGAGTGTAACTTGGAAATTATTACTCTGGCAGCAGAGCAGGAATATGCTCAGTGCACACTGCAGCCATCAGTCAGAGCAGTGGCACAGAGGGCACAGGCACTGGGAAGAGCAGAAGGGGTTTTCATGTCATTCTTTCATTTGAATCATCTCCATAGCAAGGGTGATACAAAGGCTTGGCAAAAGACAAGTGTAGTTTTTGGTACATTAAAAAGCTGACGGTTTTGCCACTGTTGCCACACTCACTTCTTAACTGAATTTTGTACAGTTTCTAAATACTTATCCTCAAACCTGAATGCATTTCCACAGAGACAATTCTTTTCCATGGATGTCCCCCTACAGAAAAAAACACAGTCAGAGATGTAAGTTCAGGTCCTTTCTGCACTTATTTCTAGGCAGAGGACAGGGGTGAGTTTAAAAGTGAGTGAACTTGCAATGAAAAAATAGGAAATCCCCAGGTGCTAAAGTGCCAAGGAAGGTGCCCCAGTGCTTTAGGCAGGTGCTGAGCTGGCAGCACAGAGCTGGGCATCACAGCCACTGCAGGAACCACGCACCCAGAGCAGCAGTGTCAGCTCCAACTGCACTGACAAAATGCATCAGCAATCAAGGTAATTGCACAGAGATACACAAACTCCTCCAGAATGCTGTGAATTATGCAGGCACTAATCTAAACTGTCTACTTCCAACATGAGGAAAACAAAAAACCAAAGGAACATCCACACAGGAAACATCAGCCAGAGCTTGGTGCCCTCACACATTAAATCAGATTAGTAGGACATCAATACTAAATTAAGATAAACGATGAAACAGCAACAGACTATTAGAGGTACTTTTTAGACCTTTCTAAAATGTGTATTAACACGAACAGTTACTCACTAAAGTGACTGAAGCGTAGAAAACGGTGCCCAGCACAAGCAGGGCACCTCACTCCGCTGCTCCTCATCAGGGAAATTGCTAATTTGCCATCCTGCAAAGCAGTGCCAGCCAGGGATGGCAAATTCTGCACCCTGGTGACTTAGAGCTCCCTCCTGGTACACAGCAACTTCAAGGAGAAAAGTAGAAATTTGTTTCCACAGCTATGTCTGTAATTGTGCAAAATTGAGAGGGTTCCAGTACAAACTCAAGTTTCTGAGATCAAATGTGTTCAGCAACAGCAATGAACCCAGGCCAGAACACCCCCTCAACTTCCAAATCCTCCGCAATCTATTCAAGAATCCAATATTTAAACTCTGCAATTCTTATGTTTTAAAAATTACAAAGTCTATTCCTAGTCCTCAATCTAGCCATGAATAGACTTCTATTAAGTTGTTTTGAGGGACTTGAACTTATTTGGTTTATCTGGCTTTGGAATAAAAAAAAGAGAGAAAAAAAAAGTGGTGGATAAAGCAAACAGCTTTGATCTTTATTTTACAAGTAAGTAGCTTAAAAAAATTGTAATAATTTAATCCAAAATGATGGCACAAAATAAAACAGAAATCATATCTAGTCTTCTGCTTCATCATATCCTACAGCACTGCATAGATTAAAATCTAAGTTTGCAAAAAAAAAGAAAAGGAAATAGAACTACAGAGACTGCAACTACAAGGACTTATTTAATACCCCTTCCTATAATAAAATAACACTCAGTAGCATAAATGTTATTATTAATGACCTTTTCTATTTGTCTTCTAAGGAAATTGAAGAATAAAACATCACATAAAATATCTTTTACTGTGTAAAACATGATGAACTTCTGCTTCCTCCCTTTTTGTTATTTCTGCTCCTGTCTCCTTGAGTTGCATGCTTTGTCTTTATTTGCATTTGTTTTGTGTACTATCAATAGTGGCCATGCTAAACAACAAAATATGTGGCCAGGATTGTAAATTTGGCCTTTGGGATCAGGGAGTGAGTGCATGAAATGAGGGGAAAGGAAGGGAGTGCTGATGGGGGAAAAGCAGCACAGTTGTCATTCCCTCATTAAAAGTCTGCAGTACATCAACCCCAGAGTGTCTATCAGTCTTTCTTGAAAATTTATTGAATTTTAACAAAAAAATGTAGGAACCAAGCCTAGCCCTCTGTTTTACTCAGAAACACAGGACACTGCGAATCACCTGCAAGCTCCAGAATGGCCAAAGGTAGTTTTACAATCTACTTTTGGACATTCGAGGGGTACCATCATCCAAAGGAAGAGATGAGAAGTTAGCAAGCAGAAAAACAATATTTGTTTCTTGAAATAGGCAAGGAACAAACAGTAGAGGAGTCCACAGGTCAAATTCTCCTCAGATAACCTTTCCGCCTTTCCTGAAGTATTTGCACACTCTGACAAAACCATAATTTAATTTAATTCAGTGAAATGAGAGAAAGGTCATATTTGCATGAGAAAACAGTTAGGTGAGATGAGCCATCAGAAGAAATAAACCACTACATTTGCACCCAAAACCTCCAGCTAGGACAGTAAAAGGAGTTTTTTCTTTTCAAAACATTACCATAAACAGCATCTAGAGAGACTTCAAATACAATTATTTGTGTCCTCTTATGGAGCAACTGTGTCCAAAGTTCATATTAGGAACAAAATTGTGTTTTTCTACACAATAACCAAAGTTTATTTCTCCATTTTCCTTTTAGAAGTCTTTGGAACACAATGCAAACCAAAATTACAGAAAGTTCCACAAGCAGCCTGTTTGCCAGCTCCTCAAATGGAACTGCATTAATCAATCTTAAATGATTTCACATCAAGCTTATAACAAATTCACTTTGCACATTAAACAAATCCCTCCATGACCATATTAATATCAGTACTTATGCACTGATCCAGTGGACAAATTATGCTTTACTCTGGACGCATCCATGGCCCTAATTGCACAGGAAAATTAGGCTGCAAGTGATCAAATCTCGCCAATTATTTATTTAATTTACTTGCTAACAATAAGAAAATCCTCTCATACTAATGAGAAAAATTCTGCCACAGAAACATACCTCTTCCCATTCAAAGGAAGAAGGAAAAAAAGAAGATAGATATTAAAGTTATTTCTGTGATCCTCTTATCTCTTAGCTTGCAGACGGATGGACCATTTAATGAAAACCATCAGTCTCCCTCCTATTAAAGCCACAAAGAATGACCAACTTCTTAACAAGAGAACAGCTAAAATACCTCAGAAGTGCTCTGATCATCCCATGTGTTGTTTCCAGCTGCAGCCTTATGAAATGCCTCAATTTTATCAAAATGGGCTCTCTGCTTCTTCAATGTATTTCTTCATTAATTAATTTGTTGAAGTTTAGTTTCTTGTTCACATTCATAAAACCACGACTATATTAGCATAATTTACAGCTCTGGTGCTGAAAGATCTTCATTCCATAACTCTCAGGAAGAGCAAGTGCTGTGTGCTAGCTCAAGATCACAAACACAGCGTGTTGGCTATTCCTCCTTTCCTGCATTCCCACAAGTTCCTAACTATGCACCACAAACATCTGAGAACACCACCTGCTTTGGTCTCTTGTCATTTGGATATTTTCCAGACAGAGCCAAACACTGACAAGATTCCCACTCCTAAGAGAAGGCTTTTTTATTAAAGGAAGGCCAAGCCAGATACAGAACCTGAATTGTTTTATGGAGTGTAACACGTAAGTCTCAGGTTCCATGGAGATATCCCTGACTATGTTCCTGGCAGCTTCTTAGATTTTAACTATTTCTTTTCTCCTTGTTTTTCAAACTGGCACTGACTCTTTGTAAAAAAAGTGAAATGCTCATTAGCTTAAATTAATTCCCAATGAGTAGAGCTCACATAATTCCCTGTAACTAATTCTTGTTCTGCCTGCAGCTGCACCACTAATCTGCCCATTGCTTCTGCACCTTGACATCTCCTCTAACTCAACAGTGCCATGACTTCTCACATCTCCCTCTCCTCTGCACACTCTCCTGTTGATTCACCTCATTACATTCCACACAATGTTTCACTCTTCTGTTTTGCCTTTTACTCTCATTAAGACTCAAATCTGCCATTCGATTTTCTCCCCTCCATGCACCAAATATTTATTTCCACACACACTTCAGCGCTATCAGCACTGAGTGCTTTTGATGTTCAGCATCACATGTTCATTGGGGATGACACACAAATTCCTATTGGCTTTTGGATCCTGGAAGGTTTTTCATCTCTGTCCCAGCGGTGAAATGAAAATAGAGATCTGAGAATTTCCAATGCTTTTATTTGACTGTTTTCTTCACATTTGGAGTTTTGGACAGAATATGCATTTTTAATCATGCATCACACAAAAACACTCTCTCCTGCAATTGATACATATTCCAAAATATCATTTCCCTCTCTTCTGAGTCTCTGCATTCCATTAATTTACAACTTGCTGAGCTTCATCTGTTAGAAGTGTTTCAAATACTGGAATTCTTTCCCACGTCACTGACAACGACAGGAACAACAGCCATTATTTCAGTTGTAGCAACCCACGCATTTTCCTAGTCCAACAGACACATCTGTTCACCAGGTCTCTACCACACCTTGGGTTGTTGAATCATTTTTGCAAGCAATACCCTTCTGCAATACTTGCACAAGGTAGAGAGACAGAGTGAGATTTAAATGCTCATAGCTAAGCACAGAAAGGAGACAGCTTAGACTGACGGGGAGTTTGGTCTCTGCTGCTCCTGGAATCCCAGACACCAGAAATGCCATCAATTTAAATTCATACTCTGCAGAGGTAAAGCAGCTGGTCAAATAATGTACCAAAAAGTCCAACAACTTCCACTAGCATATACTGAAGATATAATAACTAAAAAGTCATAGGCTCACAAACCCAGGAGTGAGTCGTATTAGCATTCCAGGGAAGATCTGCACTGTGTTATATTTAGTTCCAAGAAAATGATGCAACTTTTAAGGAGAGGAAAGAGTGTCACATTACAGAGAACTAAATATACCCCCAGAGCCATTACAAAGAATTACTCTCTCTGTGGAGGACACGACACTCACAATGCAGAATTTCAGAGCACTCATTCTGCATTATTTTCTATTAATGCTCAAGATTATTCAAAAGAGAAAGGTCACACTGATGAACATTCCTTCCACATCATAAGAAGATAAATGTGTGACTAGCACTAGGCCACTGGGTCACTATGACTCACCAAAAACAAGGGGGAATAAAACAGAATCTTTTCAAAACTAGATCAAGAAATTAAATAATGGGAAAAGTGCAGGCACAAGTCAGCAAAACATTTGAAATTCTATAAGCTGGCAAATCGCTGCTTGCGACAATTAAACATATCCAAGTTTCTTAACAATTTGGGTCACAATCCATTTTTTTACTGCATCCCTCATCTCATTGAGTTTTTGTGTCATGGAGTCAGAGGAGATTAAAATATAAAGATTACACATTAAGTCAGGTAAAGTATCCCTGCATGCTGAGGGAGCCGTGGTGACTCGTGGCATTTGAGATTAACTGACAGCACTGAGTGACCCTGAATCCTGACAACCACAAACCCCGTGACACATTGCAAACTAATTCCTGTAAAACCTCTAAGCTGCCTAGCTGGGACTTCCTTCATTCCCACACTTTGTGAGCAGGTGGAACTTGACTCAACAAACCAACCAACCAAACCAATCCACCCAAACCACACACAGCCCTTACCAGATGTGAATGGAACCTCGTCTTAAATTGCTATGTATTCTTTAGAGATGTTGTCAAATATTTGGGGATTTTGTTTTTTTTTCTAGTTCAGGGATTAAAAAAATCATATTTTGGAGCTTCTCTAAGGATGTAATCAATTATTTTATACCAGACATGATTGATAGACCAGGGATGCCAGCACTAACAGCCCAGGGCACCCAGCACTTATAGTTAGGAAATTCAGCCTGGTGGGAACCTGCATGGCACATGGAAGAATAAGCAAACACAGAAAATGCAAAGGGAAAAATAATCGAAATAATTTGTTATCCCCTGCAGTTTATGAACAGGAGTCAGTCCTGGAAGAAAGGTAGAAAAATCCTCAGTTCTTGTTTTAAGGACCCCTCTAGGTTTACTCTGCTGTTCCCCACTGGGGGTGAGCAGAGCAAACAAGGAGAGGGCACCAACTGGGAAGCACTTGGGTGTCAGTCTGAGCCACAGCTCAATGCTCACTTAAGGTGAAGCATTCAAAGGCCTCTAGAAGTGAGAACTGGCAATCCTAGTAGCACAAAAATCCTTGTTATCATTACAAACAAGTTGCTTCAACTATTTTCCAGTTGTGTTACTCTTTTGTTTCCTTTGAGTACTGCAACAGGCTCTGCACTGTCAGGCTAATCACCAGAGTTTATCCATTAGGCATTCCAAGTTTCTGTCTCTCCCTGCTTTCTGATTACTGTCTGGTCAGTTAATTTCTACAGCTTTTCTTCTGGCACTAATCAGGAATTAAGAGCTGCCATCAGCTTTGCTAGATACAGATTCCTACCCCTGGTTGGAAAGGATTTTCAAAACAGGCAATTCTTGGCCTTTTCTGATTATCCACAGCCAAGCTCATAATCCAGTCGCTCGTATTTAGGAAGTCAAGCAGTGAAATAAACAATGTTGATTATAATCTACTGTTCTTTTTTTTTTTTTTTAAATCAAGAAATAAAGCAAAAAACTTAGCATTCTAATCCTGAGACATCTGCTTTGCAGTTGGTCTTTTGATTTTTAATCCTACAGGAGAATGGGTTTTGGTGAAAATGAAAAGAAAGGGCAGGAATCCATTAAACAAAGCCCTTTTTAGGTGATATGTTTACAGTGGCCAGCATTTTTTGTCTTACAGTTTCTTTTGTGGCAACTAAATAAAGACATTTCACTCAAGTTTACTACAACTAAGATAGAGATTAAAGAGATTTTGATTAAAGAGAGGTTTAAATAGGTGTGTTCCAGGGAGAGTGATTGATAAGATAGTTAAATACTTATTTTTCTTGCAAAGCTGTAATATTGTCTATGCCCTCATACTGCTGTCATTCAAATTTGGACAGAGTCTGTGTAGCAGCCTTTCACGTTGAGCTTCTGCCTTTAAAAAGCCAAAATATTGTTCTGTAGTTTCAATGAGCACTAGACAAGAAGGTAGTTTCAAAAAACAACCAACACCTGGCTGCAAAAGAAACTTCTGGGAATAAAACTGATACCTTTCCTGATCTTAAAAAATCAAGAGGCGAACACGATTAGAAGGGGAAAAAGGGTTTTACCTTGGTATTTATTGTAAGGATCCTTAGGTGCACCACGAACAGGTCGAATACACCTCTGTGCACCCCACCATCGCCACCGCCAAGTCTTTTCTCTCCTAGATCTGGTCTTACATTCCAGGTCTTACTAATTAGCATATCTATCAAATATTCCCCAAGGAGAGGCTCAAATGAGCCCCCCCTCCCAAGGAACCTTCCCCTGGATGGTTCTAGCTTAGTTTACAAAATGTGTTCTGGAGAGGACCTTGGGCTCTGGGCACCCTGGCACCTTAACTACGAAGCCTCTGAAATGTTTAGTCTCTTAGCTTAACAAACAAGTCCAAGAATGCAGGCAAAAAGCACTAAGAATACAGAAGTTGCAGAAAGGTATAACAGGGGTATAAAAGAAAAGACAAAAATCATCATGGCATTAAAACAATAAATAATAAAGCTGGTAAAACATCCATGTGCTGTCCTGTATGCATAATGAGGCAAGAAATGGAGCTGCCCTTGTGAGGTCAAGCCCACGAAGTAAACTGGCCGTGCATGTGCAGGTTACAGCTCTGCACAGGGAAATGATGCACAGACAAAATCAACCCCTTCCAGCTGAGTCTAAATTCATCATCTAAATGTGACAGAGCAAGGGAAAAATCAGGGGGTCTGTGGTTCAGTAAACAAACTAAAAAGTGTTCACTGTTCAGCACTGAAGGGAAAAAACCAGCAGGTTAGCATTACTTCTGGACTTTATCTTTTTTATCAACCTCACATTTCAAGTGAGAACTTGTCTGAAAGTAAGATAATGTAAAATGCACCTTGTATTTCTGTGCAGTCAGCTACTATTTTTTTTTTTCAAATTTGAACAGTTTGAGGAAAAAAATAGGAAAAAACTTCATAAAAAATGTGAAAGTTCTGCTGTGTCCAGCATCCTGTGTGTCCAAGTTGATATGCACATAAAGAATCAAATTTTATCAAACTGCACTACCCTTTATTTATGGTAATTTGCCTTTAAAATAACACATCTGCAGCATGGTAAGTTAGAATAATTCTCAGCTTCAAAAGTGAAAGGTCATTTTTTCATTTCCGGAATTCATTTCAGATCTGAAACAAATCAATGAGCAAAATATCCAAGATTGAGGAAAATCTCAGAAAATCTCAATGAGGATTTTGCAAGCAGCAAATGTGTGGGCACCAAAGGATATGAGGGAGAGTCAACTATAAAATGTTTCTTCATGGAGTGTCAGGTGGGAAACAATTTATAGGTGCTGTAACATTAAGAAAATCAAGCCAATACAAAGAAAACGCTTTTGAAAACCCTCAGTAACACTGCTATAATTAGGTATCACTAATGAGATGGTTGAAAAATTATTAAATACATATAAATAAATATGCTTTTAAGAAAGCATTATTTTTGAAGCCCTAACTGTCAAAGATTTTAACAACATTGCTGGTGGAGTGAAGCCCAGGCTGGCAGCAGATGCCTTAAAGATGCAGCCACAAGATGAAACCAGAAGCCACAGAAACAAAGTGCAGATGGACACTTGAGGGTAAACAGAGAACACAACCTGGGAAGAAACTTGCTTCAGGCCATAACAAAAGCAATGACAAACCCAAGGTTGCATGTGTGGCTAAATTGTGTTAATGAAGCCATTAGTTATGCTAGCAGAAAGCTGTGTCCCAAAGAGTATTGGTAAAAACAAAATTGTCCTGTTGGAGAAATTTCTCATCTGGAAGGAGGGTGAGGAGCAATGGGAGCTGTTGTGAAACACTGACTGGCTGCTGTGCAGGGCCACACACTCAGCTCCTCAGGCAACAGCCACAGAACACAGGTAGCCTGGCCTTTAAATCTTGTGTAAAAGCCTGAAATAAAATAAAAACCAACAAAAAAAACAACAAAAAGCCAACCAACCAAACGAAAAAACAAACCTCACTAGCTCTGCTTGCACACTGATATGAAAAGC
This sequence comes from Monarcha castaneiventris obscurior, assembly GCA_026261815.1. Taxonomy (NCBI): domain Eukaryota; kingdom Metazoa; phylum Chordata; class Aves; order Passeriformes; family Monarchidae; genus Monarcha; species Monarcha castaneiventris. The sequence goes on from JAMPIT010000550.1 coordinate 2,829,862, forward strand.
CCGTCTCTCCAGCAGCCTGTATTGCTACATATATTTATTTTAGAGGCAAAGCATCAGCGTGTGTTTGTTTGGATTTGTGCTCCACTCTCCGTGGTGTCCCGTTTCCAAAGGTTGAGAAGTTGGATGCAACATGGAGAAAGCCTAAAGCAGCCAGGGCTTGGGAAAAACCATCAGCAGGATAATTCTGACTGCTGCATTTCAGTTCTCTGCCTGCAGGAGATGTGTGACGCAGAGGCAGGATGTGGAACTGTGAACCATCAATATCGTGATGGCCTTTAAACTCATCATATTCAGACACTTTATCTACAGGGAGACAGAAAAGGAAGTAAGCACAGCACAGTGATGGAAAGGGACTGAAGGCGTAGCAGAGGATGGGAGAGGAGATGAAATTTTGCTGGATAACAAAACACAGGAATGATCAGAGAACCAGGAGGAGGAGGAGTGGGTGACCTAGTGAGAGAAGTCTTGACATGCCTGTAAAGGTTTGTAAGTTGTATTTTCAAATCTGTAAAATAGCAGTTGTCACTGCAGATACTTAGTGAAGGGAAGTAGCTCAGCAGTGGCAGAATTTCAGATAGTTTTCTACTTTAGTTTATCAACTACTTTTTATTAACATTTTAAACTAAAAATTTGTTTACCAGGACAGTTCTTTACTGTTTGAACAGAACCTGAATTCTTGCTAGTTCATATGTGCGTAATGTGAATTTTTATAGAAGAAACATTGAAACTGGTAGCCCAGATGCTTTTTGTATTTGTTCACTTTATTAGACCTGGCATTTAAAAAAATTAATTGCATTGATAAAAGCACATATCTATCAATTTCTATCAGTGTTAGCAAATTGTCTCCATATGAATAGATATGCGCCGCCAAGGTTGAGCAAGAGCTGTCCTAAAATGAGAATAAGTGCAATTTAATTCAGAATATCAATTCAAAACTTCACACATACAGCACAGCCATGCAACTTGACTGGCTGATGAAAAAGAAAAATGCATGTGGCAGCCCGAAAGAGAATGAGACTGGCTTATATTAAATAAAATGATAGCCTGAAAAGTTTTACTGGCAATCATAAATGCTTTAACAAAGGAGTATGAACTGTTCCCAGAACTACAAGTGGTTTTAAAATGATGATCACTGATAACTGACAGAAAGGGAGAGAAAGCAGTAAAGAAATAAAAGGATAACTAGAAACATTTGAAATCAGTGCTCGTATTTCCTTTTGTTCCCATGTGCTCTCAGCCCACAGAAGGTGAATGTGATGTTGAACCCCAATGCATTGCTTTCTGTTTGGCCTCTGCTATGCACTCATTATTGCAGGAAGCTTCTCCTCACAGCAGAATACCAATGCTTTCCCACTCACCTCTCAGTGCTTTTACCAGGGCAGGATTCTTCCCTTCCTTCACCTATTTTACATCACTAAACCCCTCGTGATTTCAGTAGAACTTTAGATTTTTAGCAGCATAAACACCACCTTTCCTAGGTTTGCATGCCAAAACAAAATATTGATTTTAAGTGGACTCCTGTTATCAACACAGTGCATAAAATATACCACTTGGTAAATCGGGAAAATATAAGTCTGGATTATTTAGTGTATCAGACTTGGCTGGAGTTCTAGAGAAAATGCCTCAAGTACAATGCAGTGCATCCCTATTTTATACACCATTGAACAGAACATCTACAAATTGCCCTGGAACTCACACACTGCCATAGGGCTAACTGACATTATTCCTGGGCTATGGTTACTCCTAATGCTCTGCTAATCGTTCTGTGCTCTAACATGCTCTGGAGGAAAATCTGTACGTTCCCAAAAAGCCAAAGAAGTCCCACTAATAAAATTAAGTGAAAGGAATATAATGTATTTTTGTCAATGTGAGTCCCTTAAGCTAAACTTCGGAGGGTGAAGCGCATGTATTATTCAATAGAAAAGCTTTAATTAGTGTTTCTTTAAAATTACTCAGAGAAAGGACTAAAAGAATCAAAATAGTCCATCAAGATTGTTGAAAGGGTGGCTAAGTAAATCTACAAAAAGCTGGCATTGCAGCACTGATGCACTTCAAATCTACCTGAAAGCAAAGGAGAGACAAGTGACAGTAAATCAAGTTCATTTCACAGAACATTCAAGTTCTTTGTAATGGTGTGCATGACGGTAATTTTAAACAAGGTCTGGTATTCATTTTTTTTCCTAGACTATTTGTAATATTATTACCTGATTCTAAGAATCCCGAATGTAGAATATAAAGTGGATTTTAAACAGCAGTAACTCAAAGCCTGGAGAGGGAAAATGATTAGTTTATTTCAAATAGGTTTGTGCCAAAAAAATTGCAAATATCTCACATTTGCAGCTATTGATTTCCAACCAGCCTGGCGTGTGACTGTAATTGGTTTAACAGACCATTGTCTAAAGCTTGTAAACGTGAATCAACCTGCATCCCTCTTTTCCTAGAAGATCCAGAAGCCTATCGATTCCAACGTCGTCTTTAAATTGAGATAATCTTGCGGAGATTTCAAACTTAATTTGTTGATTGCCTCTAAGTGACATGGGTTCAGCACTGTCATCAGACGAGTCAAAGTGTCCTTGCCAGTTGTGACACTCGGAGTGGTGGGGTTTGCTCTGACAGATTGGCTGGCAGTGCACTCATTATCCTCAGGGCTGGGTGGAACTTGGGCTGCTCCACTCTGACCGAGGCAGTTTTCATCTGCTTCCGAGCAGAAGATTGCCCTGCACCCCTACCGAGTTTCAAAGTAATTTTCTCTTTTGTATTTCCTAATTGCACGCTTTTTATTTCCTATCAGTCTCCTTGTGGGGCTCCTTTGTGCTGCAGCCAGCAGTGACACCCTGGACACGATTCCCAGAGGGACTCATTGTCACTCCTGACCACTTATCCAGAGGCTGCGCAGTGCCAAGTCTCACTCCCAGCTGCTAATTATTGTTCTCCATCTCATGCTCCACAGACAAAACCAATTATCATGCAAAGGAAAATAAAAGTATTGTCTGATTTGGGTTTTCAAGCCTGACACAATCTGGTGAAGGATGCCCAGCTCAGGCTGGGCTGCTGAGTGGGGCACCAACCTTGGAGTTCACTCTTCCTTCTACCAGCTGAACTCTTCACAAGAGCCCTAAGCTCTGAGTGCTGCTTGTTAATTATTATTAATATTGGCCTTTCATAATCTGGGCTATTACCATGGTTCAGCAAGCCATGACTGTACACTTTGTTCAACTCTGTGAGCTCTGCAGGTGAAACCCACAGCAAAACACTGAATTATTCAATGTCTGTGTGTGTGATGGCCCCAGCTGACCTTTCTCTTGTTTGTAATGTTGCTGGCTTTTTAATCTTTAAACCACTGTATATCCTGTGAATTCTCAGAAGACTTCATCTTACATTACACTGACAAAAAAAGCTTCTCCTTGTAGAAGTTTTCATTTAGTTTCTACAAAATATTTTGCACTTTTTGGACCATGACAGAAGTTGACAAGAAAGTGCCTTCATGGAAACTGAAAGAACATACTTCTTATTATCCATTTTGCTCTTTCAGAAGATCCCAAATGTCATCGGTCTTTCTTAAATATAAAATAAAATAGCAACACTGCAACTGTGCAGTTTATCATTCCTAAAGCTTTTTCAAAATAAGTGTCTAATCACAATGGGTCTGTTCAGCACTCTTTATTCATGACTTCCATCAAAGTCACACTTCCATGGGAACTTAGCCTGAGGAAGGAATGCAGGGTAAGCCAAGGTGATTTCTGCAATCCATTATTGGGAAAATACAAGAAAACCTAATTTTTCTTTTTTTTTTTTTTGTCTTCACATTTAAAGGAAGTTTTAAATGTAGACTGTGCTGAGGCATTATGTTCTTAAGGAAATTCTTCTGACAAGAACAAAGCATTAAATGTCTGAGAGAGATTGAGGCAGTGTAGTTGTGCTGAGGGAGAAATTTTGCAGTTAAATTAAATTTAGAGTGTAGTTCCACTGTTCTAAAAAGTGGTAGAAATACATCTAATTGTGCCACACTACAGTCTATAACTCAGTCCTGTTATGTCAATGCTTACAGGTAAGAAAACTTATTCTGTATGAGCAGCGTAACACACTGCGTGTTTGACTGAAAATGGGCTTTATTTTCTAGAAACAAAAGCTTCTCCCTAACTCACCTTCTCTGTCACTCCGGTGGGTGGCCGTGTCATTCCCATTTTTTATGCATCTAACTTGAATCAATTTCAAGGTGTGTCTGCCACTGCTAAAATATGAAACCACACTGCACAGTCTTCATTTCTGGCCACGAAGAAAGCTTGCAGGGGGGATTCTGACTCCTGCTTTGGAACAAACAGCACCAGAAAAGCATTTGGAATCTTCTTCATGCTGTGCATTGGGCTCTGTTGGTTGTCTAAGCAGTGGCAATAGGCATGGTAACAGGAAAGCAAATTTACACAATATACACTTTGAAAATATTGATTTATGGTTGCGAAAATTTCTTTCTCCCTTCCTTTCTCAACCACTGCATGACATGCACATTACACTTATATGCTTAATTAAGGATGTCTCAACAACTGTTATGGGAAAATGTGTTCACAAAATCCTGACAGCTACATAAAATGCAAGCTAAAACTGATATGGACACTGGTTTCAAAGTCAGAAAACACATGGTTAATTCCTTTGCCCAGCCAAGGTTTGGTTGAATGACCCACTTGGACAGAAAAACCAGCACTTTTCTAGTTTTAGTAAGATCATTAAAACTCCATTAGTTTACTTTTGACCTTGGTACACAATACAATCACTTCATTTATTATTTTCCTGCCATCAGGGGATAAATTCCAAAGGATATTTTCTAGGCTACAGATATCATGACCAAGTATGTTTCTCATTTCTAAATGAGCTAAATCCCAGTGTTCTATTGGTAACAGCTGGTTTTGCTGACATCGTGCCAAGTTAGGTCTACGTTTTCATAACTTATATTTATTTATTCAGCATTTTGAAACTTTTCAGATGATTTTTGTGGAAACAAATATATACAGCAGAATATATTTCTTCATATAAATGACAATAAAAGATTATGTCAGCTATCACGACTCACCTTTAAAATGCTGTTTGCACATTAACAAAGCCACAAAACTTCATGGGAATTTGGGCAAGGACCATTGGTCCAGTCCCAGCCATGCACTTTGCATCACATACCCCAAGGCAGCATCCTGAGGTTATCAGACATGGAGCAGAGATTTATTTTGGAGAACATGTGCTGGCAATGAATTTATGAGGTGTCCTGACCCAGCAAACACTTCTGCAAGTACCAAAAGGAGACAGAGAGCAGACCCTGAGCAACTGCAGTGCTTGTCAGCCTAATCTGCATGGGAGCCATGGAGGGGCAGAGGGGAATTTGCTCACTGTGTGCAGCTGAACTGCTCTTTTCTTCACAGCTGAAACAAAAAGTGATCCAGAGATTTCTCACTTGAGTGGCTGAGTTATATTTTCCTGGCTTGGCAGAATACAAGGCCAGTCTAAGAGATGTTCCCACTTTTGTAATCACTGTGTAATGTCACTACACTGCTACTCACTTTGCATTAAAACAACTGCTCAGCTGTGTTAATTTATGCTGGTGGATCATTTCAGGCCATCATTCCAATCATGCATTCCCCATGTTCTGCTGAATGCAGTGAAAGAAACTTGCAGTAACCACTGAACAAGCAGATCAGACACAGATTTGATTTTTTCATCTGTATTTAGGAGTGGCTGTGATGTCGTTGCCTGTTGAATGCTATGTAAAAAGGTGCTGCTTTTACTTTTTAATTTTTTTTTGTAACTTAAACGCATTTTAAGATATGGAATAACAAAACTCCTCACCTATGAGAGTAGAAAATATACAAGACAGGAAACTCCAGAACTTTAAGATAGCTGACAGAATGCCAAACCTTTCTTCACTTTGCCCAAAACATGAGAGTTTGGCTCTGCTTCAGGCACCGAGCTGGGCCAAAGGCTGGAATTAGGAGAGGAAATGGCAGCAGAGTTTGTCTGTTGTCAAAATGCAATGTGCTCTGGGATATCCTGTGTTTCTGGAGCTCATGGCTGAAGGCTCACAATCAGCTTTCTGTCATGCTTTAGCACTTGCAGAGTTTGCTCTCAGAAATTAGCGTGACATCACTGAGATATAAGTTTAAAAGTTCTCTCTGATATCCTTGATTTTTGTGTTACTATTTGTACATAAATACACAAAAAAGGGTTTTTTTACCCCTACTTTTAATGAAGGTTTTTAATTCTGCCTATAGGTACAGTTTTCCCAGATTTTAAAACCTCAGACTGAATCACACACATGCTACTCATGCTACCAGAACAGGAGAGGATGAACCTCCTGAAATAAAAACAAAGACAAAGATAAATCTATCCTGTTGCCACGGTGTACATCTTATAAATACATGGATGGTATCTATTCATCATCTTTATTTTATAAGCAGGTAGAGAGAACCAGAACTTAGAGGGCATCACTCAGTGAGAGTGAACCCTACAGATTTATCTTAATTATGAAAATATGACAGACACTATCTGACAATAAGTGCAAGAAAGACTGGAAATGAAAGTGATGGACTTCTCTGAATGAAGAATTAGACTTTTATCTGGCATCATTCAGAGTCGAGTGGCCATGTTACTGCTTCACAGGCATTTCTATTATCTGTAAGAGTATGAAATCTTTAGAGAACAGGAAGACAAACAGATTCAGAGTCTGTTCTTTTTTTTGTTGCTATTTCATTCTAAATGCTAATTCAAGAAAGACCAAGCCTAAAAATTTGTGGGGGAATTTTTACTTTAAATATTAAGTTGGATTTCAGTATGATTTATGATTATGACATCTCAGAATTCTGTCCTTTTTTTTTTAATAGAATTTATCATAGATTCTTCAAAACTCAAAATTAAAACTCATCCTTACTTTCCTAGTCATATAGGGTTTTTTTTTCCCCCACTCTGTTCACCAAAGAGGCTCCAGATGCCTCTGCCTGGTGCAGAATGTCATTACATAAAAAATACCTTGCAAACTTTTCTTCCCAGGGAGATAAAAGCCTGTTTTGAATGTCTGTATGATAAAACATGGTACACAAGGATATCTTGTCCATTCTCCAGTTACCATTTCTTCTTCCAAGTCACACCAAAGCAGAGATCCTCAGTGAAACCCTTCTAATGGAGCACCATTTACACTGCACAGCTGAGAAGCTTCTCTTTAGGCACAGTGAATCAGGACATCCCTAATCCACTCTCTCCTTTCTGGCCTCTGTTCTTGGCTCCCCTCTAATTAACAGGTCTCATCTGGTGTGAAAATTCTCCTACTACTTAACACCAACACACAGGGATTCCTGAGCAGCACAAACTCTGAGCTCTCTGGAGTGGTTCATTATATTCATTTTGCTAAAAGGGCAATTGTTCTTAGACTGTGAATTGTTGAAGGATAATTAAAGAAAATTGTTTCAACTTAATAAAATCTCTTTGCTGGCCACCTAAGAATACTGAGTTTTGTGAAGTGATAAAGTTCCTTTAAATAATGGATACCAAGGTTAATAGTCCCTAATATGTGGATCAAGTGGTCAATAATTCACAATAGTAATCACTCTGATTTTTTTCTCCAAAAGGCTTGCCGTGTCCTTGTTCTGGGAATGCAGCTAACAGAGACTGAAGACTACTGAGCCCCATCTTTTGTTCTAGATGTAGTCAAACTAATACAGACAATTTCCAAATGGTGAGTTCCTTTGTCATCTGAAGAATGAAAACCTATGACTGTGTTTACCTGGCTGCAGGGATTCCAAACAAACTGTCATTAGGTTCTACTCTGAATAGGTTGGTTAACTGTCTCGATAAAAAAATTCTTTTTCTTCCAGCAAATTTTGGGATGAGACTCAACAAATTGTACTACAAGCGAATGTTGTTCTAAGTTGACCTACAGAATTGCAGATGGCAGATCTGCTGGTCAGTATGAGTTTCCTGTTGCATTCAACATGATCCAAGCCTCACATGTTGGTCTCCAGAGTGAAAAGGGGTGCAGGGCAGTGTGAAGCAACTGCTTCAGGAGGGCAACGCAGGAGTTCTCCTCAAATACAGATCAAGAATTATCACACCACAGCTGTCTCCTAATTCACTGAATCCACATCTTGATTTCCCATTTTTCCAGTATATATAACAGACTCTGTCTCGAGTGAGTCCTCGTTCCCTCTGTTTGTTGAGCAACATTTCATTTCACTTTCAAATTGAAGATTTCCCACAAAATATTCATTAGTTCCCACCTGCCCTTTCTCAGGATGACTGGTGAGGATGACCAGCAGATTTTAGCAACACATTAATCATGTGTCTTTATCATTCAAGGATCATTACAACATCTACTGCTGAAATGGAAGACTTTTCCTTCCCTTCCACTGCTTCACAGCAATCTCCCTTTCCTAGAAGGAGTGTTCAGATCATCATTCCTGAGCTGACAATTCCTTCCCTGTCCAATTAGCAAGGTAACTGATCCATTACACCTCACTCTGATCAAACCACTGTCCTATCAGCCAGAGTGGTCTTGTTTCAACTTAGATTCATCCAGTCCCAGCTTAACCCAGTGAAAGAAACCCCGGAGAACAGATGTGAGTAGCAGTGGATCAGCAAAGACAAGCCTTAATTTTAATGGCTCTAAACACAGGCCTTTATCAGTCTTCAACACTTAAATTCTTCTAAATATTTAAACGTTTTCTCTTCTGTAGACAACTGTAGACAACTAGTGAAATAAATGTGTGTACACACACATCTCTCTGATTACTCAAAACCAAAGTAACTTCTGCTTCAAATCTGAGAATTAAACCACAGTTTAATTTGACATAATGCTCAGTTTAGCTTAATGTAACACTTCATTATACAGACACATGGAATTACCTGATTTGATATAATGTCATAAAAGGTATAATTCTCAGTGTAGTCCACAGCAGTTTGGCATGTGGCTGAAAAGATGGATCTCTAACCTGCACAGAGCACTGAAAAATTAAGTAATTTGAAAATAAATCAATATGGCATTAGATAAAAGAGTGACAGTAATGGAGTTATCTGTAACTCCAGCCGTTCCAATGACACATGCATTCCCAGCTAAACTCCCTGTTTCATACCGGCTGCCGTCTTAATGATAGCCTGCAATGAAAACCAGATAAATGGAGTTTTGTGGAGCTTTGTGCATTGACCTTACTGTGCTTGCCCAGAAGTCAGTGGTTAGCTTCAGCACTGGGAGCAGAGTTTGCCTGGGCAGCTTGCAAAGCCCATCTTAGGCACGAGCAGAAGTAAGAATCTCTGAAAAACAGCAATGACCTCATACTCCACCAGTGGCACTCAGCAGCTTCAGCTCCTGAGCAAGTGCAGTTGCCTCTGATTCCACTGTAAAACACAAGCACTCATTCACTATGATAATCAAGTTCCAGTGCTTTGAGTCAGTAGAAGTAGGTAATAGAGTGAGCTAAAAGCAGATAATGACCCTCGATCATTATAAGGGTCATTAACTCCAGCAATTTACTAAAATACTTCACTTTTTGGTTGTTGTTCAGCACTTGAGATCATGCAAAGATCCTCAGTTGCATATAAAGCTCCAAATGAATCATATCCTGGAAAGCAATAGCAACCTTTTGCCACTGAACAGAGAAATAAAATGTGTCAAAGCACAGTGAGGGACAAATGATCCTAAAATTTTAACCTATGAAATTTCACAGCTAAAATTAATGCAGCAAGATAAGATAGGAGAAAGCAGTAGCAGAATACCACACTGATTTCAAGGCACGGGAAGAAACACACACACAACACAATAATCCAGAGAAGGGCACTCTGGGGAACAGACCTATCCCTACAAGGATCCAATAATGAAAGAAAACTGGACATAATGAAAATGAACCTCCATTAATATGATTTCCCAAAAGGTCTTTTCTTTTCTGTATTAAATTTCAACTCACACATCAAAGTGAGTGCGAACCCAGCTGATTGGTTTGCTGCTAAAGAGCTGCAGATTTGCTGCTGATTGAGGAAAATTGTGTGGGACTGAATTGCATTTTTAAAGGTTAGCAAGACACCTTATGCTCTGATATTGTTTGTTCTCATTTCATAGGGCTTTTCCTCCAGAGGTTTCATCTCCTTGTAGATTTCTTCGAGTGCAAAGCTGTGAATAAATAAAATGCAATACGATGTACAGTATTGCAAAGAGGTCTTTATAGGAAATCATTCTACCTCTTCATTATACATTTATCTTGCTCTTTTTTTCCTACAGTAGCAGCAAGTTATGGCTCCAAACCAGAAGAAAGAAAATTAGATGAAGCATCAGATAATAACTGTAACTTTGGTTTTCCATTAAAATAGCTTCAACATGTACCCTTGAAGAAATCAGCCAAATAAGAAATAGCACTAATAGAAATTCTTCTTTTACAGTTTACCAACATGCAGCCATCAAAAGTAATTTTTTGTCAGGTTTTCTTAATAGAAACTAGATTAAAATATAGTCTGTGTTGAGGTTGTTCCTCTACTCCTTCAGTCTCACATGTGAGTATCAGGACTACTCAGGAAGGTTCAGGTTTGAAACCTCTCCAGTCTGAAATTGTCATCACAGGGTAAGAGCAGCTTTCCCTCACCACCCTAAAACACAAACCCTGACAAGACAGGAGCTGTACTCCTGCTGGAAATATAGTTCAAGTGTCTAATTAGACTTTGACATCCTTCTGGACATCACAATAAATGTGTTAATTAATATCACATGGGACAGCAGTTGATGAGATTTGGGATGTCTGCCTCCAACCGCAGCAAAGACCAATAGATTATTGGGGGGAAAAAAAAAAAAGGCAATATTGTATAACAGTGGAGTTTAACTTCAGTTTTTCCACATCATAAGGCTCTTTTCACCCCTCACAGTGCTCCTTAAAAACTGTCCAATACAAAAATTCCTGGACTTCAGCAAAAGTTATGCCAAGAAACAAGTTTCTTCTGCTTCAAATATTTCTGTGACATTTTAGGAGTTTCTAGATTTAATTTGGATAAAATCCTCCCCCTCAAAGTGCCCACTTCCCACCTTCCCATCACCCTACTTCTAACTTCTGCTCCTACACTTGTGCATAAAGATGCAGCTGTGCTGCTCAGTCTCCCAGAAGTTTCAGGGAAGAGGAAATAGGCAACCAAATGGAATATTTTCCATTTATAACCTATCTCAGAATTATTCTACTGACAAATTATCATTCTTAGTCTAGTCTTTTTTCCAAAGGCAGTCTGGGTGGCATAATCCAAGAGGATCTGGAAATCTTTAAAACCATTAACTCAGTTTAGGCTTCGTAGTAGCACTTATATGGCAAAATCTCAAGACTTTTCTGAAAGATTCTCTGTTGGACTCTTCTCCCAAAACATTTTGCTGCAAGGGATGGATCAGCAGAGCAGGGACACAGCTCAGGGTGACACTGACTCTGCCCCCTCTCCCATGACATGGACTGTATCTGGTGAGGATGTGCTGCCACAGAGGCTGACCCAGGTCCCACTGACAGACTCCACAGTCACTGCCACGGGTGCCAGCACAGCACAGAGGGGTTGCTATTTCTTCCAAAGGTTAGATGCTAGCAAAGGAAACAAAATCATGCATGTTGACACCAGTGAACTTTGCAAAAAAAAAAAAAAAGCTTACACCATCCACTGCCTGAAGATATTTCTCACTTTCTCCTGAATCATTGTTTCCAGTCTGCTGGAATGAGCCAGGACCCACTGCAGTTTGTCTGAGGCCTGTGCCTCCTCACTAAATGCACGTTCTCCAAAAGCCCTGCTCCTCTTCTCGTTGTGTTTATACTGGTTATAGCTGATATGCCAAATAAACCAGCAGAATGAATGCACCTGGGTCTCTGCCAGCCTATGGCAAGGAGTAAAGCAGATGAATCAAACAGGTGAAAATGCATATACAAAAAGGATATAATGAGGAGAAATCACTTTAATGGTAAGAAATATGATCATTATAACACAGCATATAAATTGTTTAATATAGAGAAATAAGGGGAAATAGAGAATTTAATCTCTCCCTTCACAGTAAAATTTACTAATATTTCAAACAACTTTGAACAACATACATTGGAATAATCACCCTAACATTAGAGGTGATGGATGTGAAAATATCTGAGTATAATACTTCTACTTAGTTTGAAAACTCTTCTCTGTGTTGTCTTTTAATTGCCTCAACTCTTTCTAACTGAGAGCAATCTGCCTATAGGACTGAAGGTCACGGCTTCAAAATGTTCTCAGCTTTGTGAGCCCCAGTTTTTAAAATTGGTTTTGTGTTAGATTTCAGAAATCATCTTAGTCAGCCTTAGGTATCTAAAAGCCAAGTGTTCACACAGCTACCTCCTACAGTACCTAGAGGAAAGAGTTAGAGTGACTCATTGCAGCTTGTGTGAGCTCGAGACAGCTACAGCAGAGATTCTCTCCGCGGGGCTCTCTTCCTTCACCTCCTACAGAAGAAATGAATTCCAACCTAAGTCTTTCAAAAAAAAAAAAAAAAAAATATATATATATATATATATTTCTGCTACCTTTACAGTCATTCAAAACTGAAACTCTGATCACTTGGAAGAAATCACTATGAATGTCTGCCTTGCACATCCAGTATTACATAAATCCCCAGTGAATGGCAGGGCTGGAGGTGCTCTGCTCATTCTCTCTCCCCAAGCTTCAGCGCTCTGACAGTCGATACAGGGCCTGACACAGCACCTCCCCTGATCCCTCTGCCAGCCATCCTGTTCTACATTTGCAAAAGAAAGTAAAAATAACCCAAAGATAGTGACGAGTAAAACATCAGCTCAGCACTGCTCCTACTAACACAGGCACAAAATGCTGCTCTGTGGGAGGGATTTGGTCTGATTTGCTTTGGTGAGATGGCACCAACACCTGGATATGGCTCCATAAACCCCTGGGGTACAGCCAGTGCAGCTCTGTCCCTCAGTGAGAAAACCCCAATCATCCTCAGCCAAACAGCAGGGTGACAAAATTCCGTTTGCTTTTATTTTCTTTGTCATTTATGTAGTAAAGAAGGGGTTTTCCATTCCCACCTGTTTTTGGATATCCTCTCAAAATGTTGTTACCATATGTTGTATGGATTCCCCTTTCCTTCTCGCTCTGCTGGTTACAGCTGGTGTCATGCTGACCCATAAGGTTTTGCAGTTGCCTTTTGTGTCTAATTCAACAGTTATTGGTTGATCCAGCTGTAAAGATTTAAGCTGGATCAACCAGCCTCTCCCTTTCAAAAACAAAATTGCTATTAAGCCTCTCTCACCTTTTATCTTTTTCTTCCAATCTCAGGCCACACTATGGCTAAAGGAAAAACAATTACAAAAAAGAAGATCCCCACAAAGCTTACAACCACACACAAGCCGTGGAACACAAACAGTGTAAGCCAATCTGCCACAATCCCTGCTGGAGATTACCATACATTCCCTTGAGAATTCCCATCACATAACATTTGTTTGATCAGAAGTGGAACATCCTGTTCCAGCTCCTCATTCTCCTTCCTGAATAACACCCTCAACAGAAAGCAATTAAAAAATTAACAGCGGACTAACAACACTATCCTACCTTAAAAAAAAACCCCAAAACCAAAAAACTCAGTCATTGACTCATCATATAAAATTAGCATATGCCAACTTTTGCTTCATTGTACCAAATCTGATCTCATCTCTCATGGAACCCAGTACTTCTGAGATGTATAAATTAAAAGTGACTAGTCAGATACTTGTTCTGGAAATAATTTAAAAACAAACAAACAAAATTAGTTACACTGAAATGAGTTCAAATGCTACAGAACTCATTTGGAATAACAAGTTATAGAGATTTACCCACAAGGTTGTGACATCCACTGGTAAATTCAAATTTATTAATAAAGTATTCTGTCTTTGAATATGGAAGAAATTAGTGTAATTTTTAATTATTTTTTCTTTTTTGGATCAGATGAGAAGCAATTGAATTCAAGGCTCATATTTCAGCACAGAGTGTTCTAAACTAAATACCTCCATTAAATACAGATCTACATTCTTGACTTGCAGTCTTTAAACCTGTCTGGTGGAAAATAAAGAATAAGTGGCATTTTTCATCAGGATTTTATCTTGATAAAAAGTCCTTTTTGCAGATATATTTGATATTCATTATGTTTTGTAACAGCCTCTGCATCTCCAGTGTTATCAAACCCCAGCAGAATCTTTTCATCTTGATAATACAAAAGTAGACTTTGTGTTCTCAACCCTATTCTCCTCAGATTATCAATATAAAAGGTTTGATTGACACAGGGAGAGGCAAACCAGTTCTGATTAAATCTGAGCTTTTATTTGGGCTGGTTTCAGCAGGAGAGAAGGTTCTCTATCTGTTAGGACACGTCAGGCTTTGTCTGGCCATGATCTTTCTTGCGGACCATTGGCTGTTGTTTCCAGGAATGAGTGCAGGCAGTCTGCAGGTGAGTCCCACCTTGGTGGCTTTGATGAATTCCTTCAGTTTACCAAGCAGACAGATTGTGTCTCTCACTCATTTCCAAAGGAGACAGCACTGAATGAATTTTTCAGCCCCACAAAAGAAACTCAACGTGTGTGACGTTACCCAATACATGAGATTCCATCAAAACACTAAAACAGCAGTTGCCTTCTACTGTTTTTAATTTTATTTCCGTGTGATGTCCACCCTAATTATATATGAGTTTTGGAAGGTAATGATTCATCAGTTCCTATAAAAATTTCCCATACGATTTTGATTTTTTTTTTTTTTTTCTGTTAAAGAAAAGGTTCTTAATAAATTCGGGAGCTCAGTCTTTTAATCCTGAGTTTTAGCTTTTTCTTTTTCCTTCATTTTAGATACAGGGAAATAATTTATGAATGCAGTTTTTTACTACATTTAAATGGAAAATGTAACAAAATGTACTATGTGAGTATTGTGAAGAATTATACTTTTGGAGTTTTGAGGGAAAAAAAATAATCAGAAAATTTGAACGGTAATTTTGGAGTTTCAATAAAAAGAAATAAGGAAAAATAGCATATTAAAAAGAACATTAATTACATTAAGTAACAGGAAATATCTTAAAAGCATTGAGTTATAAACAGTCATTCAACTGCAGAAGCATACAAATGGTCTACAGGCACAAAAAAGAAAAGGCATCCATGTGAATTATATCCTGCAAATAATCATAAAAAATATTTGGCTTGCTCTGCTTTAATGTTTTCCTATTTAAATATAAATTAAATATATCTAATATAATTTTAAAATGTAATGCTTTTGCCCCCTTTTAAAATATAACTGTGCTTATTCCTAAAGGGACTTTGGATGGCACAGGGAAGAGCTTTAACACAGAACACAGTAGCTCACTTTGAAGTATTCTCCACTTTGCCACGGAGAAAGAACAAACCCTTGAAACTTTTGATGTGTAAAAATGGATTGTGCATGAAGATTCTGTTTGTGGGACATGTACAGATTTCACTCAAGTGGTGAATGCCCTCAGAAAATAAAGCTCCAAAGGGACTTTGTTTTTTTCATGACAAAATTTCAGATTCTCTCATCTATCTCAAGAAAAATTATGTTCTTCATGAGAAAGATTAGTGCAGTTCATTGTGTGAAATTCCACAGTTATCATATCCTCATGTGAATTTAATAAAGCTCAGCCTTAGCAGCTCTTGAACAGCAGCCAAGCATTTGATTTGTTCTATTTCATTTTATTCATTTATATGCATCTTGCTCCCATCTGGAATAATAAAAACAAACAGTTCAAGGAGTTAATGTGTTAAAAAGGGGCAATGAAATAATGGAATATCCTCTTCCAACCCCCCTCTCCTAACTCTGGCTCTCTCATATCCATTTCAGAACTCATGTTGCCATTTCCTAAATCCTCAAAGACAGCCTGTAAGAGGATTGTCAGGGCAGATGTTGGAGCCCTCACACAACTGAGCACATGCTGTCTTAGCCATGTTCAGTGTTTCAAAGCCAAACTACTGTAACTAATAAATCATGCTTGGGAGCTGAAAGCAGATAATTGCACCGCTGTATGTCTTGTATACAGGAAGCATCAAAAGCCTTTTTTGCCTCCAATTACATTTTCCTGGTTTAATTGTTCCTGACAGAATTATTCTGTCATTTCTGTCTGCTTTTGATAACCAACCTTTGAGATAAGTTTCTGAAGAGGTTTGATACACTCACTGTGAACAAAACAATCAAGACTGTGTCAACTTCTCAGTGCTTTCACTACCACTAGATGAAATTTGAATAAATACTCACAACGTATTTATAAAATAAAGATGAAAACAAGAGTTGATGAGCCACACAAGTGAGCAGCAAACAGCGTACCTGGAGGTTCACCCCAAAAATCCACACAAATAGATATATTTAAAATATTTACAGCTATAAGTAATTTGAATTCATTGGATATTTATACATGTGGGCAGTGGATTCACAAAGACAATTAAGATTCTGATTTCCACTGAAATACCTCCATATTCTTGAGGATCCTAAAATATTAGAAGTCAACTGAACAAGGGCAGGGTTTGGGTGCCATGACTGAAGTAGGTGACTCCCACAGATCCCTCAGAACCTGAACCATTTTAGGATTCCACGATCTGCAAACTTTAAGAATTCTGATGTAAGAAATAAATATATGTTGTGTGATCCACTGACATATCATAAAGGGTTATAATATATTGTCCCAGGGGGTTTATACATCTGGTATTAATTACTTTGGTTATTGTCACAGTGTTGTTGTCAAACGCCAAACTGACACAACTCCAAGTGCAAGATCTTACAAAAGTCTGGATCCTTTCACAGAAATCCCCCACGCACCCATAGTTTCAACATAATAATATAAAAAGAGGAAAATATTGCAATAGGAAAATCCTAAGCCATCCATTAAAGACAAGAAAACACGAATCTCAGAGTGTTAGACCATACGTGTATTATTTTGCAACATGGAAGAAAAAAGACAACATTCGATGGACAGGATATGAAGTAACTTGGGTTAAAAGTCATAATTCATAGAAGTGGTCTTAAAATAAACCTGGTGAAGAAAGGGAAGGAATCAGGAAAATCATTTAGCTGGGACTGATTTACAACTTTGGCCATACAAGTTTCTTAAAATGCATTTATCAAATCCTCCAGACTCTTGTTTGCAAAATCAGTAGGTTTGATGATTGCTGCATGTAAGCAAACACCAATCTGTTTATCCATGTTTTTTAAATTAGTCACAATGTCATTTTGCTAGATTAAAAATCTGCTTCAGGCCGTTGAAAAATCCATTCAGCCTCTAAACAGCAGGAAATGTCTTTGAACTCTGTCTTACAAAGAAAACAAGAAAAGTTTTAGAAAATTACCTTCTCTTTTTGTTTGTATCTATATCTATACCCATGTATATATTTCTACCTATATATATATAAAATAAGAATTAAAAAGGTAAGCATACAGTGTGTCTAACAAGACACTTCTGAAAAGTATTAGACATCTGTATTTGGGTAGAGTATCTCACTGCTATTTGAAGGAGGGAAAAACAAGATTTTCTTGCGGGATTTTTGGTAAATCCATTGTTCCCACTCAGGTCTAGCAAATATAACAGATCAGGGTGACTCAGCACGGACTGTGAGCAGTGAATACAACAATGCTGATCACTGCTGCTAATAACAATATCTCCCACACCTTCACAAGTGGCAGCAGCTCTTAGCTGCAGCCCTCACTGAGTTCTGAGCTTAACACGAGTCGGGAGAAACACTTCTCCTACAAATTGCAGTTGTTTGGGCTTCTAACTTTGAAATCAATAGCAATCAAAATCTCAGCAGGCTGGAGAAGTTGTTGCTTCCCTTCTGCTAAGCTTGAGAACATAATCCAATGTTTTCCTCCCCTCTCGAAGTTTTGTTTACAAATAGACTTATTTAAAGAGAAAAGCCCTTTTCCACCTTCAGTTTGATTCCTTGGTGTGCTGGCTACAGACAGTTTCATGTTAAACACCTCCAGAAACAGAGACTTTGGAAAAGGGAAGACAGAAGGTAGAAAATACTGAGGCTTTCATAGAGTATAGTTCAAAATATCTCTACCTATATGTTTAGGTAGTTACAATAAATGGGTACTGGCATGCAAAAACACTTGCTTCAAATTTATTTTAATGTATTTCAAGAAATAAAATGCAAAAAAAGGTAGAAGGCAGCTTATTTTTATACAAAAACTGTAATTTTACCTCAGGTAAGTTTAAAAATAAAAATTTAAAAAAAAATCAATCTTTTTGTACCATCTTTAGGAATTGAAACAGTTTCTTCCAGTTCAATAGCAAAGAAAGCTGTACCACATATTTTTCCAAGTCTGAGTTACTTTTGTTCTTCACTTACAGCTCCAAACACATTTGTTTTCATAGGGAGGGAAACACAATTTCTAGCAATCTACAAAAATCAGTCAACAATACAATAAAGACACCTTACCTTTCAATCCCAATAAACCTGATCTGAATCACTTTTCAACCCAGAAATGAACACACATCCACGTGTTCACACACATTCAGTCAGCAGCAGAATTCTGCTGCTTTTATCCAGAACAAATCAACACTAAAACAATTAAGAATTGAGTCACAATCTGACTCAAAACTGCATCTGCAAAGATCTCTGATGTGGCACTTCAGATTTTGATTCAGTTTCTCACCACAGTAATAATTATAGACTGAAAAGACCTTCCTTTTCCCTCATCCCTTTCCATCCCAGCTCTGCCTAAGTCCTGCACGTGCTCATGACCTTGTCCGTGCAGACACTGGCAAATTTGGTTGTCAGACAATCACAGAATTTTGAGTCATTTCCAATTACTCAAATACCCCGAAACATCCAAAGGAAAGGACTTTCCAAATTCCAGTCACCTGTTTGAAGTTCATTTGCTTGTCTGAAACACACGTGCCCAAGTGTCTGGAAAAGACCAGAATTTGTCCCCTGTCGGTTTCTTTGTCACAGAAGAGAGGGAGAGAAAAACCATCAGCACATGGATGGTTCAGACTCAGACCAAGGAAAAGTATTTTTGTGTGGGAAAACCTATGATTGGAGGCTTTCAGATCACAGCCCAGAAGGAAACAGAACAGGAGCAGAGGGCACTTCATCCATCCAACAGCCACGGAACTCTTCTCTTAGGAAAGGATGGAAACAATGCTGAGACCAGAATTCAGCTCATAATTCTTAGCTGGAATTCAGCAATGAGAAATCAAACTTCATACCTCTGATATCATCGTTCAGCTTTTATTGGAAATAAGTGATTTCAGCTTCAATGAACACCTTCCTTGGAAATGAAAACACAAATGAATAAAACCTATTTAGAAGATTGCAAAAAGTCAATAGTGCCCTGAAAAATTCCTGATATCACACTTAATATCCATCTCTATGCATATAAGTAACTGAATTTGATTTACATGTGTCTATTTATGAAACAAGCAGAAGCTCACAATTCAGAGAAAATACAAAAACGCCATTTTCACTACATTTTCAGTGAAAAATTTAAGAATATGAGTCTATTTAATAGAAAAAATTGCATTTTAGAATACTGAGAGACAGTATCGGAATGAGTAAAATAACCTAGTGAAAGAATCATAGCACTAACAGTCAAAACTGTACTTTTCATATTTGTATCCTAACCTCCAAACCACCAGGAGTCATTTTCTCACATATTGAGAACCCGGTACATTCTCAGAAGGGAAGACAAATCTTCCAAAAATCAAATAATGTGGCAGATTGAAATCCTTAGAGCCTGGCTATCTTTCACAGCTAGAGATGCTGGGATAGGCACATATCTGCAGCTCCAGTCTGTGCAATATTTACTGCCTATAACCTCTGCTAACTGAATGTGTGATAAATGTGCCCACCCTCGTGCCCCTCATATACACATGCAAACAAAAGACATACAGAGACAGAGAGAAACACTCACGGTGCATGGGAACATCATTAGAGAACATTAACTCTTGGAATTCCTGCTTAGGTTTCTTTGAAAAAAATTGTAGACAAAAGAAAGGTACTGCTAAAGAGTATGAGGTTTGCAAAGAGACATATTTCTTCTTGTAAAGCTTACGTGTGATTAAGTTATTTAAGTCTTAAACTGTGAAAAATACCAGTCTCTGTAGAGGCTTGATGGTGTGCATGCATTAAGCCAACAGACCAGAGGTGTATTTAAGAACAGTGCTGCTCCAGAAGGTATACAAAGATAATCGTCAAACAAAATTTATTTTAGAAATAGATAAATAAGACATAAAAGGAACAATGCTCAGTAATTCAATATGAAAGCAAAAATATATATTCAAATTATTTGTTAAAAAGATTTTACAAATAATACGTAAGACCAGGATACACCATAAATATATGTTTTATGGCAAAATGTGAAATCACTGGCAAAGTGTAACAAAAAAAACCCTGCAGCATTACAGTTTATGTTAAAAATATAACTCTATTTACATCACAAACCAGCTTTGTTCCTGACAGCCCCCTACTGCCCCTCAGGAGTCCCCCACTCAGTTAAACTCAGAAGGATTGAAATCCCCCAAAGTTTCTGGAGTGCCTCACTCGCTCTCGGGGGTGTTTGAGGTCGGGGGGAGGGAGCTTTGGTAGACACCCAAATCCATAATAATTCCAGGTGTTGGCAGCACAGTACTGGGTGCAGCCAGCTCGTCTGAGAGCCAGCCCTGGCTGCTGTGCTGGAGGGCTGGAAGCAGCCACGGGATCACTTAAATCTAAAACTGGATCAGTTAAATCTAAAACTGGCAATAAACAGTTTTCTTTTTGCTCAGCCACACTGGGACTGACCCAAAGCAGGCTCGAGAGCTTTCCCTACAGACATGGCCTGGCTGCTCTGGGGGCAAGGCAATGAGCTCCAGGGAAAAGGGGGAATGACTTGAGGAGTTTATGCTGAGGTAACTGTAATAATTGCAGTCTGAACTATGATAAATATACTGATATTCCAAAGAAAATATGAGTTGTCAAGTTTCAAAAGTAACGTTTGGTCAACTCAGTGATTTTTGCTCATAAGGTACTCTGACTTCTAAGCAGTCAGAAAAAAAAAATACTTCTGTAGGTGAAAACATTTGAGAAACAGAGTTGGTTCTGAAACACATGTACCTAGCTTTGACTCAGGGTATTAATACAATTAAAAAAAAAATAGAAATTTTGAACTGGCCTTCATCACAAAAAAGTGTAGAAATTGATATCCAGCACACACACATATTTGGTCAACAAACATTAGGCTTTCATGAGATTTTTATAAACCCATTCAACCATCACGAGGAAATGAGCTCTGAAAAAGTTTTATACCAGTCTATGAAAAAACAACTTTTTAAAAAGTGATACTTAGATGTAAGAAAACAAAAACTGAAACAGAGAAAACACATGAAACTGAGCTACTTAAGAGGTTGCTGGCTTTCCCTTAGTGCATTTGGAGAATTATCATATTTGGCTGGGCTGACTCATGAGAGAACCAGAGGAGAGAGATTACTGATTTGGGCCAACAATTAAACCATGTGATGTACCTTTTATTTCATTCTTGTAACTTTAACAAATTTTAAAATCATCCTAGATTCTTTAATAATTACTTTTGGTAGACTAGAATGATAGGACCTAGTGTAATACTAGGAAAAAGTTAGAGCTTCAGCTAAGTTAAAAGCAAAGGAACTCGAAATGAAGTCTGTTTTTCTCTGAAAGCACATAACTGGCACATCTGGTACAAGAAAGGTACTTATCAAAGGTTCTCTTCATACTCAGTGTAAGAAAGTAGGCACTTCTAGAGGGTATGCAGTCCTAAAATCAAAATAACCTGCTATAGTCTATCTAGGCTTTGTCACCACCAGAGGAAAAAAACTGAGAGCAACTACATGTTCACTTGAGATGACTAAATTATATAATCTCCACTCAGTATCCCTTGATTTAAAAAAAAAAAAAAAAGTTTCAATGTAAGCATTGAAGTTATTTGGTGCTTCTCTGAATCAAACATTAAGTTTGTGTATAGGGGTTTTCTCAAAAAGGAAATCCAACCCAATTCTCGTAAGGAGAGACATCCAAAGACTCAAAGTAAAAACAGCAAAAGTCAGTGAAATCATCCTGTCTGCCTGACAAAGCACTCTGAACGAGGCAGAAGGGCTGATACTCTCAAACATCACTGAATCCCCCTTTCACCCCCCTAGGAAGCACCTCCACAAACTGCAGCAGCAACAGGCAGGACCATGTTTGGGACACTGAACTTCTGGGATCACCAGAAGTTGGGAACTTCTTGGGACACCCCACTTCTGGGATAAACCCCTCCCTGTGCTGGGAATGAACTCTAAACTGGCTGAATTGTGGCACTGAGTCAATAAATGTCACTGCGGGTTTGACCACTGGAAGTGTTGGGGAATTTGAGTTTGAAGCATAAATGCTGCAAGGCTGCAATAAATAGGAACAGCAAAACTGTCTCACAGGTACATGAACTTCTTCCCGAGGAAATGATTCCATCATCAAAATGAAAAGTTGTCTGTAACAGTCATAGCTATAATTATGCAATACAATATGCTAAATTACAATACGTACTTCATTATTAATAGAATTTATTTTACAGATCAAATAGCCAAATACACATTTTTCTTTTTTTGAAAGAGCCAGATAGCAAATGTGGAGCAAACTATAGGCAACAGTCATGGTAGACATTCTGCAGTCCAAGAACTGAGGCAACGTGATTATTAAGTACAAGCCTATAAATATCTTTACATCAAACATACAGTAATGTGTAAGAATTCCATGTTGTAGTCTAATTCATGAATCATTAATAACCTTTTTCTTTAAAAGACAGTTCTATATACTGTATACATCCCAGTTAAAAGCAGTGTCTGTATTTCATTTTATTCTAGCAAACTAATATTACACGTCTTCATATAAGTGCAGAAAACAGGGTTCTTTATACTCCTTTGCTTCCTAAGAGATTTCGCATTGCATATGAAATTCTAATATTATAGATGATACATATTAAGCATTACTCCCTAAAATGTGAGGCAATATACAAGAACTTGCAATCAACCTTCAAACAAAGCTATGATCCTCAAGTTTTACTTTGTAAATGAGCTGTGCTAAATAACAAATGATAAGATAAAAACTTCAGTTAAAAAAAAAAAAAGCAACAACAAAAAAAAGCCAACCAACCAAACAAACAAAAAAAAAACTTTATAGAAGAATAATTGGGAAAAAAACAAAAAAAAACCAAAAAAAAAACAATAGTAGGCCATTTCCCCCCCGCCATGTGCTGGCTAACAGTGAAAAAATTATGTATACTATTTCCTATTTTATGACACTGAAAATCAAGCCACTGGATTTATGACTTTTTTTTTTTTTAATTAAAGTACTTCAAAAGGTTAAATGTTTGTCACCTGTTAAACAGGCATTATCTAGACTTCAGCAAGCAAAATGCAAATTAAAGTTTATTTTTAAAAGTTATGTGAATGCTTTCCAGTCATTTAAAAGGTGACAATTTATTACAAAACGTTGTGGATAAGAAAGCAGGAAGTTCTAGTTTTTCACTACTACTATTGTGCCTAGAAAATGAGAAAGCAGTGACTTGATCAATTCTATTTATGATCCATAGCAGCAATATCATCATTAAAAATATTATGGAATAGATATAAATAACACTTAATTCTTAACATGTATAATGGTGCTATAAGTGACAACAACTCATTTGTTTTTCTTTTAAATGCAGGGAGTATAAAGAACTTTACATTCTCTTTTTAACATATGAATAAAATTTATTGCTCCCTTTTAATATATTCATAGAAACAAAACTCCTAATTGTTTCAACTAAAATAAATAAGGAAAAAAATCTGGGACAAGAAGATGATTACAAGCAAAATAAATTTACCATAATCACCAACTGTGAAGAAGGATGGGTCACATTACTTTTTTTCTTAGCAAAAACTACATTATAGAACACTATAGCACAACGTACTAAAATTTCTTTGTCTTTTCCTTTTAAAAAATTCTTGCCCTTGATACCTTTGAGTAGGGCAGCTTGAACAGTTCATCGTCACTTCCAAACCCCTCTGGAGATGAGACGATAAATGTCTTCGGCAATCAGAGACAGGACAAAGGGCTTTCTCGTGCTATTTCCTTGTTTTCATGTTTGCTGGCTTAACATCATTGAGTACACGTACGACTTCAATACATAACATCAGCTGCGATGGCCTTCAGAGCTGGCAAACAGAGAAACAGCATGAGAAAAGCCCTTTCCTGCAGCATTTTCACCATAAACTGTCACGTTTGCTTCCAAATTTCTACCAAATCTCTACCACGGCAAGCACTGTGTGGTCTGGGATGCTTTAAGTAAGCAGCCACTGCTGGTGTGTGTGTGCTCCCAGCACAGGCAAAGGTCTCTACACACATAGCACAGATGCTGCCACAGAAGGAGCCACAAATAGCTTCTATGGATATTATTCTAAGTTTCTTACTCCTTTTCTTGCTTTATCCACTCAAACCCAAAGTGCTGGTGCAAGATTAGAGCTGTCAGAATGCTGCTGCACTACCTGGGACAGATCCTACAGGGTTTTTGTGGACTTCATGCAAGAGTTCCTAAAAACATAAAATATTTTTTTATTTCAAGAATTATTTTACATCTTTAATCTACATTTGTCATCAACAGGGTTAGTCCTAAAGATTCACAGAAATTCAGCCATTCTGATCAATCATTTCACAGAAAAGAAAGCACTATCAATACCACAGGCACCAAGACACCAGCCACTCACTGGTCAGGAAATTGCTATCAACTGCAGATTATTGAGTGCAATACCTTCTGGAAGAAAACCAGGAAATAATCAAGTGTGAAAATTAAACCACAGTTAAGTCAGACTTCATCGTTAGCAATAGTTTATAGCTAAGCAAGACATTTGAAATAACACAGTTGGGTCACAAGGAGGAAAGAGTAAACTTTGCAGTTATCCCACTGAAAAAAATGATGTGAAATGCACTTAATGTTTGAAATATTACATTGCTTCTATCCCAAGGCAAGTGGCTGTTGGAGAGGGAGTTGTGTGTCATTCTGGCTTGCACAAAAATCACTCAGTTATTAATGCTGGAACCTCATTTACCAACTTCAGTATAAACTCAGTCAATGAGCTCTTACTGGGGGGGAAGAAAGTGTATTTGTTTGCTCAGGATTAGTTTGGATTTTTTTTTTTTTTTTGTCATATTTAAAACCTTTCATTATTTCCTCACACAAAACACAAATTTCTTTTTGCTCCTCCTCATGCTCTGTTTTTGCCTTCTAGTATGAGGCAAAGGGGACACTTTCCAGATACCTTCCCCACGCTTTTCTAGTGAAAGGTATTAAAAGAAAACACTGATGATTTTCTACGCCTGCTGCACAGAGGAAAAGCATTTTCTTGACCAGCTTTACTTCAGTAGTGATGCACATTTAAATAATTGCTTGCTAACTTCTGACTTGCACATTTTGACTCCTATTTCAGTTAGAAATCTCTTCAAATATCTGCAAATTTCATTTTTTTGTGAAATGTATATACATGGCATCAGATCAGAACCACAAGCAAAATTACCAGTCAGAAAATTAAGGTAAAATAACAAGAATACTTAGAATCATAGTAATCAATTTTGAAATGGTTTTTAGGAAGGGCTTATACCAACAGCCATTTAGCTAAAATTTAGGAGAAAATGTTCTTTGAGTGTAATTTACTCTGTATCTGTCAATGCAAAACACCAGTGTTATGTATATTTTACATCTCAGAAGCATCAGCCCTGCCTACTGATGAGCACAGGATTCTAAATTAAACTCACTGTTATTACACAAAACAAAAAATCCTGCAGCTAAAGATTCACAGAACAGGTGAGTTTCAGAGCTATTATTTTCAGGAACAGTGCAATATTCCTTCAATTCACATCCTGAGCACACTGTTCTCATAGTGACTGGGAAGCTATAATGACATTTCACCACATTTTAAATCACAAAACCAAATATCCCATAACTGTAATCAGGTCTAAGCAGGCAGTGATAGAATCACGGACCTGAGACAGTGGGGCCCCAAAATGCAGTGTATTTTAAATGAGGTCTGCTTCCCATTCAGATTTCTGGAAGGAGTGTAATGCCTGTCTCCATCAGCTCCTAACAAACCAGTCCAGCAGAGACCCCTGTGTCACCTGAGATTTCTATTTGTAACTGTGGATAAACTCACAGATGATAGAACCCTGCCAGCTGAACTCCACTAATGAAGATTTGCATCTGCAAACATGAAATCAATCTCCATGCCTGCTCCCTCTGCCAGCAGCTTCCCAAGCACGGTACAGTGTCCTGGCAGAGCAGCTGGATCCACTGACACTCCAGAGTCCAGCTGGAGGGAGGCAGAGCCCCCCAAAAAAGCAGAGAATCACAGCTGAGGAGCACACTGCACCTTCCAGCTCCTCCAGTGGGAGAGGTGCTGATCAATGGGCACTCACAGCTCCTCAGTAGCATCAAGCAGAAAAAACTTGTTCTGAAGTTAAAGATGACAACCCAAAAGATCTGTGCTGGTTTTGGCCAAAATCTAGCAATTTATCCTCTGGGAGAAAGTCAGGTCACGACCACCCTTCCCCCCACCAGGTTGGGGAAAAAATTCCTCGAAGGAAAGTGAAGGAGATAAACCCTATTTATTAACAAACACACAGGAAAAGGATAATAATGCTGAATAGTAAAACCCCTCACTATAACGAGAAAACCTGGGAAGAAATTGGAGTCCTCTCGTAGGTGTGGTCCCTCCTTCTCAGAGCTGCCGTGGGGGGTGGCCTTAGGCCCCCTCCGGGCCTGAAGAGAAGTTCTCCTGATGTGTTCTGATGGTGTTGGAACAGTCCAGAAGAGAAAAAAAGGAAGAAAAAAAACCCACGAAAGTTCTAGGAAACACGCTGGAGAAAAAGGGAAGGAAAAAACTCCCAAAAAGCTGGCTGCAGAGACAGGCAGGGAGCTCCCTCCGTGCCACCGCCGCCGGAGAACGCAGAGGGGTCTCTGTCTCTGTGTCCTTGGGAACTGCTTTGAAAAGTTCATTTGTTTTTTCCTCCCCTCTCAAGCTCAGTTTAAAGGCACAAAATTAATTTTTTGGCATAGAGCTGTGATAGGGGATACACACTATAGAGTCACCCCAAGACAAGATCACAGCACCCTTCCTGGGTGACCAGCTGTAAATTTGAAAAGACTCCCCCTGTTCCTATAGTATTCATTCTACTATTTTCAAATGAAAGGCACATCTGAAATAGCATTTAGTAAAAGAAAGGGACAAGAAGAAGGAGGATGCATGGCAAGTTCTGATGAATCTTTGCAGCATTACCTTCTCTGAATCAAGCTGCCACAGATAACACTGTGCTCTATAATTATGCGTGTTTTGACTAGACAGGCTGATACCTAGACAGGCATTTGAAATGTCTGAATGTTGTTTTAAAGAACATGAGCAAAGATTTCAGATTTTGAAATTGTGTTACATGAAAATGAGACTAAAGAAAACTCTTCTCCCTTCTTTTCATCATTCCCATGCAAATGCAAAGAGAATTAGAAGATTTGTGTCAGTCTGGAGCACTTCACACAGTTTGCTCCCACTGAGGTGAATGTCAAAAATAACTGAGCTTCTACAAAGCTTGCGGACAAATAAACTTTAAAGATGCTGTATGTTTCTGCACCAAAGAAAATTTCTGTGAGGCCCACAACTGCTAAAACAATGGAAACCTGATGACACAGAAAGTCAGTTTGATTTTAGAACATTCCAGATATTCTAGTTTGAAAAACCTTATTATGAATAAGCCCCTTCAATATTTATCACTAGGTAAAACTCCTTTAAAAGACTTATCTCTACTGCATCCCCCATAAAAGCATGCTACTCTGAAGGTCTGTTGCCACTGGTATTGATTAACTCCTCCTGGGTAACTTCAGAATAATATCAGTACCTCAGTCCCTTGCCTTTTCTCACAGACAAATAGAGCAAAATTTGATCTCTCTCTTAGGGGACATTACATTAAGACCCTACTTTCCCTCTTCAGTTTCCTGTAGTTTATGATTCAAAGTGTCCTCAGCTGCTTCAGGAGTCTCCAGTTGCTTCCCCATAAAAATTTCAGCTGCTGCACTGCTGTATTTATTTGCCCACATGACCACTAAAGAGATATTTTGGGGTTTTTTAGTAGAAAAACCTTTCCATCTTTGCTTGCATGCTTTTTGAGTACGACTGTTATAATGACTTTCTGTCATTTTATAGATCACTTAGACAAATTTAGCAGTAAAGCAAAGGCATAATTTCCTTTCTTTAAAGACCTGAATCAATACCATTCAGACAGACACAAAATTTAGAGCTTCCAAAGAAAACATATATTTTTAGCTGTAACACAATATTATTTCAAGTATCTGAGCAGAAAGTCTTGCATGGACAAAACTAACAATAGTTGAGAAGCACAGCCTATATCAGTCTTCAAACTTAAGAGACACTTCACAGTGAACAGAATCTTCTTCAGGCTCCTTCAGAGAACTTTTGCCTTGTAAAAGAGCTGCACTATGGTAAAAGTGATAAATGATTATATTTTCCCCTTACATCAGGCATCTTATTTTCACTATTCAGACTAGCACATCTCCCTTAACTGAACTGACTTTCAGTTCTCCAGCTTGTCCTACAGTTTTCTGCAAATTCAGAGAGTGCCTGACACAAAATCATCCTGAACCACAAAAATCTGTTGGTCTCTGAGGCTGAAGGGTGGTGGGACAGCAGGACAGCCGGAGCACTGTGCCTCAGGATTATTTGTATTTATATTTGTTTCTTTGTTTTACAGGCTAACAGAGACAACTCTCAAGTAGCCTGTCCTGAGGCACCTTCCAAAGCCCCACAGGAGATAAAACTATCCAGGTTACAACACACAGAGCCAGGGTAGGAGTGAGACTGACTTTTAAAAGATCCACTGAGCTTTAAGAAGTTATTTACTTATTTTTACTTATCATGAAATACAATTTTCATTTCACAGTCTAACACAACACAAAGGATTCCTCTAGTGGCCTTTCTGGCTCAATTTATGTAAATAATGCATTAATGAAATTACTTATATTTAACTTTTTTAAAAATGTGAATTCATGTGCTTGAAGGTAAATGCTCTTTCCAAATTAGTGTAAAGGGACATTGTGGTGATTAGTTACCCTTCCTCCGTGCAATGTGATCACTTCATGCAGAAAAATACCCCTGAAATAAGGATAGCTGTAATTTTAACAAAATCAGTACAAATGGTAACAGTAATCTCTTTTCTTACCTATTCAGCATATCATCCTAACAATGTTAGGTGCAGCTCTATGAAGATAAGCTGATATCAGCTAGTGAGCATTAAAAAAACCCCACAGTTTTATTCTGCTTTTCCAGATGGGAACCCCCTGTCACAGAGCTTTAAGGCACAGATAAAAGGAAATGCTCCTTTTCTCCAACCAACTTCTGCAGAAGAGAATTGCTTTCCATTCCACTTTCTAGGTTTTTACTGCCATAGAAGGGACTTTGAGAGTCATGAGCTTTCTTTCTTTGTCAGCAGCATTACTGCCCGACAAAGTGTGTTTCAGCAGACAATGGCAGAACCTTTCTGACTCACAGGAGCTGTACCAGAACTTCATTGAAAAAAATCACTTAGATCAGGCCTAGAGAAATGCTGAAAACAGCACTGCCCTCTCCTCAGTTATGGGAGTTCAAACAGATGAACAAACTGGCAAGGGGCTTTTCTAATATGTAATGTAACTTAACACATTGAAATACATTGAATAAAAAATGCTACACATAGTGATATAGATTACCATGCAAATTTGTGTTGGTAAAGGGAACAAAATATAATAAAATAAACAACATAGCTTAGAATTTTCAAAGATATGATGGCTGCTCTGAATGAGAAGCCTTTTTTTATGCATGTTGTTATCATTACAGTTGTAATAAAACAAAGCTCCCAGAAAAAAATTCAGCTGGAGGAAGAACTTTAACAGACTTAGTCATGCTGAGGATTTGTTCCCAATGAATATATTAAGTTAAATGTATTATCAAGCTAAAATATATTATCAATAATAAAATAAACACTCTCGAAGTATGTGTTACTTTAATAATTAATTCCTTGACCAGCTAAAGCTTTACTACAAAACTATCCCCACTGAAATCTTTGTGATACTTGTGAAGAAAGAGAAGTAAACAGAAAAGTTTTATTAAACTGTTCAGAATATGGATAAACACTAGATTCTATTTCCAGTGACTTAAGGCTTTTCTGTAGGGTCTTGAAGAATAAGGGGTGCTTTAGTTCTCAATTTATTTTCAGTTTTAAGATGAGAATTCTTTAGCCATTTCCTTTGTTGGCATTTCTATGAAGCTAACACCTAGTTTATCAGGCAGAGCAGCAAATAACTGAGATCAATTATGCTGATGCTTCTAATTTTTCCCTAACTTTGCCTGTCAGCTGTGTCATTCCACCAGATTTAATGCTCCTTCCGGCCTGAAAATGGCACTGAAACCCTCCGAGGAAAATCCTCGCTTGCTTCTGTGAGACCTTGAAGCAAAGCTACGCCCAAACGAAGGCTGCAATCCCAGACTCCATTAATATTAAGAACCACTTACGAGCTCCTGTAAAGCTTTATTGCTTTCCACCTGGCCTGGATTGTTTGATGCTCAAGCACACCAGCCTGGAGAGGACAGTCCGAGCCTCCCGAGCTGCTCGAGGTCCCGCGGCGAGGCGGGAAGTGCCATGCTGCCATCTGCAGTCAGGATCCCACCAGAGGGATCTCTGCCTGCTCAGTCTCCTCACAGACAAAAATTTTCCTTTCTCATTTTCTCCCTTAGCACTGAGGAAGCTGGAATTGTTTACTTTACAACCCCTCGATGGAATACGAACTTTCAGACTTTTACTCCCTGCAGGAGAACTCATCTTGCAGCGCTTCCAACTAGAGTTACAGGGCTGGCAAAGTAAGGAGGGAAGGAGGAAGAAAGCACCTTAAAATTCCATTACCTGTCTGGTGTGTATGGGGCCTGGGGTCTTGAAGCCTCCTTGACAGCTGCATTCAGAAACACTGTAAGGGTCCGAGCTGCTGGATGAACACTTGGAAAGTGAGTCACAGCCCACCACAAAGGTGTTATCTAGAGGCAATTCCTGAATGACATGGTGCTTCTTGGGGGGTACAGGAGTCTCAGGTTTAATTTGAAAGGTAGGCTGCGGAGAAGCAGACTTGTAGTGCTTTGCTAAGTCTGGGCTATCAGGTTTAAATGTGGTTGGTGTGGTGGCCCAGTTATATTTTCCCATAGTCTGTTCTTCTAGCTCTACGGGAATGTCTAAAGTGCCATTTATGTGCTCGTGGCCAGGATCATCAGGCTTAGATTCTTCAATGGTCACAAAGTTGAGGAGGAGACTTTTTGGAGAGCGCTTCTTCTTCTTCTTCTTTTTCTTGATCTGCCTGTTCTCTTGGTTGGGGGAAACCCATTCACCACTCTGCTTATTTTTTTGGACAACCTTGTGCCTGGGCGTCTGGCGGCACCGGACTAAAGCGGTAACAAAAATTACCAGAATAACTGTCATGGTGCCTGCAATAATGGCAATGATGATCTTGACATAATCATTGGTCTGTGGGGTTATCTCACCATCCCCAATGTTCTGGCCCACTGGAGTTTCCATATTCCTACGCACCAGCTCTTGCACATAGGAGCTGTTGGTGACGGTCTCGTTCACAAACAAGTGCACAAGAGCTATCGTGTAAAGAGACTCCGGCTGTCCCAGGTCATTCACTTTGATCACCAGTCTGTGCAAGCCATGATCTGATGTAATTACCTTCTCTTTCAAAGTAATATTGCCTGTTAATTGGTCAATGGTAAACAAGCCCCTGGAGTTCCCACCTATGATGCTATAGCGGAGCTCTGCATTCATTCCCGTGTCATTATCAACTGCAAAGACTTTAGTAACCACAGACCCTGGGCTGGCTGACGTTGGGACCAACTCATAGGAATAATTAGATGAGGGAATAACAAAAACAGGCCTGTTATCATTTACATCAACAACATTGATGGTCACTTTGGCAGTTGAGGAACGCTGCAGTCTTCCTCCATCCACTGCTTTCACCTGGAAAGTGTATGACCCCTGCTGCTCCCTATCAAAGGTAATATTAGGTCTTATTACACCGGTAAGTGGATCTATAATGAAATTATCTCTACCATTTAAGATAGAGAGAGTGACCGCAGCATTGTCTCCCGCGTCAGCATCCGTAACTGTGATAAGCCCCACTGTGCCATACATGGGCAGGTTTTCTGGCACATAGAAATTATATTCATTATGTGTGAAAGCAGGGCTGTTATCATTCTGGTCCAGCACCGACACCGTCACGGTAGCATTGGTCTGCAAAGGTGGCATCCCATTATCCTTAGCCAGCACAGTGAAAGAGTACCTGTCTTGCTTTTCTCTGTCCAGCTTTCTCACTGCTGTCAGGATGCCTGTACGGCGGTCCAGGTTGAATATTGGGGGCGCATCGGAACCCAGGATGTAGCTGATCTCGGCGTTCCGCCCGCTGTCAGCATCCGTAGCACTGATCTTGGTTAGCTGAGTGCCAGGAGCGTTGTTTTCAGGGATGGAAAGGCCTATGATAGGCTGTGTGAAAACTGGGGCGTTGTCATTTTCATCTTTAATTTTGATCAGGAGCATTGCAGACTGGTTTAAGGGAGGCTTCCCTGAATCTGAAGCCACTATTTTGATGGCATATTCCCGTGTCGCTTCATAGTCTAGAAACGTGGCTGTCTCCAGGAGAAACTGATTATCAAACACTGGCTTTAGCCTGAAAGGGACATCGTGATCTGTGAAACAGGTAACTTTCCCGTTCTGATCAGCGTCCTTGTCCATCACTGTTATCAACGCAATCTTTGTGTTAAGGGGAGCCTTCTCAGACAAAAGCACTGTCCCGTTCACCGGGTTGATGATGTACCTGGTGTCTATTGATGGGACATTGTCATTGATATCTGTGACATTAACAGTCACTGTTGCCCTTGATGGCGTTGAGCTGCCGTCGCTCGCCAGAACAGTTAATTTGTGCACAGGAGACTCCTCCCTGTCCAGCGGTTCCCTGATGGTGATGAGGCCAGTGGTGTTATCGATGGCAAAGAGCCTTTTGGCCAGGCTGGAGATCTGGTTGCTGAAATAGAAGTGGATCTGTGCATTCGAGCCCAGGTCTGCGTCGGTGGCGTGGAGCTGGGAGACAGAGGTGCCCACTGGGGCGTTTTCTGGCACGCTGACCTCGATGTCGTTCTCCTTGAACACCGGCCGGTTGTCGTTGACGTCGGTCACCGTGACCTGCAGGATGGCGGTGCTGGACCTTGGCGGGCTCCCACCATCTTCAACTTTGATCTTCATCACATAGGTGTCCTTCTGCTCCCTATCCAGGATCTGCTGGACAATCAGCTGAGGCCACTTATCTCCCTCAGGTGTCTCGGTTATGTCAAGACCAAATACGTTTTGACCCTACAAGACACAGAAAGAACACACTTTAGCTTGACAGTGTATTTAAACAGAAAAACATCACATTATTTTTCTGAAATTGTCACGGAATATATATTTATACATATACTCTATACAGCAATATACATTTTTATATTTATCTTTATTTTTCAAAATCTGATTTTGCTTTAAGCTCCACAAACTTAAGAAAGCTTCACAGCAAACATGGCAATAAACAGATACTCTAGAAAAAGAGGAAATGTGGGACTGATAGTGATTTTTTTCATCCAGGTTCTCTATTTCTAAAGAAAAGTTATTAAATTGCTGGACAGATGTGATTCAGATTTTCTATTGTATGAGTGAGTGTGGAAATGAGGAATGAAGCCAAAGTTCAGTCACTGGAGGACCTATACCAACATTCAATTTCAAGGAAACCAACAAAGATAAAGGGATTATTTCTCTCTCTGTGGAACTTTGGACATGATCTGAAACCATTAGCATAACAAAAACCCAACACCATCATTGAAAAAGTGCTTACTACATAATTCAGGTGTCAGATGATACAGACAAAACTAAATCATAAGAGTTCATCAGAAATATATTTAAAAACTCATTAAAATATTCCTGTATTCATCACTGTATGTTTTATATTTGTAGTGAAAGTACAATCCCAGTGAAAAAAGATGATCTATTTTCATTTCAAAAATATCACAGAACTGTGAGATCAATTCGAAAATGATCAATATTATTCATGGGGTTTGTTGAACATCTCTGGAACAGTACCAAAATGTTCCATATATTGCACAAACACAGTTTTTTTAAAAACACTAGTGCTGACAAGTCTGCTAAAATAAATATTGGAATCTAGAACTAAATTCCCTCTCTCTTCTGCTGACTCTTCAGACAAACAGGAATTAAGAATATTGTAATTACTCTCTTTCCTCACATCTCACCCCTTAGAGGAATGATGTAAAGGCAGTTTTCCAGCCACATCTTCCATAAGGGCAGGGCTAGAAGGCAGATGGCTAATGCTGAATGCATGGGATGGCCAGAAAAAAGAAGGGATAAATAAAGCTGTGGACTAATTAGGACTTTCTTTTTATGTGCCATCTTTGTAATAATTCTCTGCTTACTGCACACATCTTTCACCCTCACTCAGGTAACTGCCACAGAATCACAGAATGGGTTGGGCTGGAGGGAACCTCAAAGATCCTCTCATTCCAACCCCTTGCCACAGGCAGGGGCACCTTCCACTGGACCAGGTTCAGGTGTGTTCTAAACTGGTTTGAGACACTCCAGAACAAAGCAAAAGAAAATGTTCCCAGCATTCATGGTTCCTCATTTCTCATTAGTTGCAAAAGATTTGTATTCCCTGTATCTTGCTACACATCATTAAGTGACTGCATTTATGGCTGCTATACACTCCTGGGTGAGGCTGGACTCTTTCATTGATTTGTTTTCTCAAAGCCAGATTTTGACCCTACATAAGCAATCTTTTATTTCATGGGACAGAACTGTTCATCCACATATCCAAAATTACTGTGCCACTTGCACAGCATTTGTGACAACATTAAGTTGCAACTGGGCACAGTAAAAAGTAAACTGGAACACATTTTGAAGTAATAGAACAAATAGAGATTTGGCTTCTTTAGCAGAAGGCATGAAAATATAAGCCCTGCAAATTGTTTCTAAATCAAGATATACATTTTGAACCAATTAGGGTAAATTTTAGAATTGTAATTCTATGCTGATAGGAAGCAGGCCACGAGTTTCCTCTTCATATTCTATCTGGCTAGCAGTTATTTGCAATAAATTTCATAATTACTAAGAAATTATATATTCTATGCTTTAACATAGATTCCAGAGGAAAGGAAGTAACAGAAGCCAGAGTAAAAGCAACCTGTCAGCTCTCTTTACTTCTCTATTTGCACACAAGTTGACAGATGGGCACTGATTATTCTGTCATTAGATCCCACAACTACAACAAGAACTTTGCACAGACTTTGAATTCACGTGGCTGTACATGTGTGTGCCCATCTCTGCTTTTCTTATCAAGTATGGCAGAGGGGTTTTTCATCACAGCATATGAGTTTGATATAAAATATGGTGCTTTAGCTCCCCACCACCAGCAGTGAGTGACTAGAGAACAGAAAAGAATGCAAAGATCTCTTCCAAGTTCATTATTAACACTTGAATAATTGTCTATGGAAAGAAATATTACCCATGTCTATTTCTCCTTATTCATTACAGGTTTAGACATCTTTTTAATCCTCAGAAAAAGCCATTATAGAGACGTAGAAGTCTCTTAGTTCTGGCAAGACTATTTCACATCGTTTAAGAGATAAGGTTAGGTGTGACATGCTGCAAATTAACAAACACATTTGCTAAGAACAGACAATTCTCACATCCTAAACACTCAAAAAAAAATGATGAAACATTCAAGAAATATATTTTTTAAGATTATAAATATCTAATTCTCTCCATTATGAGAAAAGACATTGAGAGCTAAAATGAGAAACATGAAGAAAAACCTTCAGGATTCATTTATTGATGTTGAAGTAAATGGCTCTACCATCATTAAAACTTCAGTGAAGATAAAATTTCCATTAGGGTCAGATTTCTATTTGGACTGAACTGTGGCTCAGTCACCACATTATCCCAGAGTTCTGAAGGATTTGTGCACACTGGGAAGGGCACGAACCCATAGGAAAAGCACAATGGATAATTAACAGTTATAGAGTACCTTTGGCCATTAAAATGACTGGTAGAAATAATTTGCTGCATCGATATCTCTACCCCAGAAGAATGGGGGTGAGAAATAAGAGAGATTGACTTTTCAAATTTAAAAATACTGTTTAAGCACTAACTATAGGAGGCAAACCAAGGTTATGCCCATCTCAGAGCCTGGATTAGCTCTGAAGATGTTCTGACCCTGCTAACCAGATCCTTTATCAGGGCAGTAAGGAACTCTGTTACCTTGTTCAATTTTCATAACATCTTTTTCCATGGATTTAGGCCCACAGTCTCCCAAATAATGAAACTTCCATGTTGAACACTCCCTATTGTATATTTACCTGGTCGTTTGTAATGGATCCAAATGTCCTTTTCGGAGTTGTTTTGGGCTGTCATGTGAATAAAAAATTAGAGAGTATTGTAAAAATTTCAGCATTTAGGTGGTTTCATAAATACACAATCAATGACACATGGACATGTAGTGTGATAAGCTAGAACAGCTTCTAAGTGCTACAGACAGGACTGGATGTGACAAAGTGCACCAAAAGTCTACACACAGATATTGCAGAATCACACCATTTCATCCCAGGATTCTGTTAAATCTGTGGGGTCCTGACTGCCTGGGCATGGTTGGGAAGAATGGGAAAAGAGACCAGATTCTGGTTAATGCAGGTACCAGGGACATGGTCCAGCATGTTCACAGCATCCTATGGACTCACACTTGCAGACCAGCGAGTCAGCAGAAGGCAGAAATTTCCCAAAGAAGTGGGGAAGGGAAAGAATATTGTGCTAAATAATGACACAAACCCAACTTCTTGTGATACAAAGTACTCACATTAAGAGTGGCTATCAGTGATCATTCCTTAAAACATAAAAATTATGTAATTCTGCATAACAGGGATCCATTGTTAGCTGACAAAGGGGAGATCAACACTGTCCTCAATCTTCATTCAAAAGAGGATTCTGAACCTCCAGAGAAAGCCACAGGAGCAAAGACAGTTCATTGTTTTGTGTCTACAGCTTCACCCCACACTTATTATCAATACTCCATGCACTGTAAATGACCAACACATCATGTGATGTCTTCAGCTCATCTGAATTCTAAATTGAAGTCAAGGGCCAGACCACGTGCACAGCCCAAACTTTTACTAATATTCTACAGTAACTCACTTCAATGGCTATTGCAACCATCTAGAAGTACACATTTATTACATGATAACATCTTAAAAGAAAAAAGGAAGAAAAAGAAAAAGATTAAAAGATTGGTTTCTCATCAGAAAGTAAATCCGTAATTCACTAAAGTAACCACTTAATTAAAAACTTTTGGCTGAAATGTAATTTTGAGTCCAGAGGACCTTACAATCTTTTCAGAAAGTCCAGAAAATAATGCAGCTTTGCTAAATGCTGGTTGTATCACATGGAACAACTCAGACAATCTTTGCAGGTCTTGTGCAGAACCACAAGATGGGTCCCAGACAATTTTTCCTTGCCTGTTTTTGTCAAGACGTATGGAACTGCTTTGTATCTGTACTATCAGCAAAGAACAAAGTACAGCAGCACAACTTAGTGCAGAAAACCAGACCTCAGTTACACAGTGGCAAACTTACATTTTTCTTTCAAAGGTGCTACTTTGGTTGTGAAGTTGCGAATTGCCAAAGCCAAGTTAAAGCCTTAAACACAAAATATCCCACATGGAAGGCGATAATGGATCTATGTGTCTATAATGGGTGCATATGAATGCACTCAGATCCAAACTACCCTGAGTGTGCAGCTCTAATAAAGGTCCCTTGTCTGCTACTGCTCACACAGTGTGCAATTTTCTGTCCATGCATTCTAGAAAATTACCATTTGTTGGACAGCTGTCCTGCTCAAAGGCTCCACAGTCACTCCTCTCATGACACCCCACAGCTTACAGCCCAAAGTTACTGCAAATAAGTGTCATTAGTACCAGCAGTTACCTTATGAACCGAGTGGCAGAACTTCAAAGGAGAAAAATAACATTACAAAGGTAAGAATTTTTTATAATGCAGACCTCAGCAGATGCAGAGTTGCTTACAGATTTGAAACACTCTCTTTGTCAAAGCAATGCAGACTTTTAATTTGTAGGCCACGATTCTTAAGACTTTTGCTCAATTTATGGTTTTCTGTCAGTGTCAGGCACTGTTTCCATTGGTTTCCTTTGAAGCAAGAAAAAAGTTTAGCTTGGAATAAACTGAATTTTCAGGTTCAGAACCACGGTAGAAATAGGACTTGGAAGAAGCAAATTATGCATAAACCTAAAGTGCATTTTCTGCATTCAGAATCCTAATTAGCTCCATTCCTACGTAAAAGCTGAGGACATCATATTATTAGCAAAGTCTACACCATAACTTGCTACTTTTCCACCTCCAATTACATAAGAGCTCCTATAAATGGAAAACACTGCCAAAATTTCCTCTCCAGATACACAACCACACACAAAAGTGCTCTTGTCCCTCGAAGCAGGCAGCAAGCACAACGCTGTGGATGGGATCAATAGAACACAAGGACAATAATGAACTATCTTATGCTGCAAAGGAACAGCAAAAAGTACAACATGGAATCAAAAAGAGGGCGATCAATACATTTAATACTGATTTTTCTGAAAAAGAAAAGAAAAAAATAACGGGCTAGGAGGTTTACCCTAATTTACAGAAAATTACTTCCTTAGAAATATAAATTTAATGTTAAATTTAATGTTGCTATAACAAAACTTAAACAGTCCTAAGAATTGCATGGCTGGAGTCTCCTGAAACTTTTCTGAATACTTCTTTAAGGAGGCTTTTTTAATCTTGTCATGTCCTAAACATTGTCAACTTTATTTTCTAAGATAGATAGATATAAGATAGGCATATTTAATCTGAGATGGAATATTTTTTCATCCTACTCAGTTCTTGGCATTAAATTGTCTGACCATGTTTATTGGATCACGTTCACCTCCATTGAGGAGAAACAATCAGAGACAGGGAAAACTATATTTTAATTTATTTACCTTTTTTTGCTGCCCTAATTTCTTCAGTCTACACTTCAAGAAAGCCTGAAACTCCATACTTTAAAAGTGTTAATATTTTTAACTACAAGCTTTACAAGGGAGAGAACAGGAGGAGCTGGAAATTGGCAACCCACATACACTTCACATTTTCAAGACTGCACCAGATTTCATGAATAACTCTCTTTCCACAGCACATCTTTGGCCTTTGAAATGTTGTTTCAAGTTGAGTTGTTTGTGGGTTCTTAATTAAATCTAATTTATCTTTTCAAACATGGATGAAAATTTAAAAAAAAAAACAAGCAAACAAAACCAAAACCTAAACCAAAATAGAAACTTGAATCTTTTCTTTTAATAGAAATTCACTTCATCCACCTCTACAAACCAGGGTGGGAGTAATGCTGAACCCACATTGCTGCATTAACAGGACACAAAATTACCAAGAAATGGCTTGGTAATTGGAGGAACTGGGCCATTACTTGAGTGGTCCCTCACAATGCACTGCAGACATACAATTTTATATTTCAGAAAAATGCACAGCTGCACCACAAAACTGTAAGGAATTTAAATTCACAATACTCCTGCTATATAAATAGTTGTCCACTGACTAAAGATGGGAAATTGAAGTACAGAGACACTTTTATCAATTGTCCAAAGTTTGTAGCTGGTCTGAAAAAGGCTGCCACTTCTGGGTTAACAATCATGTTTAAAATTAAACTTTAGAACTTTAAACTTTAGAAACTAACCATTATAATGTAACTTCAAGAGCTAAACTTGAGAGTTTTAAACTTCAAGCAAAGTTCTTTCATTTAGAGACACTTTTACCAAAACAAGGGAGGTCAACAGCTGCAGGTAACAACCAGGGAGGCAACCTCCCCTCTTAATCTCCTCCATTATAGTTGTTCAGAAATATTCACAGACATCCTACTGAACAAAAAGCTACATTTTCAACACCCTGAGGATATTCAGATTAAGGTATTAAACATGTTTGAGCTTTGCTCTGAATTCCCATGATAAAGCTCCAGACGTCTGACTTGCCTTTCACTATGTTTCTGCCTTTGGAGTCTCACTATAGATATATAATGAAGAAAGAAAAAAAAAAAATTAGGATTTGTATCAGGCAACGATACATCCAACAAGTGAATTTTGATATTTGCATTATACAAGGTGACAGCTACACATTTGCTTTATTTCCTAGCTGAGAACAGGCGCAGAACCGAGGATCTGCGAGAAAGAGAAATAAATGAGTCCAAGCCTCCAACGCAGCACTGTGCCTTTGGAGGAAAGCACTAACAATTCTGCACTGCTGCTCAGAACAGCTCCTAAATCACAACCTCGTTTTGCCTGGACAGCCAAAGGCAGTGTCTCAGCTCCCAGTGGCACATTTGGAGCTCGGGGTGAGCGCTGCCGGTGTTGGCACGGGGTGAACCCGCCGTGCCCCCTGCTCATGACCTGCTCCGTGAGCACATCAGCACTGCCAGGCAGAGGGGATTCAAACTGACAGCCACTTGTACACCAGAAAGCACAAACGACCCAGACAGCTCTGAAAATTCCTTTACTCCAAAGCAGGGGCTGTGCAGCATCCCCAGCTCGCAGCGATTTCAGTGGAAGCAGCAATGGGCTCATGTGGATTCGGTTTGTGGCAAATGGGATAACAAAATATAAAATAGGCTGAAATCCTTGTGCTCTGTTGAAAAGGGGCCCAAATATCTGCAGATCAACGTTCATTAAATTAATGTATAGTTATTATCTCATTCCCTCTTATACATACATGCACACACAAATTCAACATGTCTATCTTTAAATGCGTGGCACCTTCATTAAGATAAATCCATATTCCAGCCTCTGATGCTGCTGTTTTTCCAACAAGTTGTTTAGCAAGATTGTCTTCTTTGACCTAAGACCCTTCCAAAACTAAAGCTCAGCTGGGAGCAAAATCACTGTATCTTCCTTTTATGCTCACATTTCTAGGAAAAATTGCTGACAAAACTTTCATCTGAATAGCAGGAGCATCTCTCACACACAGGGAGCCCCCCACACTTCCAGAAAACACAAGGACATCCTTTCATGTGCAGGGACAGCACTTTAATGTCCATGTGGCACTGCTGTATGAATGTTGATTAAAAAATCCACACTCTTAATGGAGAAAATTCACAACCCACATGGGCAAAAATATAACAGGATGAGAACAAAAAACTCTAGCAGAAAAGAGTTTACATCCTCCACTTGGAACAGATTTCCCCCAGCTTCCACAAGCAGGCTTTAGGAATTCTAGACCTGTCACAACTACTGCAGAAATGACCTGATCATAAGCCTCTCTCAAGGCCTCCACTCTGCAGGGTTTTGTAAAAATCAAAATAAGGAGGAGTGTGTGCGTGTGACAT
Source organism: Monarcha castaneiventris obscurior (assembly GCA_026261815.1). Classification (NCBI taxonomy): domain Eukaryota; kingdom Metazoa; phylum Chordata; class Aves; order Passeriformes; family Monarchidae; genus Monarcha; species Monarcha castaneiventris. The sequence goes on from JAMPIT010000550.1 coordinate 2,871,384, forward strand.
TTAACTGCCACAGGATCAGCTTTGCTTTTGAAAGAAATAAAGCAATACTTTTCCGAGGAATGAAAACTTATCCTTTTTTTATTACTCTCAGAGAATAACAGTGAGACTCCCATATTAAACTGTAAAAGTGGGTGACGTATGCAAGTGCAAGATGCCACTTCAGTGCACATGGGAAGATAATAAATAATACTGCAATTTCAGAGTAATAAATGGGAGACAGCAGCTGAGAATACAGAGTGACGCTACTAAAAATAGTTCCAGAGACACTGAATTCTGAAACTCAGTAAATAAAAGACTTTTCACCATACTGATCAAGGGGTGTAGGGGAAAAACCAAAAATGTATTTTCTGGTGATGGGTTTCTCAGCAAGAGAACTCGACTTCTTCCTCCTCCAGTTGACTCCTATTTACCTGGCTCACTAGAACAAGAGCAAAATAAAAAAGAAGAAACATTTCTTTACTGTAAGGCAGCAACTCGAGTCTGAAAGTCAATTTGGAAAAGAAATCCCTTGCTACCTGTGTGTATTGAAAGTTCTAGCAAATAAATTGTCCTGACTTTCCAGTTAATGAGTTATATTCCGAGAAAATGCTTCCCTGTGAGTTTGGGATCAAAAATCTTAAAAGTGTATTTGATTTATACTTCAATATATAGTTTTACTCAAGAATATATTCCTTTCTAAAAACAAAAATAAAATTCCAATTTCACTCTAATTGAACACATTTGAGCTATTCCTCGGTCTTAAAATCAGAGATGAAATTGATATAACTGATCTGCAAGAAAGAAAATAAATTTAAGAATATTGGAATGGCATGTTTACAAGGGAAACACCAAACACTCACCATTCCCCTCCAGCTTTTCTGCTCAGTTTTTGTTCACTGTTTATGTTCCCTAATAGCAGTTCAGTCATGAATATACACTAAAAATTATGGCTAATGGGCAGGGATTTTTCCTCCAAAAGAAAAAAAAAAACACAAAAAACCAAAGAAAAATACAAGACCCTAGAACACGTAAGCCAATATTTAAGCATGAAGAGCATGAAGAACACCAGCCTCAAAAGGTAAATATAATACCCATCTCCTATTGCAAAGATCTAGATTAGTCTCACCAGGTAAAGTGAATCCTGCAATAAATTGTGAACTGAGACAAACCCTCCCACAATTCATGGGAAGAACGCAGAGGGGTTAATGTTAGGAGTAAAGTGAGTGGTGGCTGTACATCCACAGCAAGGTTAATGCCAGAATGAATAAAAGAGCTCAGGAGTTATTCAGCAATGTGACTGCCCTCTCACAAACTCTGCTATTCCAGAAAAAGCAAATTAAACCAAGGTAGGTGAAGCCATTTCTGCCCAGTAACGACTCCTATAACCCAAGCCAACAGGAAAAACCAAGCTTTCCCAGGTCTGGTTGCACACAAAATACTTTCCTGAGGTGAATTCAATCACTGTCCTAAAACAGATGTTCCCAAACAGCAGCTCACATATTGTTTGTGGTACAATAAAACTCCCTGATGGGCACACACAGAAATTGGACCTGAGGCCTCTTCCTCAGCGAGAAATGGGAACAGCTTTGGGGCAGCTGCCATGATTTCAGGCAGGAAGGTGTCAGGGTGGCAAACAAGAACTGAAAACTTCCCCCAGACTCCTCCCAGCTGCTCCACTCTGATCACTACCCCTGGTTAAACACCCAGCACAGTGCCCAGAGCATCCATCTGCCTTTGAGACACTTGCTAGCACAGACAGCATCTCTCAGCCACACACAGGTTGGAGCCAGGAAAAGGCTTGGGAGAAGGCACCCTCTGGGGATGGTAACACGCTCTGAATAATTCAATGTGAAGTTTGGCCTTCATATTCTAAAAACATGATGTAAACAACCAAAACTACCAAACCAAAACCATTAAAGTATTTCGTGCTGGAATCCAGCAAAAATATATTATGTCCATCATGTGGGAAAATGACCATTAGCATGGAAAATAAAGCACAGCTCAAACAATTTAACTTAAACAGTTCTTAAACAAATTTTCAACTTAGACACAAAGACTTCATCTATACCATGATTTTTCCACTTAATAATTTTCTATTTCTTTATCTTAAAGGGTTTAGCATATTGTTAGGATTCTTGAATATTAAGGTATTAAGCTATGAACAAAAATTCAATTTATTATGTTTATGAAGCAGTGAGCTAAACGCAGAGTTGATTCTGAAGTCAAAAATTTAGTTGGGCATGTTACTATTTTTAAAATATGCCTAGGATGTTCTACCAAATACTACATCTGTCATTAGACATCAGGTTCACAGACCCTGAAAGAACACAAAACAAATACTCTCCAAGACAGGATTGAGTCAACTTGCTCACAGAAATCTGCTCACTACAATAAAGTAGATTTCTTTTGTTAAGTGGATTCACAATATAGAGCAGTATCTTCAAATCCTCAGGTGACACCATAAAACTAAATTTTTTATGCATTCTACCTACAGAGTCAAAGCCCTGCTTCCACACTCAATTAACTTTACTGGTACCATAAGAAGAGGCCTACTGTGGTTATATGTGGAAGCACCCATTGTGAAATGTAAAATTAAGTGAAATCTGTTTTGAAATCCAGCGTTATGGCTTTGAACAAAACAGCAAACCCAAACTAAATTAGTGAAAGTGAGTATGACAGCTGAAGCCATGGAGCTTCCAAGAGGGCTAAGCATTATTAAAGTTTTTCCTTATTATGCTCTTAGGCACAATCTGATTAGTTCCAACAGCTGCCCAGCAGGAAAAGCCAACCCATCATTCCACAGTAATACTCAGAGTAAAGCAGCTCTTCAGCTTTCAGTGGTGCCAGATCCAGGTACACACAGCACTGCAGCAGGAACTTCTGTCTCCTCATTTACAGTGATGCTCAATATTTCAAATGCAAATCACGGCAGAAGCTCCTGATCAACATAATATAAGCCACTAAAACCTTTCCTGATGGATAAGTTATTCCACTCACAGGTATACAAAGGAAAAATAAAACGGGAAAAAAAATCCACTGTGCATAACTGTTAGTCAAGGCTTTGTTAGAGGCAATGAGCAACAAAAAAGGAATTTTCTTTGCTACCTTGCTTGTGAAATTCAGTAGCCTGAAGTATATGCTGTGCTGTGACAAATATGCAGTTAAACCTTAAAACAATATTCAAAATAGATTCTGAAAGACCTCACTCCAGTTTGCAGGATTTTTTTCAGTATTATGTGAATATTACAAGAGTGATGAGGAGACTGATGGTTTTACCCTCTCTTCCAGCCCTCTGGATGTTAAGATAGGATTTGAACAGCCACACACACACCACTGACTGTGAAAGGTTTGAAGCCTGGGACAGAGATTTTCAGCCAGCTGGAACCCTGAATCATCCACTCCATCATCAAATCATTTTGAAGTTGTTATTAAAGTTAACAAATAATATGGAAGGATGTAAAGCACACAGGTTTTAATTCCACAACGGCAAATTCACATCTGAAAAAGGCTTGACTGTTCTTCCATTTCCTTAACATAGGAAAACTTAGGAGAAAACCACATTCCTTAGTAGTGCAAAGTTTTCTGCCCCTGAGTAGCAGAACAAGCTCTGGTTGTATCTCCGACCTTTACTCCCCTTTTAGCTCAAGCATATTCGCATTTTAAATACAAACCAAATTAATTTTGCTTCTACTTAATGTAATGCAGCACACATGGATATTTGTGAAAAATGTCTTTGCACAGTTTCTGATCTCCTCCTTGAGCCTATAAAACTGTATCCATTTTTTAGTTAAATAACAAAGTTGAATTCTTTTCTCCCTGCATCCAAAACCCATTTCACAGACAGGGCTGTTTTCATGATATAAGATTGCCACTAGTGGACTGATGCAAGCAGAAATTAAAACAAGTGATTATCACACAATGTAGTGTCTAAAACTTTGCCAATATTCTGAACACTTAAATTTTAAAATATAGAATTTTTACACAATAGGCTCAAAATGCTGCTGGAAAAACTGCACATATTAAAAAAAAAAAAAAAAAACCAACAAAAAACCAGACAAGAATATCAGATTCACGACTGCTGGGCAAGAAATCTGTGAGCCTCAAACTGCCAGTGATGCATCAGCAGAAGCTCAGGAACAGCTTGGGAAAATATGCTGGTGCTGTTCTTACAATCTCTCCCAAGCATCTGATATCAAACGTTGGAGGCAGACACAAGATCAGAGGAAACTCATTTTCATCCTGCAAGGCCAGACTTGGGTCAGGCCCAGGGATCTGTGCCTGCCCCTCCTCTTCCCCTGGTGAGGAAGCCACAGACTGAAAACAGAAACAAGTAGAGACTGAAAAGACCAAAGTCCAGTTCAGACGATAAATGAAGGTGCCCAGCAAAGGTCGTAACATCTTAATGCACTTCAAACCATGAATAACAAAACCATCAGAAGCAGATATTAAAATAGATATTAAAACACACACTAACAGGTTTTTCATTTAGCTTTGCCAAAGGTCCACTTAGGCACTGAACTTCTGGAGCTCTGGATGACACTGGCAGCTGAAGGTTTGAATTATTCAAATGAGAGGTTTTTATGAGGGAGGGACAACCACTGAACTACCTCCAAATTTAAAAATAAGCATTAATGTAGAATCTTACAGAGAAGCAGGTAATCTGGAAACTTCCAGGAACTCATTCAAGTTCTGATATCGTACAAGCATAGTAAATATCTTGGATATTCATCATGGACAAATACTTCGTTTATGTGAGACAATAAAAAGTGTGCAACACTGGAAAGCAGGAAAGTTCTACTCATGTTCTAGGGTCTATTTTTAAGACTGACTTTCAAATTACGGTATTCACAATATTTCTTGGCTTTCCCAACCAAGTCCAATTCACAAAAACTCATATATATAAGTGCCAGAGTACTATTTTTGATATTAGATGGGAAACAGGATGAGGAGCAATATAGAAGTTACTCATTTGTTTATACCTTTAAATCTGCTGCAACAAATTATCTTGAAAAATCCCTAATGGAAATGAGGATAAAAATTATATGGCTGGGGTTAAAATGAACAGGAAAATGTATTTTCCCAGTGAAAAACCCACATAATGTCCCAGTCTGAAAAGCACAGAGGAATATCCTGACTCAAAAGAAAAGAAAAAAACCCAGAAAACGTCAATCTGCTTGAAAAAGCAGAGAAAAAACTACAATTATTCGACTTTGGAACATCAGCAATAACCGAAGCAAGAATACATCACATTAATAGAGCCAGCAATTACAGCACAATGAGAGAAAAATGTATTTCAATACTGACAGCTGATGACTCAGAATTCATTTCTTTTAGCAATGTTTCTTTTTGTTTCTCCAGAATTGTCTGAAATAGTCTTTGCTACATGTCCCAGCTTCAAAAGCTCTATGGGACTTTAGTGTTCAGACCAATTATGTTTCTGGGTTAGAGAATATAAATTATTTTGCAATACACCTTTATGTCAGGAATAAAAATAACTGTACTAATGCAGTCAAGTGCCATGAACCGTAGCTGACACTTGACTTAAATATATTCTTTGATAGCTCTTTCTCCTTGAAAGGAAGGAAAATATTACAAACAGTGTATTTGGGGGAAAACGAGCTTGGATTATTTAAATCTTTATTACTAAAATCCAATATTAGAAAGCTAAAAGTAAAATTAAAATCAAGAACACTTCATTATCATAAAAGCTACTTTAATATGTTAATTGTGTATTTTATGCCAACTTAAACCAGGAAAAACTGAAACGACTTCTCCTGTTTTCAAAAATTATCCTAAAAATTGGAAATCTTCATCCCTCCCAAAAGAAGAGGTCTTAGAAAAGTGAGTTGGACAAAAGAAAAATCTTTTGCAATTAGCATTCACCTTTTTTTTCTCTTTTTTTCACTCAACACCTTGAAAATAGCAGAATTTTTTGATAACTTCATAAGTACATGTGAAAAAAGACAGCTATTCGTTAGTAAGTTGGAATTTTTAATTATCAGAATAATACTAGGATCTGCTGGAAGCCTAATTTGTGGTTTCTCGTGACAGCCATCCAAAATACAAGTAAGCCATGCATTGATGAATCCATTACCATAAGTAAAGGAAGCAGAAAAAAATAAACCTTGCAAAATTATTCTGAAACAAGAATTACAATGGATCCAGAGAACTTTTACAGTACATGCAGTAACAATTAGTTGATATTCCTGTAGAACTTGTGATAATTGTTTTTAATTTGGTTGAAAAAATAATGGTCTTCAAATGTAATGTATTTCATGCTTGGATGGTGACAGCTATTGCTGACTTCAGTAATAAGGTTCTTATTTAATAAGATTTGAGTTTAGCGACAAACTTTTTAAATGCAAAAATTACCACAAAAGTTTAAATCCTGTTGGATACATTGGTGATGAGCAGTTTATCAAGCAGATGCAGTAACAGAATTTATAAATAAATGCTTCTGAAATTCAGACACCTGTGTCAGGTCATTGTTTAAAGATAAAATAAGGGCCAAGGAGAGGCATCTTTAATCACAGATAAAGACACTGAATATGTAAAAAGAATGCCCCAGCACCACGGCAGTAACTCTTAGAGCACTTGAAAAAGGCTCCTGCATCCTTCCTTTGTGATGTACAAAAATACGACACCTTTAAAATATGGTAGATTTTGAGGCAGGAGAAAGATTAAGGGTGCAGCATAATCTGTCTTGTGAGTGCACTTTTGTTCCCTTCTGTAACTTCCCGTGGCACTGCATGCTTGCAGTTCCAGTAGCAGGCATCTGTGCAAACCAAAGTATAATTTCGTTTAGAAGGGCTATTTTAGTGCTTTTATTGTGTTCATCCATTGAGAGCATTATAGATCACGTAATTGGCAATTTCTTATAAGCGACACAATTGTTTTCTCGATGTCTGTTGGGAAAATGCTCCTTTCTCTGTGCTGCCATACACATGGAGTGTGTAAACAAACCCTGAGCCTTTTGTGCTCACAAAGCATCCCCACATCTGAGCTAGCCAGCAAACTGATCCGTCCGGACATCAGCAAAAGACAGCGTTCAGCTGAGACAGATGAAGTGCAGCTCTGCGCCTGACAGATCCGTGCCTTGCAGCTGGAGTCTATCATCCTCCCCACTCCGGAACATGCTAAGTTATATATTATTGTTTCGTGACAGCCAGTGCGAAAATCAGAGCCTCCAATGCAGAAAGAGACACCGACTTGTCCCTCAGCCTAACTCACTGAACTCGCTGTGCCTGCAAGCAAGACTTTCTCCTGCAGTCCTCACTCGATCCCCAAAGGGACGTCAGGATAACGGAACCTGACAGTTTTACAGCAATAATGCCATAAACCACCCTAAAGGAGCCTTGTATCAACCAACAAGAAGCAATTACCTTGACTCTTGACTCACTACCACCAGTCAGAGGCAGAGTTTTATCTCCTGGTAGACACTAAGTCACAGCTGTAGGAATGCAAATCAGCTGTTTTTTCCCTTTTAAAGCTCAGACCCTGTGACTTCTTCAAAACAGTGTTCACAGATGACCACTTGTCTGTCCAGATCTCTTGAGACAAATTACTACTGAGCAATATTTTTATTCTGGCAAAAAACCTTCTCTAAAGAATCATGTACTTTGATAGTTTGGATAGCAAGAAAAATGGGTAAATGGAGTGGACGATTTGGAAGAAGGTGGATTTTTCAACTACAGCATAAAATAATGAAAACACACTTATTACGCACAAGAACTTCAGCTGGTAATTAACCACATCTTGGGTGGAAAAGCACCCAGGGGGATCCATGTGAAAAAGCCTAAGATGTGTTAACTTTAACCAAAGCACTTCTATCAGCAAATGAAAATGGGAAAGATATTTTGGGTCTGACCTATTCCCCCACTGCCACTGTGGACTTAGGACAAAAATACTCAGCATCACTGTCTGTCCTAAAAAAAACCTCTCTTTTAAAGGGCAGCTAAAAATTACCTTAGAAAGACAACATGTCCAGCTCTCCCTATTTATTAAAGTACAAGCACTAGACAGCGACCTTAGAGCTTGACTGGAGCACAACTCCAAAGCAAAAAACCTTCCTCAATCTAGTTTTGAGCTCCCTAAATGCATTAACTTCCCATTCTATGGTGGCCCACCAAATAGGTGAGAAGAAACAGGACTGACCCACAGAAGTCTGCAGTGTAACCCATCTGAGACATCCCAGAGAGGCTGGAATTCAGCCTGTCCTGCAAAGCTGGGCTGGGTGAGACCACGGAGCCACAGAGGGCTGGGCTGGGAAGGGACCTCTGCTCCAGCCTCTCTGATAAAGCAGCTGCACATGAGCACATCCACGTGAGGTTTGAATTTCTCCAGAGGATTGTGAAGTAAGAAAAACAAACCATCCCCCTCTCCAACCAGAAACCCAAAATCTTACTCTAAGCTACATGACAATGAGAAGGAAAAGAATCCCATAATAACTAAAAAACCAAAAAAACCCCAACCCTCAAATACTTTCTTAACATGCATCTTATTTTCACCTTGTCTATAAGCACTGTCACATGTAGGATCTGGTTTAACATCATTTCTCAGTTTTAGGTAGCTAAGTATTACCGTTACCTGCAATATCAATATGAGTGTAATTTTATTTTTGTGGCAATTAGTCTTGAAATATCATGGAACAACCAGTGTTTCCTCAATGAGAAGAAAGAAATACTGCAAAGTTATTGTTCTAGTCTGATGTGGAAGTCAAGAAATCTCCAGTCTGAATCATGAATTTTCCTGAGTAAATACAAATCTGTAAAAGAAAAATTCTTGGAATCTTAAATAGCCATCTCCCACAATTCAGCCACATTTCTCTTACACAATTTCTAAAAAGGGTTGCTAATAAAAAAAGAAATCAGAAAGTGCAAGAATATTTCACTATTAGAGAGTTAGAATAAATTTACAAATAATTTTTGATTTGTAGAAAAATTAGGAAAAATTAATTGTATTAGTGTCTAACTACAATACCCAGTAAGACCTGACAATATTCATAAATATCTGTTTACATGCAGAAAAAAAAGCTCTGTGTTGGCAGTTTTTTCACAGAATGCAGATGTTGATAGCAACCACCCCAGGCCTCCTGTGACCTACTGAAGGGGCCAAAACATCACTTCCCTGTCCTCTCACGCTGCTGCAGCCCACTCAAAGAGCCATCCACATCACTTTAATCCACATTAATTCCAGTGTGGCAAGCTGTGGAACATGGTTTGGGAGTAAAAGGGAGGGTGGCTGCTTCAGCTCCCACTGCAAGGAATGACAGCATAAAAAAGGACAGGAATGAGAGGTTCAAGCAGCTCGTGTTTGGCACAGTGAAGTTGATCTGGTGAGCAGAAAATCGAAGTCTGTGTCACTGTGCACTGAGTTTGCAGGGTCATTAACCACTTTTTTTCCTTTTTTCTCTCTGTACTGAACCCCAGAGGTGGGACTGGTGCAGCACTGAAGCACAGACCACAGAAAGGTTGTTGGCCTCCACAGTCACAGCGTTTGACTTTCAAATTTGTATCGCTGCTTACAACAGGATTATCAACAAAGATGTCATTAATATGACTTCCTGATACACATTTAACTACAAATCTAGTCTCAGTCTATAATTTCAACTACCTTCCTAGATTTATCTCTACATAAAACACTTCTTCCATTCCTGATCTTGACAGTGATATGAGTTACTTGATCCAACACTGCTGTGAGGCTCGGGAATAACCGGTTGCAAATATGAAATATGATGCTTGAAGCATGATGAAGAACTGTGATTTCCATCTTCCATGGGTCATGGAATTGACAAACTGTATCAGCAAGAAGGGGATATCTTCTATTGAAAGGCATCACAAAGATGATCTAGAGCAGCAAGATGAAACTCTCCTCATCAGAGGCAAGACTGACGTGTTGTGAGACTGAGCAGGAATCTATTTTGTCAGATCACAGAGGTTTGAACTGACAGCTACAAAGAGATTATTGTATTATTCTAGAAGGAATGCACCAGCTGCTTCTGAGAGGTAAATACAGCAAAATTACTGTACTAGGTAGGAGGAATGGAACTGTAACAGTAACACCAATCTGATTTCCCCCAAAACTGTCTCAGATTCAAGGAACACACCATGAGTACATGGGGTGAGCTCACAGAAGAAAATGCTCTGTTCCTGTTGCACCTCTGCAACTTCAGTGCACATGGTTATACCTACGTGACCAGAAACGCTAAGCAATCAATTAAAAAAATATTATTATTATGAATCCTTTTGGAAGCACACGTGACTCTCCATTACAGCACTTTGAGCTGGAATTCTATTCAAAACCTGTTCTGAACCAGCTCACCTTTTTAACATTTAAGAGAACAAAGAAATGATTCACACTAAAATCTTTGCAGTGAAAGCAGAGTCCTGTGACACCTATAAATATTAAGTGTATTAATCAGGTTATACTAAATATCAGCTTGCCTTGAGCTCAAATGTGAGCGTACTGGAACAGTGCAATCAGCAGCAGCACGGGGGTATTTGTACCACCGTGGTGGCCCTGCCTGGCACAATTTACATTTTATGTCTGTCTGTGAACAATGGGACTGCCCTGAAGGGGTGAACAAAGCCCTGCAGGCTGAGCTGCCCCCTGGGTTAAACTAGAACATTAGCATTTGTAGATTCATCCCCAATCAGAAATCACTGTTTATTAATGTTTCAATTCACAATTTGCTCTTGCATCCCACTGTTTTCACATACCACTTCTATTTATGAATGCCCGGCTCTTTTCCCCCTATCATTTCCCATTTATACTTAAAGTAGTTATCTCCATGAGATAAAAATGGTTGGGTTTCCATCTGGCCATTTATTTCTTGTCTTTGCTGTGCCTTCTACCAACTCCTACCATCAGCCATCCTCTTCCCCAATCTATCTATTTCTCATTCTAAATTAATTTTCTTCTATTGTTAAATATTATCTAAGTTCTCCTCCTCCCCTTGTTCACAGCAAACCTTGTTTATCATGTGAAACCTTAATGTCACTCTCTCTATGGTCACCTTGGGGCACCTCAGCAGAGAAACAGAGTCTTTTATAATGCCATGCACAGCAACTTCGGGCAACAGCAAGAGGCTCTGCGTGACTGCCTTCTCTTCTATTAACAGCAAAACTGCTGCCTTTTTAGAGTTCATGTATTTCAAACAGCGTAGAGAAAATCAGAGACCCAGAGAGTTTTGAAGATGCAGTGCCATGAATCAGTTACATATCAAGAAGTTATTTTCTATTCAGGTACACCTCGATAAAATGCAGGCAGGCGAAAAAAATACTGGCGTGCTAATCAGTGTGGTAATTAAAGCACTGTCTTGTTTTAAATAAATCAAATCCTGCTTTACAAAGCTTCCACTGAATTCAAAATACAAGGATATATTTTATACAAAGTTTGTTTTGTACTGTTTTAAGGGGTTTTAGTGAGGGGCGGGACATTAAAAAAGCCATGAAAATATGTCATTTAGTTTAAAGACTTTATCGCTTCTTATATAGTTTGCAAAAGAAACCAAATACAAAAGTTTTATGTAACCTTTTCCACACCCTTTGAGAGGGGCAGTAAGGTAAGTGTAACAAAGTGAGGAAATATTGTAACACATGGCTTTACCTTCCCGAGGGGCTGCAGAGCTGCTGAAAATGTGTTAAATACCTATAAACGGCTCAGCAGAGTTCCTAGCGACTTTACTCTTTGTTAGAATTTGTTATGGAAAAAGTCTCTATCTACCTGTATTCGGGCAAAACAGGCCTGGCTTCACACCGGCAACAAGCAAATCTTGGCTAAATTTGTTTCAAAAGCGAAGTACAAGTGAAAACCTTTTCCTTCATTGCACAGTTTGTCAGATTTTGATTACTTTCTGTCCAAAATACAGAACAACACATTTCACTCTGTTGCTGCACATACACTTAAGCATCAGCTTTTCTGTTTCTCTGAAGTGATTTCCACATCTTACCATGTCCCACCCCTCTGCCACCTCCAAGCTGCCCTGCCCTTCCCAAAATCCCCCCGGTGCCGGCTGAGCCCTGCTAGACCCATCCTGCTCAGAAGGCACAGCAGTTCCTGTGCTGCGGTCCCCCCACGTTTCTGTTTGCTGCTGCTGAAGGTCAGCATCTCTGAGGAGCCAGGAGGTATCAGCATCCCCAGAGCACACACCAAACCCAGAGCACACACCAAACCCAGAGCAGGACGAGGCTCACAGAGCACAGCTGGGGAGGGAAGGCAAGAGAAAGCAGCACAGCCCCGGTGTGCCTGTCACCCTCCTGCTATTCCAGCATCACCCACTCTTCCCTTTCTTCTTCACCCCCCCAGTGCTCCCCTGGGATGTCTTTGTGTATCACAGAACCACAGAATGGTTTGGGTTCCAAGGGACCTTAAAAATCACCTGGTTCCACCCCCTGCCATGGCAGGGACACCTTCCACTGTCCCAGGCTGCTCCAAGCCCCGTCCAGCCTGGCCTTGGACACTTCCAGAGATCCAGGGGCAGCCACAGCTTCTCTGGGCACCCTGTGCCAGGGCCTCCCCACCCTCACAGGGAAGAATTTATTCCCAATATCGAATTTAAACCTACTCTCAGTCAGAACAAAGCCATTCCCCCTTGTCCTGTCTCTCCAGGCCTTGTCCAAAGTCCCTCTTGCAGTCCCTTCAGGTACTGAAAAGCCTCAATAATAATGGAGCCTTTCTTTTTTCTCCAGGCTGAACAATCCCAACTCTTTCAGCCTTTCCTCACAGGAAAGGTGTTTCACCCCTCTAATTATCTTCCTGGCCCTCCTCTGCTGTAGGAAATACATGCTGTTTTTCCTGCCTGCTCACCAGAATCCTTTATTTCTACTGTTTTGGTTTTTTTTAAATCCATTTTATGATTACTTTTGATATTAACATTCCAAAAATTACCAGTAGAATAACATCTGGGCATACTATTCCAAGTGGTGTCTGGCAGTCATAAACTCCTTCTTGGTTTTTACAGATCATTTCCAAGGTACATGAAATTGCTGCCTCATTTAAAGGCAGTGGATCCATAACTCAAAAAAAACACCTGACCAACAGGCATTCAAGAGAAAAATGCAATTAATTCTTTTAGAAGATCTGCCTACAGGGCTGTGATTTCACAAATCATTTTGTTTGCAGCGCATGTAGCACAAGATTTCAGAACTTCCAGTCCATCCCAGTGTGTGTTCAACCTCACCACCTTTCTTCCCTTTACGTGACAAAAGCAGTTTTTTAGAGACACTTGACCATGCTACAGGTCCTTTTTTATTTTATTTTTTCTCTAATTAAAAATTAAATAATTTGATATTTGGAAGTTATTTGCACGTTTCTTGGCAGAAAACCTCTCAGGCAGAGCATCTCCTCTCACACTGCATCCCCAGACAAGGCCTTGTGCCCTGCACTGCCCTTGGCAGAGCTGGGGGCTGGATTTCAGCTGAGCTCCCACTCGTGTGGCACAAAGGTGTTCCCACTCTGCTCATCTGCTGCATCCTCTCTCGGAGTGCACAGCCCAAAAACGAGCTCACAAAACAGCACTGCTGTTGTGGTGATCTGAACTGCTGCTCAGCAGGCCCAGGGACTCCTGATCTTGCTGTTTTCTACAGTTTTCCTTTTCCCTACAATAACAGCACTTTTCTCTCAGGTAACTCACATTTCTCTCTTCAGACTGGGTATTATTTTGCCCCATCTTGTGTGTAACCCTGGCTTTTTCATTATTTTCTACTCCTACTGTTATTTATTTAATACGCTGCTATTCATTCCCCAATATCTCATTTAATATGCCATATAAAGAAGACTGTGTCCCACTGGATGCTTCTGCTTAGTTATCTAAAACAACCCAAACAAACCCACACACATAGATTTACCTGCTCTCTTATAACCTAGGAAAAGTTTTAAAGAGCTTACTACGAAGACTTCAAACATTACAGTAAGTTCTTGGAAAGTTTTAAGTTCCTTGGCTGCACTCACAGCAGACAGACGTGTGGGATCTTTTTTTTTTTTTTTTGGATAGCTAGCCAGAAATGCCCAGTGGAATGCAGTTTTCTGAAAGAGATTTTTATGTCTTTGTCACTCCTTAGTACCCACACTGCCACAACTGCTTCAGGTTCCAAGCAATTAAGCAATTTAAAAGAGCTAAAAGAAGGCAGAGCTTTGTTTTTATTAAATTGCTGGTAAGGACTGATATCAGTATCAGCTATCCAGTCAGCCAAGCAGTATATTGGCCTATATAATCTAGATTCTTCTGGTAGTAATTAAGTCCAGATTGGTTGCTGAGCAGCCAAACCACAAAATAGTTCCCTAGTCCAAATCAAAGGAAATGAGGTCACTTTCAGCTTCCCCCAACAGTTTCAGGATAAAGTTTTTCCTTTCCTGTTCTAAAGTTCATTTCAGTAAACTCAAACGAAAGTGATCATGTCACACACTCTTGTTTATATAAACATCACATGTTTAAGTCATTCTTCTGTTCCCTAACAGCAGTTCCCCTGTTACTTACTAGAAAGAATGAAAGAAGCAAGAATATGAAGTATCTGCTCTTACAAGGTCATCAGCACTGCTCTCCTTGCATTCATGCACGTCTTGGACCTGCTCCTGCCCAGACATTACAAAGCTGCTTTGACAAATGGACTCTTTCACTCTGGAATAGCTCATCAATACACACATGAGCATCACATCAACTTCTGGGCAAAGTTCTACTGCTGAGCTTCAACAGGCATGCAAGAGAGGCAAAAAAAATGTCTCCATAAAAATGGGAGACATAAACCCAGCACAAAATACTGCTGCACTTGGCGGTGGCAATAAGAACATATTTTTAACGGTTCAAGAAAACTGTCAGCCAAAGTGTACAAACACTTTGAATGCTGGTAGAGAGCTCATGGAGACATGGATGTTTCATCACTCTCTTTTACAGACACACATGGACATAAACATCTTCCCCCAGAGCGAGGAAACGATGCCCCGGAATGCCCTCAGTGCACACACACGTCTCAACAAGGACCTGCAGTTGTACCACAACTGCAGGACACAGCTTTTGGGGTTCTAACGGGTTGGTGAGGACTGGCAACATTTGTGGGAGGACAGTAACACAGACAGTAACGGAGAAGAACGAAAGAAACCCACCTTGAGGAGCTCATAGTGCTGGATACCGTTCACCCCGATGTCCGGGTCGATGGCAGACGGGACAGAGTATCGGGAATTAATGGCCGTGTTCTCAGGGATAGAGATGTTAATAACTGTGGAGGGGAAAAGGGGGGCGTTGTCATTTATATCCTCAATTAGGAACCTGATCTTGACCAGTCTGAAAACCTCGTCGGGCAGAACAGCCACTTCCACCTCGTAGAAGCAGCGGCTCTCGCTGGAGATGCCGGCGCACAGCTTCTCGCGGTCGATGCGGTTGGCGGCCGTGAAGATCTCCCCGGTGTTCTCCTCCACCCTCACCAGGGGCACATCCCCAGTCTTGTAGACGAGCTTGAACTGCAGCGGGGAGGACAGGGGCACGTCTGGGTCCAGCGTTAGGTTGAGGTCCTTGAGCAGGTTGCCAATGAGGACATTTTCAGGCAGTTCTTCCCGCACGGTGTAATTCTTCTCCTGTGCGCCAGATTGGAACACGATGCAGGCCAACAAGACTGCCAAGAGGTAGGTTCCAGACAGCAAGTCCATCTCCAGAATGACTAATGAGTATTCGTGTAGAACACCAGGAGTAGCTGGAAAAAGGAGAAGGAAAAGGCTTTAAAAGGCACACAATATTGTGTTCCTAAAGCAATAGAGACACTGAAGGAGCACCTTTCCTACAACAAACAACACGAACCCTTTGAAAGCCTCATTAGTAAAGTCACATTTGACTTAATCCTTCCTAAATATGTATAAAATTCCTCGCACAACTTTTTAGTTGCAACTGAATACTGAGGTGATGCCTTCTCCAGCCACCTAGGAACAGAGACTAGACAAGAGTAAGGGAATAAATGTTGGTATTTATTTGAAGGCCTTCAAGGTGCCCCCTGGGAGAGCCAGAGGCTGCCTCCAAAAATGGACCCCAAGATGGACCCCAGGTCACGAGTTCTTCACACCTTTATAGGTTTGGTTCATTTGCATACCACGGTTAATTCTCCAATTAAAGCCCCAGTTCAATGATGTAATTCCCCTCAGCTTGCTCCCCCTTAGAGGCTTTGGGTTACACATTTTGGGCCTAGAAGAGCCTGGCTCTCCTTGAAGGCAAAGCCTGGAGAGGCTTTGTTGTGTCTGCCCAGCACGAGAGAGCAGAAATTCCAGGCTACAAGGAACTGCAGAGTTATACTCTAAGCAGTACAGAAATTGTAAAATATAAAAGTTAAAACCTAAGGTATCAGAGGCAAGAATTTTAGGGCTGGAACACATTGAATGAAGAAATAATTACAGGAATCCCTATTTCCAGCATGAGATTTTCCTTTGCTCCTTAGGAAAACCTCTTCCTTTGATCTCTCCGCCACATTGTCCTCAATATTTTTTTGTTTCCCAAGAAAAAAGTAGGCAAGAAGTTTGCAAGCAACCATCTGCTGAGAACCAGATCTTTTTATACCTCTTGCTTAAATATGGGAATAGGAGAACACTAGTCTTAATTCTCCCCCAAGTTTTGCACTGACAAAATTATGTAATGTTTGTTAACAACAAAGAAATATGGGTATTTTTAATTCAGGAACCTAAACTGGCAAGAAAATGTTATTATCTAAATGGAGTCTGGTGAACTTCAGCCAACAATGTGTGGAAATCTGTCTAGTGAACTGCAAGAAATTTCATATAATTTTAAATTTAGTGATGCCTGTTCACAGTACTCTGGAATACCAGTACCTTTAAAGGGAGATACAAACTCGTTCTGTATGGAGGAAAATTCTGTTCTTTCCAAGCTGGATTCTGAATAATAATACATTCCCTCTCAAGCTTGTTGACAACTTCAAGAAAGATGGCAGTGGAATGGGAGGACGTACAGGTACACACAGATATCTGTGTAGCTGCATACAGCCTTCAGCCAAGAACTTCTAAGAGATAAATCACTCTCTTGAACTCCATGTACAGAACATTTGCCTAATCTTTATACAATTCTGCCATTCCAGAATTTAGGCCCTTCTAGGACAGCATTTCTGTAAGGTAAATGTTCAACAGCTCCATGTAAAGTGATTTTTCTCGTAAATGAAATCTTAGCTCCTATCAGCTTAGCATCTGTTTCAAATATACCTGTGTTAACACATCTACATTCTTTTCATTCTGCAGGTAAAAGTGTAATTTTGTTCCCTGTCTCTTCTCATTTTATTTTCCCTGTCATAGCATAGATTGATTTACTCCTGCAGATCAAGTTGCAGTGGTTGAAGAAATTACTGAAGCCAGTAATTGCCTTCACCCATTAGTTACTGCCTTTCAGCAGTGCCACTTGCAGGGTAATTTAAACTAAAACCTTTGATTTTGCAGTGAAACAGATTAGGAACAATTAATATTGCTATTCCATTTAAGCACATTTAAACTGCTTTGGATTGGAAGTAAGCAACAGATAAAGAACATCCCAACTCTATCTGCCAGGTGGATCTCCCCATGTCAGCACAATTTAACTGGACAGCATTTTCTGCCTTCCTGATCATGCAAAAGGAGCAAAGTGAAATAAAAATCCAATGCTGCAAGTCTCCACACATAGAAAAAGCTTTGCTCATGGAGAAATTCAATGAACCTGGAGGGGATTGCTGACATGGGGGAGAAGGGGAAGTGCAGCTCATGTGGCACCGGCACCGAAGAACCCGCGGCATTCCAGGAATTCCCTGATTTATGGGATTCAGGGATTCAGTGACACAACACCCAAAGCAGCACCAGCCAGAGGTCCAGAGTGAAGCAACAGTGTAGGACCAAGAGCCTTTTATAAAGCATTACAATTTTACATTCTAAATATGCAAATAAGGAAGCCAACAGCATCTCCTGATTATTGTCACTGGCAGCAGCATGAGCCTAATGAATGATGTGGTGATGGTGTACAAGGGTATTAGTTTGGCTGTTATAATTTTATTTATTAACTGTCTTTCTTTAAATGCATGTAACTGTATTTCTTTAAATGCAGCTCCAGCAATTGTCACCCCACTGAAGTAACTGCCCATGTACGTTCAACCTGCAGAGAGCCCTTATTTCAGGAGAGCACATCTTTGCATCCATTATTACTGAAAAAAAATATATTTGCATTGTTTCCTATGGAAAACACAAATAAAAATATATGGGTTACAGTGAAAAGCTGATATTTAAAGGTGGCCTGAAAGCATTTCAGAATGGTTGCATGCTTTGTGTACACCACAATGCACTATTTTGCCACTTCTTCCTCTCTATTACAAAGTAAAATGAAAAATAACACAACAGGGGTAAAAAACCCTTCAAATCCTGATGTTTCTAGAATAATATCTTCAATTTACATTTCTGAGGGGAGGAAATGGAAAAAAAGCCCAACAACAACCATAAATATAAACCAAATTCTAGCCCCTATCCCAAATTCTTCTGTGACAATACTGATGCAAGTATTTATTGCAAACTATAATAATATAAAACTATTGTATACTCAGGTATGTAAATCTCCCAAATAAATATGTAAAAACTAGTATTTTTTTTTTTGCAAAGCACTATGAGGATGAGTACATAACTGAAACAATCTAAAAAGTTCATCAACAACATTCCTGAATCAGTTCTGAAAGTTGAGATCATACCAGGAGATACTTTATATGAAAACTAAATTTATAAGCCTTTAACCCCAGTTTTATCCGCAGTGGAGTTTCCAGGGATTATAAAATAACAACAGCAGGACTTAAAGAGTTTTGTAAGGAAAGCTGTGGGGTGGAACTTGGCATTACATTCTTACGCATATTTTTCCTTACTTTCAACAAAGTTTGAACCACTCTATTGAAATTCTTTTTGTGTCATAGTAAAGAAAACACTTTGAAGCATGAAAAAGCAGCACAGCACAATTATAAACCACGTTAGATAAATGCTAACATGACTTTTTGTGGTGTCTTTTGCTGTCACAGATTTTGCTGAATGACTAAAGGGTACAGACATGTAATAGACAGCGTTACTTTAGCAGCAATAAACAACCAACAATGGCTTACAATGCTTGAACTTTTGTACAATACACTGGGTTTTTTTAATTGGCTTTTTTTTTCTTTCAAAATAATTCTAGTAATAGTTTTGAAGCTCAGTTCCAGAGCTGTAGGCCTTTAAGGAGAAAAAATCCCAACACGACACAAGTTTTCTGCTTGGATATGGAGTGGAATATCTTGTGTTGTGAGGAAAGTGCTGCTCTTCCAGAATCCTATTTATAAAGTCATAGCTGTGCGTTGCCTGTCATTTGTGCCACAGCACTGATAGGGATACTATGGCAACAGCAATGCAAAGAACAAGAGCAAGAGGCACTTTCTAGCAACCAAACACATTTCTGAAATCAGAGTGTTCCAGACTGGAACACTGAGGAAACACAAAAGTACAGAAGGCTGAATAGAGCAGTCCAAGTCTAAAGGACCTTTCATAGGTTCCAGCACTCACTCACACTTTTAAGGCAGTAAAAAAAAAAAAAATTAAAAAAAATGAAGAACAAATAAAATTGTTTAACAGAAGGTAACATGAAGCTTGCCAAGCCATTTTCCCAGCTTTCAAGAGAACGCATTGATGTCTGTGCTGATGACTTCCCAACTAGGAAGGCAAATGGCCCAGATGGACAAGATGGAGGGGAGGAGGGGGAAAAAAGTTGCAACTTGCTTTTCTTCATCTGGCTGTCTGTGTGCTCAAACATACCTGTTTTTTTGTCCAATACACCAAATATTAATGGTGTCATTTAAATATTATCACTGTTCATTATCATCTTCATTTAGCAGCTGTCAAATCATACCTTGAAAAGTAGAGAGAATATAAAAACTGTAACCACCTAATGGAGCAGGATGCGAAGGTAGAATCTAAATCTGTTCTTTATACACCAGGCTCCATCTGGTCCCACCTGAGTGAGAATTCCTTTACCTTATTACAGAACTAGATATTTTTTCCTTAAGTGGATCTCAGAAAAGTAGTAAAGGGGGTAAAACAATTCAGGTGTCCTCTTCAGATTAGAAAAACAACACTATTCCTTGATACTTGGATCCAGATTTGAATTAGAGTAGAACAAATAAGCTGTGGTGATATTTTGTAACTGCCATATCAAGTTCAATGAAAAAGGTATCATATTTTAAAAAATTAGGAATGTTGAAGTCCAAAGCTACACCAATACCCAAAATTGACATCATAGTAGAGAAGAAATCCTGAAAATATCACTCCCAATCTTATCTTTATATTCCCAAACCTATTTTAATTACTTGGACAAATTTAGCTAGCACACCACATTTTTCAATATCATATTCTTTTCATTTGCTGCTAATCCACCGTGGGCTCCTTAAATAGGAGTATTTAAACCCCTGTATTAAAATGGTGTTTCTCAGAGCAAAAGATCCCCACGACACAGCTCCATCTGTCAGTCAATACCGTGATTATAACGTTGTTTCACCGACGAGCGAGCGATTTGCAATTCTTCCACTTCACTGGGGCTCCCTCCAAAGTGCCCACTGATAATTCAGCAGCTCCACACAGCTTTTGAATTCTTGGACCATGCTGATATGGATTTCAGCTTTATCCTGAAGTGGGAGCTTTTTGATGCTGCAGGTTTTTAGTGTTTGGGGTTTTGGTAGTGGAATTGGGGTTTTTTTGTTTGCCATTAGCCTGGCTGCACACAGCAAGGTCTCCCCTTTGCCACCACACAGCCCAGGTGTCATTTAAGGAACTGGCTGGGTTTGATGGAGCTTATTCCTAAAAAAGTAGAGACTTTACTTTAGGTATTTTGCAGGTTTTGATGACAATAAGAAACACCACAAAGCTGCTGCCTGACAGAAATCCCCCTCGTTTTTTTTAAGGCACAAATGGCAACAATCAACCTGAACTCACTGTCACGCTCCATGGTGTTTCAAACATAAATTATTTGCAGCCATCAATATTTATCCACAGGATCCACTCCCTACACAGGATATTTCATTACCATATTCAAAGAAAAAGACCTACCTCAAAGAGAAACAGACAATTTGTTATATTATCAAGGCTTTCAAATTCATTCCCTCATATGATTTTACTCTAAATCCACTAAGGGACTGATTTATTCTTTGATCTATTTTTTATGAGCGTGATGGTAGTGACTTCAATGAGGTTTCTTTAATTTGATTTTTCTTCAGTGATGAACAAAATGAAACTGGAAATTCTTATCACCAGGAGAAAACATCACCCCACATCCATTTAAGTCAACAAAAGAATTAAGTAAGTGAGAGGCACAGCTTCCTTACAGTTGCATGCTCTCCTGATTCAGGGTCTTCACTGCTTTAAAAATAGAGCATTTTTAGTTCTTTTTATTACTTTTCCATCACAGGGGGTAAGGAATGCTCTTCACTTGAGGAAATAAAACTTAATGACCAAAACAGAGGTACTTTAAGCCACATGAAGAAGCAGCCAAGGTGTAGAAAAAAATCAATGAATAAATTCTCAGATAGAATTCTTTATTCCTGATAGTAATCTGCAACTAATAGGAAGAGTGTTGATTAAAACTTGTATCAAAATGCTGGAAACAGTGAACAGAATTATAAATACACAACAGGCAGTGAGCATGCTGAACAAATTAAACTCAATCACATTGATATATGACATAAGGAGTAATTTATTTTAATTGTTGCAAATTAATCCCTTTAAAGCTGAAGTTCCTTTTTTACTAGAAGTACAGTATACATTTGGGAAAATGCATCTAGCAGCCACTCAGGAAATATTTTAAAAATATCCTGTAACTTATTTCAGAGACCTGTGAGAATATGGAGTGTCAAATTTATTTATATACCAGTGACACTAGGAAATGGTCCTGCTTTTAGCAATGGAACATTTTTGCATTGGAGCTGCATAAAAGCTAAAGGTTGAGAAGAGAAATCTTGGAATAAAAGCTGAAGGTCTCTCTGATAAGCCTGGCTATTTCTATTTTCTTAGAAAGAAATAGTGAGATGCCTGAAGAAACAGGAAAAAAAAAGAGTAAAAAACACCAAAAAAATACAACCAAACCCAACACCAAACCCCCTACAAAGCTGCAGAACATTACAGCTCCAAAGTGAACACAATATTGCTCTGCAAATTCAAATATATATTCACTATAATTCAATGGCTGACTGTTAAAAACATTACAAAAACTCAAGTTGTTAATGGTATGATTCATAATGTCATTTTCTTTGCATTTTATTTGTGTGTTTGTACTACATGAATACGTTTTACCAATCAAGTGAAAATTGCCCTGGTTCTGGTACTTGAGAATCTGTTCATGCCTCAAATCTGAAAATTAAACCTCTGCTAAAACAAACAAAAGGAAAGTCATCTAAGAACCAAGAGAATGTGGTACTACAATGAGAAACAATGTGAAACCACATATGTGGCTGTTGGATGCACTCCAACATAAAGCACATTTTTATTTGTTTAAAAATGGAAGTCAATCTGATTTCAGTCATTTGTGTCAAATCCTGTGGAATGGCAATTGTCAAGATCACCTGTTTCATACATAATGCATTTTGCTTTGCTGCCTCGCTGCCAGTTAATAACTTCCATTGCTCCCTGGTAAAATCCACATTTCAGAGTGTCTACAAACAATTGCAGTGAATCGGGGCAGGGATGCTGCTCACAGCTGAGTGTTGAATTGTCCTGCTTATTCCAAACACAATTCTGCCCAGTGTCCAGGCACACACATCCCAGGGATTCCAGAGGAGCAGGAACCAGGCACCTTCTCCCAACCCCTTCAGTCCCACACACAGAGATGAGGTAACCACAGCAACTTCTCATTTAACCGTTTGTGACAGCAGAGAGCACTGTCACCAAAACTTCTAGAAGGAAACACAAACACCACATATATTGCTATTTTTCCTACTTTTTAAAAAAAAGTTATGACTTAAAAAAAAAAAATCTATTTATATTATGCAATTCTTGGTAAACTCAGGATGTCTGGAATTTTGCACTAGTTGCACTCAACTCCTGAAGGAGAAAAAAGTTCTCCTGGGTGCCAGAATACATCCATTGGACTCCAAAAGGATGTCTAAACGTTTCTATTTCCATCAGTTTCTCTTTGCCATAGCATAACACATCCAAAAAACCAGTAGTTTTTTTATCCAGTAGCAGCATAGCTGCTCATTTTCATATGGGATTTTTTTGTTCTTCTGAAAGAAATCTTGAATGCAAATTAGATATAAGGTACTAGTCAAGAGTTTCAAAAATATCAAATACACCATAAATTGCACATTCCATACCTTAGTATATATCTCACCAACTAACAGCCCAATCACCACATCTGCCCAAAGTTGTCACATGCAACATATGGATACCATGCATGAGAATGCATCTTTACAAATCATAAACTCAACTCTGGACACTCCAAGAGTACCATGAACTTGAGAACTAATTGCACATCTTGGAAGGAATTTTCTCATAATTTATGGATGGGCCCGATCAGGGAAGCAATCAACACATTTTTTAGTTAACTGGCCCTATCTAAACACACCACATGAACAAAACACGGCAGTGTGCAATAAAAAACTCCTAAGAGAAGGTGGTTGGAGAGGAAGGCTTTTCCAAGGACAGAACAAACCAGGGGAAGAGCAGTTATATCAGAATACAGCCCAAAAGCAGATGATGAGCAGACTCCACTCCCCTTCCTGCCCTGCCAGCAGGATGGTTCTCCCTGCCTGCCCTGTCCTGGTCAGGGGCTTCCCACTCTCTCCATGGCCCTCAGGCAGCTCCTAGGAAAAGTATTTATGTTTTGTTTCATGAACACAAAGCCAAAGCCATCATCTTTAGCCATTGGGATGGGAACTGCTGCCTGCCAGTGGCAGCTCCTCAGCTGGCAGCCTGCAGCCCCCTCGCCCCTGAGGGATCACCCCAACACCTTCTCTTGATAAATAACAAAAAGACTTCTTTAATTTCAGAGTTTATATTCACGAAAATCTAACGTCTTTTCCTCTGTTATCTTAAAAACCAAAATGACACTGGAATCATTCCACTGCTCTGGTGAAACACTTTCTGGTGCACAGCACCTCCCATCCTGACAGATCCCCAAACTGCTGCAGAGATTGCAAACACGTGGATTGCTCCTCAAAGCAAATTCTGTGCCAGCAGAATTCTACACTGAAGTGATTCCGGAAAGGGGGCTGAAAACTAAATTATCCCATGGAGATGATGGAGCATGGCTGCTTGATTCAGGAGAAAGCAGCTCCCAAAAACCAGTCAAACTACTTGTACAAAAAATACTCAGCATAAAGAGTCACAAAATTGGACAGAACAGAATTATATGGATACTTTAAAATGTGTTACAGCAGTTTGATGTGCAAGGCCTGATTCTTTAAATTTTGTTTTACCTGCACAGTAAATATGGTTTAAGAAGTGGAGGTTCTGGTCAACAATTAAATTGATTCAAAGCCCAAAGAAACCAGTGGCATCTTCTCTAGAGTTTACAAAGTTTGCTGGAACTATGGTTCTGGAACTGGAATTCCTTACCTTAAGCATAAAGCTAAGTTGCTTACACACCTCAACAACAGAACTTTATTAAATATTTGCATAGACTGTTATGTGTCAGCATTAAATGCTTAATTTTAGATTGTATTACAAAGGTCAAGCCAGATCAGAACAAGCCAAGATCTTGAAGCCTGTCATGGTAAAGCTGCTGCTTAACAAGCTCAGAAAACCTGATTTTTAACATTTTGCCCAGAGCCATAAAGTTCATAAAGACACTGCAGCTCCTTCATAGCCTGTACTCAGATAATGAGAAATGTGGTTTTTGCATTTCTTCCCTGCCTCCTCACTGAATCCTGCCAACAATTAAGTTTCTGTAAGGTGGACAAAACAGTTCTGGCTGGAAATCTGCATTTCCATTGACTCGGGGCTAACTTATGTCAATGACCTCTGGACACGAGTGATGTGCAGAGACTGAGGCTTGGCCTGGAGAACAGAGAAGTTTGGGATATTTGGGATGCTATTTCCTCTCCATTCTCCTTCTTCTGACATAGTGCAACAGGAGAAACAGCTTCAAAAGGTGCAACTAATAATGAGAGCAGGGTTCATCTGTGTATCAGAGAACTGTAGGTCCCCATGCTCATGGGAAAGCTTTTAAAAGTCCCATTGAAGCACATTTTCCCACCCAATATCACAGGGCCTCGATGCATTTCATCACCACTGGTACACTACCCAGACCAGTTTTTAAGAAATCACATATTAGTTCTTGAAAGCAGAAATTAAATGAGAAGAAATCTTAAAGGAGAAATGTGAATGATGATTAAAGTTATTGAGGTATAGATATACTCTTCTTCCTCTCTTTTGTGTAAAAGTCATGTCCCTACTCCACAAACCCAAGTGAAAAAACTAATTTTGCCTATAAATGGAGTGACTTCTCCACTTGATGATTATGATCCACTCCACTTACAGCTTATTATTTAGCTGTAAGCCAGAAAAGAGTACAAAAAATACCACAAAACACATACCAGTCTATTGGCTGAAATAGTTACAACACAGAGAACTTTTGAATAGCTTGGTGTTTTATTAAATATCATATCATTTGTAAGTTTTGTCATGCTTCACATTTTAGTTACTTTGCCTGTTTCAGGCAACTAAAATTGACCAAAGATATTTTGGTTATTTCTGGAAATTAGACATTTGTATTAGGGTTGTAATAGAAATGTCATGCAAACACAACTGATAGACTTTACATCAGCTAATTATGCCTCCAAATCCAAGACCTGCCAGGAAAATTGATGTTTTCCCTTATATGCAGAGGTTGTTTTGAATCTCTTAAACGAGATCAACACGAGTGACACAAGGACATAATTATATGTTGCTTCACAAGATGGAAGAACAACAGTGACAAGATTAACTGCTCCATCAATTACTGGTATGAGAAGCAGAAATATTGATTTGTGATTAAACGAATAGAGAAAATAATAACATTTCAAATCTTTAGCTTCTGATGATGTGTCAGTCAAAAGTCCTAATGATTTCCAGTAAAATAACAGCTCAGAACTTACAAAATTCACATCCTGCATAGTAAAGAAAATTTGTTGTTCTAAGATCTATTAGGATTCCAGTTGAGTGGAATGTAAGATATCTATTAATTGCACCACAGCAAATTTCCCTGAGACAAAGTTCTACTCAGGTATAGAAACTGGAAGTATTAAAGTGTTGTGGTGTTGAAAAGCAGACACAATTCCTATTGCAACTTCATGGTGCTAGTCCTATGTATACCGTAAAGTATTACACGATATATTGATTTTTTCAAATTTACCAGTATATAAAAAGAGTGCCATAAGTTTGCAGACCTATTTTCCTAATAAAATGCTGCTGTATTTTATGTGATGCAGTACATCACACCTATTTTCTGATATCCAGGGATGATGAATTCCTAGAGGCAGTCTAACAGTCATATTCCTTTATGCATCAGTAATTTGTTCACTGCTTCTCCCACAAGCATTAGTGACAGGATATTTGTGTGTGAGAGTGTGTGTGTGTGTGTGCCACATATCACAGATTTTCTGTCTCTCTTTGGCAGAGTTTGAGGAGGCATTTTATTTCTCAGAGCACAGTGTGGATGGATGCTGCACTGCTTTAAATGGAGAATCGTTCTCTGTGACCTGAGGGATCCTGCCAAGTCTGCTTTCTTTGAAATCAATTCAAGAGATTCATGCTCAGACTTGGCTGGAGTGTGGAGGAATACACTTTTTGATCAAATCACAAAACAACGAGTTCTTATAGCTCCTCTTCTATTGGGATGCAATGTTTTCTTGGAGGAAAAAAAAAAACTGATTAGACATTTTCTTGGAACACACTATATGCTGCCATATATTTGCTGGTGTGTTCTACTCTTACTCAGAGTAAAGGACACGAATATCAGGTTGAAATATCTTTCCTGTCCTAAAAAATATGATTCAAAACCTGAATCCGTTGTTTAAATTCACATGATTTCAGGAGGAAATGAACAAGTAATTACACAAGCCACACAATGCCCTTTCCTGTACAATTAGGAATCAGTGCAATGGGGCTTTCTCTTCTTTGTTCATTTATCTGGTTTATAACAGAGACATTAGGGGAATTCAGCTGAAAAATGTGTGCAAGATAAATTTCCAAGCTGATGACCACAATAGTGTTGTGTGGAATGCAGATTATGTTCCATGCCCTGGTTCAGATGCATCCTCCTCACATGGTCTCTGCAGAACAGCAAAAATTTGCACCCTTCCTGACCACTCCTATTTTAGAATTCTACCACTGGTAGATAAAATGATCTTTCCAATCTCAGCCATCTCATTAGTCTTGCACTTGACCTGAAATAAAAAAAGTTCAATAATCATATTGAAATCATTCTGTGGTTAATAACTTAAGCCATTCAATTCAACAGCAAAACTATTTGAATGAAGGTTTGTTATTGAAATTATTATTTCATTACATTTTAAATAAATAAAATAGATAACTTTTTAAGTTCAATATCCAAAGCTCAAGCTGAGTAATCACCACACATCCCCTTCTACTGACACTAACAAGAGGCACAGACCAACAAATGAAAACATAAAAATTGCTGAAAAACACAGTTTAACGTGGTTTGTACCAGCACAGGACTCAGGTGGCAGCACTCAGGAACCACAGGTCTTATCCAGCCTTCAGTCGCTCCAAAACAAACCAAACCAACAACAAAAAACCAGCAAGCTGTTGCTTTGCTTTCTGCTCTTAATTCTGGTTTTCTGGAGATCAGATTGAGTACAACTGACTCCTGGAACATCAGCTTTTATATTTGCCCCTTAGAAACTACAAATAATCCTGTCCCTTTTCATGTTTCTGAGCACAATACACCAAACCATCAGGGTGATAAAACAAATGCTGCACTATATTGCACTTGTGAGTTTTTACCTTCCCTCAAAGGAACTAAGAGCTTATGATTTAGAGAATGAGCAGGTCAGTATCCCATCTTTAGAGGGAAACTTTGATATTTTGGCTAAATATTGTCTGCAAGACAAGAACAGAATAATTGTGTGCTCAGTTGGTTTCAGGTAGGTTGCTGTACCTGCAGACTTCCTCATGGTTGTAACTTTGCATCAGATAGTTTAAATGCCTCACCCTCTATTAGAAATTAAAGATGCATTTTTATTTACTCATTTTCCACGCAACGCTTCTGCAAATTGTCTGCAGAAGGCTCCATTACGATGTTTTAGCAAGCAGGCCACCTAGTGCCTGACAATAACAAGTACTCTGCAACGACCTGAAGTGTTCACAAGGAGTAACACCACTTACTCACCTGGACAGCAAAATCACGCTGCCAAGCTAAAACTCTGCAAAAACAATAGAGAAGTCCCTCTTGCCTCCAAGCAGGATTGTGACAATTTCCTTTAACAATTTTAAAAGTGGAATAGATACACATCTTTGTCTTGTTAAGAAAATTACAATTATTTTCTCTAAGAATTCATTTTTGTAGGTAACCTAGCTACTTACAGGATTTCAATTACTGCAGTCTCTTGCTGAAAAAACAAATGCCAGTATTTTTTTATGAAAAGCCTCGAGGCTGCCAGAGCTCCAGGAGAGTTTAAACAGCACTTCCAGGGGTGCCCAGGGGATTATTGGGGTGTCTGTGCAGGGACAGGGGCTGCACTGGATTATCCTTGGGGGTCCCTTCCAGCTCAGCATGTTCAGTGATTCTGTGATTTCCCATTTTTCCCCAACACATGTAATTTCTAATCTAATATAACAAAATTAAGAATAATGCCATATCTCAATAGTGTGAATGGCACATGTGGTAGTGCTGTTGCAAGAGCTATTTCCTCCTAATTCATTTGTGTCTGTATTTTAGAATCCAATTCGGTGTCTTTTAAGATTATTGGCTAAGTTTCTATAAACATCAAGAGATATAGTGCCTATTAAGCTTTCCGTTTCATCTCGGCGATATTCTGCTTCTCTCTATACTGGAATGAAAATTCAATAATCTCAAGAAGCAGGCAAGAGTCCCTCAAAGTAAGAAAGACTGCTTCTTTCTTTACTCAAACTTAAATTACCCTCAGTGCTTTCCCCAGAATAGTGAGATTTTAAGCCTATGGAAAGGCTGTGTTCAAAGGTATCAGAAGATACTGGAAATATTTTCTTATTCAGATTCTACAGGCTAATTTTCAAATATCCTCATTTGACACATATGCCCATGAAAGTAAGTCAGATCACAAATAGTTCAATCAGAACCAGTGGTTTGGTGCCCCTGAACTTCAGTAGAATTTGGGCTCCCACAGCATTGGAAAATGTGTATCCAACGCTGCACATCTCATCCGGTGCTCTCAAAGCCAAAGTTTTGTTGGGTTTTTTTTTTTTTTTTCAAAAACATATTTACTCTGGAAAGCATAATACTCTGAATCCCCTGGTTCAATTTATAAACTTATTTAGGATTTATGTATCTACAGATATGTGTGTTTACATACAGTGCTTATATGGAAAAGAAATAACGAAAGCATTCAGTGAAATAAACTTCTTCTGAGCACTAAAGCAGAATTTAATAGAACATGCCCACTATTTACAAAACTGCTCAAGGTAATAGCTAGAGATTTCCTTTCCCCAAGATACTGAACTCTGTAGGCAGCCGTGGCCACAGAACTGCCCAAAACTCTCCAACACCATTTACATTGCACTGCACTTCCTGCTGATGAGATTTACTTTGGTGGGCATTTCTATTTACAAAACAAACAACCAAACAGAAAACCAGGCCAAGGCGTTGCATCTGCCTAGAACCGGAGTTAAATTCTGAATGTGTTTCAAAGAAAATAATCTCCTTCTCTGTGTTAAACTAATGCTCCCACATGCCAAATCTCAATTCTAATATTTAGATGAACAACAATAAAATTCCCCTGTGGCATTTTCTGAGCTTTTTGGAGTTTCACAGAGAGAAGGCCTTACCCTTTCTGAAATGTTATAGTTTTATTGCCCATCTCCTGATATCTACCAGTCAGGTATTGGAAGGACAAAGGACACCCATCCATACCCCTTGGATTACTTCTCCTTGTGTTACCTGAAAGGCATCACACCTCCTCAAACATTAATAACAGGAAAAAAAACAAACCGATCAAAACAAATTGAGCAAATATTTAATCCCTGCCCCAAAGAATCTAGTGACTGTGACAGAGCCAGGAACGCCTGGGATAATTTCAAAGAGAGCACATGAACAAGATCATGACACGACCAGGAATCTCTCCCATGGTGGATTTCTAGTTGGATATGAATGTTAGAGATGATATCTGCATTTATCAAAACAATCCAATCCAATACCAACATGCTGGAATGAGACAGCATTCCCACTATGGTCATGGGCTAAACTGGACTCTAATGGCGACATCATAATGTAAGGATTATAAGTATTAATTTTCAGGTTTGTTGAAGCTGCTGAAGCTGACAGAATTTTCACTTTTTCCAGTCTTGAAGAATCAATTATGAAGCAGGATGCAAAAAGTGGAAATGCTGGCTGTAAGAATGGCTGCACCACCAATGCTGCTTGTCCTTCCCTGCCTAGCAGTTTTCCTTCTCTCAGAGTGACAACTGTAAATGAACTTAATCTAAGTACATGTTAGAGGACCTGTGACTGGTTGTTGTCATCAGTGTGCAACATCCCCTGGGTGACAGGTTCTCTCACTCTGCTGAGTGCTCATGCATATTGACAAGGATGCTGCCTGCCAAAAATGACAATACAGAGCAGTATTTCTTCAGCTGTATCTCGCCTTCTAGGCTGCTGCACAGTGCCACAGGACAGGCTGCTCACCCAGATCCCTCTGCAGTTCCTACACCAGCTGCATCCTTCCAGGTCCTTAAGATTCAGGATCCTTCCCTAGAAAACTAAATTTTTTCCCCAATACAACAGAAAGGACTTAAAGGGAGCGAAGTCGTGCATAACAAGGCATGTCCTATTACCAGACTAATCTACAAGGCTCTGTCTTTATTCTCTCTATCCTCAGCATAAGCCCAGAGTAGAAATAGAAACAAAAGGGTCTGGTTTCCTCATGGACTCCAGTAAGCTGGGGGACAATGGAATTGGCTGTTGGAATTGCATCTACTCCAAGGCTGAGCAGCACAGGCTGCTGCAAGCGAGGGGGAAAATGACAGAGTATCTACGGATCCCATCGAGTCCTGCAGCAAAACACTGCCACTATTTGCAAAGTGTTTAATCATTTATAATTCTTCTATTTGAGGAAATGGCCAATAGTATTAGCCATGCAAGCCTCTGTGGGCTAATGTAATCAGTCTTACGCATTTTAAGACCAGATAGAATGGTATTAGAAAGAATGGAGGACTTTTTTAATTGGATGATGGCAAAATCCCTCCAAGCACTACGGCTGTCTCCAGTGCTCAAAATCCTCTAAAAAGTTCATAGATTTCAATTGTTTTCTGCAGCAACAGTATTTCTATCTAAATTATATTAAATGTGTCAGCTCATTTCCAGAGCAAAAATGATAAAAGCACATTCAACTTCAGCAAAGCTGATCACTTTAAAGAAAAATATAAGATAATTAAAAGCTGTTACAACTGACAATACAACACTGCAGCTTCAAAATTCTTCCCTAATTACAGCTGCTAACTTTTAATAGCAACTGTAACAGTGAGTCAGATTTGACATTACAATAGCATCCCAACCTCTTATTTGGGAGAAAGGCTCTTGAGGAAAATACAATTACAAGGTGAGCACATCCAGGCAGGACTATTGCAAGTTTTGAAAAGCCAGTGATTGCTTTCATTTTTAGTCTTGTTGAGAAACCTGGATTAGTTCCCCTTTGTTTGAATGCAGTCCTTTTAAAAGGTTGAACGTAACCAAGTGGAGCTGATTCCCAAAAAACATTCAGGGGCCTTAAAGGGAATGGGCACTGCTCCTTGAAAAGACCTTCTTCTATAGGAAATTTCTGAGCCAAGCATAGGGCTCACATAAATAGCTTTATACCATTCTTGTAAAGTATTTGTATGACAGAATAAAAGAAGGGCGTTCTGGAGCACACTGTACTTCTGGGTTCTGTATTAATTAACCTTTTCTTAGTTTGATATTAATGTGTTAGAAAGGCAGAGAAATTCTGAAACTGATACAGCTGAAAGACAGTGGATGTTTTTGCCCTCTAAGAACATACTGTCTCCATTGGCTTTAAGAGGGATTAGAGGAGGGATGGAAAGTAGAGCCAGTTAGGCTTTTCCTGAGCTGTACAACAGGAGCTCCTGGTCTCCCAGTCAGCCTCAGTGTGTCTCACCTTTACATTTCTGCAATTGGCATTTCTTTTACAAAAGGAGGATAAAAAGCAGAAAGGGCTGGATTCCTTATCAGCACAAACTGAGAAAATTCCCATAATGGACATTTTATCCAGAACCTGGGAAATCCTTACAGTTCTGTGCTTTATAATTTACCCACAGGTTTAAAATCTTAGGCTACACCTCTCTATCTTCGTGTGTATGGAGGGGTATGAACTGTATCTAACAACCTTTAAACCAAAGTGCTTTTTGAAATCAAATCATGGTCAGTGATTTTCACCCATCACTGGAAATTTGCTTATATGAAGAAGTAGTTCCTTCAGCTTGTATTGGTGATGCAGTGCACAGAGAAATCGCAAAATATCTTAGGAAAAGGAAAACACACAAAATTTAATCAGTGGTCTACTGCTCCGAAAAGAATGACAAAAACATTCTGAGATCAATACAGTATTAGAATAAAAACTGAATCAAATTCTTTTCCCAGATAGTCAGCGGTTTAGGTTTGTCAAATTAATGGCCAATTCTTTGTAGACTTCATGGCTTATCCTGTCAGTGCCTCGCATTAAGCAAAATTACTCTTAAATAATTCTTTCTGAGGAAATCTTCTGGCTTAAAGCTAAAGCCAACATTCAGGTATGGAAGATTAATTTCTGCAGAGTTTGACCTGTGAAACCTCCAAGCAGAAGGAAGGGGAGAGGAACATAATGCTGGGGTGTTCCATCTCCAAAGCATCTCCTAGGGCTTGGCACTGCACAATTCCCTCAAGAGGGACACACGGCTATTTTGAGAAAGTGTTTTTTCAGGCCTCACCTGGTTTTAAAAGTAATTGAAGAGGAGCAATTCATCCCATTTAAAGTATCCCCAGAGTAGAAGTTAGTGGGAAAGAACTTCTAAGAGCAAATGAGGAAGGATCTAAAAGAAAAATACCTGAGGGATCATATCTCAGACACAAATATATTTTTTAAAATTACAGGTACTCATAATTACTTGTAAGGGAGAAAACTAATTATGGCAGTCTTCAGGGAGCTTAAACAGGGTAAATACTGAGAGAAAGCAGCCTGGGCTTTTGAAAGTTATTTGTGTACGTTGCTTACACTTCCAGTCCTTGGAGGCATGCAAGCATCCCTCTTTTCTTTTTTCTTTTTCCTTTTTATTTTGTTGTTACAGAAAAGTATTTTTATTTATGTTAAATAATGAGATATAAACCAAAGTTCTTTCTGAATTTCCTAGTTTTAAAAGTTTTAAAAGGTTTCCTTTTTATACTCAGAGAATATTCCCATGTTCACTAGGTGAACACATGAAATCTCATGTTTATCAACAATATATTTAATCCATGGTGAAAAAATGTAATTTATTTTTCTTTTCATATGAGCAAATGTGTTCTTGTACTGAGACAAACAATAAACACTTAAATATTTTATATGTCATTATGCAAAATTGCTGCTCTGCCACCACACACTCTATAATAACAGATACAGACGTGGCTTAAAAGATCAAATTAAAACATTTAGAACAACACAATGTGTTTTGAACAAGGCTTTTGCATATGTCCTGGCTATTGGTATCTTCTAAATATTACGTATTTAGTCATTCTTCAGGTTCAAATTACCACAACCCCAAGGCAAATGTGTACAAGCACCAAGTGATGTGTCCCTTTCCACATCACCTGTGTTGGCAGAATAAGGAGCAGAGAAAAAGAAAGTCTGGTTTACTGTGTATCACTTAGGTGGTAGATTATTACATCATATCTGGATTACCCAGTAAATTCTAGAATTAAACACAGTAAACTAGAATTTCACCTTGGAGGTGAAATTCTGTGAGTGAACAGTTAAAGGCCTTTTTCTTTATCAGCTTTTTACTTGGTACAGCTAATGAAGTGATCTGTTAGGTGTAATTCTAATACTCTTTTTTCTATACTTCCTATCTAGATTCATTTGACTTTGTAACAAGCAGTCTCATTACTCATTCCTTCTAGGTCCCAGTGACAAATTCTTAAATGATCACTCAGTAATTAATTAACAAAAAGTACCTACACCTCACTGAACTTGGCAAAATGTCTCTAGTTATAAGACTATGCTAATTAAGAGATTCCCATACATTATTTGTTGAGTTATAGCACTCTAGAAGCCTAGTTATAGGCAAAAAGCATAATGATAAATGCGATTATTCAGCTATTAAAAATATTCTCAGCATACTTATTTTTATTGTGATATTCTTAGTTTCTTTGACAAAAAATTGTCTCCACAAGTAGCCAAGTACAGGTCCTGGAATTTTCGGAAGGGATTTTTTCAGGTGGGTGAGATCCTGTGTGAGGAACTCTGAAAAGAAAAGGATCTCAAGAGAGCTGGAAGCCCTGTCAGGGCAACCTTCTGCAAGCTCAACACTCCATGCCCAGGAAAATAAGCAGAAATACCAGGAGGATTTGGTTTCAAAGGGAACTCATGGCTGAGCTCATCCATACACAGGACGTGAAAGTGAATAAAGACAAGAGAAATTAAACTTTGCCTCAGTGTTTTAGAGAAATGTCTTTGAGCCTAAAGACAAGGCTCAAGGAGGGAAGGAACTACCAACCTGGAAAAAATCCCAGGAGGGAAAAGCTAGGCCCTTCCTGAGGTGCACAGTGGGAGAACAAGGAACAGGCTCGAAAACTGTAATGAGGAAGGTTCTGACTGCATATTGTGGTAAAAAAAAACCCCATTAGTTGGGATAATTAAGCTTTGGAGCAGGTTGCCACAGCAGGACATGCTGTGTGCAGGTTAAGGCCTGAGTGGACAAAGCCTAAAGAAATCAGCTCTGAATTCACTCCTGACATTGCTCCGAGCAGACAGAGATCTGGACGAGAAACTCCCAAGGTTTCTTCTTATGTGAATTATTCTATGATTCCATAAAAATTTAATCACAAGGATAAGGTACAGGTATAAATATGAGCTTGATTTGTGGAACACAGTACTTCCTTTTCTTTAATCTTGTGCCAGGGTAAAGGCAGGAGAAAACCTTCACAGCAATTACATTTGTGTCAGGTCAAAAAGTCTGTGTCAGTTTTTTAGTATGAGCCAAAGATTACCAAAGACAAAAACTTGATGAGCATTTGCATAATTGAAAAGGCAAAAATTGCTCCTCAGAACTATTTTAAATAATTCTTTTGCAGTACCAAGCTTACTGGACATGTTTTTCCTTCCTGCTAATGAAAATGATTTGAACCATGAAAAGAGGTTCACCTTTAATCCCAAATACTGTTTCAATGGAAGAAAAAAACATAAGGAAGAAGCTATTTTGCATGCATTATAGATTCATTAAACTAGTCAGCATCCTTTGAAAACCGAAAAAAATCCTAGAAAATAGGGAAGGGGAAATTTCTCACATCACATAAATAGCACATAATTCCATAGTGTATGGGTCTCTGTTTCCAGTGACAAAATTACTGTACAAAGAAATTGTAACAAAGTGGAATGAAAATCTTGCTTTTAAAGATGGAATTAAGTATGGATCAGGCACAAGTATGACTTTCCAAGAAAAACTCCCAGATCTTGAGCAATGTTCTAAGCAGATATATATTCAGATTTATTTTTAAAGTTGTACCTGTGTACCATCATGAATGGTTTGCAGTTTCCCTTGATAAATGTATTAGCACCCCACAATTTCTTATAAATTTGTATGTTAATTTAGTTTGTTAATAGACTAAGTGTGGTAAAATACGGAAATGGGTGCACATTTTTAAATCTAAATATAATTCTGAAGAAAAGAAACAAAAATGATTCTGCATTTCAACTTTATAGCTGCAAACTTTTTAAATGGATGGAATATATAAAGGATGCCTTATCTCTACTCAGAAGTTAGAAGTACCTCAGAAAATTCCTTATGGTACAGAATGTAAAAAGGAGACAGAAAATACATTTTCCCCCCAAACTTTTTAGAAATTGTAGCCAGTAGGTGGTCGTGCTTTAACTTTCAGAAACATGCCCGAACTTTATGACTTTCTGCCTTTACCTTCCAGCAAGGTTTATTTTTGGTTCCTTTCCAACAGAAAAATGGACTCTGAGACTCTCTTCAGGTTTAAAATAATTAGTAAACCCTTAGAATACTCATTATAAATAGATCAAAGCTTCAACCCAACTTCAATACAAAGGCAAGGCTTTTAGATCAAACTTGAACTACCACCCATCCCACATACATCCTGCTGATATCTTACTTTGGGTTCTGTTAAATTATTAACACCAAAATACTGAATAATTCATTATTTAAAGAAAAATAATAAGAAACTTCATTTATACAACTTTTATACCAATTACAATTTCTCTTTCCTTCTTTCCTTTTTAATTTGGGCTGCATTTTTTTTTTTTTTTGCTATAAATTTCATGGCTTAATCCCTCATTTATAGGTGAAACGAAACTAAAAGTAATTAGGAAATCAAGAAAATGCAAGCAGGGGGCATTGGGCATTAAATGAAAAGGTAAAAATAAAGATTTTGGAATGATGAAATTCTCCTGCTCTGCCAACAATTCTGGAATTCTTGATGACACTCCCAGGTGTCCAGCTGCCAGGGCAAACCAGAATTACAGAAATCAGGAATATGAATGTGCACATAGCAGTAACACACGAGACTGTCCCAGGATGTTACTGCCATCCACAATATCCACTTGGACCTGAACAATAACATAAAAAAAGCTACTCTGGGAATCTGAATTCTGGAAAGAATTCTATGGCTTTTTCTAAATCAGAAAATTCTCTTCCATGAAGAGCCTGTAGTTAGAATGGAAAAGAGTCAATAACTGCTGTATGTAAAATATTTGGCCAAACCGCTTCCAAAATACATCGATGCTGAATACAGCACAAAGAACTCAAAAGGAGCAAAATGACTGAATCTCTGTGCCTATAAAATTTAAGAAAAATACATTATGTCAGAATCATGATATTCAATGAAAATCAGTTTCAGTTTATAAAAATAATGGGAAAAGAGGAGTTTATAAATCAGCTGGCAACTGACATTGATGGGCCATTCCCTCATGATCTCTACCACAAACACTTCAGCCTTCACACAGATACTCTCTGCACCTTGTGCTTGTGTGCTCAGCACTGACAAATCAGAGCAACCCTTCAACAGCAAAGTCTCACAAGTTCATGAAAGAAAATGCCCTTCCACAAGGCATTCCTATGTGGCAGAAAACAGGATTACTCTGAATAGAAATGAACACACTGCAAGTGCCTCATCCCTTATCAACACAAGTACTATGCTGAAACCCTGGTGCTAAATTCACACCTTTTATATGAATTTCTGAGATTTATTGGATGGATTTCAGGGAATTTATGACTTTTCTGTTGCCAGTATGAAAGTAGCCAATAAAATCAACCCCCTGTTTTGCCAGTATATTCCTTGGACTTGGAGATACCTACAGGTAGAAAGGATAGATTTTGCCCTAAAATACAATAGCATCTTTAGATTTTTTTTTTTCACTGACTTAGAAATAATACAAAAAGAAGATCATGCAGAACAATGAAGATTCTTCTAATTCTCCCAGATAAAAAATGCAGCCATTCATGCTCCAGCACTGCAGTCTTAGTACTGTTTCTCAGAGCTTTTCCAGTTTTCCTCCTTGTGCAGTTGCTTGAATTCACCATATAGATTTCAACAGCTGCACAGAGCATAGTGCACAGTACCTCACTGTGTGACAGCTCAGACTAAATCAGCAGATCTTTCTTTGGGCTTTTCATCACTACCAGACTAAGATGCTTCTATTAATTCAAGTTTTCTGGTATAATGTGTCTGGCAAAATGATGGACCAAATGTTTCCCACAAGTTGGAGAGCAGCATTGAAACTTGGAATAATTTATTCTGTGCTGCTTCTCTAGAAACAGAAAATGAAGCGAGGTTCTGGGACATTTTTGCAGTTGGATGGGTTGAGGTTGAAATGTACTTTAATTTAAATAGGAATGGGAATTTTTGCTACATCACACGCAACAGACTACATTCAGAAAAACTGATTGTTTTAACAGACCAGGAAACTCCTTAAATTGAAAAGTAGCCTTAAAAAACAAAGACTTGCTATCTAAATTGTTACAATTTATTTGGGAAACATGATATTAATTTTAGCTGATATTCATGCAGTTAATTTATTTTACACACATTCACATGTATTTACATTTACTATTAAAGATGTTTTTCCTGCAGAAAAACAAAATATAAAAATTATTCAGCAGCTGAAGCAAAAGTCAACGCAAAAAGTATCTCCTCTGAGAAATGAATAACTCATGGATTCTCATCCAGCTCTGGCTTTCAAAACAGCTTCACACAAAGCTTTTGGTCAATTTAAACATACAAGAGTGTAGTTGTTTATACCTTCGTTAGCATTAACTGACAACTGAAAAGCAAGATATATTATTTCTCATAAAACGTTGGGAATTTAATCATTTTCCAAGAATGGAAGATTTGTAGGTAAATCTTGCAGTAATCTTAATGGGAATTCCATGCATAAAAATGTGCATGAATATCAAAATCTAAGAATATAGATTTTTGGTTTAAAAGTTTCTCATTTCCTTTTCTACGTGCATGCAAATCAGGCTGGTTAAGCATAAATTGAAAAGGAATTTAAAGAGATTACTTTGGTAAGGCACATAAAAGGATATCCAGGTGATAGCAGAGAACCGGGCCACACTGTGGAAGGAAGAGCTTTCCAAGGTCTGTTCAAGTAACAAATGTGGTTTTTCTTCCCTCTGGTTTGCTTGGTAAGGAATACAAGATCACAACTCAGCTTTGGCTGCCGTGCTTACTGACTCTGGATTGCACACTGGGAGCCAGTCCCACTGCTTGGGAAAGGACTCCATGCTCCACTTGTAGGATCTCAGAACTCAGCACTCCGTGGTTTTCCTTCCATCATTTCCACAACAAAGCATTACCAATTCATGGCAGTCACACGTTGGAGGAACAGTTCATTCTGAATTCAGGTAATAGGCTTCTGGAAGTTAATGTTACACCAAGTAACACTAAAGACGGTTTTCATTTAAGTCACTGTAAGTGCACTGGTGGAAAAAGAGCATAAATGAAAGAATTTATCAAACTTGGAGCACCAAAATATATATAAAATGCTGTTACTTCTCCAGAAAAGCTCTCTTTGGGGTGCCAGGCAAGCTGATACAAAAATATTTTTATGAACCTTTACTTTTTTATTTGCTGTGCTTTGTTTGGTATCATCATTGCTGGATTCTTATTGGTTTTAGGCCAGGTTTGGGAGTCTGACTGGCATATTTCTTCTAGGCAGCAGCAAAAGCAGCACTTTATACAAGCCCTTGTAGACAATTTTAGATAATTTCCTTCCTGTATTCTATTTTAGGAAATATATTTAGATGGCAGGAACAAACACTGAAAAAATTATTAAACAGCGAATGAATTTTTGTTATGCAAAAAGAATCTATACCATTGTATCCATCAATTCTGAGTTATAACAGCAATGAAGACTTCATTGCAGATATTCCTGGAAATTAATAGCCAGATGAGTTTTCTTGATTACTGCAAGCCAGCAGTTTCTTTCAGTCTGTCAATAATCCCTGAAATACTTTATGCTCGATTGCTGTTGCTGTAACAATATTAATTTTGATTAAATGCCATATTGTGCCACGCTGTTGAAGGCCCACAGGTACTGATGTGTGACTTGAGACTCAGGCTTTTCAGTTTTCCTTATCTGCCATTTAATTTTATCAACTGCTGACTTTTTTTACGTGTAGGAGTGTATCTATAGATCAGAAAAGACAATTGGAACCATGAATACAGGCATTTACTCAGTTTTAAAAGTGGCAACAATACAGGTATTAAAAAGAGTGAAGCTAATGCAGGTGCACTGGCAGAGAACATCACAAACAATGCCAAGTCTCTGTGAATAATTCACATTTTCATTGTCTGTGAGAGTTACCTCACGAGAAATGCATGGTATAGCTGTCCCCAAATACCTCAGGGCTAAAAATTTGCTAGGATTTTAACACCGACAGAACAAAGCAATGTATCACTATGGGAATCAGCTGGAGTTTTGAAGTCTTCAGTAGTTTATCAGTGCTTTGCTGACAAGAGAAATTGTTACATTTATCCACTTGGAAAGGGAAAAAGAAAAAATGAAAGTTCTGAGGTGTGTGAGAAAATTATTTTTTGCAATAAAATCTTATCCCTTTTCCACACTCTTTATAAGATTAAATGGTCTGTAAGTGCATGCAGGAAAAGGACTATATAGCAGGGTGACCTACAAATTCTCTTCCAGTCTTCGTTTCAGGAGTAAGACTAGATGTGATAAACAATCCCATCAGTGAGAACTCAAACAGTGTTTTAAGAATCTCACCAATCATGTTCAATCTACACCTAACTTGGTGTCCATCCTGGTTTATGCAGCAGGCAAAGAGTCATGGCCAGGCACAGAAAAGAATTCTCTGAACCTCATCAGGTGCATTTCAGCAAGGGGCTCTATGTTCTCTCCAGCACATTGTACATTTATTGTTGGCATTAGCAACTCAAATGATGTTAAATACAGGGCTCTTTCCAAAATAGTAAGTATTTATGGTATAGAGATAAGAGTCATGGCTCTAGGATTTGAGAGTCTTGGATATTTTTTAACTTTGGTGACAAATTCTTGATTAAGGTTCTCAAGGCTTTAATGATCAGATAAATGAAGATGATTCAGATGTGGATGTAAGATAAGTAGCAAACAGTAATAAGAGTTAGATCCTATGGTGCCTACACCTACGGTACAGTAAGAACCATCAAAGAAAGTAATTATCACAAGGGGAAAGCTGAAACTCACGTGTCAGTCATGAAAAAACCCAAAGCACTGCAGCAGTGTGGGGAAAATACCGAGCACCAGGATGTGCCACTGTAGAATGACAGAGTACTGCACAGTTTGCTTCCTCTGGATTAGTTTCTTTTTTTCATCATGGTCCAACGTTGTGTGCTACAATAAAACTATGTTTAACAACCTTGGAAACACAACAGATAACTAATAGCACTCTGCTTAGTCCCACGCTGGGACTTCCTAGGAAGTCAGTGAATCCTTCCCGTTGGAACGGCCCTCAAAAGGGCCACAGTCCAACCTCCTGCACAGATATGTGTCAGTACCCAATTCACACCAGATTGCTTCAGGTTCTGGCCAGTTGGATCTTGCAAGCCTCTGGGGACAGAGATCGTACAGCGTTTCTGGGCAGCTTGTTTTGCTGTCTTTATGATCACAGTGGCAAAGGCACATTCCAGAAGTGAACAGGAATGAGGAATGAGTGACTTACATTCAAGTCTGGGTATTGTTCTGAACAATTTGTTGGGTTTTCCCCTCTTGGGGGGACAAAGACTCATGTACTGTGTTACACATACACCTCCCAGGGTGACATGTGCTGGTAGGGAGTAATTGAGAACAGCGATCCCCAAAAAGAATATTTAGTGATTGCACATCAAGCATTATACTGGTCGCCAGGTTGAACAACAATCTGTATGCATACTTGATATGCAGACACCTTATAAATAGCTAATAAATGATTAAATGAAATTGCTGTTTTCATAATGAATTAGTACAAGATCTGTTGTACATAATGTTTGGAATATTTAAATGGTTTAACATACTCCAGTTATAAGTACTCTGCAGCTGGCTCTTACAACACAGATTCATCACTTAAGTATTTTTAAACTGTTTATATGTTTCATTACAATATTCCAGAACTTGTATTTTTTTTTTTTTTTAATCATTTGTAATTGCTGGGGTCAAAGCACAGTCCAGTTCTCTGAAAAAAAGAAACCAACAATGGTTCCCTCTTTGGGCAGAATGGAACAGAGCAGAAAAGGGGGCTTGATTTGCATCACACTTGAATATAAACTGCAGCAGCTGCTGCATTTGATCAAGATAAAATTTCTTTCCCCAGATCTCATTCTGGGAAGCAAAATGCCCTTTTTTCCAAATCAGCTGTGAAACTGAGCCTGGTTACATAACACACACTCTTCCCAAGTTTCCAACATGCTGTATTTGCCCAAGAGAGACTTGGATCATGTACAAATTTTCTTCTGAACCTCCACTAATTTTCCCCCAAATTTCCAGTGCCTGTGGGGTTACAGAGTGCTCAGTGCTACACACCTACACTGCGAACACTTGAAGGATAAAGGGAAAAATCTGGCTGCTCCAAGATCCTTCTTTTCCATTCTGAGGGATCCTTCCATACACATCTGTGTGATTCAGCCTCTGAACATTTGAAAACCTTGCACCAGGCAGCTCTCCTCTTATTCCACGAAAAGGACATTATGGGAGATGAAAATCAACATATATTTTCCATATTTCATATTGGCTCTATGTTCCGTGGCAATCAACCTGTCAGAATGAGCACAGAACACGAGATACCATGTTCTCTGGAAGCGTGTGTCTTTTGCCATCTGAATAAACAGGCGAGGAAAAGTGAAACAACTCTGCTGGTGTCAGGTGAGGCAGTATTTCTGTCATCCTCATAATTGGCACACTAATCAGAACCGTGAAACCCTTCGACTACAGAAAAAATAAAAGAATAAACGGTCTCTTAACATCAAACTAAAAGCCTTATCTCTGTAGAAAAGCTCTGCAACAATGAAAAAGCATCGCTGGCAGTCCGAGGCAGTGCCTGCATACACAATAGTTTACACAACTGCAGACAGAGCAATTTCTAATGAAAGTAAAAGCACAGAGTGAAATGGCCTCTAACCAACTCTGTGGCCAACACCACGTGTGTGGGACATGCAGTGTTCTCTTACAAGGTGCACTGAACCATGCCAAACGTGCATTATTTTACAGAGATACAATTTCACACACAAATTGTCATCACCCTGGTTCCTCAGCCATTATTAGCGCAGGACAAGTTTGCTTAGGGTTGAGTTGAGTCTCTGAATTTTAAAGCCGTCTCCCCCTTTCTACAGTGTCATCACATTTTGCCTGAAAATAAGCTAGAAGGGCTATGTCTCCCATTCTGCTAAAACCTGCATCTCATTTCCCTTCAGCAAATTTCCACACCAGTCACAGGACACCATCTATCTTACAGTCCCTTTACTACTGCTGAAATGAAGACACACTGACAAAAATACATGAATACTCAGGAGCTGAATACTGAAGAAACTGTCTGTTTCTGCCATATTAAAAACAAGTCCCTTTTATTGAATTACCATGCACTGCCTTTACAGAAATGAAATGAGATGGGGTAGGTTAGAATAACCTTTCATGAAGATCTTTAACAGGAGGATTCATACACGATGAAACTGCAAACATGTCAGCCTTTGATCTTAAGGTATGTTGGTGTCATTGAGTAGGACTTTGCAGAATTTAAGCCTCCTAAGGGGAATTCTTACCAAAATAATTTTCCCCCTTGAATCTTACACAGAGCAAAACATTTCTGCATCCCACATACAATTTTTCTTTATAGCAAAAA
This sequence comes from Monarcha castaneiventris obscurior, assembly GCA_026261815.1. Classification (NCBI taxonomy): domain Eukaryota; kingdom Metazoa; phylum Chordata; class Aves; order Passeriformes; family Monarchidae; genus Monarcha; species Monarcha castaneiventris. The sequence goes on from JAMPIT010000550.1 coordinate 2,915,046, forward strand.
CCCAGTAGTCCTCTGTGCTAGAATTCTGTACTTCTGTCCTATGCTTTGGTTAAAGTGTTCCATTTGTACCAAAACACCAGCAAATCCTTTGATGTTGCCATAAGCAGGCTGTCAATCAAAGCCAGATTGAATCATAACATCAGCTTCCCTAAAAACTTAGTTGTGAAGAAAAGACCTAATTTGACAGCTTCCATGCATCCTCTGTTCAACGTTATTTAACTTCACACTTCTGCTTCTGCCTCTTAAGCACTCTGCATTAGGAACCATCAATTTTATCTGCACATTTTAGCATTTTCCTTCAGCACTTGGGTGCTTCTCCATGAGAATTTAACGTTTCGTCTTGGTTTGCATTCCCTGATAGCTTGGCAAAAGGGCTCAGGCTTTTTGATTTTTTCTTCAGTACTTCAGTGTCTTGCCTCAAAGCTCTTTATTGTGAAGCTCCAATGGCACACTTTCTTTGAACACACTCCCTTCATCCTGGCACTTTGCCTTGATATTGCAGCATATTCATCTCCGTGCTGTGCTGTTCCAGCCATGTACTCCTACAGCCAAGTCATCACATCTATGAAATTTTCCTCCAAGACTCTGCTCTGATTCTTTCCTACACAGGAGGCTCTTTTCAGCTCCACTGTAAATTTGCAAGGCTTAGGGCAGACACAGCTCAGACACAGACTCAACACAGTGCTCCCAGATAACACAATGTACTCTCCTCCATCCTTTCTACCTCTCCAAAATAAATGGGCAAAAATGAATGAATGAACGAATGAATGATCATCAGCTCCTGACACAGAAAGTTAATGCACTGAGGCTTGCTCAGCTTGTTCTCTCTTTGTTATTCCGATAGATCAAAAACTCCCGGAAAGAAACTGTCAGGAGAATTTTGGGTCACCAAATACACTAATAGTGGTACCATCACCAATACTACTGATTACTTGTTGCTATGTCCCAGGGGATCTGATGCTGGTCAGGCACCAGAAGCCAGGACCTCCCTAGAGAGAGCATCCTGCAAAGAACAGCTCTTCTAGGGGCCAAGGCAGCCTCCCTGCACAGGGTGATCTCAGCAAGTGTAGGGATGTCTCAGCTACAAGTGAGTCCAGCTCTTGTGAAATCAGCCGAGGCAAACTCGGGGACAGAGAGCCAGGAGCCGTGTGTGGCAGTGCCACAGAGGAGCTTTATTGTCCAGCAGCCCCTGTGAAGGGGAGGCCAGGGACAGCAGCTCCCTGATTCAGGGCAGACCCAGGGCCTTTTTATGGGAAAAGCAGGGGGTGGGGTAGAACGCCAACTGGATACAAGGTGTTACCATACAGAAACAAGGCATGCTGGGGGTGGTTCAGGCTCTCACCATAACCTAGAGAGAGGTTTCTTATCTCTGAGTCCTTTTGCCCTCAGGCTTCTCTCCTCCAAGTGAGTGCAGAGGACTCCTGAGTTCAAGAGCTCGAAGCCCTCCCCATTACCACTGCCATTATTTTATGTGTACATGGAACAATTTTGCTCTTCTTCAAATCAAATCATGCCGTGTTTTTCTGTGTTTTCAGACGGAGGACACTAACGGGAGAATGACATCAAGCTTCAGTTCTTTCACAGCACATCCGAGGCCAATGAGTCTCAGTGATCAGTGCTGGCACTTTGTTTTGGAAAGAAATAGCCACACAGAATTCCACGTTTCAACAGAACAACTCTTCCTGGGTCAGAAAATGATTGTTGCATGAAAAAAAATATACTAATAAAGATTATTTATTCAACTTTTTTCAAAGCTGCTTCACTGAGCATTACATGCAACAGTTAATACATTAGACATTCTCAAAGCAAAGCAAGCAAATCCTAAACATTGAAAATATTTTTTCATTAAATGCACCAAGTTGATTTTTTATACGTGTCTGAAAAAAGAGATACTGTAACTTTGAGTGGCATATGCTAGATACAATCCATGTTTTTTATAAGTCAGCACAGCTCAAAAGACATCAATCAAGATGTGCAGATTTATATAGCTGCAAGAAAGCCTTATACATATATGAAAGTTTACACAAGATACTGTAAATATATTCAGCTCTCTCAACACTTATTTATTTTTGTAGGGAAAAAAAAATGATTCCAAGATTCTTTCCTATAAATAATTCCAAAAAAAAACAGTGGCAGGTTTGGGTTCAGTTTTTCCCCTCATCTCAGTGATCCATTTGTTAGAGTTCCACCAGTGAGACACTGGTCAGTGAGATGAAAGAATCACATCAAGACCCCATCACAAGCCATCCAACTTTTAAACCTTATTCTTCACTAAGTGCTGGGCAAGAGAAGGAAAAAAATGCAACAAAAAATGATCAACATTCTTATTACGGCCCTCCCTGTGTCCTGAAAGCAGCGGGGTTTTGAGATAATGGCAACATGCAGCTATTTACAACTTGTTAACCTTAATGCTGGGCTTGGAGAGCCAAACTGTCTGTGCACTAGCTGGCATCTTTCCTAAAATCTTGCAAGCCTTTGTGAAGCAAATAGTCCTAGGAGTGCAAATCATCTTTTGGCACCTAGAGCTTTCCTAGCAAGAAATGTTCCTTTTAGGGCCCATATCTGTGGAAAAATAGGAGTCAGTGGGAGACAAACAGGTGCAGAAAGGTGGCAGTGGAAAATGAAAACTGGAAAAATGCTTTCCAGTCACGTAGAGAAATGACAGTCTGAAAGTAAATTTGTGTAAAAGGAAATGTAAAGAACATGAGATCTAACATTGCACCACTGGTATTTAAGATATACCCAAACACAATGTCAGTACCAAACACGTCACAAGGCTTTCTCATTAACCTCCCACCATCCGGCTGCACCACAAAAATGATTCTGCATGAATGAGTGCATTCCTTTACATTTTGTGATACTTCAGTCTTGAGAAAGAGCAGACCTGAAGTCCTTATTCTTGTCTTGATTTACCTTCATCGTCAGCCACGCTGCTACATGCCATGGCTGAAGTGAGCTTAAGAGGATTCTGCACATATTCCAGGTCAGAGATGGATTTTTATTGGGACTGCCTCATGAAGAAGCTTGCCCAAAGGCTGAAAGCTCAATGTCTAGCTTAGACCAAGGACATAAGTTACGACTTTTATGGCCACAGCATGTCCATGCATATACATATACCCACTTATGTTTTTTAATAGAAAAGAAAGGTATAAAATAAAATGCACACACACATACCTTGAAAAAACTACTCAGCAGCAGATAATCTTTACAAAATATTAAGAAAATGGAGCAGAAGCATCAACCCCCTTGGTGGGACAGTGATTTTATTTTAGAGCCCTGGCTATATCCAGTAGGACAATAAGATCAGATTGGCAGCCATGCACTAAACTGGTAACACCGTGTTGTGAATGGCAGTGTCAGCTGAAACACACCCTGTTCATGATGATGAGGCGCTGTGAATACAGCAGTTTGTTATGCATATTATTTGCAAAGGGGGTGACCTCTTGGAAGGCTGAGTGACTGTGAAACCTCTGCTGCTGTGTTCAACAGATGCGGTTGGGACAAAGTTCACGTTCCGTTGTTTTCCAAGTTTTCAGCACGTTTGTGCTTCACTGAGGAGCTACAGCAACCAAACAGAACTCACGCCAGAATTCACCCCAACTACAAACAAACTGGCTCTTCCATGGCAGGCCTGGAGTTTTCTGAAGAAACAGGAGTTATTGGCTACCAAAATATCTTCAGCAGAATCTTAGGTGACCAATTAAAACCTTTCAAGGATCAAGTGTTTGACAAATTAATTTAGAAATACTTATCTGCATTTTATCTTTTAGCGGTATATTCAAAACTGTTCCCTTCATTGCATCTGTAATACTCCAGATAAGAAAAAATTATTAAGCAGTTTCATCACAAATTAGGAGTTTTTACTGGCATTGCTGCTGGGTCAGTCAAGCTTGAGTGAGTAGTCAAGGGTATGAAGTGCCTCATGGAAAGACAAAGCTTTTAGCAGGCCTCTGCTGTCACTTCTAGATTTACCACAAAAAAGTAACTCATCAGAGGATTGAGCCTTTTGGGTTTGGGTTGGTTTTTTTTTTTGTTGCTTTTTTTGTTGCTTTTTTTTTTTTTTGGGCGGGGGGGAGTTGAATTTACTTATTTAATCTACAGACATTTTATTAATTAATTTTTGTTTCATTTAGGAAGTCGGATTTTCACTACAAGACCCTCCAAGTAGATTATCTGTGCAGGAAGGGTTTTTTCTTGCACTGTAGTGCTTTTTATAATCTAGAAATGATGGAAATATTTGTCTCAGGTTTCCTCCCTTCAAACTCAGATCAATGTAATCTTGCCTATAAAACTCTCCAAACAGTGCATCTTGTTCTCATTTTGCAAACAGACTTACTTTTAATCGTACTTTGTATTTCATTGCACAATGCAGCAACACAGATCATTTAAAGAGAAACAGCTTTTTGGTTTGTAAATCATCTTCAGGGTTTCTGTTTCAGAAGAAGTGTGCAGATAACTCACATTCATCTTCTCTTTAATGACTGTTCCCAGTAGAATGTTTACAGCTTTTTTAACCTGTAAATCTGATGAATCTCTCAAGAGATTCATTAAAAACTTGAACAGGACTTTCTTCTCCTACAACAAACAATACTCTGGTAACACTTTCTAATAATGAACACATTCCAAGGGAAATTGAAAATCTGTGATTTCCCTGTGGTTATAGAGCCATACATGCTATCCATGACGGTAACTATACATTTAAATTACACTCTCTTACCTAGATATGCTTGAAATGATGGATCTTTGAGATTTTTTTTAGGGTAATTCAAATCAGGGAAGGATCAGAACAATTATCTGTGTTTTGATTTTCTGGGTATCATCTTTTATTTGCCTAACTTTTACTGCAGTGGCACCAACGCAAAACAAAACAGAAACAGTTCGTATATTTGTGCCTTGCCCAGAAGGTTTAATACAAAGTTTCTACAATGAACACTTGCAACGCCTTAATTAAGAGAGCGTGGATTAGGACTAGAGTGATGTAGTAGCTCACTTTATATCCACAGCTGACCATGGACAGTTCTGTGTCCGATTCCTGACCATCAGACAACGAGCAGCTTTTGCTGAATTACCACCAGTTCATCCTGGTTCACCAGGGCATTTCAGTTATAAATCTTTATCTCATGAGATAGCCCATCCCTGAATACAAGATGGGAAAAAAAGTGATTGGTAAATGTTCCAAGTCAGCGGCAAAAATAGAAACAGAAATGATAAAGAGTAACTGAAAACCGGTTCATCCCCTCCTCCACATGGGGAAAAAATGGCAAAAATTATTTTCTGCTGGAGATGACTAATTATATTGACATTTTTTATATTCAGCACCATCAGGGTTGATCGTCTCAAAGCAAGCCTAAGCCCCACATTAAAATACATGCTAAAAAACAGAGTGCACACTGCAGATCTCTTCCTATGGCACAGGCTTTTCCTAAAGAATATTCTGCATATCTAGGAGATTCTACAACATACTGTAGATCAACACTTCATTATTAAATTTTCTAGTGGTGGAAAAGCAGTCCCTACATAAGGAAACTCCAGGAACTCAGGGAAACTTTGATTTAGCTTCTTGGCCTACCAAAGATTTCCCTGTACACCATCTGCTCTTTTCATTTATTTAAAATCCACATCTGCAGGGTTCTGAAAATATCAGACTGAGAGTGTCTAATGGTACAAATGCAATACAGCCTTCACCATGCATTCATCAAGATAAACAAATAATTAGGATAAGAAGCTTTCATCAATGGAATCCAAAGGAAACAGTCCATAATTGTGGAACAACTATGTCTAATGTCCAACAAATTGCATGCAGCAGACATTTACTGAAATATTTAGTAATACCTAAGTATATTTTAAGGGAAAATGTTCTTTTGCAGACAGCAGAAACAAAATGGTACAGCAAGAGTCAAGGATGGAAAATACTGAATGAGTACTTGCAGCGTTCTGCTGAGCTTTTAGTTAAAATTGGCCCAAATAAACCAACACAAACCCACGGAAGTCATTTTTAATCTAAACTTCAGCTAAATTTAGCATATGCAGTATTATGATCCTTTGAGATGTATAAAAAAAAATTACCAATGACATCGTGTTAGACACACAGCATGGAAAGTAAGTGAAACTACCAGAAATGAAGAAATACTTAATCTAGCTTTAACAACAACAAAAATCATGAAATGCTTGTTCACATTCAGGCATCTTCATCATTGCTTTACAGTGAACAATTTTTCTTTGACTGCCTGCTTTGACAAATAATCCCATGAAGAAACAACGAATAAATTAGAACTTCTGTAACCGTAAACATCCTTTTTATAGAAGTTTTAAGATCCTTGATTTCATTTGTAGGGATCTTTTATTATATTTAATGAAAGTACTTAAATTTCTGCCCATAAAAAATATTGTCTATTCTCAAACTGATTTTATTCTCATATCCTGACAGTCATACACTGTTAAGTTCCTCTCTAGAAACTGCATTTCTTGCATTTTTTGTAGGGAATCTGTCTATCAACCTGCAGTCACTCTTGTAGTCAAGAGCAATAAACCATCAACATGAAACATCAGCAGAACACTCTTCACAAATACAAACAAAATTACACTCCAGCTTATGTGTCCACCCCAGAAAACCCTCAGGAAAAACTGAATTAACAAGTTTGTCTTACAGCTCTGAATGTCAACTAGCTTAGGCTTTGTAGGACTAAGGGAGAAGAATCAGTCTCAGGCTCTCTTGCCCTCAGCTCTGTTAATAAAGCCGAGGTTTCTGCTTTCCAGTTGGCCTTTAAAGAAGAACAAAAACGAACAGCAGGATTTCCTCGGAAAGAGAAAGGAAGCTAAAAAGTATTTCATAGATCAAAGGCAGTACTTCAACCTGCATTCAGAAGGGCCCTGCACAAAGTGAAGAGATGACTTGTTGAAGTGGCAGCCTTGTCTCTATAACCTCAGCTGAAGGAGGCCTCCAAAATTACAGCAAATAGATCGCTCTGAGACAGGAATAGCAGCCAGTGATGAGATCCAAGCCCAACACAAAAATAACAGCTCTCTTCTGCTCACTAGTAGTTCCTCTTCCTGTCCTGCTCCTCTCCTCTTCACCACCTGAACAACCAGAACAGCAAGGACAGAGCAAGCTCCTGAATTTGAGCAAAAAATCTCAGTCGAAACAAAGCAAAAAGCTGTGACCTATATAGAGGAGTCAATGTCTTTTTATAGAACCACAGGGAAGTTCACGCTGGAAGACCTCTAGAGAGCCTGTCTAGCCAAACCTGCTTAAAGCTAAGTTACATGAGGCTGCTTAGGGCCTTAGGTCAAGCTTTGAAAATTTCCAAGGGTACTTCTGAATATTAAGAGAACGTTTTTGTAGTGTTCAAAAGGGAAAATCTGCTTCAAGTATTTCTTTTGGTTTACTACCAAGAGTATCTCGTGTGCTTGCAGCACTTCAAATCACTAGGAAACTCAACGGATACAGAGTTTACATTCAGGAAACATAAAATGGCAAAGGATCTAGGGCAAATTAGTGTGTAGAACTCAGCCTAAAATCACACTGATGTCAAGGACAGCAGTAAGCTCTTCATTTTGACAGAAATATGTAACTCCAACTAGGGCTCCCATTTCCAGAGTCCTTCACAAAACTGAGTAGGTTCTTCAAAAGCTGAGAAAGAAAATGGCTGTTGCCAACCCACGATGGATTTGATGTTTCTCCCTCCAAAACAGTTATGGCTGAGGTTGTAAAAACTACATCAGTCAAAGAGTATCAAAAGAAAAGGAAAGGAGGAAAATCTGCCATAAATGTGGCTCGCAAAATGACGGATGTCATCCTAAAACTGGTCTTTTGGATCACAAAACAGTCTGTTAAAAATGTTAATTCCCTCACCCATCAGACTAAGAAATATCTGAGCACATCTAACTTTTGTGAGGCTCATCAACAGGTATTTTACTACCATAGTAACACACTGAAGCTGTTTCCAGGAGTGTCTTGAAATTCCATCATTTCCACTTCACTTCCCCTTAGAGGTTTCCAAAAGACCTATTTGTAATGCCACAGTTTTACATAAGTATCATATGTAAACGTAACCACATCCACAGCAGTTAAAGGTGTCCTGACAAACCTACCCTTTAATCACTGGAGCATCCCAAATTTTTCAGAAAACAATTTCTGTTGGTTGATTAATATCTCCATCAACCCCTGTCTCGCAGTTCAGCAGATCAGCAAAGTGATTTCTGCTTCAGTAATGACTAAATCAAGACACAGAACCAATACTCTGAAGTGACTTCATTTGCAGAATTTAGTTAATCCTGCAGTAGCCACACTACCACCTGCCAGCCCCTTCTAAATCACTTCCTCTAAACCTTTTTCCAATGATTTCTTTCAAGGTTTTTAGCATTTAAAATACAATAGAGGCTACAAGTACTGTACCTGCCAAAATGAATTACATGTAAGGAACTGAGACTCTACACATTTCTTGCAGAGGGATGTTGCACAATTTTTGATTCAGACATTACTTTTTAAATACTCTTTTCTTGTTAAGTGCAGTACAACAAAAGTACAAACACTGACATTAGGGGACTCATAGCAAATGCCATTTTTATGAAGACAGATTAAGTTTTAACCAAATTTAACAGGCAAATATTCTGGGGGTTTATGTTTTCCCATTGATGTTAAACAATGACCAAAACCTGAAACCTGCTTTAAGTTAGCAAGATAAAAAATATCCAAAGGAAGCAGCTATGGCACAATTGACTAAGTATATGATGCTAAGCAGTCCCAAATAGCAATAATACTCTGCTAATTAAGAAAATTTTTGTATTTTAAAAGTACCCTACCCAGTGATTCCAAAGAACACTACTCAAACATGGAATTGGAGCCAAATTCCATTCATATTGTTAGGAACCTCCTACTGAATGGGAGCTGTGTAAGGCAATACAGTCACAAAAAAAAGACTGTCCTAGCACAAAAAATTTACCAGCACATTTACTTTTTTCTTCAACCTATGGATAATGCAACGGATTTCACGTTTAACCCAGCATTCTACAAAGAATCTATGATTCTATGAATAAAAGTAAATTACTTTTATCATAAATTCAGGTAAATTTCAGCCAGTTCTTTTCCTGTTAATAAACTTCCTTCAGTGTTTTAACTTTTTTGTTGTTGTTTGTTTGTCTAAGTTTAGATGAATGGAAAGTAAAAAGAATCTGTTTTTCTGACTTATTTTTTGCTTAGTGTGATTGTCCTAAAATACAGCCATGTCTTTTTCCAGTGCTGAGGGTTCCACTCAGTTACTTGGACAGACTGGCTGGTGCTTATCCATTGAATGAGCCACAAAATACAGAATATTAAATAAGAAGTAATTGGCCCCAAACTCAACCCACATCAACTTCTCAGCTTCAATTAACAAACTTATTTCAAAGACAGTTGAGTCAAGTTTAAAAAGTGAGAAAGAGTGAGCATAAGTAAATTCAATTTACTTTGTTTTCAGGGACGGAAGAAAGCAGGAATTTTTAAGCCCTTCCATTAAAACATTCAAAACTCTTCAGAGAGCCACTGGTATTTAGTCACAGGAATGTCTCTCCCTTCAGCACACAAGCTCAGGTTGCGCAGTGCCGCCGATGGCTCAGCACCGACAGCCAGAAGGGCTCACTGCTCGTGGGGCTGCCAACGTTCAACACATCCCACCTCATTCCTCAGCGAGAACACAACAGTTTCTGACCACAGACACAAGTGAGACATTTCTTTGAAAGTATTAAAGTCTTTGATTGCTGATTTTTTTTAAGTGGTCAACTTTTTTTTTTTTTTTAATGATATGCCAAGTGTCTTTTTTCTCCCCTTTTCTAGCTTGGAAGATCTTAAGTTAATGTTCTGTGAACTGATCTCAAACACAGTTTGCATTCTGCTTTAGGGTACTCCCAGTGCAGCTCATGAAAACGGTTTTCTTTCTCTGTGTATGTAAATCTAAACTGTGCAAGATACAAACTGATATAGAATGAGCATGTTGTCAAAAAATGAATAACTATAACTGACCGCCCACAATTCTGTAATTGTTTAAAGATGGATTTTAAAGGAGTTTCTTGCTAAGAAAGTGTGGCTGGTGGTGTTCTTCTAGATAGATTGTCTTTTTAAAAGGCTTATATATGAAAGGGGGTGGGGGAAGAACATGTGAATCCCAAAAATCCCATGATAGTTAATCATGTCAATTACTTTGTTGTTATCATTATTCCAGATTGATTACATAAAATTAAAATACACTTATTTCCCAATATCTAAGGACCCTTCCGTAACTTTCACTCCTGAGATTTCATTAATGCCATAAACAATTGCACATGTACAGGTGTATGGGTTTTTTCCTGAAGTTTCTGGTGGAATCAAAGAAGATAAAAAAGTAATAACTGCCAATTCAGCCGCCACTTGGTCAGAGGACGGGGCCTCTGTAACAAACTAGGACAACAAAACTCTTGATTTACTTTATATATCCCATTTTCTTTCATAAGTCATAAAATTACAGGTCTCCTGAAGATGAATTTGAAACAGAGCTCTCTGGATGTACACTCATCTGACAAGCACTGAACTGATCTCTTGGAGGAGAGTCGCAATTACCAGAAACTATTTCAGAACCCTTCCCTGGAATCCATTCATTCTGGTAAAGCCTCAAAAGAGGACAAGGCAGGGAGATGAATAGAAAATGAATTTTACGTATTCCTTTCCCAATTTTCATCCCAAAAATTATTACTGTGTTGCCTTGCACTCCAGATTTTGATTTACAACACATTGCCACGTACATTTTCCAAGGGTCAATTAAATGACTGACATTGTGAAGCCATTACTCCATTAAATGATAGCTTTAGTTTCATCTTTATATACTGCATATATTTATAAATTACTGACAGCAACTGTAATCTAAACAAACTACTACAGTGAGGCCCTAAATCATTTGAGTTCAGAGTTCTACATGCACGTTACAGTTCTTTTTAAGTCACCATTTAATGGAATTTCCAAACACTGGGGTTCCTCTGCACTTTTTTTAGGGAATGCTATGGCACTCTCTGGCTATTTAACAAGTCTAGGTCTTTCATCAGAAACATCACACAAGTCCCAGAGAAATCTCTTTCCAGTTTGTGAATCCAACCTGCACCTTGACATGATGCCTCCTGTTGAAGCTACGCTCCATTTCAGGGAGAAAAATACCCTGACACCTAAGGAAAACCAATGATCCAGGTAACCACGTGCCCAGCAGGACACACAGCTTCACACTTGTCAGGAGACAGGGAGACACAAACTTTCATAACTACAAAAGCAATCACAGAACCTGCAGAAATGACTAAACATGGGTTTAAATTATGACTTCCATTAGCAGAGATAAAACTCAGTCATGAAACTTCCTTTCTCAGGAGGATTATTAAACAAAATGTGACCTAATGAAATCAGAGTTACAGGCTAGCGGGAGGCAGTTGGCTTTTTTATAACTGTTCCCTCTGCTCCATTATGGAACACGCAGTTCAGTCATCCCCCAAGTATTTCTTACTTTCCTCAGGGTGGGCATGCATATGTCTTGTGCCAGGGAATACAGCTGGAAACACGAGAACATGTGGCTGCAGCGTGCCCACGTGTGAGAACACGTATCCAGCAGATCATAGATTTCCATACATATACATTTATTTGTTTAACAAGATAGCACAGTTGGTTAAATGAAATATGCTGTGCATAAGCATTCCAAACTTGATTTTTTTCCCCTTTAGCATGTATTTCTTGCTACTTCAGTAGACAGCATCGAGCGTATATAATTACTAATTAAATTCCTACAACAATAATAAAACTGTGTCCTTAAGGATGTAACAGATAAACACTGATATGCAAACAGACTACATCACCAGTGACATCTTATTTCTAGACCAGCTTGGAGGAAAAAAATCTTCCCCAAAACAACCATATCACATCAAAGTAGAACACAAGGCAAGATGTTCCCCCGGCAGAGTGGTGAAGCAGGAGAAGTTTCTGAGCACGGGGAACTGCCACGCTAAACCCCCCAGAGATGGCTTTTAAATACAGTGGGCACCTCTGCTTGTAATTTCACTATTGAATTTGGAAGTCTCCAGTGACTTCAACGTTCATCTGTCTCTCTAACAACACATTTGGCTCTTTGATGATCTGGCTATGTAGGTTCCCTTTGCAACTTAAATTAAGGAAAACAGCAGTCATTTAAAAATAACTTCCTTGAAAAGTTAGTAAAGCCTTTGCTGTTAAACTGGCTGAGTTCTGCCATCCCTACAAGCAAAATTCCTCTATAGCAACGCCTTCAATATCATGTGAACATGTAGAACTCCTGAAGGAGTGGCAGAAGTTAAAGTATGTATGCAATGTAAGGCAAAAAGCAGTTATGGAAGGCCCTGTTCCACAAGGAATTTTTTCACAGATTGCAGGAATATTTGGCTCAGGACATGTTGGATCAAAAAGACTAAATCTTACATAATCTATGGGAAACCATATATTTTCAAAGAGTATGAGAAATAATTTCCAACAGGATTTTACTAAAGGCAATGACAACAGACTTCAAAGGAAAAGAATGCTTAATTGTGACACAATTTCTTCCTTACTGTCAAAACCACCATGATTTGATTGTATCCACAGACTAAATCCCACAGTGTTTTTATCTGCATTCCAATTTTCACATTAACTTCTCCTGGCATCACATTACTTGCCTGTGTATCTGCAAGGAGGATGAATTTTCAAAGATCCAGGACAGATCACGGTCACTGAAACGGTCACGGCTACTTCACCACACGGGCGAAAGACAACTGCTACAAATTCCCCCAGTGAACTCATTGCAGAAAGAGGTAATTGGGACAGAAGAATATTAATGTCCCCTATGAATTTTTATGTAAATGGCAAACAATGCTCATTTATTTCATCCAGTCCAAAATACTTGGAATACAGGAAGCTGCATCTTGAACCTACTCCTTGTGCATTGGCATTACACAGCATGTGCAACTGTACTCTTGGATCCACACATATTTGTAATTCCAGCCTTGTAACTTCTAACCTGAAATATGCCCCAAGTTGTCAGAAGCGTTCACATCCTTTGCACAGACGAAGCAACTACTTTGCTGTGAGAAGATGGATATCTGACTCAGGCAGGGGTTGGAAAAGGCTTTGGGGGGCTTTAGAATAAAGGGTTTTACGGTTGTTCCCCCTGGCTGTCCTCTGATGGGAAGCAGGATTCCAGAGATGGCTGTTTCAGGTGGACAACCTGGCAAGGAGCTTCAGCAGCAGCATCCCCCAAAGGCTTCCAACACCTGGGTCAGACAATCAGCGCTATTCAAAAGTGAACGGTTCTCTTTGGCTCATTGAAAGGAAAACTTCCCGGGTTACAATACAAGGTTTGGGGTGTATTGTTCTTGCAACTTAACCCTCAAAAGAACCACCTGGAAGAGTGCCAAGGGCATTCGTTCTGATGCAGTGTGAAACTGAACCATTAAACTGAGATCTAATTCCTGGTTCCAGCCAATGCTGTTCTCCTTTAAGAAAAGTCCTCTTGCCTGCTTAACAACCACAGGGCCCTTTAAAAACCAGGTAGAAACACTCACCTGGATCCACAAGGGCCTTTTGAAAGGTTTGCTGGGGCTTTTTTTTTCCCTTTTAACCTCTCAATTGTTCATACAGGTGTTGTTTTCTACTAAGCTTTCTATAAATTCAACTTAACAGTGCCAAGTGCTATGAGACTTCATTGTTGACTTTTTTGTTTTTACTCTATGAAGGTGTCCAATTTAAGCCTGCCCTTACAACTGGCTGTTACATTCCTAAGCAAATGGGTGTTCTAATGGAAAGACTGACATACTCTTAACTGTGGGAGCGTGAATGGCTCCACTATGAGATTACTCAAGTCCATGTAGAATACAAACGCAATGCAGGACCACAGGTTCAGATCTTTGATCTCCTTTTTTGCAGAGGCTGTGATGTATAAAGCCAATTCCACTGTGCAGACAGTACTACACTGAATATAAATTATCCTCTAACTATAGTGAGGCTCACATTTAAAGAAATGCTGCAAGAATGAACAATGCAGCCATGAAGTAGAGTTCTTCTGTAGCAAAAATACACACCAAGATCTGCATGGATAATCATGGATGGTTTCAAAGGACAAAATTTCTGCCACAGCGGTTATTTGATTAAAAAATAGAGTAAAATCTGGAGTATTGGACATACAGAAGTACAGCTAAAGCACACTGCTTGCTCTTTCCATTAAAAAAGTGAGCTAGGAATACTTGCTTTATTGCCCAGATTAAGCATCATTCCCCTAAGAGGCACGAAAAAAGATTTTAAAATGTGGAAACCAACAGTCTCTACTGAATATGGCTTGAAATTTAAACATGTCTTTTCCAGATACCTCTTTAGAGGAAGAACCTTCTGCCTACTGAGCTAACACTAAGCTCCCTGGAGTTTAGCCATGAATATTCTAAATCTACCTCTTACAATTCACGAAAAGTTGTCTTTTGCCAAAATAAAATGCTTAAGAGGAATTCAATATGCTTACGCTGCTTTTCTTCATCTTATTTAAAATAAGTGTTTCCGTCTCAACTTTATGCCAAATACACAGCGAGAGAGCGACGGAGTTCTGGAAATGCTACCTGAGATTCTACACACAAATGGGAAAACAAATTCCTCCTGAGAACATCAGATATTCAGGGTTGGTTTGCTGTATGTAGATTTGCATTTAACCAACTCTTTTGCACTTACAGATAGGTACTGTTGAGGATTCTCACATCAGTTATAACTTCAGTGGTGCTCAGCCATGGTGCGCCCAGCGCTCTGGGATGTTTCTCTACATGCCAACTTTTGTTTGTGTGTGGGGGGGATTGTTAGTAAATAAATAAATAAATAACTAACTTTGTTCCTTATCTTACCTCTTTTGACCTGTGCAATCTAGCAGATCAATGCTACTTCCACTGCAGACCAGCACAAAGTTAAAATTTATCTTTCACTTAATCTTTCTGTTGTCCTTAGGCTTCCTTTCAGCAAGGCTTGAAGAAGGTGCTCTTTGTGGCTAAGTTCTCTATGCCAGAATACAACTGAGCACAAAAAGAATGCAAGGGTGAGCTGATAGTATCTACTGTCCTCAGCTCCGCTTCGGTTCAATAAACTTGAACATCTTCTCCCCTCCTTTGCCTATTGAGATAAGCAGCAACAATTACTCAAAATGTATTATCAACTCAAGCTCAAAAAGGCAGGATCAGCTGAGCCGACGGTATCTCCCAACCTCACAGTTTCCTTGGGTGTCCGAGAGGGGCAAATAGGTCCCTGTTTGCCTTTTGCCATGCACCTCACAGCTACTTCTTACAGGCAACTGCACGCAGGCTGCAAAAGGAGAGCGAGACAAATCCTTTGCCTTCCACATCGCCTGCAAGGTTTCTGCCTGCAGCCAGCAGGCTGCAAGCTCTGTACCACGATGGCAAAAGTCACAAACGAACCATCCTTCCCTTCCCCACACGATCACATTCTCTCCTTGTCATTCTGTGTTCTGCTCTCTCCTTTCTGTGCTCTCCATAGCTGAAACCAAGAATTCACTGGGCATCACTGCAATGCCTCTAACCAATTCTAACTGTATCCAGAGCTTGAGTCAATTAAAACACATTTCAGCTTCATCTGGTTTTTATCCCATTCCAGTACTCCATTTACACATCAACTTTAAGCTTACAGACATCCCTTCATGGTTCAAGAAAACCCTTCAATCAAAGAACTTCATTTACAATCCAGCATAGTTTTTGCTTTCTCTGCCCTCCACAGCAGCCTGGCATTTTGATGCAATCCTCATTTAATGCAATCTCCATTACAGGATTACGATCACATCAATAAAATGTTCCATATGGGGTTTTTTTCGCATCCCTCACCCTCTCTCATTAATAGTAGGCACTATATCTGCAAAAAACAACAAATCAAACAGGCTGATGGGATGCTCCAGGGAGGTAGCGGGGGGTACACATTCAACAAAATGCAGCAGCCAATGCAAACTGCCCATCAGAGACTGAGCCCGTGGATCTCCTCATTCCTGAGCTAGGCGAGTTGCTCCCTGTCCGCGCCGCGAGCACACATCCCCACCGCTCTGTGTTACCAGACTAAAAATAAATACAGCTTTTGCAATCACTTGTGAGCTCCGTGTACTTTTCACAGGAGCAGACTTTCATTTTACTTGATCGGTTCCAGCCTATCCATACTGTTCTGGATGAACCGCTGATGCTCTTCTTCCAAGGCGGGGGGGGTGGGGGTGGGGGGGGATGCTGGACAAAAGATATCATATAAAATGATACAAAAATCCTCCTTTCCCCCAAGCCCCCTTCTTACCTTCAGTGCCTTCTCTGCACAAGATGCCAATCTACGTGGGCTCCTCAGCACATCATCAAGGCGTTTAGAGTACCGAAGGCTGCCCCACTGCATGGAAGTTAGACCGCTTTGCAACAGCAAATCCTCGATCCAAAGCACCAGCCGCTTCTTCCCATGCAGTGTGCCGAGCACGAATCACACTCGACTTCCACATAGGGAATAAAATTGCAAAAGAAAGGGGGGAAAAAAGAAAAGGTATCCTAACTTTTAGGTAGCCCGAGTTTGTTTTATTTCTGTTGGGTTTAGTCAATTATCTGCTTTTGCAGCCGCGAGACGATGGAAAGGCAATCGCGCCCTGGAAGCCCCGCACCAGTCCGCAGAGGTCCGGCCGCGTAACCCAAGTTGCGCGGAGAGACTCTGAACTCGGTGCGGCTCCGCAGCGCAGCCCGGCAGCCCTTCCCTCGCCGGGCGGCTGCGGGCACCGGAGCGCCGGGTCCCCCCGCGGGGCAGCCGCCGCCGCTGGGCGCTCGCCCGGCCCCCGGCGGGGCTGGCCCGGAGCTGGCCCGGCTGGCCCTGGGGCGCGGGCTGCGCTGCCGGCGGCGCCCCGGAGCCCGCGCTGTCCCGGCGGCGGCGGCGGCGGCTCCGGCTCGGCTCTGCCGCGGCCGCCCGCGCCCCGCTCTGCCGCTGCCAGCCGGCCCTCCCCGCGGCTGACATCAGCGCCAGGAGGAGGAGCGACGCCGGGGACGCGAATAGCCGGGCCGAGGGGGGTTCCCCCTCCCGGAGCCGCCCTGCCCGCTCCTCTCGGAGAATCCCCCGAAAGCGGCGGCGTGCCCGCTCCGCCGCCTCGCCGGGGGGCGGCTCCAGTCCCCGCCGGCGCCCCCCGCCCTCCGGTACTGCCCGGCGGGCGGCTGCCAGGCAGGGGAGAAGCGGGGAGAAGCGGGGAGAAGCGGGGAGAGCCGGCACTCGGGGCCGGAGCGGGAGCGGAGCGGGAGCGGAGCGGGGCGCGGCGCTCGCAGCCCGGGACGGCCGGGCAGCTCAGCGCCGGCGGTGCGTTCCTGCCTCCTCCGCCGGGCTCCCCGCCTGCACAAGCGCCGCGGCGGGGGAGCCGGGGGGATATTGGGGATCGGCCCCCGGCCCCTCGGCCTGGCCCCGGCTGGGAGAGCGCCCGTGCCCGCGGAGGAGCCGCCGCCCCCCAAGGCCGGCAGTGCGGCGGTGCCCGCTCCGAGCGCCCCCGCTGCAGCCCGGGATGGGAGCGGAGCAGCCGCGGGCCGATCCGCGCTCCCGCTAAGGGATCCGCGCTAAGGCTTCGAGCGGGGGCTGCGGGGGGACAGCGCCCGGGGCTGAGCGGAGCCTTCCCGGCGGCGGGGCTGGGTGCCCGGGCTCGGGGGTTTTGGGTGCCCGGGCTCGGGGGATTTTGGGTGCCCGGGCTCGGGGGATTTTGGTACCCGGGCTCGGGGGTTTTGGGTGCCCGGGCTCGGGGGATGCTGGGTGCTCGGGCTCGGGGGATTTTGGGCGCCCGGGCTCGGGGGATGTTGGGTGCGGGTGGGGGTTTGGGTGGGTGGGGGTGCCGGGCTCGGGGGATGTTGGGTGCCCGGGCTCGGGGGATGTTGGTTGTGCAGGGTTCGGTTCGCAGCGTGGGGCGGGTGTCTCGCATGGTTCGGCGGCTGCTCTTTAGGGCCGGAGCTCGGGGCTGCGGGAGACGCGATCGTGGGGGCTCCAGGACAGAGGTGGGGACGCAGCCTCCAGCGGGGACCCGCTGCCGAGGGCAGCAGCGCCGGCCTCGGGTCGCCCCCGGGCGGCTCCCGGTGTCCGTCGGTCCGGGCTGTCCCGGCCGAGGCGGATCCCCCTCCCCGGGAGGGCCAGCGTTGGGGCCGGGGGTCCGCCCGGGGGGCGATGCCCGGGGCGATGCAGCCGGGGGTGGGGACTGGGGGCCGTGTACAGACAGCTCAGTCTGTGTGCAGGGAACAGTGATGGCACAGTGAGGTTGTGGTGGTGAGTTCAGCTTGTGTGAAAATACAGTTTAATTAATAGTTAATTTGTGGTGTTGATTTTAATAGTTTGAGTATCTTGTATTATTTGCAGCATTTTGCCAGATGCCTGCAGTAGGCACTTCTCAGTGAACACCATAATTATTTGTAAATAACTGGGCATTTTTTTCTTTACTTGGGTGACAAGACAGTTTTAAACTCTTCTGATGAAGAGAAGACATTGCACTTAGCCTAACAGCACACATTTTTCATGTGTCCTTCTTTAAAAATAGTATGAAAACGTCTGTGAAAGCTTTATTTTACCTTCTTCACTGTAGCAAGATGTAGGTGATGCCTCACTTTTATCACTAAATATAGTTTAAACACCAGATTTTCTCTGAAATAAAGGTATATAAGTGAGAGGATGAGCAGGTTCTAAAACCAGCTTCTGAAAATCCCCAGTCATTCAGTGAATTGTCTCCATCTTACCTGTTAGCTCATATATTCAATGAGATTCTTTGAATATGGACTCGGAATGAACAATTGCATGGCCATTAACCATGCTGAAATACTCCAGAACAGATGTAATGCCTTTTCTTCTAGGTCATATTTCCATATTATATTTCAGTCGCCTGACTCTAACCAAATGCCCATTGTATTTTACTCTACTGGGTGCTAAATTCTGTGAATTTAATGAAGTTATGACTTCATTATTTTTGTCCCACATACATACAGATGGCAGAGGTGCCTCGTTATGTACAAACAGAACATTACCCACAAATTTAGAGTTCGTGTCCTGGCTGCCATGCACCACACTGCTGAGAGTAACAGCTACCAGTCAGCGAGACTTATTTATCAACATTTCTGAACATTTTGTAATAAAATGGGGTATACAGAAATGACAAAAGGATAAAAAATAAAAAAGAAGAGTGCAGCTCTGTGTTTGGTTTACATCACGATGGTGGCATACAGATGAGGACTGGCTGTCAATCCTGCTAATACCCATTTCACCGATCCGCTGTTACAGTGGATTTCTAAAATAGCAAAGTCCATAATGGACAACTGTATTTTACACCTAAGAAGAGGCAATTGGGGAAGGAATTTCTGTGGATTGCTTGGACACAAAATGACCTACAGGATGGTTTGTCCTGTGCAAGAGCAATCAGCTGTGATAGCATCAGCCAGTCCAGAAAGGAAAGCGAGTGGCATGTCTGGGGGGGATGACCTGTCCTGCTTTCCAAGGGGTGTCTAAGAATAAGCTACAATGGATCCAGCATGCTGCCTCAACTCTGAAATGCACAGCCAGAAGTCAAATGTAATAAAAATTTTTATTTCATTAAAAAAAACCAGAACCCAACAAAAAGAGTAAGGAGTAGGTGGTTTATTTCACAGATATTGGGGGGAAACCCTGGAAAAGGGCAAGAACCTTTTACAAACCAGAGCAGCTACATCATGAAACTGAAGAGTTCAAGACAGACTAACTCTGTCCTTGCAGAAAATGCTATGAACAGAATACTTCTGTCCATCAGAAGGTAGTGCTGCTACCCTTGGTTCAGATCAAGGTCTAAGTCCTGAAATTGTTTGTTACTCTGAGCACATGAAGAGGCCCCACAGGAACTATTCACATGTGAAAAGAGCTAGGACCAGAGCCAAAGTTTTGCACACTGTGAAGGTCAAGCTTGCTCCCTTTTTAAAACTTGCTCTTACGAGACAAACTCTCAGAAATATGGTTTCCATAGAGCACCTTGAGCTCATTCCTCAGGATGCTGTAAGCACCGTGGCTGATTTAGAGCAATTTGTGTCCTAGCAGGTCCCTGAGACTTTGGGGCCGGGCACCTTGCAGGGAGCTGCTGCCTTGCAGAGCAGGGGCTGCCTCTGCCTTCCCCTGATTGCAATTATTGTGCTTCTTCTTCCCACTGATGCCAGGTTTTTTATGAACTTCTCAAAATGTAAGAGTCTCATTGATATTATACAACTCCTGGCTTTACAGTCATGGAAAAACCTGTTAATAAAAATGCACTGCTTGTAGGACGAATTCTCAGCATTTTTGCAAAGGTCACGTAAAATATATTGCTTGAGTAGCCTTACTTTGGTCGCCAGATAAGTCATTGAGAGGCCACATGATGACAGCTGCAAAGATAGATTGTAATTCACTTTTATGTCTCTATGCAAGAAAATAAGAGATGCAAGCCTTCCCTTCGGTACTGGGAATGGGAGCTGTGTGGAGACTGGTGTGGGGAACAAAAAGGAGCTACTTTCAGCAGCCTGACAGATAAGGTTGGAGGTCTTTCTCTGCTTAAGGCCTCACATAGTTCTGCTTTGTTTCTTCTTTGCTGTCTGAACAACAGAAAAACTCAGAGAACAAATTGCAACCGCATTGTACCACATATTTTGCTAGGATTTTGCCTCAGTCCCAAATATGACTTTTATTCTCCATATACGTATGCAAGCAACAGTTACTTTCTCTCTTTTTTTCTTCATCCCCATTTCGTGGAAATGTAAAATAAATCCCACTTGGGTTTTTGAGCACTAGCCCTGATTTTACTTCTGCTTCTCAATAATGGAAATTCCCAAGTTTTACTTTTTCTGGAGCAATGTTTATCTCCATTGCACTGTGCTCCATCAACACCAGTTGATCCTGTATTTAGATTTGCTAGTGAACACAAACAGTGGGTCTGAGTCTCTCAGAGCCCCACCCTTTGCAGTGCTCCATAATTACAGTGGCTGATCTTCTTTTTTCTAAATTATTTATGGAAATATTATTTTTTGGCCAAGAAACTGACATAACTTCAGGTCATATTACTTTATATCAAATACATCAGTAACTAGAAATGACACAGATGTATAAAAAAAGAAACCCTAGGGCCACAAATCGAGGTGAACAATTGTCACATGTCTATATGCAACCTACTCCTTTCATTCCAGGACTGGAGACATTATACACCTATTGCTGATATCGAGGGAGTTTAGACTGCATTAATTTGAGATGGATCTCGATTTCTAAATACACAGATTTTTGAGGGAAAGCCAGGCACCAGTGGTGACTATCATCTCACAGAGGTGTTGCCAGAACCATTAAAACACGGAGCTCTGGAAGTCTCATACTTAACAGCAGGAGGTAAAACAAACTAATTTTATTATCAACTCAGCTGTCAAGTGACAATGTTTTTTAAATGCCATGGATTATGTATAAAACACATTAATTTTTATAGTGCACATTGAGAGTTCCTGCACGCACACCCAAAGGGCAGGGCTTTGGCAGGGGCTGTGCAAGGCAGGACAGGGGGAACTCGTGGTCCCAGCTCCCTGCTGGAGCCAGGGGCAGTGATATCCATGACAATACAGGTGGCAGCTTAAAACGGCTCAAATAAGATCCAAATCAGACTGAGTCTTCAAGCTAGGAATTAATGAAATACCTGTCCTTGATAACAGCAAACTGAGTAATAGAAATCTGCAGAAACTGTTCATTTAAATACATTTTGTAAACGTAACAAGTTGCACTGTGCTCTTCTTTGCATCTTTAAGATTGTCTAGGGATTTATGTCTTGCAAAATAGAAACAAACTAAGAAAGCTGAAATATATTGTGTCTTTAGCTGCACTTTACAGCACAGCTTGTGTTTAAGAAGCAGTCTAGACATGCAAAAATGCTAGAATAAACAATATTTTTTTCATTATTTTAAATTAGCTTCTACTGGAAAGCTATAAATTTCAGAATGATGCACACTAACAGGATTGCATATCTATTCAAATATTCCAAACAAAAGATACTAAAAGGCTATTCTGTTACTTGCCACAATAAAAATAAATTTCCTTCCAACTTAATGCAATTACAAGTGATTTCCTGTAAAAGAAAAAATAAACCTTCAGGATATTTTGCAGGATATTTTACTTACTAGTACAAAAAACCACATCCTTTTTTCCTCCCCACCTCCTTACTTCAGTGGCGTGTTTAACCTGCTTTAACATATAAATATTATTTAATACAATTTAATATTCATTACAGGGCTTCAAATATTGGTTGGTCTTAAATAAATATGTTTTTATTCATTCTCCTTTCAGCTGAATTGTGTGTGCAATTAAAGAATAATCAGCTAGAGGCATGATTGAGATTTTGAATTTATGACCACCAGGGTAGTGAAGAGCTGTTTCTTCTGGAGAAATGATAGAAGTGGCTATGCCAAGGTACAGAATTTTTCTCCTTGTGATTGTATAGGGCAATGACAAAGCAGGTGGATACCTACCATGACCACACCTGTGGCTGGAGAACAACAGGAGTGCAGTAAATCAGGTTCTAATCTGGATCTTGGAAGACCCATCTTCCTTTTCTACCAGGCTTCTCTTTTCAGTCTGGCTTTTGGCAAACCTTTTAATTCCTGTGCCTGTCAGGTTCTTATTTAATATGAAAATTAATACTTCAGTAATACAAATATTTTAAATATTGCTCAAATTATGTTTGAATGAAAACGCGCATATTGTTTGATATAGCTCAAAATTTTCACATTCAAAAATGGAATTGATTTTATGAGTATGTTGCATGCCTAGATTTACTTGTATTGTCTTGCTGAGAGAGCAAATAAAAATCAAGTTGAAATAAAGTGTTTTTAAATCATCATCAGACCTGGATTTCTTAAGCTCTTAAGTCTATTGTATTTCGCGAAAGGGAAAAACATTACTCCTTAATAACAGTACATATTTTAGCATTCTTTTTGCCATCACCTTGATACCGATGGTACTGGTGGCCATATAATACCAAAGAGAGATCAGTCTGATGGGAGATTTGGAGGAAATTATGATCCCTGGCTTTCCATACTCTGTAACATGAGCACCAGTTTACTCTGTAAACTGCTCACCCGAGAAACAGAGGAACTCATGTCCATAGCCTCACAGTCCTTTGACCCTAACTTTGAACAATGTACTCCCTCATGTGCTAGGGAAAGGAGGAATTGCTTTGCAAAACAGAGTTTCTGAGACAGAACACTGACCTGGACCCCATCAAGAACTTTATTCATTCAATGCAAGCACAAGACAGGACTTGCTGAACAAATAACTGCTGCAGGGGCCAAGTAATAGCAGAAAATGGGCATGGATGCTTCTAGCTGTGTTATGTTGCCAAGGGCTCAGTAATTCCCATTCCAGGGATTGCTGTTTCTCAGCAGTGAGTGAAGTTGTTCATTTAAAAATGCTTGGGATTATTTTGAGCGAAAGAGTTATGCAGAATCGCATGCCACCGGAATGTGGATTCCTTTCCTTCAATTTAGATAACAAAATATTCAGTATAAGGGTTTTCACAGGATTATGTAACATTCCCGACCTTTCTTCCACAACAGGGTCATGGAAGGGTTTGTTGACAAGAACACTGAGGTATCAGTACAGACCAATGTGTCAGTCTTACCTGGGGTTTGGGTTGACATCGTAGGGCATTATGTTCACTCAGTTCAATTTTGGCTATTATGTATGGACTCTTAAGTCTCCTTCCTGAAAAGGTTTTTTGCCAGTCAAAGTCCGGAATTGCATGTACGTGCTTTTTTTCATCAAAACAGCACCTGTTGTTAGAGCTGCCCATGAACAGGGCTCATCAGGGCTCTCAATGAAACACAAGGGCGGAAGGCTCCTCGCTCCAGAAAATGCTGTACCCATTTCTCAAAACCGTATTTGTTCTACAGTATTTTACCGCACTGCCCACCAGACCTGTTTAAAGCGTTGATAATCCCACAGGCGTTATAAAACCTTTGTTTTGGAGGCGCGGAGTTCCTCCCGCGAGGAGCCGGGCCCGGCTCCCGGAGCTGGCTGCATTTCCCACAGCAGCGCCGCTAGAGGGCGCCCCAGGCAGCGCTACTCCCTCACGGCCTCCAGCCGCTTCGCAACTAAAAAATTACAAAAAAATGGTTCTTTGTAGCGTGTAAGAGGAAAAAACACGAGATATTTTTCATCACTACAACTCAATTTCGCTGCCTAGTTACTGATTATTTGCGAGGCTCCTTTAACCTCACAAGCCGCCTAACGCAAATCGTGGTCTCGCGTAACAACCTCAACGAACCACCCAGAGAAACGTCCCCCAGAAGGCTTCAAATTAAGATCTTTCTCAATTAGTGTCAAAAAGCACAAAGGCAATGCTGGTTATGTACTCGCAGGAATTTTGGAGCAAACAGTAAGAGATAAATAAAGGATGAAAACCAGCTTAAAATACATTGATCAGTTGTTTTTTTAAGACTTAACGCACTTTTGTCTAGTTTGGCTTAGCCTAGTTTAGTTCAGCCAGCTCCTTTGCTTTTGGGTTTAAAATCTAGATTTCAGTGCAGTAGAAAATAATTAATTTTATTGAAGTATTATATAACATTTTTTCTTGTTGCTAAAGGAAGAAAATCCTTGTTGGGGTAAAAATATTTACTATCCTAAACCATTTCCATGTTGAAACCAAGTTATTAGCTCACATAATTTTTCAGACTGAAGAATTTGAAGGGAAAACCAAAACAGATTAAATATCGTTCTTATGCTTACTCCTAGTAATATTGAAATACAATAAAATAATACACAGAACTGGACCATGATAGTTTGCAGATGTATAGTAAGTCAATTGACAACAAAATATTTTGTTGGTTTTTTGCAACACATGATTATTATTTTTTGTAACTGGTAGCTATGAATATAACCTAAAGGTCTCAAATTCCCATTTATCCACTTAAATTAGTGTGTACTCCATTCCAGAGTGTCATAATAAATATAATTTAAAGAAGCAAGCAACTCTGTACTTGTGGCATTTAGTGGTAAGGCAGAGCTTGCTTCAAAAGATGGTGGCTTATGCCTATTATTTGAAAAGAAAATGGGACCAAAAATATACAGGTGACATTTTCTTAAGTGTCTCAGATACACAGTTTAAAAATAGATATAATTGGTTGCACTACTATGGCAGTTATGGCTGTGGTCATGGTAATAAAAGCTGTAGTTAATCTGGTGCAAGGAGGATTTACGTGAGTGAGATTTCACCCTCCTGAACTCTTATAACTGTTTTTAAACTAATATTAATCAATGAATATTAAGTTTTGTCACTTTAACTGTACCGGTATAAATTGCAAAACTTGGGCACGAAAGCATCCTAAATTTCATGAACTTCCTCTGAAAGTGAACTAAAAAATGAAAACAGGACTACAGAGGGCCAGGATAAATCATCACTGTTGTTCAATGGTGTTTGGCAAAGAAATTAGAAATCAAGTGCCTGGCAAAAAAGTATTAATCCCATACATGGTCCAAGTCAAATAAATCTTCATCCATTTAAAGCATACAATCCTAGAGAACATACTTCTGCAAACATTTTGCATTACATGGTGCTAGATTTTTTTTGTAATATTCTTACCTCTTTTCTCTGGAAACATTTTAAAGTCATGTAGGAACAAATGAGTTTTCAAGACCACAACCTTTCAGGGCATTATCACAAATTAAGTCCTTAACATTTTTGAAGATATTTTCATTTTTCTGTAGCATGTAAACTCATGAACCAAAATAACCCTTCGTGTTATACTGTGAAGTTTGATCAATCTACATAGCCCAAAATATTTATAATTTTATTTATGTTTATGTATTGTATTGGCTTTATGTTAATGAAGAAACATAATTTGTTCCAATAGTATCAAATAATATATATATCCAATAATATATATACTATATTGGGTTATAATTTGAGTGGAAGAATAATTTTATTGTCTGATAAGGCATCATACAGGCTCTGTGTCCAGACCAAGAATGGATCTTGGGCACAACCCTGAAAAGTTGCTTCTGCTTCAGTTTCAAAGTTTATCTGCATGAATAAAGTTAGAAAATAATCCAGAGATATTTACCCTCATCTTCATTGTTATCATCATTATCAAGAGCATCAATTAAAGAACTCAGGGTTAGGGTTAGGGGTTAGGGTGCCTGTCTCCTCCAGGTAGCTGAGATCTTTATTACTGTATTCTTCCAGAGCACCTCTGCTTCTGTTACTGAACTTTTGCTATCTTGAACACATATTTTGGATTCTTTGTCAGGAATAAGTTGTGGTGTTTTTTGTTCTTTACATTAATTTTGTAGAGAAGAGAGCTACTGAACAAAAGTCGCTGTCATGGTTTTGATAAGTTTTCTTCGTGTGCCTCAAATAAATGAAAAGGTAGGGTAAGGGCAACTAGAAAAAATCTGCTCTTCCATCACAGCATTTCCACACGGTGACTGGAATTGCTGGAAACATAGAGAGGGGACTCAGAGTCACTCACAAGTTATTGAAGCTTAACAAGTTAATCCATCATCTGACCCAAGCAGGTGGCCGAGTCCGTGCCCTCTGCCCGTGGCAAGGGCCGGGTGACTCCATCACCTTAAACTTGGCAAAGCTCTCCTGTCCTGTGTCCCCAAGGGCTGGGCACACAGGGAGGAGCTGCCATGGATTAGCTGATGCTGTGCCTTCATGCATTGCTCTTGTAGTCGCTTGTGTGCCTGTACCCCTGCCTACAGAGACAGATTTCTGTCATAAAATTCCCTGCACAGACAAGACCAGCTTTTGGCTTTATCATTATTTCAATCGCTTTAGTGTAGATCCAATTACACAGGTATAAAATGTTTCTACTGGCATACCCTGGCATCAGTACAACAGCAGTTAAAGAGATAACTCTAGGACTGGGATAGATGTGTGAATAACAACAGCTGATCAACAGCCATGCTGATAAAATTTAAATGAGATCAAGCCTAAATCTTATCCTACACTGATAATAGGAATGTCTGTTATGTGTCAGACTTACTGGGTGTGAGAGGAGAGTAAGGCCAGAAGCTGATCTCGGTAAAACCTCCCTCAGGTTCTCAGGAGTTATCCTTTAATACAAGCCAGAGCTATCCAGGTTTCCAGCTACACTGTGGGCAGTTGTGTCCTAATGAAAAACCACACAGGCATGGCAGCAGTAAATGCCAGATTGATGATTACCACCTGAGCATATACATTATGGCACTGTCTAACTTTATTTTAACTACACATTACCTTGTTTTACAATTCCCACAGTGCTCTGCACTGTTTCAGTATGTAAAACTGAGAAATAGACTGTAGATCTCTTTAGAGAATATTGTTTTCTCCTGACCATAGCCATGGGTCAGTATATAAAAAGGCAAAAGCAATTTACTGTGGTCTTTCCCCACTTCTGCTTCTACTCATTTGCTTGTACCATGTTGTAAATGAAGAGCAGAGGCTGTGGTCTGTGTTAGAGCTGAAATAAAAATGTTTCACACTGCTCTGTGAAGGAAAAAAGCTCAACCTGCCGTCAGTACTGCCATGCAGTTTGGGGCTTTTTCCAACCATAGTTAAACAAAATGGTTTGTCTGAACTGAAAATAAAGTATCCGTTGCTGTTGATGTGTCTGCCAAATTTAAAACATGATATAAACCAAAGTCGACAGCATAAGCCACTCAAACAAGGCCTCAGGGATTCCAAAATGTGCCTTAATATTTATTTTTCATACTTGATTGCAGGTTATGCACAGGTAAATGTAGTGCTGCCCTGAGGGTTTTAAGTGTAATGTAGTCAACCATGATAATACCTTCAGTATCTCAGAAGACAGTTCTCACAATGACTAATAGGAAATGAAAGCAAAGCTGAGTGTTTTTCAGACTAGTTTTAACTTTCCTGTAGAGGTATTTGATAGATTTCTGGAATGTTTTCAGTATTTCTCTATTAATAAGATAAAACCAAGTATTACCCCATTTGTGACATTCTGTGTTCCAACACTCAAAATCCCCATAACATTAACTTGCTTTTACAACTCTGCAGTACATGAGAAATTGCTGTCTTCCTCTCTATCCACTACTTCCTCCAGTAATTTGGACTGATATTTACCAGTCATTTCCTCAAAAATCAATCACTAACCACTGACACATACATGTACTAGTGACAAAATGAGCCTGAATTAGTCTTGTTCAGGCACTCCCATTCTATTTAACATGTCTCTTTCTAGTGGAACATGTAGGAACTAGCCATGCAAATACCATGTCCTCACAGACATTTTTCTTAGCCTTAATAATTTTAAAATAAAAATGCAATCTTTTACTGGGTTTGAAGATGCTTGCCCATATTACTCAGATGTGGAGAACCCAAATTCTGCCTCAGAAGAAACCTTCAGCTCAGACTCACCAGCTCTAGTTGCTTCCTCTTGCTCTACTGATACAAACAGAGCTACATCTTGCTTAACAGGGAGCACATTTCAAGCAGCTTCATGTGGCAAGTACACAAAAAGTACAACTGGAGTCAATTTTATCTCTGACAAAAAGAAAAGGTAAAGGGTAAAGTTTCTTTGGAGTGTTGCACAGTCCACTGCTGGAAGTTATACTTGAAGAATGGGATCAACAAAAATCAGCATGTTAGCGAAGAAACACAGAATATAGTGCTGTATCTTTAATATCTGCCCCTCTTTGAAGCTTATTTTCCATTGCTTTAGCATTTATAGCAAAGAAATCTCTCTGGAAATGCACAGTTTGCGAAGCGAGAAGCTTACACAGGAAAGGAGCAGCGATGGATGTCCTCTTGCCTTTTTGCTGTGAGCAACTCTGTTGTCACAGCGTATTCACAGGAGACCAGGTCCTGTTCTTCCCCTCCTGCTACTGGGCAAACTGGTACTTTTACTTTGGAGTCTTCTCCATTGTCACTTCAGCTTAAAATCTGCCTGCTACCAAAGCAGCTCCTTCTGTCTCATTTGTTTTAACACCCATGTTGATGGGGAAGACAAGTTCTACTTGAAAATATGGGATAATAATTCAGATCATTGTGGTTATGATCTCTGCATTGTGATTGTCTTCTTGGCTGTAAGAAGAGGCTTTATCACAATTCAGTGTTAATTTTGGAGGCACTGTCTTGTGACAATGGGGAGCAGTTCCTTTCCCCTTATCATCATTGTAGCTGTGTCAATGGATTAATTATTAAAACTTAACAAATACAAATCTTATTCTATTGCAGTGTTTCAAGACTACTGTTATATTCATTAGTTATGAAAAATCCAAAAGTTTACTTATGGTTACCTTGCTTTTTAAAGCAGAGCGCATGCATGCGTAAATCAAGAATTAGTGTTGGAAGTTTCTGTGGGTTATGAAGCTGTTCACCTCGAGGGACTTCAGTGACATCGTACTAAACTGAAAAACAGAGCTAGAGTGGTTAGTTCTGTCACCAGGGCCCCTGAAATGTACTCAGAACCTTTCTCGTAGTATAGCACTCACATTTTTAATTTATGTTGCACATGAAGAAATTTAAAATCTTGCTTCCTTTGCTTTTTCCTCCACCTCTTGTTTCACTGTCACCTTGGAGACCAACTACGGGTACCACGACCAATATACAACTACCATGGGTACATGGTATTTCTTTTTATTTTCTTAAAACTATGGGCAACAAGATTTTTATATGCTGGGGTTTCATTCTGAGCCTATGTTGTTTTGTAAACCAGTAGTGGCTCTATAAATGAAGTTTATGAAGTAGTTATTCAGAGTTTACAGCTTCATTCTTCTCTTTGATTATTGTTAATGAGAATTTTGGTTCTCATTGTTTCTTTGTCCATTACCTTGAAGAACCATAAAGTATTCGGCTCTTACAGAAGGGAAACAAGCATTTTTATATTTCTTATTTTACACTTTATTCAAACCTGAAATTGTTCTTTTCAATTATCGCTAACTTTAAAAACGCTTTCCTGATCCAGCCTGTAATTTTGCTCATGGTGAGGAAGATGCCATTACCTTAACCCCACTTAGCTTCACCTGGCAGACCGTGGACTTCTCTCCACAGAGCAGTGCAGCAGAGTGCAGTTCCCTCAAGCAGTGTGGCTTCATCAAAACAATTTGCAGCTGGGCAGATTAGCTCTGCCTTTCAAACGATTGTATTCAGACACTCTAACATGATTTTATTGCTTTTAGGTTTTGTTCCTCTGTTCCTGGACACTGCTGCCATTGAGGTACAGACCTGTCTGTTTGGTGACCGCTGCATTTCTTAGGCTGTGAGAACTCCTTTGCAACATTCCAGTGTTAAATTCAGAGTGGCCGTGTTTTGTGACAATGAGAATGCTCTGCTACCGTACAAACCCTTCCCAGTTCCTCCCTGCCATCCACACTGAACCCAGCCTTGCATTATTTCTACTTTATGTTCTATTAAAGTTAATAAGGATGTTCTTTTGGCACTATGAGAGTGACCATGAAATCTATCCTGACAGAGGGTGGTGAATCCAAACGCTTCCCGGAATAAAAAAGGTGATCGCTAGTGAGTTGCAAACTTCAGTTTCAAGAAATAATGGTTCTTATTTCCTGTCACTGCAGGCACCAGTGACAAATTCCTGCAAATAAATCTCATCACTGGGCACCCTTCTACTTTTCACCAACCCCAAAATGCATTACTGCACTGGCTATTTTAACATGGGAAGGTAAAAAGCCTTTCACAGAATTAATTTCCTCTCTTTCATGAGAGAGATATAATGCATTAACTGATTTGAAAACAGAGTGAGCCTCTTTTATAACATGGTCACTCACTAGGCAGGCTTTCCACAGGGCACAGGAGCTGAAATAAACAATCATTTACACAGAAGGAAACTCTCTAGTGCCTTGCCGTGCTGATGCTTGTAGAGAAAGGAAAAAAATAAACAACCAACCAACTAACATTTCATTGCATGTTGAAAAGAAAGTGTAAGCACTCTGTTTCAAAAGCTTTAAAGCATAATTGAAATTCAACATGCAGATTTCTGTGTTATTACAATGCTGCATGCACTAGCTCATTTGCTGAGCAGCCAGCATTTTAAACCACACATTGCAAGAACTTTGTGCTGGTACAATAACAACGTCGAAAAATTAGGATGACAGCACCAGTATGCTCAGCCCCATAAACATTCCTCAGCTGAAACAGGAACTGCAGGGCAGTGCTAGCCTATGTATTATGAGACCGGAATATTTCTGCTTCCATGTGCAGATGGAGCACAGATCACTAGTGTGCTGACAAGCTGAACTCCAAACAAAGAGATAAGCTACATATGTACTGGCAGGTAAGCTCACTGATCTTTTTAACCCAGTGAACATCTGATGTGATGTGAGATTCACTAAATTGTAGATTGCAAATCAAGGTCAGACTGAAGGGTGACTTAGAATTTTGTAACATTCTCCCTGCTTCACTGACTGAAAGCAATCGTGAATTCAGGAGTGCTTTTTGCTCTTTTAATCTGATAGTAATTTGAAAATGTATTTGACCACAGAGCTAAGAGTATCTAAACTCAAACTGGCAAGAAGTGTTAGAAAAAACAGTGGGAAAAAAAGTAATTTTATTCTTATGCTACCACAGTGCTGCTGCTGCGCACAAAGGCCAGTGTCAGAATTAAGGTACCATGTCCATGGCTGAGGGGGCCAGCAGGCTGAGCTGGCACTGCAATTCTCCAGAGTAACCCTTCCTTTTTCTGACCACAGTCCCAGCAGAGAGTTGCACTGGGCTGAGAATGTGTGACTGGAGCTCCCCTTTGCCCTGGGAGATGGATGACGCTGGCAGAGGAGTCCAAAGCCACAGAGCACAGGGAGAATCTGGGTCACTGTGCAATGTGTTCACTGTGCCAAATCATAA
Organism: Monarcha castaneiventris obscurior; assembly: GCA_026261815.1. NCBI lineage: Eukaryota > Metazoa > Chordata > Aves > Passeriformes > Monarchidae > Monarcha > Monarcha castaneiventris. The sequence goes on from JAMPIT010000550.1 coordinate 2,946,875, forward strand.
CAGTAGTGAAACGCTCAGACCACTAACCTAAAAATGAGTTCCTGCTTGCTAAATTCACATCTTAAATATACAGAACAACTTTTATTGGCATTGTAAGGTAGTTTTGTTTTTGTCCTCAGAATAAGTTACGTTAAATGAAAGTGTGTACAGAGGAACAGTGTGTGAGAAAAGAGTATTTACACACACGGATGTGTATTTACACTCATTGAGGTTTTTACCATTCATGGCATACTACAGGATTCACTGTCACTGGGAGCACTCAATGAAATGCCTGTTCTCCGAATCCGTTCCCCATTTATCTACTAAATCTTTCCATTTCATCCAATCTAAAGAACCATCAGTAAGTAGAAAATATAATCTATACATTGAGGCGAGGAATACATTAGCTCTGTAATAAGGATGTGAAAGAAAACGTGGTCTTGGATTATAGCTGTATTTGCCTATAACTGTAGATCATTTGCAAGGCAGGCTGAGTGAAAATAAAAGATTCCCTGGCAACCCTCCCCGTCTCCAAATGCCTGCTCAGGCAGAAAAAAACAGCCACCCTGCATACATATTCCAATGAGCCACTGCGGGGCAGTAACAACAAAAACATTCCTCGGCAAAACAAGGGGCTTTGAACAGCCACTTCGCCTTCTCTGAGCAAAGGACACAAAGAAACTGTTCTTCGAAGAAAAGCCGAACATTAAGATTTCCATTCTTACATTGCAAAATGTTATTAGCCTTTCTGGGAAGCATTTTATAGCTGTGCTTAGCCTCGACTCCTCCTCCAGAGATGCTGGCAAACAGCGATTTTGAAGCTGTTTCTCAGTTTTAGAGCGATGAATAGAGGTTGTGCATGAGATATCTGAGACTGTTTAAGACACTATCTGGATTTTCTCTGTGTGCATAAACTCTTTTCTACCTGAGGGCTAAGTAAATAAGTTCTTTTCAAGTGATTATTCTCTGTGCAGGAATTTTCCCTAGTAAGGTATAGAAACCCCTGAAGATTAGGTATTTTTGTGCTGCTTTTGTTCCTCTCAGGGCAAAATCTTCAGTGAACAGAAGTTATTACAAAAAATTATTTTATATCTTAAGGGTAAAAGAATATACTTTGTTCAGTTTTGGATGTAGCTTGGAATCAAAATTACTGAGCTGCTTTGTGTCCAACATTTCACATCTAGAGGTTCAAAATTAGATCAATGGTTTTGTCTTCCTTTCCCCTACCCCCGCCATTCTTTAGATTTAATAATATCAATGTAACATGAAGAAATTAACTGTTCTTTCTTTTTGCATAGTACCACAAGGCAGGGGGGGGCAAGACTATTTAAAGATCTGTAATTACAGTCTGAATTTTCTATAAATACAAAACTTCCTGTAACTGCCATTCCAAATAGATATTGCCCTTTAGTGCTGCAGAAATTTGTACCAGATTAGTAACGTGTGCTGCAATACACATTCTGTGAAAAGTCGAAGTATCGTACTTCAGCTGAAGTGTGAGATAAAGAGGATCAAGACGTACAGAGAGCTGAATTACAGCCATGGCTCTTCAGTTACACTTTGAAGATCATTTTCATTTCCATTTTGATCTTAAATCTTACTCATAAGTAATTAACATTTGGGGATGCATGACAGATGGCATGTGCCACCTTGTCTTTTTGGGCAGTCTTTTCTTGTCTTGGCTTTTCAAGACATATTCCAGACCTAAAATAATTTTTTGAGGGGAAAAAAAAAGAGATAAATGAACTTACTTTGGCTTGCAGGCAGCAGTGTGAAAAAGTTGAAAGTTTCTTCTACTATTCAAACATTCTTCCAAATTTACTTTTTCTTATATATATTTTAAAATATTTCTTAGATCTGTAGGTTGTCTGATCTAGAGTGGCCTCCATTTTTAAAGACAATAAGGCTATAAATGTAATGTAAGAATCACCAGGAGCATTATTGCAAGTACTTCTCTTCATATATCCCAACTAATGAATCTTGCAGTAGATCCTGCTCCAGGATATGAAAGATGAAGATGTCATCTCATCTGCAAACTGGAGAACCCTCAGTGATGTTCATGTTTACTTTTATCTTCACAGTTTGCTTTGCTTTACTTTTTCATCAAATAGAAACATCATGAAAAATTAAGAAAAAAAAAGTATTTGGAAGTTTTATTAATTTAAAGTTATCTCAGGGACTAGGCAGCTAGCTGAATTTTCAATCAGAAGATCTGTAAGTGCTCATTACTAAGCCTGCAAGGTGGCATTAAGCATCATCTTCAAATTTAAGTTTCCCATCAGTTCATTGAGAGAATTGCAGCAAAATTCCTGCTTTTATTCTAAAAGTGGATAATGTGCTTACAATGATTAGATCCAATAATTTTGCCTCACAGGAAAGAGGTAAAAAACAACCAAAAAAAAAAAGTTCGTAAGTTTAAAAATACCCATTCACCCTTATTCACCTTGAATAATCAGACATAAATTGTGGGAGGAGCTTGTGGAGTTGCGGGGAAGGGAGCAGGGGTTAGACTCATTCTGGAACTGTCTTAGACCTCTATTTTAATATCTTTGATTATCCTTTACTGACCAGCTTGTATGAGAAAATATAGAAATGAAGTAAGAAGGCAAAAGATCATCAGACTTGAGAATCTCGCTTGCTAGTCATTGGTTTGCCTTCACACACTCTGGAAACAAATCTGTGCTGGCAACACTGATTAAATGCAGCAGGTATGAAGTGTAACTGGCAGTTAAAACCTTGTTGAACACTGCAATGATACTGCATTTCTTGACTTGGAACGTTGTTCATCCAGTTGCTCAGCCGGGATGTTCATCCGGCCCGTTTACCATTTATGAGACATTGTGTTAGCATTGAATTAGCTTATAGATTGTTTTAATATGACTTGAAGCAGTAGGGTGTATAATTGTTTGAATGTTTCTTTCCACTGACTGCACAGCATTACTTCTTTCTGCACCTGAGAAGGCTTTTTCCTCCACCTGAACACTTAACAAGCAAATTTCCAGATATTCAGAAGCAAATGCAAACAATTTAGAACAAATCTTGTTCCTGCGATTAGGGCCTCAAATGAAACCCTACCAAACAGAGCCAATACAGCTGAGCTTTGTAACATTTTCTCTTCTTTTCAGTGGGTTTTGTTTGGTTTTTTGTGTTGGTTTTTTTTTTTTTTTTTCTTCAGGAAGGCATTGCAGCGTGACACCCTTCCTTATCTTAATTCCTGTTTTTTGAAGAGAAAAATAGCTTTAAACCCTCTATAGAGTAAAGTCTGTACATACAAAGTGTATGAGGGCTCAGTGGAATGCGCAGGTTTTGGTACCATTCAACATTTGTAGCTTTTTGTACCATTTAACTGTTGTAGCCTTTTGTACCATTTAACATTTGTCAGGCTGCCATTTATTTTCTGCCACAGGTTTTGGGTACGGTGTCATATTGTTGATGTTGTGAGTTAAATTTCCTAATAATCCCTACGTGGACTTCAGCAGTGAAACCCAGGCTTGGAATCCCTGTGAAACTGTGCTTTGAATTGCCTACACATATACAGTGCACAAAGTATCGCATCAATCATAGTGGTGTCTGTTAAATACCATTATGTGACTTAATTAATGTCTGCCTAGCATTTTCAGATTCATAAGCAGTCAAAAACATTACCATGATGTTCTTAACAGCTGCTAAATTTCTTTTATAAGCCAGAAATAAAACAGAGAGTAAAGGTGGTCAGACGGGTTGGCAATTAATTGGAAAATCACCAAAGAGTACATGGTGAGGAAAGCAATTACTATAAAATGCAGAAATGAGAAAATGCAGCCATTAGGGATATCAGGTATTAAACCTTCAAAGGAATGTAAATATTTAATTTTTTAAAAAAATTATTTTTGTATAATGCATTAGCTTGCAATGAATATGGCACGTAATGCATGTAAAAGTACTCCTTGGTCAGCAAGGGAGGCAGCAAAGTGCCAAACATTAAACGTTACGTGAAAAGCATGTTTATAGTGAGTTGACTGATGAGATGACAGCATGTTTATGTTGTTTTAAATATAAAACAGCATACACTTTTATTTACAGGATCTTCTTTAGAAAGTCATGTCATTTTACAGTCTTGAGTTTGGGTCAACTAAATGGACGTGCCACGAATGGACTTGAGTGACATTACAAGTGACATTACAAGACCAAGTAAAGTAATTAGTAATATTATTACAGATAATTATTAGTAATAAAATTACAGATAATTTTTATTTAAGGTTTGTGATATGTTAAGGCTTGCAATACTCTTAGATGAGGCCTAATGTGATAGCTCTTTTTTTATATAGGCAGATAAAAAGGTTGAAGCAACCTGATCAAGGGCTCTATGTATGATCTCTATAGAATCACAGAATTACAGAATGGTTTGGATTGGAAGGAACCTTAAAGATCATCTGATTCCAACCCCCTGCCATGGGCAGGGACACTTTCCAGAATCCCAGGTTGCTCAGAGCTCACTCCAACCTGGCCTTGAGCACTTCCAGGGATGGGGTAGCCACAGCTTCTCTGGGCAACCCATGCCAGGGCCTCATCACCTCACTGAAAATAATTGTTTTCCTAATATCCAGTCTAAACCTGCTGTCTGTCAGTTTGAAGCCATCCCCTCTTGTCCTGGCACTCCGTGCCCTTATAAGAAGTCTTACCATAAACTTGGGTGATACTCCCATGTATGAGACATGATAAAAGCGTACAAACCAAGCAAACGCTATTACAAATTAAAGAACTCTCACTTCTCATTCCAAATTTAGGAGAAAAAAACTGTATCAGTTTCAAAAGAGCACCAGGCAAATCCCTCATGACAGAGTTGCGTGATCATTGGTAATACACAATGGTGAAATGTTAGCAGTGGTGAAAAATGTCCCAAATGCCGCTGTAATTGATACCCTTTGGCATCACTTTGGAATGAAGAGGCCAGGAGGCTGGGCATTAAAAAGTGGTGGCTGAGCAACTGTGAGTTTTATTTTGTACAATTTGCTAAGAAATATGTATTGTACACAAAGCACTGAATTAGTCAGTAATACTGTGGAAGAGAATGCGGCTCCCAAATAATAACAATGCCTCACATTGTTAAGACACATTTTTCCCTCTACAGAACTTGCAAGCAAAGCAGGTGGGGAGCAGGACAGGAAACAGGCCCAGAATGACCTGCTTGGGCCACACCTGAGAGAGCAAGAGCAACACAGGCTCAGGTCCCCCTGCTCCAGCTTGTCCATCAAATGCTGTGTCATGTTCTTAGCCAACACAGTACTGGGAGGTTTGCTACTATGAGAATACTACACAGTTACAGGCACTTGTAAGTGCCCAGCAGCATTTGGCATCCATTGTGTCTGGTACTTGACCCTGAAAAACTGTCCAGGAGAGTTCTTTGCTTTTGGTTTTTCAGAAACTTGTCATTGACACAAGGGAATTGATATCAAAAGAGGTTTGAAAATGGTTTATTGAAAAATGTAGTTCTCGTCAACCGAACTAGGCAGCTGAATGTAGGAGCAGCTACACTTTTATTAGACTAACATAAAATAAGAATTGTACATAGTTCTGGAGTCCCTCAAAGGTTCCTTCATCAGTTACCATCTTCCATTCTTGTGAAAGGAGCACTGTGATGTCCAAATCATGTACCGACCAAAGTTTCTCTTCCCCCCCAATCTCTTAAAGGTCTCTTTATAGCGAAAATGCTACTGTGTCTCTCCCTCTCTATGAAGAAATTCTGCTACAACTCCATTATGGAAAAGGATCTTAAAAGCAATAGCACTAAGGAGAGCTGTTTGCTCTTGCCAGTTGATTTTGAGAAGGAGGGGTTTACAGATGTGTGTCTGTAGGTACAAACTAAAAAACAAAGCCTGCCGTTGCATCAAAAGCTGGATTTCTATTTGATTCCTTCAAATTTACTCTATATTAAACGTAGTTATGAAAAAATAATGTAAATGACAGGATGGCAGAGAAGGACTTTTCTAAATAAACAAGGCCAATTTCAGAAAAAAAGAGAGTGATGCTCAAGAATGAGTTAAACACACTCGAGATCCTCTTACTAAGAGGAGGAGGTAGTGCTAGAACTTAAGCAAATGTATGTGAAGCAGCATGAGGAGAATGAGAATGTGGAGTAAGGGCAAATGGGACCAGTAAGACAGATAGTAAATGAACGGAGTAGGAACTAAGATACAAGAAGGATGCGGAAGACAAGGTGGATGGCAAGACCCAATAAGTACAACAAGGAGAAAAAATAATAACTTGATCATAGTATCTTCCAGTAAAGAAAAATCTAGGGTTACACTGCCAAGGGACACATTTTGCAAAGAATTGTACTTAAAATTCTGCTCACACAGGTACTTGTGTGATCAGCTTTGCTTGCCCTGTAAGGCTGCATGGGCTAACACTTAAAAAAAGACACCACTACCCTAAATACCACTGCATTTTAATCATGATATGTAATGTAAAAGTGGGTGAAAACTCACAACTTGTTAGTGCTTTGAAATAACAGTAAAAATTTGTCACAAACTGCTAACTTCCTGTTGGGCTTTCGACATGAAAGTGCGTCTGAAGCAGAGTGCTGTGTGTGAAATTGGAACGGGAGCGCTTCGCTGTTTGGTGTCACTGGAGACCTGGATCTCATCTGCGTGGGAATGAGGCGGCGGCTGTGGCACAGCGACAGGTTGTGTGCTGGAAAACAAAGAGAGAATTCTGGCTCGCTGGCCTGGTGTGAAGAATCACTGCCGTGGGGCTGAGCCAAAGGTGTGCGGGGTGTGCAGGGAGAGGGAAACAGGAGCAGAGCGAGAAGCCAGCTGTGAACAGCTCTGCTCGCTTCTGCTACTGAACGAGCTCTTCTAGAAAATGTCAAAGAACATCCTCATCATCTAAAGCCATTTTTAAATGATTACTAATATGGCTCAATTATGCTTTCTTTCCCTGCACCCGTGTGTTTAAAATGTGAAAGAAAATGGTGAGATGACTGCTAAAGATGCCTGATAGTGCATATTTGCTTGGAAGTATATTTTCATATCAAGCAAATGTCAGTGCAAACACCTGCAATCTGTATTGCTTGTAACTGTAAGAAACAAATGTAAGTTGGTTCACCACCACCACTCTCTGAATAAGGCTGCTGCTACTCTGTAGCTATTACTATGTGTATTTTTGCTCTTCAAAATGTGAAGGAAAGCATGCTGATTATTAAAAGCATTGCTCCTTGTTCCCTCAAAAAATGAAGTAAATGCTAATGTATAGTCTTCAGTGAAAACCAAACTGAATTTCAATGGATTTTGAAGGGAATATTCTGTCAAAATTCACTGTTTCTTTACAACTAAGTTGGTTAGCAGTTAATTTCAAAGTGCAGAAGCAGATTGAAACATGATACTGTGAGAAAGACACTGAAATCAGTTTAAAGATTATTGCAGGTACCACAACTTTGTACTTTTTTTTTCCTCTCTCTGTTTCCAGATGAGAACCCTAAGATCAGTTGTGTTAATCAGCAGAAGAGGATAAGGGTCTGTGCTGAGCTTTGACCAGAAGCATATTAAATCTGTATTCATTCCCTTCTCTGTTGGCTGATGCATTTGTGTAGAATCTCTTTGCTCTGTGCCTGAGAAATGTGGAAAAGACACAAGCTGCCCAACCTGCTCCATCCTCTGAGCCTGCAGTGAACAACTGCAGGGCCGCCACAGAGGCATGGGTTTGTCTCCCAGTAATTTCATGTCACAGTTTGTCCCTGTAAATGGAAAACAAAATGGTATTTCTGAGCAGATGACAGGTCTGGTCCTTCAGGCTTTCTGGGCCTGAAGAAATATCTACTCATGTCAATGAAAATCTGCAAAGTGGTTTCTGTGGGGAAGTGATTGAGAAAACAGCCCGTGGGGCACTTGCAGATGCTGTGCTCAACATTTGTACACAAGGTAGGAAAAAATTAGCAGTCAAAAACTGAAAGTTACAATATTTGGTGTGGATATTTTTGTTATCAATTTAAATAATATTCTTTTGATTTCTTCTTCATTTTTGTGTAACAAAAAATAACATTAAATACTTAAAAATGTAATTCCTTCCAAAAGAAAAAAGAAAGATGTATTTATTATTGAACTTACTTGATGTCTTGTTACTGCCAGTCTATTGTATTGCAGGAACTGGAATATAATCAAAGAATTATGCGCTTGTGGATGTAACTTATAAACTTCGGACATTAGTCAGTACCATTTTTGTTCCTGCTCTTGTTGTTCTAACAACTACACAGAATTCCATCCTTGTGGAAGGCACTGAATAATTGCATCAGTCCATCAGGGCGTCCTGCATAGTCCTGGTTTTTGATATAATGAGTCCCACACTTGGCAGAAAGAAACGCCTAACTTAGAAATAACCCTTAAACAATGCGTTTGAGAGCATTTTTATTCAGCTTCAGCATCAGGGCAAGTGCATTGCTTAGGTCAGATTGTGGCCCACCATGTGGCCTGACTTTATTTAAAATAATGAGTATGCCCTCATTCCCTCATTCTATGGGAAACTGTATTGGCTGTGTAACCTCAGAAAAAATCAAATCATTTCAGTCCAAATTTAAACAGATTATCTACTCATCGGAAGTAATGTTTTTATTTTACTCTTTACATAAAGTGTTGGAAATTTCTTTCATTAGCTTGCATAGTCAGGCTTCTGTTAAAACAATAATTGATCCAGACTTCTATATAGTTATAATAAAAAAATTAGTATTATGCTGAGTAGGAGACAGTAATATTCAATTGTGTGTTACAAATCACAAGCTTCTCGTAATTAGCAAGAAATTCCTGATCAATTGCCACAAGCTATAAAAAAGAAAATATAAGAAATCTCGTAACAGAGTTTTTTTACTTGCCAGTGTGATGGGATTAGTTTAAAAATCAGAATGTTTTTAGTAAATTCTTAAAATTATTTTTCTAGAAGTTCATGAGTAAAAGTTAGAGTTTTTAATTAAGAGAAAAATATTTTAATGAGGAATCATGATATTCTAGGCAGTAACGTATGAAGAAATTAAAAAAATACATTTAAGGGATTAATAAATGGGAAGTCAGGGAAATTGTCATCCTACTGAAAACTTTCTGATAGGATCCTAATGTAATTGGTTCTTTGTCCTTCACTGCTTGACACATTATCAATGAGCTTGAAGAAAATATGAAATCATCCAAGATAATTACTGTGGATTACACCAAGACAGATAATGAAGAGACCAGGTCACTGATCCAGACAGCTGAGGTGAATTCCAACAAATACTATATATTTCAATACAGCCAGATTAAAAAAGAAGAAAATCCATACATTTAGGCCCCAAAACAAAGGCAGCACTTGCTGGATAGAGCGAACACGACATGGGTGGGATGCTGGTGGGTGGATGGTGGCAGCTGAGCTGGTGGGGCTGGTGGTGGGCGGTGATGGATCCTGCACACACCCATGGGACAACTGGAAACAGGGACCTGCAGCTCCGGGGCACCGGCCCGGCATGGGGGTCACCTGTGGGCACTGCTGGGAGGGGACATGAGAGCCCTGCCCCAGCCCTGCTGCCTCCTGTGGTGGGACCAGATGGGGCAATGGGGATGGGGATGGGGATGGGATGGGAATGGAATGGGATGGGGATGGGATGGGATGGGATGGGAATGGAATGGGGATGGGAATGGAATGGGGATGGGGATGAGGATGGGGATGGGAATGGAATGGGGATGGGGGATGAGGATGGGGATGGAATGGAATGGGGATGGATGGGATGGGAGGGAAGGGGATGGGATGGGAATGGGATGGGATGGGATGGGATGGGATGGGATGGGATGGGATGGGGATGGGATGGGATGGGATGGGATGGGATGGGATGGGATGGGATGGGATGGGATGGGATGGGATGGGATGGGATGGGATGGGATGGGATGGGATGGGAGGGGATGGGATGGGATGGGATGGGATGGGATGGGATGGGATGGGATGGGATGGGATGGGATGGGATGGGATGGGGTGGGATGGGATGGGATGGGATGGGGACGGGATGGGCATGGGGATGGGGATGGGATGGGATGGGGATGGATGGGGATGGATGGGATGGGATGGGATGGATGGAGGGGAGGGGATGGGATGATGGGATGGGATGGGATGGGATGATGGGATGGGATGGGATGGGATGGGATGGGATGGGATGGGATGGGATGGGATGGGATGGGATGGGATGGGATGGGATGGGATGGGATGGGATGGGATGGGATGGGATGGGATGGGATGGGAGGGGATGGGATGGGATGGGATGGGATGGGATGGGATGGGATGGGATGGGATGGGATGGGATGGGATGGGGATGGGGATGGGATGGGATGGGGATGGGGATGGGATGGGATGGATGGATGGGATGGGATGGGGATGGGGATGGGGATGGGAATGAGGATGGGGATGGGGATGGGGATGGGGATGGGAATGAGGATGGGGATGGGGATGGGGATGGGGATGGGATGGGGATGGGGATGGGGATGGGATGGGATGGGATGGGATGGGATGGGATGGGATGGGATGGGATGGGATGGGATGGGATGGGATGGGATGGGATGGGATGGGATGGGATGGGATGGGATGGGATGGGATGGGGACGGGGCCAGGGATGGGGATGGGGATGGGGATGGGGATGGGGATGGGGATGGGGATGGGGATGGGGCCTGCTTGGTGTCTGCCTGCTCCTGGGAGGAGGAATCCCAAGGTGAGAAGGCGCCTGTGCCTCTGGAAGCTCTGTGCTCCAGGGAAAGGTAAGGGATGTGCTGAGGTCCAGCCTCAGTGCCCAGCTGCTGCCTGAGCCGTGTGCCTTTGAGTGGGAGGTCAATTTTGGTACGGTCTGTCGAGTTGCAGTTTTTGGTGACTATTAATGGTAAAGCTGAAGATTTTGGCCACTGAAATCTTAGTTAGAAGGAAGAGAAGCTAAAAAAAAGTTTTACCGGCTAGAAAACAGGGCTTAAAAGTTGAGGGTTTTCATGCTGTTGGTGAACTTTACAAATCTGTGATTTTGGCTGCTGCTTTTTGATGGTGTTGGCAATTACTGTTTCTGTATGCTGAGCAGGTGGGATTATTCAATATCATCTGTAATGATCCTTGAGCGTAAAAGAAAGTGTGTGATGGTGGAAAATGAAGTGTATGTAATGGTAGGAGAGCTCGGGAAACTGTCATAGGAGGGTTTCATCTAATCCCTCTCTATGTTGTGTGTGTGGATCAAACTGTAGGTTGGATATGTAATTAAGAAGTTTTTATATGGACCCTTCATTGTACAGGGTAATATGACCATGAGTTCATTGCTTCCAGAAGCTGAGAATATGAGCCAAAATCCTGTCCAGATCACAATGGTCATCAAACTCATATTAAATCCAAGGTGTATAGCATTTCAGGCAGGACATGTGGTATTGTCCTGCATGATTAATAAATAAATCACATTCACATGATATATACTCATTTTTACGAATTTTCATTGGGGATCCTTGTCACTCTCCTACAAAATTGATATACTTCTTGTTATTCTTGTATTATGCTCTCCTGACTTCTAATCTATTTAGTTAACACAAAGAAACTAGTTACATAAATTGAGCTTCAAAAATGTATCACAAAATGTTCTTTCCCTTTGGTAAGAATTTGGTAACCAAACAGTCAAATTGAAAGAATAATACAGTTGTTTTTGGGAACAGATCTTTCTGCTGTACATCTCTGTAGGATATAACTCATTAAAATGTTATGTTCCTTTTTGTTTTCCATCACTGTCCCCTCTGTAGCAGAGTGAACCCTCTCTGCATGTGAATTGTAAACCTTGCTTGATGCTGACTGCCCCTGTTTTGTACTTTAAGTGAATATTGTCACTGCAGTCCTTGTGGCATTGTATAAATCTTAAGACACAGTGAAAAGAACAGTATTCATATTGATTCTTGTGGCACTCCTGTACTTGCTGCACTCCTTCAAAACTATTCCCACTTGCAAGTCTCCTTTGATTTGAAATCTGCTTTTATTAATCTACTCCAGTAACTCAGATATTTTATGGTAACTTTGTAGATTTGCTCTTCATAATGGGCTGCCTCTAAAGCTCTGCAAAAGTGTAGATAAACTGTATTACTTCTCTAGTATCTTTCTTGTTAAGTGTTTCTTTTTCCTTAAGTTTCCAAAGTGTCTTTGTTAATATCCTTTATTAGTGACTGAGGCAAGTGAATGATTTGAGAGGAGAGCTTATTGTATTCCAACAACCTTACAGACACTGTAAAGGTAGGGAAACCACAGGGAGGCCTGGGGAAGAGCTTTGTTTGAGCATCTGGACTTCAGCTAGGACAATTCTCCTGCTCAGAGGTTGGTTTGCGTGGAGACAGGAATTACCTGTTAACTGAACAAGCATCTGCATGAAAGGAACCTCTCTGGGAACCACAGAATTTAAACGCTCTCCTGTTGCCTGTTTTGATGCTTGTGCTTTGAGGATGGGCTTTGTTAGTCACCACCTTCTCTACTGATAAGACAAATTAGCCCAGTCCATAATGGATACTTTGTGCTTTCCTTCATTTATAAGCTCTTTTGGTACCCAGATATCCTCAACAGCCTTTACAACTGACCCGTTCTTGTCTTACCACAACAGCTGTGCTTTCAAATGGTCATCATAAATTCACACACTTTTTCTGCCTAATGAGTTAACTGATTTGCATATCTAATGATATTGTAACAGGATACACACCTGTGCTCCTTGATGTCATTCTCATTCCTTGCTGTAGAAAATTACTTAGCAGAAAATGCTGTAGCAAAGCTAATACTGAAAGTATGTGCAAGCAGTAGAATGCCTAGTCAGCTGCAGTTGGTACTGTATCATTTGAAAATATCATTTCTGTTTAAAACTTCAGACTGCTCTGCCTCCTCAGTGATTACTTGGGCTGTATCCTAATCTGAGATATTATCAGCGGTGAGTGAGTCATGCTTTCCTCTTTCCCTTGGCTCATGATGATGAGTGTGTTAAAGATCTTTTGCAGGATAAATTATAATGCTTGGAATTTGTTTTCCTGTCCAGTTATGTAATTTATATTAGTTTTCTGATTGATCAAGTGTCTGCTCTTAAAAGTATGCTAAAAGTTTCCTTATGTTCCTTTTGAACCCCACCAAAGAGCTCCAAGTTAAATCCTGGTAATGGAAACTGATATAGACTTAAACTGAACCAGATGTTGGTGTGAGAGCCAGTGAAACAGGGAACAGTCACTGCTCCCTGTTTCCTTTTTGCTAAATAGTGCCCTGGAGGCTGCAGCATTGGCTGGTTTGTGTCAGGCCAGGGCTGCACTAATGAGCCTTAATTGCCCCAGAATAACCTGGGGCCTGTTGGTCTTGGGCTCTTGTCTGTGCTGTGCCACAGAAATACCTGAACCCAACCCATCTCCTGCTGTCCTGGCTTATGGACTGTTTCTCCTGGAAAACCTTGGAGCTCTTGTGGGCTCCTTGTCTCCAGGCTCACCTCTGGTCCAGTCTCCAGCAGGAAGGTGGAATTTGTGCATGACCTGGACCCAGTCCTGTCTCTGGCCCTGCCTCGTGCTGCTTCTGACTTGTCTGCCTGGACCCTGTGAAAGGTGTCCCTCTCCCAGCTGGGTCCTGTTTCACCCTGTGGGTCTGTGTCCCTTGTCTGGGGAGGCTGCACTTGCCTGGTGCATTTTTACAATTGGAGAAGCCCAACTTCAAACTAGAAGAGAAGTAGGTTTAGGTTAGATATTGTGAATAAATCCTTCCCTGTGAGGGTGGGGAGGCCCTGGCACAGGGTGCCCAGAGCAGCCGTGGCTGCCCCTGGATCCCTGGAAGTGCCCAAGGCCAGGCTGGATGGGGCTTGGAGCAGCCTGGGATAGTGGAAGGTGTCCCTGCCCATGGCAGGGGGTGGAATCAGATAGTCTTGAAGGTCCTTTCCAACCCAGGCCATTCTATGATTCCTTGGCAATCTATTTGTAGCATCGTGTTTGCAATCTTTGAAACATTTCTTCAAAAATATTGTGAAGGTTCTGCCATCATTCAAAAGCTTGTGTTGTACAGATTGCACAAAGGGACTTTGTGGGGGGAAAAAAAAAAGCTAAAAAGAACTCCACTTTGTATTTGAGGGAGAAACTTTTTCTGCCAGTGGAGTTCCCACATCAGCAATACTGCAGAGATGTAATGGGCAAAGCACATGAAATCTGATTAAGGAATGTTTCCCTTAAAGGTAATCTTACAAGCATAAGCAAAATTGACAGTTGCCATCTGTAATCTGGAACTTCTCTAGATTTCATTTGATTTCTCAAAACCTGTGAATTTTGAATAAAGAGAAAATCTCTGCGGTTCACATAATATGTTTAGAGACATGAAATGCCTGGACAAAAAAAGCAAGAAAGGAGAAGTGAAGAAAATCAATCATAATGATATTTCTGCGTGCAAGAGTACCAAGACCTGGTGAAAAATTCTAGCATGGGATGAAGATCTTCTCTCTATCCCTTTTGGACTCTATTTAGGATAAAGAATTTACTTTTGAATAAATTAGTGTGATGAGTGAGAATATTTTCTCTTAAATTCAATAAGAATTAAAGAAATAATTAAATGGAAATAAATACTAAGCTGGAAAATTTGACTCTATTTTCAGTGAAGGAACTCTATTTTAGTGTGTTTGGTTCCTTAACATGAAATTAAACCAACCTTAAACTGTCTGAGCAATGGGAGTCATTTTGTAGAAGATGACCCAGAGAGCTGATTGGTATCTGGGCTGTTTTGCAGCATTTTCATGTGTATTTGTAGCTTGTATTTGTCCTGTGCACTCCTGTTGCAGCCTGGAGCAGCTCAGGGCCCCCTGCTCGTCCTGCAGGGTGAGGGAAGCAGCGGTGCCAGTCCAGCAGTGCTGCTGTGCCGAAGGAATGGGGGAAAAGGGATGTTCCTTGTGCTGTTTCTGAGGTACAAAGTAGCTTAAAGTGGTGTGACAGGAGACAAGAACAAGCTTTTGAAAGCCCTGAAGCAACTGAATGTTTTGTAACAGCAAGGTGGTTGGTTAAAACCCACTGTTCTGTGGAGGATGTGCGAGCTGATAAAGCTTTTCTCCAGAAGTGTGTGTTTTTATCCTGCTTTTAGGGTAGAATCCCTTTATTTGAGTAGTTGGATCTCTGCACAGGAAGAAACAGTGCCCAGTGTGAGAAAGGTAATGGAACTGAAACCTGAAAAAAAAGAGCCACAATGGAAATTCAGTATGTAATGAGTGCAAGACAGATAGATGTAGATTTGTATTCCTTTTTTGCCTTCCTTTTACCCGCTAAATAAGTGATGCTCAGTATTTCAGTCATGGAGATGTTTTTATTCACTCAAACTCCAATAAAACAATTCAGTTCTATTTTCTGAGTTTCTTTCCACAGAAGATGAGGTGGAGGAAGGCTCCAAATGGGCAGAGTGGCCATCCTTTGAGGTTTTGGTCTCGTGTGCATCCCTTCTATCACACGCACTGTGTCTGTGTCTCATCCTTTCTGTTTCCCTGTCACAAAGATAACTGTGGGAGCTCTCGGCAGGTGTTCAGCAGTTAGGGAAAAGTTCAGAAGATTAGGGTTTAAACAAAGAGTGTTTAGATGATTAGGCTACAGCAGAATATTTTAGACAGCACTCACAACAGGGTGCTGCTACAAAGACTGGTACAGTATCAAACTAAGTAACTTTAAAAGGAACAAGATGACTTAAATAGGGATTATTTCTTTTTTAGCTAGCTGTTAGGGGTTTTTGTGTAAAACTACTTGGTGCTTCAGAGTGCCAAGTAAATCTGCATAGCAGAATGTTTGGTGAATCTCAAAATATTTTTGGCTGTTTTCAGAATTACTTTGCAATTACACAGGAAGTAAGCACTATCTCATTGTATATTTCCAGCCTGTTTGCAGTGGATTTTATTTTAGATTTAAGAGGAAGGCAGGGTGATTCTAAACTGGTAGTCATGACGTTCATAAAATTTCTAAAAATTGGTAATGGAATATGTTCTTCATAAGAATTTTTCTGTTTTAGTGCTGTGAGATGACAAGGCCAAATAAATGTGAAATACTTTTTGTTGTGTAGCCTGAAATCCATTTAATTTCATTTTAATGGAATCATCTATGTTGCCATATGGAATCAATCATTTATATTGCTTTCTCCAGGTACTTTCTGGCTCTGTTAAGTCAGGCTGCCTCCTGCACAGAGTTGGGTTGATGAGCAGTGTGTTCCTGTGCCCTGAAGTAGCCAAAGTATCAAATGTAGTCTATTCTCACATCAATTTGGTTGAGTTAAAAATTTTACCAGGAGAGCAGCATCCCTTAGTGGAATGTGAAGGGCCACCATTTAGACTTTGTGAATCAGTGACATATAGAAAATAAAATTTAAAGGAAAAAAACCAACCACAACAAATGGACCCCCCCCCCACTATTAAATTTCTGATTATTTAAGTCAAAAAAGAAAACACTTATCATTACAGTCTGTTTTCAACACACTTGAGGAAAGATTGAAGTGCTTATTGCTACAGCTTTGATGGATTTCAGTTTTGACATTACTACCTGCTGACCCTCATTTTAATACCAGCAATGTAAACTTTTAATCAAGGCTGTGCTCAGGACAAACACGAACTCCAGCCACCAGGAGCATGATTGGTTTGCTATAGAGAGAGTAGCAGTCAGAGGCTGCATTGGTTACAGCTGTTGTACATTCCATGTAATGAATGTGCATTTGGGAAGCGCCACATTCGTGGTGCAGAGGAATATTTGACTCTTTTTGAGGATTTCTGAGCTTTTTTCTCCCTTGTTACTGTACAGTTGTGTGTAATATTCTCCATATAAATGGTCTGTTGTGTTTGTGATACTGCAGATGCCATGTGTGCTTCTATAGATCGGCCTCCTCCTCAGAGCTTGAAATTACCTTTGAAAAAAATCATCATCTCGTGTTTATTTTGATTCTTCCACCTATTGGTTTGCTCTGCTCTCAAGCTCTTAGTTGAGAAGAGTTTGTGTGTAGTCTTTGCAGGTTTATGTTCTCTGTTCTATTTAGATGTTGGCTAAATCTCTTAGGCTCTTCAGTCCCCTCTTTGAGCCCAAAGGATTCCAGTGCATCACTCATGTTTGACAGAAAATTCCAGTATCTTAGAGCAGTTTTAAAAGACTAGGTGAGCTATGTGCTGCAGTGTTAGTCCACAGAAGTAACAAGATTCCTTCATTTGGGAGTTGACTATGATTTAGGCAACTCTGGCTGATGTTGTGCATGGGATTAATTAATAAGTCATTTGTATATCTGTCTGCAAACAATTTACAGAACCAGTTGGCCAAATCCGAGACAGAGAGCTTTGCTTCATCTGCAAGGAGGGTCAGTTCCAGGGAAGTCACAGAGTGCAGGAAAAGTCTGTGTGAGGAAGAAGGATCCTTCGTGCTTTACTGACTCTGTCCAAGCCCAGTGATCCTACTGAGAGATTAAGGCAAAATTTAATGTCTTTAGTGCACTACAGACAAGATCTGAGGTATAGCAGATACCTGGTCTTTTACCTTTGCACAGCAAGAGAAATTAGACTTAGAGCTTGTGTGTGGTTGGATGAAATTCTAGACCAGAATATGTTTAAGCATGCATGAGGCCCAAGGACTGCTACACCTGAGATCTTGTGTGCTCATTAATTTTCACAGTAGTTTAAAAAGTAGTCCTTGTCCCAAAAAGGTGCCAAGAATGTGCTTTGTTTCAGGGAAAGAGAGAGCACCACAGTCCTTTTGGGACAAGTGTAGGATTAGAGGCAAGGGGATTAGTAGTGGACCAAGAGAAAAAGCCAACATTACAAACCCTTCTGACTTTTATTTTTGAAGTCTAGCACAGCTAATAGCTGTTGGATTGCAGCTCTGGATTTACGGACTGCTGTCTTGACTTCCAGTGTGACTGGGAATGGCGAGATGGAAAGCTGCATCTATCTTCACTTGAGTAGGAATGAGTTAAACAGGTGCATATATTCCAAGTGTTAATAAAACTGGCTTGCATAATTTATTTCTTTCTCTTTTAATTTCCAGCCAAACTATTTCCAATGTAAGGTTTTTTATTCCTGCTTGGCCTATCTTTTTCATTGTTTGCTTACCTTCTTTGTTTCACTTCTTGGTTTATATTAATTGGGTGAATTGAAATTTTATTCAAGAGAGAAAGTATCTGAGTACTTTATGTTATTTTCCCCATTTTTCCATGCCCCTTAAAAAAATGCCCCAAAAAGCCCAAGATTTCTTAAATGGAATGAAAGGCATCTTTATTCTGTAATGGTAAAAGGAAAATTCCTTTCTGTTTCAGCAGGATAAGAAACCTTTATCATATCTTTTAAAATGGTTTAAAGTGGAGGATTTTTGTCAGCTGTCAGCTTGAAAGGTCATGTTTTAGGCAGTCAGTCCTAAGCCCCTTGGATAATGTTTACAGCACTCTCAAATGACTTAAAATGGACTAAATTGTTTTCAGCCGACAGTAGTAAAGGTCATGGAGGAAATCTGTTTAGTCAGCCTTGCCTGCTTCCTAAGTACACACAGTAAAAATGTGCCATAAACTGCAGCAAGACAGAAGTTTTAACTTTAAAAGACACTGGAGGCTGAGGGAATGGAATGTACCTCTTGTGGGTAGGAATTGCTTGGCAGAGAATTCGCTAAGCAGGGGTTGCTACGGCAAACTTTTGTCCAATCCCCGCTAGATTCTACCTTTTCCTTTTGTTGTCTCCTTTCACATTACAGTCCATTACTTGAAGAATTTGTGGATTTAGGGGCATTTTCTAGTCTCAGTGTGGGTGCTCATAACTTCCAGACACTCTAATGAGAGACAGACATGCTCTAAAGGCAGTGGGAGGGCGGAGCAGACAAAAAAAGATTTTACCTCAGTGTTGAATTTCCTGAAACTCCTTTTCAGCCCTTGTTTGCCCCCAGAATGTGGATCTGTTCCCCTCTCTGTAAATGTAATTTTGTTGATTACAGAGACAGTTTGTGCTGCATAAGGTATTGTCAAATATAATGATCAAGTGGCCTTATTAGAGAATCAAAATAAATTACCTGTTTGTCAAGGATCCGGTTTCTAATGGCATTTGCTGATGGTTTCTTCTCATTGTTCTTGTCCAACCTTCCCAGAAATGTGGTCTCTAAATTGTAAAAATGCATAGCAATTAGTTTGTCCTTCAGTACTTCATAGTTTATACAAATACTATTTTACTTCTGTAAGTGCTAGAAACCCCAAGGTAGCAGGACTTTTACACTGGAAGTCTCTGAGGGAAGACACAGCCAGCCTGGTTTTCAACACTTAAGTGCCCCAGGTAATTTAAGTTGTTGTAAGGTTTTTGCCAAGAGTGGATGAGATCTAATTTGAGGAAAGTAAGTGAAAGGATTGTCTGCCTCCCTCAGACATTGTGCTGTGTTCTTTGAAGTGATGAAGAGTGACCAGCAAGGAGGGCAGTTCCTTAATGATGCTTTTGCAGATGCAGTAACAGAATAGAAGAGCTGAAGTCTGTGTTTGAAATGTGCAAAGTGCTTGCACAATATACAATTACAGAAAACACTGTGTTCCATTAGCCTAATTCCATTATTCCCAACTAAGTGGTTAATCCAGGGAATATAGGTGGTACAGCATTATGGAAAGCTTGTCTGCGTTTCACGTTGTGCCTTTGTGCTGTGTGGAGTCTTTCTGCAGAATCAGATGGACGCTGATTAAGGTTCTGTGATAAAATGCCAAGGAAATAGCCTGTATTTAGCTGGCTATGTTTTCATTGTTGAACAAATGCTGATTTGAATGTGTAAATAGTGTTTGCTCTAGAAATGCCAAGTGATTCCCAGTTTCATGTAGCTGTGGGAAGTGCCCCTCTTTTACATGAGCTGAAGGAAAGTTTTTTCATCTGGCACTTAAGCACAGCCTTGGAACTTCTACACTTTATATCTAAAATTATGCATTTAAAGGTATGTGGGGTCACTTTATTGCACTTCACAGACTTAATTTTTAAGTGACATCCTAACTACAGAAAACAATGGATTTGTGTACTTCAGTATGTCAGGGGGTATTAGAAGGTAAAAGTGTCTGCGAGCATTTAAATATTGATTTTGAAATTTTAGTTGAAATACAACTTTGTACTTTACAAAGCTTCTAAATGTCTGAAATGAATGCCTTCTGCCCTTAAGTAACAATCAAAAGTGAGAAATGAAGTTATTTGGGGTGGTGGAAGGCAACCTCATTTAGTTCTGTGGCACAGGACTGGTGTTTAGTAGGGTTTTCAGGGTTTTGGGTTCGGGTGGTTGGTTGGTTTGTTTGAGGTGATTCAGTGTGATTTGAGCCATTTGTCAGCTATAAATCAGGCTAAACTGAGTGGAGCACTTTGCTTTTCCACCTCTGTCTCTCACCTTCCTTCTTCCCTAGCAGTTTATCACCATGGCCAGGAAGAGCTCAGCTAAGAGGGCAGGAAGACCTTGTTCTTCTGTCATGTTTTCATCCCCAGATATTAGCGTGTCACTCAGATGGATATGGATTGTTTTGCTGCATGTCACACATGACAGACTGAAGGACAACAAAAACAAACTCCTCCAAGTCTATACAGAAAACAAGTTTCACAAAGTCTGTATGACCAGACAGGATTAACTCTTGAGTGGTTCAGCTGTTCAGAAACTACAATCTGTGTGCACGTGTGTGCCATTAAATCATTGTTCTGGGGTTGCTGAGCTCCTGAGAGAGGCTGCTGGGCACCCAAGGCTTGTTGGGAGAGAGCAGAACTGCAGAGTGTAACTAAATTAGTAGATTTTCATGGCAAAATGGCATGTCAGATAATTACACATATTGCAGAAAGCATGAATTAATTGAAAGTAGAAGTTAAAAAGGTTAGAGAGGAAGGTGGCCTATTAGAGCCATTTTTATTGATTTACTAATTTTAAACTTCCCTTGGCTTTGGTATAAAAGACTGCTGTTGAGTTTCTTTGCCATGTAATTTTCTGAACACAGGGTTAGAAAATCAGTCTGTCTCTCTGCAAAAGTTACCAATTACTACCATTTTTAAATTTGGTTTAGTAATTTTAGCTTTATAATACTCAGTCTTTTTAAGTTTAGTTTACATACGATTTTCTCCCTGTCCCCTGAGTGCGTGTGTGTGAGTGTGAGGGAAGCTCAGGCAGAGCTGTGTGTTCTCCTGCCCTCCTGCCTTGTGCTGGAAGTGTGGAGCTGGCAGTGCAGACA
Organism: Monarcha castaneiventris obscurior; assembly: GCA_026261815.1. NCBI lineage: Eukaryota > Metazoa > Chordata > Aves > Passeriformes > Monarchidae > Monarcha > Monarcha castaneiventris. The sequence continues at coordinate 2,968,001 of JAMPIT010000550.1, forward strand.
TTCCCACTCGCCAGTGGAACTGCAGCTCCCCTGGCAGGAGGAGGAACGATGAGCTGGGTGTCTCACTCTGGCTTTAGCACTTCAGAAGAGCAGCACTGCTTAGCTGAAGTGTGCATGTAACTCTGAATGGTTCTGTTACTGGGATTAAAATTACCTCGGGCAATCAAGTGTCCTTTTTACATCTGCATTTGTGTTGATCTTTTTGTGGTATCAAAAACCTTTTTAATGCCATCTAAAATTCCTCCTCTCCCGAAAAACCAAGGAGTATCTTAATGAAGACAGAAATATTAGTACATTATTAATTTGATTTACTGATGGTCTGACTGACCTGTGCATGGATCCAGGGGTGCAGAGGTGCGAATTCTGCTTTACAAAGCAGCCTTGTTGTTCTGGCCTTTTCTGCTCAGATGTAATTTAAAACGGAAGCTATTAAATGTGCTGAGGTAAAATGCAAGCTCTGCTGGCAAATTGAAGAGATAGATATTGACTAGGTGTTGTGTCACTAGAACCAGACATTCAGGCTCCCCGAAGTTTTAATTTTTGATTTAATTTTTTGATAATGTGTCACAGTTGTAACAGTGGGTCTGAGGCAAGGAAAAATGACAAGCAGAGCCATTAGGGAGTCTGTTCCTACTTTCTGTTGCTCTCACCCCACCTGAATCCTGGTTTTCCCCAAGCAGTAAAAGTGTGTGATAGAACCATTATCTGACATTAGGACAGGGACTCAGACAAAATTAAATGAAAGATCGCTTGAAAGCTTAAATTGTATGACTAATTAACAGACACATATTTTGAATGTAAAAATACATGGCTCCAGCTTTTAGCAGCTGACGAATTTACATGGTAGTGGGCAATGGCTTCCAACCCAAATGGTGAGAGGTCTGGAAGCAGTTTGGCCCTAACTAATCAAGCCCATGATTTTGATGCTCTGTTAAATACTTAAAATATCAGCAGTTCTTTTTCAGAGAGGTGCTTGTGTGTGAGTGGGAAATGCACTTGGAGGTGACAGCTTGGGCAGTTGTGATTGTTATGCTGATAAGGTGTTCTTAGAATAAACAAAATATGAGGAACCATAATCTTAATGGCTTTCAATAGCACTCAGACTGCTTTAAGTATAAAACACCTTTGTAAACAGGATTTAGGTTAAGTCAGTTTAGACACATCATTATTATTTCATAGTCATCTTTGTTATATCCATATATATATATATTTATTTCTTGTAAATCCTGGAGTATCTTACTCGTCTGAAAAAAAAGAAACATATGAGGGGGAAAGAAAATCATGTTACTTGTGAAAAATTATTGCTGATTTACCTTTATTACAATGTGTTTTTTGTAAAAACTGAAAGTGATGGAAAAACTTGCTAAAGTTAAACACTGAAGGCCTGAAAAATAAAACATAGAAGATAAATACATGGGAGATAAAACTGTGAGGCAAGGATGGGGGATGAAAAGGCTGGAAATAGTAGTACAGATAGCCAGAGCTGGTGTCAGCTTGACACAAACTGAATAAATCTGCAGACATTTGTGGTGTAAAGAGAATGGGCAGTAAATGGTTCAGCTGGGTTGAGAGAGATTATTTACTTAAACTGTGCTGTCTCCTTGTGGTCCCATGAGAGCCATGTGAGGCTATTTCTACAAATGAATCAGTATTTAGAGGGGTTTATTGCTTCTCTTTTTCCAAGTATCCATAAAGAAATACTGAGCTATTCCTAGTGGAATTAGGGTCATGATGAAAATGGAAGTGCCCATTTCTGGAAACCCAGACAATACCTACAAAGTAAAAGTGCATTTGTGCTGGTCCTTTAAAAAAAGAAATAAATAAATCGGGAATTATCTTCTCTAAAGTTATGAAAGTGAAGCCCTCCTAGAGGAAGTATTTGAGAGCAGAAGTGGAATTAATATTTAATATTACTGATGTATGTCTTGGAGCTGATATTCTCTGATGCATTTCACCTCTGCTTTCTCCACAATGAGGTGTCACTTAAGGAATAGCTCTGTAAGGGCCTCAGGATCAGGTTAGAGCCATCTATAGCAACTGGACAAATAAAGTAATAGTAATTAGTCCAGGAAAAAGATGGCTTTGGGTAAACAGATTCACATCAAATGTGGTTCAGAAACTTTAATTGGATTTCTGTGGCTTTGCCCTAATGACAGAAAAGCTGTTTGCTGCTATCAGGGGAACATAAAATATCTTTGCAGTGCTGTCCGAGCGGGTTATTTTGCCCTCACTCTGATTCCTATTCCACATGTTAGCATACCTGAGCACTAATTGTTTGGTTATTCATTAGCAGCAATGAGCCCGACATTCATTGACCAGACTTGAATCGAAAGGGACTGGGCAGACATTTTAACAAGCAGTCCTAAACAAATTTCCTAGTCTCCCTGGCACAATGAATATTTATGTGGTTTTTACCAAGTAGCACAATTTTTCTCAGAAGAACTGAAGGTAACCCACCTCAGAAAGCTTTAAGCTGGGTGACTGCTTTGAAAGGTGGCAGACTTTAGTTAATTAATTTTTGACACTAATTGGGTAAACTAGACTGGTAATGTTTAAACTGTGTAAAAAAAAAAGTACCCAAATGGAAACAGCACTTCAGGCTTCCTTTGAAGGCCCTTGTTTAGAAGGTTGCCTGGTATTTTCTCCTTATTTCAGAGATTTCTTTTTATTTATACAAAATATGACTATTGCAGTAGAAAGATTAAAGAGACTTTTCTGTGACAAAACAGATTCTCCAGAAAATGAAATGAACCTGTGGTGACTTATGGACTTCATCTGAAAATGAACAAGGTTCACCTAAATCTTGCTTTTGTGTTTAGTTGGATGCAGTAATAGTAGTATACATATGTTCTCAAATATACATAAAACTATAGAGTGTCTTACGACTATCTACTGACTTCTAAAACTCCTTTGAATGGATCTTAATGACATACAAATGTCTAGGTGGGATCAAGGTGTTCCAGTGTAAAACACTGTAGCAGAATATCTGTTATAAAACATGGCTAATTTTAATTTAAAATTGTCAAATTTTTAGCTTATATTTGAAATCTATTCATCTTTTTACCTTCTACTTTACTTTCTTGAATTGTTTTTGCACTTCTTATTCCACAGAGATATAAAAGTAAATGGTGTGTCTTTTTTTTTTTTTTTTTTTTTTTTACTAAAAATGCATTTATTCTTAAGCAGAAAAGAGCATAAAGAAAAGCAGAAATAGTGTTTGGTGTTGCTGCCATCTTTCCAGCTTCCCTGGACATGTCTGTGTTTCAGTGAAAGAAGTTTCTTGTTCTGTGTCCATTTGGAATAGCTTTTTCAGTTTTCTGGATTGAATTTTAATGAGGGGAAAATAACCTAAAATGGGCTTTTTGGATAAAAAACAAACCAGCAAACCACAATGGGTGTTCTTTGAGCCTATCTTTGTAAAAGCTAGTTTTATTGTTGTAGAAGTTAGGGAATAGAGATGTTATTTCCATCAGTTTTAGTGGGAAATAAAATGGATTCGCATTCCAGGATCAGTTGGGTGCTTTAGAAGGTCTCCCTGGGTGGGCTGCTGCCTCCTCCTGGTTTTTAATCTCCCTCTCTCTCCTGAAGTCTGCCTTCCCCTGAGTGGTCTGTCTGACCTTTCTGCTCTACCTGTCATAACTAATTACAATATCATCCATCTGCAGCGTGGAAAAATAAATTCCAGCAGCCAATAAATGCTGGGGAATGTGGGGGAGAGCCCATTGTCTCCTTGGGTAGGTGCAGCTGACCCGCTCCTTTTGTGGCTGTGCACAACTGGATGAGTTTCTGCCTTCCCTTTCCAAGAGGTGGCCAGGGGAATAGGACAGAGAACACTTTCTGTTCTGCTCAGTGCAGATTGCTCCAGGATCTCGGGCAGTCTTAAGTTGTGCCAAGGAAAATCTAGGTTGGATATTAGAAAAAAGTTTTTTTACAGAAAGAGTGATAAAATATTGGAATGGTTTACCCGGGGAGGTGGTGGAATCTCCATCCCTGGATGTGTTTAAAAAGAGATTTGATGTGGCACTCGGTGCCATGGTTTAGTTTAGGTGAGGTGTTGGGACATGGGTTGGACTCAATGATCTTGAAGGTCTCTTCCAACCTGGTGATTCTGTGATTCTGTGGTTCTGTGATTCAGTCCAGCAGATTTTGGTTGGCTTGTGCAGCTGAGATGCTTCATTTGGGATGGGAGGGAGGGGGTTACAGCAGTTCCTGGAAATGGAAATAAGGAATTTTTTTTCCTTTTCTTTCTGTAACCTTCCATTTCCAGCTTTAGTTTCACTGCGGAGGATCTTGTTTTAAAGTTATTCTGGGAGATGAGACTGTCCAAGGAGCTGATAATAGGGAGTTTTACATCTAAAAGAACTTTAGGGGGAAAAGGGATCTGGAACTCATATTGACACCTCCAACTTGGCTTTACACATGAGCTAAACAAGAACTGCAACCATGGATTGCTGTTTCCATTCCATAAGGAATGTGCTTCTAGAGAAACTGTTTATAGTTGCTGCTGTTCTATTGGAGGGAGACTGCCCTAAAATACTGTGATGTGTGTCAGCATGGAAATAATAATAATAATAATAATAATAATAATAATAATAATAATAATAATAATAATAATAATAGTAATAGTTGTATAGGAGTTCTGTTTCTACAATTCTTACACACTTACAAGCTTTTACTTGGGCTTAGTGTGTTTGTTTCTTGTTTTCTTAGCAGTACAAACACTTGGAAAATGACAACTGTGGCATATATTGAATGTATCATGGTTAATTAACAAAGTCTTAAACTTTGTCATAGCTGAATAAATGATTGAAACGAGTTCCAAATTGTGTTAGGTAACTTTTGGCTAGCTTGCTTTTTAATTTGTAAACTGTCACTGCAAACATATTAATTGTTGCATGTTAAACAATCTCTGCTTCTGCCTTTCTGGGAGATAATTTGTTATTCTTGTCAGCAGTTAACAATAGCTTTTTTGATTAGAGGTTCTGGTGACAGGCTGGTACTCTGATATCCTTCCCAGGCTGAGTGTAACTCCCACTATCAGGACTGTGGTGCAGGTGCAAATTCCCCAATTCCTTTTCAGGAACATTTGCCGGTAATTCAAAACTTGGTTGAATATTCTTGCCAATAAGTGAAGTGTTAGAAAGTCAGCAAGGCGTATGCAATGCTGTGAACACACTTGGGCCCTGAAACACCCAATTGTGTGATACAGAATGCATGATTAATATAACTGCAAGGAAGGGACTCAGTCTGTCAAACCTCACTGCCAATTGCATTGATGACAACCTGGTGCCTTTTTGCAGAGCAGCTTCCCTTACATAACACTGCAGGCATTTGCTGTCTGGGAAGTACAAAAACTTGATAACAGAACAGCTTTTAAACAAAGCAGACCCTGAAGGTTTTGGTTTACTTTGCTAATAGTTTGTCTAATGGGAATTTTTGAATTATTATTTTATTCTTTTACTAAAGAAAACCTGTGAGATATATCATTCAAGTTGGAAATCTCATCTTTCCTCTGTAGGAGTCCTGACATCCTCTACCTGAGAAGAGTGATCTTGGAGAACTCAGCACCAGTCTATTCCTTCTGTTTCACTTTGTCCTAATATTAGGTGTTCCTTGGAAGGGAAGACTGAGCTGAAAGACCATTTTGCTGTGTCAGAGTACAGGTTGTATTTTAGAGCAGTAAATATTGTTTTCATGGAACTCAAACCTAGAGTGTTTAAACGTTTCCCCTGGTAGTATTGGGTTCTTAGCTATTTCTGTACACTAGTTATGAGACTATCACTGACTGGAAAATTTTGTTTCTGGTAGTCTTTGCTAATGGGATCAACTTAAAATTCTGGATAGTGTGTCAGCAGGAGCAGATTTCTACTCTTGGTTTTATGTTACTGATGGTTGTTTTGGAAAGTACATATTTAACCTATACAAAGATGAGCACTTGCAATGTTGTTTTGAATCAATCAAAAAGGAAGGTTCAGTTCATGGAAACACTGTGCACCAAGGGAAAGACAAAGCTCTGCTTTATTTAATGTGTGGAATCCAGGAACTTGGTCTCTGCGTGTGTTTAGAGGGTCAGAAAATTCCGTGCCTTCAAGTGCTATCTGTAGAAATACAGGCAGTGGTTCCTGGTGCAATTCTGAATTCAGAATAGGCCATGGAAAGTTAACGTTGTCAGTGTTCATGAAAAGGAGAGAGTGATTCTTGTAGGCTGTGAAAAACACCCTCAAGTAGAGCAGCCAGGTGAAGCCACAAATCAAGGGCAGAACATTGTGCTGTGATGGATGATTCTAGAGACAGCAGCAAGAAATTCTGGGCTCTAATAACCATGTTAAGGAGAAGGAAATACACACAGAGCCATGTTCTCAGGGAATAAGGAATATTTTGGTCTGGGAGGGTGCTGTGGCTCGCAAAAGGCTCTCTTGAGAGAGGTCGCTTTGCACAGGGGTAGCAGCATAACTATGAACAGGATCAGGTTTTTGTTCTGGCCAAGCCCCAAACTGGAGCCTCTGTAAAAGCACTTTAATGGGAATCCAGGCCTCTGGCTGGTGACTCAAACTGTTCAAGCCCCAGCTTTGGCATGGAACTATAAATTACAATTGTTATGGTACCTTGAAACAGAACTTGTCAAGACAGGTAATTGGGCAGAGGAAATCTGCACTGCACTGCTGAGGGCTGGAATAATTAGCCCACAGACAGGGTAAGAGCAATGAGATGTTTTGAGCTGGACATGTAAGTAAAAAGCAAAGGAAGTCGTTTGGTAAATACTAGCATCAAATACTGGAAATAAACCAGGAGGATGGAGAGGTGCAGGAGGAAGTGGGCAATGTCCAGTTGCTTCAGTCTGGGGGCTGGCAGGCTGTAGGGCAGGCAAGGCAGTTCAGCTGCTCAGCACAAGGAAAAATGTCATCATAAACATTGTAAAAACAGTATTAAAAAAAAAAGGCAAACAAAGATTATCATAAATGCAACATTTGGGCTTTTCCCACCATCTTTTCTTCTGAGCTGGTAATATTTTGTGTTAATATTTGTTAACTAACCAATTTTTGCTGGAATTGTGGCTTTCTTGCAGGTATCTCAAGGTTGAACAAGTTCTTTAGGCTAAGAAATTTTTTTCCCCACAGATTTAATAATCACTTGTGTTGCCCCTCTCCTCCCAGGAGGAGTTCAACACTGGTACTATTATGTTCCTTTTGTTTGTATTTAGTTTTATATCCATAAATTATCAAATGTAAGGAAAGAAATCCCAAAACAGCAGTAGATGTTCATCTCTAATGTTAATTGCTTCATTTTCCTAAAGTAATTTGAAGAGTCTACCCTAAGTAGTAGAAGCAAAAAATGCATTTTACATACCAACACTTTGAGCAGGCTAATGGTGGTACTTGTAAAAATAGCAGCAGCAGTCCATTCAAAACTGCTAAAAATATCACATGGCTATTAAAGCTTAATTGGGGAGCACAAGGGGACTAAAATAACAAAGTAAAGGTCTGGCCTTGCTCCTGCCCTTGTGTGTGTGTGAATTGTAATGGGTTTGGCAAAAGTCATCGTTGCTGTAGCAGTGCATCTTTTATCAGCCTCTATTTCTCATTCTGCACTAATGTTACCAATTCTGTAACACGTGGCATATTTTTCTGAGACTTGAGTGCTTCCACTGCTCTTGCAGCCATGATGGTTCAGTGTATCCCTATCAACTTCAGACTTTTTTATGTAATAACTTTGAGTGTCATCTTTGAATACTTCTCTCAGCAGCTGCATACTGGGAAAATTAAAACCAAACAAGTTCCCTAATTCTCTTTATCGTCATGCTTGTTCCTGAGGTTCTGTTCTGGTGCTGTGGGCCACATGCTCTGGCTGCAGACACCTTCATACTGTGCTGCCTTAAACTGAGACTTAGGGGTGCTGATTTTAGCAATGGTCATTAAAAATGGTAACGTTTTCTAAGCACAAGCACCTCTTCATAGGAAAGAAATACAGATTGTCTGTTTTGAAATATCATATAGCTACAGGTAATGGTCAAAGGTGCTTGAATCCTGGATGTTGTTTTAGCTGTGGTGTGACCCTCCCCTGTCTAGATTTGTCAGAGTTGATCTTTGTACAGCATCTGGAAATGTTCCTCTTGCTGAGGAGTACCCATAATTATTTAGAACAGTCTTTGCTTTGTGACTTGTAAAGCAAAGTCCATATTTGAGGACTCTCAAACTTCTCAATGGTTTGGGCTGTAAAAAGTTGCTGAGTTCCTACAATGCTGAGTCAGCAATTTGATGTTAATTGCAAGGCTGGTAGCAGGTGTTTTATAAATATCTTTTAATGCTAATGATTTCCCAAAATGATAAGTTTTTCAGGATCAATGAAGCTGTTAAGGGTTATGAGAGTGGCAGATTGCCCCAGAGCTGAGCAGAGATGAGAACAAGTACCTTAACCATTTATTCAGTTTCAGAAAGGTGAAAGGACAGTTGCTTTGGCTGGGTAAAGGATAAGAAGCCCCAGCAGTTTCTTTCCCCTGCTGGTAATTAATAAAGCCTGTCACTTCCATCCTTACCTTTGTTCCATACCCTGCACAGCAAGCCCTTCACTCTTTTACTGTGGTTAATTATTCTCAAAATATCTCAAGTTCTATTTCTCTTCTGTAACTCACAAGAGCTGTAACACCCCCACACCACAAACCCAGTTCTTTCACACAGTGGACCTTTAATTTGAGTACTTATCACTGATGTGGCAGCATCTCTTTAACCATTACTGCTGTGGTTCCAAATGTCTTGATTGAATTCTTTACTGGCTGTAGTGGTTGCTGGCTGTACAATTCTATAGCTGATACTCAGCTGTTGCTTTAACTTGGAAAAAGAGGCCTTGGTGGAAATTTTCCACTGGGAGGTTGATTCTGGAGGTTGACTTTGACCTCACTGTTCAGAAACTCCTAAAATGGAACTTAGGATGGATGTTAGCAAACTTACTGAAAGTATTCACAGTTTTTAACCTCGTGGTCACTGTTTATCATCAATTTTCAGAGTAGCTTGGCATCAGCTGTACAATGGTCTTCTCAGGGTAGAAATGGAATATATTGTTTATCGACTGCCTCGTTTGACTATCATGTCATTTGAGCTTTGCAAGGAGATGCTGTGTGTAATTCCATTGTAGTTTTGACAAGAGTAGATGCAAGCTGTGATTATTTTCCCTCTTGAAAATCTAATGTGAAGCATAAGCATCCCTGATAATGTTATTTTACAGTAGTATAATATAAAAGGAAAAACCACAACTTGCCACAGGCAATAGGAAATCAGCACTACTTTTGAGAAGGAAAGGTGGTCATTAGTTTTAACCATAACAAGCAAATGATGGAAGGGGGAGCAGGAAAACAGGATTACACTACATTTAGATAAATAGATATTTAATTTAGATTAAGGCATTTCTGTGAAGGCAGAATTGTAATGGATTTTGCAGGCTAAGCCAGTAAAATTATTTCTTAAAATATTTTCTAGGAAACTTTAATTATAAAATGACTTTTGTAAGTAATTTTCTGTGCAAGAGTGCCCTATAAATGTGCCCTGTGTGTTTACTCTAGCACTAAAAACCAAGAGAATGTTTAAATTTTCTCAGACTCCTTTTTAGAACCAGAATGGATTGGCATTGTGTGACTTTATTTGAGCTTTCATAAAACATCTGGGAAAAATGGGATTGCTGGGAGATTGATTTACATTGTTCCAACTCTTGCACTTCTGTGTTTCTTTGAGTTGATGGCAATTTGCTGCTAACAGTTCCATTGTGATCTGAGCACGGCTGTAATGTAAACTGTCACCAGCGACATTTCTGTGCCCTGACAGCTTTTTTCTAGTGTGTGGGTAATTGTAAATTAGGCTAATAGACTTTTTAGCTGGAATGAAGAGACCTCTCGTTCACCTTGTTGTTGAATGTGTGCTAAATAGATGTGTACAGCAATTACTCATTTTGTTTAAATATGTAATATTTTACCCTCAGTGTTGCACTTGTCACTGTCAATAAGTAATTATGTAACTTTAGATTACGGAGTGTCATGTTGCCTCTTTTTCTTTTTTTTTTTTTTTTGGTTCCTAGTGTTTCCTTAAGCGAAATCTTATCAAACCTCCTGTACAGTGACTCCTGCAACCTTCCTGTGAAGGCATGTTTCATTTCTAATGCATTAGTCAGCATAATTCACTGTGTAGGTCTGTAACTATGCTATGTTTTACAAAAGCAAGTAATTTGTGATTGCATTGGCTGTTTTCTGCTTGCTGCTTCTGTGAGAGCCTTACCTTCAGCCTCAGATGCTGTAGCATTAGCAAGAGGCATTAACAAATGACATGATCACCTCAGTAAAGAAAGACAATGATCTCTGCTGGGGTTTCTAACACATCCCTAACCCTTAAATCTAGAAAAAACCCCAAAGTGTGCAATTGTTAAAAATGTGTCTGGATTTTGTAGGTGTAGCTGCAAGTCTGTCATTTGTCAGATGTTTTGGTCCGTGGTTTTACAACTGAGAGAGTGGTGGTGGTGAGAAGAGGGTAAATATCAGATGTTCCTGTGTGCAGGTCACAAGATGCTGCTGGTCCTGCAGAGTTGTGTGGTTTGTCTTGGGAAATGAGTGGAATTTGCACGAACAGCTTGAAGGGATTCAGTAGTTCCCTTCCCACAGGGGTCCAACCTGAACAAATTTTCTGAAAGAGTTAGTTGAGCCACTACTGTAAAACAGTCCTTTAACACCAGATGAGATGCAGAAACCTTGAATATCTTCCAGGCTTTACTATTGAGAATGGTTTGTAAAGATGAAATATCTTCTAAATGTCCATCATAAATTATCATAATAGACTTGTAGAAAGAAGAAGAAGAAAATCGGTGCCAAGCAGTCTTGAATGCTGTACTACCAATGCACTTAAGCCATTTCTCCTAGGAAATAGGAGCTGTGTAGTAGAAAGCATGTTTCCAGAGTAATCTAAGTGACTGCATTATTTCAGCACGATGGGATGCTCTCAGACAATCAAGAATACTTTTTTGCACAGTCAGTCCAGGGAATGGAAAGCAGATGCATTATCTGGTTCCTGTTGATGGGAACCAGGAGGGGAATAATCAGCCAAGAGTTATCCAGGAAGCAAATGGAAGATACACAGATAAGGAGGGAGAAGACAGCACTGTTTGCCCCTCCTGTTTGTGCTCTTTGCAGTCTGAGCTGCTGAGATGGTTCCTGATGAATAGTGGTGCTATATGATATGGACACGAGTCTGGGAGTGGAACAGCACCACAACCATTATGGGCCACTGAGAAAACATTTCTGTGCACTGCTACTCATGTCCAGACTTAATCAGAGCTAATTAAACAGATAATGGGGTTTGTCTATGGAACAAGTATTAGTTAATGGCTTTGAGTAGAGAAGGGTCTAAAGAGCCTTTCTAAGAAAAGGTAATTAGAGGTTCAGTTCTATTTTTTTTTTTCTCATGTCTCTTCCTCTCCACCCCCACATCTTAGAATCCAAGAGGCATTTCCAAACAGAGTAAACAAATAGTTTTCTTTCCCCAGCCTGCTTAACGAGTAGAGGTTCTTTGGCCAGTCGGGAGCTGTGTAGATTTTTGTCCAGAGGTGTGTGTGACTCTTGGGAACCCCCCCGAGCTTAGAGAGAAGGCCAGGAGTGCTTTGCTGTGCTGTAAGCCCAGTTCCATCCCAGCCATGCACAGAGGGCACACTGGTGCCAGTGATGATGGTGCTGGGGGACCCTCGAGGCAGAGGAGGTGCTGTGGGTGAAAGTGTCACTTGTTCCCTCAGCATCTCTTGGTGCTTTCTGATTTTAGACAGAGCCTTGGGTAACTTTGCCCGGGTTTGGTGTGGACAGGGAAAAACTCTTCTACACCAAAGCTGCTGCCCAAATGAAGAGTTCCTGAAACACCATCTTGCTGTTCAGGGCACACAATGGGTGTTTGCCTCCTGCTGAACTCCTGACAAGCACCTCTGCTGTGCTCACCAACTGTGCAGCCAAAAAGTTAAATACTCTTCTTCTGGGCAGGGAGGAAGAACTGTCCAGAGAGGGAGGAGAATATTTATATAATGAATAAAGGCTGAAATATACTGCAGGCTTTAATTAAGCCTCCAGAAACATTGTGTCAGAGGACAGTAGATAACAACATGAGCTGAGCACTGATCTACTATTCAGAGATCATAACCTTGGTCTAATTACATTATTAGTATATAAATTATTGCATGAATTATTTATTTAAAATTAATATTACAGATATTAGTTGTCATTAATAATGTGGAGGTGCCTTTTTGTCACAGAAGAACGGATTAGCATTATAATTACTGGATGAAAAATAGATATTGATGAAAAATTGCTGTTTGGGACGTATCACTGTCATTATATTATGTATTTTTTTCTATGCCCTTTCCAGTGTTCATTATTCTGTATTTTTAATTATTGTCTTTGAGAAGAGCTGTTAGTTATTAGCAGGTATATTGATATAGGATAAGAATTTAGGTGTTTGGTTACTTCTGGAAGGTGAAACAGAAGAAAATCTGCAGTGATAATAAACTAAATTTCAAGTATTGCAGCTACGGTTATTCAGCCTGTGCTGAATCCTGGTCTCAAATAAATGATTTGCCATTTGTGTTTTTCCTTTGAACTTTTTTCCCCTTCATCATCTTAAAGAAGGTGGGGAGAATTGGCAGCATAATTAAAGCCATGATACACAGCGTAAGAAATTCGAGGTGTTGACATTTTGCTTTAATTGCTCCCTGCCAAGGTTTGAGCCCAGTCTCACACACTCACTCTTGCACACTCACACACACTCACTAAATGGGCAATTTAACTCAAAGGCTTCTCAGTCTGAGTTCCTCAAAACAAATGTTGTGCCTGTGCTGCGGTATTTGTGCAGAGACATTAAAAACCCTGCTTGTGAGTGACCTCCTGAAACTGCTCCAGCTGAATAATAGCTGTAGCTAAAAGCTCCCTGAGGAGTGTCCCTGTAGACTGACTTTGGGTGTAGAAAGGTCTTCTGTGCTTGAATCAAAGAATTCTGATTTGTCTTTGGTTAGATAAACATTTGGGCTTCTATAGCAAAATTAAGCAACTATCTTCTAAATAATTATTTTAGTGAAAGAAGCTCAGATATGTTTCTTTGAGTGGTTTATCCACAAATTCTGTTTTTTTCTCATTTACTGCCTGATACTTTGTGTGTGGATGCCCTTGCAGTTTCTCTCTGTTCAGGAGAGCCTCAGAATCAGACTACATTTCCCTGTTCTCTCACTTTTTGCTTTTCTTGCCCCTCATGCATTAGGTTACCTCACTCTTAGGTTTTTGAGTGTGAGTTCCCTTTTTGTTCTACTGCCACAAAGCAGTCGTGTTTCCGCTAATTCTGGGTTGTATGCAAATGGCCCAAATTATTTAATGTTTTCCAGCTTTATCATCAGAAGAGGAAGGTGACAGGGGACCTGTTCTGCCTTTCATGGGAGGCTGCTGTTCTCATACCTGTTTTATGAAACCACTAAATTACTGTTAAGGAGTTGCACCCTTTAAAAGATGATTTTTGTGGCTGGTTTCTAATCCTGTGCTTTAAGATTAACAGAGGTTTGAGGGTTCTAGCAATTCTTTACAGGTTTCAGTCTGCCACTGCAAGGCTGGTGTTGGCAATGGTTATGAAGTTTATAAGTATGTAACAAGCAGCTGGTAGATTGGAATTACTGTTTTCAGCAGTTCACACATTTAACGTACTTCTTAAATGCTCAAGAAAGGCCATTGTGCTTTTCTAGTACAATAATTCATTGTCTTAGGAAGGACTTCACAAAGTTACTTTTCTTGCCAGTGGGGTTTGTCAAATTTATGTTTAATATGAGCGACTTACACTAAGTGTCACTGAAGTTACTATGGTACTTAGCTGTAAAAAATCTATGTAAAAATCCTGAATTATTTTTCTGGGCTTTTTCCCCACTGTTTTTTAAAGAAAAACATGATTTAAAAAACTTTGAATTTCTGTCCACAATATGTCAAATAGGCTGGATGAAATCTGTGGAAACAGATGCAATTCTTGCAAATTGCAGTGTATTTCCACTCCGTACATTGGACATTTTTCTTTCAGCTGCAGGATAGTTTTCTTACATATAGAGATGAAGGCATTATGTGTTTGGGGAGAGAGGGGTTTTATTTATTTACACAAAGTAAGGAAAGCAGGAGCCATGTGTCTGGTGGCTGTCATCAGGAGCTGTGTGTGGCTCAGTCACTGGATCAGCTTTTGCTCATGATCTTATTTTGATTAGGACACTTTTTGAGTTGTATCAGAAACATAGCTATGAATTGTCTTAATCTGAAGGTATAATCTGAGTCTTTGGAGTTTTATCTAAACTCCTGGAAGAGGCTAGCCTCTGTTTCTGTCGGAGCAGTCAGAGCTGTGCTGCCTGTGAGCCCTCTCTGCTGGGGCTGTGTTTCACAGATCAGGACCAGGATTGCTGTGTTTATTGATCATGGCAGGGGATCCAGGGAGAGTGTTACAAACCCTGACAGGAATCAGCTTCTCCGGAGTGTGTGCAAAATGCTCAACAGGTCCTTGGGATGTTCACTGAAAAGCCTCTTCTGGCACCACACCTGGCTGACTTAAAATTACAGGTGTGAACTACCCTGGTAATAGTTTCAGTTCTTCCCAGAAACTCCTTGGCAATCATTTTTGGTGCCTGTGTGTTGCTGTGCTTAAGTTTTGTGTCTGATTGTTTAAATTCTTGGCTAGTAAAATAGGAATAAATCAGCTTTCCTGAATTACAGAGCTGGTTCCAGGCGCTGGGATGCCACTGTATCAAATTTTGATCAAGTGCCACTCTGATAGACGCAAAGATGAATTGCACAACCCGTGTTCCTTGTGGCAGTTTTCTGTGCCTTGCTGTGCACATGCATGTAGGCTTCTTGAAATACAAACACACACAAGAGATTAAAAAAGAAATCATTTTTGGTAAAGAATTTCTAGGTCTGTAGATGAAAAAGACTGTAGAAGTTGTTGGGGGTGGGTGAAGTGCTGATGCTGTCTAGAAATACAAAAAAAAAATCTGGGAAATTAAAAATTACTTTTGATTTCACTAAATTGTTTTGATCATTCACAGGTAAACTGTCCATGCTAAGTTACTTTATGGACTGGACCTTTTGTGCTGAAGTCCAGTTCTGCTTCAGTGAAGATATTTTTTATGTACATCAGTCCAAGCATCTCAGGAACACAATCTTTCACTGGGCAGAAGTTTTTATATTGAATTCAGCAGTATCTGTCTGAATGCAATTGAATAAGAGTGATCAGTCACTCTAGAATGTATTTTGAGAAAAATACCATAAAGTGTAAGTTGTTGCAAGCAGAAGTAGAAGCAGTCATTATTTTGCTGGAAATCCATTTCTGCCCAGCATTTGACTAGGTAAGCTGGTTTTGGAATTTCACTTAGATTGTAGCAATTCAGTGGCAAGCCACAAAATGTATCTACAAACCAAAATACTTGCAACCAAATGTTTATGTATTAATAACAGCAGAAGGCAATTATCTGTACTGCTCTTTGGGGAAGTGGAGATTCAGTTATCTGAAGAGCACTTTGATAATGAGGTACAGTAGAAATTGCTTTTTTTTTATTTTCTGAAGAAGAGAGGTTTATCTAAACAATCTAAACCCAAAAATTGTACACTATGATGTACTGAGAATGCTTCCTTGTATTTGAGAGCTGAGTTTGGCTGTTACTAGCACTCTAACATTTAGACATTTAACTCTGATGTCAAAGGAAATTATGTACATGATGTTTCTGTCAATACAAGCTTTTACCTCCATCTTAGACACGTGTACTTTTCTACTTTTTGTTTATGTATAGATTTGTTTCCCAGAATGACTTGTGTGTTGAATTTAGGCTTTATTCTCAAACTAAAATGTGTGAAATCTTCCTGAAGCCTCTAGGAAAAGTTTCTCCTTTGCCATTTATTAGGTTTGCAGGTCAGATCTCAGGCTGGAGGAAAAAGAGGGGCATTCCTTTTCCCAGTATGGTGTCACAGATGGCAAAGTTATCTCCAGCACAAGCTGAACTAGTGACACTTCCAAGCTGCTTTCCATTTCCAGTCCTTTCCCAAAAGGTGGATGTAGAAGGTGATGCAGCAGCACAGGGCCCCACGGATGTGTTGTCACACGTGTAAGTAGGGGAGTTGTGTAACCCCTATGGATTTGTGTTAAAGGTGGAAAAACTTCCTCCCTCCTTAACTTTCTAAGTGTCCCTGAATTACTGAGCTGTATCTGGTAAGTGAATAGACCTGCAAACCCAGGAATATTCTAATGAGTCACAGCATGTGGGACTCTGCCCCTGCCTCCTCACTGTTTGTTTATTTTCCCTCTGTGCAGTGTGTGAATTCAGCTCTTCCCCAGGGGAATGGCCAGAGCTGGTGCTGGCCTGTGGGGATTTCTTTTCACTCATGGGCTGGGGCAATCCTTTAAAACACAAGAACTGTACTTGATGTTTCTTGCTGCCTGAAAATTTTGAGCTGTTAATCTCTCTGTTTGACACTCTTGTGACCTCCATGCTAGATGATGTCCCTTCTCTTATTCTTTCCTTTTAATTCTTTTCTGTTTGGCATAAACAAACACTTTAAAGACAACCTCAATCCAATGATTCACAGACGACTGTTCAAATCATACCTGGTGTTTTATTGCATGAATATATCAATTTTATTACAGAGTGGAGTAGTAGTTTGCTGTTACAGAAGGGACTCTGCCCTCAGCACACCCCAGAGTCTGACACTGAGGTCAGTTCAGCATATTCCAGAATCTGATTGCCTCTGTGCTAAATGTTGATTGAAATTTTTGCAATTAAGCAGGCAAAGGAAGAAAAGCCAGATTTAGCTCACAGTTGCTAAGAATGTTCTAACTCTGGAGCTTGATCTCCTGCAAGGAAGCAGAGCTGTTCCACCCATTCTCTGTTCCAGTATTCATCTGTATTTGCTTCTGCATTTTCTCTGCTTTTAAGTGCTGAAAGTGAATTGTTCCACTTTGGAGTATTTTGCTTCCCATAACTATTGTTTGTTTTAGCAAAGTGAGGCAGACTGAATTTTCTGTTAAGTGTTTTGATTTCTGTACACTGCTTGCAACTCAAACAGAAAATCAGTTCTTGAATGCAATTTGCCCTCAACCAAAAAGGCAGTGCCTTTATATTCTGGTATTGCATGGTGCCAGGAGGGTGGACAAAGGAAAATGCCAGGTACGTGGTTATTGGAGGTTTCTTTTGCTCATACTGTTAGCATTGACTTGTGTGCATCTTGGGGTGTGTTGGGTTGGGTTCTAGTTTGTTTTATTGCCTGTTCTTTTTAAAGTGAGTTATTTTTAAACTAGGTTGTATAACGGTGTTTCAGTGTTTTCTAAACTCGAATCAAACTTCTCTTTAGAGTTGGCAGTTTTTAGCAGTAACTTTTACAGTTAATGAAGTAATTGTGAGCAGTTTACTTGGAATTTTCATGTTAGATCATTGTTTTTGTGTACAGTGGCCTTTGCTGGAACTGTTGTCCAAGGAGATCTCCCTGCACTGCTGATGGAATGGTTTCTACATAAACACCTCGGGAAGGCAGAAACCCTGCTGGGAGCAACTTAGCAAACACTTGAGTGTCTTCAGCCATAGAGCAGCACCACTCCAAAATCAATCATGGTCTGCTACAGCTGAGTCTTTCCAATTTGCCTGAGGGCAAATAAACAGTCCTAGTGCTAATGTACATCTGTTAAGAGCTGTAAGAACGGCAGAGACTGCGAAACTCTGTGGCTGAAATACCAAATGATGATTATTCCTGTAATGTGTTTTGTGACTCTTTGGAAGCTGTCAAAAACCCATGAATGATGCAGCATGTTAATCTGCTCTAGCAAAATGTTGTTGTGTGCAACCCAGTGCATGTAGGGGGAAGAGAAATGAGAAAATGCATCTAAGTGTTGGAGGGAGGAGATCCCACAGAAAGATGTAAGGAGGAACAGAGGGGAAGGGGTCTGTGGGAGTGGACTGAGAGCTGGAAAGTGAATGAACAGACAGCAGCTCAAAACTAATCCAAGATGGGAAAAAGTACAAACAAAAAGAAGTACAAAGAAAATAAGAGAAGGATGTCATAGTAGTTATTCACTAAAAGTCCATTTTGCTGTTTCAAATCTGAAAGCACAGACAGGTTGATTCCAGCATTTTATGTAAAATAACAAATATTCCCCTTGAATGCAAAATGTCACACTTGAGCTTGTGCTGCCAATCTTTAAATTTCCCCTTGTGCCATTTTGATGGTGACATACTATCAGTACCTTAACACAAACATCTCATTGTGTTGTGTTCCAGCAGCCCAAACATAGAGGAACTTGGCTTCAGGAATTTTCTGTCTGTGCAAAAGCTGCTGGTGTTTTCCTGCAACAAGGTACTGAAGCTAACAGGGAACTTACTTATAAAGATGGGTAAAGAGAGTTCTGTGGTGTTTCCGTGGGGATTTCTTAGGTGTGGGAAAAAACATTAATAATGCTCCAGAAACCAGGCACTGAGGTTGTGCTTTTACATTTATGCTTGGTTCTTTGTAGATGTGGTTTTCATTTTTCAATGTGGAGAAAAAAGTATTTTTGTTTGGTTTTTTCCACCCCCACCCCCTGCTCCATTCATGTTACAGAAGTGACATGCAAACATGCCTGTGATGACTGAAATGTTTTAGTGGGTGGAAGACCTCCAGGATTGCAACCCATAATTAGTGAGAAAGTTCTTTCTTTTTTCTTTTTTTCTTCCCTGTGATCTATTCTGCCTCTTTTTCTGAAAGCTAATTTCTTCTGTAGGCAATCAAGAATATTTAATTTTGACGAAATATATTACTCCAGCTGTAAAAATGTATTGTGCTCTCACTGCACATTGTGGTTCAAGTGACAATTATGTTTCATTTGGTTCATTCTTTTTATCACAATAGACTTTGATGTGCACAAACGTAGAATACTCGATAGCTGAGCAGCCATAGGATGCTGGATTCATCCAGATCAATTGCTAATGCTTTTCCTGTTAATTCAGGAATCTTGCTGGGCTCACTATAAGTGCTCCTGTAGAAAGAAATTTCCTTCTGCTCTATGTGAAGTTAGGTAACATTTCAATTTGCACTTGGCACAGCTTCTGACTTGATGAGGATTCCTTACACATCCCAGTTTTACTGTACATTGCTATAATTAACGCAGCTCTGATTATAAAACTGGGATCCATATTGAAATGGTATCCAGATTTCTAGATTTCCTGGAATCACAGCAAATGCATATCCAGCTAAAATAAGCTCAAGTTGAACAGACAGCCTGGAGAAGCAGAGACAGTATTTTCAAAGATTAATGCAAGATATTCAAGATGGTTTTGTACTTCTCATGTTTGGCCAGTGTGACCTTTCCAGTGGTGGCTTGAGGGTTTGTAAGGATCCCTTCTGGCTTTGAATCTGAGGCAGTGGCAGCTTTGTTAAGGAGGAGAGGGAGGACACAAAACTTGGAGCCTCTGAAGATGCAGTAGCTCACTCTTACTGCTCACTGGACTGCTCACTCAGCTGGCTTCTCCACGGCTCCTTGAGTTTCTGTTCCCTGCTGAGTTACATAATGAACGTTCTCTGAACTCCCACACTTTCCACATGCCTTCCCACACGGCCTCTTTCTTCTGCTAAAAAAGGATGGAAGAATTCTAACTCACTCGTGAAAAAGCTTCGCACAATGCTGCTGAATCACATCTCGAAATAGGAACAAATCTTTCAAATTCTCTTTAAGAAACAAAACAGAAAAGAAAAAAAAATGAACAAACAAAAAACCCCAGCCCAAAACCAAACTGCAAAACACACACACAAAAAACTCTCTCCCACCCTCCAAAAAAATGGGCAAGACATTGTGGAAGGGCAAAACCATACTGAAGCATCTCTTAATTCTTGCAGCACCAATATAAAGGAGGGCTTGCAGGTTCGGGTAAATGCCATCATAATAAAGATCTGTGACATGGTTCCCATGGCTACCAGTGGCAACAGTCAGTGCTGGCCAAGCAGTGCAGGTACTCGCTAGTCAGAAAAATGTGTGAAAATTCATCTTTACAGACAGTCTAATAGTGAAAGCAGGAACATTTCAGATGACCCTTGCATATTTGTCTCAGCCAGGCCTGAATGAAGGTGATGAAGCTCATTTGCAAGAGCCTTTTCTGTCCAGTTTCCAGTAGTTCTCAATTTGAAAATTGCTTGGTCTTCTGAAGACTTCAACATCTTTAGATTGCTGGGAATCAAGGCACAGTAGTCTGACAGGAATGTATTTTATAACTAATTCTAAATACACGTAGAAAACCAGTGCAAATTCACATTTGAACTGACTCTCAAAGTGTGAAAGCTTATTAGAGCATGATTAAAGTGTAACAGGACCTTGCCAGACTAAAGTTGGAACCTGTAACCTTTATTTGATGGATATTAATTTTCCAGGTGTTACCAAAGTCTTCAGTGTCATAAGCATCATTTTCTTTCATATTTTTTCCAATAATAGAAAATGCCTAATAACAGGAGCTATTTTTTAGGGATTTTCTAGGGCAAACTGATGTGTGAGAGAAATGGAAGTTGAAAGCAATCCTTGGGGTTCTTACAGAATCCAGCACCCTTGTTTGCTGGTCTTACTTCTTAGCCCTAAAACTTTTTGGGGATTTTCTGAGTTATGATTGTCATTTTTCAAACTTAATTCCTTCTGTTTTCCCCCTTCCTAGCTCTGAAAATCTTTAGAGAAAGTTCTTTATATCTTTGTTCTCAAGGTATTTTGAAGGGCTTCAAGTAGATCTGTTCTACGGCTTGTAACTTTCCAAATGTTCACCCCATGTTGACTGTTTTTATTTTTTAATTAAAGTTTTCATAGTCTGTCACATTTGAAAACTGAATGTGTGTGGAGGAAATGGGGCCTTTAAATCACCCAGGACACACTTCTTTACAGACTGTTTCATTTTCTAGCTTGTGTGCCATATGCAAAAAGTAGGTGCAACATCTTATTCCCTCCTTCATAGGCAGGCAAAGATTGCATCTCTATGATTTTCCTGCAAGTGATTAACATATGTGACACTTGGATTATGTTCTTGGACATCCTTAAATTCTGCCTGTTACTGATGTTCTTTTTTTAGTACTTTAAGGGGTTTTGGTTGTGGGCTGTTTTTTCTTTTTTCTTCATTATGGCCTATTTTTTTTACATTGATAGTTGGGAAACTGCTTTCCATAGTTTAGAGCAGTGCAGGGAGTTAAAAGCACAGTGGCTGAGTCACCCCCTGGCTACAGCTTAACGAGTTTACTCCAAACCAGAGTCCAATTATCCACTGTGTTTGTTATCAGCTACAATGAGATGATGATAAAGAAAGAATGGCCTGGAGGGTAGGGACTGCTGATGGGTTGTGGTTTTATCCCAGCTGCCAGCTCAGCCCCACACAGCTGATCACTGGTGGGATGGGGAGAGCATCTGAAGGGTAAAACTGAGAGCTCGTGGGCTGAGATAAAGGCAGCTTACTAAGAAAAGCAAAGGCAGTGCTTATGAGGAGAGAGAAACAAGGAAACCATTCCCTCCTTCCCACTGGCACCAGGTGCTCAGCAGCCCCAGCAGAGCAGGGCTCCATCACACTTGGCTGTTAATTGGGAAGACAAATGCTATCACTGTGTCCTCCCCTTCCTTCTCCCCCAGCTCTACACGCTGTCCAGGGCACCCTTGGGTCCCTTGGGGTCACCTTTCCTGGCTGTGTTCCCTCCCAGCCCCTTGTGCAGCCCCAGCCCACTGGCTGAGGGTGTGAGGCGCAGAAAAGGCCTTGGCTCTGTGCAAGTGCTGCTCACTGATAACAAAAACATCCCTGTGTTATCAACACTGCTTCCAGCACAAATCCATGCCAGTCAATATGGAAAAAAGTTACCCTTATCTCTATGTGCCATCGTGGTTGACAGTAGAAGCATCAATAATATGTGAGGGATTTTTTTTTTAATTTAAGGTTTAATTTAAGTTTCCCTTTAACCTAGGTTTGTGTGGGGTTGTGTGTTATTTTGTTTTCTTCAAATAAAAATCCCTACTCTTGTGTCAGACTATGACAATTTTTTGCACCAATTGTAGGAGTCTTTCTGTAAAGATTGAAAACATTCTACAGTGCTATCAAAAGCACGAAAGTGATCTAGAAAATTTTAATTTTGAAACAATTCCATTGTTCTATTAAATTATTTCCTTCCTAATTCACAAAGTTTTCCTAGAAATACACAGAACACGATGGTCTTTTTATTCCTTGCTGGAATAATTCCTTGCTTATTTCATTAGCCTCAGAATCCTGATTTCACTTGAGCACAAAGGCCTTTTCTCTATTGCTTCAGGGCACTCTCGGCCCAAGGAAGTCAGTGGTTTTATGGGCAGGCTCAATCCTGAGTGCTGTGAGCAGGAAGCTCTCCCATCACTGAGCACTAATCCAGCACCAGGCACTCTGCTGGGCAAGGTGCTTCATTTTCCTCCTCTCGGGTGTTTCCTGAACTGCACTCCACTATTTTGCACACAAAATAGAGAAAGCTGCAGTAAGTAATAGGCAATTCCTAAACTTGTTAGCAGCGCCAGAAATTAAATTCCAGCCTATCATTTGTAGTAGGCACAGCTCTCTGTTCCAGCTTTGTGGTCTGTTCTATAGCTTCCTAAGGACATCTGAAATTGCTGATTGGGTTACCTTGATCTCTTGTAGCATTGAGTTCCTCGTGCTGTCAGAAGTCCTTGTGCCCCACTTAGAGCAGTTACCCTCTGCCTCACACAGGTAGGAAGCAGACTGTGAATCCAGCGTGGGCTGCTCATCTGCTCAGGTTAAACCACATATGGGGAAGGATTGGGATGGAAGGTGGAGCAAGGCTGATCTTATCACCTCAATCTTTCAGCAGTAACTTTAGCATTGCTCTGGCTCAGGGCCATTGCCAGCCAACGTGGAGCTCAGAGAGTGGAGCTTTTGCAGGAGCTGAAACCACAGCCAGAGAGGAGCACAGCCCTGCTGTGTCTCCCTCTGCCAAACAAGATATTTTAGTCACTTTCTTGTCTCATTATGTCAGAAAACTCCTTGTACCAAATGATGCAACCAATCTGGACTAAATCTGATGTACTGTAGTGCCGAGATCTTGCTCCACAGCAGCAATCCTGTGTTGTAAGTCTCAGAGAGCAGCACTCTGTGACTGGAGCTGCTCACTAAGGTAACTGCAATTCTGTACATGTCTAAAATTATTTCAAAAAGGAGAAGGGAATACGCTCATGCTTGAAGGTGCTGCCCACTTTTGTTGCAGTGAGAGGGAGTTGGGAACATATTTGCACATGGAGGTGCTGATAATTTTGTTGAAAGAAAACCTAGAGTGGTATGAAATAATAGGTTTAGAGAGTGTCTGCAAGGAAGGACAAAGAAAGGAGAACTTTTAGAACATGGGTATATATTGGGAGTGTGAAGTGTTGTAAGTTTATAAGGGCCCTGGTACTGTTGCCTGTGCTAGTTTCTGTGGGGTTTTGAAGGAGTACAAATTGGCCACTTCAAAATGTCCCTTTCTCCCTCTGTCTCAGGTATGATATCAAGCCTTTACAAACCTTTCCCACAGTGCTGTGAGTGGTATTGTGCTGTACATGTGTAATGTACTACATCAGAAAAATAAATCGATATCTTTTTAAATTTTGGGTTAATATTTTTCCTTTTTTTCCTCTGCACAGTTATGGTACCTTATGGACCCTCTATGGCTAAATGTTACAAAAATGCTGTTTCTTTTCATGCCTTTCTCATGTGTCAGTAAAAACCACTGAATGAATGGTACTGTGAAGTTGTGGCAAAATAGAATAAAGCAGTCAGTATCATGATAGAAATTTTCATCTCTCTGCTTAACTAATCCATTTCATGCTGAGAAATAGTTTTCCCTTAGTTCATGAACACTTCGTGGGGTTTTTAACCTACTTTCAGGAACTACTTCAGGTGGAGGACAGGCTTAGCTTGCCTGCATTGCTGCATATTTTGGGAAGGGAGGTTGAGAGCTGTGCTCTGCTCTCAGGCCAGTGCTAAAAGCTCCTGAGGTCAGATAAAACAGGGACCATGTGGCACTGGGCCTCTTTGCCCACTCTGACACAGTGGCAGCAACTGTCCCCAGGTAATTTTGCTCTCTGCCCAGCTGATACTCTTATGTTAATGACTGGAGAGCCCTAAAATAAAGATATTTAATGCTGCCAAGCTTTGAAGTTGTTGTGCTTCCTCCCTATCACAGTTTCAAAGTTCTCCATCACGAAGATGAAAGGTGTGGAATCAATGCAAAATGTATAGTTAATATGTTGATAAATACTTAAAACTATACACTGCAGAAATAATAATAAATTTTATTGTGGACTGTCAGGTTACCATATCAAGGAAAAACGGGCTGTTTCTTTTAACCTTGGCCTGCTGTAATCATCGAGTATCTTATATGGAATTTGACTGGTCTTTTTGTGTGCCCGTACAACAACCAAACCAAAAAGTCCCAAATCATATTGATAAATTTGATACTGTTAAATTTGATACATCCCAAGGGGAGAACAGAAATGGAAACAAAACCGAAATATTGCTTATCTGCTTAAGGTAGAAATGCTGCTTGCTCTGTCATGTCTGTGAACCTCTGGTGAACGTGCAGGTACCATGTGGACTGTGTGAAAAGGTGACATTTTCCCCAGCTGCCCAGGGAGCAGAGCAATGTTAACTGTGAGCTTGCTGGAGGGGTGGAAAAATAATTGGAAAGGTTTGCATTTGTGTGTGCTCTGTGCTGGGGCACATGCTGGGCACAGGAGCTACCAAACAGAGAGGGGCTGGGGGGTCGTGGGGTGCCAGTGTAAATTAGAATCTCTGTTGGGAGATCTCAGTGCCCTGGCCAGCTTTATTACTTATCTCACATCACTGCTGAGTTAGAGATGCACAGAGCACCAGCTACTCCACGTCTGTGTAATGCAGAGAGATTCTTAGAGGGAGTCAGGATTCAGATTGTGCCAGATAATTCTCAGCTTATATGAGAAAAGTACAGAGCACAGTTTCTTTTCAGTGGAGAGAAAGCGAAGAATAAATTTAAATATGCATTTTGAACAGATGATTCAAACCATCATGCTGTAATTTGCCCTTGTAGTTTCAGGATGAATGTGTGAAGAATGTTTGGAAAACAGATTTGATCTGCTTTATGTGTGATTTTGCTCTCTGCACTGTGTCCTGTTTAGTGCTCACTGTTATGTCTAAACTAGACCTTTTTTAATTTGCAGTTCCCTTTAAATTAATGTTCACCTTTGATCTGCATCACCACAGAGGTTGCTGGGGTAGTAGATTATGATTTCTGCCATTAATAATGATAGTGCTGTTCCAGTTGCCAGAGCAGGCAGAATTGCTGACAAGTCCTTGCACTGTGGTTTGATTATCTTCAGCTTAAGGAACAAAACCACCAAGGTGATCACGTAGTTGAATATTAGAGAAAAGACTCTCAGCCATAGCTCAGATTGGAGCTTTACATTTTGAATTTTACCTCCAAATTATATTTATATCCTCCGTTTTTTGCTCTGAAAGAGAATAGGGGCTGGGTGTCTCAGTAAAGTATTATTGGCTGAAAATGTAATGGTATTTGATCTTCTGAATTAAAAAGACAAAATTCTCTTGGGCATTCTCCTTTCATCATTGACTGGTAAGGTTTGTGAGACAAGCCTGGTGCAAATACAGACCCTTGTGGTTTTTGTGTCAAATAATCTGGTATCAAGTAAACTCAGGTGAGCTGTAAGTGATGAGCTCTATCAGCAGTGGGAGAAGAGATTCTTTTGTAAATACCACACTGAGCACCAGTGGTTGTGTGAGGGATGTAGGAACTGGGAACCACAAATGTTTTGAGTGGCAGTGGTTGTTTTCAACCAAAGGAGAATGGCACTGCACTTGGAACAGTTGAATTTATTTCCCTGTGTCCTGCTAAGTGGTACAGTGTAGTTTGCCTTCCCAAGCTGAAAACAGAGCACAAAGCACCCAGCTGAGAGCCATGGAAATGGGCAGTGTCTGCTGGAACCGTGGCCAGTAAATTGAAGGGGACCATGTAATCAGGAGAGGAAATACGAACTGTAATCACTGCATTCCATTCCTGGGGAACACCCATCTGTAAGACAACATTTTGATCTGCAGTAGATGTTGGAGGGCATATCTGTCCAATTGTGACAATCTCTAAGTGCAAACAGAGTCGGAGATGGAAAAGGAGAGTGTGCTTCCAAGTGCTCATGCTTTGCAGAGGGGCTGGAACAATAAACAGAGCACTGGAGTGAGGATAGTAATCCCTGAAACCACAGTGAGACTGTGACTATTGACCAAACTGTGCTGACGGGATCTACCAACCCAATTTTGTCCTTAATGTGTTCCCTGTTGTTTTACTTGTTTTGTTCTGTTGAAACATCTATGTTGTGGAGAAAGGTTGAAAAATGCACGGCAAACTGTGTGGTTCCAGCTGCTTACCTACTCTTGAAAATATATATGTACTTTTTTTTTTTTTTAGTTGAATGCCCTTGTATGTCATTTGAGATTTTTATTCTTAGTCTAAAATGAACTTAAGGTGTTTATTGTGATTTCAGAACCAAGTACTCAATCAGGGTGTGAACTCTATGATGCACCCTTGATGTTTTTGAAGGATCATATTATTTGACATAATTATGAACGGTAGAATTCCGTATTTTGACAACTTGAGCTGCTTGCTGAGCTCAGGGTTATGCATCTTGTGTTTATGTTCAGAAGATACAAGAAGTTTGGGCAGGCTTTGGTGAAATTATTCTAGGTTTTGTGGCAAATCTTAAGTTTCATGGAACTCACTTCACTTATTTTATATCTCTCAAGATTGTGTTAATGATATATCACCTAAATAAATGGACTGCATATCTCTATACTTTTAAATCTTCACCTACATTTAAATACCACCAAAGTTTATCTCTTTCATCAAAAATATTAAAATTTTCTGACTTGCCTCTGTGATCTCTCACTTGTTGTGCATGGTGAGGTTGCATGTAAACCACAGTCAGGAGAATATCCCCTGGAGTTCTGCCACTGGTGCTGCATAATTATGTTCCCAGGAGGGGCGCTGAACCTTCTCATGAGGAAATTGTGCAGCTGCATTTAGGAGGGCCCTTAGATATTGTGTATTCTGTAGTCATACCTTTAATGAATGCTTCAGGTTTTTTAATAACCCCTTTTCCTTTTCCATAGTTGCCTTTTGAAAATCTTCTGGCTGAACACCTGCACCTCTAAGCTGGGTGCACTAAAATGTTGGCCATTTGCAAAACAAGACTGAGGCTCCAGGCATCAGCCCAAATAAAGCCTCAATGACTCCTTTGCAGGATGGAGTCAGAATGTTAACCAACAATAGGGACTCCTTCCCTGTGCCAAAGGAATTCTGTTTTTTTTTTCTTATGACAGACTGTCAAGACAGTTCTCAGTGCTCTGCCTTCCCTAAAGGATCTCAGGAGCATCCCCAGGTAACTGAGCTGCTGCACAGCTCAGTCAGCTTTGCTCTGTGCTGGTTACTTGTTGCTATTTTCAACTCAAGCAGCAGTTTCACCAAACTTTAGTACCACCTGTAAGAGAGAAAATGGGATTTATGATTTTCTGTGCAAGTTGGATGTGGTCAGCTGTTACCTGTGTGAGGTCTCAACCTGATTTCCTCTTCCACACTTTTTGTCTTCACATGTCCTGTTTGAGTTATGCCAGCAGTATGAAAGCACCATGAGAGCAGCTAGCTTGGGTTCGAGTGCTAGAATTGAATAAATAAAGCTAAGAATATTCTGGATTAATACTTCAGGAGAGATAGTGATGTTGGTTACTAATCTTTAGTATGTCTAAATGACTAGTTTTAGGATTATCACGCTATTCTACTCAGGTACTTTAAAACTTAAACCACTTTACTCACCAGGTTCTGAAATTTTCAGTCCCTGCAAGATCTTCCTACCTGCTGACATTAATCCCATGACAGAATTCAAACTTTTCTTTTTTTCCCCCTCCAACACTTCATATGGAAGTTATGAAGTCATTTAGCAAGTAATTGATTAAGGAAATGTCAGGTTTTACATGCATTGTCAGCTGGTTTTAGGTGTACCAGCAATATCTATCAAAGGTGATGGTGGAAGGAAAAGGTATTTTGTTAGAGACAAGTGTTCTGCGGTGAGAGGATGTACTGCTTAAATTTCAGTGTCTCTTTTAGACTTCCTAGGCTGTAGGAGAGACTCCAGTTTTATTAACTCTGAGGTGCTGCTGAACTTTGATACAATAAAGTACAGCTGTTACACCTTTCTTAAAGCTAGACAGAAAAACAGAGTGGTTCTTTTGCACAGCATAATGGTCTGCTGATGACTTTTTTTTTAATAGGGATCTTGGAATAAGCAAAACCAATTTTTTTGTCTCCAGTAGCTATCTGAGCACTTGCAGGAAAACATATCTTGTAGTAATACATAAACACTGTTTTAAAAACTACATTAGCCTTACAAGAGAAAATAGCATTTGTAATTGTTATCTCTTACAGAGCATATGGAGAAACACAGCATCTTGCAGGATTATTGTTACATAATATATAAATGTGACTTTCTTTGTGATCTTTTGAACGCAGGCTATTACAGGAATGTCAGAGGTGCTGCTGCTCGATAGCTTTTCCCAGCAGATAAATGCATCCTGCCTGCACTTAAACCTCAGCAGTAACTAATAGCTCAGTGCAACTGTGTGTGCATAACTCCCCCTCGCTAGGGGCAGGTCCTGGTGCACAAATCTGGGCTTTAAGATCATCTAGGAGCAGAATCTCCAGCCCAAACCCCACTGCTGCCCTGTCACTCAGCAGTGGTGGCAGCTGAGCAGCAGCAGTGTGACAGAGCCCAGGGAGTGACTGGAGGGTGCTGATGCCACCTCCCCTGGCAGTGCCTTTGGGGGCTGCTGCTGTCACTGCTGAAGCTCCCTGTGCCTGCTCTGTGATGCTGGGGGAGCACAGCCCAGCTCTGTTTGGCTCCTGGAGCCATTCCTGCCTGTGTTGGAGGCTCCCTCCTCGGAGAGCACGGAGCAGATCCTTAACTGGGGCTGTTGTACACTGCTCCAGCCTTTGCCAGAACCTGAGTCTCCAAATCCATTTTTTTTCCCACTCCCATCTGGGCTCTGTAAAGAGTCCATCTTGTCTGTTCTTCCTTCTGCTCTGTGGCCTCGAGCACAGTGAGAAGTGCTGTCCCCCAGTGTGACCCTCAGCTCGTTTCTCATCCTCATCAGATGGACACAGCACAATCTGGAGCTTGTTTGAGGGCTTGGGCAAAGCAGGAAATGCCCGTCTTTAGTGAGCACCATTTTTATTGTCTCCAGATTTGAATTTTCTGATCAAATGTCTTTTAGAAAATTTGTGTGTTCCCCACCTCTGGTTTTCTGAATATTCCATAGTTGGTGACACTGTCTGTGCTGGCAGATCCTCTGCCAGGTGGGGCCCTATGGATGTAAAGGATGTTTTGAGAGGGTGGGTGTTCATTGGAATGCTCCTTCTAGATGTTCCTTCTAAGGGAGGAGGAGTAAGGGACTCTGTTTCTTTCACTAATTTCCCCTGTCACTTTCTAGATTTCCACCCTAATAAAATCTATCTCTGCGCAGGTTTTTGAATATCAGTTTCTAGCCAAGATTGTCATGGCATTTACATCTGGAACTTGGAGCTGAGCTCTGAAAGTCTGTCGAGTTTTATGAAGCAGCCTTGCAGACCTGTGAAGTTTTTCTTGGCTAACATGCATTTTGTTCCATGTGAGAGAGAGGAGGCTGCCTCAAGTCTTTCTCTCTTTTTTTCCCTCTTAGATGAGACTGAAGAACTGAGTAAATGACAGATTTCAAAGTGATTTTTAAATATCTTATTTCTTTACATTTATTCTTTTTTGGATTTCACTTAGGGATAGTTCTCTCTCTACTCTGCAATGCCTGTGTTAGGATGCTGCTTTACAGGAATTTGGTGGGAAGAGTCTAAGGAAGCCTCAATGGAGCAATTAGGTGAAAGAGCTCATTTTAGAGAGACCATCGTGTGTAAGAGGGTTTTACTCTTTCCCCCAAACATTCTCAACCTCTGTTAAGGTTTTATTGGGGAAAAATGATGATAAATAGAGGAAAACCTGAATGCCTAAGTATTTAATAAAATAGTGGAAATCTATGAAGAACTAAATCTCTGCCTAAGGAAGACCTAATCCAAATCATTTTATTGAAGTTGGGTCTCATAACTGCTTCCTCCTTCATTCCTCCCAATAAATTATTTGCCTTTTAAGAAGGCATTAGTGGAAGTTCTTACTAGTAAGTTGAGCAAAGCTTATAAAAAAGCCTTTTTTCCCCATGTTTCTGCTGCTTAACAATGTGTCTTTATCAGTAATTGAAAAGTTTTCCTTGAAATTTCTGCTGTATATTATTTCTTACAAATTTTAGAAAAAGTGAGAAGTGCAAAATAACTGCTTAGCAGAGCATGGAGGGTTTGTTTCTTCATTTAATGGCTTCGTTAGCAGCTGTAGTGTTTCCTGCATATATTGTGTATATGTTTCTGCAAATAAACCTCAGTCTTACAAGTTCCAATGCTCCCCATTTTCCATTTTGGTCCTAATTTGAGTTTGCATTTTAAAATCCCCGTTCTACTTGCCTGCTCTAAAACTCTGTCTGCGTGTTTAAAGTGCAATGTGTTTCAATATAGGATATTTCAGCCTGAAATTTCATTTAACAATTAGCATTTTCTAATGCTATTTTCTAACTGCAGGAGCCAGGCAGTCAGCCTGTCTGACTTGCAGCGACAATTTTCAAGACTAATGAAGCCAATTATAATGTCAGTGTAAAACAGATTTAAAGCAAAAAGTCTCTAGATCCTATATGAAAGTTAATAAGCATTGATTACATTTTACCTTTTTTGTTTTAGTTATCCATACGCATTTCTGTCTCTGAACTGATTTTTTTTAATGTTTTTGCTGGTTTCTACTGTAGAAATGGGCTAAGGATTACTCTGGCATTCACTTAAAAAAGGAACATTGTCCCAAATGTTTTTTCTCTCAGTGACCAGAACATGTTGGCTGCACAGACATATCATATAAAGGAATATTAGAATTTTAAAAGGGAATTTTAAAATAAAATATAAAAAATTCCAGTGAGACATTGTTAAACAAAGTGAATCATGAGGTGGATTAAATTGCTAGATTAAGGAATATGAAATAAATTTTAATTTACAGTATGAAATTCTAAAAGGTTTTACAGCAGAGCACTTTAGACCTAACAAATAACACTGATTCATGCCAGCTCAGGAAAATAAGGAGAACAAATCCCCCGAGTATTTCAAAGTGAGAGTTTTCAAGCAGGAATAGATTAAGTGTGATGTTAGAAATCAGAGTGCAAAGGCACATGTGCTACCACTAATGCTCCCTGGGTTTTATTCAGCCATCAGGAGATCTTTGCTCCCTTCTGCTGTGGGGATATTGAAATGCCAGATGCAGTGGAAAAGGAATAAATGGTAAAGTCAGTACTCAAGTTCACAGCAGCCCTGCCTTGATTTTATTTTCTTTGGTCACTGTGGGATTTCAAGACAGAGCTGATAGATTGAAGAAACAGCCACGGTGTAAATGCTTCTTTCAAAAACTTGGGCTATTCAGATTTTGTAACTGCTTTTTATGGGTCTTACCTAATGCCATTTAACCTCAGTCAGAAGAAATGTTTCAAAAAATACCAGTGAGTGATTCCACAACAATAATTCAGTATTTCAGTGCTTGCTGAAACACCACAGTGTGTGTTGGGATGCACTGTAACTTCCTCTATAGAATAACAAAAGTTTAAGTGTTATGAGATTTGCTTTAGAGAAATTATAGAGAGGTCTGGTTTGTGGTCACTGTGTGTACAGAACCCAAATGCCCCAAATCCTCAATTCAATTCTGTTTCAGTGCTGGATGCATCAGGACCAGCAGTACCAGTCAGTACCAGTTTTGTCACAACATTCATATCTCTTAGATTTTATAATTTTCCAACATTTGCTATAAATTAGTATTGATGGGTTTTGACATCCTTATCTGAAGACTGTTTGGGAGGAGGAACTGCTGAGAAATAAGAGCTCCAGTCCCTTTATTTCCATGCAATTCCTTCATGGACAAAGCCAGTCCTGGGCTCACACTCATTACCACAGCAGAAAACTTTGACTTACGCAGGGGCTTCTTCTGCTGAAGTCCAAACCCTGTGAAAAGACAAAGGGAAGCTGCCAGCACTGCCCTGGGAGCTCCCTCAAAGGCAAATCCCTCTTTCTGTATTTGCACCTTAAATGACAATGAAATATCTAAGGAGAGGATGAGGCTATTCTAGCACGACAGCAGCTTCCCATCTGCAGTGAAACTGCAAATGGGAAATAATCCCTAAATTGTTTCCAGTAGTTTTTTGAGCTTGCTTTTTTCTCAGAAATCCCAACATATTGTTAGCTTGTCCTGTGTTTCACCTCTAATGATAAGGCTCCCTGTACAGAAAGTACTTTATCTCCACAAAATTCCAGAAGCAGCTCTCAGTAAGTAACTTTCCTCTAATAGAGGCATTTTAGAAAGTTCACTTGGTTTGATCAAGAGAAAAGATACTGGTGAGACTCCTGGTAAATATCTGTTATCTTTCTCAACTGACTGTAGAAAGATTGAGAATCTGTGTGATTAAACCATGGAAATCCCAACCAAAAACACAATAGGCTTGCTTTTGCCTCTTTATTGCTTTATGTTTTTGCTACGTGCAGCACAAATTTCCTGTTTGCATTAATCTGCAAATAGCATTAAAAACATCTATGTCAGATTTGGAGCTAAACCCACCATAGACTGATGGGGTGAGAAAGACAGCCAAGGGAATATTCCATTTGCTGCATACAAATTTTGAGAAAAATTTACACAGAGAACACTCCAGAATCATCACGGAGATAATACTGGAATTAGGGCTAGATTAGGGCAGGTATTCTGCAAGGAAAAGCAGCAGGTGGGTTTACTAAAATACATGCATCATGTTACCTGGTATTTTAGCCAATATGAGGGATTTCAATATATTTTTATTTTATATATGTAGCATTAATAGTTATAGCTGAAAATTTGCATCATTCTGTGGAAATGATGCCCTTTGTGTGTGAAATGAAAGCCTGGGAGCTCCACAGAGATTGGAGCCCCAGTTTGCCCACAGAGCAGCCTTGTGATTTCCTGTTTGTCCAGACAGTGTCACAGTGGCAGGGACAGAAATCTCCAAATGGCTGCCTGGAAATGCCACTTGCCCCAGCATTTGCTACGTATTTATAATCAAACATATACTTTAAAAGGCTCAGTTTAGTAATCTGTCTGTGTGGCTGAAGAAAATATGATTAACAGTGTAAGTAAGCAAATCCAAACTAATTCCACTTTAGCTGGCATTAGTAAATGTGATAATTGAGCAATGGGAACTTCAGTGACCCATGCACAAATCCAGAGCCCCTGATGTGTTGTACAGGCTGTGTTAACTTTGGACTGCTGTCTCCTCACTGCACATGTTGCTGCTCCTTAAATTGTGGCTTTAGAATATGACTGTTTCAGAGGAAATGAAAATAAACTCTGTCATGCAAGAAAATAATGGTAATTAAAGACAACTCTCGAATAATGATTTGTAGAAGCATCAGGATAGAAAATAAAATCTAACCAGTAGTTAGGTGATCTAACTAAATTTAGTTAAATTTGAATGTAGTCTGATCAGCTTATGGAAAATTTAAACAATGTGACTGATTTTCAACGGTCCTGGCCTGTTGCTCCAGGGAGCCTTTTTCACTAGTAGTATTTATGTCCTATAATCCACTGGTCAGCTCTAAAGAAATGTAACTGAGGGGAAAAATTGTTCTGCAGCACTGTGGATTTGAACTGTGTCAAAGTTATTCCTGAATAAGACATGATTAGAAATAAAATACAGATGCTTCAAGAAGCCTTCAAACGAGAAGGGGGAAAGAGATGTTCTCATTAACAAGACAGAGCACAAAAAACCTGCAGTGTGACACAGGGATGAAAGTGGTAGCTTATGAAATGTTAAGTACAGCCCATCACTGATGTTCCTGAGCCCTGCTCTGCAGAACTCAGCTTGGCTTAACAGGCCTGAGCTCAGAATTAAAGCTAAACCTCCCCTGCCCCCTGTGCTTGGCACACTGAGGCTGAAGGCTCAAATCACACTGAGGGTGATTTGAAATGCAGCAGATCTGGCTGATGAAATCATCTCCCACATCATGGTGTGGGTGGGAAGATTACAAAGCATTTACACTAATTCCTCTGGCATTTGGAAGTGAAGGTGGATAGAGATGTTTACAGAGGGATTTTGTGAGTGGTAGTAGATCTTTTATAGGCTTGTGTGAAACAAAGATCATTCTAAAAGTATTAAGGGCAGCCAACCCCCTTCTCTGCCAGTAGGATGTGGTGATTAACAGCAACTTCCATTAATGATGAACTTGCTGTGGGCAAGAGCTCTCTTGCAGTTGGGCACCACAAGGCTGCAGTCTGAGCTGATTGGAGTTTTTGGGTTTTTTTCCATGTGTGTTATGCTTGCTGTAAATGTTTTGATTTTCTCCTTGCTCTCTGATAACCACTATGGAAATACAACATGCACATCTTTTCTGAATGCTCCAAATCTCTTCTGTGATTTGTACCAACAGTCTTAAACAGATCCGAGTGTTCTGCAATGTGGGAAGTAACTCTCCTTCTGGAACTCATAATCAAATAATTTGGAAAAAAATGTTCTTCTTATTTCTGCTTTATAACAAATCCATATTAGACATCAGGTCTCACTCCACAGATGAAAACAGTGCACTCATTTCAGCTAAGAAAGAGAAAGTATGTTGGATTTCACTATCCATCTCCAGAGTAACTTAAACTTACTGTTTGCAGTAAAGCTTAGTTTTTTAATGGCTTTTGTTTTGGTTGGAAACCCACAGTACACTGTGGTGCTTCTGAGATTGCTTTCTAGAACAAGGCAAAATACAGTTATGTTGGTAATTAATTTAAAGTGGTTTTTTGCATGCTTTGTATTTAGAACATTTTGGAAAAAAAATGTGCCTTTAGATTATGGAAAAGTATTCTTCTTTGCATGGACAAAATCTCATTTGACAGCATAGAAATCTGGTCAAAACCCAGTTTTCTCATAGTAGCTGCCAAGTTCTTGTACCTTATTAGTTTAAAATATGGCATCGTGATGGGCCTGGAGAACACGGATGTCATTTTACTGCGTGGATGGCACCAGCTATAAACTGGAATTCACTTCCATACTAAATACCAGGTTATAAGCAGTATTCTAAACACATGCACACAGACACCAAAAATACAAGGGAGAGGAGAAAAAGATCATTAAGGTTACTCTACAAGGCATCCAAGGCTTTTAAAAATTCTTCAATATTGTATCTATTACAATTAAGTTGAACTTCAAAGAAGTTTTAAATAATTTTGCTATGGGTCATTAAGTTAACAATGTCACTGTGTTCTTGCTACCTCATTTACCTTAATTAGAGTGCACTTTTATAAACGATGGTAGCACTGTGTAACAAGCTGGATTTGATAGCCCCTGCCAAATGTTGGCTTTAAGATGGTTTTATTTTGCTGGCTGTATCCTTGCAGAATAATAATCTATATCAAGTTGTTCTTATAACAAGCTCATCATTGCTTTGGGATTTCATTTATGAGAGATATGTTCTACATAAATGTTTATATAGGAAGGAAATGAATGGATTGGGGTACCTGAAGGGTGTAGATTGGAGATGAAAATGAAGCTGGTACTGTGGTGGATGTCTAAATTTTTTCCCTTGGGAGAAATTATCTATTCTTTCTAAAGGATATTTTTTGTCAGAAGAAATCTGTTATGAGCAGAGCCACTTAAAATTAAATGACTTTGTTATTCTCACCTTTGTCAGGATTGGAATGGATATATGTGTACGAGTTTTTAGTGTGGCTAGACAAGGTGCCTCTTTTTAATTCAGGTCTCTGCCAAACACTGGGATGATGAAAAAGGTATTTTGAAGTATCACAGTTGTTCTTTTCACTTGTGGATGTTATGTTTATCAAAGATAGAGCACAGGTCAATGCTGTAGCTGATACAACTTCCACACAAAAACTACTTTTTTGCCTAAAACCATCCTTTTGTTTCTTTGGGGACCTTTTGCAGACAGCTGCTGTTCAGATTGCAGAAAGGTCTTCCTGAAAGATGATCTCAATGAAATAATTCAATGCATTGATGTCAGTTACATATGAAAGAAACATGAATTATAAATTCTTTGATTTATGTTTTTGCCTCTTTGCACAGTCAATATAATTTCTATACTTGGTCTTTTAATATTCCTGTCCCACTAGCAGTGTCTTTTATATGGGGACACTTGAGTTGCAGGATTTACTTGGGGACTGAAGTTTTACTGTGAAAGATTGAGGCTGCCTTTAAAATAAAACTGTTGCTCACTGTGACTTGGAAAATCACTTAGTAATAGTTTACATTACGTAGGTTTACATTTTGTTGCATGAAATCCTTGAGAAAAGGTTGCAAACACAAATAAAAAGGAAAAAACAACAGCTGCATCTCTCTGCCTTGACAGAGTGGCAGATGGTAATTATGTGGCAGTGCTGCTTTGTACATTCAAAGCAAACAAACATTTCTGTACATATGGGAAGAAAATTTATGCTCTTACCTGTGACAGAATGAGGAAGGAACATCTCTGTTTTGGGCATTGCTCTCTCTGTGTCTGGTACTTTCCCTCAGTGCATGGCAGGAGAGGCCGTGGGCTCTGGTGGGATGTGATGGGAAATGAGGTGTGAATGCTGATCCATGGCTCCCTCCCAGTTCTGCTGAAATAATCATGCATGCCAGCAATAAATCTGTTTAATAGCTATACTACTGGGCTGAAGAGGAAAAAAAACCCCAAACAGAGAGGCAAATTGTGCTTTCTTTTTTCTATTGATACTATTCTCAGGAATATCAAATCCCCTTTGCTTCTACATCACTCTGCAGCTCACCTAAGTCTTGTATAGATCTGGATAAAAACATGTCTGTTAAAAGTGACACCTGAAATCAGGTTTATCTTCTAGGATCTTGTAATGTTGGAAGCCACTTGAGGACATTGAAGATGTAAGACATGCCAAGTCATAGAAGAAGGGGTGAAATTGTCTCCTTTCTCAACTCATGAACCTCTTTCTGGTTGACTTCTACCTTTAACCACCCTTGATTAGAAGTGGAACAGAACCATAGCAAAAATGTGTGCCGTTGTCTAACAGTTTCTTCTGAACATTAGATTTCACTTGGTGTTTTTGTATTAATTCTTAGTTCTGTGGATTTAGGTTTAGTTTTTGTGCTTCTCTGGTGGATGAATGATGAGGAGGTAGACCTTGGAAGCACACTTGTTTGAACTCTGTGCTCTAATGAACAGGTAGTTTTAATGTCATGTATTCAGAGATTTCAGCCCCTCTATGCAGGTATGGAATATCAGGTTAGTTGTACATTTACTAGCATCCAGCATAGAAGATAAAATTACACACCACTCAGTTTTTACAGAAATAAGATTAGATATCTACAAATCACCCTCTAGAGTAAATCAGATTTCTAGCACTGTCTAGCCAGAAACCCCTGGGAAAAGGCAGCTGAAAATCCAGCATGTCAATGGTACATAATAATGCACAGCCAGACAAAATATTAAATTCCATCCTTTGCCTGTAGTATGGAGAGAGAACTTAAACTATGCCAACATTCATATGCATGTGTTTTAATCAGATGAATAATTAAAGGAGCTGGGAAATTATGCCTACCTTTCTGATCACCATTTCCAGTTTTTCCCATCCCTTTGCTCCTTGTGACTTCCTGAGTGTGAGTGTGGCTTTGTCTGGGAGAAGTTTGGAACCATGAAGCCTGCACTGAACAAAGCAAGAAAGGGGAAGCAGAGTTCAGTAACTTTAGGAATGGTGCAGAATTCCCATGAAATATCAGTCTAAGCTCATGCTGTAATGGAGGAGAGGAGGACTTTTACTACACACTTAATAAGCTAATTGAGAGCAGCTGTTTGCCAGTGGATAAAGACACATATTCCTTTCATATCAGAAATTCTTTTACAAATTAAAGTCCTGCCGTCTGTGGGATAAGTGTTTCCCTATTTCCTATACATCATGTCCACTTTGCTGGCGTTCAGACTATTACTGGACCATTTAGCTCTCTCTCAAAGCAGTTCTTTGCCTTGGCTATCCTCTAGTGTGTGCTTAAGCAAATCATCTCCAAGCAGAATCTGTAATATGCAACCTTAATGACACGAAAGTTGAAATTAACTCTTTAGGAAAAATCTGTTTCTAGGAGCTCAGATTCTGCTGCTGTTCCTGTAAGCTAGGTGCATGCTGTCCAGAAGTGTTCTAGACTATTTCCCAGTAAATAAAATGAATATTCAGTGTAGTTCTACTTTAATTCTACTTATTTTTTAGGTAATATTTCTGTAGATGCTACCTATCTAGAATTTTAGTAGATAGAATGGCGTTGAAGACTACTGGCAAATAAAGTAGAATTGGTTTCTGTCTGTGACTGTCAGGAAATATCACCAATCCATACAATCCAATACAATCCAATCTTTTACATAAGTAAAAGACTAATTCAGCCAGATATTGGATTAAGACCTAGGATTCCTCAGGTTCAAGAAGAACTGGTTTTAGTTTTGAAGTTGCCCTGGATGCAGCACAAGAAGAAATGGTTTGAGTCATGAAGTTCTCTCCTGGGTTAGTTTGATACTTGATGACTGTTGTTCTTTGTTCCCCCAGTACTGTTACATTATCAATTTTATTTTGATCCAAAGGACACTCAAAGTGGTTGAGATCACTTTTATACTGGCAGGAAGTTTAGCATGTAGATGCTTAAGAGGCCACAGTTTTCTTAAGGATCTGAATAGACCAGTACAGCCTGACTACAAGGAGAAAAACAAGCAGAAGCTTGACTTAAGTTAGAACTGGTTCACAGGTAGGCTGAGGAGTTTGAGAGTGACTAGTGAAGAGCATCTTACTGAAAAAAAAATCTAGAGCAGTTTGCCCAAGCTGTTGGGTATTGCTATATGAACAAAACTGGAGGAACTCATGGAGACAGGACTGAGAATGTTTGCAGTTATCAGTGAGAGATACTAATTGTACCACTGAGGGTTTTTTTCTCTTCTCAAGTTAATAACAAATCAATCCCTGGCCTGCTGCTTTGTCTTCTACCATTAGGATTTAAGTTTTAACTTACAATGGGCATTGAAAATGTGGATACATTGATGAAAATAATATCCCCATATGTGAAAGATGGTGTGCAATGTATCACAATTCTGCTGTTTGTTTTCAAACAGTGGCTAGTGGCAGCACCAGCATTTATGTTCAATTTCAAGTTGTTTTCATTACAGCTGAGGTACTACATTTACTGTTTAGTGAAATGAGGAACATGATAACATTTTCCTTTACAAAAGTGCCCTGAGCATTCAATTTTTTGGTTTTTTTCCCCTTCTGGTATAGGTCAAAAGTGAATGTGGAGTTTCCAGGAGCCTATGTTAAAACAGCAAGAGAATGAGGATGGGTCAGTGTTTGTGCTGACATGGACCTTCAACAGTGTGCAGTGACCTTAGACTTTAGAAGCTCCTTTAATTTCCCTCCAGGGAGCATTTTACTGATTCCTGCATGCTTTTAATTGCAATCTAATTTATCATTTGCTACAGGCCTTGAAATCATTTCATCACACTCGGGCAAGGAATTGTTTCTATGTTAAGTGACATCTATGGTCAGCCAAACTGCTGATGGTGCCAGGAATCTGAGGGGTTTAAGGTGATGGCTGAGGGGCTCTTGTGTGTTCAATGTTCCCTCCCTGTCTCTAAATGTCCCTCAGAGAGTCCCTGTGAGGAGGGACAGGGATAACTGTGGCTGATTTTAGAAGGCCCCTCCCGCCTGCCTGTCCAGTGCTGTGCAAGACAGGGGAAAACATTTCTGTGACCTTCTTCTGCTTTGTTGAGAAAATGATCTAATTTGTGTTTGGTGGCTGAGATGTGGTGACAAAAGCCATATTCTGCCGTGGCACAATTTCCTTAGCACGGGCAGGGTGACAGCTGAGCTGTGGAAGTTGGGAGTCCTCTTGCTCCAGGGAATACTGGTGGGTTCAGCAGTGGAGTGGTCACCAGGATGTGTTCTTCTTCTTCTCTTGGATTTCATTAGCAAACCTCAGACTAGAGCTGGTTAGAAAACTGGAATTCTGGAAGTTGAAGTATGTTTTATCCAAAATTTTCACCAGAGTCTTCTTGAATGACTATTCAGGAAAATTTTCTTTTTAAAAGGACATCTTGAAAAAATGTTTCTTCTCTCATCAGATATTCAGATGCTTTTTCATCCTTTAGCACAAATAGGGTAAAGCCTTGTCTGAGACACTGATGTTAAGGATTTATTCTGAGAAGAAGGGATTGAGGTCACAGCATCTTTTGACTTTGACTAAGTGGCTTCCAAACAAGGAAGCATTGCTCAATCAATAAACTAGTTCTGTATGCAAAGAATAAAATCCTGGCTTGGTTGTCTGTTTCCATCAAGTATGGAAAACACTGAGGAAAAGGTTACCTGATTAAAGTGTTTCCCCATGCAGAGGTCTGAGTTGCTCATGTAAATTTACTTTCATCAGGTCCAATGACAAACCAATAATTCATAATAAACATATTTTGAAATGGAAATGGAATATATTTCATTGAAAGGGCTGTGGGAGCCCAGGTCATCAATCACTTCTCCCACAATTCTAATTTTAAGCTGTCTGCCTAACAAGAAACATTATAGTGCAGTTGCATATTAAACAGTGCTCAGGGAGGGGAAGAGGAATGTGCATTTCTGAAGTCCAGTGAAGCTCTGCAGTTTTATTTCCATTGCTTCATCATTAGGGGTGGCTTATAGGAGTCAGTACAGGCTCCATGCCTTGCAAATTAAAAAAATAAGAATAACTCCCTAACAGCAATACTAAAGTATGTCTCTACTTCTCATGGAATTTTGGAATGGATTTGGGGGACATTGGTTTCCTGTGTTACGTCACAGCAGAGTTGCTCTGACTTAAAATAATTGCTGCACAAGAGATAGATCACAGTTGGACTGTCTGGCTTATGAATTACTGTGTTGTGAAACTAATTCTGTCTAGCATTTGGTCCCAGCATGGGAAGCAAGAGTGACACAAGTGATCCATGCAGGGGCTGTGTCTTTTTTTACATTTTAAGAATAACTCCAGGATTATGATATCATTAACTTTCAAGTCAAGGTTAGAACAGTCTTTTCATAGCCTCTGCTTTGGAACACGTAAAATAGCTTTTCCTACTTTTTGTGCTGCATTTTTAGGAATATTTAGATTTATTTAGTTCTTTGTTTTATCCCCCTTTTGTTATTAATAGTCTAATTTTTTATTTCAGGTAAAATTGTGTTTTGTGGAGGAAGAAGATTCATTAAAACTAACTTTTATCTTGAGAGAAATTACCCTCCTATTTATGTCTTCATAATCAAGAGATTATTTGATGTACTTATTCTGAAGGGATTAAATCAGTCTGAATAATATTATGAAGTCTTCTCCTTAACCTCCTCCTTGAATATTTTTCTCCAAGTGCAATTGGGATCTTTTGAAGCGAGCCCTTCACTTAGCTTTTTTTCTCCAAACATGGGGAGCCTTGAGCTGTCACACTTTAGCACCACAGAAGGGAAGACAGCTGGAGAGAGTATGTGCTTTACAATGGAAATGTGCTTTTTTTTCTTCTTCTGATTGAGTTTGCTGCAGTCGTCCTGTTCCTTGTCTGATTTTAATAAAGATTTAATAGGGATGCAAAGTTTTTGGTAACAAATATGGGCATTAAGCATGTGTTTTCCATCCTCTAATAGCCTCAAATGAGGTCTGGGTAGCTATCTAGACCTAATTAATCATCTTGTGGCTATCTAGTCTGTGATGCTGTTGGTGCTCTTTGACTTCTGCACAATGATAGGGTGTCATTAGACCAGCTTTGATCCCAGCTCTGCTCCTGACATTCCTGATCCAGGGCCCATAAGCCTCACTCTCCCAACTCTAATGTTGTTGAGAAAGACCCTGTAGACAATATCTAACACTCCTGAGGTGAACAGGAACCATTCCTCAGAAGAAATGTCAATGTGATAAACACGAGTGTGCATCAAATGTTGAATTGTGTACGTTTTTGCTTCTGCTTTTTACCTTTATGGGGTGTAACCCCTGGCCAGCACAAGGCAAGGGGCTGCCCAGCTCCTTTTGGAGGGCTCACATCCAAGCATGGAGCCAGCAGAGCTGGAGGCAGGGGCTGAGCTGCCTTGGCACTGGAGCTGCTGATGCCTCTGACTGCTGCTCTGCCCCTCGTGGGCTGCCAGGCTCGGCACTGGGCTCCCTCTCTGCCTCAGGGGGGTTTCCTTGCCTTTCTTACAAGCTCCAGCTGTTGAACACAGAATTTTCATTTTAATACAAATAGAACATTTTTATGTACTTTCATTTTTAGGTATTACCACTTGAATATTTATTCTCCTTTTTATGATTCATTTTCTTTGCGTAGATTTTAGGGAAATATTTTTTTTTTCCTCCTAAGTCAACTGCCCATCACTGCAACTCATTTACACTTCTAATAAAGCTGACCATAAAATTCTATCTATAAAGCAATCAATGTTTGATACAGCTAACATTTCCTAAAGATAAAATATCACCTTCCCCAGTAAGATCCAAAGGGTTTGTATGGAACTTTATAGCTTTATAAATAATGTTTTCTTGCTTTGTTTCCATCACTGTTAACTTCTTTCATTTGCTTTATGTACTCCAGTCATGAATGCAAAGTTACACGAAACAAAAGTGGGAAAGATCAAAAAGACCCATGCCTAATTTAAAGTCTAATTAAAAATTATAGAAAAATCCACAAGGAAAAGGGGAATGGATTTTAACCACATTTTGGAGGCTTAGTACTGCAAGTCCTGTTTCACTTATCCATTCTTTTTGGTGTTGATTAAGCCTTAAATTTTGCCCAATGAAAAAATCCATCTAAACCCTTGCAATCCTTCCAAAACAAAAGCTTGACACTAAGCCCTACTTTACCAGTGCCTGGAGGGTCTTTTCTCTCAAACAGTAAGGAATTTTTTTTTCTGCTCCTGCTAGAGTATTCTTCATATACTTGCCTGGCATTTCATCTTTGACAATGAGATGACAGCATGCATAACAACAGCCTGAAAATTCTCTCTTATCCAATTCGCACTGAAGTCAGTGGGAACGCAAATCTATGGATTTGAGCTGTGGTTCACGGAAGTCTTGGCATCTTTGGGCTGTGATCTGTGTAATTCTATTTGAGGGACAATAGTAAACAGCTCTGCAGCCAGCAGGAGGGTGTGGGGTGGGTGGGGGTCAGACTCTTCTCTCAGGTAACAAGTGACAAATCAAGGGGAAATGGCCTCGAGTTGCACCAGGGGGAGCTCAGGTTGGATCTGAGGAAAAATTTTTTCATGGAAAGTGTTCAGCCCCTGGCACAGGTGGGCCAGGGCAGTCACCACCCCTGAAGGTGTTTGAAAGATGTGTGGATGTGGCACTTGGGGATGTGGTTTGGTGCTGGA
Source organism: Monarcha castaneiventris obscurior (assembly GCA_026261815.1). Classification (NCBI taxonomy): domain Eukaryota; kingdom Metazoa; phylum Chordata; class Aves; order Passeriformes; family Monarchidae; genus Monarcha; species Monarcha castaneiventris. The sequence goes on from JAMPIT010000550.1 coordinate 3,011,518, forward strand.
CTTGGCAGTGCTGGTTAACAGTTGGACTTGATGGTCTTAAAAGTCCTTCCCAGCTTCTAACATTCTGTAAGTGCCAGCTTGCAGTGGTGGCCAAAAAGAGCTTAAGTTAATTTTCTAATATAAAAACTAGAAATTAGGCAGGGACTGAGAACTGCTTTTTGCCCTGATTCCTGATTTGAAATTCTGCCTGTAGCAGTGTGCGGGACCACAGAAGTCACTGTGCCAGGTCCTTTCCAAGGAGCTCCCAAGGTCAGAGCTCCCTTCCACAGAGCGCTTACGATCTCCGTGGAAGAAAAGGCCTCACCATTAAACAGAGCTTAGAAGTGGAAGCAGAGGTTTTTATAAGATCAGATGAGGCAGATGCCCAAGCCTTGCAGGTTAGCCAGTGTCCACAACTGGAGCTGGCTGTGGCAGAGGCGGGTTCCTCCCTTCCCTGTGCCCTGCAGGGTCAGAGTTGCTGATGGATGCATGGCTCCCGTGGCTGTTCCCAGCAATGACATCTTCATCCAGCTGGTTACAGTGTCCTGCCATGAGCAATAGCTGAGGGGTGGCCATAAATACAGGGCTGGCTTGTGAGCTGATTGCAGTGATCCTGACCATAACTCTGCACCAGTTCTCAGCTTGTCTTGGGGTGACTCTATGATGTGGATCCCCTATCACGGCTCTATGCCAAAAAATTAGTTTTGTGCCCTTAAACTGAGCTTGAGAGGGGAGGGAAAAACAAAGGAACTTTTCAAAGCAGTTCCCAAGGACACAGAGACAGAGACCCCTCTGCGTTCTCCGGCGGCGATGGCACGGAGGGAGCTCCCTGCCTGTCTCTTCAGCCAGCTTTTTGGGGGTTTTTTTCCTTCCCTTTTTTCCCCGGTGTGTTTCCTGGGACTTTGGTGGGTTTTCTTTTCTTCCCTTTTTTTTTTTTCTCTTCCAGACTGTTCCAACACCATCAGAACACATCAGGAGAACTTCTCTTCAGGCCTGGAGGGGGCCTAAGGCCACCCCCCATGGCAGCTCCGAGAAGGAGGGACCACACCTACGAGAGGACTCCAATTTCTTCCCAGGTTTTCTCGTTATAGTGAGGGGTTTTACTATTCAGCACTATTATCCTTTTCCTGTGTGTTTGTTAATAAATAGGTTTTACCTCCTTCACTTTCCTTCGGGGAATTTCTTTCCCAAACCTGGTGGGGGGAAAGGTGGTTGTAACCTGACTTTCTCCCAGAGGATTTATTGCTAGATTTTGGCCAAAACTGGCACCCAGCTGTAGTTAGAAATATTCTGGTGAACATTGCAGCCTGCAACAGGGCCATGTTTTATTCCATCAGCAGAGAGGCTCAGAGCTTCATTTGCAGGAAGGTGAGATTCAAATAAATTTTCTCCATTTCTAAAAGTTCTGCTTAAAAATTATCAGTCTCTCTACAGAATTTTCAAAACAGCACTTCAAGTTAGAATTAGTATTGCAGCGTCTACCTGCAGTGCAATTTAGCCCTGAGCCAAAATACAATTCAGTGATTTAGTGCATTAGATTCTGGGAAAAGAAATTCAATTTCAGCTTTCTAAAATGAATTTTCCCCTTGTGAATAGTTCTTCTTATGTGGTTAATAAACATATTTTGGGGAAGTGTAAACTTCCTCTTGTTGATTTTGTATTTTTAAATCTATTTCTTTGTCTAATATGTGATGGTCTGTGGGTCTGGGGGAAGCAGATGAAACTATTTTGGCAGAACATGCAGTTCTGGGAAAACTCTTTTACTGAAATTGTTTCATGGAAGGGAGAAGAAAATATTGCCTTTTGTAAGTTAACTTCAGAAATCACCTTCTCTGTATAATTTTTAAGATGGAATATGCAATTCTAGAAGAAAAAAAATTAATTGTTCTGAAATATTTGTTTCTATTTCCCCTCGTCCTTGCATGTTCAGTGTAAAGACCAGTTTTGAAACATTAAATTATCTTTATTCTTCATTTATATGTGGGATTTTTATATAGTATCAGTGCCTCTCCATTTGATTCTGCTATCATTTACAGATAGATTGACAATGAATACACATTACATTTGACTAATTTTTTTAAGCTGTTGCTTCAATTTTTGATTTTTGTTTTTTTGCCAGTGGTTTTAGCACAATTTGAGCAGTGTTCAAGTCATCTGTTTGGCCTTAGTGGTGCCTTGTGCCTTCCAGAGCAGAGTGGCAGCATTTCAGCCCAATATTTTCTTACCTGGGAAATCCCAAAGGCTTTGGGAAGGTTTCTCATGAGTGGGGGCCCCATTTCTTTGTGGGATTCTTGCTCTGCTCTTAGTCCCACTACTGGATGCCATCCTACCACTGATGGTTGTTTGCTGGTTGCTGTTTATGCTTCATGAATAAAATGATGTTTCTAGAGTAGAAATATAAAATTATATGAAGCTGATGAGCTGTGAAGAAATGTAACGTTTACTGTCTGCTGCTTGCTTTCTGGAAGAGCCTGTCCACTACCAATAAAAAAAAAAAAAGCAGGAAAGGTCGTAAGACACAGAAATGTCTATAGAATTGGACTTGCATTGTATTGATGGAAAGCTATTACCTATATTTTAATGTATGCTTTCATGCCTCTATTTATTTTTCTTCATTAGTAGCTGTATTATTGAACTGAAATTAAGGATGATTACCTTCTATCAAAAAACTTAGTGTTAACATCAAATGTAGAGCAATCTCTTAAACTGGTAGCTTGGGAGCTGCACCTTTTTTAGCAGCAAGGGCTCATTCCTTGTAAAAAACAATAACAAGGCTCCCTGTCTGCAGGAGTGATCCCTGCTTGGTTCTGCAGTCACAGACAACAAAGCCGTAGCACAGGAATGAATCACTGCCAAACTCCCGGGGCTTCGGGGCATTTTGCTCTACACAAGAGAGGTTTACAGCATCCAGAAGATGAAAAATAACATTCTGAGAAGATGTGAAGTGCTGTAATGGCAAAGAGGTTTGTGTCTCATCCAGGCTTTTCCAAGTGCCTGAGTCTCTGCGTGATGTTCCCGTGGTCAGGAAAGGCTTTGCTGTCGGGATGGGGGTGTGCAGGTGCTCTTTTCAGAGACTCATTCTGTTCTATATTTATTCACCAAGATTTAATATAAATGAGCTAAAAGTCACTTTGCATTACTACTGAACTTTGATCACCAGGAAATTTGTCTAATTAGTTGTTGCTTCTCCTGACAGAACATCCAGTTATTGTTATCTGGTGTCTGTTCTGTCATTCGCTGGGCACTTGTTTACTTGTAGTTGAGGGGAAAAAACTTGGTTGTATTCCCAAATCCATGGAAAACATAAAAGTAGTGGCACTTTTATGCATCCAGGGGACTAAATTAGGTGTGACAAGTTGCTTTTGGTCTGGGTTTCAACATCAGCCACTGTTGAGAATGTCTGAGGAGCTAAAATCTTCCCTGTAATACTGTTTTTCCTTCATTGAATGAAGACATTCAAAAATTTTGAAGTGTTAAGTATTGCAATGATTCATATGTGATTAATAAACTTTCTTCCTCCTCCGCAAAAAACTCCCAGGAAACAAATAAACAAAAAATAAAATCAAAAGCCCTTAAAAATCAAAGCATGGAGAGGACAAAAAAAAAAGAAAAAGTAGGGAGTGAAATTAATGGAACTTACCCGATATAAAAATCTGAAGTTTCTCTCAAAAACTATGTATGTATGTTTTCACCTACTCCAGTCTTAAATGCATCCATTGTAGATGTTTTTAAATATCCAGAAAAGAGCAAGAAAAACTGTACTTACAAAATTTTAGGCTGACAGACCTCGACTGATGTCCACATTGGAGATGCTGGGATAGGTAAAATTTAGATATTCAGCTAAATAATCTGACTCTGCCTTGACCTAACCTCAGTTATTTTTGAGGCCTCGCTTTTACCAGAATTCAGCCTTTGGGAAAAGCCCCACACATCATCACTTCATTCCTCTTTGAAGTACAAGCTAAGAGCTGGGAGATGATGTCTGAAATACTGTGGTTGTTTTCAGCACTTAATGTTAGCTAAGGACAAGTTATAGCTGGTTTTAGTAGCCTAAGTAACAGGCAGAGAGCTCAAAAGTCATTTCCAATCCAAACATAATCTAATCAATAGCCATAATTGTGGAAAATGCTGAAGACTTCAGTGGGCGCCTTTCATAAAAATTAGCAGAGAAACAGACTGAATTGCAAAGGAGAAAATTAAATTCTAGTGATTTTGTATGCAGGGAAGTCTCCAAGGCTGCAGATGAACAAGCTCTTTTGGGTAGGCTAATGCTGTGCCAAAAGGACTACACAGAGTGTAAGGAACGAGCAAAAAGCGCCATATGAGTTTCAGTGTAGATAAATTTAATGTAATGAATCTGGAGAAAAAAAAATCTTATCTAAACCTGATAAGATGCTGACAGATTTCAGAAAGCAGAACTTAGTCACTGCTAACAGTTAGTGAAATCGCTGGCTCAGTGAATACCTGTTCTCAAAAAAAGTCTTTGGCGTTATCAGGAAAAGTATTGAGGAAGAGATAAAGGCTATTTAAAACCTTCTGCTCCTATCTCGAGTGTTCTAAGAAGGACACGGTAAACTTAGGTTATGGAAGATCTCTAATAAAATAATTCAGAGGATGGAGGAAGTCTCTTTGTAGGTAAAGGCTAAAAAGGCTGAAATTCTCCACTTTGGAGAGCAGAAGGCTGCGGTGGGGAAAACTGAGGATTTTGGAATCATAAAGACAGTGAGTAAAGTAAATACAGGAGGTTTACTCAACAAATCAAAGTAACAGACCTAGAGGCAGTAATTAAAACTGGAAAGACATCAGTTTAAATCACAGAGTGGTTTGGGTTGGAAGGGACCTGAAAGCTCATCTTGTTCCAACTCCCTTGCCATGGGCAGGGACACCTCCTCCTGGACCTGTTTGCTCAGAGCTCCATCCAGCCTTGGGCACTTCCAGGGATGGGGCAGCCACAGCCTCCCTGGGCACATTCTGTAAAGAACTTCTGCATGGAAAACTTCAGACATCTCTTGCCATAGGAGGTTTTGGAGAAAGGTGGGTTCAGGTGGGTTCAGGAAGGGACTGAAGAACCTCCTGGGCAGGTAATCCCTGAACAGACACAAAGGGACACAGGCAAACATAATGCAGTGATTGTGGTTCTTGGGGGGTGAAGTGCACCTGGCTGGGCTCCTCTGTGCTTCTTCTCCTGCCTCTGCTGCTCTCCGAGGCAGGGCAGCTCCTGGGTGTTTCCTGCAGTCCAGGTCAGATGTTCTGGGCAGATTCCAGAGCCACTGGGTGTCTGTTTCTGTCACCAGCTGGTTCTGCCAAAGGCCAGAGAACGACTGCCATGTGCTCAGCCATGGATGTTCTGACTTCTCCCTGTAACAAATGGCTGCATACCAGGAAGAACAGAAATACCAATTTAATTTGACTTAATGTAGTTATAGGAGGCTATTGGTTTTATCTTTAATATTAAATTCTGGTTTTCTCTGGAGCAGTCTAGGACCAGGATCAGATAACAGAAACGTCAAAGGCACTAAATTAAGCTTTGATTCCTATGATTATTATTTATGGACTTGTAGGATTTTCTGCATGTTAGCCACTTGCTTCCACATTTTTTCTCTCAGTATATTTTATGGTCTGCAAACTTGATGTGTTATACCTATATTTTCTTTTACATCCTTGTGACTGAATGTAGAATTCAAACACCATATTAATAAATGATGTTAGGTCATTTATATCTGCTGTATCTGGTGGGTTTCAGGAAAGGCAGATGTACATTTAAAGTATTTAAAAGTATTCAAAGAGATAGAAAAGAAGATGCTATGTTTAGTGTAGTTATTCCAGTTGGTTTCAGATAGTGCTTCTTATCAGTTATTGCTATTTTTTTCTTCTGGCCTTTTTTCCTCCCATTTTTCATTTCTAGTTGTAGTTATTTATGTTGGCTTATCCTGAGGCCCATTTTCTTGCTTTCCTTTTTGATCAAGTGTGTTGCTGTTAAGTTCAAGCACTTGCACAGGTATCCACTGCAGAGATGGATGCTCTCGGCACCAGGAACAGGGGTGAGGCACAGAAGAGACAGAAACTTTGATGTTGTGTTAAAAATTCTAGTAATTTTTTGGGATACTTTATATATCCATTATTCCAGCAATTTAAACAACACGAAAAAGGTCAGTAATGCAAAGAAATGGAATTTCTCAAGGTTGTCTGGGGAGGATCTCATTGATACTCCTCAAAATCCTAAGAAGCCTCTTTATACCATGGAAATGAATGGCAGTGGCTGTATCCTCTGGCTTTTTGAGATTCTGAAGTGAATATGAAATTTCACATGTATATGTTTATGCATCTTGGCACTTTATTAAACAGTGATTTGATCACCAGTACTTTGTGATGCTCAGGTGGACCATTTAATTCACAAATTGCAGCTCGTTTTTATCTCTCAATATATTTTCTTTGAAGTCCTTGCAGTATGTATGTACACCAAATTCTCACCACACCTTTATTATTTATGGAACTGCTCTGCAGTGGTTTAGTCAAAATCCTGCTTTGTTCAGTAGTCAAAGCTTCACAGTAAAGTGGCCATCAATACTATTTTTAAGTAGCCATTTGAAATCATTATTTATTAGCAGTACTAAATCACACATCTGCTAATAGTCTGCATTCTGAGGGAGTGCAGTGGCTGCTTCTCGGGACTGAGAGTTGTTTTCAGTGATCAATGTGATTGCTGCTAATGGTTTGTGATTTAAGTGATTACCGGGCATGAAGAACAGATTTGTAATTTGTTCTCCCCGGTGAATAATCTTTGGTTTCCTGGATACATTTTTTCTGTTTATCAGTTGGTTAACTTCGGGTAAATGAAAGAGAGGAGTGCATAAAGCTACATCAAAGTACAGCTCAGGCTGCACTAGGCAGGCTCGGTTTCCTCTCTGCACAGGGAAGTGTATTTCCCTTTTGGAGCTCTGCTCTGTAGTGCAGGGCTCCTTTGAAATATTGCATTTGACACAAATGGTGGGAAACTTCTGAATTTATTAAAGAAAGCCTGTACACAGAAGAGCTGGAATAGTGAGACTTGTGGGCTATTTATGGCAGAGCTCCTAATTTGGCCTGGTGTGATTGTTATCTTCATGGACACATGATGGGAAAAAGGCATTGTTACCTTTAGCCAGCTGTAGTTATTATCTACTAACTGCACTTGTAAAAGAGTGGACTGCACAAAATGCATGGCACTGCTGCCTGGTACAAAGGGGGGAGCAAACTGTTGGAATAGTTCTGCTGCCTCGGACTGCCAGAGCTGTGATGAGCTATTCAGGTGGTTTGAAATAAGCACTGACAAAAGCTCTACAGCACACTTTGCTCTGCATTCTGCCTGTTTAAAAAAAAAAAAAAAAGAAAAAAACACAACTCCTCTGTTTTATAAAAGAAATACTACTTGTTTCCATGGAGTGATTTTTTTTTTGACTATTCTTTTGCTAAGTACACAGGCAGCTTTGTTTTGTGGTGATGCCACACAGTTTTTAAAAGCACACAAGAACATTCTTTTTTTCTATCTGAAAAAGAGATAATTTTTTAAAAAAATATCCTGTGTTTTACAGTTTCAGGTGTGAGAAGTTGGATTAATTTCTTGTTGAAGTAAAGTTCTTGTTTGTAGTTTGCAGAAAGTAAATAATTTCCTGTATTAAATATTATTTTTTTGTCATGATAAACAGCTCTGGCATGAGAAGCAGCAGATCAGAGCTAGCTGGTTCTCCCTTACCATGCAAGAAAACCATCAGTTAAATTTATAAGTTACGAAATTTTGTTGAATCTGAAAAGGAGACAGTGAGTTCTACATATAGAGATGTGCCTGTTTGTGTTTTTCTAATCAGAGCCATGTCTGATGTATTGTGTGAGAGGAGGACTAAAAAACCTTTGTGATACTTCAAGAAAACCTTATAGCAAATTAAAACTTGTGTGAAATTTAACTTAGCATAAGGAAAACCAGCCCAATCTTTAATGCCTCTGGAGTACACTGCATCCAACTGAGATCCTAAGTCACTACACAAGTCTCAACAGAATTTTCAGTTCCAAAGGAGATGAGAGAAAATCTGACAAATAGCATCACCTGCAACAAAATGCTCTGCTGTGATTCAAGTTTCCTATTGGAACAGTTTATATGCTTTGAACCTCAGTTTTGGTTAAAAGTGGAGAAAACAAACAAAAAACCCCAACCTTCACCTCCTTCACAGCAGAAATTAGATTTTGAATTTTTTTTTTCCAACATTCATATATTCCTTTTCTATTTCACAAGCAGGGTTTTGTTCTCGCACATATCTTTAAGAAAGCAGATTTAGGTAAATTTTGTCCTTGTTATATCCCATGTAGCCAGACTCATCCATTCCTTGACATCATTAGTCCTGATAGATTCTCATGTGTAGAGATGTTTTTAGGCTGTGGCACATGAGGATAGGCAGTGCCCTCAGCTCTTGCTTACCCTTGTAATCAGGGTTTTGTAATCAGCCACACTTTATGCAAGGAAGAGAATGATTATAGCATCACCTCAAATATGATGCCAGAATAACTTAATTTCCTGGGCTGGAAAACTTTCTGTAGTGGATGAATGTACCTTGATAGCTTAAGGCTGACTTCAGAGAGGCTCCAAAAAAAGCTTCATTTTAAGTTAGTGAAATTACTGAAACTGAAGGTTGGTGGATTTATTTCTGCTGTGGTTATCTGAGGACATGGTGTCACCTCCACCTCTCTGGGCTGGCCATGATCAAGCACAGGATGAGCACCAGAGGCCCCAGGGCTGTAAATGACTCAGGTGTTTTGTCAATGAGTGGTTGTTAAGGGAGAGCAAGCTGGGGAGCAGGACAAAGGCAGTTCTAGAGGTGACAAAGCGAGCAGGAAAAGCATCCAGCAGAGAAAAAGCAGATGTTGTGTGGAACTGCAGAGCAACGAGGAGAGAATGAACATCCTGTTGTTCACCAGGTCACTGCCCAGCCTGTGCTGCCTGAGGCTGTTCCATCTCACATCCAAGGCTTTGCCCTCACCTGTGCTGAGCTCCGTGAGCTTCCCAAGCAGCCTGGTTCTCCAGCCTGGCCAAATCCATCTGAACAAACAGTGGCCTCCTTTTTCCACTTTCCCCATGTAGGTATCACCCACCAGTAGCAGCCTGACCTGTTGCAGAGGGTGATTTGAATGAATACACAGCTTTTTGTATGACACCTACTCATTTTCTGCAGGTCAATCTTTTTTTTTTATAGGCAGCTCCCAATGAAATAAGAAAATAATTTGATAGTACTCTGCTGGTTTTGATTCCATGGTTTCTATTCACATCTTGAGTTATTCCAACCCAGTGCCCATCCATATACAAGCCCATGGGAGTTCTGCCTCTTTCCAGAAGGCTCCTTTAGCTCCTTGGCAGCTCCTGCAATCCACCAGTGCATTATAACCCAGTGAGGGGGGATAAAGATGGCTTGTAACAGTGGGAGAGTTCGACTTCCAGGTATGCCTCATGAGGAGCTATCAGAAAGAAGGATGTCAGACAGCTGGCTGCAGCCTGAACCTGTGGTGGCCACGGGAGGAGGAATTTGAAGGTAAAATGTCTCTGTGCAGTAGTTGTATGCAAGTGACTTCTAGAATGAGTCTTGCAATTTTTATTTCTACTTTAAGAAGAAAAAAGTGCTTGTCTTGCTGCCTTGCAGAGTGACTGGAAGGACTTTTGGAAAGTCCAGCATGTCTTTTTTCAAGTTCCTCTCAAGTCCTAAGTTTAGTGCCCTTTCTATTTTGCAAAATTATTAATTCATGACCAGAAAGCTGTTTTAGATTGAAAGCATTTTGGTAGGGATATGAAATCAGTAAAATGAAATCTCACTTTAGGGCAGAAGGAGAGAAACACTATTTATTTTAAGTCTGTTTTCTGTAGCACTCTCATTATTTCACAAGAATTACTCAATATTCATACCCAACCTTATTATAAATTATTTGCATTTTTTCCTCATCCTTCTATTAGCTGTTGCTACCATATGCCAATATATCCTGCTAACTTATGTGCATGTTAGACTTTCTGTAGGATTTTAGGAAATTTCCTGGCAGGAAATCTTTGCTAACCCGCCCTAGGAAAGCATGAGGCAGTCGAGACCGAGCAGCACATCTAGAAATGGAAACCAAAATTGTTTTCCTTATGAATGATATCAAGATGTTTGTTTGAGCCCTGACAACTCAGAATAAATTCTAAGGATTGTTCCCAATGAGGTCTATGTATTTAGATCTGTGATTTCTAAATTTATACTGAATTTATCTTTTTATCTTATAATGGTTTTCAGAAGTTTATATAAGAACAAAAGGATCTTAAACTTATTAAGTTAATACAATAGAAATTAATTTCTTTACTTTCTCTTCAATGTTACCTAGCAAATTTATCAATAAGTCCTTTGTTGCCAAAATAAATAAATCTCAGTAAATACGTAAATCAATACAGATAATAGAAAATGAAAAATACATTACAAATGTTCTACCTGATGTTTCTTTCTTTGAATCAATTAAATAACAAATCAAAGAAAATATCTGTTGCAAAGACATTGAAAAATGGAAACAAAGTTAAATAGTGTGAAAGAACTAGAAAATGTGTGATTAACATCATCAACATAGAAGCTTCAAACATGAGATAAAAAATCATTTTAACACATGCTTAAAATTAGTAGTCAAAGGACTTACATGGAAAATAGAATGTATTTTCTCTTCCAGTAGTAAATTAAGCTGTTTAAAAATTTCCACTTCCAGTAATTTTATTCAGTGGACTGTTACAAAATACTTGGAACGCAGGTGCTAAGGCTGCCATCACCAAAATTACAAAATCTTCTCTGGATTGACAAATACCCTTTGACTTAAACATTAATATTAACATTTGACATCAGGATTTTGAGCAAATAAGAGCCTGACTGTGATGCTCATACCCAAAATTTAGGAGCAGTCATTTTGAAGAACATTTTTACATTTTTATATTATTTAAAAACACTTTCTGCTTTCTCTGGCTTGATGGTTTTATGTATCCTGGCCAAAACCAACAGAAATTTAATTCACTTTTACCTTTATGAATTTGTTATGTCAGTGCAATTCTTTAGTGAAGAACTCATTGAAATAATAGTGTGTAATGCTTCAGTAATTTTAAACAATCTTCCATAAAAGCTGCAAATATAAATCATATCAGAAACCTTACTATAGATATGAGATAAAAACACAACTTCCTTGTATTTTACTTCAAAAATAGGAAAAGTTTCATTATTCCATCTGTCCTGCTGATAATATTTGGAAAATCATTCTCTTTAGGTTCATGCACCTGCCAAGCAGCTCAGTGATTCTTTCCTAGTGTGCTTCGTTAGTGCATTGTAAGAGTCATTTTCTTCTGCTTTGAGAACCTTGGATAGCAGCTTTTCAAGGATAAATAATGTTATTTTGTTGCTAAACAATCACATTTAAAATGGTATCTTTTCAGGAAATTAAGGTGAGGCGGTCAGCAAGGTTCAGGAAAAAGAAAAAAAAAATATATATATACAGACATTTGTCTTTTACTGATCCTGAGAGCACTTGTGGCACCACAGCTGAGGTCTCTGTGATGGTGGTGCTGAGAGGCCCCAGCTGAGATCAAAACCCCCTCATGCCAGGCATTGTGCAATCATAGAGTAAAAAATAACCAACTGAGAAAAACATCAGCAGAGATAATTTGTAATCAGTGAGACAGTAAACATATTTATTTATTAGCAAAGTATCCTACTGGTTATAAAGCCGTTTTCTCAATGCCTGTTTTAGTGGTTTGTTTCTGTGCATGTTACCCTCTATCCCTATTTCTTTAAAATGTGGATGCCTTGGTCTCAAAACATGCCTAATATTGAACTAAAGTTTCTGTTAAAATGTGTTTTGACATATCTGTTCATTAAATAACTGCTTAAATTAATGTTGGTCACGGGGGTGTGTAATAATAAATGGTGTAAAGGAATAAGGAAAAGTTTGTCTGTTGGATAGCCAGAGAGGATTTAATGAAAAGTGGTTGATAATGATTATTATGTAAAGAAATTTTTAAAGGAATTCATAACATTGGAAAAATAAAAGAAGAGAGTAATTAATCATTGCATTACACTAAAGAATGAATCAGTGCTGAGTTTAATAGTTTTGAGATACTAGACACTCATGGTTTGTAGTACCTTGAGGACTTGTAACTAACTCTGCTTGCCTGCTTGTTTATTGGAGTGCTTGAATTTGAATGAACATCTTCCTATAAAAACCCTGGAGAAAAGAAAGTTTGGGCCTTCCAGTATTTCCCTGGAATCCTGAAAAAGACTCTGGAGACTCGAGGGGCTGTTTTATAACAGTACCCTAAAACAGTAGATATGTTTCCTATTTCCCAGAAGTGGGAGCCTGGCAACAACTGTTTTCATTCCAGCACTTTCCTTATATCATATTCCAACTATTCATGCTCAAAATCAAGTGGCTTCATAATTGGAACAGCTTGGAATAAACTGATTGTCACTTTGCTTTTCCCTTCCTAGGTGGAATAACTGAGTCCTATAAACCACAGAGTAACGGAGTTGAGAGAATCCCAGTTTCTGCTTATAAAAATAGGCATTTGTATAATATTAGACAATAATTACACAGCCATGTAACGAATATAGCCCAAACTGTGCTGCAGTCAGCAGATCCTCCTTGCTTGTATCAACAGCTGACTTGGTTGTTGACTTTCAGGCTGCACCAAAGTCACATTTTCTGTAGATGAGTCACCTCCACCTCCCCAGTATTTTAATTCTAACATGTCCAGAAAAAAAAAAAAATATATATATATATATATATCAACTTAGCAATTAGTTAGTACTACTTTAGGACTTGAGATAATGAGTTCTATCTAATCATCATTTCTGTAGACTGCCTGAAGTACAGGGCTTCTGCTTTGTGCAAAGCTCAGGAACAACGGGCCTACTTGATTTTTGTGTTTGACTACTTGAACTCCATTTACTGATGTAAATCCATCAGTTATATATAGTGCTTATTTTATGTATGGATGAAGGCAAGTTTGTGTGTGCTATAAATCAAACACCTTGAATGAAATTCTGTCTTCAGTCAAGGCAGAAGCTTTTTGCCTCTTGAAAAATCTGAATTCTGCTATTTGTTGTTGCCTGCATTTTTAATGCTCGATTTTTAAATTGCCCCCATTCCCATTAATGTTCACAAGGGATAAATGTTTATTTTGAACGGGAGCTCAAAATACAGAAGGAGTGGATTCTGTAGCTGTCTTTGTTACTAGTTACTACTTTGAGTAGTGATGAGAAATTTTCTGGGTCATTTAGTGTCCTTCACATCAGCACCCTTTGTTGTAAAATGAAGCTAATCCTGCTTTGAAAAATCCTGGAAGAAAAATCCTTTCCTTTAAAGCACATCTGGAGTTCCTATGGCACTTTAAGTCATCATTAAAAAAATACTTACATTCCTAAGAGCAGTTCTCTCTATTTATGCTGTCAGGTCTTCAGATAGTAACCATTAATTTTTTGTGATCTCATGTGATTATCTTTTTAGCAAATTATTCTGTGAATTTAAGTGTGTTTGACATGTGAAATAAATATATATACATAGCTGATGCTGTTTTTAGCAAATGCATTTACATCCAAGCGTTGAGTGCAATGTGTGTGGCACAAAGCCCACCTGGATTAGGAAGGAAATGGGATAAAGTAACATTCTTAAATTCAAAAAAAGCTTTTAATTTGAGGTTGACATAATTCAGTAAGAGTGAAGACAAGACTATTCAAAGTAGGAGATATTTTCTTTGGATATATTTGTTTTTAGGGTGCTTTTATTAAAGAAACTTAAATTTCCCCAACATAAGAATGATGGGGACCTGCTGGAGTGAGTCCACAGTTGTTCTGAAGTCTGGAGCACCTTTGCTCTGGAGCCAGGCTGGGAGAGTTGGGATGTTCACCTGGAGAGGAGAAGGCTCCAGGGAGATCTCAGAGCCCCTAAGGGGGCTCCAGGAGAGCTGGAGACAAGGGATGGAGGGACAGGACAAGGGGGAAGGGCTTCAGACTGACAGAGGGTTGATTTGGATTTGGATTAGGTATCAAGAAGAAATTGCTCCCTGTGAGGGTGGGCAGGCCCTGGCACAGGGTGCCCAGAGCAGCTGTGGCTGCCCCTGGATCCCTGGCAGTGCCCAAGACCAGGCTGGATGGGGCTTGGAGCAGCCTGGGACAGTAGAAGGTGTCCTGCCCATGGCAGGGGAGTTGGAATAAGATGTTCTTTAATGTCCCTTGTGTGGATTCCAGGATTCTATGGAACGGAATTCACGTCTGTAGAGCTTATTTGTTAAAGCGTTTTAAGATCCTCAGTCTTTCTTAATCTTACAGAATGAAGCAGAATGAAACCAGCACCTGAGGCATTCCTTTTATTTCTCTTTTCTTTTTTTTTTTTTTTTTTTTTGTGTCTCATTCTTGGTTGGCTTTCAACTTAAAATTTGTATGTTCAGAAATGGCCAAAATATTGGGTGTGTCCTGAGGACTGATGTCTATGTAGTGACATTTTTAAGGGTACCTGACAATGATCTGCCTGCAGTTTGTGGCTCACAGACTAAGGAAACTGGAGATCTACTTCTGCTGTGCTTAAGAGTGTTAAGAATCTTGCCATTAGCAACTCAGCATTTTGCACATTAGACAAATAATTTGCAGTGCTCTGACTGAATCACAGAAGAACAGTGACCTTGCACATGTTCATGCTGCTCTGGTGTTGAATTTTATCTTCACATGAGCAGATTTTTCTTGTTGAAGTGTTAAAATACATTCTCAGAAAAGGAACTGTATAAATGTTCCTAGGATGAGGATAATTTCAGTTTCAGATGTGCTCATGTCTTCTTTATAAGTGAGTAAATTTAATTGGAAGAAGGGACAAACCTAATAGTTTAACTAGAAGCACTCATAATATTATTACTTTTTAAAAGGCACTGCTGTAATGAAGTGGCTTTAAATTACTGAGTGGATAGATTGGGAAGCGTGCTCATTTTAATGGCCAAAGAGCAACGTGCTCGACTTCATCTGATGGCCAGGATGTGCTGCAATGTTTGGCTGAAACACCTGAAGGAAAACATTTTATATTTCATGTGACAAGGTCTCATAAGTAGCCAGCCCATGCTGTCTGACAACTCTGTGCCCAAAAGCTTTGAATCCCAAAGGTATCTGAATTTAACCATTAAGTAAAGAAAAAGAGGACATGTAACCATCTGGTTTCTTGAATGTTTTTTCCTTTCTCCTATAATCTCTTTTCTATGGGATTTCTTGTAAACATTGGAAATTAGTTGAATCATTAAATCCTTTTGAGAATCAAGTAGAGGATGAATTTTCCTGTCTCTACGATCAGTGCCTTTCTTAGTTACATTTACAGTCTCTCATTTATGTTTTTCAATGATAGTCTGCACCACTGTTGGTTTATACTCATCTTATGAGTAAAAAAAAGACAAATATGATCTCTTATTATTGATGGTAGAACACTGAACTCAACTGTTTTCCATTATTTACACAAGTTTCTGTTTTCCATTATGTTTTTCAATGGTTTTCACCACAAAGGAGCTACCTAACTTTTAATCTGTATATTCAAACAGACCTTTTTCATAAGGTTCACTCTGCACACCTCAATTCCTTTGTTAATATTTTCCATTAGAAATTAAAGCCGGTGTAAGGTCTTTTTGAAGAGGATTTTCTCACCAATGAGTAGCTCGATGATTAAATTGAGCATTCACCAGAGGGGGGTTATCTAGATTGCAGCACATCTGCTGGATTCAGGTGAGGAATATGAATCAGGATCTGAATGTGTCGTCTGTAATGAAAATTTCCTTAATGTGCTATTTTATTGCTGTTGCAGGGCTCAACTTGTGTGACCCATGTGAAGACAGGAACGGCGATGGCATAATCCAGGAAGTTTCAAGCATTTTTGGGGGCTAGGAAGAAGAAAAGTTGACAGACAGCCTTTGTCAGGCCAAAAAAACAGCTTATCTGGTAAACAGTGTGGCTGCAAGTTTGTGTGCAGTGGTTTTTGGGCTGATTTTACTGATTTAGGTAGTCTGAAATTGTCTGCAGTGCACATGAGTTTAGCTATGGCTGGTGAAGTAACAGACCACAGTAATTTTGCATAGGCAGCACTGGAGATATTGCCCACTAATCCACACCCAAGGTGTTATTTGCCATCTTTCTGTATTGGTGTGATAGAATAAATGCTGTATATTCTGCACTTGCTGCATAGGGGAGTAGTGCTCATTAACTAAGGACACATTGTTTATTATTTGGTGTTTTGTGTAAATGTGCTGCAGCCACAAAGAGTGTACAATAAATCTTTATATTTCCCCTAATGTAACATGACTTGGTGTGCAGCTGTGCACATCTTTGCCCCCTGAGGCCTTCACAGGTACAGGAAATATTCAGTGTATCCATATATAAATGGGGGGGAGAGAGTAACATGAAACAGAACTTCCGAGGCAGGTCCTGGTGTTAATTCTCATGGAAACCTTCCTGTTCTGGATGTTTTCTCCCTTGAGCTGTCATCCCTGGAGGAACCAGGCTGAAATTGTGTGCTGTAAGATGGAGCAGCATCCTTCCTGTCAAAGCTGGTTATTTAGTACAGGGCTTGCTGCTTTAACCACCCCATCACCAATTTTCTGGCAGAAAACTATTGAAAGAAATGAGTTTTCCTGAAGTGCAAGGTTAATACAAACTGACCCACGCACAAGTTCTGCTGTGCTTATTGTTGGAGATGTTTGTCACAGAGGTGAGACACTGCAGGTAAAACCACAAGTGGGCAGAGCTTATTACCAATGTACAGAACATTTCCAGCATTTAAAAATTGTCATTTCTCCAACCAAGAGCTGCAATATTCATATGTATTGACAAATAAATTGCGCTGCATGAGGTTGTCTGAATTTTGCTGCTCCCCCCATTTTTCTGTTTAATTTATTTATTTACTTACAAAACCATGTAGTGACAGGATGAGGGAAAATGCTTCTGACTGAAAGAGAGCAGGTTTAGATCAGATATTTAAAAAAAATTCTTTGCTATGAGGGTGGGCAGGCCCTGGCACAGGGTGCCCAGAGCAGCTGTGGCTGCCCCTGGATCCCTGGCAGTGCCCAAGGCCAGGCTGGACATTGGGGCTTGGAGCAACCTTGGAATAGTGGGAGCTGTCCCTGCCCATGGCAGGGGGTGGCACTGGATGGGCTTTAGGGCCCCTCTCAGCCCAAACCATTCCATGATTCTGCGATTTCCACCACTCTTTTGACCTCGGGTCTTTGATTTGGTAAGTGAAGGCAAACCACAGTGTGCAGGTGGGTGTATGTCAGCTTTTGGCCTCAGTTGCAATTTTCTGCACCCACTTTAACAACTTTTATTTAAAAGCAAGGCAAAACTTCAGCATTTTTGACTTCCTTCCTTCCTGAAAACTTTTTGCATCTGGTGGGTGACTTTCACACCAATCAGGTGTTGGTCTCCTTTTACTCTTAGGAAAATGAAATGTTTGAAGATCATTGGCTTGTGTGGGTAAAATTAAATGGTTTCATTATTTTCCCAAAAGAATAATATGTTAAACTCACAGCAGCATAGCTTGACTATAGCCTGTGGGTCCTGACCTACATTTTTTACTCTACAGAGCATGAAATATCTTGCTATGTATGATACGAAGTCACTTCATGGCTAGAAATTACATTAAATTGTATGGCTCTGGTGTTCTGGATTAAAAAAGTGACTTTGAGTTGCATCCAGCTAATAATAATTATAATGAGTAAAGATTTGATATAATGTAAAATGAACTCAGTGTTTCTTTTTAGTTTCCTTTCTTTCTCATTGCTTTTTTATTTTTTGCCTTGATAGGTCTTTATATTTTTTGGTTAACAGACTTGATATCTCAGTATTTAAATCATTTTAATAAATAAAATATGGAAATCTCTTCATTCTCTCTGAACTTCCTGTAATCCAGTGATGATAATGGTGGGTGTTTCAAAGCCAGCTTAGACAAAAATATAATATATACAATATATACTAAAATAAACAATATCCAGGGTTTTGGTGTTTTATGCCTATATCATCACCACTGTAAATAAATCTATTTCCTTAAGTCAGTTGAATAAAAGTAATTTCGATTGTATGGAAAGTGCAGACTTCATTTTTTGATTGGTTTGATTTGTTTTTTACTTTTCTTTTTTTTTTCCTCGCCCCATGACAGGCTTTTCACCTGAAACTGTGTTCAGTCTCTTACAAGGGAGATCACCTGCTCCAGGTCAGGGTAACATGGTCTGGTCATGAAGTCTAAAGCTGTAAACCCAATGATATTTCCTTGAGCTTCACTTCAGGCTCTTGAACTCTGCCATAACCCTTGAAGCTGTTTCTGTTTTGTGAAAAGTTTTCCATGGGAATAGAGAGGTTACTTTTTCTTGCCCTTCTCTGCATACCTGAATTGAGAGAAAAATAAACTTCAAGCCATAAATTCAAGAAACATGAGAAACCTTGATGTGTATTTTGTGATTCCTTCACTGAAATGCTTGCCATTTTTGATCCCTTATCTTTAAATGGAGCCATTTGAAGGTGTGAGTGTAAATCCTCATGAGTGCAGTCCTTGGGCTGTGACAGAAGTGTCACAGTTATAAATGTGGCTGTTGTGCAAGGAGTGACTTAGAGCACAGCCCTGGCACTAAATTTACTGAATACTGCAAATTGGGTAATGTCTGATGATACATTATTAATGTAGTTGATAATGATAGTTCAAATACAGGGGAGAAAAGAAGACAAGGCAAAGAACTCAAAGCCTGATTAACATAAAAAATATTTTTAATATGGTCTTGGTGAATGTTTTTATAAACTGACTGAAGAGATGAGAACTGCATCAATTACTGTGGCCCAAATAATGCCAGATTTGTTAAATTATAAAGCAGTGACAAAATTCCCTATGGAATACTGAAATAAAACAAAAAGGTGAGGTGAAAGAAATATCATGTAGTTTGTTTTTGCTACCTTTAACCTCCAATGTCACAGACAATGTCATGGCAGTCATTGAGCTGCTCAGAACTAGGCCAGAAGCAGAGGTTGGTTTGAGCTGTGGAAGGCTTTGTCTTAGGCCACAATTCCACCTTAGAGAATTCCTGACAGCTTTCCCATGTATTATTGTGCATTACTGCCTTCCCTTCCTCAGCCCTGATGGGGATGGAGAGGACAGCACAACTTCCACAGAACATTTATCCTCCACTATTTCTCCTGGCAGGCAGAACATAACAGCAAATGTTTTCTTAGTGAAGGGGTGTGTGTATTCCTCTTGGGAGTCTTAACTTCTGTGAAGACATGTCGGGGATCTGGGGATTTGATAAAGCCCTGAAGGAAACTCCTAAACTGAGTGGGTTATCTTTATCTATATCCCACTGTGGAACTGAGGGAATATAGAGTGTCCATCAGAATTCTGCCTCAAGTGACAACCTGGCACCATCTCAGCATCTCATGATCAATAGTGCTGTCCCCCCTCCCCAGTGTAAACAGGTTTGGTGCATTAATTAACTGCATTAGATCAGCTGATCTTAAAGTCATATTATTATGATGTGTGAGAAAACAACAGCACTCAATTTTGATTGATTTCCTCAATATGTTTGGACAGATCTTTACCTTCTCTGGCTTGGCTTTGCTCCACTGAATTCATCACAACTGCTTTGATTTACATAGTGCTGTTATCTCAGCAGCTTTCTTTTATTTTCTTTATTTTTCTCTTGACTCATTTGCAGGTTTGGTTGTTTTGCTGTTCTTTGGTTTTATTTTAATTGAAGGATTCACTGTGCTGGCAAAAGTAGCTTTACAAGAGAGTGATATTCATAGTAAATGTGGTTTGTACAGGCAGTTGCATTCCATAAGGCCACTGATTCATGATTGGAAGCCTAATTGAAGTCCATGGCATTTATGTTTCTAATCATTTGGGAACTGTAACAAAACATTATCTAAAGAACATAAAAGACATTCATTTAAAAGAAAAACCATGGCTTTTGGTTACTAATATGAAGTACAGATTCCTGTGAGAAGCAGCTATGATGACCAGGGTGCCCTTGTTGACAGCATTAAATTTCAGAGTTAAATTGCTGTAGGATGGTTCTGTATTTCCTCTCAATGTCAGAATTAAGCTGTGTCTGCCATAATTTGAGCTAAAGAAGGAATAGTAGAAAAATATCAGGGACATTCACCTATAACCCTAAAAACTGAACAACAGCTTAGAAGCAGTGTAAGGTACATACATATCCTATAGGTTTGTGCCAGAGAAATGCTACAGACATAAAGTTCAAGATCTTTAGAGCTCTTACAAATGTTGCTTGCAGAGTTTTCCAATGCACTATACAATCAATATTCATATTTAGATTTCCTTCAAACTTATCTTTTCTAGCATTCAAAAGAAAAAAAAAAGGAAATTGAAAAATGTCACTGAATGAGAGTTTTGAATAGCCACTGTAGCTGTGTCTAAGTGGATGTGAATTTGCTTCATTTTTCAGACTCTTCCTCTGAAAATTATTACTTCCAATAATCCAATCAAGCTTTGTGAAATGACCATAACATTGATCTCTGCTATCTTTTCCTCCCCTCAAATAAAAATTTCTGACGCAGAAATAAAAGCAAAGTGAATAATAAATAAATAATGCTTCCCCCAAATATGTTGCAAGTGCAATTTTGTGAAATTATTTCACCATATTGAAATACCAAAGAATTTCTGCTTTGCCCAGAGCTAGTTCTCTTGAACAGCAATTTGCTAGAGAAGCTAAAGGGCGCTGTGAAATTCTACAGGAATGATGAGTTCTTACAGAAATCGGGAGGATAGATAACATTATCTCATTTGTAAATGTGGCTTTTATTTTAAAGCCACCAATAGATAACCAGAGTCTATTTTGTCTGATAAACCTTTCTCTAGGATATAGAGTAATAAAGGCTAGAAATGCCAGAGACAGGCTGAGACAAGGCGTGACAGAGCCCATTGTAATTCATGTGATGGCTGAGGATATAAATCTGCAAAATGCACAACTTTGGGCCTTCAGAGGGAGTTGAAGGTGCTCACAAAGGCATTCAGCAGAGAAGGCTCCTACACCCATTTTAAAATTATGAATTATTTTTCAAGCAAAGATATTCTTTTGCAAATTGCATCTGCAGAAATGATCTGAAAGTAGCTGGGGATGTTTTGTTGACAGAATGGTTTTGAATCATTTGACAGACTATTTTTCTTTTATCAACAGAATCAAATTAGGGTTTCAACCAAATTAATTTTGTTTTGTATCTAAGTCCTGCCTGACAGGATATATTCAAAGAAAGAGAAAAACACTCTGGATTTAAAAAATGTGTCAATTAGAAGACTGGAGCATGAAGTCTCCATAACAAATTGTTCACTAAAGGGTAAGAAGTGAGTTTCCAATGTAGAAAGCTTAGTTAAAGATATGTTTTGTTTTGAAAAAAAAAAAAAAAATCTTTTTTTTTTTAATTAAGAAATCTTGACAGCTTTGTCAACAACAAAAAGTCCTTGCTGTTACTTGTTCAAGTATTTCTTTCCAGTACTTATTAGAGGCAGGGCAAAATTCTAGGGAGAATGTTGAAGGAAAGATGTTTTGAACATTACTTTTTCAGTTGCAAGCAAACACCTTTCTTATGGCTTCTTTCCATTTTGAGGTAAAACACTTAAGAAAAAATGCAACAAATCTGTAGGCAGTAGATATTTTGTAGGCAAAAAAACAACTGCATAATTAAATCTATTTTAATTAATGGTTAAAATACTCCAGAAAGAAACTGGAATTTCCAGTCAGCTTCTACCAGCACAAGGCACCAAGGCATGTGCTGGCTTTGCAGATTTGAGCAGTCCTGTACCAGTGAGCAGGGAAGACAGTGAACAACCTTTGTGAACAGATGGAATCTGCTGCTAGTATAAAACTGCATTTGTGCTGTGCTGCATAAAAATGTTGGACTTACAGCAGTATCTCCAAAATTGGTGCTGGATCCACAGCATTCAATTAACACACATTTTTAAGGAAGCTCAGAGAAGTGTTGCTATTAATAATTTATTACTGGAGTTACTGCTTCACTGTGTGATAGCCTCCTTATCTTCCAGACACTGTGGCCCCTCCTCTTTTCTGGATAATGTATGTTGCTTGTCCAGGTGCAGAATCTTTGGGATGGAAACAGCTCCTCTGCCAATGTTACCTGGAGCTTGGAACAGGGATCAAGGTAGAACCAACATTCCTGAAACCTTCTGGTTAAGATGCACCAGTGGTCCCATTCTTTTGGCTGTGTCTTGTGTATTTTGGAAAACTAACATCATTTTCTTAGTGAATTATATTCCATGCTGAATTTGTCCTCTGTGGAAACAAATCAGTGTTTGCAGCATTCTAGCACTTAAAGTTTTCAGTGTTTTGTTGTAGCATTTTACATTTTGCTTCTGAGTTTTTAAATACCTTATGCTGTGATGAATGGGTGTTGTCCATCATAAGCTCACAGGAGTGAATTTTTGTGAGCAATTTTTCTCTCCACCACTCCTGGAAACGAGCATGTGGATGACATCAGTGAAATTAATAGGAGTTTGATTGTCCATAATATCCAATGAGCTTGTATTTTCTTAACAAGTTGTTCCTATCAGTACACAGAGGTGAACTGTTGCTCTGGTATTGGCTTAACAACAAAGTAAAAGAGCAAATTATTTACCTTATGTCTTCAGATAAATAATGCCGATTTCTGGAGTAAATTCAAATTTTGTATCACCAACAGGTGAGTACCTGTTGGGGCAAAAAAGCAGAAGGAAAGGAGCAGGACCTCAAGTGACCACAGTATCAGCAGCACATGAGAGAGCAGCAGGGCAGAGTTTAGTATTGCCTTGAAGTTGTAAGACAAATGTTGGAACTGCAGATCCATGCAGTCAGCCCAGACAAAACATAAGCTGCTCTCAGTTACACTTGTAATTTCAAACTTAATATCACTGATGCTAGGCTTTATTTTAAATTCTGTATTTAGGCTCTGGTTTGTGATCCCTACACATGTGTCTCAGTGGAACCAGGAATTGTTTCTCCGTGTATCCAGGTGCTTCATCTCTGTGCCACTAATTGCCAGCATCTATTTGGTGTTACAAGTGTTTTTTCCTTTCCTATTACATGAGGGTGATGAATATTTTGACCCTTAATGATAATGAACTATTAGATAAATGCATCAACCAGCAAATCTCCCTCATTACTTTCTCATACATTGATACATGAGAAGCAATGCAGCAAGATGCTGTAAGAGTCATTGAGTTAATTAACAGCAAAACCAGATTTAGAGTTTTGGAAGTTAAATCATTTCTTTCATAGGATCTGGTATTATTTTGCTGCTTTGGAGTCTTTGCTTAAAGAAGAGTATGAGAAGTTTGTGCAATCAGATAACCACCATTATGTTATAATTGTTCTGAGCTGAGTGACAGCAGGGGAAAGACACCCAAAATAACTTCCATTGAAAAGCATTTACTATCTCTCACAGCTGCAAAAAGAAATCAATCATAAGTACAGTATAAAATCTCTTATGTGCAAATAATCTGTGGTTGTTGATGCAGTGAGGCTGATGGAGCCTGCTGAAGACAGTTCTCACTTTCAGAGGTGTGTGCTGGAGCTCCCTGTCTCAGTGCCAGGCAAACTCTGTGGTGTAATTTTCATAAACGCTGGTCCTGGCAGCCTTTCTCCTTCAAACAAGCAAAATAATTCCTGTTCTGAGCAACGTTTCTATTTAGATTTAAAATTAACAATTAATTTTGTAGCAGAATGTGTTTGTTAAGACTTTGAGCTCAAACAAGTTTGTAATGTTGGCTTCTTACATTTTTATTTAGAATTGGACTGTGACAACAAATAATAGGTGTATTGTATAAGCCACAGTAAGTGGACTAGATTATTTAAAAAGCAGTATGCTTGTCTCATGAACGAACTTGTGAGTTTTGTTACCAGTTTTTTTCTTTACCATTCACATTTTCAGCCTTTTCCCCACCTGTCTGCCACATCAGGGGAAGTGCAAGTGAGATTGCCTAAAATTTTAAATATTGATACCCACCTTCCAACTGAAATACCATTTTCTTCAGAATTAATAGTTGTATGTATTTCCTGGCATATTCCACTTATTGTAATTGCTTATGTAGTATTTAACTTCACTTGTAGTAAAGTACAGAACTTAATCCCTTGACATTGAATTAAATCCCTTTATTCTCCTGGCATTAGGCCACACTTGTGACTGGTGAAGCATTGAGATAATCTTTGCAGCATTTCTGCTCTCTGGTTTGTATGGTCTGCTGAACTATTGACCATATTCATTTTAACATGTTATATGCATTAGAAAATCAATGTGGCAGAGCAGATGGAAGCTTTTAAACTGATATGACCTCTGTGACCAAAATGTTTCGTTTTGAGGTCTTCTGCACTGAATAAAACAAAATGTATGAATAGTGGACAACCTTGGCTTATGCAAATACTTAGTTTTATGTATTTATTTATACTTTTAATATTTATTTTACTTTCTTTTAGCAAGAAGTTATGTTTATATAATATTATCTATTGAAAAATCTTTATTTGGTTTGTTTGATTTAAGTCTTGTGAGGAGAATGGTTTGTGCATTACTCACAGAAACAGCTTGGTTTTTCACTAGGTTACATCCTAGTTTGGTGCTGAATAAACCTTCTTGCTGACATTCTGGGGTTTGCACAACATCCATAGCTTGGACTGCAGAATTTTGTCAGCATTGATTTTTCTAATGCACACCCTGTGTGAAATAGATCAGAGTTTAGCAGATCAGATGAGAGCCAGTGCAGAGAACACGGAGCTCCTCCAAGCAGAGCTGGCTGAGAGATGAGGGATGCAGTGAAAAAGCTGCAGGTGAAGGGATGGGAGGCGATGCCAACACCAACAGGGGAAGAAGGGAGGACTCAGAGGTGATAATTAACACTGCCAAGGAAAAAGAGTCGTGTTCAGGAGTTTTTTTGTACTCTTTGCAGGAATTACAACTGTTTGCATGTTCTTTCTTGGGCTCTCAGTGTTGAGCTCCTGCCTCAGAGGGTTCAGGCAAGGTTAAAAACCTCTTTTTCAGCTAATGCAGCTGGCAGAGGTTGTGGAGATGTCCTGTTCCTCCCCATACAGAAATGATGTCTCCATGTGTGGCTGTTTGGAAGGCTGTGTCCTGCACTGCTGGGGGCACATGTGGAATGTTTGAGGACTGCTGGGGATAAATGCAGCCCAGAATTAGCAAACTGTGCATAACTTGCCATAAGTGTTTCATGCCAGCCAGCTACGTCCAGGTTAGACAAGGATGCTCTGGATTTGCCACTTGGACCATAAATATTATATTTTCTATGGTCTGAACAGAACACCATGGAAGAAAGTCAGAAATTACTTTGATTTATTGGGAAAGTTCTTCTGTTTCCATTTTGGGTGGCTGTTAAACATAGCTTTGTACTTTTTCATCAAAAATTATTTTAAAACTTAATGAAAATGTCGGTATTGTCTGTTTGTAAAAGGTGAAAGAAAACAATCAAAAATGCCTAACTGAGCAGGTGCCCAACTGAAATGGAGACCCTATTCACAAGGGACTACAGATATTAACCTCACAAACTGCATAACTGCAGATGAAATTACTCATTTGGGTAATAAAGTATATATTGTTTTGAATGCTGCTTTGTGAAATTGGTACCAACTTCAACTCTCCTGTAGTATTTGAGATGCCAGCACGCTCAAGGCCTGTGGACAGAAGTAGGCCACTGCCCCTTTTTAAACAGATTGAGAAATGTTATTTGATAAAATAAATTGGGTCAATTGCTACTCTGCTTAGCAGCATAATAAAAATAAACACGAGAAGACATTTTGAAATTGAACTAGTTAATAATATCATCCTATTAGAATTTGTGTTATAACCAAATTAAATTAGTTTAATGGGGAAATGCAATAATATTTTGTAGATTATTTTCCTGTTAAGTTAACTTTGTATATTTTAATGAATACCTTAATTAGGTACCTTTATTGATGCAGACATTTCAGAAATAAAATTTGCTTCTATGTTCTCCTTCACGCACCAGCATCTATTAAAATAAAAGTAGTCCTGCAATGACTAAAGGGCAATTATTTTGAAAACTTCCTGTGCCTGCTGAAGTTCATCTGTCTGTGGGCAGGGGTACCATGGCTTCTGTGGGCCTGTAGCTGTACTGCTTATTTGGTGTTAATTAATGTGATTGAAAGTTCGTTAAGCATATTGCCAGTGGTCTGTTACACTGTATACGTAGTGTGTGTGCTCTTAAGATTGAAGCCCCTTTGTAGCTGGCTGTTTAATCAGTGGTGATGGTATATTGGATGTGGAATGTGAGAGTATGAAATGGTTACAATCTGTGAAGGGAGAATCGATTGACTGACTGAAAAATCTGAACACATTCTGTCAAAAAAAGCAGCCATATGCCACGAATGTAGAGATTTATGTCGTGGGGCTCACGGACCTGCAGGCTTATGCTTTGGCAGGGGTAAATGTGAGTTGGTTTCTTTGAATATCCCTGGAAGCTCCGAGAGCTCCCTGGTCAGGCACCCAGAGCAGATCAGAGCCAGCAGCCAGGGGTGTGTGTACCATTAAGCCCACGTGGATGTCTCTAACTCTGGAGCTGTGGGAGAGCACTGAGGGGCAGTGGGATGTGCAGGAAGGCAGCAAAGGGGCTGGAGCAGCATCTTCCATCTTCCTGAGACAAGGGGTTCTGGCTGGAAATGAGCCTCAGTCCAACAAGGACACACTCACATAATTAGGCCAGTGCAATGAGTTTTTCTTTCCCATTAAGAGAGCTCCTGACAATGAGTGGAAGGGGAGAATGGAACACTTTTTGGAGGAGATGGGGATGTTAAGGGAGTTTGGACTTTAAAAAGACCAGCCATAAAAGCCAATGTTTTCCAAGCTGATGAGGAAAAACTGGTAAGTGCAAATGCACACAAGAATGAAGATTGTGGAGCACTTCTGATTGTATTCTCTGATGGGAAATTTCCAGCAAGAGCTCTTCCCTGAGGGTGACTCTCTCGACAGAGATTTCTGAATAACCATAATCTGAGGCATAAAGAATACACAAACACTGAAAAACTGTCTTCTCAATTCCTTCCAAAATCTCCATAAGGGATTACAGTCCTCCATCTCTAACATTTAGTAGTATATTAGTTGTCTTCTAGCCTCCTGTGAGGATGGTTTTTCTTTGGAGGATGGATACCTTCAGAATGAGATAATGCTCTTTTCCAGGTGTTTGGTTAATTTTGAAAATTTTTTATGCTTGCAGAAAGTCAACACTGAAATAATTTCACATGGCTTATGAAGTGCTTTTGTTCTTCGAATTTGAAGTAGCTGCAAGGAATCATGTGCTGCCCACATGTGGTTTCTATTTCTGAAAGAGTCACTTAAAAGAGGCCTCAAAAGTAGCACCTTTTTACACACCTGCAGTGTTTGAGGCTCCCTTTCTCTGTCATACCTGTGATTTCCCAATTCCAGCTGGGGTTTAGATAGGGTGGGTGAAGTGAGCTGTCTTGTAGTAGTGATAAAAGGAAGCAAGAAACAGAAATCCCTCCCACAAGCCCTTGAAAAATGCAGCAGCGTATTGCAGTGAGCCTCAGGTGCCACAGAGATGTTATGTCTGAAGTGTTATTTCAAAATTTCGTGCTATTGCTATAAAAATACCTCTTTTAGAATTGCAGATTTCAGGACAGTGCTGCAAAAATATTTCACTTGCCTTCATTATCTGTAGTCATGTGAAATTTCTAAATATGAGATACCATAATCCTTTTACTCAGTTTTTAATTTACAGTATTGCTTCTTGACATTAAGCTGTTAAACCCATGTATTATAAGTTCAGAATAACTTCTTTTATGTTCTGGCACTAAGATAGAGTTCTTGCCTTGTCTACTAATGTTGAATAATGGAAAATAATTAACTTTAAATTAAAAGTGTTGCTTTTTATTATATGACAGTATTAGTTATAATATGGATTTCAAAAGACATTTTTAAGTGCAGGCACAAATCAATTATACATAAAGAATAAATTATCTCTGTGGCAGAAAGTAATACTTGTTTGATGAAAGGCTTGTGCATGAAATGGAGCACCACTGCTGCCAGGCTGGTGTGTGGTCTCTGTCCTGGGAGGGGAGGTGCAACAGTCACAGAGGATAAACCCAAATATAGGAAACTCCACAGAAACATTGGAAAAGGGATGGACGTGGAAATCTGTGCTAAGACTTCCCTTGTGCACATTTTTTCTGAGGCTCAAGGAAGAGCTGATGGTTGTCGGATATGAATTCTAATGAGTTTTGCAAGAAATGTCTTAAATACACAATTTACAAAATATTTCTTAAATGTAACGCTTTTGATGTATTTTTTTTATCCATGGCTTTTTCTTTGTAATCATGTCAATATTTTTAAATGCAGAAGCTTCTGATTTTTTTAGGCAACACTTTTGTTAGAAATGGAAATCTCTAGTGATGGTCACTATAAATTTGATGTTTTTACCCATGATGCCCATAAATGGCAGTTAAAATCCAACTCTGAATGTAAATCACAATTATTGAGGTTCGAATGTGAAATCTCATATCAAATAGAAGATGATTTATGAACAATGAAAGGATCATAATCTCTTTCATCACCTTTATTTTCCAAGGGAGGAAACAAAGATCAAATTACTTGATTTGTCTTTGGCTTTGTTTTCATTTTTCTCCACTCTTATTTTTTCTCCTATTTCATGAGTTTGCATAATGGAAAAAGAATTTTCTGCAGAATTTGTCTGTACTTGTGAAAAAAAAAAAGGAGATCCTCTATAGAGATCAAAGTCCTTTGAATAATAGTTATTATAGTGAACTAGTTATATGGATTTCAACTGTTGTAGATCAGTACAGAAAATTAATAACACATAGATTTAGAGAGAATTTTATCATGAGCATGAACGGCCATGAAATGTAACATTATTCCACGTTACATGAGCGGGTTTGTGTAAGTGAAATGCAGAGAACATCTGAAATATTTATTTTTTTCCTGCAGTAATCAATATTGCTTCTGCAGCGTTGCTTTTCTGTGGAGGTCTGTTGACAATAAATTCTTTTGTGGGGTTTGCCATTGCTATTAGCACTGAAACAGCTCACCTGGTGGCTTTTTAGAATAGGGCAGGGCAGTGATTTAACAGCAGCATTTTGACTCCCCGTGAATATCGTTAGATGAACCAATGATTAGACTGTCAGGAGCCGTGTCCCACTGTTGTACCTAAACATTTGTACTCAGGATATTATTATTTTAAGGGAAAAAAGATTGATACAGCTCCAGCCAAAGGTAGTTTAATCTTTGAATTATGTAATAACTCGGAAAAACAGTAGTTTTTTTCACCACAGGACCCTTCTTCTGTTCAGCAACAAAAGTTAATTTTCATTCTTGCTTAGCATTAAAATAAAGTAGTTACTCTGTGTGTGTCTTAAGTGTTTCTCAGAGTTTGTGGGGTGTTTATAGGAAATTGAGAAATGAAAACAAACCCCAAAATATGTGACTAGAATAAGTTTGGGGAGTTTAATTATCTGTATTAAATACTTGCATTCTTGGTCCTTCAGAGATAAAGAATTGTATATGTTCAATGCACACAAGAAATACAGCAAACTGTAGTCAATAGTAGCTCTTCTGTACAAGCTGTGCCTTTGTTGGGAATGGTGTTAGATAATGAGGATGGGAATGCTGGATGTGAATCCTCTGGAAAAACCAAGGGCTGCTCTGCAGCCTCACAAACTGTGCCAGCCCCCAGGGCTGCCAGGAAGGGGATGATGCTCAAGGTGTCCTGAATCCTAGGGTAACATTCTTTTCCCAGCTCACACTAAACTAGTTCCCAGCTCTCTTTTCTGTATTTTCAGGGATATTCCCAGGGGGAAGCAGCAAAGTTGCTTTAGCAATGGTGGCAGTTCTGTATCAGCTGCGGGAAGCATAAAAAAGTTGTGGCTCCTCGTGCGCTCAAGCAAAAAGTCTTCACACTGTGGCTCAAAAGTAATTTCTTCTGTGAAACAAGGGATTCCCCCTTCTCCCAAAATAATAAAATTCAAATAAGGAAAAGAATCCCTGGCCCCTGATTTTCTGCTGCAGAGTTCTCTGAAATCATTTAAACTTACACACTCCAAGGTCAAACTTGTTATTAAACGCTGTCAGAGCAAAAGCATTTGCTTGTGTGGAAAAACCTTAAAAATAGAAATCTGAGCAATGAAAAATTGAGCCCCACAGTATTCCCTGGTAGAAGAAAATGTTTTGTTCTGTTGTAATGTGAAATAGCACATTGGACATTTTCAGCAGAGAGACACTTCATTTGGAACAAAATTGAAAGCAAACCCAGAAACTGCTGCCCAGCCCTGGCATGGAATTGAGGTGCTTAAAAGGGATGAGGGACACAGAATCTCACCTTATTTCAGGCACCAGGGATGCCAGGAAGATGAGAGTCCTCTTCAGGTCTGGCTGGGTAGTGAACTCCTGTATGGTGACTTTGCTTCTCTCTGGGACCATTAGGATCCCTTAGATTCAGGACAGTGGGGCCTTTTTCTGCCTTCTGAAATGGCACCCAGTTCTCCTTAGAGTTATGGGGGTTGATTTATTTGTATGGACCTGCCACAGGTGGTTATGATTGGAATTCTAGTGCCATTAAAAAAATAATTTAAATTAAAAATGAAATAACTTTTTTTCCAGTAGCAGCTAGGAGACATTTCTCCTGTAGAGGCTGTGTAGCTGCCTGTTCCAGGAGAGAGAGAATTAGGAAAAGAAGCCTACAAGAGAATGAGGAAACAAGAGGTGGGTTTATGGAGAGCTGTGAAGGTGTTGGTAAGTTCAGTATAGACAGTTATTTAAGGAGGAAATTGTGCATAGAAAAGTGTGAGGAAAGGCAGAAAACTCGTAAGAAAGGAGGAAGGATGGAAAGGAAAACGTGTGGCACTGGGGTGACATGAACCTGGGCTGATGAGGAGGAGCCATTTACCATTGGGGAGATAGATGTGGGTCCCAAAGGTATTTTTTCACCTCTTTATTCTGTGCTGTGTGATTCAGGTACTGATGGAGTGTGAGCAGTGTGTGGAATACCTGGTACATTTTATCTGGTGATAAAATTACCAGTGGTAACCAGAATGGTGCTCTGGCCTTGATTATTCCATGTGCTCTGTGCTTGTGAAAGGGGAAGGACCTGTGCTCCCAGGTATGGATTTGTCATATCTGACAGCAGGAGTTTTAAATGATCAGCATTTTAGCCTGCACTAATTTATCCTGTGATCCCTCCTCTAGCTGAATTCTGTTTATGCTTATTCCTTTTTATTGAGGTTTGCAGTTCTTTACCAGAAGCTTTCCCAAGAGGATGGTGGAGGCTGGTGTGAAGGCGGGATGAAGAGCTGTTTATTCCTCTTTGTTCTCACATGTGAGATAAATGCAGCTTCTCCCTTCTGAGGGGAGAAAAGGCTTGAAAGTTCCTCAAAACCTTTCCCAAGAGTAGCTGTGCATCATCCTTGAGAGTCAGTGGGAGCTGGCTAAAATAATAGGTCAAAGCTGTGAAGTGCAGCTTCGCTCTCTGCATAACACAGACAGCAGTGGTTGAGGTTTGAGGAGTTTGTGCTGAATTGGTAATAACTCTAAAAGAGTTAAAGTATAGAGTTTCTATCATCTGCAAATTGCCATAATATACACAGAATGTCATGGGCTGGAGTGTCAAAGAGCCTTCAGCTGCAGGGGTGAGCAGAGCCGTGATCTCTTCACCAAGTTTAACCTGAAAAATATTCTTAACTACTATAGAGATCCAAGTGCTAATTTTTTTTAAAAACACCCTTTTCCTTCTCTATCAGCAGATCAATATTTACAGCATGTACAACTTAAGTAATATATGCAAATTATTCCCTTTTAGCTTTCTTTTCAGAATGTGTGAAACATCGTGAGGCACCGTGTAAGACTAAGAAATTATAGTGGAGCTCATAAAATGAATACCTGCTAAAGCAATACATCCTGCATGGGATACGATTGCTTGTGGAAGATGTCAAAAACTTGAACATGAGATCAAATGAGTAGATTTGTGAGGAAGTATTAATCTCATTATAGCAGTAAGACTTTTTTATCATGCAGAAATAGGAAATACTGAGTCTGCTTCAGAGGAGGTTCCTCCATCCTTGGATGACAAAGCATCAAAGTATTTCAACCTTTATTTTAGAATCTGGCATTTGAACTATGCTTCATAGAATCACAGAATTGTTCAAGTTGGAAGGGGCATTAAAAACCATCTTGTTCCAACCCCCTGCCTGGGCAGGGACAGCTCTCACCACACCAAGTTCTGGGTAGTTGGGGTACGACCAAAAACTCTTCATCAGCTTACAAGGTTGTATCATTTCAAAATGTCAACAATCATAATTTATAAATCATAATATAGAATATTTTTTTTTTTAGGATGGATGCTTGGTATAATCAGCTAATGTGTTTTTAATTATGATTATCCTTGCCCAAGAATGAAAATTGTTCTGCTTTGCTATCTAAAACACATAAATTAAAACACTTGCTGACACGATTTAATCAACAAAGAGCAAGCAATTTTCATTGAGTCTCAGAAAAATACACTGGAAATAAAATTAAGTAGCAGTAGTTACTCTCAGAAGAATGCTCTGCAGTCAGTGTGAAGTTGCTTTCATTTTCCAATATGACTCCAAGGAGTCAGGGATACAATGGTAATGGTTGTGTATTCCTGAATTCCAGGAATCCTGTATTCCTGAATTCCAGAAATACAATGGTAATGGCTGTGTCTCCTGAGGAAGTGCTGCTGTCATCTGAATTCACATGTCCTGGTAGTTTTATAGGGGTATTAAACTCTGCTCCTGACCATTTCTGGAAGAGAGGTCAGATTTTAATTGGATTCAAAGATTGAGATTGCAATGTTCTTAAATTCCATATCTAATACTTGCCACATGTTGTTTGTTGGTTAGAAAGTTTCCCAGTGGCAGATGATTCTAAAGTGCCCGTCTGTAAACTGCCCTCTCACAGTGAGCTTCAGGAATTTAGCTAAAAATTTCTTGTTTTCTCAAAGGGTCTGACCACTGAAGAAAACACAGAGCAGGGAAATGTAACATTTTTATGGATTGCTTTGTTATAGAAGGTATTCTAATTTGCAGTGAAGAGTTTTTAGGTTTAGAGTAGCAGGCAAGGGAAGGGTTCCCAGCACTGAGTATTCAAGTTCTGGTTCTTCTGCCTGTGTTCCTCTCCCCAGCTCACAAGCAGTCCTGCTCTGTGGATATTGATAAAGATATTGATAAAGATACAGAAGTAACTCTATCAGCACAGCTTGGTCTTTTGCTTTGAGGGTCTGGCTTCTCTATACCAAGATGAGTTATCCACCAGGATCACTTAGATCTTTTGTTATAGAACTATTTACCAGAGTTCATTTTCTGTTAATTTTTAATCCATCTGCAAAGCTCAGCTTTCCTTCCAAGAGCACTTCAAAATGTGTTTCCCTTTAAGCATGTATTTCACCCAGCAGTGAGCCTATACTTATATTTTTGTTGGCCGGAGTCCTTGTGCCAGCAGAGGTGATGTTTTAAGTTGTGAACACCTGCCTGTTAGGAAATTAACTGAGACCATCAACTCATTTCGCCAAGGCCAGCAAAGAGCTGTCAGATGGTAGTGATATAAACTTTACAACAGCAATCAAAATTCTTGTGAAACTGTCCAGAAATGGTTCTGAAGGAGGTGGGGGAAAAAAAAAAAGAGAGAAGGTCATATTAGCAGTAGAGTTGGACAAGAAGCAGCTGTGTCAGCAGAAAGCACAGAGCATGGGGTATGAGCAGTCTGAGCAGTAAAATGCAGAGAGAATATGCTTTTTGATAATATTTAAATGAGCCTTTTCTCATACCTCCAATGAAGACAGTATCTCCTGTCTTGTTTATGAGAATTCAATGTTAAAACAGTGGAAAGTCTTAATATTATGCCATATCAGATATGTGCTGCTATAACCATGTTTGCTTGCAATCCTCCTTTTCTTCACATAGAATTTTCTCTGTATCTCTGAATAAGTAGAAGCTTTCAAAGGAACAATACTGAAGAAAATGGAATAATAATAATAATAGCAGATAGACACTGTCTTTATTATGAGTATGTAGTTCTTGACAGCAAATTAATTCATGATAAGTTATTAAGCCCAAAAAGCATTTCTGATATTTGAAAAGCAAAGTGCCTGTTCTCTGTGTAGCTATACTTTGTTCTCTTTCACAGGTGTACATCAGACATTGTTCTGCTGCCATCAGGGAAAGCCTTTTCCTATTGTACATTCCTGACAGTTGTAAATGTGATATTATGCAGTTAGAGTTATGGAGGAGGGATGCAGTGGGAGAAGGTGATCGGTTCTGACTGTACCTAGGGTGCCCTCTGCAGAATGTTACACTCTGCTAATTTGCAACTTCTTTATTTTGCCTTTTTTAATGTAGAAATGCTACAAAATTACAGATTATTATGTTGTTTAAATGCCAACAAATGTTTGTTCATATTGGAAGGAAAGGAAAAAGTGGAAACTATGAAACTAATATTGGATAAAATATTAACCTTGCACTAAACACAGCCAAATCTGATTCCAGTTAATACCTTATGGTGACTGTGATAGACTTCTCTGGTCATGGACAGAGTTTCTTACCTTTCCTCCCCCCATGTCCACCAGGCACATTCAAATTGACACAAGGTGGGTTTCAGTATACAAAGTGTTTTTCAGTAAATTCGATACTAAGAGAAGGTTTTGCACCTAGGTCACTTCCCTTTCCTCTTGTCAGGAGGTGGAGGATAGTTTGCTTCAAACCTTGCAACGTTTTTGAAAAAAAGAAATTAAATTTGTTGGTGCAAACATTAATGCAAGGTTTCAGGTCAGGTACTTAAGCATGCAGCTTCCTAACCAGGTGAGGTGGAGATTCAGGATTTGAAGAAGGAAGGTGAAAAAATGCTTAAAAAAAGGGGAACATATGGTTTGTACTTTTAAACTTGTCCAAATTACTTTTCCTTCTCCTCCTCTCATGACAATGTGAAGACTTACCTGGTACTCAATTAGCAACACGCTGCTATGTACTGGCTGTGTGGCAGGATAGACAGGATATGTTAATGTAGATAAATCGTCTTTTTTTTCCTTTGACCCAGTGGGTTTTCAAAATCATTCTCTTCACTTTCATCTGCGTGGTAGCAGGACATGGGGAGAATTTTGATTTGTGTTTCTTTACACCTGGAAGGGGAGACACTGTGAATCCACATGCAGATGTTCAGGCATCAGGTAAACATACTGCCATCAGTGACCAGCAAATAATTAATTTCTTAACAGGAAATTTATTTTCTGTCACTTATAATGAATTATGACAACTTTTCAGGTCTCAAGTAATGAAAGTTGAGATCAATTTTGCTTTCCTCATATTTTTGACAGAACCCAAGGATGTGACTGTTAAAATCATTCTTTTTATATCCCGTGATTTTTAAAACTTTAAGTAAATATGTGATAATTTGCAAAGGAGTTTAAGAGCAGTCTAAAACAATTTAAGTGAAAACTGAGAAAAATTACATGACCATTGGTGGCAGAACTTAGGAAATATTTTATGGATTTGGGTGGATTTTAGTTTGTTTCAACTGTGTCATCCCAGTGCTGGAGCCTAGTCTAGAAACAGTCCCTGTAGGGTATTTTAAGGGCTTGAGTTCCTTATCATTCTGTATAGTAGTTGGAGTATAATTGCAGATTTTATGTGCTAAAAATGAAGTAACAAAAAATCCTACTCAAGTTAGAGGAGTAATTATTACAAAAAGATTTGAAGTAAACCTGAAAACACAGGAATGTCACCATAGGTCTTCTAGTTCAGTGTCCTGTCTCTGAAAGAGACAGAGAAAAATTCTAGGGAAAAAGGAAGGCAGGATAAGCACATGATATAACCACCTGAGAGCTCTTACATCATCTTACATCATCTTACAGCTGATTCCACCTCACTGACTTTGAACTTCAGTTAATTTCTGTTTTTAATTACTTCATGAAAAGAAAAATTTGGCTTTTTGAACGTGTGGAGCTGTAGCATCTGCAGCATCCTTCAGTACAGAAGTACCAGAGGTCTTATGTGAACAAGCTCCCCTTCTTTTTTTCTCCCTTTTAATTTCAATTATTTTTTGGATCTAAGCAGGTGCTGCCACCTTCTGAAGCCTTTTCACTTCTGTACTGAAGAGGAGAGAACTGCCAGTCCTACCCACCTCTCCCAGCCTGCAAAAGATTTGCAGGGTCCAGCTCAGCTACCACCACCTCCACGCTGTCCTCCTTTCCTTCTGAAAGCTCCCAGTCTCAGTTTCCTGCCCTTCCCAGTTGATTTCCATGCAGGGACCTCTCTTCCCACATCTGCAGAATTGCCTTGGCAGCCTTTTGGGAAGTGTTTCACCCAAGGGACCTGGCTCCAAGGTAGGGATGTCAGTGCCCACCCTGCAGGCAACATCAGGGCTTTGCAGAGCAGAACTCTACAAACACCTCCCCTTGGCAAGAGAAATCAACTGATGTTAGGTTCTACCAGTCTGGGATTTCAGTGTCATGCAGATTTTCTGTGGCTGGTTTGTTAAATTGATGTCACTCTGAGCTCTGATGTCAGGCAGCACATCACGGCTGCCCTTGGGTTTCACTGCTGCACTGAGCCCAGGAGGTGTAAAGAGGAAAATAAGGGTAAAAGGAAAGGGTAAAGAGGAAAATAAGGGTGTGGAGAAATCCCTCAAACCTAGGAATGATCTCATGATTTCATGTCTAGCTGCATGTAGACAGTGGGGTTTAGAGGTACTTCAGTTGTATATTTAATCTGTTCAGGAGTTCTAAATCAGGTTCAGCTATTACTTAGTTATTTCTAGTAGAAGAAGTTTTTTTTCTAATGTTTTTGGTCACATCTCTTTGCTGTTCTTTAGATCTACTATTTCATTTACCACACTGGTACTCTTTAAAATTTTCTTCCTACATATATCTTCAGAAAAATGTGAAAAAAAAAAAAAAAAAAGGAAGGGTATAAGCCACTCTATCATGTTTAGTTATATAAGAGGTATTTCTGTTTGCTTCTCTGGTGGGTAACATTATCATATGTGCTTAATGTTGATAATCAGAGTTGTTTATAGATAGTTTCAGAGGGTTAAATAGACCATGTAAAAATATGTTATAAGCAGTTCCATTAAGACTCCACTAGAAAAGTCTCATCAATAAACCTTTCCTCCATTCAGCAAGAGCTGTCCTTTCTGAAAACGTTGTCTTATGATGAAATAATTTAAAAGAACAAAGGCTTATTGAAAATTCCTTTTAAGGTTTATCCAAGCTTCCCCTAAACAAATTCCTTAGAAATTTAAGCTCAGATTATATGTATTACCTCAGGGACATTTCTGCTGGACTTCTATAATTAAAAGTAGAACCAAACAAAGACAAGACAATGAATTACAAGAAAATCATATAAACCAAACAAATTATTTTAGCTCACAATTAAAAGGAGAGGTGTGATAAACCTGTATGAATAATACACAGGGTTTTCACACCACCTTGTGCTGGGAAGGTCGGGATGACCTCTGATTGTGACAGCTGAGATTTCCATCTGGCCTTGGCATGTTTCCCGTGTCAGAATCCTAAAGCTTTACCTGCTTCATTTCACATCATGGACTCGAGCTCAGCGCTTCCCTTGGTCTTGCAGCAGTGGCTGGGTGTAACTGCACAAGCACCAGACTTTTCCCTGCTTTTCCATATGCTTTTAAAAGGACCCTTGATAAGGCGGAGGGCTCTGTAATGCCAATAAAAGCTGCGGAAGTGATGGTAAATACCTGCTTATCCCACACCGAGCGTGGGCTGCTGCCCTGCTCTGCTGAGGAAAGTGCTTGTGCCAACAATGAGCCTCGTGCTTCCGTGGAGGATGTGAGGGAGGTTTGTGTTCAGTCAGGGATTCTCAAGGATGAGAATAATTCTCAAAGCAAAAGAGCAATAGAACAGAAATTAGTTCTTCTCTTAATCACTCAAACGTCGTTATTTGAATTGCAGTATTTACACTGGTTGCTGACTAGTGAGACCATTTGAAATATTCTCATCTATTCTTTTCTTCAATTATATCTCAGGGCTTACCAGACGGTTTCACTGGCTCAGTTCTCTAGCTGGTGATTTTTCAATTAAGATGTGAAACACTTCTTTTTTGTTATATGGATTTAATTAAAATTCTTTGAAATATAATGCTTGGGGTTTGTGTGTCTGTCTGTTTCAGGGAAATTAAACTACTGTGGCTCGTTTTATCATTTAGAGAAAATTCAGTTCTTCTCAAAATGTGGAATTATCTTTGAAATCTCATGCAAACAACCATTGCTATTTATTATTCCTACCTGTCTTCTGGTTCTTGAATAACACAAAATAATATCTATACATTTTAGAAGCCACCAATAAGGATTTGGTTTTGCAGGATTTTTATTTCCCTTCCTTACTTGGTTACTGAACTATTTTCCATGCTGGGATTTTCATAACTACCATTCTTATAAGTATTTAATATCAAAAATTATATGACAGGTAAAAATTACACAGGACACTATTTATAACTTAGGGTTTCTCTGGCCTTCCAGTAGTGCTGCCTTAAAACCTGCAAGACCCAAAATATAAAAATAACACCTGTTATTAGTTTATAGTCTCTGCTTCTCCACCAGACTAAAACCATTTTTAAGTCAATTCTAAGACATTGAAATTCAAAAGGGAAGAAAGGCTGAATTTATTCACTTAGTCCAAGCAGGTTCATGACAAGGTATGAAGATTAATAATTGTTCCTAAAACTCTCTGAGATGGAAGGCCATACTAAGTATTGGCATTATTTTATTATAATGGAATATTGAGCCTTCATCTCAACATGACCTATTACTACCCACTATTATATGGGCAGAAGAATTTGCTCTGTGTCAGATTTGGTTGTGTAGGGAATGATTCAGCCCCTTGATTCTTGGAGAGGTTTGCTTCCATGAAATAAAAAAAATCCAGAGAATAACAGAGCTGATATTTTAAAGAAAGCACTCAAAAGTGAGCAGATGGGACAAGCACTACTTGTGTCTCTTGAACTGTCCTTGGCTGTGAGAGCAGTGAGCACACGTGTTAAACACCTGTGATAAACATGGACGCTTAGCCTTTAATATGCATTTCAGGACCACAGCAGCTCAATAACTCTGAATTTGTGTTCAGTTGTGTCATTACATGGTACTGGATTAATGCAACAACAGATCAGTTGTTGCATTATACACACTTTACATTTAAGAAATTCAGTATGTAGAATGGATAATAGTAGATAAAGAAACCCCTTTCTTCTTATTTTATATATTTAAAATTTATAACAACTTCCCAAGCTGTTATTTGGATCTATTTCCATGCACTCCAATGCAGGAGATGCCATTTTTGCATGTTTAATAGCACGTTTTCCACACACTTTTCAGTGCTCTCAGTGGAGTAACACATCTGGAGCACTTTCATTACAGCTGTGAAGCAGAATTGGTACCTTCACATCTTGGGTGCCAACTCCAGTTTCTGAGTTACACATTCCAGTATTATGAAAGTGTAATCTAAAATTGCAATGTACCTCCTTCCCCTAAAATAATCCAAACAGACCCAGAACCAGTGGAAGGAGGGATGCAGAATCCAGATCTGCCCCTGTAGAGTCAATAAAGAATCTGCTGAAAGATGAAATTTTAAATTTAAGTGCTCTAAGTGGCAGGGGTGACAGGGCTTAGGAGGATATGGCTGAGTAGCCTCTGGCCACGTTTTGGCCTTTCAGTCTTTGGTTTGGAGGGTGGTGTGGGCTCGTGCAAAGGGAAGGGGCTGGTGGGTTCTCCACTCTGCATCAGTTGTTCAGATTCTGGCCCTCATTCTCCTCTGGAGAACCTCCCAGTTCTGCCAGTGAAAAAGCACCTCAGCTTTTGCTCTGTGTTCTCCTTCTCCCCACAGGAGGATCTGCAGAGCTGGTACCACACAGGCAAGGTGCAGCTATCTGTATTTACATGAAGGCCTTTGAAAGGGTAACAGGGACTAAGCAGGGCTTGATGCAAAAATCTTCTTAAATTCTGTGACTTCTGTTTCATAATGGCAGTGCCTAAAGGGCTTACAGATCGAAGGTTTTAAACCTTGGCAGCATATTCTGCAAGAACCCTGAGTAGCAGTCAGATGCCACAGAAAGGTGATCCTCCTGCTTTCTGAAGCTGTTCACATCACTGCAAGTGGTCTGGGTCTTGGTTGGTCAGTAAACTCTTTGAAACTAAATAACCACCTGCAATGGACCTGCATAAGCACAAAAAGTAATTTTAACATCCAATAAAAAGTCATTTGGTTCACTTAGTTGACATGATTAATGAATGACAAAATATAAAATGTGGTAATTAAAATATTTTTTTCCCAGACTTCATTAACTACATTTATCTCTCTTAATTTTCAAATTGCTTCAAGCTTTTAGTTACACCCCTTTGGGAGATCAAAAATTTTTGTAAGAAGATTAGAATCTTAGAATCCCTATTTCACATTTTAGATGGATCTCTGTCTGCTGAACTGAGCAAATCACACAATTTTCAAGCCTTTATTTACAATCTGTATGAAAAGTGCTATTTTTATAACCATAAACACATCATAGTTTTTTCTTCCAAAGCTAGGTTTTAGAGAGAATTGTAGGAAAAGTATGTTACAAAAGCTTAAGTTATTTTTTTAGTGGATGAGGGGACGAGTGCTTGTAAGAGGTAGAAGTCTTTTATCTCCCACTCTGTGGCAAATAAAGAAAATATTATAATCATGATCTGCCTCAAAATCTATTCTTGATAAACTGTGGAAAAGCCCCTCCTCAGCATTCATTCTTTCCTCGGCGTGAGTTTTGTAAAACTCCTCTCAGAACACATTTGAGAATCTGAAATGCACTCCACAATAGTGTGATTTGAAGAATTCTGAATACAAGCAGGGAGAGAGGAGAGGAGGAGGTGATTGCTGCACAGATAAATTGCATGGGAATTTCAGGACTAAAAGGAAGTGTCACTTTTAGCAGGTTGTTTTGGGTTAAAGGTCTAATGAACCTGCCTTTCTACTTCATTGTCACATCTGACGTCCTGGTTTTCAAACCCTAATGCATTTGGAAAATGAAAGGGCTGTGAGATGCATCCCAGCTGTCTTTTCCCAAACAGAGATAGGAAAGAAAGCAATTGGAGCAGACTCACGGGGTTGAGATGTTCATGTCCCCAGAATTTATTAGTTTATGCTGTGTCCAGCAAATAGGAGGAAGGGACCTGTCCCACAGTGACCTGGAGCAAGAGGGGTGGAGGGACTCTGTGTGAGACAGAGACAGATAAAATGGACATTTAGGGCCTGCAGGAACTGATTCAAAGACAGATGAAAACTTTGAATTTCAGGAGCTTTGGAGGGGAGTTTGAGTGTGTTCAGAAACAGCTCCAGCACTGAAGGAATTTTCTGGAGCGTGTAGCTCCTGTAGGAGTGCAGCCAGCTAAACCCGAGCAGCGAGGGCACAGGGAGCTGTGCACCCTCCAAACCAGAGCAGATAAACTGCTCAGGGATTTATTTACCACCAACCTTCCTAGGTAAATATATCCCACCTCTTCCAGAGCTCCTACACCAACATTTCAGTATCCAGCAAGTTCACAGGTGCATCCTGGGATGAATACATTAGGAGTATGAATAATAGAATGAATGTGCGAGACAGTGATTAAAAAATTAAATTGATCTGAGCCTTGAAGCAGACTGCTCTGCTTTGTGTTCCTAACACATCAAGATTTTTTTTTTTTTTAAATATCCTGCTGACACCCCAGGTTAATTTTTTTTGCTGGTAATTACCTTGAAAGCTGCATGTCCAACCTAAATATGTATGTATAATTACTAGGTTAGTTACCTGCTCCAAGCAGATAATTTTTTAATGTTTAAATATAGCTGTTACTGTATATTAACTGTTCTGGATGCCACATGCATGTTGTACATCTATTCCTTCCACACACTGAAACGTCTTTACATTTTTGCCTCGTATCTTTAATTGATAAAATATCTCTGGAGCGAGTAGAGATGCAATTCCAGATTTGTGTGCTGAGTGCATCAGCTTCTGATCTTTACAAAAATTCGTAAACCTTCATTTATTTGCAAGTGTCTTTCTCAAACTTAGTAACTTGGAACAGGTACAGTGAATTAGCAATCTCAGTAATTTGTTTTTCAATATGTATTTTTTTTCTTAATTTGGTTGCTGTTGGTTAGAAATACAAAGGTACTTAGTAGTACAAAGTGATTAAAATAGGTGTAAAGTGGTCTAAGCTGTGAAAGGATCTGGCCCTCATAGTGAGGACAGAATGTGAAGGTCTTTTAGACCTGAATTATATTGAAGCAATGAGATATGCAAGGGCTGCTGTTGTTTTTAGGTTAAACAACATTTTTGCTCTGTGGAATAATGGAATTTTAGTCCCCCACATAGAATTTTATTGCCCATCAGCATAACTGTTTAATTTCCGTTCTGCCCTTTCCTATGTTCTTCTGTCCTGCAGGCTCTCAAGAATGAAAAAATAAATACCTAATATCAAAATCGATGTAATAACAATGATAAGAATGTCCTGTGCATTATTTAGTTCATGTTGCTTCTGTTAAAAGATATGTAATGGTGGTTTTTTTTTTTTTTTTGGGCATGTGTGCTTGTGAGCATGTTTTTCTAAATTAAATTATTCAGGACATAATGAAATAAATTCCCCAAATTCTTTTGAGTACTGTTCTGGTAACAGCAGCACTGGTAAAGACACTCCCCTACTGCTTTCTTATGGCCTTTGCTACTCCTCTCCCACTAAACAAACCTGATTTCCTGTTTTGCTGAGGATGACAGTCCTAAAGAACAGCATTTGTATATCATGAGTAGAGAGACATCATCTCCTGGAAGATTTGCCCCCATTTCCACTAAGCTCTCTAGCATTTCCACATGGTGCCTGCTTAAGCATTAGTATTTTAATAATCAAAACCTTTCATAGACAGTGCTTAATGAACAATAAAGTCAATTTTTTCTGTCACAGCACGTGGATCATACTGCAACAGTTGAAATTATCAATATCTGGCTTTAGAATCTTTTATGGATTTCTCTGTTACAATTTCACCAGCAGCTTTGCAGAACTTTGTGTCGTTTGTTTAGCAAATGGAAGAATCTTGTTCATTGGAGTAATCAGAATTCAAAGGGCTTGGGACCTTGAGAAGAAATCTTTTGATTTTCTTTGCTGCAACAGGAGACTATCATAAATGTTTTGGTCTCATGATCATCACAGAATGGCTCTGAGCACTTTGCCACCTTGACAAATTATAAATGTTTGTCTGTTTGGTGGAGGAATCATGTGAGGCCTTGACTCAGATCCTGAACAAAACTGACTGAGCAGGTTGAGCCATGACTGAGCAGAACACTTATCAAAGTAACCAGAGTGTTCAGCTTATGGCCCCTCACAATAAGGGGCTTTTTGTGCCTGGATTGCAAGTCCTGGGACTGGCAAACAGCAATTGCTAAAACAAAGTAAAAAAGGAAAAAATGAA
The DNA here is from genome assembly GCA_026261815.1 of Monarcha castaneiventris obscurior. NCBI lineage: Eukaryota > Metazoa > Chordata > Aves > Passeriformes > Monarchidae > Monarcha > Monarcha castaneiventris. The sequence goes on from JAMPIT010000550.1 coordinate 3,055,012, forward strand.
AAATCTGCATTTGTCAATATGTGGCCAGAAACTCCCAAGTAAATGTTTATTTTTTATTGTGTAAAATTTAATTTATTCTATAAGAAAAAAACAAAGCTTGGGACTTGATATGAGCAAACTAAAACTATTCATTTAAATATTTTTATTGCTAAGTATATGTGCTTACATATATTTCTACCTTCCTGTGTAAATATACATAGAGAGCTATAGATATAAACCACTGATTCTAGAGTCAGTTGATTTTAAAATTCATTAACTTCCTGAATTTTGCATCTGGCTTGCTGTGTTTTCAGAAGTGTAAGGAGAGTAGAAGGTCCCATGAGCTCCTCTGCCTAGCAAAGCAGAGATACCAAAATTCCAAACTGCTCAGCTGAGCATGTGTCTCACTTTATCTGAGGCAGGTAGGGATGGGTGGATTTGTAACACTGGCTTAGCACCTGCACATTACTGACTCTGTTTTGTCAGTTCATCTTTTCTTTTCTGTCCATGCCAAGAGATTAAAACTGCTGATGAAATTTATTGACTTACTGTAGCCTCCAAGTTGACGAAGTCCCTTGCAGAAATAAATCACAATGAATAGGTGTTGGTTTAGATGAATTAGCATCAATGCTTTGCAATAACTTTAAAGGAGCTGCGTGACTTTGGGCCACTGCTGCCTGAGCACAATGGCTCCAATGACCTTGACAGAACCAGGAAAAGGATGCCGTGTTCCTCCCTGCTCCTAAACACAGATGTGAGTTAAATAATGTTGCCATACAGCAAGCAGGTAAATCTTGTTTATTGGTTACCACTGTTCTTTTCCCCACTTAAATCTTCTGGAGGCATTAGACATAGAGTTGGTCTTTGCATTCATATTTTTCTGAGTTACAGCTGATTAGAAGAGTATAAAGAACTTCACCTCTATGAAGCAGGACATTACTTTTATTCATTATTTGCCTTGATTTACAGTGGCATAGAAAGCCTCCCATTATTTACTCTGAACCTCCTTGAGTATTTAAAATTGCAAGGAGCTGCAGCCTGGACTGACAGCACTCCTCTGCAGAGGAACTCCAGTGAGCCTGCATGTCTCACAGAACCCGCTGAAACTCTGCAATAAAATCATGCCCAAAGAGAGCATCAGGTTCTTTCCAAATGCCACGTGCAAACGTGAGCCTGTAAAGATTGTCCTGGAGGTCAGTGATGAGGCATTAACTTGTGCACAGCCAACAAGGCTCTGGTTCATGGGGCTGGGATTCCTTCTGCACAGGGGGCAGAGGCACGCGCAGTCAGAGAGGGAGAGGCAGAGCACAGGCCTGGGGAGCAGCAAACAGAGATCTCAGGCAGTAATTGCCCACTGACCTGTCCCTTTTAACAGACATTTCCATTCCTGGAGCACGAGAGTGTAGGGAAGAGAATAAGAGGAGATTCTTAGGCTTAAAACTGACAGTTTTTGAATCAAATGCTGAAATGATACAAAACCTTTTTTACTTCCCACATGTTCCTTTCCTGCTCAAATACTTAAGTTTCCAGGGCCAAGACCAAGATCTAAGAGATGGGAGTGAGTCTTACTGGTGTTGTTGGGATGGCTGTATGGGAAACACTAAAGGAAAAATCCTTAAACCAGGAATTGCTTCCCAGGTTGGAGGCTTAGACTTTGTTTTCTAGTTCTGGGTAATACCTGGGTGTTGTCTGAGTCATCTGATAGTGTTCATGATTTAAGGGATGATTTCAAGATTAATGAGTAACTTCTGTTTCTCTCTGTGAAAAAGTAATTGAGTCGTTGCTTCTGTTTCTAATTCTTCTGTGTTCTGTTCTTTCTGTCCCCCTCTGATTTGCTGGAATATTAGTGAGAGGAGGGAAAAGGGACCAGAGCAAGGTCGTGGCTTGGTTGTTTTGTCGAAGAAAAGGGAGGTGAGGTCTGCAAGGTGGAAGGAAGGATGAGATTGTTGCAGTTTGTGTATGGTCACCCCAAACACCTCCCGACTGCAGGGGTGGCAGAAACCCATGGATGAGGAGTGAGAGGATGCCCAAGCTCTGTCCCTGGTGTTGGAGGCACTGCCCAGCTCCCTGCTGCAGCCACCAGCTGAGAGAGCCTGTGCTGTGCCCGCCCTCCTGCCCAAGAGCAGGAAGTCCAGCTCAGTAATTAAAGCTATTTCTGGGGCTCCCAGATGGTGCCTTAGCTGAAGACTATTTTCTCATTCCTTTGGAGTAAGGTGTAATGAGTTGGCGAAGATATTTACTTGTTTCACATGCAGTGCATTACAACAACCTACAAGTGTTTTAAATATCCCGATCCTTTGGAAATAAAGAATTGATTTTGTTTTGTTGCCATCTGTAAAACCTTGCGAAATGCTGTCTATGACCCACTGCTACTGTAACAAGAGAAAAGGTCTTGATGAAAGGACTGCTTCACCATTAAACAGAAGAAAGTAAATGCCCTGGCTTCTAATTTCTGAACACATTATGCTGCACAGCGTTTTAACATTTGTGGTCTTTTCCATCACACTACGTTTATCACGTTTGAGGTGTGGTTTTAAAGACCCCTCTGCAGAAAATATAATTTGTTCTCTGCTGCCTGCACATCCCACTAAACACTCATTATTTATAGAATTCTATAGGGTCTTTCTACAAAAACACTATCGATCTCTCATTATAGAGTGCCAGCACTTTGATTCATGATCTGAGCTGGAAATGTCTCAAATTAGTATATGATCCCCCCCATTATAACTTGCCATCTGTACGTGGTGGCAGACTGGAAGATCATCAAAGAAGGAAAGTTTATGCTTGTAAAGACTGCTGCCTGGAACATTTTAATCAGAAAAAGCAAAGGACTCGTATTTTGTGTTTTTGTAGAAATACAGATTTCTTATGTGGTTGGTAGTGCTGGTATGGTCAAAGCTGACACAGGTTATTTATAGAAAGTTTTAATGGAAAAAAACCTACCAGTCGTCACTGAATGTCTTCATTTGTGTTCTCAGTTTGTTTTAACTTGCTTGAAATTTGTCACTGAAGCTTTTTGAAGGAAAATAAACACTGAGCAAAATGACTTTTTTAATGGAAAATGGCTGATCATCCTGAAGTTTTGAATTTTTTCTTGAGAAACCAGAAGCAGACACTTTGGGATGGGGCTGCTGGAAGAATAGACCAGTTTTAACTGAATTGTTTTCAGCCTAATTAGGAAAAAAAAACCCACGAACCCAAAGTGAGGCTGTGGAATGAGGATGACACTGTCAGAGAAAAGGTTTATAATTCCTGTTGGTCATTTTAATGATGGTATCTTTGATTTTGGGAATATCTGCAGAATTTCTCAGCATGGGCAACTACTTTTACACATGGAAAAATTCTTGGTCTGAGAATCACAAAATGGCTCTACAAAAAGTGACCCTGCAATCCCTGTGAGGGTGATCACAGTGTTGCTTAATTCTTTATTATTTTACTTTTTAAATTTTCTGCAGTATTTGGAACTATTACTTGCTGGGCAGAACCGGATCTGTTTGGTGCTGGGTATTTATTTGTTTGTTTTGGGTCTGGCTTTTCTCCCAAAATTATAGCAGGGGACTACCTGCATTCACTGCATTTTTATGTGCTTTCATGCATTAATATTTTTTTTTTTGTTCTTATTAAAAAAAGAAAAAAAAAAAAAACCTGCCTTCCTGCCATTTAATCAAGAGGAAAGAAAAATGAGAGAATGTGCAGATCTTTGAAAGGTCAGTGATCCCTCTGTGTAAAAAGTGATATTTCTACTGTAACTTGGCCTCTCCATGGAGCAGCAAGGTGAGGATAATTTTATCCTCCTCAATATTCCCCATTTTAGTGGGCTTCTTGCTGTTAGAGAGTAATTCCTATTCTGAAAGGCTTATAGTGAAGATAAGTTTATATTTAGTGCAGTGGAAGAAAAGTCAGTGGGGCCCTAAAAATGGTGAGAGAATGGAGTCGTAAAAATAATGTGTTTGTGCTGTGGGTCTGTGGAACAGGTTAAGGAGAGCAGGGATAGAAACCACAGCAAGCATCAAAGGATTTGGGGAAACCTTGAGGAACAGTGAAAACTCAAATTTAGAAAAGTTGTTCTTTTGACTGGACATCCACCGGTTTTCATTGGAGAGCTTGAGATTTTTCCAAGATTTTTAAATATGAATGGGAAGGATGGTGTGTTTTACACAAGATGTGAGCAACCTGCCTTTTACAAAATAAAAACAAATTCTTTGAACCAGTGTAGGAATTGAGATTTTACAGATTGGAGGCCTTAAATAACAGATTTTGTGCCAAGACTATAACAGGTTGGAGGGCTTTGCAAACTTTTGGGAAATAAGCTCAGAGCAGCTCATACTAAACTTTCTAAGCATGGGTGTCTTAGCTCGGGGTGTCTTTTATGCCTTCATTAATGCTTCAAACATAATTCCAGCTAACGGTCATTCAAACCATTAAAAATTAATATAGTTCATTGTCATCTATTGTAGTTAGTTTTATACAGCTTCCTCATAAAACTCACAGTTCTGGGTCCCAACACATAGGATTTATCTTTTCCATAAAGAATTTTAACACAAAGTTACCTCAGTGCTCTCTTCAATGTTGTACAGACTTGTGATGACAGTAATCATTACATTATTTAATGCGAGGATATTTGCATTTCCTCTGTGTAGTTTTGCATTATATCATGCTATATGTTTGCTATTATAAATAGCAGAGAACAGATGTATAATTAGTATTAATACTAATTAAGCAGTGCATATGTGCTGCTTTAAAGGAGCTGTAACTCCATTTGCTGCGAAGATTCCCTGACACTCTCTGTGATAGGTTTCCCTCTTTGCAGGCTTTAGAATTCACACTGAAGACTTTTGATGGCAGTGACTCTGCTGTAGAGGGTTGGGTTTAAGTTCTTAAAGGAATTTAACCATTATTTCATCATAAGACAAGCCTTGTACAGAATAAAAGGGGGAAATTTTTAATGACTCTATTCTTCTTGGCTTCCATAGTGAGTGAGAAATCATCATTTTAAGGGGTTTTATCTAAGATATTTGAGGAGGATACAACAGGTAATTCCGAAGAGTGATCTGAAGACAAATTAACTAATTATTTGTAAACCAATCAGATACTACATTGACGAATATTACAGATAACCCTATAAGAATAAGTTAAGTCAAAACGGTCATTTTAAAAAGTCAATAGAGCTTGTATTGAACTCAGAATGTGCATGTTGAATTAAAAAGAGAGTATCCACCCTGTCTGCTGAGAAAGCCAGACCTTAATGATCTGGATTCGCAATAACTTAGGGTTTCTCTTTGCCTTTTCTGCACAGGGGTTTGTAACTGCAGATGACTGCATTAAATTGTGACATGAAACCAAACTCCTTTCTCACCCGAATTGTATCAATGAATTGTATTTTATTTCAGAAATTTAGAATTCGTATATCTGTATTACAGTGCTTGTACCTCTGACTGGGCTTGAGGAAAACTCTCCTGTGGTGGCTGCAATCAAACAGAGGAGGAATTGCCAAGAGAGGCTGTGCCATCTCCTTCTTGGAGGTTTCAAACCAGCGCTGGATAAACTCTGAGCATGGGATCTGACCATGGCTCTGCTCTGAGCACCAGCTTGGACTGGAGGATTTCCTCAGGGTCCCTTTCAACCTGAGTTACCCCCTGGCCCTGATTTTGTTTCGGTGTTCTTGCTTTATGAGATTTATTCGAAATCTGGTTTTTGAGTTTCTGTGAATTACAGTTGTCCTTTCACTTGAGATCTTGCTGAAATCAGGGTCGATTCTGTGAAGCTGAGGAAGGTAAATCTGTACACTGTTATTGCAAATCTCCACAAATTAAAAAGGAAAAGATTAATTTTCTATGCCATCTCTGATGGATTATGTGTCTTATTTTAGCTATGTAGCCTTCTTTTTAAAAATGTTTTGTTCAAATACAGTTAGTAGGTTCAAAATGTTCAGTATCAATTGGATTATCCATGGTTTCCTATCCTCATTCTTGCTTTTGCAATAAAGTAGTGCATAAGCCTAAATTAGCAGTGGTTGTTATTAATTCTCTCTTTAAATCCCTTGGCATCCTGTCTGCCCCCATTTAATAAAAGCTGCAATACTTGAACAGTAAATATTGTGTAAAAGTTTCATATTTGAAATGAATTTCCTTCAGGCAAATAACAGAAGTAAGATGATATTTTGCAGTGTTGTATATTAAAATAAATATACAGCTAGTTAGAATAGGAACATTTCCTTGGAAGAAAAGCCAAAGAATGTGAAACAGAGCTTTAATTTGATTAAACTTTGTGTGTTTTGAAATACATAACATTTACCAATGTTTATCTATCCCACTTTACATTCAGAGAAGATGAGTTGCATCTGCCTCAGAGTTGTATTTGTAATTTAGTATTGAACTTTCAGAATGGATCTCACCAATTCTTATCTGTTTATGTGGATTATATTTCAGGAGGGTTATGTATCCTGCACAGCAAAGCCATGGAGAGATGGGGGAAAAAAGTGAATATCTGATTTCCAGAAAACTCTAGATGCTCTATGCTTTGTTTTGCTTTCCTCCAAAAGTTGTATTTAATTTCTTTAATCCACTAGAGGAACAACTCGGCAAAAATAAAATTAAAAAAAAAAAAAAATTGAGTTCAAGTAAAGCTAACACCTTGATGACAGAGGGTTTACAGTTTTCCTGTCCCTTTACTCTGTCCTTCACACACATGCAAACTTTGGTTCACTTCGATCTGCATTTAAAAAGTCCCCTCTGGAGTATAAAAGGTGCCAGGCACTGGAGCAACCCCATCTTCATTAGAGAAATGAGCTTGAAAAGGAAATGTCTGGCCTGTTCACTGTTACATTTAACAGTTTCCAGTTGTACTTCAGAAGCAGTTTCAATTACAAGAGGCTGGCCAAGAATCCTGTGTAAATTCTTTGGAAATACCTATGTGGCAGAAATAGTTTACCTTAAATCATGCCATTAAAATCCTTCACAAGTCTGGATGTAATTATTAACAAATAACTATTAAAGACTCGGTTTCTTTTGCACAGTTAGAAATTCCCTTTGGAATTAAAGGTTATTCTCAGCAATATTTTTTTCGCTGTTTGTCAGACTGTGTGAATCTTTAAAGTGTACTTTTGTGCAGAGATTCTAATAACCTTTCAAAATAATTCTAAGTGTTTCAAAGACCTGAACATAACTTGCCATAAAATTTTGTATTAACCTGGCTTAATAAGATTTTGTTGGTGTCAGGGCTTGTTTCTCTTCCATGTCTTTCCATCTCCGTGAAGTAATGTGCACCTGGAAGACATTCCAGCAAAGTAAAGAAAATAAATATTTCTTGGCAATTAATAGGCACCTGTTAGATCACAAACTTTGTGACTGAAGTTGATTATTGGGATGACAAACTTTAATTACTTCAGTAAATCATAATGAGCTTTACACCAAATTTACCTAATATTTCTATTTATGACTCCCTTTTTCAGTTATTTATGAAGGTAGAATCATTCAAGCATGATTTATGTTGTGTAAAAACAAACACATCCCAAATACTAGAATCTCATTCACATTTCTGAATATTACTAGGAAAAAGAAACCAAAAGGAATTTTTTTTTTTTTTTTTTACAGAACTTACTAAGTTAGCTCACTACTGAAAAATCCGATATGCAAATGCTGTTTAACTGGGGACTTCATATCAGTTCTTGCTATCTGAACTTGTAATTACACCAGGACTCTACATGATATTTTACTTAATTTATCTTTATCTATTTTGTGCATTAATTTTCTGGTTAAATCAGTTCTGTAATTCGTAGTCCATGATGCTACAGAAATATTATTCTCCTACCTCCCGAGCATGAACCTACAGTGGTTTGGGGCAGGGAGCTGCAACACACTGTCCAAATCCTTCATTTCCCATAACTGCTGGGAGATATTATGGCCAATAACGTCCTTGTGCCTCTGAAGAAGGTATTGGAGCAAAAGGAATTTGTCAGCCCTGCCCAGCTGTGGGTTGACTGCACATGGCCACGTTATTGAGATTAATGTCCCCACAGATGCCCCCTGCCCTTTATTTGCTCATTCAGCTCCCTCTGCAGTGTCCTGCGAGAGGCAGTAGCAGGCGTGGTTGGAGTGTGCACCTCAAGGGCAACCATTTTGTCATTCCTGGAATCCCACCCTGCGTGTGCAGAGCTCCTGGGAGAGCTGGAGGGGAGTTTCTAATGCCATTGGTTTCTTTTCTCAGTGTAGCCGCCGGAGCTGCAGGTGGATGGAGAGAAGATGAGTTGTGTTTGTGACTTTGTTCCCTTATCCCCTCAGCCTCTGTGTGCTGTCCCTTTACACTGGGGGAAGAGTGGTGTTAAAAGCAGAAAATATTTCTTCTGATGCATCGTTTCCTCCAGTGGCATCGGGTCTTTTGGAAGTGACATATTTCCACAGGAGAAATCTCCATCTCACATCCTGAGAAACTGTAGATATAAGTGTAGCCTAGGAAGGTGAGCGCAGTTAGTCCCACTCTGTGATCACCCTGGTTTGTACTAGAGGCAATAAATAATTCTACTGAGGAAAGAAACTCATTTCATTCTGCATTTTCTATTTATTGAGGCTGAGAGGTATTTTTCAGTAGTAATTTCTTGAACATTTAGTAAGAGAAAACAAATAGCTTTTCCCTCATTTTTCAAGGCTGGAGGGGAGAGAAGTTAAGCTTGAACCCAGATGACCCTTTCCGAGTTCAGTAAACACAGAACACTATTAAAATGCTCTAAATGAACATGTGCACGTGTTTGTTTACTGATTGCACTGAAGAGATAAACAGCTTTCACTCAGAAACACACGTCACATTAAATGTGTGTACTAGGAAGAAGTGTTATCTAGAAAGTGCCACTCTCACTGTACTGAGGAAAGGGTTTACAAGTCAGAAATTTAATTGCTCAGGATTTTTTTTCTGTTTGTTTGTTTTAAAGAAAACCACTGGCAAATTTGCACAGGAAAACCAGAAAATAAGCCAGAATTCTTCTTGCGTTCATTCAATTTCCTTCCTTTTAAAGCAAAATTTTGACGTGCATGTGAAAATTGTAGGTTTTACTGCAGAGATGAGGCTACACTGGGCTGGGTGGTAACTAATGAGACAAACCCAGGAACAGAAACCTTCTCTCTTTCAGCCTCGTTGCTTTTTCCTATTGCATGCATTACCTTATCCACCCCGTGCCTGTACATCCTGCACCTGTCTGTTCAGCAGAGCCCTGGAGTTTGGAGTAGACCTGCAGAATGTGTGGGAACCTGGGGGATTAATCAAGTTTTCAGATGTTTATCTCGGGTGCTAAGTGTGGCACCAATACCAGTTACAGAAGCATCCTTACAGCCCTGCCCTGGGCAGGCAGAGCTCTCTGGCTCTGCAGGGAGGCTGCTGGGACCCCAGGTCTGCACAACCATCAGGAGTTCTGGTCTAGGGGCTCACGGGGAGAAACCCCAAACTACAACCTTAAAAACACTTGACACAGGGGATTATCTTTGCCAAATATTATTTACTGCCAGAATATCATTCCTAGTGTTGATCAGCTTTGCTGATTTATGAATAAGTGCTGAGATCTACATCCCAAATTTCTGATTTATAGAATGTGACTTATGGGACGAGCGACTGATTTATCTTCGTGGAGCTGTGTCACAGTTGTGTCAGTGTTGTGATTATAAACACCTGCTTTCAGAGATTTATAACCCACCTGTAAAAATTGTTCTAATTGAAGCTGTTTTCTCTGAATTGCTTGGCTGCATTTGGAGGCCTGAGAAAGGCAGAAGAAGAGTTGCTTTAGTGTGGGTCTGATTCTGCACATGGGATTAAGGATATTTTGAGTTTAAAATGTTGAAGATGCTTAACATACGACATTGCAAAAGTTTTCCTGCCTCTGCTGTTGTTTCTCCAGAGAGACAGTGATTAGCCAAGACCAAAGTCCAGCAAGTGATTTTTATTCATGAATGTCTTTATGAATTCTCTACAAATGCAGCCCTAATCAACCCTGAGAAGTGCTTAATTTGCACAAAAAGCTACACAGTCATTATCTTGCACTGCCAAACATTTGTTTCTGCATTAAGCTCATTGCAGCTTATTCCATGTCTCTGCAGAATTCCATCTGTGCTCCAAAAGTTTCAGAGGCAGCTCTGAGGTGATGGCATTGGGCAGGCTCTGGGGTGGGTATTCTTTCCAAGCTCTTTGCAAAAACCTAGACAGCAGGCAGCAGCGAAAGCAACCCTGGATAAAATTTTTAAGAGGGCATCTGGCTTTATATTTCATGTCTGTATGGTTGTAAATCTGGAAATTAATTATTATATTAGAAAGATAATCCTAGATACTGGTGGGTAGAGACCAGACCGTCTGGCCAAGCTGATGAAAAAAGTTTGCAGTGCTGTTTGTGGAGGGGAAAAAAAAACAACAAAAACCAAATCCCAACCCTTCCTTCTGCTCCTGCTTTTTCCCAAAGAGTAAGTGTGAGAAGGTGGTAAAAGTCTTGTGTAGGGTAAAGATGAGGATATATTAAAGTGTCTCCTAGAAAATATGGACCTCCCTCTTTAATTTGTCTTAGTGGCTTGGCAAGGGTACAGATGGGGCTAAGTCATTTGAGGAATGGAGTTGTTTAATGACCTGCATTTAAAAGAGGTTTAATAAAGTTTGTTTTTTGCTTCTGTATCTTGCTGAAAAAGTTGAGAAAGAACTGTAGGAATTGTTCTAAGTTTAATTAATTTTATTTCTTTTTTTAATATTCGGCCAGTAAGGGAGTTAAATTATTCCATTAGACTTTGAGGGGAGGCAGTTAGAGAAATGGACATCCAAACAAGAGAATACATTAAAATAATTATTACTCTTGTGGATTTGGCATGCCCACTTGCTGGAGGCAGTGAGGCCAGCAGATTGCTTCAGGTAACATTAATAAACCCAACAACACATTTGTTCTTGGCAGCACAGGCAGGGAGTAGGTGCCATGGTGCCATAGGAGGTTCAGGAGGATGACATTTTTGTTGTTGAAATCATTAACCTGGTAAAACGAATTAACGGACTGAAGCATCTTGGGAAAACTTTAGCTCAATTCTCAGAATAACAAAATGCCCCAAAAGAATCTTAAATGTTCGGAGGGATCAGAATTTTTTTTTTCCCTTTTTTTTTAACTTGTTGATAGACTTTTGGAATTAAAAACTTGCTGCAGTAGCAGAGATGTTTTGTTTGTATTGTTTGTTTTGTTTTTTAAATCCCAAATTATTGTGATTTCTTAAAATATTTTTTAGACGCTATTGGCTATCCTTTCAAACCCCAAAATGGAAACTGTGTCATATTATGTGTGTAACACAGGAAATCCTCCTGAAATGTTGTTGTTGACATTTGGCTGATTTCTTGTGTGTAGGAGTAGATGTGCTTGTTTTGCATCTCAGCAATGAAAAGCCGTGGTCATTGGGCTTGGGCAAGAGTCAGGAAAAAAGGCAAAACTTTCAAATAATTGCCACTGCAATTCTTTCAGCTCTTGGGAGTATTGAAGTTCACTATTCTGGGCTGCTGCCATTGTGTGAAAAAGTGGGCTCGAATTTCTTTCCCCATTTCTTCCATCTGTGGAACACACTGGTGATAGTGAGCTAACTCACTGCTTTGGTGGTTAATTACTTGTTACATGATGAACTGTTTGTGGACTATAAGTGTTAAATAGAAGGAAATTAATACCATTTCTTAATAAGCTTATCCAAGTTTTGCCAAGAGCGAGTAGCTGGTGCTCATCTGTCAGAGAGGCCGGTTCAGCAGTCAAGTTAATGTCAAGCCAAGGTACAACAGCACATTCTTCCTTTTATCCTTAGAAAACAATGTCATTTCCTCAGAATTCCTCTCTCTCTGTGGGGTTTGTTGCTATTTTTTATCACCCAGTTAGAACCTGAATATGTCTGACGTGGTCATTTTTTATGAGGGTTTAACGTCACTTTCTGAAAGATGCTTAATAACGAGCGCTTTGTGCCACAACTCATTTGATGGTACAGATGTGTCACTCTGAGAGATGTGTGCTGTAATTCTAAGAGTCAATCAAGGAGGCTGGAATGATTATTGCCAGATGTAGTGAAATCAATGCAGAGAAGCATTTTACATTTCATGCTTTATTTAGATTGATCACAGTGAGTTTTGTGGAATCCTCTTCTGTGCCATAGAATTGTCTTTTGCTGGAGCTTGTCAACCAGGCAGACAAATCACTTGAAAATGTTTGGGAATCTCTCTTCATTTAATGATTTACACAGAAATCATTTGGGATCTTTAGCAGGGTTTTCAGCAGTTTTTCCCAGAATTTCCTCCTTAGCCAGAGAGAAATGTAACCATCATTTTCTAGAGGCACTCTCCGAAAGATTGATTGCTCTACTCAAAGCAATACCACTCATGAAATGAATCCCTGGATAAAGCTCACAAATTCAGAGTTTTCTTATTCTATTTTAGTAATGAAAAATACTCTTCTTTAATGTTTATAGTGGAGGTCACAAAAATGACAGATTTAATAAAGTCTATTAATAAAGAATCAAATACGTAGCAACTCTTTGACATCTATTTTGATTTGGTCTCCATATTGTAATGAAGTACCTGCTTGGGTTATGTCAACCAATTAAAACTGAGGTTTTGTCCGACTTTGAACCCATTTGTCAGCGACATAAAAATTCTTTTTTTTTAATCAAAAGGAACTCACATCTGTGGAAAGGTGAGTTAGAAGAATATTCTATAACTGTATAGAAGTTAATGATTATTCTAAATCCTTGACTTTCCACTTCATTCCATACAGGTTTTTCTGATTCCTTTTGTACTTCCCACAGTCCCTGACCATGCAGATAGCAGAGATACTGGAAAAGGGTAGTGCTGCTCTATTAGAGGTTTGAGTTAATTGTCAAAGGATACTTAATTTAGGCATTGTCATTATCATTTTACTCTGTGCTTTAAGAGTTTGCAACTAACAGGGACAGGGTAGGTGAAATAGCACTGGAAAGCCAATATTTTTCCCCCATCCAATTGTTAATAAAAAACCTCCTTAAAGTACACAGTAATCCACTGTAAATGGATTTTAAATTGTAATTGGTTATCTGAAAATCCACTACAAATGAAATTTAGTTGTAGGTTTATAATACTTTGTGATGTTCATTCCACTAATCACACTGTGTCACTAATCTGAGTGATTTTAGGTTTGATAATAAATTGTTAATCCCATAGCAGACTGTGTTTGATAAGACATCTCTGCCAGTATATTAAGGGGATTATTTTCCTTAAACACAAATCATTGGAATCACAAGATGATCTATCTTTAGAAGAAGCAAAGATTTTGAGTTTCTCAGCTGTTGATGATGGCTCCCCAGAGGAAAAATACAGTGAAACTATAGAAAGTTTGTTTGGGCTTTTTGTTCCCATTTTAATTGTATAGCTGTCTGTTCAGGCCAAAATTGCCCTTGCTCTGTATTGGTGGAAGTAATTTTTCAATTTTCACATTCTTGTGCTTGTAGTTCTTGCATCTACTTTGTAATCAACAATTCATAGCTGAATCTACATTTTGCTAAGGCAGAGAAATTGCCCCTGCCATTTGTGAAAAGTTCCTACCACAAACGTTAATCTGGAAAACCTAAACATCGCCGCTAGAGTTTTGTCGTGAACACACAAAGCATTTGTAGGTTTGTAAGGTAGGGTAGGTTACATGAATCCATTTTTCTTGTAAGAACTCTCCTTTGTAAGGAAATTTGGTGCAGCTTTGTAACATTTGAGATGAGTTGTCATGGAAATGCAAAGCTCAGTGATGTTTTTCAATAGTGCTGATTGGTTGGGAGAAAATATTTTGACACCATGTTATTTTCAACTTGAAAACTTGGTTAAAAAACATCTTAACATTGTTGTGTAAAGTCAAGAGCATAACACAGGAGAGGCAGTGTAACGCAGCTGTCATGATAATATATTGCCTTACTACGTGTTTTAAAATGGATTATTGTTGCTATGGTATCAGATAACAGGAAAAGCCACCACGACTGCTGGAGTTGTTCAGCAAAACAACAGCACTTGCTTATTTTGACAGAAGAGCTATTTTACAGATGCCCCACTTTTTATATCCAGCGTTTCACCTTGTGTTGGTCTTCGTGCGCCATGCTAGAATAAAGGTGATGGAAAGGGATTGTTCCAATTCAGGTTTTTTTGTCCAAAAATTTCTCACGTGATCCATCACATAATTTTACCCCAGCTGCTTAGTAGAGACAGAGTAAGAATGTTAAAATGACTGAACTTCATCTCTTTCTTGTCAAAATGCAGTGAGGCCGTGTAACGTGTTTGGCTTGCTGTGTCTGCTTGCTTAGAATAACCCAAGCTGCAAGGGACCCACAAGGATCATCCAAGTCCAGCTCCTGGCCTGAAGGTCTTTACAGCTCTTCCCCAGTTTTGTCCCCCAGCATGTTACAGTTGATGTAAATGACTGGAATTCCACTGACCCAATAAAATCGTTTTGAATTAAAGTAGGTAGAAACTGTGCTGAGGTTCATAGAGCTTGAAATTTTACCATGGTCCGTTGAAGCCCAGGCACTTATTGTGTGTTTTTTAATTTTTTTTTTTATTTTTTCTTTTATTTTCAAGTGCAGTTTAAATATCTGGAAATTATTAGGAGCTAAAACTCCATGTTGTCTGCAGAGAAGGGAGATAGAACATTTCCCAATTTGACCCCGCAAGCTTTTATCATCAGCAGTAATACACAAATTAGACCTGAGATGAGTTGGATTTGATTTTGAGATTTTGATAGTGTAATTTGGTAATGTGGCGTTTTACACAGTGAATTAGTTAGTGTTGTTCCTGTCCTCCAGGTGGGACGGCTGCAGCACAGCCAAAGGAGGATTCAGGTGATGGTTTTTGGCAGAGCTCAGACACAAGGTGAGGTGTGTGGTTGCCTTACCCACAGGCTCAGAAGGACTGGCCCCCAGAGAGAGCTGACATTCTACACAAGAATATATAGAATACATGGTATATGTTCTATACATGAATGCCAAAACTAAACCCAGTTCTCAAAGTCTTGTCCCTCTCAGTTAAAAAGAATGTAGTGGATCGTGGATGTAGGGATAGTGGAGGGTGTCCCTACCCATGGCAAGGGGTGGAATGAGATGAATTTTAAGGTCCCTTCCAACCCATTCTATGATTCCACTAATAAAACCAACATACCTCTTTATGATCTTAATCATGAAAAACATTTGGATTCATAAGTGTTTTTATTTTTCTTTTACAGAAACATTTAAAAAAAAATAATCCAGGCATTCTGTGAAGCAATTAACTAAATTCCACATGTAGTGGAATCAGTTTCTGTGTGTGGGACGTGCCCCTCTGTGGCCTGTTTTGCAACAATGGCATTCCAAAATGTTCTCAGACCTTCTCTGGATCCCTTGAAAGATGAAGGACATGGCAGATTGTGTTTTTCCTAATAACCTGTGATACGAGGAAGTATGTCTTCAAATGCAAAGGCCTTCACTCAGAAGTGCATTGGCTGTGAGAAAAGAGAAGGGGAAATATTTGATACAACTTGGTATTTTCACAAGATCCTGATTATCCGTGAGAATTCCTTCACCCTTTCAGTTGTTATTTCCCATGCAGAGGAGGAAAGAGCAGTGTTTGGGGGGGTGTTTCGCTATTTGTAAGAACTAAAATACTTGACCTCTCATGGCTGCACAAGCCCAGCTGAAGCTGGCTAATCTGGTGTGGAAATGATGTTATTAACCCTCCAACCTGAATTCTTCACCTGCACTTCACCTGTGACATATTATTAATGTCCTGTCTTGTAATGTAAAATACTGCCAGGTTGGGAACCTCTGTTCCTTCAGATCAGTTCTTTTGAGGTTTTCTTCTGATCTTTGTGTGATTTCTGTCATGCTGTGATATAGAATTATGAGACTAACAACTTTAATACTAAGCTTTTGGTTTATTCCTAAATTTGTACCATGAAGAAGCAGAAGAAATGCAGAAGGTTAAATAAAAGCTCGAAGTAGATCCTACTCCAGCTTAATAATACACTTTTATTATCATACAGTATTCTTATGGACTAAAGGTAAAAAAAAAGACTTGAGTTAGAAATATCAGGAAATTATTTAGGAATGAATGAAAAAAATCTTTGATCATTTTGCCTTGCAAACTTCAGCTGCACTTTAGTACATCTGGATTTCAATTCATCCTTCATATGAGCAGCTGAAAATAGATTTTATTTTAGGGTTGTGTACCAGCTCGCATCAAGACTTTGTCTCATGAATAAACTTTAAGCATTACAAAAGGTTGTGTATAACAGATTGCAGTGTCTGCAAGGGGCACAGGACTTCAGCCTCAGTGACTTTTTTGCAGTGAAGCAGTTGTAATGAATACAGGTATAGAAAATGCAGTGAGGAAGAGTAAAGTGTTCCAGATACACAGGAGAAACTCCACCCAGCAGCTGCCCAGATAAAGATTTGCAGCTCAGCCTTCACCAGCAAGTGCTGTTGTCTCATCTCTGACCTCCCAGATTGTCCTTTTTGTATTTGTTTTTCATGTGGAGAATGTTTGACAGGACAAGGAAGTGGTAAATATCCCCTCTATTTACATACTCTAGGATAATAAAAAGAAATTTAATGAAAACTTCAGTATTTTCTAATCTTTCAAAGGGACCAAACTTCACAGGGTGGCAAGGCCCAGGCACAGGTTGCCCAGAGAAGCTGTGGGTGCCCCTGGATCCCTGGAAGTGTCCAAGGCCAGGTTGGAAAGGGCTTGGAGCAACCAGGGATAGTGAAAGGTGTCCTTGCCCATGGCAAGGGGTGGAATGAGATGAATTTTAAGGTCCCTTCCAACCCATTCTATAATTCTACTAATAAAACCAACACACCTCTTTATGATCTTAATCATGAAAAACATTTGGATGCAAAAGTGTTTTTATTTTTCTTTTACAGAAACATAAAAAAAAAAAAAATCCAGGCATTCTGTGAAGCAATTAACTAAAAAAAATCCCTTAAGGCATTTTTGTCCTGAATATCATGGTAATAATACTAATGTTTTTTGTTGCAATTTTTTAGCAGTTTTATGTAGAACAGTTCCAGCTGTTAATCACACCTCACCTATAAAATGTACCAGCGAAATAAAGTCTGCTACAATAGCAGGACTTCCTGTGCCTCCAAATCCAGGTCATTAAAGAAAAGAAAAAGCCCAGCTGATGCAATAAAGGTTGAATGAGTACTAAGGAAGCAGTTTACCTCTAGTGAGACTTATGAGGCTTGACAAGAGGTTTGATGAGCCGGTGAATGGCTGGAAGTTGTGAAGGGGATGTGCTGTGTGGGGAGGGGGAAGGAGGCCTGAGGGAGTGCACACAGTGATGTTTGTGTCCTGAGCTGGGAGCTCTGCTCGTGGAGCAGCACTCCTGGGAAACGGGGAAACGCTGGATTGCTCCTCTTGAAGGAGCACAAAATGCATCTAAATAGTCCTGCATTGCCTTCAGTGCAAACATCTGGAGAACTTCTCTCTCATAGGAACTTCTTTTCTACAATGCTTGACTTTATACCTTTTTGGCTCCATTTTATTGCTTCCTCCTTATCTTTGCTGTAGAGTTTCTTCATTGGTTTATGTTGTTGTTGGATTTTTTCCTCTTGAAGTTTGCAATCTGCTCTGAATTAAAGAATTCCTTGGAAAGATGAGATTTTTAAAAGTGCCAAGGAGGCACTTTTAAAAACATCCTTGTGAGATGTTTCTAAACATCCTAAAAACATCCCTGTGAGAAAAGGAAATTGATAGTTTGCAGGAAATGCACTTTAAATTAAAAGTTCTCTGGCATTTTTAGAAGATGTGAAAAAAATGAAGTTAAGTTGCTCTTGTCAGCTGTTAGGGCTTAAAAATATTGCTTAAAATTGTGCATGGTTCTAAAAAGAATTTTGGTATAGTCCAGTTATAACAAGGAAAAAGGATGAAGAGACAAGGATGAGGTGACATGTGCTGCATACAAACAGTGGGTGCAGACCTACATTTCTGCAACTACAATTAAATTCAGATTTTGGTGTTCACAGAAAATAGCTCACTAAATTAAAAATAGAAAAAATAAAAATGTTTTTTAAAAGTGTTATCAAATGAATTAAAACTCAAGCAAATGCAAGTATTTCTTGTATAAATATGCTTTCTTCTACGAATACCAAAATATATCATTTACTTCCCATTTTGAATGTCAAATTCAGGCCAATATTATCTGGTAAAACCCATGTTTGATACTTGGGACTGATTCTTTATAGGATTGATTCTTATTCTTCTACATTAGCCATTAAATTAATGGAGTGAGAACTTTCACCATTAAAATTTTACCCTGTTGGAGGTGGGGGAAGGATTATTATTTTACAACCTGCTGCAAAGTCTCCAGCATTGAGAATTGAAAGCACAGAAAATTTGTTTAGCTTAGCTCAAGTTAAATAATGTACATATTTTTCAAAGTTTCATCCTGTAGAGTCTCAACTGCCAGTCTTGACAGTCCCAGATGTCATTATGGCAAACTTCATAGATATAAGTAATTTTTTTCTGCTCCTCTGTATTTGACTAATTCCCTCTCTCACTATTTTTTTGTGATTAAGGCTCAGCAATTAAAATTTACAACCACGGTTTTCTGTGAGGTTTCCTCCTATTCCCATGAACTAAAAGAGAAAAAAAAAAGTGAAATCCTCATCATAAAAATGAGCAATAACAGCATAATTAGTGCTTGGTACCATAATTGCAAGGCATATTAGAACTACACTTGATGGCCATCAGCTTGGCTACACGCTCCTTTCTCTTCTGCTTCTGTGACCAGAGCTAAAGTGTTTTTATCCCTTGGGAATGTGCTCTCTGTGAGCTTTGTTCCAATACCTTTGAAATGAGGAATATTAGAACATTTGGAGTGTTGGAAGTCCCATCATTTAATCTGGAGACCACATCAAACATGCAAATGGTCTCGGACTGAGCATCAGGTAATACATGGGGTGAGGTCCCCATTGCATTAAAAAAACCATTAGCAGTTGATAATCTTGCACAGCATGAGCAGTCCAAGGTAGAGGCTTTTATTTCTCCAATTAAAATCTTATTCAGGTACAGAGAAAAATGAATACTGGCCCCAGGGGTGGATGAGTTATTTGGGTGATAAAAATGGACAAATGTAATCATCAGGTGTTTTAGCAGTGCTGAGAAGGTTACAGTTGTTTTGTGTAGTTTCTCTTTCTTTTACTGAGATGCTAAGTTAGAAAAAAAAATGCATAAAAGAGACACATCTCTCTTAAAGCTTTTACCATTTTTTGTGCTATTTCCTATTGACATAAAAATGTGTTTGGTTTTTCAGAAGCAGTGACCTAAAATGAAAGGCAGGGTGCTGTGGCCTGTCACTTTGGCCTCTCACATTGACCATTCTGTCTCCAGGGCTCAGCAAAGGGAGCTGAAATTGAAATTATCTGTCCAAGGAGAAAAAAACTGACTTGGAGGCTTTAGATTTTTTTGTCGTTGACTTTCTTGTATCTATATATTTTTGTCCTGGAACTATTTTAGTGTTCTCCTTTCTGTAGGTTATGCTTGTTAGAGAATTTTCCTTTCCTTGGAAAACACTGAAACAAGAACAGCCAACATTCCAGTGATCAGAGCACTCATTTGGGTGCCACTCATTTGTCATCACCTCTAAGTCCCCAGTAGAAATCAAGCACTGTAACAAGCCCCACCAATTTTCCCTCTCCATTGCAGAGGATTCTTCTAACTTACAATGTCTTTATATTTCTTTATCTTTTACCCCACTATATCCGAACAAAACCTATTGGGAAATTTTGCTCCTGGCAATATTTATGATTGTGGGTATTTAAACACTGATATCCATGTATTCAGAGCATTAATGAACAGTTCTCAATTCAATCTACATGGAAAAGCAATTATATGGGTCACTGATTAGGGAGTCTCCCTGGCAAAGTTGAAGATGATTGTCTTGAAAAAGGTGATTTAATCACCAAGCCTTTGCAGTCAACACAATGCCCTTATAAATAGTCTTCTGGAGTGGTGAGAGCACACGCCGGAGCAAATTGAAATCTCAGCTGTCTTATCTGAGATGATTAGACTTGACAAAACCAGTCACCCAGGGATATTTTAGAGTACTGCCATGGTGGAATTTAAGGGAAGGTTCTTCTACTGTAGAAGATTTGTGAGCTGATGAGAGTTAGAAAATTATGTTCTCAGGAGTTGGAACATGAAATGTCGGTTTAAAATAGGAATTATGAGACTATGGGCTGACAACAGCCAAATAATTACAGCTACCTCACCTCTGCTGCAGGCGTGGAAGCCGTGGTGGGAGCTGGTGTCAGTAAGGGCTAAAGCTACTCCTGGAAGCTGCAGCAGTTGTCTCAGTGATGATTCTCTGTCCCTACCTCTTTCATGCCCCAAGTGGAGGCTTTCCAGAATTCCCTTCTGTGGCTTTTTTGAATTCACTACACCTTTTACCATGCATGAACAGCTCATATTTTTGGAGCACAGTCACTCTACTCTGCATTTTATCCTGTTGAGACACCTAAAAGAGTCTCTAGGAGCAGACAGTATGATTCTTCTCCCTGCCTGCCTCTGAAATTTCCTTTAAATTTTCAGTGATCTGCGGTATTAGTGATGAATCTTGACTCCAGAACACCATAAAACACCCAAAACCTCCCAGGACACTTAGACAACTGATGCCTTTCCTAGTCTTAAAAATCAAGAGGCGAACACGGTTAGAAGGGGAAAAGGGTTTTACCTCGGTATTTATTGTAAGGATCCTTAGGTGCACCACGAACAGGTCGAATACACTTCTGTGCACCCCCCCATCCTCACTGCAAAGTCCCTCTCTCCTAGATCTGGTCTTACATCCCAGGTCTTACTAATTAGCATATCTATCAAATATTCCCCAATGAGAGGCTCAAATGAGCCCCCCCTCCCAAGGAACCTTCCCCTGGATGGTTCTAGCTTAGTTTACAAAATGTGTTCTGGAGAGGACCTTGGGCTCTGGGCACCCTGGCACCCTAACTACGAAGCCTCTAAAATGTTTAGTCTCTTAGCTTAACAAACAAGTCCAAGAATGCAGGCAAAAAGCACCGAAAATACAGAAGTTGCAGAAAGGTATAACAGGGGTATAAAAGAAAAGACAAAAATCATTATGGCATCACTCAAACACAGAGATGGGAAGGAGTGCTCTAGGAATAGCTTACAGCAAAAGATGACAATGCTTTGAGCAGCCTGCTACCCCATGGAGCTGAGCCCTGCGTGCAGCTGGACTGCAGCCCCCTGGCACTGCAGGGACCCACACCTCAGGACCCACACCCCCACCAAGATATCCTTCACAGAGACCTCAATTCACTGAGCAGCCCCTGCTGCTGACACAGCTTTTCACCCCTTACACAAGAGAGGGGAAGAAGCCTGGAACATCTCCTGAATTATGGATCTCTCCTGGATGAGTCACGTTGTGCTCTGGAGCTGCTCAGATGGCCGCCAGATCCCCCACTGGAAACCGGGAGATTCTGCATTGCTTTGCTTCCTGGAGAGTAAAACAAAGCATAACTGGAGTGGCAGGCAAGCCTGGAGTACTGTAAAATTTATTCTGCTCTGATGCAGTATATTTACCTCATCTCTGCATTAACGGGAGAAGTATTATGGGAAAAATTCTGCGTGCTTCAAGCCATTTCATTCTGGCAGATTAGAAAAAAGGCTTTAGTGGATCTTGATTCGAGCCTAGCAATCTTCAACCAAGAATTCTGCTCTGATTCCCAGATGCAAAGATAGATGAAATTGGTTGTGGTGGTGCAAGTGATACAAGCAGCTTTATTGTGCTGATGACAGCTCACAGATTGCACACAAAGCCCCAACACACTACGATGTATATGCAATTAAATGGAATATAAAATCCAAATTGATTTGTGCCTCCTTTCCTTATCACAACAGTCCATCAGAACACAGTAAATGCATTGGAATAATGGAAAATCCACTTGCTCTTTTCTGTGCCATCTCTTTCAGATAATGTCTGTGAAATTCCTGAGGAATGTTTTTACCGTGCAGCTGTTTGCTTGGCTTCATGTGAGCAATTTGCAGAGCTCTTTTCAGATATCCACCCTCTAAACAGAACCTTTCTGGAAGTGGAACTAAGAGGAAGAATGTAACAAATACTTTTTAATCTAAGAGTATAGAATGTTCTACATCTTAAGTCTGTAGAAAATTGGTAAGGTTTTTTTCACCTTTTTCTTCCCTAAAATGTTTTCAGCTGTCACAAAACAGTGACATCCAGAGGCAGGCTGATGATCACGTCTGAATTCAGTTAATAATGATATTTTTTCTACTTTATGTACTTGTAGTATGTTTTATAGAAAGGGATAAATAATCACAGAGAAGTTAACTGCACTTAAGTACACAGCAATTTTTTTCAGATGCTTCTCTTAAAGCACATCAGATTCAGAGATGTTCAGGGCACCCATAAATCCAGGGGAATGAAGAAACACGTGGATGCTTTATACTCAAATTTCTAGAATCTCAAGGGACCAAATAATAGTGACTTTTCAGACAGAAGGAAGTTGTTTAGCTCTGCTGTGGTCAGTAGTTAGTTGTGCTGTCTGCCAGTGATGATACTAGGTAGTCATTCTTGGTCTGGTGAGCCATGAAACGCAGCAGCCCTCAGGAAGAAGGGAAAGGAAACTGCTTCAGAAGATCTCTCAAATGCTGGTGAGTCAATAGAATTGAAATCTGCCCCATTTCCCTTAGCACAAAGGAAGCCTTCTGTGCACAGAATATAGATTGCCATGTCTTGCTACCTTTGGATTTATAGGTGCATGAGGCACAGACAAGTCTCTCTGGCTCCATGATCCTTTTCTGAGCCATTCTCTGACTTGTGATCCAAACCCTCACCTGCTCCCTCCTTCCCATCCTACCTCTGTTTCCATGCTGTGTCTGTTACCAGATCAACATCCCACAAGAGGGACAGTTCATGCATGAAGATGAGCTGATTGCTGTACTTTGGGTAAAATATCGCCTCTGTTTCCCTTTCTTATTGGCACATCCATGGTTTCTTGTTCGGAATTTGCCCAGGAGATAGGCTGAGTAAACATTGGGAAAGGTGTGCTGAGTATTGACTGATTCTCCCAGGAGACCAGCTCTTCATCCTTGATGGGATTTTTTTTTTGAGGTTGGATTTAGAGCAAGTCCATCTGGTCATGACAGCCTGTCCATCATGTTACAGCATCTGCTGTGAAAAAAATTTGTAGTGGTTTGGCTTAAAAAGACCGAAAGTATGAAAACTCTCAACAACAAAAAGTAACTTGATGGGAGAGTGTCAGAAGTAATTACACTGAGTGAAAGCTAAAAAATCACAACCAAACAAATAAACTTGTAAAACTAATGTGACTATTAGAATTAACGTGTTTATGCCCAGATGAGCAGCTGTCCAAAGAATTCAGTTAGGTTTATGAACAGCACATGAATTTACTGACAGCTGGTAATCCTGTTAAGCATAGCAAACCTATAGGCAAAGGATAGGACAACAACAGTGTTTTTAGGGAAAGATGAAACAAACCCCATTTCTGTGCATGCCCAGGTGTACGTGTGCACAGGCAGGGATGAGGGGAGAGGGTGAGGCAGAGCACATTTGGCAGATGTGCTCTCAAAATAACTAAAGTGCTTTCAGAGCAGGAGGAAGACTGAGGTAGGTAAGACATGAGATGGAAAACTTTTCCTAATGAATGAACAAAAAGTAGACAAGAAGTAGGATGGTCTGCAGTAGTTGTTCGCCTCCAGCAAGCTCGAGGCATATTTAAGGCACTTAAGGCTACATTGACTTAGAAAATAACATTACTTTGTTATATGGTCTTATGAACTAACTTGGCTTCTTGCAAAACTTCCATAGCTTTTGATCTTCTTTTTTCCTTCTTCTCATGTACTTCTGCTAAAGTAGAAAAAGGGGCAGAATCGAAATGCATAAATGCATGGCTTTTATGTGAACTGCATCCCTAATGACTTCCCTTTGTACTTGTATAAATTTAAGCTACTCTGACCAAGTTGTTTTTATTAAATCCAGCCCTCTGAGTCTTTATAATGCCTGGAGTGAGTTCAGGAGGACTAACTTTCCAAATGTAAATGTGGTGGGAGGTTAACACTGGCAGTGGCATAATTAAAGGAGTGCATGAAGTTGCTATTGCAGTCTTTTCCATGGGCTCTTTGCTGATCTGTCCCCTGGAAGATGTGCTACAAAAGGAGGATAACATTTACATGGCTGCACATTTGTATTGGATAGAGGAAAACTGAGCTTCAGGTCTACCAGAAAAAAAAAAAAAAAACAGTAAAAGATCAATGTATTAATCCTCAAACAGGGACAATGAAGAGATGGTTTGACCACAGATGTAAATCATCTGATAAACTGGTCCAAAAAAGACCTTCTGCCAGGTGTTATTTAAATTAGAGTGGTGTCAGTACAGCACATAGGATTGTTGTAATATCAGGAACCATCGTGTTCAGCAGGGTTGCTGGGTACCAAAAGACAACAGTAGCCACTGAATTTATTCACAGGGCGTTTGTGGGGTTTTTTTAACTTATATTCCTAATTAAGTTAAAGCCCCAATGGTGACCTGACACGGTATTAAAATTACAGGTACATTTCTACTTATATTTGAGTATGTCACTTCAAATAATTTCTTTTCTGGTTTATCTGTTGCTGATAATTCATCAGGAATAAGAGAATTCCACGCTGTTTTTATTTTGTTAGTGGGTTGGAGGTAACAACCTCTGTGAGATGCCACAGGAACAAGACATGCTTGTGTTTTCTCAGTGCCTTTCCACCACGCCTTCTTACAGACTTTGGTCTCTTGCTTTTCCATGACAAGAGGTGAATAAATATACCTGTCTTTAAAACGGGACGGTGATGGTTTGAGAAGATGAAACCTTATGGTATTTCAACTCGTAGGGTTCTTTTAGTTAAATCAAGGCCCATCTGATGAGAAAAAAGACTTCATTTTCTCTTTCCAGTAAGTGCATGGAGCTCAGGTTGTGTGTTTCTGTGGAATATAAGCCAGCAAGTCAAAGGCCTGTGCACACGTAAGGGCTGTTTCTCACTTTGTGTCAAGGTGTTGGTGTTTGACATCTCTTGGCTGCTGTGGCCTTGCTGTGATTCATCTCCACACATTAACATAACAGAACATGACTGATGTAACAGCATGTGACATATCCAAACAGCACTGGCAGAGGCCAAGGAATTCCATTTTTAATACTGCTGCAAACAGGCTATTAATTTTTTTTGAGACTTTTTTTTCCCCTTTCAGCCTTCCTAAATTTTTTGTCATTTTGAGCCAAATCCAAGTTAACTTCTGAGAGGTTATGAGCAGAGTCTCTATTTGAAAAGTCAGAAAGTTCAGAGACAAAGCCCTGGAACAAAATCAAGGGCTGAACAAGCAACATTTAAAATGAACAAAACAGAAAGAAAACTCCCAGTATTTAAATTATGGGCTTTTCAAAAATGCCTCTGTTTGGCATCTGAATAGTTTAGAAGTTTGCTTAACCACAAACCTGAAATCAGGATCTGCATTCAGGGCTTTTGCTCATTATAAACTTGTGGAAACTTCATAATTGTCAATATTTTTGATCTAGTAGATATGGTTTCGCATTGAGGCACAATTTCACTGTACTCAGCCATTATCATTGCTTGCATGACTGGCACTGAAAATGCCATCACCGTCATGTAGTTTGGGTTGCTCCTGAGTTTCCTAAGCTTTCCAGCAGTTTATCCCCTTGTTAAAAGAAGGGTTTGGGAGAAGGGTTGCAGTTACAGGTGGACAGCTTCAGTCCCCATGAGAACTCATCCACTTTAAACTCTTTTTGAGCTCTAAAGTTTCCCTTGTTGTCTCTTTTAAAGTATATTTTGCACAGTTTTGTTTGGTTTCTCCTTTCTTCAGTTGGATGCAATCACAAAATCATTCTCTGCCCCTGCTCTTTTGAATATATAAGAGAAGCAATGTCAAATTTTAGGTACATCCCTGCACTGGAGAGTTGTGTCTCCCCTGGGAGAGGATCCCAACCTGCTGGATCACTGTTCATGCTTGAGCAAGGTCTGGGTGTCGGGCTGGAGAAACTGAGCAGCAGTGACCACTCCAGTTAAAAACAGCCAGGAAATCATGAAATCAGAGGAATATGTTAAAGCTGCAGCCATCCTTCCTGCAGGATGTTGACCAAAAGGCTGAGAGGCCAAAGAGAGCATTTTTTTCTATTGTTAAGAGAAAAGAAGAGGTGAAAATGCCAGGAAACTTTTGGGGTTTCTTGGGTTCAAAAAGGAAGCTGAACCAGTGTGATCCTTTTTTCTGGTCTCTGCGTATTTTCTCTAGAACTATAAGTGCTTCTTGGAGAATTTGCACAGAATTTCTTCAGCAATGTCATAGAAAACTGGGAGTTTAAGAAAACTTTTTATTAAGAAGAGTTTGAATATTTCTTTCTTCTCCATCATCGGAAAAAAATGGGGCTTTTGTTATTCTAATGTGATTTTTTCTATTGGTGGTTACTCCAGAAATAGAACAACTACTATCCTGGAGATCAGAGGGTTTTTTCTGTCTCAGAAATTCTGTATCTTAGAATTGTAGCATATAAAATAGCAATCAGTGACTATTGTGCTTTGTTTATTTATTTATAGCTCTGATGAACATAATCAAACCAGAAAAACAGAAGCACAGTAGAAGGAAGAGCTGAAAAAATGAAATGCAAATGGGAAAGGGAAAGCAACCATTAGAGAGCAGAAAGATGACTCTGCTCATCTGACTGGTACTGGTGTTGTGTGTTACAGAATAACATATATAACCTAATAACCCCAAATCAGCACAATTAGAAACACTTTGATTATTTAAGAGTGGTCATTTTTTCCCATATGGAGCATATCACCCCTTCAATATACATTTGTAGCTAATGCCTTGATTTTGCTAGTAGTCAATTTTTTTTTTTCTCATAGATTTTCAAATACTGACATCTAATTTGGTCTAGGTGGTTCCTTTCCTTATTTGTGTGTGGCTCCTATGTTTCCGTTGTTGGCTTTTCCCATTATTTGTGGAAATAGAATGAATATGGAGTGATGGGATTTGCTTGGATTTCAAGTAATAAAGGGGGTAGAGAACATTCATTTCAGTAAAACTTGAGACTTTGGAGTACCTTCTCTGCAGCTGTCCTCTGCCAAACACCTGGTATATAATGTACAGGAAAATTGATATAGGATAGATAATTTATAGGAAATACTTTTTTAAGGGGGAAAGCACAAATAGAAAAATTTTGGTGAATTGTTTGCATTTTGTGCCTCATTTTAGCTTTATTATGTTTTGAATGACAAGAGAAACACACATGACAGGACTTGGAATCTTCTGGCCATCGAGTTCCATTTTACATATTGCAACCACCTTCACCATGTAATTTCTTTTATAAATGGCAAAATCTATATTTTCCTTTTCCTTTTCCTTTTCCTTTTCCTTTTCCTTTTCCTTTTCCTTTTCCTTTTCCTTTTCCTTTTCCTTTTCCTTTTCCTTTTCCTTTTCCTTTTCCTTTCCTTTCCCTTTCCCTTTTCATTTTTCTTCCCCACACCACTATCCACCTTGGAAATTTATTCCATAAAAGATATTCATTCCCTTTTATGGTTGGGAATTTTTGTCCAGTCTCCAGCAAGTTCCTACGAATATGCCAATTACTCTTCCACTGGAAATTGCTTGGAGATATATTTATTTATATGAGCTTACCTTTGCCAACAGGTCAGCAGTAACGAGTTCCATGATGGGAATATCAGCATTCACACCTCAGTGTTCACAAAAGACACAAAAAATAAAGGATCACTGAACAGTAATTGCACTCTTACATCCATAATGTACTTCGCTTACAACTGAATTATTAAGATATCTGACTTGAGCCCCCAAATGTAAGTGCTTGTCTCTTACCTATTGTCATCCATTCAGCAGCTGCTGCTTCATCTTGAGCAGAGGGTTTTGATAACCCATCACTCTTCCATCATGTGTAGTTTAAAAGAGAACCTCTGTTTTGAAACAGAGAGAAGAAATAACCATCTTTGGAGTGCTAATCAGCTGCAGCTGATAGATCCTGTGCTCATTTCTGAGGAGTAGGGAAGGTGACAGTCACATTAGTTCTTACAGAAATAAAGGAAAAGTTGGGAAGGCAGTAAGGGAGTTTATCTTGTCCTCCTCCGCCTCACATTAGCATTAGTTACTGTCAGAGTCTTGTGGAGTTCCCTCCTGCTTTTATAGAATCTTGTACTAAGAGATTTGCAGCCCCAGAATTCATAACGTACCAGGCACTTGCTAATAGATATTCAAAAAAATATTATTTTTGAGAGATTTTATTACAGGCTTGAGATAAATAATTTGTCTTTAAAACAATGCTATCAAGAACAAATCAAACAAGTTCATGTGAATTGAATATTCTTAATTTTGTTCAAACATTAGTGATGGGTTAGTGTAAGGAAGTCACTCCATTTTGTTGGGTGTGCCAAATTTCTGTATTGATTAGAATATATACCCTGTGTGGGGCATGGCATCTTCGCTCTGTGCTCTGAATAAATCAGGGTTCTGTTGAATTTTTGTACTTAATTTAATTTTACATTTTTGTTTTGTTTTTTTCCTATCTTTGAAAGGGCAGTATATGAAAATACAAGATCATAATACAAATTATTTTGTTTTCACAGCTAGGGAGTTTTCCTGGGAAATAGCTGCCAATAATCTATGTTAACATGTACTTGTGCCTGCCCAGTTCCATGCACTATCCTCATTTACTTGAAAACTGAGGGAAAAGAGAGATCTGCAGACTCTCTGTGGTGCACAGTCACATCCAGAATATCGAGGGCCAAGAGCATTTTCCAGTACCTCCAGTATAAAGCCCATTATTTTTCCATAGCTCCTGTTTTATCTCCAGTGTAAATATTAGAAAATCTGTGTGTATCTTTTAGTATTTAAATATTTCTGTGTGTGAATATTTGATACATTTTAATGATGGTGATAATGATCATGGGACAAACCCTTCTTATCAGAGATGTCAGCACCTGCCCTTCTCCGACGCCCAGTCCTGGAGAGGAAGATGCAGGTGGCAGAGGAAGGATTTATCTGAATAGTTTTGATCCATGAAGTTGCATGACCTGATAAAGGCACCCAGTTCAATTGTAGTAATTAATGATGCATAAGTAACACAATATTTCCACTCTTGCCCCCATATTGGTCTATTGAGTTCCTTCCAGGCACATCTCTGGAGCACTTTCTTGATTCTTAAGAAAGCAGAGTTTGCATTTCACTCAGAGAATTTTTTTAAATACTGGATTTCTCGTTTTCTCTGTCGCTGCCAGAGAATCATTAGCAAATGCTGCAAGATTTATAGTCTCGAAAACGTCTACAGTAGATCATAGTCTTTAACTACTGAGGATGATGCAGGGAAAAGAGAATGTGTGTTTAGACAAGAAGAATTGTGTTTGTCTTTCCACTTATATTGAAATATTTATGTGCATTCTTGTAACATTACATTAGAGAATTTGCATGTTACCCATGTGTCACATCAGATTAAAGATGACTTGACCATAAACACAGAAGTGTGAATAGCAGTAGGAGTACTTTATGTGTAATATGTTCTACTCACAGAACCACTTATCTTTTAGAGTTCTTTTTTTCTCCGGAAGATTTTATTTCCTAATTGCATTCCTGTGATCACCTTTGTACTTTACCATATTTCACTGCAGTACACAGATATAAAGTATAAATTAATTTCTTTGCTAGAGCAGCTGTGGAATCAGCCTCATCCTCATTCCATTTGGTAGTAACCAGTAGCAGAGATTTTAAAGAAAACTGCAAGAAATTTTTGAAGTGAATAATAATAATTTCATTAATTACTCAGAAGGTAAATTTCAAATGCATTTCTGATTGATGATATCCTGTATAATCATGGAGTTCATTTGCAGATATTTCATTGGGAAAAAAAAACCCCTATTATCGTAAAACTCAGTGTTCTAGGAACTCTAGATATTTTTGGGTTTGGTTGTTGTACTGTGTTGTACTTTTTAGTGCTGCTGGGTTCTCACTATTCAGTGCTTAATTTTGTACAAGATAAACCAAAGAACTCTTCTCACATTAAAAATACATCCCGTTATAACAATTGCCTCAGCAATTTGTCCAGACAGGCAATTCAGATGCGTGAAGCAATGAACAAAAGGTGATTAAGGTGTGTAGGCAGCAGAACTATAGAAAAGAGTCACGCTGAAAATCCAAGGCCTCACATATCTGAGAAATTTCCAGTAATCTGTGGTTTATTTAATTTGAATGTTCCTGAATGTCTGCTGAAGAGCAGGGCCTGCTGGTCTCTGGCATCAAGGCCCACCAGAGCACTGAGTGGAACTGCTCTCAATTCCAGCTCTTCCAGCAGCTCCAATTATTTTTCACTGCCCACATAAAAGGGGTCAATCCCAGAAGAGCCAGGAGAAGGCCAGGAAAGGCAACCAGCAACCCTGCTCAGTGTCCAGAGCTAAAACAGTCGAGATGGAACGCGATAGAGAAAATAACAGCAGCAAAAATCCTCTCCATCACCTTCATTATGGCTTTACCGTGCTCTGAATGCAAGACAAGCTGAGCTCACTGCTCAGGGATTCCTGTTAATGGAAAAGAGGCTAAAAATGTCATGCCTTGTCCCCTTTGTTTTTTTGTAGACTGAGACATTTTTTAAAAAGAAAGCTCAAGTGTTTCCCATTTGTCCCATCTGTATTTATTCATTAATCAGAGCTACTACTGATTGTGCTGCGACTCAGCCACTCATTCCCCAGGTCACTGTGTGTCTCACACAGCTCTGAAGTAGCAACACTCATTTATCTCCAAGTGCTATAACTGATATTTAAAGGTCAATATTGGCTCAAATCATCTGTGGGTTTGAGTGGCTAAAAACAACGGCAGCAATGTACACACACAGAGGAAATCTCTGGTCAGCTACTTTAATTCTAAACAACTGTAGTTATCAAAAGTGAAGACATGACTTTTGGGAGCTGGTATTTCCCTTTCTCTATAGGCAGGAGACATTGCCTTATGAGAAACATTTGTGATCTGGTATTTCTTTGTGAAAAGCCTGAATTATTTTTGTCAGGAAACTTTCTTACATTCGATCACAATAAACGTGGCAAAACATACTACTATTCTTCTAGGTAGATGTTATTAATGTCAAGCACTTTATGAGGAGAAAAAGATACCAAATGTTCTTCAATTTTAAAAGAAAATATTGATTTGATTTAAAATATTTAAAATGCAATTGGAAAGATTGCAAAAGGGCAACATACTTCAAATAAATAGATATTATCCTACATAGATTCATAGGAAGGTTTGGGTTGGAAGAGACCTTAAAAATCGTCTGGTTCCATCCCCTGCTGCCGTGGGCAGGGACAGCTTCCACTAGGCCAGGTTATTCAATATCATTAGCTACAGCAACGTTTGCTGCACTGTATTCAGTGTAGGCATATGGAAAAGCAGGATTTTCCCTCTCCTAGCCATCATAATTTTAAGGCATAGATTTCTCCTTTCCATTATTTCTGTACTTCTGCCTGCATATCGGGTATTTCTGTGTATGGAGCACCCACATTTCAAGTCATATCCTGCAAGCGCAGTTGCAAAAATACAAACTTAAGTGATACCTTCATTTCTTCTTTTAACGATGGCAAAATGTTTTGGTTTGCAAGTAGAGAGATGAGGTTTATTGTGTGACTTTAAATTCCTAAAGCAATTCTCTCTGTGAAGAAGCCAAGAGAGGAGAGAAAACAATAGGTGGAGAAAAGAACAGAGAGAAAGCAATGTGGTTGGGAGGTTGTTGCCCTCGGTGCAGAGCTGTGCACGGCCAGCAAGCCTCAGCTGCAGAAAGCCTGGGAGCTCCTGATCAGCAGCTCATTAACAAAACGCTCTGAGTATCGAGTGTCACCTACAGTGGCTTTCATGCAGGAGTCTCAGATTTCACCAACCCCTCTGTCCTCAGCCCCACCTCAGAGGTGGGGTTGGCTTTCTGGACCGACACAGGTGAAGTGAGGTGTGCCCAAGGTCACCCAGACCTGATGTGACACAAACAGGGAGGCTTCTCCTCCATTTCCTGACTGCTGCAAGTATTCAGCTGCTATCAAGAGAATTAATATTTTCAGAGCTCTTCTCGTTTTTTGGTTTTTTTTTTTTATAGAGTGATGTGAGAGGATTTTTCACAAAGCCCTTTTGTCATGCAATCTGTAAACCAGAATTCATCAGTTTTCTTTGTAACATTTGAGCATCTTCGTCATCCCTTATGTATTCCACAGCTGAAGTCAATTAGAACCTTCCACTGACTTCACCCCGTAACTTGACAGGGCTCACAACAAGAATTTTTTCATATTTAGCATAGAAAGGAAGGATTAAAGGTTTTTCAATCCCGTGGCTTCCAGTAAATGCTTCAAATCTTTGAAATGTAAATTCAGTTAATTCTTTTTTTCCAGTGTTTTTTCACCTTATTTATCAGAGGCTTTATCTAAAGTTAGGCTTTCACTGTACCAGCCAGCCTGTTGTCCCAGCTAGGTGGCAAAATTAGCAGTGATTCTGGTACATGTCATGCACCTGACAAGCTGATCTGGATGACCATGAGGCACACTGGACACTGGTTTTGGGCTCCGTAGGGCCTGGAGCTCTTGATCTTATGCCTGACGTGTCAAATATTTGAAATTAACTGCCAAGGATCTGTTTAACTGTTACATGTGTGATTTGGATACCCAGATAAATGCTGCCACAGTGATTTCAGTAGTGCTCAAAGCTGTAAGTTGGGATACAAGTCTGACAATTCTACAGTGAAACAAAAAAGGTTCAATTCCTGGTTTTGGATTGAACTTTCTCATTTCTTCCAGGTGCATGGCTGACTCCGCATGGCTTTAGGTGAAGAATTCCTCTCTCAGATTCAGGGATAAGACAGGATTGGAGTAGGACAGCTGCTCAGCTGGTGTGAATTAGCACAGCTCTGCGGGAGTCAGCAAACATATGAAGGATTAAGAACAGCTCAGGGGCTGGCCTGGCATCATTCTAAACATCATTTCTTAACATAAGCCTTAAAAACCTTTCTCTGACATACAGCCAGGGAAAATACGTGGTAACAGCACAAGCCTGGCAAAACTTGCTGCCCATTAAGAAAATATCTTACCCTAAGGAATGAGCTTTATAAGCTTCTCCAAGCAGCTTGATACGTATGGGGAAGCTGACTCTGAGTGTCAGGTGTGAGTGTTGTGGATACTTGCATTTTATGCATTTAGCATTTGTTTGGCGAAAGGAATGGATTTTTTTTTCCCCTGCTGAGTTTCATTTTGGCAGTGCTGCAAACTGGTATTGTGTGAGCATCACTGAGCTGTGCTCTGAGCTCCAGAGGAGCTGCTCAGTAGCTGTGAGCAAGCTTAGACTGCTGGAATTCTTTAAAAGGCCTTGTGTTGACCAGCATCATGTTTTGATATGTCTGGAAGCTTCAGTTTGGGACAGAACATGAGTTTTCAGGGCATATGAGGCTCAACACTCAGGTCTAAGTCCTTATTTTCCGCATTCTTTCACATTTCAGAAAACCCAGAAAGGTTGGCAGAGCTCAGTCAGTGACAGGAACATCTCCTGCACACATCATGCTTTGTTCACAAGGAACCCATTGAGGCAGAGAGCAAGTGCCTCTCCATTTTTCACAAGCAGTGAGTCAAGCTGCTTGCAAATAGCACAGGTCCTCACCAAATGAATCCATGCTCTAGTAAAGTGTAGGATTATCACTTTTCTAAGTGCTTTTTATTTAAACTGCCTTGTATATATTTGTGTATTTCTGAAATGTCATCGTGAAGACTTCTCAGCATTAACTGATTTACAGAGATACAGAGAGGAACTGCACATTGCAACAGTCAGGAGTTTTGTGTTGTTTGGAGGTTTAGTGCATGATAAAATGTAAGTTCTGGTGCTTCTGCTAAGAGTTCCAAGATTAGGCAATTAAAGATGTAGAATAAATAATGGCCATTATGTTTAATACTTGCACTATGATTTATAAGGAAAAATATTAGGATGTTTTGGAATGAGGAAAGGTCAAATTTGTGTTTCAGACTTCAGTAATACCAGAATTTTACAACAAAATCTCTGCTGTGGTGCATACATAGACCAGCATCCTCCTTCTGATGTGCTTGGTGTAACTCTCTGAATACAAAGTCCATAGAAATCCACACTTTAAATAAATTTCATTTATTTTAACACTTTTGCTTCTAGCAGCTTGGATTGGATTTTCATGGCAGGGTTTTGGTAGTGGGGTAATTTTTGTGGGAGGCTTGCTGGGAGCTTCCCCCATGTCCCACAGAGCCAATGCCAGCCCAGTCTGTTTTACCCATGACAATAAATGGTGACTAATAAATAAATGATCTCTCACCCATGAGCTTTTGGTTTTATTTTCTGTCCCCTGTCCAGCTGAGGGTAGTGACAGAGTGGTTCTGGTGGGCACCCAGCCAGGGTCAACCCTCCACACAGCTAAAATGAGAGCAGGTAAAACGTGGGCTAATGATGACATTCATCACATGAGTTCATTTATCCAATATTTGAATAGGGCTGCAGTGGCATGAAAAATATATATAATGTAAAGGCACCAAAGTATTTCCCTCTGCAAAGATATATTAAACTTCTTTTCTTTTTTTTTTTTCATCAGTTTATATTTTATTTACATCTTGCCTCAACCATCTCTCTCTTCATGAAGTGTTGAACACATCTGAAATATTTCCATCGTATAAGGAGTGACCTCTATTTTATGTGGGAGTAAAATTCTTTGCATAATCCACGTCAGAGGAGAATGTTCCCAGAATGTCTTGCATTTTCTCTTCTTCCTACTTTTAATTTAAATTATGAAAGATCAATTCCCGTTTTATCTGTGCAGCAGGGAAGCAAGTGAAGGGAGCTGTTTCCTTTTTAGTGTCAGTTTTCCTCAGCTCGTTTGGGCTCGGTTGCTAATATGTAATTTGCTCTCTCTGACGATGTAATTGATGATTACAGTGTCTGCCTCCCTTACTTTGTTGGAGGATCAGAGTTCTCTACTTCAAAAAGACACACATGAGGATCAGGTGCTGTTATATTCACTATTTAGTAAAACCAGGCTCTTTTAATAACGGAATAACTTTGTTCTTCTGACTTCAGCAGTTTGCTGAAAACAACTTGCATTTCATCTGTCCAGGGGGCAGCACACTGGCTTCTAGTTCCAGTAATATCATTGATTTGAATTCCATTGTGGAAATATGACAGTAATTATTCATCAGAATCTATCTGAAAATTATTTATGACAGGAAATTGCTCTTGAGTTATTTAAAAATTAGACACATTTGTGTTTGATTTGGTATTTTTATTTGCATGTATGAAAGGAGAGGAGAAGGCAACATTGAGTGTAAGTGTCTGATCACTGGCCTTTTTTCTTTGAAATTATCTAGTTAAAAAGTGGTTATTTTTATTTTTAAATTATCTTCTGGACGTAACACTAATAACTAAAGAGGGGTCTATGTAATTTTTCTGAGATATAAAGAGAGGCTTGGCATTTAAAGTGTTCTGAGGGCAGATAATCATCTGATGTAAACTGGTATATCTCGATGTGTATTAGACATGGATCTGGCTCATTTTTTCTCTTTGTAATTGGTACTGGCATAGAAAACTCCTCAAATTGCAAGACTAATTTAAATAATTGGGGCAGGCATGGGAGATCTGATAGCAGGGGGCTTCAGCAGTACATCAGATGTGTAGCTTCTGTTTTACTGCAGGAAAAAACAAAAGGCCAAGAACTCTCCACTTGATTTCGGAAATATGAATGCTGCTATTATTTAATAATTAAGTGGAAGTTAGAGCTCACCATGTAGGAAAATAAGTGAATATTAACCAGTGAGCAGGTTTTCAGAGGAGAGAAGGTGTCCTCTACCTTTTCTCTCCAGAGTGGAAAAGAAACCTTAGCACATTTGAGATGTCTTCTTCCTTCCGTGTTTTAAAACAGAAGGAAGCTTTTGTGCTGTGTACACAAAAGTCCAGCATCAAAAGCTGTTCTTAGCTTTTCCTTTCAGGTATTTTGGAGAATAAATCTCTGCAGATAATAATGTGATAATTCCTGAAACTAAAGCAGATGATCCTGGGATGATCCTCACCAGTGTCAGCTTCTGAGGTTTAGGGATTTGCTTTGGTTTGCTCTGGCTGTACAGCCCGAGCTGTAACCACAGGATTCCTTGGGAAAGTTTGCCTTGGGGGAAGATAAACCGAAATGGGCTGGTGATTAACGAGGAGGAGTCATGTGTGGGAGGAACTGGGCTATAAGTTCCGCTCAGTCTAATTCTGGATACTTAATTAAAGTCTTCTGAATTTAAGGCTGAAGTCTTAAAGATAAACATGTCAGAAAATGAGAGGGTCTTTTCTTTCTCCAGGAGATAATTTTGTGAACTGTTTTGACTGGAAGGAAGCAGCGATTTGGTAAAATTTTATTTAGCATAAATTAGATAGGGCTATTGGCTGTCTAGTGTTTCCTCCAGATCATTTAATGTTCTTTTCTATCCGTCAGGCTTTCCTTGCATTTTTAGTAATTATGTGATTGCCATTTGGAAGCAAGAACTACTTGCAAAGAAGAAGTAAATAATATTAGGTGATCTGTCTTGTTTAATGTTTCTCAGGCAAGTTTAATAAAGATTTCAGGTCTTTGCTTCTCAAAGTGCAGGTCCAAATGATTCCACCATATGTGAGCTCCCTGTGGTCTCAGTTTATGCGCATGAACTGTTACTCTTTTCTGATTTCTCTTCTTGAATCTGTCCCAGAAACTTGACTTGGCACAGCCCAGAGCTTCAGAGTATGTTGTGGTGGGTGCTGTCCATACTTGGATAAATACACTTTAAAGATATATTTACATGAATTTTAGGACATGTTCTAAATAATATTGTAGGCTTTGAAAGAGCTTGCAGTCAAGTTTTCCTTCTCATGCACAGTTCCTTTCAGTAACACTTGACAAGAATGTGACTTTTTATAACAGACACCAGTTCACAATTTCTTAGCGTCATCTGGAGCATAACTTGATGATGAAAATTCTGTATTGAGGTGAAAGATATTAACCTGCTTTCAGCATACAGTCCCAGAAATCGAACAGGGAATATGCTCCTCTGAAAACTCCATGGACACGACACAGAAATGGATCCACAAGACACAGAAATTGATCCAAAACTCAGTGGACAGGATCAAGTAGACAAAGTTTCTTACTCCTTGTCATTTTGAACATTTTTTCATTAATAACTGGTGCTGTCATTTGAAAAGTCACTAAAGGCTGATACCAATAGCAGCTATAGCATTTAACAGCGCAGAAAGCAGAAGTGAGAGGACGTTTTTATGATATTACATATGTCTGCACCCCTCTGCAGTGCTTCTGCCTTGCACTCCTCATTAATCAAAACCTCTGACCCTTGAGGCATTTGCAGTGGAAGGTGACAGATAAAAGCCCATCAGGAGCTCTGTTCTGGTGGTGGCAGGGTGAGTTCCCTGTGTTCAATAAAGGCACTGTGTGTTCCTCGAAGAAGGGTGACGTACCCAAAGGTGACACCAGAGGAAGGCCCTTATCTGACAGGTCCTGTCTGGCAAAAACTCACTGCAGATATAGCAGGGACCAAGGCAAAACTTGCCTGCTCCTTTTGAAAAATTCACCTCCTCCTGGAAAGAGTCCTGCACGAGAAACTGGGCATCTTTTAACATTATTTTGAATAGACTAAGGGATTAAAGATCAAGTAGAGCAGAATGAAAATAAAGCTGCCAGGAGCAGAGAGATCCTTCTTGTGCTTTTACCCTATCAGAAAAAGGCAGTGATTAATCTGCCTTCCCAGCTTTTCCCAGCTGCCCAGTGCATGCAGGAATATGATGAGATGCTAATGAGTTTACAGCTTTTGGGAAACAAAGTGAAAGGGTTTCTAGATGCCAGGAACATCTATCATTTACAGTCTACCAGAAAACAGTGGAATTGCCCCATCCCACGTGCAGTGCTAATTTCCTGTAGGTTTCCTGGAGAGAGGAGCTATCATTAGACAACACAGAGTTTCTGCAATTAGCTGGTTAAGCAACGTTTCTTCTTTAAAGTAGCATAAAAATGACATGTTCAGGCACAGCACATTAGATTTTCTCCTAAGTGGCTCTTCCAGGGCATAGTATTTGTCCTAGAACATAAAGGTCAATGATAATTGAAGAATGTCAATAATGGTCAGAGTCACTACAAAAAATCATATAAATCTGTTAGATCATTTTATATGTTCTTTCTCCAGTAATATCACAGGAGGTGATAGTCCCATAAGTCAAATTCTGTAAGTAGGAAAGCCCTCAACCTATCCTTCAAATACTTGGCTTGTAGAAGGAAATATGTTAAATTACTGCATTTATCCTGGAGCATATTTCTCTTTCATTAGTGTTTCTAATGGGTAGAGTCAGGTGCCAATAAAAAACCTCTCCCAGTGTATTTGTTTGTGATCTGGGGAACTGTATAAATGAACAAGGTGTTGAACTGTGGCTTTCGCAATGTGTAATTTTGATAGACATAAACTTTGTCTGCTAACCTGCATTATCTATAACTGCTCCCTGGGTAGGGGTGTGATGGGAAGAATAAAAAATGTGAAGGATGTAAAAGAATAAGAGTTTTTTCCTTGTCTGTACTGGAAAGCCTTAACAGTTGTCTTGAAAGAAGAAACATGGAAGCCCAGATCCATTTTCAGTCTGCAAAGTGTGTCTTCCATTTGCAAAATCATGAGGAAAACATGGATTTTGTCCTGTTTCTCCTGCTGGAAGTTTGTTCTCTGCTGCCCTGGCAGCATCTGTCGTGCTTCAAAGCATTGAATCTAAAATACAGACATGATTATGAACACAGGAGTATTGGAATGCACGTTTCTGGTATTAAAGCTTTAGTGAATTGTTAAAAATGAATGAGATTATTTCAGAGTTCCCCCTAATAAAAGCTTCATTGAGAATATAATTTTGAATATCTCAATTTTAAATACAGCAATTAATTACTCATAATTTGTTGTGTTGTATGACTTTCCTCTACAATCTAGTTTTCTTTCTTTCATATTTCTTGGAGATAATGAACTAATTTATACACTCTTTAAAAGTAAACAAAATTAGTCCTTTTTCCACGAGAAGAAATTTTCCAGGATTAGAGCAGGCTAGAGTAGGATTTTGTGATCTGGGAGGCTGTGCCATTGGAGAAGAAGGCAGAAGAGGTAGGAGAACAGAATAAAATCAAGTTTGTAGGTATTTTTCCTCAAGTAAGGAAGACATAGACCTTGTTTTGGTTTAGTATGGGAAGTCAAATGCAGAGACAGCATTTGTTTTCTTTTTTTCATACATATTTGCATGTTTGTACTCATTTCTACATCACATATGTGCAAATTTATACCTGTCAGTCCTGTGTTGATGCCTGATGCATTTTCAGCTTATCAATGTTCTTTGATAATTGCATTCATAAACAAAATGCTGTCTTGTGTCCAATTTTCTTCTCTGTTCTGCTTCTCAGAATGTAACACACAAATACATTGAGTGACATTTTTATTCATTCTGGGAGGGATGAATACATTCAGAAACATCCAGGTACAAGCTGCTCGTACAGTTTGTGTTCTCCTTTCCAAAAAGCTGTTTGCCAAATCTAAATAAGAAGTGTTTTCAAATACTGTGGAGATTTGGCTCTACTGATTCCTGGGCGTGGTGTTATTTTCCTGAAGAGCCTTGGGAATGTCACGATGCTGGTCCTGTTTGTCACACCTGGTGCATTCCTGATGGGACATTACCAATTAGTTTTCCTTTTTTTCCTTTTGCAGTAGTATTAAAGAACCACATAGCAGAGGGCTAAATGAATTAGTGGAGGATTCAGACATTTTACTTGTATTTTGGCTTTTTTCTTAAAAATTCAGTTATCACTTCAGGTAAGATAAGAGAGCAGCTCCAGAATAGCTAAGCTATTTCTTTAATTTTGAGCTGTGCTTCTGAGGCTACGCAGGATTTAATGCTGGGGTGTCCACAAAATGTCTCAGTGATAAATGTCCATGTGGCTGTTCTGTGTCAGAAGATGTTGTGGTTTAGGGGTGATTGTGGGGCTGCTGGGCTAATGGTTGGGCTAGATGAGCTCAAAGGTCTCTTCCAGGCTTGATGATTCTGTGATTCTATTGTTAGTGCAGAAACACATAATCACTGGGTGATTATATGCAGGTGCTTTTATTGAAGAGCTCTGGGAATCAGGGGTACAGACCCAAATCTGACTCCAACATGGATTCAGGATGGATACATTTTGTACCCTTTCCTTACATAACTGTTGTATAATCATATGTTAATCATCAACTTGATACTGTTCTATTCTGTATATTATTTCCACCCAAGCATGAGTTTAAGCCCCCTCCCCACAACATCCCTCATGATTGTTGTCCCTTCCCCATGATTCTTGTAATAATTAAATAATTATTTTTAACTATATTTACTAGGCAATCATGGCATTTAACTTCATCATCTACCACACAGGTGGGTACACCAGGTACAGGTTCACATGATTTTAGCACAGAAAATGCCCACTCCCATTCCCAAGACCTATCTTAACTACCATGACTTTTTTAGAAACATTTAAACCCTATGCTATCACTATGACTATGAGACCAACTCAGAGGTGTTTCTGTACAACTGACACACTTTAGTCTGGAAATTTACCTAAATGGCACATGGCATGATTATGTGTCTGTTCTGCACACAGCGAGGAATTCTGGCACTGGTGCATGTGTTGTCCTTCCTGCAGAAGTGGAACTCAGCTGGAAACCTTTTTGGGAGTGTGGGACCCCCTCCCTGAGCCCAGACAGGCACAGGAAGGGCTTGGTGGGGCGTTCAACACTCTCTCCTTGGGTCAGTGCTGCTGTGTTGGCTTCATGCCACTTCAGACACCTCCACCAGGCTGTGCTTTGTGCTGCTGAAGGGGATC
This sequence comes from Monarcha castaneiventris obscurior, assembly GCA_026261815.1. Classification (NCBI taxonomy): domain Eukaryota; kingdom Metazoa; phylum Chordata; class Aves; order Passeriformes; family Monarchidae; genus Monarcha; species Monarcha castaneiventris. Next base: position 3,095,905 of record JAMPIT010000550.1, read on the forward strand.
TTAGGAATGAGTTCTTTGCCCATCAGTGAGATCCAATCGTAAAAGAAGTGGTATTAAGGGAATTTAAAAATTTATCTGTACACAGGCAGTAAATACATCCAGAGTTTGTGTAGCTATAAAAGTTTAGGTGAATGTAGAGGGATCCGTCAGCGTGCCAGACATCCAGAAACCTGTGAAAACTGTGGAAATCTTCTACTTGTGGTGGCTTTATTTAGTCTGATCATTCAAGTTCCAATAATAAGCAGTTAATTAATGTATTTTCATTCAGGTGTCCCGTAAGATTTCTCTGCTAGTTTGTAACTATTGAACAAAATGCTTGGGTACAGATCTGACCTTCTCCATAATTTTTCTTTTTTTAATTTATTTTTGGTCCAAATATGTGTATTTTTAACACTATCGGAAAGATTACTCTGTTTATAATAAAAAATTGAAACAGAGTAACTGATTTTTCAGTCAGGACTGAAAATAATCTTAGAATTATGCATGTCAGAAGTGTTCATCATATCAGCTGTTGTATTAGGCAGTGGATAAGGTGAGAAGAGCATTGAATTAAAAGTTTGGACTCTGTTGGCACATTTTCAACAGGCTTGATGGAAGAAATACAAAAATACTCAAGTTGTATAAGTTGGAAGCAAAAATGCTACAAAGAAAAAAAGGAAACAAACCCAAAAACACTAGCAGGCAATAAACAAGCAAAAAGCCAACACCCCAAAACACCCGAAGGAGTAGACAAGAGAGAATCCCAACAGACAAGAGCTGCAAGAATTCAGTCATCTTCGGTTTTGCTGCTCACACAAAAACTGGTTTTTGAAGTTCTCCATCAGTAGGTATTTGTCAAAAGTCAGCACAACAAAGTCTTTTTTTTCTACTTAGTTTTGAGTTTGAAATTCAATAGACTCAAAAGGTCTAAAGTAATCAAAGGTACCAGAAATGACAAAAAAAGAGATTCATTGTGAAAGTTCTTGCATTACTCTCACAGCTACAGTGGCAGTGAAACTATCACAGAATATAATCCAAAGAAAGCTGTGCTGGACCAGTTCATTTTGGCAGCTCCATCTGGAATGATTCCAGAGCAGCTCATCTTTTATTCAAAGAAAATTTGAAAAGGGATTTGGCTTGGCATAATGTCTCATCTATAGAACAATGAAAGCAAAAAAGTAAATAAAAATAAATGCAACAATAAAGGCATGTCAAAACACTAAGCCACACTAAAAAAAAAACAACCCTGCATAAAATTGACAAACAGAAAGGAAGATGAAATAATAGAAAAAATAATGAAAAAACCAGTAGAATGCGTGAAATAAAAGCAAGTAGGAAATTACATGTCAGGAAAAGGAGCAATAGAAAATAGGAGACAGAAGGAACCATGTGGAGAGAGCAAATAAAGTACAAAAATATTGGAAATAAATTTAAAGGTGAAAAATATATTATTTGCTTGGGGTTGTTTCCCTTGAAAGAATTTCAAACACTGAATTATCTACTGTTTGAGGTCTAAATGGAAGTTGTTTTAGTTAATCCAGTAAAGTAAAGATTATTTTTGCCTCGAAAGTAAGGAAAATACAAAAATAGTTCTTTGTCACTTTGTAACTTTTGCAATTAAAACTGTGGTTAAAATATCCAGTGAAGGCTAATTGTAACAAAGTGTGTGCTTTTGAAATAATGGAAATTAAACACTAAAACCAGAGAGGCATATTATTTATGATTCTTTTATGATACTGCAAACCAGTAGTCTCTTTCATGTTGTTTTTTTAAAAATTATGTAAATGAGATGAAAATTAATGAATGGACTAACAAATGAGCAAAATATGAGCATCATAAATGTGAAATTTTGTCATGTGGATTCCAGACTTTTAACCTCTGTGTTTTGCTACTTGATCACTCTCTGTGGTGCCTCATTTCCCATAAAGTGAAGGCATCACTGACTGCAGCAGCAAATGGAGCTGAGCACGGACCAGGGACTTTTCTTTAGGTGCCAAGAGGAATCTTGGCCCAGGGAGCAAAGCACTGAGCACAGGTGATTTATCCTTCATAGGGGCTGGGTTTGCAGCTTGCTCTGAGCTCCCAGTGCCTGGCCAGGCTCTGGGTCAGTGGGACACAGGGCAGGGCCACTGCACTGGCACTGCTGGCTCCACAAGTGAGCTTGGAGCTGGCTGCTTGGAGCAAAATTTGGGAAATTATGGCTGCTGTGAAGCAGAGAGGCGAGTTTGTTACCATGAGTTTTTAGTGCTGTGCTATTCTAACCTACACATTCTGAACTGGTGTATTCCAAGTGACTGAAACAGAGGGTTCCAGCTCCAGCCCATTTGGGAAGGCTGGGGTTTGTCTCTGCAAACACCTGCTCTTGTATGGCTCCAACAGGGATAAAATCTTTATCAGAGCTCTGAGCTCGTTTAGACTCCTAGGGGAAGTCTCAGTAGTAATAAAGGGTTGCCCAAACCATGGAAACCTATCCTGGAATGGAAGTTCATAAAGCACTTGTTTAGAGCTCAAAACTAAAGCCTTATTTTCCTTTTCATACTGAACCTGCTTTTTGAATACTGACAGCCATAAATAATTTTCATCCAAAGGCAGTCACTAAAGTATAAGTCTCAAAATTTAGGGTGGAAACATATGAAGGATTTATGGAGCCAGATAGAGATACATGAGTGTGAGAGATCTGCAGTCTATCAAATCACCTGAGATTTGTAGTTTGGACTCATCTGAATTAAAGTAAAACTCAGAAAGCTGCTGAAACCATATTGTGATCTCTTTGATCCCTCCCCACTATTCAAATCAGGCTAATGGTTTGTATTAAGTTCTGCTGAATGTCCAATATAGGCATTTATAGGAGGCACAGACAATGCGAACAATAAACAACTTCATTAATAATTACATAAATGTTATTCCCATGTAAGCAGATTCTTCCCAGTCCATGCTCATTCCGGTTATTGGGAACAAAGCAGTGTTCAATTCACTAAACAGAGGATAGCTACTTATTATGGTGGGAACAAGATGCAGACTGAATTAGGATGGCATTTCATCTTATCTGTTAGAGCTGCTGGGATTATTCCTTCCTTCTCCCATTTCAAAAGGAATTCATTGTACTGTGATGTACAGCAGGAGTACGGCTTCCTTTATAAAATTATTAAGCTGCTTTACAATTAAAATTGCCATCTTTTGTCCTGTTGCAGTTGTTTATAAGTGAGAAGAAAGGAGGAATGCTAAGTAGGATTATTGTAAAGTACGTGCTTATTCTCCAGGAGTGTATTTTCCCTCTCCTTATGAAGTACTGATGTTGCTCTAGTGTGTATTATTAATCACATATTTTATTTATCTCGGAGCAGTGGAAGCCCCCAGTTGGCACTGGGAGTCCTGCTGTGAGATTGCTGCACACACGTGTAATAATGAAAGAATAAAAGGGATCCTGCTTAAGTCTGTGCAGAAGGTTACAACCAGCACAGCTAAAGGTCTCCTTGCTTCAGGCCTCGTGGGCCAACAGCTTCATTCACATTTTGTTAGCATCGTTCTCACACTGCCACATGGAGCAATTGCTGCATCCAATTAAATCACTGTTAAGAAATGGCACTAGATTTTGTTTTAAAAAAATACATTAAAGGAATTCTCCTGCCTTGTGGTATCGCAGGCTGGTTTTCACTTGTATCGATTCTAGATGGTATCATAACCATGTGTACAAAGCAGAGCTTAATTTTTACTGGATTATTATTCATAAGTGGGACTCTACTGGGTTTAGAGTTAGACATGGAGCAGTTGAATGCAGTAAGATGGAGACTGGGAGAGCTGGGGGTGCTCACCTGGAGAAGAGAAGGCTCCAAGGAGACCTCAGAGCCCCTTCCAGGGCCTAAAGGGGGCTCCAAGAGAGCTGGAGAGGGGTGTTGGAATCCAAGGCACACCTCTGGCTGCCCTGGGAGCTCAGGGCATGCCTCAGGCTGCCCTGGGGGGTCAGGAGCCCCAGCAAGGGGGTCCCAGACCCTGGCAAGGAGCCCAGAATGGCACCGGCTTTGACCTCAGCCCATGGGAAAAGTTACCAACACTGCCAGAATCATTGCAAGCCATGAGAGTGTGAAAATGAGTAGTGGTTTGGTATTTTACAAGGTAAAAAAGTAGATTTTAGGGTTTTTAATATGAGGATGAAGGGTTTAAGATGGAGGATTTTGGGCGTTGCCCTGTTCTTCTTCTTCTCCTTCTCCTCCATCTTCTCTGGTGGTGGTGGCACAAAATGATTGGGAGAATGAAAAAGAGGTGGAAATTCCGTGTCTAGAACAGGTGCAAATGAATTGGTACAGAACAGTAACTAATAAATGCGTTGTGAAGAATGGTTGGATGATGGAAAGGGCACAGAAAGGCCGGGACAGCCCAGGGCTGGGCAGTGCCCGCTCGGACTCGGCTGCATCAGATGTGCGGCCGGAGCTGAGAGCTGGCAGAGAGAAGGAGAAATAAACAACCTGAAACAACATCTGCAGCCGTTTCTCATCTGCTGGGGCTCGAGGTAAAACTTCCCAGAGGTGAAGATAAGAACCTGTATTTGTGCAGAGTACCTAACTCCCACAGAGGGGCTTGGGATGGAGGAACAGGACAAGGAGGAATGGCTTCCCACTGCCAGAGGGCTGGGATAGAAGGGATATTGAGAAGGAAACACTTTTAAAATGTGACACAAAGATCTGAAATGCCTGGGGAAGCCTTGTGCTGATCAGCAAACATGAGCCAAACATAAGTAAATGCCTTTATGGTTGTAAATTCCATGGAGTTGTACAGAGCTTTGTGGAGTAGGGAGTCTCCTCACCCCTCTGGGATGCGTTTGGCTGATGAGTGTACTGCACTCCTGCCCCAGCATTGCTGCAGGGCTCATAAGCAGCAGGTTTCTCTGAGAGGAGATGCACGTGGAAGGCCACTGGCTGGAAAGGAAGAGTCCAGGACTGCAGCATGGAAACATGATGGACTCCTCAGTTCTTTGGCACAGAGACATTACTATTGAGACTCATGTACCTTCCTGGGATCAGCAATGTAATTTTGAGATTTTAATTTAGGAAATAGAAAGAAAATGTGAATTAAGCCTAAGTACAGGAGCCAGGAGATATTATGAACACCGTAGCTATTAATTCTCTCCAAAGAAGAATAAATAAGACAAAGACTTTAATTACATCTCTCTCTGGGGTACATTTGACATTCCCCCTCTGTCACAGCATGAGCTTGCTTTTTTTCTGGGCAAGTCAGACCACCTCTGCTTTCAGCAACGCAATTTCCAGTGATGCAGGCTGAGAAGAACCACTGTGGCTTTAAAATTAGTGTAGTCTTATTTGTCTTTTCAAGTTCATTTATGTCAGTTGCCACCGGAGCCAGAGTGCAATCTCTTTTTAATCATTTCTTCATTCCACCTCGAACGGTCACAGTGTAGCCAGCTACGAACTGAGATGAAAAAACTCCACTTAATTTGGTTGGCTTTCATCAGGAAGTTCACTTGCTACAGAGCCACTCTATTAGACCAGCGATGTCAAGGCAGCTCAAGACATTAGCTGTCAAAGTAACTCCCCATAACCACCTGCTATTTACATGCAAAACATGCCTCCCTGGTGAGCCTCAAACTGTAAACACATTTCCAGGAGAAAACTACTGACTTAAGCTATGACAGAAACTTTTTTTTCTTTTTTCACTTTTATGTGATCTGGAAAAAAATCCCCGTGTTGTCAAAACGACAGCGAGAAGCCCCATTAGGGAAGAGCTCTTATTGCTTTAAATGCTTCCGCAAAACTGCTTTGATTTTACTTCTGCAAAAAGGTTATAATTTATTTGTCTCTCTCTTCGCTCCTGTCTACCCCATAGCAACTGTGATTACATACAAATAATGAAATCTGATTGTCTTGCCTTGCAGTGTGACAGAATCGCTGCTTCTGCTGCAATACTAATAGCTGGTTATTTATAGCTTTGTGCTAATTCAGCTCTGCTGAATGATGCTCTGGAAGGTCAGCTTCCCATCCATCTGTGACTGTTTGCTGCTCAGCTGAACACGTGGGGTGTCTGTTTTCTCCAGCTCCACCGAGCAGCTCTTGAATGAAAGATAAGCCTTTTTGTTCCTTCACCTTCCTTCCGCTCCTTCATCCTATAGGCATGAAAAACAGGAGCTGTTTCTGGCACGGCCCAAAACTCCTGACAGTATTAACACCTCTCGCTGATCTGTGCTCTAGAGATGTTTGATGGCACCAGATGGGTGTGGGTAGATACTCTGTCAGAATTTCTGCCGGTGAAATGGATTGAATAGTGTAAATTGATTAAACATATGCCCAGTTCAGAGGCCATTTAATGATCTGAGCTCCTGCTTATGACAGTAGCACAAACAAAGTGTTGGTATAACTGAAAAGTTGCAGAACTAAGCCGAGAGCAAATACAGAACCTATTAGCTTTTGCAAACAGATCATTATTTTTTCTGAGAGGAACTGCTAAAGTGTATCTTTATATATTGGTACTCGTCTAACTGTGTAAGAAAGTTCATTATTCAGGAATTTTAAGATCTTATCCTCCTGATATGAGAATTAGAGAGGTGTATTAGAAAGGCAGTAGACACTGCTTTGGCATCAGATGGAATTTCATTAAGATTAAATTCATTCCAGTACATTTAGAAAGTAATTATTGCCACAGAAATGTTATGCCAGTCTAATATTTTTCCTGTTAATACAGAGCCCAAAACTCTGGGTTATGTCAGGCTAAGTTGGTGGTTTTAATGTAACAGTTCTCTGAGCTTCTTGTCCTTTATCCTTCTATATTCTGAATTTCTGCTCCTCCTCGAGATTGAAAGGGGACATGGGGAAGAGTGTATGACTGTATTGCTGGAAAGAAATCTGCATATGGAATCCCAAGCAGGCAACTTCTTAACAAAATTGAAGCTATTTCAACTGTGCAGAACCCAGTTTGTGCAGGAAGATAGATTAGGTGACCTATTAGGAGTTTTTCCATTTCTGATTTTATGCTTCTGAGAATACAATGCTTGCCACCAATGCCTGAAAGTCATTATTCCAATATTCCTTTTCTGCTGCTGAGAGAAATGCCCCTCAGAGATTTCTACACATTCTTGGCATCTAAAAGATGGCAAATTAGGCAGGGAAAATGGGAGCAAGCTACAGGATATTGTAATGCCTAAATGGAAAAATAATGGACTTCCATCTCAGAATATCCCATCTACCTACGAAGTACCTGAAAGGTTATTTTGATATGACTTTTTTGACTCGCTTCCTCCTGTGTGTATTGCGGGTAGAAAATGAAAACGATATAACAAATTTGAAAATACTTAAATAAACCAGGAACCAGTAAATTAAAACGATCAGTTCTGGCAGTGCTGCTGCTGCCCATGTTTGCTGCTGGCAGCTGCTGCCCCAGCCCACCAGAAAAAGTTCCCCATGCTGGGAGTGAGGAGGGCAGATTGTCCTCAGGGCTGTGCACAGCCACGCTCTGCTTGGGTGGAAACCAGGCAGCACCTGCAGAGCCCTGCAGCAGCAGGGACAGCAAACCTGGGGCTGCACATCTGGGGCAGCAAACTTGGGGCAGCAAACCTGGGACTGCAAACCTGGGAATGCAAACCTGGGACTGCAAACCTGGGAATGCAAACATGGGACTGCAAACCTGGGGCTGCCCCCAGCCAATGGACACAGGGGCTTAGTGCCTGGGGAGGTGATAGAGACAAACTCAGTCAAGGCTAAGTCAGAATGACAGAATATTCTGAGTTGGAAGGGACCCATCAGGATCTCTGAGCCAGCTCCTGGCCCTGCACAGACACCCAAACAATCCCACCCTGCTCATCCCTGAGGGCGTTGTCCAAACGCTCCTGGAGCTCTGGCAGGTTTGGTGCTGTCCCCACTGCCCTGGGGAGCCTGTTCAGTGCCCAGACACCCTCTGGAGGAAGAACATTTTTCTAATATCCAACCTAAACCTCCCCTGACACAGCTTCAGGCCATTTCCTCGGGTCCTGTCACTGTCACAGAGAGCAGAGATTGGAGCTGCCCCTCCTCTTCCTCTCACGAGGAGTTCGTAACTGTGATGAGTCTCCTCTCAATCTCCTCTCCTGCAGCTGAACAAGCCAAGCACCCTCAGCTGCTCCTCACACACTTCCCCTTGTGGCCCTTCACCTTTTTTGTGTCCCTCCTTTGGACTCCATCTATTACTTTAATATCTTTCCTATATTGCACTGCCCAAAGCTGCCACAGCACTCGAGGTGAGGCTGCCCCAGTGCAGAGCAGAGAGCAAATCCCCTCCCTCCCTGGGCCAGATTCAGCCCAGGACAGGGATGTCCCTCCTGGCTGCCAGGGCACTGCTGACTCACGTCCAACTTTCTGTTGACCAGGACCAATTAGTCTGAATACAGAATGATGGGTATTGCAAACATAACCATTTGTTTCCAGTTCTGTCTCTTAAGCAAAAAGGCAGAGGGTGCTTTTTTCTGGTTTTATGAACACAAGATAAAAAAGTGAATGTATATTGAAACTCTGAGGTTGCATATTTTGCAGCATATCTTAGCAAGGAGAAAGCTAAATGCAGAAAACCCCCTAAAGCTAGAGATGCTCAAGGCTCCTTGGAATGAGATGTGGGAAAAAAAAAAAAAAAGGTGTTCTTTGGGGAAAAAACTTTCAGGGCTATTTCCAAACAGCTTTCAGACTTGTACTGGAGCTAGCCATGGGGAGGTTGTAGCAGTGTATACTGTACTCATGCAGCATGGAAATACTGGCTGGTTCGAGCTCTATAGCTGAGATACTTCATCATTCAGTTAAAATAATTACTTAGGAGAAATTAAAAGGAGAGAAACTCAGAGTAGCACGGTAATTTCTCAAGTCCTCTGTACATGTTTTATACATTTATTAACAAGGATTTAAGGAAAAATCCCCAATTGTTCTCAAATAATGGAGAGGTGATGCTGTCTCCCACCCTGCATCTTTTCACCTTTGCACTGAGTGTGGGTATAAAGTTGTAGCCAATGATGGAGTTTAACTTATTTATCCCTAGGATAGCAGACAACACACAGTTGCAAGTGAGATTGTATCTCTGACAAAGGCTGGGACTTCAAGAAGCTTGACACAACAGGCCTTTTGTTTTTTAAATGATTAATTAGATCTTTCTTTAAACAAGCAGACACTTGGACATTTACCCAATATTCATCTCTGTGTTTGCCAAAATAATTACTGACATGAGGTGAGGGCTCTTTTCAAGTCCTCTTTACCAGAAGCCAGTCCACGGAGAATGAGTTCAACGTTTTGGGCTTCCTGCAATCTCCTTCCCCAGTAATTAGTTCCATTGAAATACAAACTCATCCATTTGCTCTGGTTTCTTTTGGTGGACTCGTATGCCATAACTTCAACACTGTTCATAATTTTTATAACAAATAGCTTCAAAGCTATTTATAGCACAACATAAAAGAACAACAAAAGCTTTTAATTACTGGTCTTTATAGGGAATAGAAAAGTTGGCAAACAGATGGATTGTAATATGATAAAAGTGATCAACCTTAACTATGGCATGCTATGATGGGAAAACAGAACTTAGGCAGATACTTAAATCCGGAATAAATTTATATGTCCTGGGTAGGAACAGGCTCCTGAATTGAAGATTTCATTAGGTAAAACATTTTTTGACCTTACTAGTTAAAAAGTTACAGTCTCTCTGTCACAGTGACTGGGATTGCTTCTTTTGTGTTGGGCTTTTATCAGCATCGTACACTGATTTTTACACAAAAACACATGGCAAGGGTTCTTAGCTCTGTTGGGAGCAGCCAAGAAGGTGTCAGGATTTGGTGTGATTTCCTGTGCCACGGTTTGGAGCTGGGGAAGGAGCCTCTGTGGTGCAGCAGGGTGCCTCAAGGATGGCTCAACACACTAAAGTAGAGCACAGAAGCCAAATTTGAGTAATTATGAAAAAATAATCCTGTGTAATACCAGAGTGCTTGGCACTGGATTGAGAAACTGTAAACAGACCCATGAGGATATCACAGTTTGCATCACTTTGAGCTGAGCTTCTTGATAATGTTTTCAATCAGATACCTAAAATTACTGTACAAACCTAATCATCTTTAGAACAGCTTCTGTGTGATAAATACTCTGGTTCACAAAGTATATTACTGATATTGATGCAGATATGCTGACTTAGGTCATGGCTACTCAGCTGTTTATTTTTATTTTGTATGATGCTGTAAATTTATACTACCAAATTAAAAACAAGGATATTTTTGTTTGTTTGTTTGTTTTTTTGTCTGGTTGGTTGGTTCATTTTGGGTTGGTTTTGTTCTTTTTATTTTTTCTCTCTTTTTTTGTCCCATACCTCCATCGTAAATCTGGAACAGTACATTGAAGTTATTTGAGCTCAAGTATAAGAAGGGATCCAAACCCCAAGAATTCCATGACCTCCTTTACCTCTACTACGCTTACAGGAGTTCCAGCACAGCAACATTTTCTTTGAATTATTAATTTATCCACACTTCAGATCATAGTTCACTGGAGAGAGCAGCAACTGAAGAATCTCTTCTACTTGGGAGTGATGGGCTTGTAATGAACATTTTTTTGTCCTTCCTCAACAGCAGCACTGAGGGATGATGATGGGAAAGGTAAAACACATTTAATGAAGGGAGGTGATTGTGAGCAGTGGAATTGCTGCTTCTAAGCTGGGCGTTATTTTCCTCCTGTGCTGTCTTCATCCTGAAGGTCTGAGTTACTTGGCAAACAGGTGCTCTTAAAGCCCCTCAAAGTGCAGTTAAACCAAAGGAAAAATATCCATTCAAATTGGGAAAAGCCAGAGGCTTCAACGTCTGTGAAAGTTAGACCTCCCTGCATGAACTCTAAATTCAACATAAAGAAAAAATCTAAATTAGGGGATGAGTAGTTTAAGTGAACTGTTATATTTTGATCCTGGCTTTAATTAAGTGACTATTATGTTTCTAAGTACCTTAAAACTTCACTTCCATGCATTAAATTATTATTAAAGATAATTCTTAAAAATTATACAGCTTTTTAGAGTAGATTAAGTATAATTTGAATCTGAATATTAATATTTTTCGTATTTGATTAGAATTCATCAATAAAACTAGCTCTTAATTATCCTTTTTGAACATTCTTTCTTATGTGGATGCTGTCCTTTGTAATACTCTATAATGAATACATTTAGAAGCATCTGTGAGTTTTTGCTTCATGCACTTGACATGATTCTGGCCTTTTAACTTCTAAAACATTTCTCCAATTAAGCTGTTCAAGCCCTCAAGGCTGTCCACAGCTGCTGCAAATTGATTGCTCCCATGATGGTATTTAGAATCCCTTGTTGAAACATGAGAGGGCAAACCCCAGCATTTTGTAATATCTCTCTTTTTTATATATATCCTTTCAGATTTCCTGCATGTTTTTAAAGGTAATCCAGTTTTACCTTCCAGTAAAAAATTCCATTTTTCCTTCCTTTCTTCTTCGTTGTCTCCCTCCTATACTGATCATCTTGAAAATGTTTATTTCTAAAGGCCAGCCTACACTGGGTTAATCATTAAAAATATCCTGTGGAGTATCTTTGCTTAGAAGAAATCTGCAGCATAAATGAGAAAACCTTTAAAATCATTGAGAAATAGAATTGCAGCTGTAGGAATTCAGTAGTGTGAAGTTCTAAGGTTGTTTTTGTTAAAAACCTTGCCCATTTTTGCAGTTGTGGTGCTGACCATGTGGAGTCACTCATTACTGGGGAATGAACCACGGCCTGAGAGCTGAGCATCACTTAACTCCTGGAATTCACATTGGGATTTCACTAATGGAGAGGTCTGGTGCTGGTCTTCTACACGGGAGTCAATTCTTCACTTCATCCAAGAAATATTGCTCATGCTGTGGCCTTACTTCCAATGCTTCCCTCTGGAGTTTCTCTGCATTTGATCCAAAGACTCGTGCAGACTTTAGGAGGGCACTTGTTTGGTTGTTGGATAAAGTTCACATCAAGGGCAGCCAAATCTCAAAAATTACAGATTTTCTTAAGTTAACAAAAAGCCAAATATATCAAGAAATTGCTTTGTTCTTTTGGAAATATTCCGTGTATTTTCCATAAGAACCTGCTGGTAAGTGAGGATTTAAGAATGTGGTTTTCCTCAGAACACTGTGTAGTTGTTTTGCTGTTAGGTACCACACTGAGCTCTTTTTTGGTGTGCTGGGGTTTCAGATTAGTGGCTGAGTGTTGATAAATGAGGTTTTCCTCTTTATCTGGAAGTTCAGATGTGGCCAATGAACCTGTTATAACAGGGTGTAAGAAAGTGGTGACTGGATTGGCAAGCATCAGAAATGAAGAGTTTATGACATTATTGAGTTTGACATTTAGTCTTGATCCTCTCATTAACCACTGAAATCTCCTACTCCAGTAAATTCCGGGAAGCCCTCTCCCCTCTAAGCACTTTATTTGAGAAAGGCTAAAATGTAATTCCTTAAGCAGAGCTCCCAGTCTCATTAGTTTGACATTAAATCAGTTTGCTTTCACGATTTTTATTTGCACACTGTTATTGATGGACATTTAATACTAAATTTCAACCTGCAGCAAAATAAATTCCAGACAGGCAGCAGATTAGGTAACACAGTGATGAAGCCTCCGTTATCAGGAGCACCATTGCTCTTTTGAAGAGTGTGAATGGTTTAATTTCATCTCATCTAATTGTTATCAGCAAGTTGCCATTGGTTCATTAAAAACATTGCCCACTGAAATAGCAACAGTCTAATGACTTTATATAAAGGTCTGCTTCCAAGGGACTTTGTTGTTCATGGTAGACACAAATTAAAATGAATTATTCTGAGAGTTATTTTTTCAGTTACTTCATTTCATCATAATTTTAAAAGGTAGAAGTCGGAATCTAATTTTCTTCCTAAATTATTTTTAACATTTAAATGAGGAAGAAAGGAAACAAATTTCTCTAGTAATAGCCTGAGACTTCAGCATCTTGTTTATGCTTTTTTTTTAATTGCTTCTTTTCCAAATGAACATTATTCCAGCTAAGCTCATTGTCATATTTATCCATATAGTCAATGTTACATGCTAATTTTCTGGCATTTTCTCAGAGCACTAACTTTGAGAGGAATTGGCATTATTTTCAATTTTTTTGAGCTTTTTTGACTGAAAAATGAAAAAAAAAAAAAACCCCAAATTTCAGGTGGATATTTAAACAACAATAATAATAAAAATCACATATGCCTTGGCTTAAATAACAAAATAACTGAACAGATTTTTTCCTGAAAAAAATAGTATCATAATTCAATTTCAGACACTCAGTATTAAAAATTCCTTTCGCTAGAGCATCTTTGTAACTTTGCTCCCTACAGAGGAAATTTTCCTATAAAGGATAAATTACTGCACATTTTTAGTATCATTTTAAACATGGCCTGAAAATCATCGAGCAGCAAAGCACAAAGGGGTGTCTGCCCAAACTTCTGCCTTAAAATGCAACCTGTAGCAAGAGCAAAATAACGGCATGTATTAAAAATATTTACATAAATTCTGTTGGCACAAACAGCAGCAATGTGTAATTATCTCCTTGTTATGCTTTGCTCTCTGATTAGCATTGAAGGGGAGGGACTAGGACAGAACAGGCAGAGCAGGAAGGCAGCCAGCACATTTGCTGCCACTTGTGTATACATAATCTTAATAAATCAAATTGGCAAAGTATCAGCTGGCACTCAGTTACTGTGTGTGTTCTGCAGTCGTCTTATACAAAATGTAATTTTTTGGACATAATCAATAATTATTATTGTAGGCATGACAACTAAAGAGTTAGAAGCAAGTTATTAAAGTCCGCTGATGGTGTTTTCTGTGAGAGGTAATGAACTGTGCACGCTGGAATTAATCTTTTTGGTTTTGTCTGAATTTGACTCCAAAGCCACTTGGAGCAAGACATCAGCAGACAGCAGCGTTGGAGCCTTTATCATTGGGACAGGCTCTCTGTCACTCTCTGTCCTCAGGGCACAATATTTTTTCTCTGCAGCTTTTGTGTAAATCTCAGTGAATTCTCAAACATGCCACAGTGCTTATTTATGTTAGTGAGCAATTAGTTCTCCACTCTCTTAAGAAAGTTACTACAACAAACAGCAGAGAGCATATCCATTGCAACTGAGTTTTCACATCTTGGAACTTTTTCCTGATCTAATGAGAAACTCTGTTTAGTCCCAGTTGCTCCGATTTTCATCTTTGCAGCACTGAAATTTCTCTTTTGAAGCCTGACATTGATAACCAGGACTCATGGGTATTGCTCCTTTGTTATAGCCTTGTTTACTCTGTCTGTCTCAATGCTGCACAAGTTATACTTGCAAATACAATAAATCCATGCAGGAGCAAAGGCCATTACTGGTTTTGATAATCCTCCTGAATAAGAGCAGATTGCTTGGGAGTGGGCAACAGAGACTGAGGTCGACAATCCAAGGTCACGCTCTGGGCTAGCAGAATTTCATGCTGTGAGCCCACATTTATTTTGCAGCGTGAGGTGGAGTACATGCTCTAGTCAAACAAGAATTCTGTGTATGCTTAATTATGTATATATGTATATCTTAGAGGATAATTGAGAAGACACCTCTGGAGGTTAACTGATTTAACACCCTGCTTGAAGCAAGGCTAACTGCTGAGTTAGTTCAGGTCAATGATTTTGATTTTAGGTTTTTATTCTTGCAAAAGTTTGGATTAGAAGGTGTGAATGAAATGGACTGAAGGAAAGGATCAGAGGAGAAGTGTAAAATTAGGAAAAATAAAGGGGGGGGGGAGTTGGAGGGAGGTTGTCTATGCAAAAATTGCAAGGAAAAAGGAAAAGAGGGGGGAAAGAGGGAAGTCAGAAAAGTGGAATAATGTCTGTTTTGGGCAAAGCAGACTCAGCCTGCAGAAAATGATACAATATATTGCCCATTAAAAATGGAAGGTGAGAAGCAAAGACAAAATCTGCATCCCGTTCCCCCTGGATGCAGCAGTGCCCTGAGCAGGGCCAGCAGGGAAGGGCCGTGTCCAGCATGAGGCAGGAGAAACAGGGATTGTGTTGCCTACTCAGTGTGTGGGCATGAGCCTGGAGATTTGTTCCTGCTCTCTCTGGTAGTTCTTGAAAGATGAAATAATTGATCAGAGTGGAAGGTGTTGAAGCTTCACCAAAACTTGTGCCTTTAGAGGGAAAGAGGGAGTGATTCAGTGCTGGTAACGGGATTTTTGCTTTTCATTTTCTCTCTCTCATGAAAAAAATCCGAAATATATATATTAGAAAGTGTACTCACCTCACCTCCTTCCTTTCCAAATTAATCCACTCCTTATAAAGAGATATCACTGCCCAATGGCCATTTATTCATTTGGAAGACACAAGTTGGATATCCTGCTTCTAAATGTAGTTAGATAATATTAATAGAGGAGGAAAAGCTTTCCAATATTAGGAAAACATATTCATCATGAGTAGAACAAATATATGGACTAATCTGCTTCAAAGTGTTGCTGAAAATAGTGCTCCTGAATGGAAAGGGAAGTTGGTGTTTCTCCCTGGAATACTCAGTCTGAACACCCAATTAGGGCTTATAGAGGCAATTAAGGCTGTGACTGCACTCACAGAGAAGCAGCAGAGTTGTTTAAGCATGGCACTCCACTTGAATTAATATCTTCCAGTTCTTTGCAAGGTTAATTAGAGCCAGTTGTGGTGGGGATACTGGAGAAGGACATGTTAGGTTGAAACTGCTGAGTAATTCCATGTTTTAAGCTGAGCAGATGTGTGGTGGCAGCCATGGGTTTGTGGATACTCCTCATTTTTTGCAATACGTGAGCCCTTAACCCGATGTCTGGTAGATTTTAATTCTTTTCTTTTTTTTTTTTTTTTAAATTTTATTTCTTCTCTTCACATTTTCCAGTTAGCATCAATTTCAAATAAAATGTCAGATTGTTTTCTGTAGATATATAGCCATCAGTATGGGACCTTAAAAACTGAAGGGTTTATTTATACCCTACTCCACCTGTAAAAACTTAACAGCTTGCTACATAAAATAACTAAAACCTGAGCTTTCCTCTTTCCCTTTTGAAGAGCTCCTGTCATTTCTAGCCCTCTTCTAAAACACCTGTCCTGCCGTTGCTCCCTGCCAGAGCACTTAGACAATTTGTGGTGTATTTTTTCTTGCTACTGGGAAAGCAGGCAAAACCAAGTGAACACCTATTGGGCTGTGTGCTGCTTCTGCGTGCCAATTATCTGAGAATAACACGGTAATTATGTGACAAATGCCCTTGTACCGGTGAGGGAGAGATCTGTCATTCCCCAGTGAAACAGTTGGATGCACCTCAAGGTAATTCTGCTTCCTTCAGAAAAGATTTGCTTCTTAACAAAAATGGATGTGTTGCTACATGATAACTTATTATTAAATGTGTAATTTATGGTAATTTGAGGTAGCACAGACTGACTGCCTTTTGGTCTTTGTTTCTTGAAGGAATGCCAAGCGCACGGATTTCCCATCCCAGGGCTTGTGCAAACTTCACCTCCTGTTTTGCAGCATCTCAGTAAAATAGGGGAAGCAGCCTATGAACTATAAATGACTGCCTGAGCTTCAGATCATGGAGAGAGGGCCTGGGATATTCTGGGACTGTATTGTGGGAAAAGGGGGGAAAAGGGGGTAAAAGAATAGAAACGAAAAATAAAAGGAAAAAAATATTAATATGGACTCAGACCAGTAATGGGAAATTACTTAATCAAAAATACTAAAACTTTATCTCCCACATACCATTCATTAGACTTTAATTTCTTTTTCTTTTCTTCTGGTATTTGTTGGGCAGTGTATGTTGAAGGACAGCAGACATTAATTGACCTGCAGCTGGTTTTGCAGGGTGCAGGGTATTGTTATCCCATTGCTGTTTCCTGCAATGCAGAAAACAGTTTGACTGGGTTGATTCTAAGGCTCAACAGGCTTGACAAAATTTTTTTAAACACCCAGAGCTTCAATGTTCTGAGGTAATTCTGAGAACTGGCCCTGACAGACACATCTCCCCACTTAGAGATGCTGGCATGCACACATCCATGTCAGAGTTTAAATGTGCCATTCCTCTGTTGGTGCACACTTGTGTTCCTACACAAAGGATGCGTCTCGTGTCTGACAGAAATGTTGGCTTAAAATAAAAGAAATTTGCATTTATTATTTAATTCATTTGACTTTGTGTCAATGGACTCTTCTTTTACCTGAAAAGCAGGTAATGTGCATATTCTCTCCAGCTGTGGAAAACTGGCACAAGTTTGGGAGGGTGGGGGATGATTATCTGTTGTTTGAGGGGTTTTTTCTTTTACTTTTTAATTAGAAATACATTCATCTGTCCCCTTGTGGAATTAATACTATGATTCACTTCAGGAATAGCCATCCTTCAATGGATTTTACAGTACCCAAACACATATTTTGGTGAGGAATGCTTTAATTTCTAGTGGACTGTAACTGTATGTGGCCAGCTGTTACACTGCCAAAATCATGCAGGACAGATGTTTGTCAAAATGACTGGGATTAGAACAGATACACTGCAACCTTCTTATTTTGCCAATAGAATTAGGCTGCAGAAAAAGATCTTTCTCTGATTAAATATTTTCCAAGTAGACCCTTGCACATCAGAAGCAATAGCAATGGTCAGCAACATTGTCTGATAATCTTGGGTGCCTTAGCAAGGATTAATGCTGCTCCAGTCAGAGAGAAAAAAAAGTCACAATAACAGGGACATGTGCTTACATGACCCGAGTGCAGATTTTCTGGAAGTTGCACTATATTTGTTTGGGTTCCTTCTGCTCTGTGTGCAAAATGTGTTTATTCCCCAAATAAGAATTCCCTGTGTTTTAAGAACTGATTGTCAGTACCACCACTGCAACGAGGGGACACTAAATTACTGCCTGGAAAATGTCCTCAGCAAAGGTTTCTTGCCTTAAAAGTTGTGCTTTTTGTGTTGCAAATGTGCCACAGTCATTTTGTCCCATTTCAGCTGTTACACCAGCACAAATCAGGTCAGGTACAAGCCCAGTTCCATCCACTGCAGTTTTTGTAGTGACAAATTCTTTCCTGGTACAGCAGAAGCTCAGCTCCTTGTGTCACTGCACAGCCAGCACTTACCCCGATCATACATATTAAATATTATATATTTAATACATATAATTAACCACATAAATAAATAAATAAATAAACCACAAATAAATAAATAAACAAATCCATGCTGCAAAGTGCAGTTTTTTCCTTAATTTTTTCTTATTTTTCTCCCATGGGATCAGAATTTGTGTTGGAAAGGGGTAGCCTTTGTTCAAGTGAGATGCAAGACAGAAACTTTGAAGAATCAAAACCACACCGAAGTTGAATTTTTACAACCTTGCCTTTTATGTAAAAACCATTTAACATGTCTCTAACAGTCTTCTCTAGAGTTTGAATAGGAATCTATAAAACTTTAAAAACCCAGGCAATCTAATAGAAAATTCTATATCTGCTGTAAAATTTTTAGGCTCCTTTCAAATTAGAAATTA
Organism: Monarcha castaneiventris obscurior; assembly: GCA_026261815.1. Taxonomy (NCBI): domain Eukaryota; kingdom Metazoa; phylum Chordata; class Aves; order Passeriformes; family Monarchidae; genus Monarcha; species Monarcha castaneiventris. The sequence continues at coordinate 3,114,359 of JAMPIT010000550.1, forward strand.
TGGTCAGCAAATTGAATTTTATAGATGTCTTCCATAAGAATGGATTTCAGATCAAAATGAAATAAAAGGCATTGCTCTTGGATTTCACTGGTGTTGTGGGGTTGTTGTTGCTCTTTTTAAAATAACTACTAGCAGTACTAGAACTTAATATGGTCAAAAAGTAATTTTGCTGAGGAAATCATTCTAACATAAATTTAGGTAAGAATGTTCAGATATATTAATTTTTCTTCAGAGGTTCAAGGAAAAATGTAAATTGTGAAAAAATCTTAACCTGCAACAAGCTCTTTCAGGAGAGCAGTTCTCTACAAGAAGAGAGCTGGTGACTAAGTTCCCTCAAATATCATTTTGCTAACTGTTTGCAGCCTGTACAATTTATCAGGACAACACTGATCCATGGATTCCTGCCACAGAATTACAGTCTGAATTTTTCAAATTAAAAGTGTGAAGTAAAACACAGAGCTGGAAAGCCATTCTAAATAATTTTAGTTTTTGAACTGTGATCCCAGGCTGTCAGATGAAATGGAATGTGCTGGTTTTGGTCGTTTTCTTCCTCTTAATAAAATTGCAGCAATAATTGAAAGTGTAGGACTCTGCTCTGACTTTGGAGTTTGAATCTTGAGAGTGTGAAGTGTTATTTGGGTGCAGAGGAGTGTAATTTGCTGGCAGACAAATGACTCAGACACTGTGGGTACTTCAGCCTTTAAAATGGTGTCCTCAGAGCTGGATTTTGACACCAATATTACAATTTTAAATCATTGCTCAAGTTCTGTAGAGATCATATGGGCTGCTGTGTCTCCCACTATTGTTTTCAATACAAGGACACATTTCATTTGGCCAAATTGGGTTTTTTTGGTTTTGGGTTTAACTGCAGTGCCCAGTGCAGTGACACGGTGTTGGATGGGGTCAGGCAGTACCTCAGCCATGGAAGGTGAGAGATCCTTGCAGTAAATTGAGTAGGGATCTCACCAGAAGGAGTGTCCCAGTGCCCCAATCGATGTTTTTTACAGTTGTCTTACTGGAATAATAACATGTCAGTTTTTCCTTTAATGCAGCACTGTAATTTTTTAAATTTAAAAAAAAGAATATAACAAAAAAAAAAAAAAAAGAAAAATCAATGATGTTTTCAATGGCTGGGGGGAACTCAGCTCTTGTTGCAGGGAAATGTAAACTCCTACACCCTCGGCCTTGGCCAATATACTTTTCTTATGCTGCTGCTATTTGTTGTCTGGGATAAAATCTGGTTGCTTTGAATTAGAGAGGGTTTTCCTTGGAACACAAGACTCTTAATAATAGTGGGCATTTGAAGAATGAAGATGTTGCAAGGGCAGTTTTGCCTTTTCATTGAGACAGCATTTTTCAATAAAACAATTTGTCAGAATAGTGCTGACCAGCTCTTGTTTCAAGCTCTGTTCTGTTTGATTGAGAACAAGCATTTGGAAACATCCCAAGGTTTTTAATCTCTGATTTACTCTCTATTACTTGTGTCTTGGTTTATTTTAAGACAGGTTTCAATATGCTTAAAGGCCATCTCTAGTAGGAGGAAATATGTTAAATGGAGAAGAATACTGAAAGATTGAAAATTCTCTTCAGCCCAGCTCTTACTGTATGTGATTTTGGGCAATTTACTTTCTTGTATCTCACAAAACTTGCTGATAGAATAATACAGAAGAAACAGCTGTTAAGAGTTCACAAAAAGAGAAAAAAAGAATATATTTTACAAATATCGATCTTAATTTCAAATGAAGCCCTAATTTGGCATCTGCTGTGCAGAGCTGAATCAGATTAAGTGTTACTTTTGGTTCAAACCCAGTAATGAGTTTTCTTTCCATGTGGTAAATTTGTCAGCTGTGCAGGAATACGGGACCCCTGAACAACGAATCAATTTGATTATGCAGGAATCCATTTATTGTTTCCATCACTCCATTCTTATGCATTTCTGTAAGTGTCACTCACACGATCACGCATGACCCGATTGGACCGTCAGCATTGTCCACACACCCTGCATGCACCCCTCAGGGGTCCTGATTGGTTCTAGTCCAGGATGGAACAGTCCCTCCTTATCTGCTTTCTTGCTGCCTTGTTATTCTTTCTTCCAGCATCTTCTTTCCCAATTGTTGCAAAGCATAAGAATCCTGGCAGAAGGCCCCCAGCCAAATTCTGTGCAGTTACCCTTATCAGGGCCTGAGGAATGTAAGAAGTGCTAAATTGGGAAAGAAGAAGCTGGAAGACAGAATAACAAGGCAGCAAGAAAGCAGATAAGGAGGGACTGAACCATCCTGGACTAGAACCAACCAGGACCCCTGAGGGGTGCATGCAGGGTGTGTGGACAATGCTGAGGGTCCAATCGGGTCATGCGTGATGGTGTGAATGACACTTACAGAAATGCATAAGAATGGAGTGATGGAAACAATAAACGGATTCCTGCGGAATCAAATTGATTCGTTGTTCAGGGGTCCCGTGTTCCCGCACCCAATTTAGCACGTCTTGCATTCCTCAGGCCCTGATAAGGGTAACTGCACAGAACTTGGCTGGGGCCCCTCTGCCAGGATCCTCGTGCCTTGCGGCACAGCTGCCCCAAAGCCAGGGAAGTATCCCAGCAGTGATTCCTGCTGGTTCCCGTGGCATGGAGCAGTTTCCCAGCCGACAGCAGATGCCCCAGCTCCTGCTCCCACCCTGCCTTGCTCTGTACCTGCCCTTCTCCATGTCCTAATCCCTCCTGTGACTCCACAAGGCAGTGACAAAGTGCAGCCTAAGCCACAGAAAGCACAGCCCAGACCCCAGGGCCTCTGAGCAGCTCAGCTCCTTTCTGCTGCACCTGCAGGAAGCCTCTTGTAGGAACTGCATTAATATGCATGGACATTTTCCATGTTTAGGGCTCTGGGGATTAACACACGTTCCCCAGGGGTGGAAAAGCCATTTTCTCACGTGTTATTTATAATAGTGCAGTGTTCAGCTTTGTTTTTTTCTATTTTTTGGTCGGGGGACTAGGACATTTAGACCTCTGGGGCCATTTTTCTGCTGTTGCTAACCTGCATTTGTCTTGGCTGTTGGGAGATTTCACACGCACAACTGTATAATCACCTTCTTTCAGCAGAGAAATCCTTGTTTTGCCAGAAGTCCTGCCTGAAATACTTGAAACTATATAGGATTCATTTTCACACTTTGGTAATGATTAGTGTTGACTGTTGAGTTTTTTACCGTTCACTTAACAAGGATTTATTGGTAAAGTGAAATAAAACAGTGTAAATCTTGCAAAGCTGCTTTAAAGTTATGCTGCCAAAATTTTATCAGTATTCAAAAAAAGCAAAATTCGGTGACTAAAAATTTATTCCATTCTGTTTCTTCTCAAATATGATTTTCTAACGACTGCCTTTTTTTTGTGGTGCAATATAAGTTTGATTTCATAGGATTCAGCAAGTCAGTTATTATTTAGCTTGAAAAAAAGAAAGAAAAATGAAAATGTGATAGTTCACAATAATATTTCAGTGGAAAATGAGGAATGTCATCAAATCCCATGTGAATTGTCTTATTCTGGTCCTCAAACAACCCCAGACTGGATCAGTGCCACTGCTTTTTCCATTTCTGGTGGTGAATGGTACAAGAATAACATAAATTGAGAGAGCAAATAATAGATTTATTTCCTCATTTGTGTTCTGAATTTTTTGGAATTCCCTTGAATTTCAAATTGAACAGTTATTATGAAGGTTTTAATTAAATGGGAAGAAATGAAAAGGTCTTACTTGGATTACAAAGAAGCAGAAGAATAGCACTTTTCCCCTGTTGTTGGAATAATCACTTGTTTTCACAATTCTGCTTTTTTTCTGTTGTACTGAATTCACCATATGTTTCGACTAAGCCAGTAACTATTTATTACTGACAGCAGTGCACCAAGATGTTTGATTCCAAAGCAGAGCTAGACAAAAACAGTTTTGCTTTGTTTTTATAAAGACATTGATAATTTATACAAAAATTTAGAATTTATTTTATAAAAACAACATATTAAAATTCCAGCAATTGTAAAGAAAATGTTTTATTTCAAAAAAGCATTAAAATGCTTTCAATCTATAAATCTGCTATAAATCATTTCTCATTTCTATTTTGAAATCATTAACTGAAATTTTTTCTCATAAATTTCTAAGGAAACATTTGGGAAAATGATCTCAAAAAAGTAGAAGAAGAATACAAATTTCAAATAGGAATATATTTAAATGTCAACAAAATCAATGTGTATGAAATGCTTTGGTTTCCATATCTCAATTCTGCCACTGGAAGTATTTTTTTTCTTGTCTGGGTTATCTATAGGCAAGTGAGGAATGGCAATTTCCATGTTTAGCCACCAAAGACAGAAGGTACAAAACTGGTGCATGCTGGCAGAGAAAATTAGAATTAATTAGACAGATACATAACTTGCAAAGTGAATTAGAATTAATGAGGCAGATTCTCAAAATTGTTATTTTTCAGTGGCTGTGCAATGACTTGCTCTTCATCCAGGTGATGACTTCCTTATACATTCCATGTGTCCAACAGACTGAATTCACCCCCAGGGTAAGCAAAATCCTGCAGGGAGTTTTCAACACCAGCCCCTGCCATGTGTTCAAGCACCTCAGAAAGGTCTGAAGGAAAATGTTTGCCAGCTTTCTACTGAAATGTGTGACAGATCCGTGAACACAAACTGACCCTGTTTATACCTGCTGCCTGTTCCTGGAAACGTGGGAGAGTGTGCAAATCATGGCAGGATTTCTCTGTGACAGCAAACACGCTCTGGGGGGAGGCTAAAAGAATATTGAAAAGGCAAAGCTCAGTTCATAGCGTTACTGTGGTGCTGCTGTTTGGGGGAGCCATGAGAACTTCCAACACCACAGATTTCACATTGCCCTGTGAAAGCACCGAGCAAGCACAACATCCTTAAATCACAGGCTCCATTCACAATTCATGTGGTGAAAACAGCGATTTCTGGTCTTTTTCCTGTGTTTTTGTTGACGCTGGCTCTGCAAAAAAACTTTTTCCAGATATATAGATGCTTTAACATGCGAGTCTAAAGTAAGTGGGACTATTCTGAGGTGTCTTGAAACTGCAACACAAGATTTTTCTGTCAGTTTTAGTCACACTGCTAGGAAAATATGTGACCCTCATTCTCTCTCATGATGATTATTTCTGGTATTGTTTTAAATCGAAACTGAGCTATGAGTCAAAGAATCATAAAATGGTTGGAAGGGACCTTAAAGGTCACCCAGTGCCACCTCCTGCCATGGCAGGGACACCTTCCACTGTCCCAGGCTGCTCCAAGCCCCAATGTCCAGCCTGGCCTTGGGCACTGCCAGAGATCCAGGGGCAGCCACAGCTGCTCTGGGCACCCTGTGCCAGGGCCTCCCCACCCTCACTGGGAAGAATTTCTCCCTGGTATTTAATCAAAATCTACTCTCATTTTGAAGCCATTCCCCTTGTCCTGTCCCTCCGTGTCCTTGTAAACAATCTCTCTCTATCTCCCTTGCAGGCTCCCTTCAGGTGCTGGAAGGCCACAATTCCAGTGCTTGTTGGACTAAGTTAAAGAACTATTAATATGCATCATCTCTAAAACAAATATTTATATTTTCAACCATTCAAGCAGCAAATAAATGACAAGAAAATTTGAATATATTTCCCAGCTGACAGTCAAAGAAGAAAGTGAACTTTTATTGAAATTTAGAAGAGCCGCCTCTGAATAGTAATTACTGTGATTGTTTGACTCTTTTTGGCATATGTACTACTAGATTTATTTCTTTTATGGCTGTCCAAGTCACAGAACCACAGAATCACAGAATGGCTTGGGTTGGAAGGATCACCCATGAGCAAGGATGCCATTCACTATCCCAGGTTACTCAGGACCCCATCTAACCATGAACCCCTCCAGGGATGGGGCAGCCGCTCCCCAAATTTTCTTAAATGCTCTTAATGAATCAATTTTTAAAATTTTTCACTTCTTCTAGTACTTGTACTTTGAATGTCTTGTACTTTGAGTGGGAGCTGAATTTGTTGTGTTTGCTGAAATGGGTGAAATTGCACAAACTGTTGCCCATCTCTGTCCCCACATCCCTGCTCTCTTTATCTTCTGTGAAAGGACTGGGAGCATGTAATAGAGTAATATTCAGAAAAATGGTTTGGAAAACAACTTTGTAGACTTTCCTCTGGTCTCAGAGAATGGGTAGAGGAAAAAGTGTGATCTCAGTTCCTTTTTAGCTCTTTCCCTGAGTTTTTATGGCAGCACTGACCTGTTACACCGTGGTGGAAGAGGGAGATAAAAGCCATTTTGTGTCTTTAACATTGGCAAACTTGGGCAGGGTCCCTCTCAGCTGTATGGCTCCCTATTCTGTGAGTTCATTTTACTGCAGAGTTGTTGGAGTTTTGTTTGTATAAATACATTTTATTTGTTACATTGGTGTATTTTTAATTTTTTTTTTAACAGTAAATGCTGCTCTTTATCAATTAAATTACACAGAGTAATTTACAAAGCCTGGGCTGTAATTTTGTATATGTCTCTGCAATTAAAGTGACTCAGAAAGGTCATCTTCATACTTGATTTTTGTATGTAAAGAGACTAAATATAGACTAGTAATGAGCCAAGCATTTATTGGCAAAATTTGTAGTCTTAAGCTAATATTGTACTTAGGTTGTATTAGGCCTCTTCATTTTAGAAGGAGCTGAGACAGCTTGATTTTAAATATTAAAAATAAGATTAAAAATTAAATAGCTTTGCATGTTTTCCTTCCTCAGGGAAACAATTTTTGGTCCACAGAAGTTCCAGGTAACTTCTCAGTTCCCTGTAGGTTTTCAGTGTCTCTGCTCCTGTTCCCTTTCTGCCTCACAGTGGTCCTCAGTCAAGGTGTTGGCTCATCACAAATAGCACTTGTCCAGTTAAATCTAAAGATACAGTTCTTAAAAATCCCATTGATGCTCCAGAATCTCCCTTTTGCCCCCAGTTAATGCTGTTTACCTATGAAAAAAATGGATTAAGTTTAAAAGATATTATTGGCCTGACAAAAAGGCTCAGTAAGAAAAGAGAAATCCTCATTTAGATATGCAGTGAACCCAGATTTACAGACAAAGGGAAGCAGGTTAGAGGAGGGAAGTCAAGGAGTCAAAGTTTGAATAAATGCTTGGGAGTTTTTCTCTGATACATTTTGTCTTCGATACTTTCACTTGTTACTTTCAAGAATTCTGATTTTTTTTTTGCTTTTTCTGCAAACTTGTGAAATTCTCTGGCTTAATTAGCTTTAATTGCTTAGGAGTGTAATGCACTTTGCAATGGGAGGACAGCCATAGGGAAAGAGAATTAAAATGGCCTTAACCCTCTATTTGTTGCCCTCAAAGGAAGTTTTTTATTTGTTTTTTTTCTCCAAGTATCATAAAAATCCATGCAATTGTTTTATTTATTTCTGCCTTTAGAGACAAGCAAAAAGTTACAATAAGTAATTAAAAGGTAAATAAAAGAGAGTAAAAAGAAGGTTTCTTTTGTCAAATGCATGCCATGATATGGTACTGCTAACTCCATAAGATGTTTTAAAAGTTGTATTAATAAATGCAGCTCTGTTTACACTTTTACCAAAGGCTCATGACTTATCCAATATGAAGGTGAAAAAAACTCTTTGCCTAGTGCTGCATGTACCTGTATTTTAGTTACATCAGGATTAAAGTGTTGAACTGGTATTATGTGGAATTTGATGTGCTAACTCATGATAGGTTTAATTTTAATAAAAATAAAATCAAAACTAGAAATTAAAAGTTTTGCATAATAAGTGCCCACAATTATTCTTTGCAGGCAAAGTGGAACTTTTCTTTGCTAATCAGTGGAGATGAAATAATGGGATAATAAAGGCATAGCATTGGGGTGTAAATGAGTGATTAACAAAGAAAAAAATAAGAAAATAGAGACGTAAAAGGTATTTTTTAAACATAATTCTGAGTTTGAGTGGAATAGTATTTGACAGAAGAATGTGGATGAATTTTTGCAGTGATTTTAGGAAAGGGGGGAGTCACGAACCTAAATGCTTATTCATAATGAATCTTATTTCTGGTTAAATGTTGTTGTCACATCATTTTAGCCAATTAAATTACCCTGGTGCAGAACGGGAGTCAGGCAGCAGCGAGTCACACGTGGATTCTCCAGGCTGGACTGGAGCAGGACTGGTGCAGAGGAGATTTACACTGCTAAAGCAAGGGTTTGCAGGGGCCTGCTTCAAAAAGCATCTCTGCTGTTGTGGCAGCCTTTTAGCTCATGTTTGTGGGCTGTACTTTATCCAAAACTGGGTGTTCTTTATTCAAAACTGGGTGTTCTTTTGCCTCCTTCCCTAAATATTTATGTGCAGCAGTTCATTCTGATCCTTTTAGTTCCTCTTACCCCTGTTAAGAGCCCACAGCTCAGATCTTCTTTCTCTCTTTGATAGGGAATTGTGAGATGCAGCATTCTGGTCAGGACTTGCATCCCCATGAGTATGGAGTTGTTATTGAATAATTATTGATTTCCACATTTTAAGTGACAAGCCATTGTAATTTCGAATGCCCCAGCACATTTGCAGATTTATCCTTTAATGATTCTCTTTTGCTCCTACCAGTTAAACCTCCAGAACGTGCCCCTTGGCATCCCTGCCAGTGCTGATTACACAGCACACGTAACCAAAGCTGAAGGAGGAAGAATTGCTTTGTCCAGCAGTCAGTGACCATCGGGATGAGCTGCCCAAATCGAGGACACTCTTTAAATCCATTCTGTGCAGCAGTGAAAGTTTTTCATGTGCAGTATTGATTGTATTCCCATTCTGATGAACAAAACTGTGATTGTGCAGTTGAATGACCTTGAAATAATAGAATCTGCACTGTTCCTGCCCTGAAACTGGCGCACTTCTATCATGGACCTCAAGCAATACCAGAAGCAAATAGATTGACTTTTCTTTTTTTTCCAGTGCTCTGCAAATGCAGTTTTCTATTTCAGCTTAAATCCTTCTACAATAAGTTTTAAAATATTTTAAAAAAATTAGTTTTCACTTCACACTCTGATGTGAAATAATTTTTATCAGGCTTTTTGTTACAAATGAAAATATAACTGATCTAAATCTAGTTTTCAGGGTCCGTTTCTCCCATCTGCTACCAACCCTGTGTTCCTGCCTTGTGCTGCACTGGCTTTTATGCTGCTGTGTGTAAGAGGGCTCAGGAAAAGATTATTTAAAACCCAACCTTATGGAAAAAGATACCATTTTGGGGGTAATTCAGCTGTCTAAAATTGTTTATCAGGGCTTGTACAAATAATAATAAGGCACAAGCAAGGGCCCTGCAATGCCTAAGAAAGGGCAAGGGAAATGTCAGTAGTAAGCCTGGCTTAGTGACTGTGGCACAGCCCTCAGAAGACTTCTAGACCTCAGTTCTGTGAAAGAGCTCTCAAATGTCCACAAAATAATTGGGTTCATTCAGTCTGTGACTTTGGGCTCCATCCTTTGTGGTGGTCACAGGACAGAAGTTTTGGGCTGTGGTCTGGGGTATCGGGGCCAGCTCGGGTCAGGCACTTGCACTGCTTCCTGCAGGGATTGTCCTCTGCGGGATCAGGTGGAGTTCTGCTCCTCAGCTCTGGACACCGGGGGCAGAAAATTCATCAGCTGGCTGCTGGTCTCAATAAAATGCAGGCTGGGAGTGGGCAGAGTTACACTCCTCACAGGTTATATGGCAAAAGTGTCAAATCTTCTGGAAAACAAAACAAGCTGTGGCTGCCCCTGGATCCCTGGAAGTGTCCAAGGCCAGGTTGGACAGGGCTTGGAGCAGCCTGGGATAGTGGAAGGTGTCCTGGCAGGTGGAGGAATGGGATGATATTTAGGGTCCCTTCTAACCCAAGGCATTCTGTGTTTCTGTAACTTAAACACAAGGTGATTAAAACTCCATTCCAGGGATATTAATACTGAAATATCCCTTTAAAGTACTGTTGGATTTATAAAGGGAAAATACTTATGACCAGAAAACCACAACCTGCTTGTGATGAATGCCTTCAATATTCAAATTGCTGCTCTTTTCTAAAAATTGTGGTTTATAACATTTATGCATTTTATTATAAATTTAAAGAGTTAGGAAATAAAGTTTAAAAACCCTGAAGAAAACTTTTTAATAAGTTGCACCTGAAATGCAACCTATTCGTAGCTGTCTTTTCAAGCCTTTCTTGTAAAATATGAAAGCCAAATGTTATCTGTTCTGAAGGAACACTGAGCAAGACAAACTATTTGATGTGACACGTTCATGCTTTGCTTGTCAGCCAAAACAGTTTCCACTATTATTCACTGCCCTCTGTATATTGAAGAACATATCTAAAGTAAGCTGAACGCTCTTGTGTTTTGTGATAGTGTGTTACTGGGAAAATAAAACAGCTACAATTATCTGCCCAACAAATGGAACTTGTCAGCTGGCAGGCACTCAGAGCTGATGCAGATGGCCGGCTCAGGAAAGCTGTCAAGCAGAAGGACTGAAATAAAATGTATTTTCTTCATATTCTGTAGATTTTCTAAAATGATCTTTTTTTATGAAGTTCAGAGGATTTTAGTGCTGTTTCATAGCTCAGGTGTTTTCCCAGCTACTGGAGGAAAAAAAAAAAAAATTGCTTTTGGGGGAAGAGGCATTTCTAAGATGGTGACAGGTGCCTTTGGATGGGATGCTGATGCTGTGGAGAGGATCTTTACATGCAAGTGTTCCTCTCCTTGGAATAAAAGGACAGGATTTATGTCTGCTGTATGTAGAGATTTTTGGAAACATAAAGTCAGAGGTTTTGTATAATCCAGGACACGTAGCTGCTCTCCTTTTTTGAATGAATGTCCTATTTTCTGCTGCTTTGAGTTGCATGTTGGTAACACCTCAGAGAAACACTTTTATTGGAGAGCATTTTTATGGTTTGCTGTTCTGTTTGTTGCTTTATTTCTTACAGGTAATGAAAAAATACTCCTCTGGATCTTCTCATTCTCACAAGGTGTTATCTCTCCGTGCAGTAGAGAGATGTAATGGAGACTGCAAAATGTCAGACTGAAATAAAATGTACAGGAAAGTTACCATAATATAGGGATTGTTGTGCACATGGGAGAAATTTGACTTATTTATTTATTAATATATGGGTTTGCCTACCCTGCAGGGTGATGGTACAAAGAGAAGTTTTGTCTAAAAAATTTCAATCCATTTGGAGCGTTTAAGACTTTCATAGATAACTGTTAAACTATTTTGGTTTTTTTGGCATCAGATTTCCAATTACTCTGAGTTTTGCTTGTCTGTGGTTTTTTTGTTTGGGCTTTTTTTTGGGGGTGGGTTTTTCTTTGTTTGTTTGGGTTTTCTTATGTTTTTTTTTTCCTTTGGTTTTTTTTTTTTGTTTTTTTTTTGTTTTTTTTTTTTTGATTGGGTTTCTTTTTTCTGGTTTGCTGGGTTTTTTTGGTTTATTTTTTGTTCAGTTGATAATACTCAGAGTGAGGTTTTGTGAGGTGTTTTTCCATGTTTTAGTTTTGGTTTTTTTTATGTTCAATGGGTGCTGTGTTGGGGCAGAAATTTTGTCCTGTCGTTTGAAAACAGAGATGTGCCATGAGTACAGAAGGAAATAAATAGAGAACAAATAAAAGGTGACTGAGACGAGCCACACTCTGCACTGAGCCTGTGGAATGCATGGCCAGGAGCATCGAGTCAGTCAGAATGGACACTCCCAAGGGCTCCTGTGTGAGACACAATTGGCTGGATGTGCAATCCCTGGCAGTGTCAGACTCCTCGGGAGGATCACACCCCATGGTCAGAGCCAGGGAGGTGAATCCTTTGATCTGCAGTGATAAGAAGCCACCCGTGGGCCAGTTTAAACTCATCTGATTGCACCAGCTCTTGTTATTTCCCTTTGCTCTGTGGCATGTTCTTAGTACAAAGCTAAAATGGGAGATTAATATTCACTTTTTTGTCTGTATCCTCTGTTGTTCCCTCTTAAGGAGAAAAGAGTTGAGGAGCCCTTATTTATTTTTAATAGAAATCCTAATTTGCACCGTGGTTTGCTGTAGTTCAAACCACTCTACATGCCAGGCTGGTGTGAGGCAGGTTGTACATTGCTTTTTGCTTAACTTCTCACAATAAAAGTAGCTCGAGGCTGTGTCAAAGATTAACCTGCTCGTGGGACTCCAGAGATCCAGAGCTGGAAAGGGTGAAAAGCAGCTGGGTTTTTGGTGTGGGGTTTTTTTAATGTCTCCATTATCTTTTATATTAAAAGCTTCTAGCACCTGCTGTCTTTAAAAGATCTTTTGATCTTAAATTCTAGGAACCTGGGGGCTTTAAGAACACAGGCTGCCAAAGTGCCACTTACAGGAACTCAAGGGAATTTTACAAACAAAAACAGCAAAAAAAAATTGGCAGAGGGCTTGAGTGATCTGTGATGGCTTTTGTCTCTATAAAATTTTAACCTGTTTCAAAATATTTACATAAAAAGTTATAAACATCCCTAAATTTCTTATTATTTTTTTTCAGATGTCACATCCTTTATGCAAGAAGAGTATATAACATGCTTTTACTGAATTTGCAATTCATTGGGTCTTTTTCCTTTAAGGAAGTGAATGCTGAATGCTGAACTTCAGGAAGAATTATAAAGTAATAGAAAGGGCCTTTCTGGATAGAGACTTATCTATCTCTACATGTTCCTTCAAAGATCTTCGAATCATAGAATGGTTTGGGTTAGAAAGGATCTTAAAATCCTCCAGTTCCAACCCATGGCAAGGGTACAAATGAAAGCTTGTTTTAAGGGGCTGTGTGTATATATATATATATATAGACACACTCAAATGTATATCCCATACATACACTTAATTTTTCTGCAGGTTGTGAATGTGGATATATATATTTAGATATATTTCTGTTTACACACACATGTGCACACACTGCTTTTGAAGCACTTGTAGCACCTCCAGTTTAGCTGGGAGTAATATTTTCTGTCAGACTGAAAAGCTGAATTGAATTTGTTTTTAAGAGTTGAGCCTGAAGGGTCTCTCTTGAACAGTGGAGCTGAAATTGGACCAAAAGTGTTGTCTTCTGTAAAGACCTGTTTTTTTCTGGTTTCTAATTTGTCAGGGGCTTCACACCACCCCCACACTCTCCTGTCTGGTTTTTTTCTGCTTAGTTCCAGGAGGCTTTGGAGTGTCTGAAAAAACAGCTTGGTGGACTGTTGAAGCTTTCCCTCTCTGTTTTCTTTACCTGTATTCATTGGCCGTGGTTTTTTTTTTTACATTCTGACCACTTCAGTCCTTCAGTGCTGATAATGTAACTTTTCTCTGCTCACATTTAATTTGTGTTGAAATGTGGGTGTTGGAGATGTTTGACTTATGTCCCTCCAGATGTACGAGCAGAATTTTCAGTGTGCCATATGGGAGCACAGAAACATGAGACATAAAGCTTTATTAACCTTTCAACAGAAAATTTAAGTTGTTATTGAACACTTTGTCATCAAAGCAACCACAACTACAACACTTTTTTACAAGAAAGTCAAGTATAAAAGAATTCCAGGTAGTTGATTAGATTTTATTTGTGTGACATAATGACCCTGACTTTCTACCTCTGTGATCTCTGGTGGATCATTCTGGGTTTAGCATTGCTTTTGGTCCAATTACCCCAGCAGAAGCATGAGAACACAAAGCAGAGCAAAAGAAGAATCCCATGAGCAGAGATTCTCTAGAATTACACCAAAAGCCAGACACATGGACACACACAGCAGTTACTTGTCACCCTGTAAGGAAGAGGAAAAACAAGAAAAAGCAAATTGATTTCTAATATAGAATACATGAATTCTTTATTTACTCCACGACAGTGGTTACTGCACAGTCACCAGTGCTTCACAGAGCCAGCATTCAAATTGCACATATCGAATTTACTCCAGTGGGTCACATCTGCAATTGTAAAAACAGAGCCTGACACCTCTTAATTGATTTCCCACTATTATGATATTGTTGGGCCTTGTTTTACTGCTATCAACATTTTTTGAACAATAGCTGCATTGGAGAATTCTAAAGTCTATCACAGATGTTCTCCAAAAAGAGTGATTTATAATTTCATTTTAGTCAACTGTGCAAGTCATGTCAATTATGCCCAGTGCCTGCTTTTGAAAATGATGTCCCAGTGCTTACGTTACCAAGCAGGAGGTTTTGATAAGATTGTTGAAAGCAGAAATTAATATCAAGACTTTGTCCCCCAGGGGTAAAATGTGTCGCACCTCGATTTTGATGCCACATATTCCTGTCATCATTTTATTATTTGATCCAGTTACTTCAGCTGAACAAAAGACATGAAAAATCCTCTAAGGACTCCATAAATGGCCCTTGTACCATAGCCAGAATATCTTGGAAAGATCTATTTCATTTTGCTTTTGACTGTTTCATTAGTAAGTACAGAACTTGCCAAAAAAACCGTCAGACATTAAAAAAATCTAAAGCCAGGTTTGCAGGTGGCCAATAGGAAATTAATATTTAACATCAAAACAAAGGCAGAAGAGGATAAATCAATAATCTTTGACAAATAACTTATAGTCTAGAGAGACTCTTAATATGTTTTGTTGGTCTTTGTAGCACCACAAATAAACATGAGGTTCCCCATTTAGTATCAAAATTATTTTGGATAATAAATCATGAAAGATAGTTTCCTGGTAAGTTGCTTGTAGAGACAGTAGGAAAACAGAATAATCCGTGTACAGCTGACAGATGCAGCGTCTGCTTTTTGATTTTATTTATTTATTCTTCCCCTCCCCTCACTGGAACTCAAGAGAATATACAGTATATCCTGCAGCACAAATCCCAGTGAAAAATGTTGATACTGACTACATTCCAGTGCAGGCAAAGCATGCTGTAAATAATGGTCCTCCTTTTTTTCCCCCCACCTCTTTATTAGCTTCTCTCCAGGGCTGACTCTATCCGAGCATTTTTATGTTGGTATCTATAAATTATTGGCACACACCATTGATCTGATAGTGAGGACAGCAATGACGTATTTAAATCTCAGCTTTGCTTCACAAGTGTGTGCTGCATGTTTTAATTGCCAGAATTCCCTTACTGAGAGGTTGAGTCCATTAAAAACCAGTGAGACTGGAAGCCCTAGGCTGGAGCCTTCCCCTTTCTCCCTCTGTCCCCGTCACTATTCCAGCAAAGATTTTCACAAAACCCGATTCAGCTTCAGTAGAAGTTTCCTGCCTGCTGTGGGAGCTCACCAACTGCTCTGCAGGAGCAGGGCTCCTCAGAGACACCACGGAGATGGGGGTAAGGCAGGAGTGCCTCTACCTCCAGATAATTCTTAGGAGAAGGGCTCAACTCTTCACTTTCTCAGCCTAAAGACACTCCCTTAGCAAAGTTCGGGTATTTCTGCTTTGTTTTGGATTATTTATTTATATCCAGTGGCAGTTGCTGTCCTTTGGCTTTGCTGTTTAATATTTTGCTAATTATTTGGCTTGGAAAGGACTTTAAGGGTCCTGAGGTCAGTGTCTGTAAATGCTCTTAGTTTCTGGTCATAGCTCATTATATGAAGATATTAGAAAGGTTGTCAGACCTTGTCTTTGACTTTGACACCCGAGGAGAAAACATGCATATAATGTCAAAAGAGTTCCTTTTGACTTTGTGCAGACACACACACAACCTCTCATTGTTATGCTTGAGAAGAAAACTCAAAACACTTCAGTAGTTCAGACATATTATTTTGTCAAGTCCTTACTCTGTCTTGTTGACAGAATACATTTTCTCAAAAGCTGAAATCATTCTGTCAAGGAAACTTATTTTGTGCAATAATCCTGCTTGTTGACAAATGTTCAAAAGGGAAAAAAATGTTCAATTATTCTGGGAATGTTCTGCCTGGTATCTCCAGGTTTATTTATTTTGCCATGGGAAAGAATGGTTATTAGTTTGTAGGTGAACTATCCAGGCCTTGATGTAATGAAAGAAAAACGTATCTTCCTTATACGTACGTGAGTGTGCTTTAGGGGAAGCTTTTTTCAAAGAATGTTCAATTTTAGGTCACATTCCAAATGACTGATCAGCAGTGGAGGACAGGCAGGGTGTGCGTCGAGGGAGTGGAGGAAGGATGAGCAGAACCCAGACATATCTGTCATGTGTGTCAAGCAACCCAATGAAAGGGAGACACATTTTCAACTGAATTCATCTTAGTAGCTGCATATATATATAAAAAAAGTATGAGAATGATAAAAAAAAATTTGCATTTCTACTTGCCTTCCCTCTATGTCCTCCAAATCACATCAGGCCCAGTTTAGGAAGCTGAATTCCTGAGCTTTGTTCTGGGTCTTGGGTTTTTTTTCAACTGAAGGAATGCTGAAAACAAGCCTGATTTACTCTGCTAAGTGACAGAAGCACTGTGAACACCTCAATATTAAAATTGAGTGTACTGAGCCCTGTGGAAGGACCTTATGGAAGGATAAATGTAAGGCACCATGTAGAGCATAAGTGTCACCTTTGCTTTTTGTTTCTGGGTGGCATCGGTGCACTTGCACTAATTTGGGTGGGTTAGAAATAATCTTTTGACTCTCCAGGGACTCTTAATGGAATTTAAACTTCTGGGTTTTTTAAGGAACTTTGGAAAGGAACCTGTTGGATATTAAAGGTTGTTAGGGGAGAATGTTGAACTTCTTTTGGTGGTATTTTATGAGCTCTAGTTGAAGCCTTTTGTTTAAAATTTAGTCTAATGAGAATTACTTTAATAACTAACCCTTATGAACTCTCACTGCTTGTAACTGTGTCCTCTCCACTGCCACTAAGTGACAGTGATGTCTCTGTGCTTGTGCTCCATTCTTCCTTCAGTTTTCACCAATAAACTTTCACTCAGCACTGTAACCTGGGTCTGCATGAACTTATTCTGGTGATCTTCAGATATGGTCAGGTTTCCTTTGTTCTCTAGACTCCTATAAGTAAAATAAAATCTGTGTTTTGGTTCTGGATAATGATCCTTGTCCATTAATTGATACCCACATAAATTTTCATTCTTTAATAGTGCAGCCACTTCTTTATTGTGTTTCAGCTTATTCTATTGTTCCCTGCTGTATTGTCTGCCACATTAGTTTAAACAGAATAGTGGATTTTTTTTTCCTTTTCATACCTTTCATTCATTCTATTGATTTACCAGCCCTTTGTAGTCTTACTGTCAATTGTCTTGATCTCTTTAATTCCTAATATACAGCATTTTTGTCATACATTAAAAAAAGGTGTCAGTCTATCTGATTTTGCATTCAAAGGAAATTCAGATTTTTGAAATAATAAGACTTGTGTTAGAACTTATGCTTCTTTGACACCTTTAGATCAAAGAGAAAAGCAACAGGGTTTTTAATAGATACTCTTAGATGTAAATCATATTGAAAGACTAAGCAAAAGTAGAACAGTCCTGGCTTTTCCTTTCAGAGGGGCAGCCTCTCTATTTACCAGATTCATCTCACATCTCAGAACAGGTTTCACATCTGAACACGTTCAGCAGAGTATCTGAGCAACATCATGGAGTTTCTACATCTTGTGTTCTCACCTACACACACAAAGTTTGAAGGTTGCATTTGTGTAGAGCTCATCAGGTATGAGACATTTTTGAATTCTTTGACCGGGGGTGAGATTTTACCAGGAACAGGGGGATGAGTGCTGCTGACTCACAGTTATGGATTTGAAGTGTCAGGTAACTTCACTGCAGTCAGCCAGCAGATGCAAAGCATTTCTGTGGTGAATGTGCCACATTCCTGGGTCAGAGAAACTTCATCTGGAGTTTTCCAGTATCAACAGAGTTTGGATGTGCCTGTACTTTGACCTCTCTTTCCCAAACATGCCGTTCTCAAAGCTGGTAATACCTGCTCTGAGCTTTCGGTTGCCATGCTTGTTTTAACTCAACACTCTTTAGCTTTATTCCCATTTCTCTGATGGAATGAGTTGCTGACTCTTTGTCCTCTCAAGGTGCTCATGGTGGAGGAAAAGGCTTTATTGCCAGTGGCATTAATTCATGTAGTGTATCATTTAGAGGCCCCTTGTAAGTTGAAGCCTTCTATTTCTGGTTTGTTCTCCAAAGTAATGAAAAATTAAACTCAAATTAATAATTTAGGAGAATTGCTGTTAAGTTCATTTAGCCAATAGTGTCTATAGAGACACCAAGGCAACTTTTCACTATTTGAACTCAAGATAAACATGAACACACCTAAGTTGTCCTAGATTATAATAAATCATTCTAAAATATCATTCTAAGTCATCATATTGGTTTATCATAAATGTCATCAGTTTATTTTAAACGCCTTTAGAAATTACCATCCTCTTTCACAAGGTGGTTAAATTACAGAGTTGTGCTTGTATAGCAGGGCTGGGGAACCTGTAAATGGACATTTCTCAGCTTAATGATTATGATGTTGCTGCAGCCCTAATGCAGGATGCTCTATTCATTCTATTCCTTTCTGTCACTTCATTCTCCAGGAATTTGCCATTAGTGTTTTATTCTTTTTCTCTGTTCAGTCTTATAAATTTGATATTATATAATGTCTTAGGAGAAAGCATTTTCTCCTGAGAATAATCAAATCATAAGATCATCAGACTGAAAGAAATCTCCAGCCCAGCATCCTACTCAGTGTAGAGTCAACTAACAATAACTGCTCAGAAATTTTAAAGATCAGAACATGATGTAGGGGTTGTGGTGGTGGTGGTGGTTTTCTGTTGCTGTTTTTTTAATTAACTGAACTCTATGGAATACAATGTGTTCACTAAACCCACCAAATTGTTATTGCTGGTTTGCCAGGTGCATGATGAGATTTAGTTGTAGCACTGTTTTCACACCATATTTGTGAGTAGTTTTTGAAGGCAGACTCATAAGCCAACAAAGCAGAATTGGTTTGTGGTATTATAAAAACTATTCATCAGCTGTAATCCACTACAGCATCATTAAGAAAGATAAAAAGCAGTTGTCTATCCAAATCTTTGGTTTAACTTAAAGGCATTTTCTATTCCGTACTAGTTTACATTCTATATGAGACATTAGAATGGCATGAGGCAATAGATAATCCTTATCAAATAGGGTATTTGCTCAGACAATTTATTAAACCATCTTTTTCTCTTCAGAGGTAAGACGCTTCTTTTTCTCACATCATAAAAATACATGAAAATTGTGTAAAAGGTTTAACTTAAGACTAGTAGAGCAAGAAAATTATCTGCTAGGGATTGCATTTTTCTATCAAGCCACAGCAGGTCAGAGCTGCATGTTAATAAGTTCCATTTTTTCTTGACCTTGCAGAGGGGTCCTGGCTCTCCTCATCTTTAGCTGTGAATTGTCACATCTTTTGTAACTGAAGTCTTTATTTTTGCTGGAATTAGGCATAAATGTGTTTGAATTTTCCTGTTGATATTTTGCTGACGAGTTGGTTGTTGATGTGTGCTGAAGAGATGTTAAAAAAACACCTTAAGAAACTGAGTACCCCAAAACCATTGATCATGTTCATCAGTGAGAGGAAGTCTTACACTTTTTAACCAAACTCAGCCATGTTTAAAGTGGGAAGTGCAGCATCTCTCACATCCAGTCTGGAGGAAATGTAGAGTGTACTAAGGGTGTCTGTCCTCAGCTCCTCACTCTGATCTCTGATTTCCATCCCTCTGCCAGGCCTCTGGTGGCCCTGGCTTCTCTGCATGTTGTGCCACAGCTGTGGATTGATGTATCCATCAAAGTTCTGAAACTGGCAAATCTCCTTTGTCCCTTTCAGCTCAATAATTTCATTTAAGTGTAGGTTACTCAGAAGGGGAAATTTGAAGATGGATGCCATTGCCATAAAAGCCAGGAAGGCCACAAAGAGCTCAGTACTTGACTTCTGATCACAAAATTATGATGTGTCCACTCCTGTGCATTCCTTTAGACTCAATATCTTGATTCATCAAGAAATGGTGAAGGAAATCTACAGGTTGGTGCTGTTTCTTATCAGTTCTTCAATTGTTGTATTGAATTTGGAAAAGTACAGCTCCCAACAGCAAGAAATTGCTGCCTGGCATTGTGTGAGC
Source organism: Monarcha castaneiventris obscurior (assembly GCA_026261815.1). NCBI lineage: Eukaryota > Metazoa > Chordata > Aves > Passeriformes > Monarchidae > Monarcha > Monarcha castaneiventris. Next base: position 3,134,356 of record JAMPIT010000550.1, read on the forward strand.
CATCACTGCAGAGCCTGCAGGTATTCTCTGCAAAGGGAGCTGGAACTCTTCAGGCCTCTCATTGCTCCCTCCCGTATTATTCTTGAGTTCTTTCCCTCTGTTCCTGAGTGTGTCTGAGCTGTGCCATCAGCTCTTAAAGAGTGAACAGAAGCCAAGGAATGCTGAAACTGGGGTTTTGTCAATAACCTGACCGAGGGATTTGGTCTTTTCTTTCTCTTAGCCAGACTCAGTTCAGTCATCTAAAACACGTGACTGCTTCTCCTTATCTTCTCCATAACTAATTAATATGTGTTGCAATAGCTCTGAGGGAAATCACATGTTTAAAATAATACATCTAGGTGAAAATTTGAGTTTCAGACAAAACATTTTTGGATTCAGACTAAGTTATGTGTGCAGTACACCCAGAAAAGTGATCTAGACAGACTGCAATGTCCTGTCATCCAGGATACCTCATCAGGACCTCCTCTGACACTAGGAAAACTTGTAAACCTCAGTTGAGCCATTTCTAGGCTAACTTAAAGATATATTTCACTTTGTGCTTCATTTTCTCACACCTAGATTATAAATGCTCACCTCAACCATCTTATAGTGTTCTTCCAGTATAAGGAAAATGCCATTTGCCATCACTTCAGTTCTGAATTTGTGAAAAAAAGATAAGAAAAAAATGATACAAACTCATTTGAGAAGGGACCTGTTTTCCAAATTGCCCAGTATTTTGGCCACCACCTTGAAGCATAATAACTCTAAAGCATTTGAGTCAGCAAGTGGAGAGTTTAGAATAGCCCTATATTAAATAGTAAGCAATTTTCAACCGTAACTACAGTGAACTGCTATTCAGCTGTAATATATGGAAAATAAGTAAAATAATTCACTTGTGTAATACCTGAATTGCATTTTAAAGTTTTACATCTCAGCAGTTTTACGAGAAGGGAAGTATTATATGACAAATTGTACGCCTTGTGATAATTAGAAGATGTGCTTAACTCTGCCATTAGATCAACTTTCTTCTTCAGAAGTCTCTTACTCCAAACTTGTGTATTGAATGAAAAAAGTCAGGCCTGCTCAGATGTCCCTGAGAGAAAGACCCTGAGAATGTTGCTGAGAAGATCTTCACAAAAGCAGGTGCAGTTATCAGATACAATCGTGGTGGAAATAGTCCCTCATACATTAAAGTCAAAAATGAGCCTGTAGTGCAGCCACTGTGAGAGGGAAGTTCTGAAAGTTTCAGAGCTCCATCACTCACAAGTTAAAATGTCACTTGGTAAGAAAAAAGACCCTGCTTTTCCATATATATATATATTTTTTAATTATTATTATTTTTACTTTTGTGTCTATTGTTCTTTTTTCTTTGTCTACAACCCTTAAACATAGAAAGCCAGAATGTTTTGTGTTGGAAGGGACCTTAAAGGTCATCTCATTCCACCCCATGCCATGGGCAGGGACACCTTCCACTATCCCTGGTTGCTCCAAGCCCCATCCAGCCTGGCCTTGGACACTTCCAGGGATCCAGGGGCAGCCACAGCTTCTCTGGGCAAGCTCTCCCTGCTCCTTCACCATAGTGAAGAAAACCAGAAGTGGTTAAATTGCAAAACCACTGAAAAGGTTCACCCGAAATAAGACAGATTTTGGAAGAGAAAACCGAACTCATCAGTAGATTCTCCTAATTATGCTGCCTGATTTAATAGAGAATTAAATTTCTGTTGCAGGAGTTTATATGATGATCACAAAGTTGTATTTCACCAGCAAGTTCCGAAGCTGCTGTTTCATGCATGTTGTAGATGACCATAAGTGATACTGAACTTAACTGTTGAAGTAGACTGTCCAACCCTGTGGCTCTACCAAAGAACTTATTCTTCAAAACTTTCAGAGATTAAAATTTAAGACATGTAAAAAAACAGTCTATGAAGGTATTATTCAAAAACCTTCCTCAGAAATTTTTTCTCCTCAATCTACCCCTAGATGTTGTAAAAGAGTAAATAAATTGGGCATATTTATTCTGTTCACTTTGAAGATTTCCAGAGAAATTTGTACAAAGGAAGACATTCAAAATAATTTAATGGTGTCTGGATTTCCCTGATGCTGAGCTGCTACAGATGTCATTCCAATGTGTGTGCAAAACAGGTTTCTTGACAGGTGTGCTTTTTTCTCTCCCATTGCAAGAAAATGCACATTAGCAAATTAGACAATCTTTGTATGAAACATCAGACACAATTTGGGGGTTTCTGAGGATGATAAATCTCTTTTTGGTCTAACATCTGGATCTCGTTACTTCAGTAGCTTTTCCTCAGCGATGGAAACATTGTCTAATGTGCACCTTCTGTCATGTTGATTGGTTTAAACGTTTATTTGGGAGAAGAAAGGATAACCTTTTAGTGCTGTATTTCTACAGCTTGAATCTGTTATGGTATTGCCTAGGTAGGAAGCAAAAGTGTTTTTAAATTCTGGGGAGCAGATGGTTCTGAAAACTTGTAGAGAACACTGTTTTCCACCAATTTTAGGCCAAGTGCAAGGATTTATGTCTGGTGGTGTAAAAAACACCACTTGATTAAAAAGAGGAAGAGCCAAATGCTGATAAAATATCCCAAATAATGGCAGGAAGCTGTGCCGGGGAGGTTTAGGCTGAATATCAGGGAAAGGCTCTTCCCCCAGAGGATGTTTGGGCACTGAACAGGCTCCCAGGAATGGTCACTGGGCTCCTGCTGGAATTGTTAGGATTGTCCTGAGCAGGGCCAGGAGTTGAATTTTGATGATTCTTGTGAATCTCTTGCAACTTAGGCTGCTCTGTGATTCTGTGGAATACATTTTACATCATGTGACTGCTTCAGTGTCAGCTTTGCCAAAAGGTCGTTCCTCTGTCTTTTTGGCAAGTTTTAGATTTAATTCCTTGAATCCAGAGCCCTATTCTCACAATTGCCATGGATTCTCACAATTGCCATGGATTCCTCTTGAACTTTGTGTGTTTCATCCTTCACTTTCCATTTTTTTCTAAGGAATTTTGTATCCCCTGCTCCTGTCTCTGGCTAAAGGTACGATGTTCTGTATGATCAGCCAGTACAAAGCACTGCCATGAGAACAGTGACCTAATTTTTGACTTGCAGTATTGGAGCTAATATCAATTATGCTTGGAATTATCAGAAGAGCTGGCTGAATGATGGAGCAGATGTTTTAGAAAGGCCATCATGTCTAAATGCCAAGTAACAGTGTGTTCATGGGTCACTAAAACATTTTAAAAGCAACTTTTGACAGGTTGGTAATTTCAGATACAGACCTTCTGAAGGAAATAAACCTTCAATTAGATTATGGTCCTGTTGGTTTTATTGATTGATTTAACATGTTTGGAAGCTTCCAATGTACTTAAAAGAATCACAAGCTCCATCTCTGGCATCCATTTAACTTCTGTCACTGTTGCTGTGTTGGCACTGCAGGACTGGCACACACTGACACAACTTCAGCATTGGGAGTAGGAGAAGGAAACAACTGAAAATGCTTCCATCAGTTAGAGCAGAAGGGGTGTTTATGGTGAGGGTGGTGAGTTCATTAGTATTTATTTGTTTTATTTGAATTGGAAAGAGACCAAACAGTAAATCAGGCTGACAGCAGAATTTCCCTCTCCTCCCAAACAAGCAATGCAGCCTCTGCAGAAGTGGAGGAATGTCCTTGCTTGTTGTTTAGCCAGAAAAAAAGGAAATTAATTTGTAAAAATAATTAAAAAAAAACAACTATGTAAAAAATAGCACTTTTAATGAATGGAATCACTAAGACATTACAATGCAGAGCTGAAAATGAGGCCATGATGCTCCTCACTTTGGGTACACTGGTTCATTTTATGCTTACAGAGAAGCTAACCCTGTGCCTAATCATGGCCTTGTTTAAAGATAGTGCTATTTTGATAAAATCTATAAATGTGATTTTCACAACTGGCCAAAACCTTGTGACATGTGAGAGGACAGCAGGCTTCAATTCAGATTCAAACCCATTATTCATGTTTAAGTTTTCACTTGTGGAAGTGATAGGACAACTTAGAGCTCACACTTTAAATATTATTGCAAGGTGCTGAATTGAGCTGTTCCAGAGAATGCCCAAACCCAGGTGTTAATAGATATTACATCTAGCAAAGGGGTGTGCAGATTTACTATTTAGATAGAAGGGTTTTCAAATTTGGAATACAATTTGGTCTGTAGCAGCTCCAGGAATGGTTATTTCCTCGTCGTCTAATCTTTAAACATCTTCCAGTAAAAGACATTTGATAGTTAAATATTAATAGTGTCATATAAGAATGGAGATGATAAAGCAGTATAATATGTGGGAGTGACATGGAAGAATAGCTTGGGATTAATTCTGAGAATGTTATGATCAGGCTAATGCTGCCTGCAATATTCTTACTATATCCCTTTTATTTAATTTTTAATAATTTATTTTTCATTTAGATAAAATAAAAGTCGGATCACAATAAGAAATTGTATTTGCCTATGAGGGTTTGTATTGCTGATATTTTATAAATCGTGTCAAAAATGATAGTGATATTTTGATGAAAAATGTAAGCCTGAAAAGATGACTTTAGCAGTAAAAATAAATTTTGAAAGTATTATGTTTGTAATGGCAGCTTACATTTAATTTCGTAAGCTGAAGCAAAAGAAATATAAGAAAAAAAAAACCCAGCTAAGTTATAATACAGACAAATTTATTTTTTTTACTAAAGGAAAAAGTTAGTCTAAGTTTTTCCAAAACTAACTCTCAGTTTAAAAAATGAAATGAAATATTTGTTTATGTAAGATGCAAAGACTGATGGCTGTGAGCAGCTAGGTAATAGATTATGCAGCCAGAAGGGAGTATTGTTGTCAGCCAGTCTGACTTCATGAATTAATTTTTGTTTGTATTGGTGCAGATCTTAGAGAGAAAAAAAAAAAAGCCAACGCATCTTTAAGATGATTAGTGTTGAAAAATCTTCTGTTTGCCTCTATGCTGGCACTGTAACAAAATTGAACCTTCTCTTTGACTGTTTTTAATTTATCTTCTGGCCATTTAATCTCATATTTCTGTCTGGTAGACTGAGCCAATTGCCAAATTTTTCATCTCCAGAGCAAGAGCTGATCTCAAAGGCTTGACCTTAAGCTTTTTGATAAATAAAGTGTAGTGAGCTGTGTCCTCCTATGCATATCGTGCTGGCATTTAACCATTTTCATGGAATACATCTGTACCCTTTTGTGTTTAAGTTTTGTTTTAAGGGCTGGTGAGAACATATTCTGAGCAGCTGTGCTTGCTGCCCTTTTTTTGCCTGTTATTTGTGAGTATCAGACCTCTTGCATTGCTGCAATCTCCCATCCTGGCTGATTATCCCCTGGAATATTATCCCCTGGAATTGCAGTGGCTTTGCCAAGAGCCATTGCTTGGCAGGACAATCTCTGTTGGGGTATAATCATCATTCTTGGGATCTCCTGGGGGTGTGTTTGTGTTTGGCTGTCTCAGAGGAAACGTTACAGAGCTGTGAGCACCTTCTGAGCTCTCCAGGCTGCTTTGGTTTCAGGGTCTGCCCTCCCAATGCCAAAATCTCGATGCTTTTTATCCCTGTGGATCTGTGACATTTACCAGAGAGCAGATTAGGTGGGTTTTTTTTCCAGTTAAGCAAATGATGACAATTCTACTTCTACAGCTGTGGCTGAAGACTCTTTAATTAGTTACCTTTATTCAATTTATCTCATGCCTTCTTTATTTTGCCTTATTCTTTGTATTTGCTTAAAATATGCAGGATCAATTATATTTCCCTAAAATTAATACTCCTCTGAGTCGCATATCAGCTATTCCATTACTCAGTTTGGAATTAGGTTTGATTAGATGTGGCTCTTTTGTGCAGGATGTCTCCCTAAAATCTGTCTTGTACCAAGAGATCTGCTGTAATCCAGCAGAACGTGAGTGAATGCAAACAGTTACCCATGGACAGGGTTTTGTGTACCTGCAGCTATTTTTAGCATTTTAACAACCTCAGTTTAGGATCTTTCCCTATTGAAGTTAATTGGAAATGGAAGGCAATCATCACAGGTGAGACAGCCAGTGAGAAACACCTTTATTCAGGAAAGAACTCATTTATATTTTGTCTGTGCCACGCTGTTTAATGAAGTTCCTGGTGGACTGGATGATAAATATGTCTATTTCACTCATTCAATTTGATTAGGCTTTGTCGTTGTTGTTGGATTTGCTATAATTAGGTATCATTTATGAACTTTTTAGGATTATAGCTTGTTCTCTTACTTCTACCAGATCTTTACAGGTGTACAACTTAGAATAAAATTAAAACACCTCAGTAAGATTCAATTCTTAGTGTTTTTTAATTGCTTTCAGATAATTTGTATTTTTTTGACCATTTCTTTCCCTTTGTTAAGACTAGTTAAGAACATAATCAGAAATTTTTTTCTCTTCTGGCTGGCTAAGAACTAGACTATTTGAAAACTACTTTTTGCACAAAACATTTCCTTTGTTCTGAATCGCTCAGCAATTTGGGGTTTAATAATCTGAATGTATCTTTCACTGCTCTGCTGTATTTGTGGTGCCTGAGCCTATTGGGAGTGGATGGCTTTTCTAATGGGCCCTTAGTTCTTGGGTTTGGGCACAATCCTTCTTCTTCCTTCAGCTTCTCTGTGTTGGCCCTTGTTCCCAGCTGAATTCCCGGGGTGTGCTGCTGGTTTTGGTGCTGCTGTTGTTGAAGTGAAGCCCCAAGGGTCAGAGCATCACCACAGTTCATTACCAGAGGCCAAAGAACCCATTTGGAACGGGAGGAGAAGGCAAATAAATTACAGCTCTTACAAGGCCCTCTGACTGCTTGTCAAGAGAGGTTAATGCTAAATTGAATTGTAATGAAGTGCTTTGATTTGCGAGTGGTTAAATTTTGAATTAAAAAGTCAAAGTTTTACAGAAGTTGGGAGTGGCCCTTTTTTATCTGTTCAGAGCAGTGTATTTTGGCATTTGCTGTTAAATAGCAATGCTGAAAATACCTTGAGACAGCTTCTTGATCAACCCGTTTCACTTGAAAACAGCTTCTGATTTTAAAAATAATTAAATTGAGAGACTCTTTTTACTGACTAGGTTCTTATTCAATTAGCTTATATGTATAGTCTGATATTTGGAATATTAGTGAAATACAGAAGGCAGTTCTAGCTCTGAAGTAGCATAACTTTAATTATATCTGACACAGGGCCCCTTTGAAGCTTTTCCATTGATTTATTTTTTGAAGTTGATATCAATCCAGATTGTGTACTGCAAATACATTCCAAAAGGAAGTCATGCTGCTTGTGTTTGCATTGGAGCTCACAGAGGACACTGAAATGGTGAGGTTTTGTTTGAAATGTTTTGTTAATACAAACCTTGAAAATTGCCAAATCCTCCACCCCCAAAAAATCCAAAAAAGTTCTCTTTAGTAACCTTAATTTCACTGCTACAATCATGTAGCTAATTACAAAAAAATTTCAGAATGAATAAAGGAAGGTAGACAGAAGTTTAAAAATCTTGAAAAATAGTGATGACTGGTCACTTTTTCATAACTTTTTACTCTGTCTAGTTATTGTGCATAAACCAAATAGAATTTTTGCACTGAGTGTTGGAAGTTCATTTTTAGTGATACACCATTATCTTTTAAAAGTTCTACAGGGAAATTGGCACAATTCTGAACCTTCTAATGTAGATCCTCTTAGCAGAGAGTCCAGATCCACCCACTGTACCCAGGTAGGGCATACTGGGGTAAAGAACAGATCCATGTTCTGCTCACCTCAGGCTCTGGGTTAATCCAGTCCAGCAGCTGCAGAGCTTTGTCACAGTGACTCTGCAGTGCTAACGTACCCTGATGTAAAACAAACATAATCCTTCCCAGGGCCAGTCACTGGTTGATAGCAGATGTTGATATTCAGGTTAACAGTATCATTAGTATCACTAAATTTTGTTATTATAGTGCCTTTCCTACCTATACACTGTGATTTATTATTATTTTTTAGAGTTCCACAGCATACAGAGGTGCATCCAAAATGCTGTAGGCTGATAAACAAGCTGTCAGTAAACAAACTGAAACACTATTCAAATAAAATCTTTATGGTCCTGACCCCTTGCCTCCTTTTCAGTTCTCATATTAAACTTTTGTTTTACTAGAAAAAAACACCAGGATACTTTCCATGGAGTTTATTTGATTTCTCGAACTGACCTGAGTGGCAAAGTAAGATTTTAATATTTAATAGTTGGAAGAGGTGCACAACTGGGAAAAAAATAAAATATGTATTTGAAGCTGCTCCGAAGCTTCTTGCGAGGTACATTTATGGTTGGTTGCTATAATAGAATTTTAAATCTAGGAGGAATAAGACCACTGTTGTGGATAGCAGAGAGTTTCCAATGGGAAACAAAAAACTTTGCATCTCTTTCTCACTCACTGCAGCTGGTTTGCAGTTAAAAGATTTTGCTTTTCATTGAAATGGAAATCTATTGCTTCCTTCAGCTTGCGTTCAAGAAACATGCAAAGTGTGGAGTTGATTATCGGGCTGGGGGTGAAATGCTGGAGCATTCCACAATCACAGTTGGTATTTCTGTTGAGTGAGTAATCAGGGAAGCACTTATTAAATTACCATTTACAGCAAATGTGCCACAGCCATGGGAGGCAGCAGCTCTGGCTCTCCTGACACGTCTCGTTCCCCTGGCAGGCTGCAGCCTTGGGGACATGAAACTCTCCCAGCCCAGGGGGACAGCAACATAACCACAGCCTGGGGCACGAGAAGCTCCCAGCTTTCTCCGTTTTACACAGAAACATCTTACTGGAATTAAGGCCGAGCTGGTAATTATGCTGCTAATACATGAGGCAGCACATAATTCCTCTCTGAAAGCTCCTCGGTGATGCCAAGTGGCTGCAAAATGCACTCGTGTTCTTACATAAGCTCAATTTCATTTTCCTCTGAAAAGTATCCAACTACCACAGCAATTCAGCTCCTTACAAATACCTTGTATTTATTATTTATTATTTACCTTAGTGGAATGTAGATATAGCAGAGCTGTATGAGAAAGGTAGTGACACCTGACACGTGCTGTGTCTCCTGATTTACAGTGAGGTTTCTGCACGGAGAAAGCTTTCACGCAGCCAGTCTCTCCAAGCCAGGAGCCTTCCAGCCCCATCAGCTGATCCCTGTGCTCTGCCAACCCTGCAGCTCTGCCCCTTCCACCAGGACGTGCTCTGGAAGGTGCTGCCCAGGCAGGGCCTTCCTAGAGCTGAGCTTTGAACACTGACAGTGACAGAGCCAGTCCCGAGGGGCCACTTCCCTCCCTTCTGGCTCCAGGTGACCCCTTCCACATTCCTGAGTTGGTGTGAAATTACTGTGAGTCACTTGGGGTTTTGTTTTTAGTGGTTGCATTGATTCTGATTTAGGTTTGAAGTTATTTTTCCAAGCCAGACCTGTGCTTTTGTTGCCATATTAAAGCATTTTTTTGATTGCTTATTGTATCAAATTCCTCCTATAGAATGTGAAGATCAAAAAAGAGGAATAATGATTTTAGGCTTGCACAACTATTTGAACAAATCCAAGCAGTTCTGATGACACTAGCATTTAACATCAGCCCTTTCCAACTGCACTGCACTTGTAAATATTTCCTCATTGGAAGCACCATATGATTCTCTAGGAAAAATACCAGTCTCCTGAGGTTTTGCTCATTTAAATTCAGAATCAGATGGCATCAGGCAGAAAATAAGTCATCCCCTTATCCTATTCTTATTCTGACATTTCAGAAAAGGAACTTTCTTCTAGGGTGTAGCCCTATATGAAATTAAATAAGAAGCACAGCCTAAGGTAACATCCACTTTTCACTTTACATAAAGCAGAAATTTGCTTGTGGAGGATGATATTGATGTTGAAGGCTCATATTTAAAATGCTACTGTTTTAAAGGTTTCGTAACATTAAAAGTAAGCTGTAAACAAGCTTTGCAGTGTGAATCTCTACAAAACTCTAGGTCAGGATATAGCCAAGTTGCAATGTGACTTTTAATTGGAAATTGGATGAAATTGAAACCTCAGAACATTAAAATGCTATCATTATTAAGAAAAAATACTTCTCAAATTTTGTGCCACTAATGAATTAACTGACCACAAAATGGCAAAAGAGCTCCTCAGAGAGATGCCTGGATATGCTGGAATGCCCTGTGGAGGTCTTTGGCTCCTGCTGAAGGTAGGTAGGATGGGGAGAAAGTGGAACAAAGCGGGACAAAGTGGGACAAAGGCCCTCACTTTGTCCACCACTCCCAAAATTATTGTCCACAGTGCTCTGTTCCAGATGTGCAGGCAGACATTTCTTGATGTCTCAGTGAAACAGGGAAGGCAGATGTTGAAGGGTCTTTGCATCAGGTGGAAAAACACATCCATGAACAACCTGTTTGCAGCTGCAGGGTCTTCTGTAGGGCTTGGGCTGCTGAGTCCCTTATCCACACGGGGTCTCACTGTGTGAAATAATGACAATAATTCTGTTATAAATCCTGCCCCAGCAGTATTTCCAGTGAATAATCGTTCAGTTCAATAATTTCCATAATAATCCTGGGGGATATTGGGGATATATTTTTCTTTCATCTAGAAAAAAAATAGTAATGGAGTGAACACCTCCAGATGAAGCTGTATGATCCTTGTACCAGTGCCACATTTAGGGCTGGAGAACTTGCACATCTTGAGAGCGCTGAAGGATGTGTGTGAGATTCTGCTTCATTCACTATAGGTACTAGAAGAGCTGTCATACAGGATTTTGTAATTTACTTCATTTGGTTCTGACAATTCAAAATTAATGTGTAATTACAATGAATATTTTAACTTTATCAATTTTAACAACATTCAATGTTGACATTCCATTTAAAACAGAGAATATCTGCTGCATTTTTTTTATCGTGTTAATTTTGGGAATGGAAATGGCAAAAATGATCAGGGGTCTAGATTCCCTAAACGCTACCTTTTGGTTCTGTGTTTGAATCACACCTTTATGAGAACAAGTACACACATGTCAGAAATGACATAGCTTCATTTCCATACTGTTATTCTTGTCTTTAATGATATCTGACTCCTAATGATCCCCAAATTAATTTCCTATGCAGGATAGTACACAGGGGCACCTAAGGCATTATTTCCTTAAAATATTGTGAATGTTTATTTCTTGTCTGAGGTCATACATTTTTTTCTTGTCTACTGAGAGCTGCTGAGTGCTGTTACAAATCAGATATATGATGTTTCTTTAAATAAACAAATGTAAATCATGCACTAAAATCATATTAAATGCAAGAGCACCATGTATTGGGTGTTATTTCTCAGGATGCTGCTCTGTGTACATGTATTGTGCAGAGAACTTTGACACCAGACTTTGATCTGCCTTAAGTGGAGCTCACACGTGGGATCCTGGATGGCTGCAAGTGCTGCTCTGAGACATTCTCATACAAAATACCTCCTGTGTTTGGCTGTAAGACAAAATGCACTGCTTGCTTTGACTCTTGTCTGCTCCTCATGCAGAGACTCTCATTTGCCTTCTCTCCTCTGCTGTTTACTCACTGGAAGCAGCAGTCATAGATAAATGTTATTTAAGAAAAAACATATCCTGCAAGTGGTGACTGTTTGTAGGTTGTCCCAGTTTAAACTCACATTTTTGGTAGAACAAATGGCCCAGTTTTTGTGTTGTGCAGTTTGAAGGACACATTCAAGGTCTACAGCATCACCCAGACAGAACACACAGTTACAGGCCAAATTAAGGAATTAATGATCCTAGTTCTGCATACAGTCTAGAGTTACCTTCAGTTTAGCTATTCTGTGCCTGTTTGTAGGATTGGCACAATAAAGGGCCCTGCCTCATGGGGTTCTGTAGTCTAGAGGCTCCTCTACTCTTTTGCTTGATCTGATGCCCATTCCTGAGGCAAATGAAGCGGAATAAACTTCAGATAAAAGATGCCTCTCACCCTCATCAAGAAATAACAGAGATTAAAATGATGCGAGAGGCTGCACTGGTTCTGTGCTTTCCTCAGGCTGAGAGAGAGAGGAGCATCCTCTCTGTGCCTGCTCCAGCCACGGGGCTGGAGGCCCATTGGGATTGCTGCTCTCCCATTCCTGCTGCAGGATTTACCTGTGGAAGCTGCTCCATGGGTCATGGCACCAGGAAAACTTCTGGGAATGGTCATGCTGTGGTTTGAGGAGAGCAGGGGGAGGCTGTGCCCAGCTCCCAGCTCTGAGAGCTCTACTCACAGAGGGCATTTCAATGTTCCTTAGCGCCTTTATCTCTCTTTGGTAAATGGACAGGCATGGTTGTTCAATTTTCATTCCAGAAAAGCTTTCTGTGGATTGTCAGCCTCAAATCTCAGGGCTTTCTCAGTGCTGGAATTGCAGCTTGTCATGCTGGTGAAAGGAGGATATCTCTCAGGAAGTCAGAAAAGGCTGCTGATAATCAGCCACCTCCTCCTTCCCATTCAGAACTGTTATTCAACATCAATATTTTTTCATTTCACTGCATCTCCTTCTGTCTTTGATATCTGCAAATTCTTTAAGTAATTTTAAGTTTTTTCCTCAACTTCTGAAATACTTTTTTCACATAACTAGAGCAGAAGCCCAACCTTCAGTTCAGAAATCTTAATTGCAAAGCAAAGCCCACTTTTTCAATATTTTGCTACAAGAAAGAGACAGCTTTGATAGTTTAATATCACACTGTCTTTCACAGTGTCTTTCCTCACATGAGGCTAGAAGACAAAAATTAGTCCACTAAAATTAGTAAACTATTCTGGAATTTAACAAACTCAAAAATGATATGGTGAAATGTCAACAGCATTTCTCATCTGTCGTTTATCTCTTGAAATTAAGGACAGCTAAATTAAACAGGCTCTAAATACAACTTACTTAAGCCCAGTAATTCAGTGGACATCCAGCTATTCTAGCAGGGCCACCAGCATCCAGTGTTCCAGATAATATCATATTTCTTCTTACATCTGTTTTGTAAACGTTAATAATGACATGTTTGTTTTCAGAGTGAGGGAACCTGCCCATCTTTTGTGGATGGCTTTTATAGGAGCCCTGTGCACACACCTGAAAAGGTGTCTGCACTGTCCAGGGAGATAAACTTATTTCCCAATCAATCTGGGAATACCTGTCTTTTCATCAGCTCCCGATGGGAAAACCTGTTATTGCCAATTGACCAAAGGTGACCTTTGCTGTGTAAACACTGACCCAGGTGGATTAGGAAATGCATGTGTTGGTCAGCTGTGACCTTTTACCTTCCTGTGTCTGATAGGATGCATTTATTAACTCCATTCTTCTCTTCAGCAATTTCTTAAAATATGCAATTTATGCTTTGAGTAAGAGTTGTAATTAGTCCCTCCACCTAGTTATCATCAAAAACAAAGGGTGCATCCAACCCTCTCTCATTAGTATTCACACAAAGTGGATTGCTCCTTTCAGTTCTCGTTCACTAGTATTTAACCGTTAATCCCAGAAGTTTATAGGCTATTGTTACGATGATGATTATTTTTCTGGTTGGTGTCCAAGGGGTCATTTTGAAAGAGGCTCGTTGCAGAAGGGTGGCAGAGGATGTAGATTTGCAGGAGCATTTAATGTGTTTTGCTTCCAGTCTTTCTCTGGCTGGGCAGGCGGCCAGGAACTGTCTGAGGTTTGCTTTGTAAGTCCTGAATCACTAATGCAAAGGCAGGGGAAGTACAGAGCCATCATACCCATCTGTCCAATATTACTGCACATGGAACTGGCCCTATTGAACATATTGAATTAATTCCACTGCAGCGTTGCCCATCAAATTACTTGACTCTTTACATCACCCTTTTTTTGCTCCCTAATGCAAAACATCCATTTTATTTGACAAGGCCTTCTTTGGCTTTGGCCTAAACAGAGGATGGGGATGATCTTGGCTCACTTCACTCTAAATAATCGTTCTTTAATTACACTAGAGGTGGTATCATCTGCAGTAATTACTGAAAAGATGTCAGCTCTCAGATAATGGAGTAAAACATTAATGGGACTGAGCTGGCCCAGACACTGACTCACAGAAAGCAGCCACTCATCGTGCATCACTCTTAGCCTAGTTAAGGTTTCAGCTCAGCACCTGACTTAGGACCTTTCTGAAGTGCCACATATCATAATGCTGACGTCTTTTGTTTCATTTAAACATGAATCCTGCTTTTTCTTTGGAAAACAAAGTAAATTATGGCTTAAGACAGATTTTGGCAGCTACCTCCCTGAGTAACAACTTTCTCATGAGCCCCCACATCTTTTGAAGAGGCCCATGATATCTTGAGATGGACAGGCCATGCAGCTCCAGACAGAACCTCTTCAGGTTGATTAGTTAGCAGCAGCAGTAAAATCTTGGGCGTAATTTGATCTGAAGGGTTTTCTTCTCTTTGTGGAAACTACTGGATTATTCACCTGTAAATGAAAACTGTTGGCTTTTCCCAGAATCATTTAGGTTGGAAAAGGCCTCTCAGATCTTCGAGTCCAACTTTTGACTGACCACCAACTTGTCAATAAAGAGAATAAACTTTTTCTGCACGTGTGAGTGAAACAAAGGCAGAAGCTGATGTGTAGGTAATGCTTCCAGTTTCTCACAGGATGACAAAGGGACACTGACGTGCAGGTCTGGAGGCTGGAAGGCTCTGCTGGGAGATTCATTAGCAATAAGCTTTCAGTCAATTCAGAGCATTCTAAAAAATATCTAAAAGCTACTGTGCTTGGAGATGTGCAGCTGTGACTTTCTAAATGTGTATCTTTGATTATACATCTCATGGCCTTGCTGAAGTCCTGAAGTCCTTTGAATCTAAAGGCCCAGTAAAATTATAATTATATAAATACGCAGTAATCCATAGCTTCTATGTGTTTCATGCTGTGTAGTCTTCAGTCCCCTTTCTTTGCAGATATTTTAGTTACTCATGAGTCTAACTTTAATATTCAAGAAAATAGAACCCAAATCTATCAGTCTATAGTTGTCAGGAATATTTAGTGAAGCAACAACTGGCATTTGCTATTAAGTTAGAAAATCTAATATAATTCCAATTAAAAATAAGCCAGATGAGATCTTCAGAGAGGACTTCTTCTGCATCTCCTCACATATGTTACTTTTCAAATGAAAAAAAGTAACATATGTGGAGAGCACTTTGATCCATATGGTGTGCTCCCCTTGATATTTTTTCTATTAAAAACCTCTACGCTGATAAGTCAGCCTTTTGATTTATATAGTTGCTTTTTCCTCACTATAGAATATTGAAGGCTGTTTCTTCTTCCCTTTTCTGCCTCTTCTTCCCAGATTTATCTCTATTTGCAGTGTCAGGAGGAAGTTTCAAGCTGGAAGTTTCGGGCGAGGCGCAGGTGTGATGGATGCCCTTTCTTCCCCAGGACTTGTAGTGAAACCCCAGGTTACAGTGGTCCCAGATGAGGCCTGAAATTAGTTTTCCTCCCTACTGAGCACAGCAATGTGCTGCAATGCACAGAATTCAGCACAGATTTAAATGGTACACAGGGCATTCGGTGGATGCCAAGTCTCTTGTTTTCAGATTCTCTTTTCTGTTCGCCTTTCTTCTGGAAATCAGCATTTCTTCTGGACCTTATGAATTGCAAAATCTCAAAGGTTACTGCTTGCTGTTCAGAACCTGATTTAATTCCAGTTAAAACTCGTGCTTGATTTTTCTCAGTGTTTTTTAAAAAGCATTTTATCAAGTTTAAGGAATCTTGTATTTATGGATTGATTGGATTAGCAGCTAAGACATAATGTAAATGCTGGCTGACAGGAAAAATTATTTATTAAACAGCACTGGAACGAGCTATTTGATTTTGGAGAAGTGAATTAATTAGTTAATTCTTCCTATATGACCCTATAATGCAATCAAGGGGATTTCACCTGCATTTTTTTCAGCTGGAATTCACTCTGCAGGGTTTTACACTTCAGGCATTTGCAGTTCTGTCCCTTTGGTGTGTTTCTGACTGACGTCCCTGTCCTTTCCCCCTCTTTGTTCCCCCTAGATGTGTAGGACCCAGCAGCACCCACAGCTGGGCAGTTCCTCTGCTGGCTCTGATGCTTCCCTTGCCCTCCTGTTGTGAGTTTTGGAACTGGAAGCAGGGAGGGAATGGGACCCTCTGGTGTGACTGTGAGCTCCCCCAGCCCCTTGGCTACAAGAGTAGCTCATCCATGTGCAGCTTTGTGTGAAATTGATAAGAGGCAGAGTTAATCAAACCACTCACAAAATCTGTTTTACTGCAGGTGTCAGAAATGCGTGAGAAAAAGGTTTAAGGATCTCTTCAGTGTCCTTTAATGTGCTGGGCGCATTTCCTACTGCAGAAGTGACCCTGGTCTGGATGAGATTGTCCAATGTTTTTGGAAAATTTAGAAGCTTTTTGTGAATTTTTGATGATACTGATCTATACATTTATAAACAAAATTCCTCTTTGCTTTCACTGGAGACTTCTGCTTATAAATCAGTGTCAGGGTGTAGCCTGTGGGTTTTCTAAGGAAAGTTCAGGAGACAACCCTTAGAAAATAAAAAGGCAGACACATTAATGAGAGAACTTAAATAAATGATGTAGCCCTTTTTCTCCCTCCTGTCTCTCCCTGAAGATGGCCACTGGCACACCACTTGGAATTATTTATTATTTTTATATCTGGTCTGTAGACATAGCACGAGCCTGCTTCTCTTGTTGGGAATGTTCCCACAACCAGTGCAGTGATCCTGTCACAGATTGTGGGGGAATTTATGGGTATGAATTTTTGCTACACCACATTGATTAACATCATTATTATTGTCTGCTCAGTTTTGTGTGGGATGCAGCAGCTCAGGTGAAGGTGCTGAGCCCTGTGAATGACACAAGGAGCCCTTTAATGAGAAGTGTTTCAGCCACTTCAGTGTAAAAGTATTTTTTTAGTGTAAAAGTATTTCTTTTAGTGTCAAACATTCTGTGGCTCTGAGAATCCTATTTTCATGTGTTCATTTGGAGTGAGGGACATGATGAATATTTAACTTGAATAGAAATATATCTGAGCTTGGCTGAACTCAAAAAGAATTCATATTATCAGAGTGACTTTTTTCAATATATCAGTTTAAGTTAGTTTTTATTAAGGCATGACACGGGCAGTATGCTAATGATGTGGGCTTTGTTTTTATAAAGAATTATTTTATATAAAGAGCATAGTTGCTGGTAATCTTTTGGTGAGCACTATAATTGTTTCTAAGTTTTCTGTACATTATATTGTAAATTTAGAATGCTCATTTAAATCTTTAATGAACACTATCATAAACAAGTTAATAAAAACTGCTATTAAATTCTGTTGTGATGGCAAGAAAGTGATACGCTATGAAAAACTGTATAGGAATAGTAATTATAGTAAATATAATTTAATAGATTGCAATGAAAGGTGCATAGCACCAGCAGAAAACCTAGAATGAAGATTCACTTAAATTTAAAGGGAGCAGTGTTTTTTAAAAATGTGGGTTTTTATAACGCTCAATATTTCCCTACAAACATAAAGTTTTACCTCAGAACATGAGAAGAGCAACATTCAACTGGTATTTAGGAAGCCGAACCTTCATAGCACTTTTTTCCATATCTCAATTAATCCAAAATCTTAATTTAGTATGACAAAAATAATGGTGGCCTTTGACTTTTGATACTCTATGATATGATGCTGAGGTGAAAGCTCATAAACTGTCAAAAAGCACAAGATCTATGTATCATATTTTAGATCAATGAAGGGAAAAAAGAAAAAAAATTTTCTGTATTTGCAGCTGGAACCATCCCCTGCTGTTCCCCATGGTGTAACCTTTACCCTGGTGTCAGTGTCACCTCACTGCAGTGTCAAAGATCTGGGAGATGCCAAAAAAAAAAAAAACCCCACAGTTTTTTCTACAGTCATTTGCAAGTTTTGCACATTATCCTTTGAATGGAAGGGCAATCTTTTGAGATGCAGTGCTGCAACGTGACATTGCATTAATTCATGAAAAGATATGAAAAAGAGCATGAAAAAGACCTTGAATGAAGAACTATTGTAAGGATTGTGATTCTGACACTGACATCTGTGCCATCTGGATTTTAAACTTTATTTTTTTTTGTTTTGTTTTAAGTATTTAGACTTAGGAAACAAACTTCCTGAGTACATGCTTCTGCCAGGGAAACATGCTGTGAGAGAAAGATGGCAAAGAAAGCGATGATGGAAGGCAAAAGCCAATGTCTCTGTGGAGGTGAAGTTTGCTTCTAGGGGTGTTTGGAATTCCTTGTGAATGTACTGGAAGAAAAGCCAGTGACAGGATGCAGATTAAGCGCTCTCTGTGTAATATTTTTGTTTTTAGGTTAGGCTGAGGCATGGTTCATGGCTCTGGAATGGATAGTGGGTGCAGTTGTGCCGTACAGTAGGGCAGTAATTAAGCCTCAGTAATGAGGTGAGTGATATCAAGAACAGCCCATCAAATCTGCAAAGGCAACCTCTGATTTCAGAACACTGGGATATAACAGTTTTCCATTCTCTTAATTACGCTGGGTTTTCTGTTTGTTAGTTTGTTTGCTTGCTTTGCTTGTTTGGATGGAATTTTTTATTATTATTTTGCTCTGTTCCCTTTCAGCACAGGCTACAAAATGGGTGGGTGGTGTTCCAGCTCTTTATTTCTGAAAAGCTATTGTCAAATTCTTGCTCAAAAGAGACACACAACAGCAAATGAATTTAGTCCCATTGTAGCTCAGTTTAATTTCCAGAATTGCAGCATTGTTTTACACGGCTCAGTCTGAGCAGCAGTTTGCTGGAAGGGCTGCTGGGAAGGTGTGAGATGTCAGGAGCTTGTGTAGGAGCAAGGAGCTGTGCAGGACCTCTCTTTGTGCCTGGCTCCAGTCTTGCCTTGCTCTGCCCAGTTCTATTACAGCCTAAATTCACCATTTGAAATGACAAATACTCTTCTCTGTCCTTCTCTGTTAGATTATCCAGGGCAGTCATCTAGTCCATTTGCAGGTGACAGGAATTTAGTGCTCTCCTTTGTGTTTGCTGTAGTTCATAAATAGTACATCAGACCTTTGGCTGCCCATGGTTTAACTGCTCTCCCTAAAGACTGTGCTGGCTGCACAGATCTGAGGTGTTTGCTGGAGCCTAAGACTGTTACTGAAGACTTTTTTGGAGAACAAAGCCTTGTTCATATCCAGCAGTTCAGTAGCTCCAGCTGACAGTGGATCAGTTTGCATTCTGCATTATGAAGAACCCTTCACACTGTTCCAGCCAGAATCTCAAACTGATGTAACAACCCCAAAAACTTTTATGAAGTGAATGGAAATAAAATAATGTGTTATAGTAGTAGGAGTAAAAATTTACCCTTTATTTTGGTGCAGCTTAAACTATGCAGTGTGTAAAGCTTTGTACTGTTTCTTGATTCTGAGGAGAACAAGAAGATTAAATGTATCTTGCTATGTTTGTGTGAAAGGTGAACTGCAGCCTGCTGGAGAGCACAAAACTTGATACAGTAGGGATTTGTTTAAAAAGAAAATACAGATAATCCCACAGAAAAAAAATATTTGATGTCCTCATGCATTTGGTAATGCAGACTTAGCAATAGGTTGATAATAGAACATTGTCCCTTTCTGTGATCTTGAAAGAAAAAATAAATAGTCTCTAATGCTCTTTGCCATGCTGCTCCTGGCTAACTCTGTGAACTCAGAGTGTTTGAATAGGTGGAAATACATCAAAAAATCTGTAAGACATCTTCCTCTTGTTAAGCCTAGATAGCTTTTTCTTTTATTATACACAAGCAATATCAAGAGTACCTGGAGGCCGTGGCAGTCTCCAGCACTATTGTAGAGTATAATATTTATTTGCCACTTTTATTTTTCTTAATAACTGGAAATCAAGATGGAGATATTATAAATGTGAACTAAGCGAGGTTACATATGAAAGAAAATAATCTCCTGAGGAATGTGACATTCACTTGTAGCTGTCTGCCTTGAGTGTGATTCCAAGACAAGGAACGTGCAGGTTTCTGGCTGGAATACAGCACATGATCCATGCTCTAGCTGAAAGCAGAGGAGAGGTTTGCCTGTCAGGTGCTCATTGCAGGAAATATTGGATTTATAATTTACATGGAAACAGCATTGCCGTGCACTTGTCCAGCTTCTGTTCCCCTCTCACCTTTGGTCCCCCTTGGATGGAAGCTCTGGGCATCACTAATCTCTGTTCAAGGTGGCACTGTGTGCTCTTGTTAAATATTTGTCTGTGAAGGGATGGCTGAGAGGGATTCCAGGACTCACAGCCCTCTGGAGAAGCTCAGCCCCACAGCCAGGGCCATCACAGGAGGATGCCTTGCCAGGACACTTGGGAACTTAAACTAGAATGTGCTTTTTACTGGGCTCACTCACACGGGATTGATTATTGTCCCAAACAAAGGGTACAAACTGTGCAATTTCCTTCCAGGAAAAAAGCAGTGTTTCTAACTGTGGTTTAATGGGAAATTCTGCATTTCCCTATGCTATCCTAGGGATAATGTTTTGGGCTCCTGGCATCTCTGCCTCTCTCACTGCAGGACTTTTGCCCGAGGCTGCTTTTTTGACAGCTGCCCTTGTTCTTGGTGCCTTTTTATCCTCACACTCTGCTGAAAGCTGGTGTACTTTGTACCTCAGGGTAGGAGCCTCAGGAGTCCCAGGACAGTCAGGCAGACACAGCTTATTCCTCTGTAAGCCTTTAGAGGGTTCAACCCACAATGAAGGGAGAAGAATTCATTGCTGCCATGTTGCTATTCACAGCAGCAGGAAATATGCTCATGGATCACTCAGAGTTACTCTGCCATGACATGACAGCCTGGCCCAGCTGAGCAAAACAAGGAGATTTAATTCCAGTGCCCTTCTTTTAGGCAGTCACTTAGGATGTTAGAAGAAAAGCCACTGTGACACAGCTTCAGTGATATTATGCAGCTCACAGGCCTCCTCAAAGGAAAGCATAAATCTTGAGTTTTCTTTGTCTTCTCTGTTTTAAACTAAACTTCTCAAACTAATGACGGTTTTTTACATTATTAGGTTTGATGGCATAATTTGTCCATATCTGGAGGCATAATGAATGAATCATTAAAAGAATAAAAATCCAGATTTTAAACACCCTCTGTTAGATTCTGTGTTCTGCTGCTCCCATTATTTAATTTACAATATTAGGCTCACACAGTACCATCAGTATGAGATGTGGCTTTCATCTGTTTTTAATACTTTCCATTTAGAAGTATATTTACTCATATATTTACAAAACCTCAACATATAGAGAAGGAAATTGTGTAATGTACTTTGACTCTGAACAAACAGCAACAACAGGAACTTTGGCTGAATTATTTAGGGAGGAAGGAAGAAATTCAGGAGAAATCAAGATATTTGTATAAATAAATCCTACTTCATAATATTAACTCTTTTCAAGCCCAAACAATTTTGCGCTGTTTCCCTTGACCCTTCCCATCTCTAGATCTTGGCTGAACCACTTGCCAAGGTTTTGCTCCTCTGTGCTGCTGCCCTTCCACAGACCAAGGTATAAGACAGGGATGAGGAACAAAATGAAGCCCCCATAATCCAAGGGAAAATGGTAATTTCAACCTGAATGATTCTATTCTACCCTGCCCTGATAACACCAGAGAACACCAAGCCCCGTGGTGCTGAAGTTTCTCCATGAGAAACTGTTGACAAAGCCCTGTGCTTTATCCTGCTCAGCTTTCAGAAGATGATGAGTCCCAGCCACCACTGAGCTGAGTCAGGTTTAAATTGGTGACCTAAAGGTGAAATAAGTTACACTGCTACTTGTTCTGCCTAATTGCCCCTAAAAATTTCTGCTCTTTTGAGCAACTGAATAATTTCTTCTCAAAACCCATGTGATGGGTTTCTTTGTAATGTTGCTTTATGGCTGCATCTTAGTGAACAGCATTAAACATGCAACAGAGCTGTTGGAAAACCAGGCTGTGAAGGACTTTAGAAACTGCATTTGTATTAATCTATGAAATAATCTAGGCTCTGAGTCTGGCCCTGAGATGAAATGGTACTTCCTGGCTTAGCTCCAGATGGCCAAACTCTCTTGGTCTAGAAACGGGATCACCTGACTGATATTAGCAGTTGTGAATGACTCTGAGCCCTTGCAATCCCCCAAACCATGCTCAGGCATTTCATGGCAGCACCAGGGCTGGCCTTGGCCAAACTGCTTTGGGGTTTGCTGACAATTAAAAGCCTGGATGTTTGCCTGTCAGCTCTGCAGCCTGAGATGGAGATCCCAGGGATTCCAGAGCCCATCTGTTCCCATGCTTAGCTGTCCTTACCACCAAAGACAAGACTCTAATTAGAGTTTTGTCTTTTATTTTTTTGCCCTTCAGTTTAGAGAGGTGAAGTGGTTGTGCCCAATTTAAACTGATTCTGAGCCCTCCTTTCTTTTCCACTGGTAAGGGTCACCCTTCTATTCCAGGTATTTATGGCAGACTGATACCAAAAGGTATTACAGCTGAAAGTTTCTTAACTGGCAGCCACTACTAACATTCTCATAGGTATATCTATTGTTATTGTTGTTATTATTAATATTTTTATTATTTTTTATTGTTCATAAGTATTATTTTTACTGGTCTCAAAGGTTGTCAGCAGCTCAGCCATTGGCTCTCTTCACAGCAGTTTGTGGTGTGCTGGTGTTCTTTGCCTTTTTGTGTGCTGGGCTTCACTCCTGTCCAGCAGGCACACAACACGAACAGAAACCAAAAAGAAGTGACACAAATTGCCCTGATTCTTAAATCCTCTAAGTCTTTTTACCAGATCACTGTAAATGTTTGGGTTTTTTTCTGACTCAGGGCCATTCCTAAACCATGATTAGTTCCCATATAGGCAAATCCATAGTGGGGAACAGCTGGGGCCAGCAGGTCCTCAGATGAACATTGAAGTGATTTGGTGATGTCTCTGATTTGGGATTCTCAGGAGGAACATAAAATTATCCCCTGGTTTGAGTCAAGAGGGCCCCACTGGGTGTCCTGTCCTATCTATCAGGACAGGTACATTTTCTTTAACCTTCCCTTTCTGAGCACCATGCTTGTAGGATCCCTGATCTCTCAGGGAACCATGGGGCAGCAGTGGGGTCCTGAAGAGAAGGAAGATGTCCCTGTCCCTGTTAGGAATGGGATTTGTGCATCCCATGGCCTTTGGTGTGCTTGAGCTGCATCCTGCAGCAGCAGAGCTGGAAGCTGCTGAGGGAATTCCCCATCTCAGAAGGCCAGGGCTAGCACTGCCAGGCTCCAGAGGAATGTAGCAGCTTTCACCCCGTGCTTTCACTCCTCTGGGACTCTGTGGGTGTGCTTTTGGGGGCAGAGGTCCTGTAAGAGAGTATCTTAAATAATTACCATCGCTTTGTAATAATTTATGTATTTATATAAATATTTATATAAATATATAAATATTTATATAAATATTTATATGTGTCTGAGGTGTGGACAGTTCAGAGGTTTTCCCAGGTGGTGATTGGAACAGTGTAATAAATACAATTGAGGGGCAAATGAAAAATCCTTGTGCATTTTTGTCAGCCTTTGCAAATTTTCAGTTGTTGCAGTAAGTTTAATTGCAAAAACCATTTTATAATAATGTTGGATCAAATTATGTGGAGGAAAAGTTCTGAAGAATGGAGTAATTCAGTAATTGTTTTACATTATGTAAAATACAGTGTCTTTCTAAGTTTAGATGTTTAATGACCACTTTGATAAGCTTAGCAAAAGAGTGGTTTGGGTTTTTTTTAAATTGAGACTTTGGAAGAAAACATAAAAGATTTTATATATCCTATAAAACTGGCACACATCACATTATTGATTATATATGCACAATTAGCTTTTTTATCCAGTTGTGTATTATGGCTGGATTAAACTTCTCTGAAACACTTTATGGTGTATCTTGGTGTTTAAAACATTATTGTATCCCTGAATACCCCTTGTGATAGCTTCTAGTACAGATTTTTACCATAACAGATGCATTTGGGTATTATTTTTTGTGTACTTCTGCAATCCACACACAGCTCAGAATAGGCACCTCTACTTTTTTTTTAATTATTATTATTATTATGTTGAGCTTTTTCTTTTATCATTAGTGCATTCTGAGTGGCAGACATGAAAAAGTTTTGCAAGAGAGAGAGGGAATGATAAAAGTGCTGTGTTTTCCACGTCATTCTCTGGATGGCAACCATTGCAATTCCTTTGTGAGATAAGGTAAATGTGATTTAGCAGTAACAATATGTCTGCATCCAAAATATGATGTCAAAGTTTTAAAATGAAACCAGTCTTAAAAAAAAAAAACCCAAACCCTTTTAATCCATCTGGAGGATTCTAAAAGCTTTCAGCAGATGAAAAATGGGGATGCAGCTTCACAGCAGGTGTGGGAGTTGCTGCTTTACACCTCTGAAAGTCCTGCCTGCTTGTGCAGGCTTGGACTCTTTTTTCTGGCAAGGCTGGTTATATAAACAATAAAATTTGGGAATTAAGATGTCTCGTTTTGATATCTTTATAGAGCTGGATCACACCTTTAATGAGGGGGTAACTCATTGCTGTGACAAATAGAAATCATCTGTTTTCATGACATCTTCATGTATCTGGTCAGATATTACGAAATGTCAAAGCAAGGGATGGAATTTTTGATGTCATTCACTGAAGCTGCACCAATGGATGGCTAAAATGTGCAGCTGATCTGTTGTAATCCATGGGTCTGTTCTGCCACCAGGACATGGGAGTAAACATTTGCCACTTTAATTTGATATCTTTCAAAGGCATGACAGGAACAGCGTCTTCAAAAATGTGTCAGAGAGTTATTTAAGTTTGTTGCTGAGATGGTGCAATGCTAGGTATTTTATCTGGTCACTTAAAAGGTGAACTGGAACCAGAAAATCCAATGTTCACAGGTGAAGGTGCTCTTTAAATTTATATTAACTCATAAGAAATATAAATAGGAGAGAAGGAAGATGACTGTGCATTGAAGCAAGATGGTAAAAATCGTTTTAGTTTTATCAGTGTTTAAGGAAAAAGAAAAAAGAAAGGAGGTGGATGGCAGAGCTTTAAAGCAAAAGTGTGAGCCCAGATAGTTTCTGAGTGATCGGAGAAAATGCCTAAAACTGTTTTTTCACATCATCTGCATAACAATGAAAACTGAAGCAAGGTTGTTGGGAAATAACACCCCTGGGATGCATGTAAATACACAAAATCTTAGAACTCAAACCAGAGCCTTAGGGAATCCAAAAATGCACAAGGAAGATAATAAAAATGGAATTATTTATGGTCACTAATTGAGAGCATTGGCAGGGGGACTAGAAAAATCCTAACACACCCCACAAAGATTGGATTTTGTGGGCATTTTTTTGAAGAGATTCAGCCCTGAAAAAAGTCTTTTGCCTGTGAGGACATTGAAAACATATAGCAAAGGTCACCACGCTGATCTAACCTGCAATCAGAGTGGGAATCCTTTGGAATCTCTTCACCATCATTTTTAGTAATAACAGGAGAAAACAGAAAACGATGAGACAAATTCTGATTAAGTTTGTGTTTTAGCATAATGTGTTTGCATGCTGTGTAGGAAAAGACAGGTTTCCAGAGTATAAGCAGACAAACCCTGCCCCCAACACAGCCTCTGCAATCCCTTGCTGCTCTCCAAGCAGCCCCTTTAGCTGCTCTGCCAGCTCGTCTCTTTGCATCCCTTGCAGGATTTCCTTTACCCTGTCTGAAAACCAGAAGAGTCCCCTCGATGTTTTGGATGTTCTAAAAATGGGCTTGCCTGCTTATTTTTGGTGCAGCGAGCAGGCCTGTTCCTTTTCCTTGGATGTACGATGGTTTCTGTCTTTGGGTTTTTATTGAGTTCAAAAAAACCCATGGAAAAGAGTCGAGTCAGCTTGGGTAACAGTCTTGATCCTAAAATGTGCTGATCCCTTTTACCCTGATTCCGTGAATATGCAATGAGTGAGTTCCAAGATAGACCAATTTCTCTGTGTTTTATCCCCCAGCCAGGTTCAGGGCTGATCACTTCCCTGTTCTGACATGGCCTTGATATACCCAACAAGCTCAATGCTCTGGGGTCTGGGTTGGCTTTTCTTCTGAATTACACCACATTTCCAACAGGAAGTCCTTGATAATACAGGATTTCCAGCTGGAAGGCTCGGGAGGTAATTTAATTTAGATTAATATAAGTACTAAGCTGCAACAATGCTGCTCCAAGGTCCTGCCACGTGAAATAACTGCAATTTGCTATAAAAAGGTAGGGTTTTGGCAGCACTTTTTGGCTAGAGAACAGAGCACCTCCCTGGCCATGCCAAGAAGGGCCAGTGTAGAAAGCAAGGAAATGGAAGGTCTCACCAAGTTCCTGAAAAGATACCAACATGTCTTTAAACCAAGAGAATGATAGAGCTGTGACAGAAAGAAGAATTTGCTCTCCCTGGCCATGGATTACTCTTGAATCCAGATCCACCTCACTCAAGTTACTTCAGCTGTTACTTGCTGGACCCAGAAAGTAAAAGCGTTTGTTATAACTCTGGAAAGTCAAAAAAATGACCTTCTTTGGGACTTTCTTTGCCAGCATTAACTGCCAGCCCTGTGTTCCATGTGTGCTCTTGGTGCGTGTGGCTCATAGCTGGGGAATTGCCATGAAATGGAATTGGAAAACACTGGGAAGCTGAGGGCTGAGGCTGCTCTCAAACTGAGCTTTACTAAAGAGTCTGAGGGCTTGAAACACGTGGGCAGTGTGGGACTGAGGGCATTTCAAACAGAAATTATGTTGGTTTGAACCTCGGGCTGTTGAATGGGAGCAGAACCTTGGGCTTGGACAGGAGCAAATCCAGCCTGTGCCCAAACCGAGGGAGGGGAGAGCTCAGACTGACAGCACAGGACATGGAGGGATGGGATGGGATGGGATGGGATGGGATGGGATGGGATGGGATGGGATGGGATGGGATGGGATGGGATGGGATGGGGATGGGATGGGATGGGATGGGATGGGATGGGATGGGATGGGATGGGATGGGATGGGATGGGATGGGATGGGATGGGATGGGATGGGATGGGATGGGGTGGGATGGGATGGGATGGGATGGGATGGGATGGGATGGGATGGGGTGGGATGGGATGGGATGGCCTGGAGTTCTGGATATTCCTCAATGCAACAAAAAAGCAGCCAGGTCAGCAAGAGCCCACACAACAAGCAGCTTTCCTGCTCAGAGCAACCTGCAGGACTATAAAACCATTAAAAAATGGAGAGATCAATCTTAATCGTGAGACCTGTTCTTTTGAGAGCCCCACTGGAGCTGTTCTGCAGCTCTTTCAAACTTTAAATCACAGAAGCAGTGAAACAAACATCTAATTTTTGTTTTTAAAAACTGCAAAAAAGAATTTTTTACACAATTGCCAGTTTCCAAATTCAATAATATAGGTGTTGGGGGAGCAATCCATACACTGAGAGTTTTTTAAAAAAATATTAATGAGTAGCAGAGTGCCAAGAAATTGTTCCTGAAAATAAAATAGAGCAGTCTGGAGAAGAATTTGATATTATTTCTTCTTGTCTTTTTGAGTTCCGAAGCAGTAGAATAGGATAAGAAATAAAGCAAAGCTCAGGTATGCAATGGTGTATCAGATTTCCAAGGATTAACTGTGGGAAGAAGTATCAGCCCTCACGATGCAGTCAAAGCCTTTAATAAATTTCCAATCTTTAACTGAAATTAAGAGCTATAGGGGGAAAGGGGGCAATAAACATATTAAAGAAAATGAGAATTTCATAGAGAATTTGAAAAAGGACAGTAGACCTTGGAGAAACAGTAGTATTGGCTTGATGTTTTTTTGGTTTCTTGATAATTTGCCACTCTTTTAATACTTTTAATATTTTGCAGTATCCAGGCTTGAGCTTATAAGATAAGGAAAAGTTGTGAAAATCAGCCTTGTTCCATGTGCACATTTTATGATCTCATATCAGTCTGTCTCTTATGCTGCTGGAGAGATCAATAGATGTTCCCTGCTGAGGATGTTATCTTTGGTACCAACTTTTTAATTAACTCTTGTCCGGAGCTCAAAGAGCAATGTTTCACAGTAAAAACTCTTGATGTACAAAGCAGATCTGACATTTATCAATTACACTCCGTGGTATCCAGTGCAGTGATCAAACAATCGGAGCTGTAGTACTGCTTGTTCTCCAGTGATGGCAAAATTACTCAGATACCCACATCAAATGCATTTGCATGGCTCAGGACTCCTTTTGAACGTGTTTACCAATCATTTCTGAAGAATATTCTGTTGGCACTAAAGGGAAATTGTCAATACCGAGATCATGTTGTGTTATTAGATGTGATGGAAAAGGTAATAAATGTAATACAGTTTTAATTTAAGTTGCTGTCAGTGGAAAAAGCCAAGCCACCTTCACTTCCTCACTGCTCTGACTACACACTGAGAGTTTGGCCATCAGGGAGGCATTTTCCAGATGAAGCTTTCTTTGGGCATCTGTGTACCAGCCCACAGGTCTCTGCATTTGGCTTCCTCCTTTGCTTTTCAGGCGAAAATCTAATTTATCAGAAGTGAATCAGGTGCAGTCCATGAATCTATATGACATTTCTTCCTTAGGGAGAGCACTCATCCAGACCGGCAATCTTGTGGAAGTGTTTTCTCTTTACTGCCATCTCTGTGCTGCCAGAGGGACACCCAACACCCTCCATCAGCTCCTCCACCACTCACACCACAACCCTTCAATGTCTCTCTGGATGCCTCTAATCTGCTTGGTAATTCTAGGTGTTTATTAGTATTTCTTAGGATGTCTTCCAGAGATGGCACAGAATTGATATACTCTGTTAAAACAAAGTAAGGCTTTCCAAACTTTCACATTGTATTACTTCATATTCTTCCTGTCTCTG
This sequence comes from Monarcha castaneiventris obscurior, assembly GCA_026261815.1. Classification (NCBI taxonomy): domain Eukaryota; kingdom Metazoa; phylum Chordata; class Aves; order Passeriformes; family Monarchidae; genus Monarcha; species Monarcha castaneiventris. The sequence continues at coordinate 3,163,195 of JAMPIT010000550.1, forward strand.
TGTTATTTTATTCTTTGATTGCAGTAGCAGTCACTGAATATCAGAGGGTCATTCAACACTGTTGATGCATCATGATAACAGTCAAATTAATGTTTTAAAAAAACCCTAACAAGGACAGCTGCTTCCTAATACTCAGAGTAAGTGTTCCTATTTGTGTAAGGGGCTTTTACAGGATGTCTAGGAGGAATTTCTCTGCCTCTCTTTTGAGATCTCATATATTGAAACACTGTTGAGGTTTCAAGAGCCACTATGTTTTAGGAAGACCTCCTAAAGACATCTTAATTCCCAAACTCCCCTGAGATCCCGCGCACTTTCCAGCAGCAAAGCTCCTGCCTGTGTTATTACTGTTTATTTTTGTTGAAGGAGACACTAACATCAAGAAACAAATGGTGATCTCTCCCAGCAGTCTGATTCTATTAAGGACAGCTGGTGCTGTGTCTGCAGCTGTGGACAAAGCAGAGGATATAATTTTTTGCTTGTGGCCCTCTGATTGCTTTGTTCATCTCTGCTGGTGACAGATTAGCTCTGCAGCACATCCGTAGGTCACCAGCCAGCCTTCTTGTATTTGTACTGGTCAGTGCTCTGAAGAGAGGTTTTAAATTGAAAATAACACTTCCTTTTGTCGTCTTGTATTTTGGAGACCCAGAACTGCGTAGCAGAGGTGCCACAGGTCATCCTAAAGATGCACCAGCAGTGCAGAATGCAGCAGCTTCTGTATAGCACCCATCCCTCATTACTCCTGCTGTCAGCTGGTCTGAGCTGGCCATGACATTTATAAAATCCTTTCATAAAAAATTTAAGGTTAAAAAGTGTGAAGAAAAAGTACCCTGCCAAGGTTTACTAATGAAAGAGGGAAAGGTTATTTTATTATCAAATGTACAAAGGAAAGCACTTTTCTTCATCTTAACTGGACGTTTTCTTTATAAAATGCAAAAAGCCCTTATCTTTTCTGCTTCATTTTCATCAGGTTTTCCTGAAATAATTATAATTAAATATTCTTTTAAAACTTACCCTTGAAGCATCAAAGTTGCAGTTTAAAACAAGATAAGAGATTTAAATTCTTTGCCGACTCTGTAAGATCCTCTTTGCAAAGACACCACAAAAACAACCTGTATTTTCAAGGAATGACATGGGATATGTTGACAAAAATCCCCAAAATAAAATAGTGGTGCTGAATGTAGTTGCAAAAAACGGACAGATTCCTCTTTAAAAGGACAATGTTACAGAAGTGGTGAAGGACTTGGAGGTCCTTTGTTGGATCTCATGGAATGTGTGCTGCTCCAAGAGTCAGACCAACCCAGGGAACCACCAGGGAGGCAGAATTGTTGCATCTCTGGCTTGATAGAGAAATTTGTCTCTTATTTCTTCACATCACTTCCAAATGGAGTTATTTATTTTCTTCTAGTTATCAGGAGAAGAATACCCATCATCCCTTCATCGTTGGGACTGCATTTCGAAATGTAGACTTCTGAAAATTAAAGGGACTGTGAATTTTAAGTATTTTGCATGCAATATATTGTCAGTGAAGCAATTTTTTTTCAGATTCATTCTATGAAATATAGCCCTGCAAATAAATGGATCAGAGTGCATAGAGCACAAAGTTAGAACTGAGGAGGTGGATTCTCTTTTTCCCAAGTTTGTTAATGTCTGTCTGGGTTTTCCCTGGGTGGCTGCTGCAGAGTCCCCATCCCTTCTCATGTGTAAGAAATGGATTGTTAGTTTTTGGCTTAGACTGAAAATACAGCTGCACATATTGATACCTTTCCTGGTCTTAAAAATCAAGAGGCGAAGACAGTTAGAAGGGGAAAAAAGGGTTTTACCTTGGTATTTATTGTAAGGATCCTTAGGTGCACCACGAACAGGTCGAATACACCTCTGTGCACCCCCCCATCGCCACCGCAAAAGTCTCCCTCTTCTAGATCTGGTCTTACATTCTAGGTATTACTAATTAGCATATCTATCAAATATTCCCCAAGGAGAGGCTCAAATGAGCCCCCCCTCCCAAGGAACCTTCCCCTGGATGGTTCTAGCTTAGTTTACAAAATGTGTTCTGGAGAGGACCTTGGGCTCTGGGCACCCTGGCACCCGAACTACGAAGCCTCTAAAATGTTTTAGTCTCTTAGCTTAACAAACAAGTCCAAGAATGTAGGCAAAAAAGCACTAAGAATACAGAAGTTGCAAAAAGGTATAACAGGGGTATAAAAGAAAAGACAAAATTCATCATGGCATCAATATGATGCAACAAAAAGCCTTCAAATTAGTTAAAAAACACTGATTAAAACTAAAACATGTAGATTTTACCAGCCAGTTTCAATTGAAAGGATGTACTTTCTGCACAAGATCCTTTTAAAAGCTGGTCATACCCAATACTCTCACCTTTGGCTTTGGAGTGATTTTTCATCTCTAGAACAAGGGGAAGGTTAAACCTCTCTTATTTATTTTGTTTTAATATCCATCTCATGACTTTTAGCATAGAAATCTCCTGGGTAGACTTCATTTTTCTTCTGGATTCCTGACTTGGACAAGGAAGCAGTTCCTGTCTCTTGTCTGCATCCTGCCTGTTTTAATAGCAGAGTCAGAACCTGGAAAAGAATAGCAGTTGACAAATATGCCTTCATAATGAGGTGCTTAAAATTGAGAAAAAAAATGCTGTGTCTGAGCTAATTTATTCTTCATCTCAAATATGTTCTAGCCCTCATTACTTTTGTAGTAAACTGAGAACTTTTGCCAAGTATGTTTTGATAGTAATGAATAAAGACTTCTCTGGGAGGTGGATACTTCTTATCTCCAGGTATGTTCAGACTCAATGAGCATTTTCTCTTGTATCCTTGCCAAAATACCTTTCCAGTACGGCCTGCCAAAAAAGTCCCAGAGGACAGTCCTTCATCTTTTTGAGAACCAAAAAATGAGTCTGTGTTGTGGTCTGGGCTGACTTATCAGCAGTGAAATTCAGACTTGCTTGGCCCATGCTTCATTCCAGATAGAACCTATTTAATGGAGACACCTGCCAAAAATTATTAACAGCTTTCTCAGGGTGTTGATAGCTGCTCAATTCTGCCCTGCTATCTGAAAGAAGAGCCATCTTCTAGGAATATGACGATTCCTTTGCTGGGACTGACATGGAAAAGGATTTTGAATGTTTTACTTCTATAAAACAACAAAGAGAAGAGAGTATGGATTATCAATACACCCAAGACATCACACACTGAAAGTTAAATTAGCAGTGCAGTAAAAATGGCTTTTGTAAAACCTGCACGCTTTGATACAAATGGGAGAGGCAGTTCATGGAGCTGGCACTGGCTGACCCTGCTTTGCAACTCATTCTGGTTTGCTGGTAGTTTTTCCAGTTCTGCAAGGCACACAGTGAAATGCAGCTTTTAAAGTGAGGAATGTAAACATGATATTTATAAGTATTAGGAAAAAAGGGCTGTTCTCTGTTTTTCTTTGAAAATTTCAGAGCTTGTTAAAAACTTTTATCTTCAGTGTGAGCCTAGTTTGTCATGCCTACATTTTTCCAGTTCTATTTTTTTTTTATTAACTAGAAACAAATTCATCGCTGGAATACATCTTTCAAATACATGGTAAGTTCCTGTAGGGTCTTTATTTTGGATTTCAGATGAAAACTTTACATGGTATTCTGTCCATTAATTTCCTACCATGGTTGAATTGATAAATACACTGAAGTAGGAGAAGTTATTTAAAAAAAAAAAAAAAAATCTGTTAATATTGTTCATATTCTATTGTAGCTTCTTTATAGCTGGGTTCCTTCTAAGATGAAAGTAGTTTGGATGTGGAAGAGCCTTTGTGTCCTGCTGCTCCAATGTCAAATGAGTCACAACTGTGTAAGTAAAAGAGTCAGACATATGGAAATTATATTATGGGTCTCTTCCAATTCCTTCAACATTTCTTTAGCCATCTCTAATGATTATCTCCAATTTTAATCTCTTCCAAAAATTAGTTCATTCAAAAGCAATGTCATAACTAAAAAACATTCTATGATGTTTTGATCACTGTCCACGAGCTTTATAGTATGAGACATCCCTGTGGGATAACACTGAGGATGAGCTGTGCAAATCTGCTTTTCTTCCCTGGATTTTCCAGTGGCCTTCGGAGTGCCATTGCACTCTGGATGCCTGGGTAGGGCAACAATTGAAATGCAACAGCAATTGCAAGTTATCTGCCAACTGTTTTAATATTCACTTCAAAACAGGCACCAGTGGGCTCCAGAGGAGATTTTAGTAATGCAGGATCTGTCATGTGAAATGACACAAACCCTGGAGTCTGCTCGAATGAGGATGCACGTGGACACTTTTGTGGCAAGACTTCCAGCATTTTCTGAAAAGGAACCTGAATCTGCCTCTGTGCTGCTGTGGATTTTAGGGATGTTACAACCAAGAACTGTTATTTTTTCAAACCCATTTTTTGTTACCCTAGTCAAGATGTTTTCTTTTTAAGAGTTAACCAGTTGGTATTAATATTTCAGACTGACTCACTGCTTTTGCTTCCAATCCATTGTTTCCAATCCCGTTTTTATTTTTCAGAATTCTTCTGATTCTGTTGAGTAATTATTTCTGCAGTTTCATCAGGAACTTCAGTGCTACTCAGCAATTTCTTCTACAGAGTTTTGAAAGTGTTCTGTTCAGAAAGTATTGTGAGATGCAAAAGATTCTTTGGGCCATGGCAAACACATTTTTGATAATGTGTTCACACCTTGCACCTGAATAAAAAAAAAAAGTCTTGTCAGCAAGATCTTTTCCTTCAGGTTTTCTTTTCTGACCTGCAGCCCAAATACTCTGGCTGTGATACAGCATGTGGTATTCTAGCATGACTTCATACATGTTTAAACCATTCTGTGTCTTTAAAGATTTTTATTTTAGTGAAATAGTCATCCACACTTTTGGACGAAAAAGTGGTCGATCTGGTTTGTGCTTATAAATGCTCCCCACTTGTCAGAGAACAGAAAACAGAAAGTTTGCACATCCTGAAAAACTCAGAAATTTCCTCACAAGTAGTCCTCAGATCCTGGGAATACTTTTGAAACTGTTTACTGAAGTGACATTTCTTTTTCCTGGTCCGTGTGGGAATGCTTTGCATGCTGAATTAACCCTGCAGTCTCAAGAAATTTGTCACCATTTTTTCTGGAAATTCTGCCTCAGGCAGTCCAGTGGGGTAAAGCCCAGAAAGGCATTTTAAAATCTCTTTTAAATAGCCCCAGTTCTGTTTAGATAGGAGCCTGCTTCAACTTACTTGTCTTGTTTTGGTATCAACTTAAATCAGTGGCAAGCTATTTATTAGTTTTGGGGTGATGACCGGGCCCTAAAAGTGGTCGTAGATTCTGCCATGTGGCCATTGATGCTAAACACTGTGTTTTCCATCCTCAATAATGAGGGCTAAAGGTCATTAGTCATTGAAAGGAATACAAGAACAAATGCAAACACAGCATAATCACTGAATATTTCACAGCCAGGAAAAATAGAGGTATCTGCAGTGAATTATTTCTTCAGTCTTCACCTCTGGTGTAATTATCTCAGTGCTGCTGAGATGCACCCATGCAGCACAGCAGTTTTAGGCAGGAAGCAAAGAAGAAAACTTTTTCCAATTGAAGCTGCAGGACCAATTTTGATAGTAATTATCTGAGGTTGGGTCAGCTCGCTGGATGTTATTATCTCCTGCCAAACTAAAAAATGATATTTATGAAAAATGAAACCTGTAATGATCCGAAGTGGTCAGAGCCCAGTAATGGAAGTCACCCAGAAATACAGATCTTCCTGCTGCAGAAGATATCATTTGGTGGTATTTCATCCGATCTGCTCTGAAGGGAAAAATTCTAGTTAAAGGTTCATTAATAGCATGTGAATGTCATTTTCTAGCACTGTTGACTCTCATCCTATTAGGAATGCTGAGTTTATCCCATACCCATTTGGCTGCTGGTGTCAGATGGGATGGGGGAAGAAGAGTGGTGGATCTCAGAGACACAGGTCCTTTGGAGGTTCGTGTTTGTCCTGGCAGCAGTCCTACAAATAAAGGCATTGGTTGTGTTAAATATCCCTTTAAATTTGCATCCTTAATGGATTAGTCTTAAAAATGCTTTTCCCTAACATACCTGTTGAAAGCCGTGTTCACACTTCATTCTTGCAAAAGTCCCTTGAGGAATCCCATCATTTTCCTTGACTTTTGGTGCTCTTCCTGAGATTTATCAACGAGCAGAAAAAGGGGAGGTTTGCTCCACCTTATTTGCAGACATATTGTTGTTTGTGCCCAAGTCTGACTTGTTACCTTTTTGAGCCAGTTGCACGTAATATAAACCCCAGTTTTGTCTCTGGGGAGCTGTAGGTGATAATTTTTGAACTGAGTGTTCTGCATACATGCAAAACTCTGCACTTGTTTTCATTGGGCTCAGATGTATTTTAGATATTTAGACTTTGGAGTCCCTTTTAAACTTTTCTTGTCGAGATAAACAGTTCATCCAGGCTGGTTTCCCCGTTCTTCAGTCATTTTTATGGCTCTGCTAATCCTTGCTGGTCCCAGTGGTCCTGAGGTGAAAGCCATTGTGATTTCTCAGTTCAGAAACTTGTGACCAGTGAGAAGAGATTGTATTTCAACATCCCTGCAATCCTGATCTCACAGAGTAGCCCTGAGCCAGGAGTAAGTGGCTGTAAATAGAGAATCCTCTGGACCACTTTTATTTGTGACAGAAATAAGCTCATCTTTGAGTAGGTCTGGAGTTAATTTTTTGGGCCACTCTTGATTGTTGTGACAAGCACAATTCAGCTAACCCAAATCATATCCCCAAATTATTCTAAACAAAGTATTCCTAAATTTGATTAAGGCTCCAGGATTTTGCTCTGTATGATGTAGCTATCGAGTTCCATAGGATGTGTAGTAACATAAAGCAGAGATGTCTCACAAACAGTGACACCTACAAATCAGAGGAAATCTTTGTTCATTGAATCCTCAGAGGTCTTGGCACACCTTGACTTATATCTTGGATGGAGGTGCCTTTCATGTCTCTGATTTAGAAACTGCAGCAGATCAGAGTTGGGGAAAGCACATCCAGCTTTCATCACTGGCTTGTCAATTTAAGGAGAAGTGACATGACAATAACACGTTCCAGCATGTTTGTTAGGGATTCTTCACCCATGAAATTTATAATCCTTTCAAACCCAGAAACTGTACGATTTCAAAGGAGCTTTGAGGGGCTCATGAAAATTAAATGCAGAAAGTATGGAGTGAGTGGAAGATGAAATAGCTTCCATATCACTTAGAGATTTCCTTTAATTGTGGGAGAAAGTTTTAGTTGCAGAAGTAAATTCTTTTCTGTTCTTATTAAATAAAACAATGCATGACTTTGCTGTGTTTTCAGCCATTTTGAGCAACTCTGTGAACAGCTCTGGTATAAACTTTTTAAATTGAGTGTCTCCTGGTATTCCTTCTAGAGGATTCCCAATGGCACTAAGTTTAGTAGCTGTGCTTCTGGTTGAATTGGTGATTTACATTACAAACAATTTTTGAAACCAGATTACTGTTTTTCCTGCTACAGTCCACCAACAGAAACAATGCAATCATTTATTATCCCTGTGGATTTCTGCAACCAGCAACATGAAAGTTTGTGTGATGTGTTAGGAGATATTTCTATATAGGTGTAATAATGTCAGTATGTGTTTAATGTACAGACAAACATGTTTCCCAAGAATATTTGTTAAGTAGTTTAAACTCCCATAATATTCATAAGAACAGTAAATTTGGCATATCCATGTCAAAATACAACTATTTAATTTCAATATATGTTTAATTTGGCACAGAGAAGTCTGGTGAGGGGAAATGGTGAGCAGGGTTTTTAGATGAATTCTCCCAATTGCAATTACAGTCTCAGAGGGCTTTGGACCCCATTTCCCAATGTAGCCCTGGCAAGCTGCCCCAGCAGATCCCTCGGTGACCCTCTGCTGCAGCAATGAATGCAGTGACTCTTACCAGTGGCCACTTGAAGGGACAGAGTTAGGGTTCATTCGGTTTGATTTTTTCCTTGACAATGCATCTTCAGCTTTTGAGACCTGTAAAACCTGAAAAATTCAGATCTGAAGTACTCTGACTCTTCCCTCCTTGTTTTTCAGATGCTTGAGTGAGAGTGAACTTTGCTTTCCAGAAGCTCAGAACTCTGTCAATAACCCTTCCTATGTGTGTGAGAGGTTTTATCACCGAGTGATAAGAAAACCTTTCCCTGCCCTGCTTCTCAGATCACTGTTCCACTGCTGCACTGAACTTATTTTCCGTGCTTGCCTTTGAGGGGCTGCTTTTGCCTTTCTGGTCGTTGCCACAGGAGCATGGCCAACAACCAGACAGGAATGGCAGCGGGTTCAGGGAGAGCTTTCCAGGAACAGCAGTGAATTGATCAGGCCATTTATCATCTGCCACCAGCCACCTTTGCCTACAGTGTTTTATGGTATTCAGATGAGTCCTTAGCCCGCTTAGGAAATATTCTCAGGACAGATTTATTTATTTAAAGTGTATGTGTGCAAGTTTCTTAAATAATGTCATGGGCTGGAGCTGCACCAATGTAATCTTATCAGCATTCAGTATCACTGGCTTTAGAGAGGAAAAAAAATAAAAAGGGAATGCATGAAAATGAGATGAGATAAAAATTCAATCAGAAGAATAAGATATTTTTGTGATTGTTTTATTCATTTTCTTTTTCACACAATTCCCTCTCCTAAAGCACCCTGACTTAAGCAGCTATGTTTTGGCATATGTTCCAAAATATATAAAACCTGGCACACATGAGTGGAGGATTTTTAAATTGCTAGTGAGGACCTGATATACTTTCACTTTAATCTGAATTGGAAACAGCTCAAGTAAAGAATAACAATGTTGTCTGCAGAGATACTGATGTAAATAGATATCTCAGAGCATAGTCTTTTTATTTTTACTTTTTATTCATAACTGGCAAGAAACTGTAAATAACTTCACAGTGGAGGTGAATGATTAGAATTAAAAGAGAAAAAAGCTACGGAAGTTAGAGAAAATTGGAAAAGTTCTGGCAAAGTTCCTCATTTACCCATTTCTTTCCACTTTTCTTCTTTTAAGAAAAGAATTAGAGTTAAAATTTTGGTTTAAATGTTTTTGCTTTCCTAAGCTGGCACTTTTTTCCTTGTTTTTTTAGTCTCATTTTATCACTCCTCTTTTTATGGAAGCGTATTCCAGCCCCTTTGTAAGGCCATTTTCTAGATATCCTTTTTTTTTGCCTCTATCCTTATGCATTACTACGTGCTTTCTCACCAGATTTGTTGGGAGGAGACCTAACCACAGATGTCAGAATGAAAAACCCAGGGAGCTTAAAAAAAGACAGATATTGACCAGTTTGCTCTCTGTCTCATGGTAACTGCAGCTTTGTAAATCTGGAGACTTGCAGATTTCGGGGGCAATTTTAGGGAAGAGCATCTTAATTATATCGTAGCTATTATATTTTTATTAAATATTAACTGCAGCCCACTACAAAGGACACGCTGATGTTTATCAGTTATGGATATCAGATATATATCAACTCTATACTAGTCCTGAAACTCTTTAAGCTTCCTCTTACAGCTCTTTTTTTATCAGCAGACTATGAAAAACATTCATGTGCTATTTGAGCATCACAAGGTTCCTCTGAGGTTGATAAAGCATGGAACATTCTCTTTCTGGAATACAAATATATTAGAAGGCATTATATCCTGTATTTTCTGAGTCACATCTTTTGAGTTTTTACTAAAAGTTGATTTATGTTTTCAGTCAGGTAGGATTCCTGGTGGGGTAGTGAAGGTGCAGCATGTATCCATATACTAAGTGCTTAAATTTCTTTTCAAACTTAGCATTCTTGTGTCACTTGGATATTGCTGTGTCACTTTGATGGTGTTTCTATAAGTGTACACATGTACAGATACTACTTTGGTGTTTCACTGCTTGTTTTGGTGCATGTGGCCATCTAGCAAAGGTACAGTACAGAGACCTCATTTTTAATTTTAAGCTTAACTCTTTGCAATGAACAGAGAGGGACGTGTGCATAGAGTATGATTCAGGCTACAGCTAAACTCAAAAGTAATGGGATTGCTTTAAAATTTTGCTTTCTGAACTTGTTGCAAGTACAGAGTAACTTCTGTGGTTTGAGCTGTAAGCATTAGATTTTGTAAGCAGTTATAATTTTCAGGGATATTCACTGTTGTTATCATTCAGAATTTCTGTAATTACGGAATTGCAAACTTGAGCATCCCTTGGTCTGGGTCTGTCGTCAGCTCTGAACTGTGTTTGGGATGACTCCTGTACCTTTAAAATAATCCCAAAGCTTGAAGTTTTCTCAGATCTTACACTCCCCCCAAAATTCATGTATTTCTATTCTCCAAGTCCATTGGGGAAATAGCAAACAGAACACCCATGACCTACAAACATCCAAAATTTGTCCAAAAGGAACAAATCATGTCCAGACACAAATTATTTGCCAAATTAATCCTTTGGATGTGAGTTAAACTGTCCTCAAACTCCTTACCAGCACGGAGTTTTTCATTAGCATTGAAGTGATGCTTCACTTGGTTCCCTTCCTGTGAAGAGAAGAAAATAAAAACCCTTAAACTTCTAGAGTCCCATTGTGGAAAAGGATGCCAAAAGGAGACAAATTCATATTCTGCATGGAGAGAGCGATCATATTTGTTCCCAGAAAGATCTGCATTTTGTATCCTCAGCTCTTTTCAGCTGCAATATGCATAACTGTTCTCTCCAGTTCAGTTGAGCTCAGTGTAGGATATAAAAGAATCAAGAGGGAAAAATAGCTTTGTGCCAGCTTTTCAGATCTCCAGTTGGAATTGATTTCAATGACTGTCAAAAGATGGAGAAAAAAATAATCTACATATTGCATAGGCTGCTCTGATATTAGCTATAGTTTAAAAATATTCCGAACATGTTTTTTCTTCTCCCCTGTATATTTTCTCTGTGACTTTCCACTTGTATAAATTTAGCAATGACAAAGAGTGATGATGGCTTGCTCAATTTAAAGACCAGCAGCATTTCTAGAAGGGCATGAGAAGCTCCCTAAATATTGGAGACATGATCTTAAATCCTCTCATGTTTAATATATTGAATTTATGAGTACTGGAGATAAAAGAACGATCCAAAAAGCTGTAATAAGTCCTGTACTTGCTATCACATCTGCAATAGTATTCATGATTAAATATATAATGGCCATATCTCATTTTGCATTAATACATTGGCTTCCATCTAAAAAGAAAATATCAAATGTGTTGGGTAAAGATACCCCCGGCCAATAAAGGGAGTCTTGTTTCAAGCACTCAATGTCATCTTAGTCTGTTGGAAAAACTGTAAAACTGTCAACAAGTCCTGCCTTAAAATCTTTCCTCAAAGTTGCATCCTTGTTTCTGGAATGGGGTTTTCAGGGTTCCAGTCTGTACCCAGAGGTGTGACACCCCTGGCAATAGCAGTGCTGGGGTCTGGCAGATGACAAGGGCAGGCACCAGAGACATGGATGGATACTTTACATGTCCAAAATGCTGGTATTTTACATGTGCAATGCAAAGTTACTCTAGCTGGAAGCTCTTTATTAATTGAGGATTCAGGAGAATTGTAAACTAAAGCATAAATTAGCTTAAAAAAATATGGAAAATGTATTGTAGGTTAGTAATACTCATTATTTTCTCTTGCAGTAATTAAAATCAAAGCCTGACCCAAATATAACATGATTTTGATTCTCATCTTCCAATTTAAGAGTCCAGGACATATAAGAACATAATTGATGATTTGTCTTTATCATTATTTATCAGTAAAAGGGCTGAGCTGGTGGGAGTCCCTGCCAGTGCACCAGGGCTGCATTGGGCTGGGGTGGCTCAGAGTTAAACCATCAATCGTTCTCTGCCCGATGAGGGGAAAAACAAACATTACAGATTAAAAAAAACATCTTCAGGTTTGCTTTTCCTGTGGCTGCAACTTTGTCTAAAAAGATGCCTTGTCTAACAAAGTCACAGAATCATTGAGCACCCTGAATTGGAAGGGCCCACAAGGAACAGCCAAGTCCAACTCCTGGCCCTGCACGGATGTTTCAGAACAACTCAGAAATGTGTGGGTGCAGAGGTCAGTGGAAGGGGCCCTTTCACTGCTGGGTGCTTATATATATAAGGGAGTATTTCCCTTATAAAAGGGAAAATTAAGCAGGCTTCTTGACACTTTGTAATATAGTATTCTAATTTAGGGAGCTGGATTTGCGATGTTTTTGTAATACATCATCTGTGGTGCTTTCATCTGGAGCTAATTCATTTCTAAACTTTTACTCACAAGTAAATCTAGCTAATAAAAACCCTGTCAAAATAGTCTTCTAGTAATCTGTTTTTTAAACATTCAACCAGACAGACAAACACAAAAGGGGCACTGTTAAATTAAATGTATTCAATCTTCAGTTTATGCACTGTTAAATTAAAATATATTCGACCTCCAGTGTATGTAGCATAGTGTTACAGTCATAGATAATCTACTTAATTCAGTGTTTTGTCCCAGAAGCTCAAAAAAAAATAGGAATGTAATTCATGACAATCAAAATTATTTGAAGATTGCACACATTTTTTATGATTTCAAATTAGTCAATGCTCCTCGCAGTGTTGTTAGAAGGGACAGGTTTTCTGGATCACCAAACTCACTGTGTGTTTCCACTGTTTAGTCTAGAATAGTTTTGTTTTCCTCCCTGCCTTCATGAAGTTTTCTACTACGACACTTTCAGAGAGTTATTAATTTAATTATTTTAAGTAATCAGCACTCCAGCAATGTGAATAGGACTGCAAAGGTTTGGGATCTGCCTCTTTATATACTGAGGTACCTTTAAAAATAATATTAAATTTACACCATACCAGACTAGAAAATTAGGCTACTACCTCTAGTCTGCCACATTATTTTTCATTCTTTTCTAGTATTTTGTGCTCTAGCTGTCACTGAGGATAGCTATGGGGGATGTGGAGTTTCCATATATCTTTTGAAGAAATGAGCGCAAATTTCAGATGCAACCTGTTACTACCTGTTCAACATGATTTCTGAGAGGCAAGAAGTGGCTGTGCTTTACAACTTTGATTTGTGAATCAGTTATTTCTATCCAGCTTGAAGTTGTTTCATCAGCTTCAGCCTCACTTAGTCTGGCATTGTGTGAAGCTGAACCCCTTGGTTATGGGCACCTGGTAAGTGGTGACCAAGGTCTGCGGCGGTGTTATTTGAAGTATTCCAATCGTTATATTTTACCATGTTATAAAAGGGCAAGAAAACACGTGGTTAAAATTCTATGGATCATTAGCCCATCTTTGGCATTATTCAGAAGACCTGAAGCCAAATTATTCAGTCTCTGGGGTAAGAAAGGGTATAGTTCAGGAAATACAAAGGAGAGCATTTGTTTTAATTTGTCTGCAGCAGTAATGAAGTTGGTGTGTTCCCAGCTCTCTGTCCATTTATCAACAGGGAGCCTCCACAAACCAACATCTCCTCTCATTTTTCTTCCACAGAGGTGCCACAGCTTCATTTTGAACAAAATATAATTGATTGCATTTGGACAAGTCTTCTTGTAGGATTAGTTATGTTTTTAATCAAAATGTTTTTGGGGGTATAAACGTGAAATGTGCAAGGAAGCTCTTCACGTGTGAGGGATTCACTGCTTCAGAGCAGACACAATGAACAGACCTGGGCTGCTCCTCCTTGCCCTGCAATTATTGTAAAAACTTGGATATAAATATAAAATCTCTGTTTGAAAATGGTGACTGGATGTGTTCAGGATTTAAAAACGTGAAAATGTGTTTGGTGTCCAACCTCTAAGTGCTTGGCCTTAAGGTGAAAGCCCGATATCTAGTATATAATATATGTAATAACTCTGTAGTTCATGGGGAAGGTCAGCACATATCTAAGCAAATTAATCTCAACACCTTTGATTCCAGTCCCTGGACCCTTTATCCCTGAAAGGAGAGATTAGAATTCAGAAAATTTGATATTCTCTTCCTCTGGGTAGGAATTGGAGTTTGAACCAAGAACGTACACGAAGCTTTTCAAACTTCAAAGGAATGTGATGAAAAAGTGGATAATATTACATGTTAAGTGTGTAACCTCCTGTGCACAAAGTAATTCCACTGGCTCCTCTGTGCAGAGGATAATGTTTGTTCAGAGCTGTCATTGGATTGGATTCACTGGGTTGGAGGTGGCTCCAAATGTCAGGTGGAATTTGTTGTTAAATTTGTTGTTAAATTCCTTGTGCCAAGGTGCACCTGCTGCAAAAAATAAAAGCTTAGGTGAGCACAGTCCACAGCCTTTAAATGCATAAAAGATTGACAGCCACAGCCAAAGCCTGGAACAAATATTTAATCGTTTCGTATTTAAGGATGTAGAATTCCGAGACTCTCGTGCTCGCATGTGAAATTATCTTTGTCACAGAGTGGGAATCCCAAGATCTCCTCTGTGCTGTAAGTGCACTGTGCTTCCACTGATTAGTTAATTATTCACTTGGGCTTTTTCCAGCTGAGTACCCCAATAGGAACGAATATAAACAAAATTGTTTCTGCCAGGTGTCAGCCCCTTAGAATAATGAAAAAGAAAATAAATTAAGGTGTTGTTACCGCTGTATTTTTTTTTTTTTTTTCAAAAGAAGACAGAGAGAAATATCTCTAGCAATTACATTGTTAAAATGGTATTTAAATAGGCTGGATGTGTGGAGGACTTTGCAATTTAGAATGATTATATAAAAATAATGAAACTTGCTTTTTTTCAGTCTTCTGTGAAATGGAATAATAAGCACTCTCCTGAACAAACCATATTATTTTCCCATGTCGTTTCATTACTGCATTTGAAGTTATGATTCATATATTATGGTGATTCATGGCTTAGCCCTATGAAGCAGAGGCTTAATTTTAGAGTGTTACCTTAAATTAGTATGACTAATAAGTGATTTTGAGGTACAGTGATCTCAGTGGTTCTGCAGCTCCTTGCTAGAATTGAAAATGTTTATATCTGACTTTCCCTGACACTTTGCAGTTGACTTTCCGGGGAGCAGGTGACTGCTGATGTATTAGAACCCGTGATATATTAGAGTCTTTAAACTCAGGAATTATTAGGCCTAAAGTGAAATGTGCTTTGCTGCTCAGCTGAGGAACATCTCTGCGTGTGACACCTGTTCTGGAGCACCAGGGGTTTCTCTGGTCCCTTCCCTGGGTGCTGCATCTCCTCAGAGGCCTTGGCCAGTGCCTTGGCAGGAGGCAGAGCTCCTCACTGGCTGCTGGGACCTCAGAGGGCCTGTCTTGGGGTGACTCTGTGGTGTGTATCCCCTATCGTGGCTCTATGCCAAAAAATTAATTTTGTGCCTTTAAACTGAGCTTGAGAGGGGAGGAAAAAACAAATGAACTTTTCAAAGCAGTTCCCAAGGACACAGAGATGGAGACTCCTCTGCGTTCTCCGGCGGCGGTGGCACGGAGGGAGCTCCCTGCCTGTCTCTTCAGCCAGATTTTTGGGGTTTTTTTTTCCCCTTCCCTTTTCTCCAGCGTGTTTCCTGGGACTTTGGGGGTTTTTTTTCCCTTTTTTTCCTCTTCTGGACTGTTTCAACACCATCAGAACACATCAGGAGAACTTCTCTTCAGGCCCGGAGGGGGCCTAAGGCCACCCCCCACAGCAGCTCCGAGAAGGAGGGACCACACCTACGAGAGGACTCCAATTTCTTCCCAGGTTTTCTTGTTATAGTGAGGGGTTTTACTATTCAGCATTATTATCCTTTTCCTGTGTGTTTGTTAATAAATAGGTTTTATCTCCTTCACTTTCCTTTGAGGAATTTTTTCCTGAACCTGGTGGAGGTAAGGGTGGTTGTAACCTGACTTTCTCCCAGAGGATTTATTGCTAGATTTTGGCCAAAACTGGCACAGGGCACCTGAACAATTTGTCACATAATTTCCAGAAGGGAGGAAGCTCTGTGGAGCTGTCTTCAGTGTGAATGCAAACTGGGTTAACTCTTATGACTGGAAGATTGGATTAAATCAGAATTCAAGATGCACGATACAAAAATATATTTATTTCCTCCTTTTTCTTGCAGAGTTTTTTGGAGTTTATTGTTTGGTATCTGTGGTTTGAATGGCTCTGGATATTCTCCTCCTTTAGACCTTTGGGAAAACCCTGATGGAGCAAGGGTGTCCATGGCTGGCTCTAGGTTTTTGCGAAGAGGAGTTTATTTCCAGGCCAGACTGAGGGGCCTTAAAATGCATTCAGATGGAGAACTCTAATTAATGATAAAAAAACAATTTATCTTTTCCCCCACTGCATTGTACTGTAGAAATATTTATTACACTTTGGATCCAATTCTGTTCATTCTTCAAAAGAAAAAACCATCAAAACCACCAAACCAAAAGACCCCCAAAAAATCAGGTAGGAACTCAGGGTATCTCTGAGACTTACCTTAGAGATTGAGATCTTGTTTGAAGACTCCTGGATTCTGAGTACTTTTATTAAAGAGTAGGTACAGAATAGTTGTCAAAATCAACAAGATGAAATATATATATATATTTTTTTTTTATTTTAACTATTCCGATGGAGCTTGTTGTATATTGTGAAATATTGAATAGTTAGTGAAATTGATATTTAGCTTATAAGCCCCTTAAAAATCTCAGACTAAAAAATTCATCTAAATCTACTCCTAAATTAATTTCAGGCACTGTTCCTGGTAGAGGTTTTATATTTCTCTTTGTGAACAGGTAATTGCTGCTATTGCCCCTCTCCTCTTGGTAAAGTGGATATTATGAGCTTCAGTGCAATCAATATCTAGAAATAGAGTAAAACTGCAAGGTTAGGGGATTTTTCTTCTTCTTCATCGACTAATTCTTCTCCTTAAACTGCTAAAGTATATGAATGGCTGACATTTTGCTCTAGACTTAGTATCTGTACCTTAAAAAATGTAACAGACACAAAAAGCTCCTGGAACAGGGGGTCATGGGCTGTCATTTCCCTTAAAGGGCAGCAGTGTGTTTGTTTTATGAGGATGGTTTCCATCAGGGGACTCGGAGCCTCTGCTGCTCCTCCAAGGTTGTGCTTTCCCTACGGCTGTGTGTAAGGGCCTGAGGGTGAGGGGTGGGACCACGGGGAGCAGCTTCAGGCTCAGTTTTTACAGCCTTTTACTGCATGACTTGCACCAGGCCTGTGTCACGTTGCTTTTCCAACAGCACCCGTGTTTCTTTGCTCTGTTGGGGTCAGTGTTGGAGGATCCATGATCAGTGGGGTCGAGGGCAGAGTTGGGAGAGAAGGGAGATTTGTCTCAGACCTGCCTGGCACACCCACAGTAGGGCTCAGCGCAATCCTCTCTGCACAGCAGAAGGCACTTTGGAAACACGAACTTCACAGATTGATACAGAGATTTCATGGCTGTATTTAAGCCCACTCAAGCTTTGGAGTTGAGGTTTTGAGTAATTTCCTTCTAATTAAAAGCCATGGGTGTATTCCAGCAGTAAAACTTCCACGTCTGTGCATCCCTGGGGTTCTGCCTTTCTGTGCTGTGGACTGGGGCACCCTGACTCTGCTCCCTGAAGCTGCTGGTCCAGCCTGATGTCCAGGCTGAGTCCTGGCTGCCACGGGGCATTGCCAGAGCCACAGCTTTGGTGCAGAGCAGCAGCGTGGGATTCTGCACTGCCAGGGGAAATGGCAAAATGCAGACAGAGGAACCCAATGTCCAGGAGCCATCCTGGTGTGGAGTTTGTGCCAACAGGAGACGGGTGCTTTTTCCATCACTTTGCTCCAGTGTCCCTTTCCTTACTGGGCACACGCATCATCTTAAGGGTGGGCAAGTTAAAAACAATCCAAGATGTAGCTGAGCTTTGAAAGCTTTTTTAAATTTGAAAGATTGCAAACCTATTAATTTGCCTGGTTTCAGAAAACAAGCCTCTGCTACTAATAGTTACTAGTACTGGTCTTTATTAATCTGAGCACAGTCGTGCTCTGATGAAGCAATGTGGTTTCCCCACGCACTTTGGCTCACTTGGCAGTTTCCTGGAGCACGGCAGAACAAGCAACAGGTAGTGAAGATGCTGATGGAACAAATGTAGTGTGAGATGCACTTTGTGTACACATCTGAAAATCCCACTCAGTCATCAGCAAGGAAACTGCTCCCCATGCCTGACTTGGACGTGCCCATTTCCTGTAATTTAGGCAGAATTATTTGGTAAAAAAGGAAATTCCTTTTGGAGTATTCTGTCTGTTCTGTATTGCATGCACCTCGTACCACGTTCAGACTGAGGCTGGGGTTTTGGGGTGATGGTAACATCATAAATGGAGTCAAACCACATCTCTAGAAGGAGCAGTTAACCTGAGCACTGCTGGTGTTTGCAGTGCTGTTGCTCACCCAGGAGTAAGGTAAACAGTGTTTTCCTCCAGCAGTGGAATTGCTTCAAAAATGCTTTTTCAAGGTCTTATTTATTGTATTCACCTCTGGATCATGAATAAAACAAACAGTAAAAGATGCAACACTGCTCTCACAATAGGGTCAAATAACATAGAGTGAAATTCAGCACTCTGCAGGAGGCCAACACGAGTCATACACCCCAATTAAGCCATCAAAGTAGATTTAAGTGGAATTTATTTGGTGTATAAGATTTGAACTATGAGTCTCACCTTTAGAGAGGCAGTCTACAAAGAACAAATGCTGGGCTTGAACTTGTCCCCAAATAAATCAATGTTATCCTGCTGATACCACAGGAAAAAATGACTGAGAGTCAAGTCACTTGACTCCTGTTTGTAAATACCTATTTCTGAACCTTTGGAAAAGTATTGCAGCACAGAAAATAAGCAGAACACATTCCTGCCTCGGCCTTCTGGCTTTTGTGAATTACTTATTCTGGCTTCTGGGTACCTTGTTTCTTGCCCTTGCCATCGGTAGATTTAGTGATTTATGTTTCCAGTGCAAAATGGTGCCCAGGACTGAATATTGAGTGCAGCAGCACAAGGCCCGAGGAAATGGGTTGGCACAGGATATGAAGATCTTCACGTCACCCATGTTCCAAGGGTGAATGAATACAGAACAAAGTTTTTGCACTATCATTTGATTATCTTTTAGTCCATGTTTGGACATTTCTAGTACACAGCAGTGAATACAGTATCATCACATTTTATCTGCTGGTATGTAAAGGATTGGTAGGCTCTGTGTAAACAAATATTCCCAATACACTGTCTATATTAAAAATTTCTGACCTGCTTAGGGAACATTTGTGGTTTTGTATATGCTGACTTTATATATTGGCTTAACACTGAGATTCTGAATTTGTGATAACTCGGCTTTTGGAGCTTCCAGGTTTTTGGATTTTTTTTTTCCACATATATATTTATTAGTTGTACCTTATGCCTTAAATGAACCTTGTTTCCTCTCCTTTAGCTGTACAAAATAAATTACTACTTCACTTTCTTCTGTATTGTTTAAGACACTCAATTTAATGTAAAACAGGGAAAATGCCTCCCTGAGCTCAGGTTCTGGGCTTGTTCAGCTGGCTGTTAGTGGAATGTATCTAAAAGGAAGTAACACAAATACAAATCTAATTTGGAACTTCTGAGTTTTCTGTAGGTTCTGGACAGGGGTATAAAATCCTGACCTGCATTGGCTAATTTCTGATTGTGGGAGCCTTGTCCTTCGACAGAGCTGGGAATGAGGATGCTTTTATCCTCATCCCCTAGTCAAACAAAAGCCAGATTTTTTTTTTTTTCTGATGGAACTTGCTTACTTGAAATAAGCCCATATGATTCAGTATAACATTTAAACATCTCATTATATCCTTTTATATCGATGTGTTTTCAAGGTTTGTTTTTTTTTTTTTTTAGTGCTGCAATAAATTTGGCCCTTAAAATGCAGGGGTTTGCTCAAATGTTGTTTCAAAACATCAGCCTTTTGTGAACAGAGCTCATCATGAAAGCAACTGTCAAAGAGGAACATGCAGTTTGTTACTGCAGGGAACCAATAAATAAGAATTCAAGCCTGTCAACATTTAGCTGTAGGAAATTTGAAGACATTCAAGCCTTAATGTCACAAACATTCGTAGAGTGCCGAGAGAGCTGTCGAAATGTCTTTAATGACACCACTTAATGGGAGCAGATAAATGTAGAATGGGACCCAAGGCCTGTACCTGAGGAGTGCCATAAACAACTCTGTCAATACTGGGAAAAATATAGATCACTGAAATCATATTGGGAGTGGAATGAATGTGCTTGCAGGATTAAAATGTCACAAGTGTAGCCCAGCGGTCTGGGAAGCTGCCAGGAGTTTCATTAGCTCCAGGGAATTCCACCAGTTCAGGTTGGATGTACATCTGAAAAACCCCAGGTTAAATAAGAACTTCAGAAACAACTTTAGATCAGTTTTGATGGATCTCATGGAGGTTTTTGGGTGAAATCTTTGGAAATGCCCTTTTCAAAATAAGTGTTCCTAAGTCCCTTAGTTTCCATAAAGTAGCAGGAAGTGGCACTGCAGAAAAACTCACCCATACAATTTTCTGTCTTGGGAAGGTTGTGGTCTCTTTTCCACTGAAATTCAAGCTTTCCATCCTGTGTTCCCTTTTCCAGGTAACTTTATCTTTTCTGTGGAAGTACACAGGACTTTCTATGTAAGGACACAGAACACAGCTCACTGTTTTTTCAACAAGGTGCTAGGAAAGATTAATAACCTAGACTTATGTGAAGTTGCACTACAAATAATTTGGAATTCATCATTTAAACTCTGTGATTGTTATGTGCAAATACTGGTGTAGGTTAGCTTTTAGAAATTAACTCCTCAAGGAGGTGCTTCTAATTAATCCTCAGTGAGCAGGTAGCATTTAAAAAATGCAGTTTAATCAGAAGTAACCTGGAATTATAAGCAGGAGTAAGTACGTTTGTACTAATGAGCTGGTGACATTTAAGGACATTCGTGACTAAAGGAACACAGCATTATGAAATGTTATGTCACAAAGGTGAAGCACAAAAATATTCCTAAAATACTTTTCTTTCATAGAAAAATTGCATTTAACGCTGTGTTGTTTCTGCCAGTCTTGTTTGTTGCAAGACAAATTGTTGCTTGAAATTTGGGTTACAATTAGAGTGAGCTGCATACTTCTGGCTTTGAAATGAAATTAAAAGTGAACACAAACAGTTTCCCTCTTTTTTCTGTCCTTCCTCTATTCTGGGGAAAAATTTAATCAAAGCTGAAGAGCAGGCTGCTCATCTAACTATTTGAGGTATAATTAATGTTAGGGTTGTAATTAAGTGATTGATACAAGCAACATGCTTAAAAAATTTGCTGATTAGAAATGGGCTTGTGAATGCAACTCCAAATACCAGCCACTGGAGCATTTGTGTAGCTGCAGCTGGTTTTGGTGGGCTTTCACCAATGTGACTTAAGAAAGTTTGTAGAGAATTAGGTTCTGAAAACATCCATCCAATTAATACCCTGATGCTTAAAAATGTACCTATGGAAGGAAAATAGTCTGTAAAATATATCACAGTGAAGTGCCAGAGGTGTTTTCAATAAGGAATTTTATACTTCTCTCTCTAATTGAAACATAAAACTAAGAATTTGAAATTAAATTTGAAAATAGTTCGATGGTTGATACATAAATTAAACAAAGCTCATTTAAAAATATTTTCTGTGAACTGGATTTGTCAATAAGATTGGGAAATCAGTGGATTGGTATCATTCAAACTGCACACATTGTAACAGCAGGGGAGTGCTGCTACACACCTGCAAACATGAATTTTATATAAAGGGCCCCTCAATAAAATCTGAATTCTTTTTTGCTTTTCACCTTAATAAAGACATACAGGGAAAGGTCTAGAGAATAGGAAAGAAGTTGTTGTAGATCATTTGGGGTTTTCAGTCCAATTAACCTTGTTAGGTGTTTGTCTCAGGATCCTGAAGAGGCCGTGCACATTCTGGGAGTGGGTGTGTTGTACCTATGTGCATATTTGGCTGTATGTTTGTCTGGGTTTTTTCCTACTATTTATTTCATTTTTCATGAATGTTTGTAACATGCAGATAATTAACATATTGCTCATCCAGGATTTCCTGGATCCCACCTTCACAGGGCACAAGTCCTTTTTTCCTCTCTGTATTGCACACGTTTCACATCCCATTAATGCCAGTGGGAGTTTTGTGGGGGTTTGGAAGGAAAACAGAGCCAGGGGAAGAGCACCTGAAACTAATATTTACCACCAAAGAGATAAATTGGCTGCTTCTAAGACAGGACTTCACAGATGCCTGTATTTTAAAGGGCAGAGTCGTCACAGTATAGAAAACAATTAATACACAGGGCCTTTATTAATGCAGTGCCTGATACCAGAGGGCCTCAGCATTATTAGTAAATCATAGTGGTTTATGATAAGCTCATGGCTCATTCATTTGCCTTTTTTATAGTGCAGCTTTTGCAAAGCTGCCCAAGTTAATGCTGCTATAGAAGCCCTGTGTGAAAATAGAAGCTTTTCATTAAGAATACATTAAAAGGAAACTAAAATGATGAAAATATGCCAGTAATGAATCTCCACAATTAATGGCCCAAATTAATGAAGGTTTCTCAATTCAGGAATGAAATAAGAGCTCCTAGAATACTTGCTCACAGATATCAAGCTTTTACTCTCCAAAAAGAGAGGATTAATTTACGGCCTTTTCAATGGATTAATGTTATTTGGCACAATTTGTAAAGTTCTTTCTTCTCTCTCATTCTTAGGTATAGTATCAGACCTGTATGCTGAGAGCTATGAGAGGAAGCAGGGAGTGAAAGGAATAATGCAAACATTATCCTGCTTCTGCTGAAGTATCCTGTGCATCTGCACATTCAGTTACTTGTGCAAATAGCAGAAACTGCTGGGATAGCAATATTTTTCTCTGATTTTTTTTTTACATGGAGGTTTAATATGCATAGCCTGACTTCAGTACACCTGTATGCAGTAGGCTGAAATGGATCTTTCAGGAAAATGCATTTATTTTGCATGATCCCTGAATAAGCTTTACCATATGAATACGTTTGGTTCTTTCAAAGTAGGAAGACAAATACAGGACAGTTATATTTCAAGGAATTCCACATCTGACTTACATTGATTGAAAATAAGAACAACCTTGCTGATAATGTTGTTATTATCTATTATTACTATTACAAAATAAAAGTTTATTAGTAACAGTTTGATTATATTTTCTACAAATCTTGGACATAAATTTTAAAAACCTTTAAGTATTTCACACTCTCCCATATAATACGTGCAAGTTATGCACAGGTGGCAAAGATGTGTTTGGTTAAACAATATTGTTTATCTCTTTTTGTCTAATTTGCCTTCAGGTGTTAAGGTTATTTAAGGATATTTATGTTTTATGAATTGATCCAGAGGTGGAGACTCCTGGTGCTATAGGCAAGTGCTTTTACCAAGGCACTCAGGGTTATAGCACAAGTCATCCTCAATTAGAGATAGTCAAAAGTTTAGAGAGGTGCTAAATCCAAATTCTGACTTTCAAAATATTGTGTGGAAAGGAAAATCTTCTTGAGCTTCCTATTTCCTTCTGGCAACCAGCCTCAAGAACCAGGAATTCCAGAGGAAGAGCTGATGCTTTAATCTACAGACACTACTGGAATTTCGGAAGAGTATGGAGTTGTAGGCGGCCAGTTTTGGAAAAATCCAGAGTACCCTTCTGTCTGTGTCTTTGCAGTTTTCATGTAGATCTTTGGTTTTGCAGCTTGTTGGGTTTGGTTTTTTGGGGTTTTGTTTTTTTTTTTTTTTTTTTTAATCTAGTCTTTCCTGCTCCACTTCCATTCTCTTTGTGCAAGGGCCACAACTCCCAAACCTTGCCGTGCTCCTTTTTAAGGAAACTCGGGCCTTCTTAGGTGTTAGATATGAGGTCTGTGTGCTCCTTGCTGCTTCTCCCAGGGTATATGACACACACAGAGGCTTTCTTTCCTCTGGGCACAGAACTTCCCAGTGCTTGTGTGGCCTGCAGAGCGGAGCTGTGGGCACAGGTGACCACCACCCTGGCAGCCACAGTGACCACCAGCACCAGCAGCTCCCCACCCTCAGCTCTGCAGCCCCTTAGCCTTTCTCAAAGCAGTGGCAGGACAGCACTAATATTGTGTTTTTCTCAGGCTAACACATCCCATGCCTTGGGAGGGGTAACAAGAGCAAGGCTGGACAGAGCCTTGTACTATGGAATGCCCCCACAGGGCTCTGGGGCTGGACAAGGGCCTGGGTCCCTGCCAGGACACTCCTGCTGGACCCCAACATCAACCAAATTAAGTGGAGCAGCCTTGAAGCAAATTACTGCTGCATTCTCTTTGTGTGTGTGTCTCTAGATACTGAGTGGTTTCGTATTTGTCTCTCCACAGAAATACCTGATTTGTCCCCAGAAGTGTATCTGTATGTCCCATACATACATACATACTTTTGTCCCATAAATCCCATAAAGTGAAACATGATGGATAGATACTGATAAGATTACACTGTAAAGATTTCAATGATATATTAAATATTTGGAGTACAAATATTTAATTACATTTTTATAATTAAGACATCCAAATTAGCTATTTTCTCTCCTTGGCCATTCATTAGAATGAACTGATTCTGTGCCATTTTCTCTGCATTTAGCACAGTCTCTACTGTAAAAATGTATTTTGAGACATTTCCATTCTTTTGGATGCACAAGGAAAGAGTAATCAGCTAGTCTTAGAAGACTAAAAACATTCAAATGCAACAACAGATGGCATTAGGAATATTGCTGGAACAGGGAGTTTAGGATGAGGCTCAGAACTCCCTGTGTATTTCTGCCTGGGTTGCAGCACATCCCTCTTGATGTACAGCTGCTTTTGTCTGCAGATCTCACTTGTATTCAGGCACTTGCAAAACTAAAAATGATGAATTGAAAACCAAAATGAATATGGATTTAAATATCAAAACATGATCTTGCTTACCAGGGTATGAAATGTTTACACTTAATCATCCTGTGTTGCTCTAAGAGCTGGCAATTGCCAGTTCTTTTTTTGTGTCAACCTACCTCTATCCTGACTTTACAAAATCCCAGTAATTTGGAATACAACTTTCTGTTACAAGCATCAAGGTCAAACAAATATTTCCCTTTTATTTTGTTTTCAGAAAGCAGCTAAAATGCCCTGCACATGTACCAGAACAAGGGAGGGAAATAAAGTATTCTTTGCTGCAGCTGAAACAGAAAGGACCCACAGGGTTTCTTTCTTTGAGAAAACTTGGCACTGCTAATTTTTTGCAATAGGGAGTTGATATTTGGCAGAGACAGTTATTTGTCTCTTTTTCTTGTTTCCTCAAATTCTTGACATTTTTAGACTTTTGAAAGTGTTATTTATTAGATGTTCTGTGCAAACTCCGTAGCACATAGCCACTAAATTCTAAATTATGTGCTCCAGCCTCAACCTGCTTCAAAGGCTCGAAACATATTTGGATTTATGGATATTTACAATATCTGGGCATGTTGTACCATTCTCAAAGATGGATCAATCAAGCTGCCCACACTCAAGAGCTGCCTGAGCTTTGTGGTGATTCATACTTCATTGCATGGGAATTAAAATGGATATATAGAAATATCTCAGCTTTAGACAGTGAGTGTCATGTTTGACCAATGCAGCTTGCACTGAAGTGAATTTTAAAGGAAGAGAGATGTCTTACACGGCACGCCATAGACTGGGATGAGTTATTAAAGTTTGCATACCTGATCAAAGGAACCGATTTTTCACTGCACTGCGAGTTGCTTCCTTACTCAGTGTCTTTGAAAGTCAAGCTGCTGATTTTTAAGACAGGCTTAGGTGCTGATATTTTAGGCTCATCTACAAGATGAGAAGTTGGTGCAAGGACATTTACAGGAGGTTACATGAGTGCCTGAGGACTCAGGTGCACTGTTACAAATACAACAATGTTACAAATACAACATGAAATCAAAATTACTAATTCAGAAATGACTGTAAGGTGCTCTGAGCATTAACCCCCTTATTACTATTTTGTCAGTAATTAAGTTATGCTCTTCTATTCTCAAAAATTAACTAAAATCAGCTCAGCTGTTAAACGAGTCTGATGCTGAAAACACACATTTTCTTCTGGAGTGGTGTCACTTGTCTGGTTCTGCTTTGCAGCGGCATCATCACTCCAGTCCGTGGAAGTTTTCCCAGCATTTGTTATATATTCCTGAGAATCCAAAGCTTTGTGACAGGGGAATGATTTAGAGGTGAGAGCTGACATTTCAGACAGCTTTTCAATTGGTTACAAAGGCATGTCCATTTTTTTAATGAAGGAAAATTGTCAGAATTAGAAATGTTTGAAAAACGTTTGAAGTTCAGTGAGAATTCTTGTGAGCTATAGCTGGAACTTTAAATATCTCAAAACTCCATTTTCTGAATGTCCATAATTTTCCTACTAGGTATTTATATGTTTTAGTGTATTGATCTATATATGCTTTAAAAAGATATTTTAAAATTTTTTAAGTTATTTCATGGGTTCTTATGGATAAATACAGAATGTGCCATAGCACAGTAATATACACATTGCAGTATTTAATTTGTATACTACTTTAATCTTATAAGTCATTATGACAGTTAATCAGATTAATTTGGAATTAAATGTGGTCTGTTGATGCTGTTGTTTTGGTTAGGTTTGTCTCTGTTCAGTCACTCTGAATACAATAGAAAAACCAGCTTTACTTCAGGAGAAACCCTAACTCTATTTTGATTTTTTACTCATATAACTATATATTTATATCCATGTTCCTGAGGAAATTAACTTTACAAACCATTCCATAAGTAGTCTTTTGTACATTATTTACTTTCTATATTAATTTGCTAAGCATTTGTTCTTTGTTTGTTAATTTAGCACTAATATGCCTAATTCCACATGCATACATTGCATGCACATAATACAAATTGAGCTTGGAACTTTGTATTGTATCTGTATTTATTTGTTTTATTATTTTGACTCACATAACAGATGGCTTATGCACCAAAATTAAGTTTATCAGGCAAATGCAAGGACATACCAAATACCACCAATCTGTCATTTTTCTCTAACCACTAAACAATGCAGCTCCAGCTTTTCTAAGCAGTCATTTCTGTAGATCTACGTGCCAATAACAAACATTTCTGTCAGACCAACTCCAAGAATTTCCTGCTGCTTCTCCAAGCCCAGCAAAACCAAAACAAGTTCAACAGAGGGCATTTGCAATACAGAGCACTTGAAAGACAGTTTGAAAGATGTTTGAAAGATATTCCCTTCTTGCTGCTCCGAAGGGGTGGCTGTAATGAGATACCTTGACCTTTAATTCAGAGTGTTCCTACTCATGTTGGTATAAAATTACTTGATACTTCCAAAAAAAAAAAAAAAAATTAAAAAAGCTGAAATTAAGGCACAAAATTTAAAAATAAAACTTTCTGCAGCTGTTTTGTGTGAAGGGCGTATAGCTGAAAATACTAAATGTGCTTTTTCTCACTTTCAAGGAAAATATTATGTCAGTGTTTCCCCAAATCCTTAAATTCTTAATTCATGGAGCCAAAGATGGGTTTTAGTCTGGCATGTCAATGTCTGATCAGTGCTTATTAAGCCTATTGACTGACCTCCAAGTGTCACACTTGAACCCCACTGCAATCATTTGAGAAATTATTTCTGAATTTCAAAAACTTGTTCTTGACCTCATTTCCCAAAGTTACAAATGAAGACATTCCGGAGGTGACTCTGGAGTGCCTTTACCTCTGCATGGTGACCCCGTTCTGAGGGCAGGGTGGGAGGCCAGGCCATGACAAGGTTTGCAGCCGTATTTTTTTACCTACTTTTTTCTTTTCTTTTTTCCAGTTTTTTACTGAATAATATAAAGTAGAAAAACAGGAAGGAAAAAAAAAAGAAGAGTAAAGATCCAAGGAAAACCTGGAAAGAGCTGTGCTGGGTAAAGTTAAGAGCTTCTGTTTACCTCTTTATTAACATTTTTGATCAGGTCCTACTGCCTCAGCAAAGGAGATCTTGGCAATAATTTGTATATCCAGGTAGGAATGGTATCATCATAGAATCCCAGAATGACCTGAGTTGGAAGGGACCTTAGAGCCCATCCAGTGCCACCCCCTGCCATGGCAGGGACACCTTCCACTGTCCCAGGCTGCTCCAAGCCCCATCCAGCCTGGCCTTGGACACTGCCAGGGATCCAGGGGCAGCCACAGCTTCTCTGGGCACCCTGTGCCAGGGCCTGCCCACCCTCCCAGGGAAGATTTCCCTCCCAATATCCCATCTAGGCCTCTTTTGGTTTGAAGCCATTCCCCCATCACTCCAATTCTTGTCAATTGTCTCGGTCCATCTTTCTTGCACGGCCCCTTCAGTACTTGAAGGCCATAATTAGGTCACCCCGAAGCTTCTCATCTCCAGGTGAACACCCCAGCTCTCCCAGCCTGTTTCCATTGCAAAGAGCAGCTCTGGTGCCTCCTCTGGGCTCTCTCCAGCAGCTCCAGCTCCTCCCTGTGCTGGCCCCAGGGCTGGGGCAGCTCTGCAGGTGGGGTCTCACCTGAGCAGGGCAGAGGGGCACAATTCCCCCTCCCTGCTGCCCAGGTTGGGGTCAGCCCAGGGCACGGGGCTGAGACGTGCCCAGCCTCTCACCCACCAGCACCCCCAAGGCTTCCTTGGCAGGGCTGCTCTCAGTCTGAAACAGGCCAATTTATGCTGCTCTTGCCAGAGGAAGCATCATGAAATTCTTTCCCTTCTTTGTTCCTCTGCCACAGGAATTGTGCTGTGTTGTTGTGACTCACTGTGGGATTATTTAGATGACAACAGCTCTGGTACCCACGGGCACGGCTGAACTGGTGACGGGTGTTTTTCAAAGGAGCTTACATCTTAGCTCAATTTTGCCATCTCATTCTCTGAGGCATATTATCCCTTAAAAGAGCATAATGTGTCTGCCTCAGTGCAGGTACTTTACAAGAGCTTTATTCTAATTGTTGTCTCATTCTCAGCTGGCCAAACACAGCCCTGCATAACAAAACCCGTGCTGCACGAGCGGGCTGTGCTGACCAGAGATGTCATTCTTGAAAGCGCTGCTCGCTTCAATAGGGAGTTTCTGCTCGAGAGCAAAAATCCTGGGGCAGCAAAAAAGACAAGAGGAAAAATCTTTACTTTTAATTACCTCAAAAACAGGCTCTCAAAGCCTCAGTTTTCCCAACAGCCTGCCCACGACGCCGCTGACAAGCAGAGCACAGACAAAAAAGGGTTCTGTGCCTGGAACAATTACCAGCCCGAGCAGAGCAAAGGCCCAGTGCAAACACAGGTGCGGTGTCGCAGCACATTCCCTTGAATCTGCACCAAAGCCACGCTCAGCTACAACAATAATATAGAGATTTGTGACAAGGAAGTGATTTTTGATGGAGGTGGCAGTATCATATAGCTCTGCTGCTCTTTTATCAGCATAGCAATGGAGCTGTCTTCTGTCAAGAGACAAGGGAAAGATGCCAAGGGAAATAAAATCAACCAGGCAAACTTTTTACATTCGGACTGATGAGCTGTGCGCTCTTGTTTGGAAAATTTAAGGCACAGGAAGCTCAAAAGCCTTTTTGCCATTATAGTTTTAAACAATAATGCAAAGGCTTTTGTGAGATTGCTGGCAATTTATTCTAATAAAACCAGTTTTGCTGTGAGTTTAACAGTGCCTGTGCTCTCTGTTACCCAGCAATACTGTAGAGACGCCTTCTCAGATTTTTGAAGACAGGAATCTCACAGCTCTGGCTCTGTGGGTTTGCTTGGCTTTTGGAGGTTTTGAACAGAGATTTGACAGGGAGTGTGAGGGAAGGGATATTCAAGGTGTTCATCTTGAGGGAACCTCTTGCTACAGGCACTTCAGGAAGAGAGGTTTGGGAAAAGTTCAGATGCAGATTCATATCTAATCTTTCAGACTTTTCCATCTTATTAACTGAATTGGAAATGTAATTAAATCTTAATGTCTGCGAATCAGATGCTTTCCCTGGACATTTCAGAACTATCTATAAATAAGAATTTTATGCAAACATTCTCTCCATTCCCTGATATGCTGGGGATGGAAAAATTTCAGTTGAAATAAACAGAACTAGGATGAACTTGCCCTATCCCTGTTCCCAGCCATCTGGATTAATTTCTCTCATCTGATAATGAGTCCCCATCATCATTTATTCCTCTAGTAGATTTTTGGACCTGTTCTCTACCCTGCAATCTCTAATATTGCCTGAAGAGTTTACAGAGATAGACTGGAAGGTAGCTGCACGGCATTCTCATTACTTTAATGAGTTTCTGACCACTGGTCCAGGCTATCAGCCCTATATTTAATTAAAGTAGTACAAGCTGTGTATCCACCAAATGTCCAGGCAAAGGTCAGCAATCGTTCCAGGCTTCAGCACTCTTGTAATTGTTGTAGGACTGGAAGGAGGCTCTAAAAAAAGACAGAAACCCAGCTCAACTCTGAGATGCTGTGGTTCTGCTTCTTTTCCTCCGTTAACCTTGAACTTGTACTGGCTCAGACAGGCAACTGCCCCCTCCCATCATTTTTTGGGAGTTATTCAGCTGTTCAGCTCTCTGAACCAGTTAGTGGCACATCCAAATACATCTTGGTGGCAGGGCTTGGACAGGGATGGAGCTGAGTGGGTAAGAGTGACGGGGGGAAATAATTGTCATCTCTGGCTTGGATTATTTGATTATTTTAAGCTTCTGCAGAGCAGCACCTTTCCAGCCTCCATGGGTATATGTGCATGTGCAATTTTGAGTTTTTGGAAAACTTTGATGTGGATGCTTTGCTACGCTTTTCTCCACATTTTCCTCCTCCTAAGTTCTGACTCAAATTCAGCAGAGGGGAAGCAGATAACACCATCACCCCCACCCAGCCTGTTCCCAATTAAAAGAAGTGTTTTTGATGCTAAAGTAGGGTTTCTTTTCAATGCTCAGATTCCTTTCTTCTTCATCAACCAACAAGCACCACTTTGGCAGTAGGAAGATGGGCAAGCAATGTTACCTAGACCATAGAATCTCTCTAGGGAGCTGAATTCCTTTTAAAGCATTATTTTCCATATTTAAAATTAATTGGGGAGGTGTTGAATGATCAAGACCATTTATAAAAGGCTATAGTTCTGTTCTGGTATCTGGTGCTGTAGAAAAGACATAATTAACGTCTGCCAGCATAAAGGCAGGCACGGATTTTATTACAAGCATTACTTTCTGAGGACTTGAATGACTTTGACCTCGAAATGTTAATCTTGCTGAACTCCAGAGCAAATATCAAATGTCAGGAAATTCCAAATAGATGTGTGGACTTTGAGTACTTAAATTAGTCTGCCTTTAAACAGAAAGGGGTTTACAACTTATTAACAGAGCTGTCCCTCAATTGGGAAATGGACAGAAAGGTTCTGTGGTGGGCTGCTAGAGAGACAAGAGCAGAGAAGGGGAATAATCTCCCAGATTGACTTGGGAGCTGCTCTCCAGCACCCATCTGCCAGGGCAGAGCAGCCACCTGCCCTGAACTGATGCATCTTTCCAGAACACTCAAGCTCCATGCCACCCATCCCACTGTCCATCCTTTCTCTTCTCATGAGAGATGCAAGGCTGCTTTTCTTGAGCTGTGTCCACAGCTGCCAACAGGTTTCACAGAGAAAACACTCACAAAAAAATTTAATATTCAGTAGGACACAAATAGCCATGTTTTGAGATTTTCTTTTCTTTTTTTTTCCTTTTAAATCATGTTGTTTGAAGTCAACACCAGTACAAATATCTTTGCCATCATCTCTGGCATCTGTATTTCATTGTTCTTTCAGTGCATACAGTCCTAATGCCTGCTGGGATTCAGCTGGATACAAGGTTTGGGTTTTCTTAAAGGAAGCATCTACTATTTGTAGTATTTAGTTTAATATGCACACGACAAATATAAAACTACTGATCAATAAAAGCACATAGTTTCGAATTGCATTTTCAAAAGGATCTGAATTTCTTTTATTTTTTTTTTTTTTAATGTTGGTGGGTGCAAGTAGACAACATCTTCCCTAAACAATGAAATCTGTGTTTTTGCACTAAGGCAGAACTGGAATTTTACCTGCCAGTGGTAATTGATACCAACTGCCTGGGGATGCACCTTAAAAAGGCAACATAACCAGATATTTCCCTAATGCTGGAATACCATTACACAAATCTCTTTCTAATGTGTTTGGGATCTTTTTCATGTTCTTCGCTCTAAAGCTCTTCCCATTTTGCTGCTGCTGCTTGCCCCCTGCTGTTTTTGCTGTTCTCTGAAAGAAAACCTTAACAACCACATTTCTTTGACTATAGACATATATATTTATATACATGTATGTATGTACATATGCACACATGCATGGAGATGCCTGCGTGCCTGTGTATGCATACATGAAATCAATATGCACACATGAATAATTCCACATACAAGCTGCTTTTCATTTAACAGAGTTCTGTGAAAAATGAAAGCCAAATCATTGAGGTTGATTGGAAATTAAATAAGATTTTCCTGTACTTTATATAACAAGGAACCATAAACTAACTCGATTATCCTGCACACATTAGAAGAAATGCTAGGTGGAAATCTTTTGAAGGTTCACCTTTAAAAAAAAGAAAGAAATATGTTACAACAAAGGAGGAATTGTTTTCCCTATAGTATCATTTTTTAAGAGAACTGAAGACTTTACTGTGCTCAAAAAACCTGCACAGATATCATTCTGTGAGTAGTGGCATTCCCACTAGGAAAGTTTGCTGTTGGTAAAAGAAAAGAAAAAGGTATTTTTTCTGTTGTTTTGTATTGATTTTTCAGCTAAGTAAACTCCTTTAGTAAACCTATTAGCAATGCCAGAGTGATCTTTTACTTTGGAGCACTTGCAAAAATTTGCAGTCGGTTTTGCAGTTCCAGTTGGTGACCCCAGCCTACAAATCTTTGTTGTGGTGTTGTGGGCTCTGTCCTTCTCAGGCCATAAAAATACAAAAAGCAGGTTTGTGCGTTGGCTGCTGGTCCCTAGGTGTTTTAAATTTCAGAGAGGAAGGATTGGTATGGGAGGATTTCCTCAGACTTTTCCTTTCCATGAGGATCTTTCATGCCCTGCTGTGTGAGCGTTGCCTCTTGAATAACACTGATCAGCTCAGGGAGAGCACATCAGGCATCTTTGTCCCCAGAAAGACAACATGTACCTGTTTCAAAAGCAGCTTTTGGAGATGGAGATGCTTGTGAAAGCAACGTGGCAGCCCTGGCACTGACAGGAGGCCGCTGCTGTTCTCCTGCACACACATGGAAAAGGGCTGGGAAGTCCTTTGGAAATATCTTCATGGTTCATGAAATTCTGTTGTATAGCTGGAACAGAAATTTATAAATAACTATTTGTCAAATACAATTAATTCTGTGCTCCTGTGGCCACAAGAGCTTTTTTGCTGATTTGCTCTTAGGTCTCTGTGTGATAGATGCATACAACTTTCCTTTAAAAGCACACGTGCTAGGTGATGTGTTTTGATCCTAGATGAGTGGCCAAAACACATAACTCTGGTTTTGGGGTGAGTTTTCATGTCAGTCTGTGGATAAGGAAGTGTTCCCATGAGGGAATGGGGGTGGAATGAGCCCACCCTCAGTGGCATGAACTCCAGCATGTGTTTGCTGAGTGGGATGGGTGCAGTGTGTCGATAACAATTCCTATTCTTTGTGTTTAAGGCTTCTTTTCTCTCACATTCACACACTGAGTGTGGATTGGAGGCCTCTGTCCCTCTGGGGCAGGTTAAAGGTTTCCTAGGCATGGGGGATGAGGGAATGACTCCCTCTGACAGATGGACACCCCTCAGTGCTCACTGCTGGTCTGGTCTCTGCATGGTGGCTCCACATCAAACTCATATTTCTGCATGGTGGAAGGGGTCTGTGCATGGAAATGGGTAATTCCATCCTCTTCTGGAATACTGAAAAAAATATTGTGTTGGAAAATTTGCTACAGGTGTATTTTTAGCTGAATATTTTCTCTGGATCCTGAAGATAGCTTTCAACTTAGAAATAGCAGATCTGGTCCCTTACAATTATTTTCCTCTTCCTGAAAAACAAAAAAGTCTGGTCAGGTACTATATCATGGTTTTCAGATTTTTGGTATTTTTGTATTAACATTACATCTAGCCTGGGAGATGAGCATCCTAAGCAAAGTCTTTCCATCAAATCCCCTAAGAATTTCTACTGTTTTTTACTCATAGCATGGTTTTGTCTTTCGTGGAAGATGAAGTTCCTGTGAACAATCCCATGTGTTAAGGGACTGAGAATCAGGAGACAGTTACTGGTAGGATACACAAGAAATGCATTAAGCTTTGGACAAACCCTGCAGGAAGGAGGTGATTCATCCTTCAGTCACCTTGCTCTGAACTTCTGCCAGGATTCAATATTGCAAAGTACTGCACAGAACCTCAGCTGATGTCTGGAGACGCTCAGGGGGAGCTGCAACTTTGAATTCTGGATTTCCTGTGATTTCCTGTCATTGGAGGGTTTTAGCCTGGCCACTTACGTTATTTTAATGGAGACATTTCTATCTAATTTCCTTTGTTTCTTTTCAAACCATTAAAAAAACAAACAGAAAGAGGGTCATATTAATAATGTATTATGCTTGAGACTTCTTCAAACATGATCAATGTTAATGGGATCACTGAGACGCCTCTCTAGAGATCAGAATTACTCTTTAGAGCAGCTACAGATCATGTTTTCCCTGAACACTAAATATGAAGCACAGTACACAATGGTTTGCCAGTGTTATCAGTGTCAATGGTGTTTTATCAGCCAGCTCATTGACATTAGAGACTGTCCAATCCAATATAATTTTTTTCCTATTAATTAAAAAAAACCCCTCTTAATTAAATTTTTTTTTACCAGACATCTTCATATGCACCTGTGAAATATTTAACTGGCTTTTAATTGAAAAAAAATAAAATATTTCAAAATAATTCTGGTTGCAGATTTTACAATATTTTGCACTGTTAATTAGCACAGCTTCATAAATTGTCAGAAAACATTATACAAGCCCATGGAAGCAAATTCTGGTGCAGCCACACTATATCATGATTTTTACAAGACAGAGATTTGTCTCTGCTGAATGGCTGCAGTGTGATAAGATTTTGAGAATTCACACTGGAAGCCAACATGAATGAGTAAAGATGTTTTGAATGCTCAGTTTAAAACACAGAGCTCAGAGCAGATGCCTTTTTCATGGTTTCAGTGCCATACCTGTGTGCCTCTTCCTTGGCATTGTTAAAGAGCTTTTCAACCTCGTTACCTTCATTTTTCAAATTGGGAAGTATAACATGAGTAACTGCACATGTAATAATCATCTTTGAATTAAGAATGAAGTAGAAATATCATTTAATCACCCAAGGTGTCTTTCCTGGGAATAGCCATCAATTACCCTTCCGTGGCTCATCCATCACTTGGCCAGTGAAACCTGCCCTGCCTTGGCAGGATTGTCTTTAAGTGTCTGAGCCTACTCTGAGATTTCAGGGCATCTGTAATCGTGTCCAAACCCCAACCTGGGAGGAGGGTGAGAGGCAGCCGGTGAAAGTGTCCCCATCACAGCAGTAAAGCTTGGAAGTTCTTTCTGCCAGCCTGCAAAATAGGCCATTGTGTTGTGATTTGCTGAATTTTGAGGAGCAGTTCCTTCTGCTGACAGAAATCTGCCAACAGGCTTCAGAAAGGCTCCCTGCAGGTCTCAGCAAGCCCCAGAGTGTGTGCCTGGGGTGTGAGTGTGCAGAGCAGCCCTGCACGGGGCTCCAGGGTGGCACAAGCCTCATACATATCCACCACAAACAACACTGCTCTCCTCCTGGTTGCCATCTGCAGGGTACATAAAATATCTTTACAGCCAAATGTCTTTATGATATAGAAAAGCCCCAAAAGTTTATATTCATCTTTCAGTGTTGCAGTAGTTTAGAGGTTTTTGAAGCTGAGTCTTATTTCATGCCCGTCTCTTTTACTGAGGGCAGGTTTTTTTTTTTCAGGGCTGGGCTGGTTTAGCAGCTGAGACAGCACAGCTGAGCAGCACTGAGCACTTTCCATTTGCAATGAGGCTGTTGACAAAAGTTTCAGGGAATTGAAATGAAGTCTGAAATATCCTTCCTGCTTTCACCAGGATGTTTGGAAGCCCTAGGGTGCTACAGACTGTGAAAGATTAGTAATTAAAGGCTCACCTTCTGTATACTAATGAAAGGCTCAGAACTACAGCTTTTAACATTGAAGGGATTGCTACATCCTGCATTTTTCACTTTGAGGTTTTTAGAAAGACTGACTGTGTCAGAGGACACATCCAGCGAGCTACGCTGAGAAGGTGACAGAATTGTTTAAACAATTAGTCAGGGCTTAAATGTGTGCTGGGCAAAGCTCTTCCACTGCACCTCACACCTCGTCCATGGCAGTGCAGCTGTGTGGGGCTGGTACAGATGGGTGGTACTGGTGGTGATGGTACAGATGGGTGGCACTGGTACAGATGGGTGGCACTGGTACAGATGGGTGGCACTGGTGGTGCTGGTACAGCTCTGGGGTTCTGGGCAGCTTCCTCTGCTCCTGCCAGTCCTGCAGGGGCAATTCCTGAGCGTGGCCATTCCTGTCTTTTCTGTCTGTAAATGTCATGTCCCAGCTCTCATGAGAGGGAGTTAAGAGAGGGCTGAACAACATTTCTTTAAACGTGAGCTCGCACGATCCCTCTGTGCTCCCATGAAATGGCTGGGCAGTCTTTCCTCACTGAATTTTTTGCTTTGTCTGCAGGATTTGATAATAGTCAAAGAAAGTATCATATGGAACCTCTCTGTCCTATATATCAATGGTTTGGATTTGATAAAAACCTTCTCCTGTTTTGCTTGGCTGTTTTTATGTAAAGAAAAAAATAGATGAGTCAGGTAAAGAGAATTCAACCAGCTGTCAGTTGGTTTCATCTATTTACAATCTTTACAGGTTTTTTATGGACTGTTTTGAAATTTCTAGCCTTATTTAATTTTGACTTACAATATACCAAAATAGAATTTAGTTTCACCACTAAAAAATAACTCTGGATATAGGCAATATCCAATCTACCCCTAATACCAGAACTGTTTTCACTTAGCAGGCACAGATATTAACAGATGTCAAAAAAAAAATCAAAAACTCAGCACTCTACTCTAGATTCTGCTCTCAAACCCTCGTACATGGACTGTTTTAAGAGGCACAGTGTCTGAAGCTCAGACTAAAAGAAAATTACCATGGAAGTGACCATTTTGGTTGGAACATCCATATGTCACAACCTCGGATGTTGTGGTGTCTCTCTCTCTTGAATTTCCTGCCAACACACAACTGGATTTTGTTCTAAAGGCAGTAAAATTGCTGCCCTGCAGAAAACCCTTTCCCACAGACAGCTGCACTGCAGCCCATTCTTGTACATCTCTGTGTGGAGATGGAATCCATCTAAATATGAGAAGAAAAGGGATGGATGACATTTTCCCTCAAGAGCCAGTAGATGTTCTGAATTCACCTCTCATTTTTTTGCTGCCTACAATAAATAGTTGGGCATATGATAGGAAATAATTTTTTCTAGCTAAATAAATGAAGCAAGGTGCTTCTTCTTAACCATAAAAAACCTGAAAATCCTGTGTCTCTCTGTCCTGCTGCTGGGTGTGGTGGAGAGGAATGTCACCCCTGACTCAGGATAAATTACACAACTTTACTGTATCCCAGATTTAACAGCTCTTTGAAAGATACATCAAACAATTCACACTACGCATGGGAGGAACAGCAATTCATCTAAAGGTGGCAAATCTGAGACGTGACAGGTATTGAAAAGGAAAGGCAAAGTGCACAGCCACATTTTCATTCTGCTGCCTTTCCACACAGGTCATGAGAGGCAGTCCTCTCATTCCCTCAGTACACCACCAAGTTAAATATATTCACAACCACTTGCAAAGCCACTCTTTCTCTCTTTTAATTTTATGTCAATCAGCCATCACCGAGGTGGCCTAAATCCTCTCAAAACCAAGGGTTCATCTAAATTAAAATGCACTGTGGATGGGCTGTGTGAGTGTGCCAGACTCTCCTGGTATGGGCAGCACTGTAAATAGGTGTATTCCTAGAGTAGCTGCCTTCCCTAGCACCAGTCTCTGCAGCACTGACTTCACAAAACAGGGATCCAGATCTTTCTCATTTGTATTAATGAAAAAAAGGAGGAGGGGTGAGAATATGACCGTGCAAGTTAATGGAGTTAATTACATTCATATCAGTTAGATGCAGAGGAATGAAAAGGACAATTTGTGTAAGCAGAGAAATAGCTCTGGTATTTTCCCAGTAACATCAGCAGTTTGAAGATAAAGGAGCACATAAATCCATATTACTGAACTCTCATTTTCAGGGAGAGCATGCAGAATGGGGCAGGCTGGTGGGCAGGGCAAGGATCTGGGAAAAGGACTCGAATGTGGCCAAGGTTTAGGGAATCTACCAGTGCCAAGGGAGGAAAGGCCTGCAGGGATCTAAATGGGGTCATCTCAGCAGGAATTCCTAAATACCTCCCGAAGGCTCAAGCATGGGACACCTTCTGGCACCTTTCAGTATCTAAAGGGCCTACGGGAAACCTGGAGAGGTTTCTACAAAGTCATGTAGTGAAAGGGCAAGGGGTATTGCTTTCAAAGTGAAAGAAGTTAGATTTAGATTAGATATTGAAAGAAAATTGTCCCCTGTGAGGGTGGGGAGGCCCTAGCACAGGGTGCCCAGAGCAGCTGTGGCTACCCCTGGATCCCTGGCAGTGCCCAAGGCCAGGTTGGATGGGGCTTGGAGCAGCCTGGGACAGTGGAAGGTGTCCCTGCCCAGGGTGGGGGGTGGAACGAGGTATTTAAAGCTCCTTTCAACCCAAATCATTATAAGAATTTATGATTTTTGTCCTACCTTTCTTACAATCACAGTCTAGCTATTGGATTTACCAATTCAAGGCTTGAGATATGCAAGAAATTGTAGAAAGCTTTTTCTCCCGAATCGAAGCC
The DNA here is from genome assembly GCA_026261815.1 of Monarcha castaneiventris obscurior. NCBI lineage: Eukaryota > Metazoa > Chordata > Aves > Passeriformes > Monarchidae > Monarcha > Monarcha castaneiventris. The sequence goes on from JAMPIT010000550.1 coordinate 3,202,159, forward strand.
AGGAAATTCTAAAATCTAGCTAAGAAAAGGCTTCTTCCCTGTGAGAATCCAAGATTGTTTCAGTAGGGCTAAAGGAGCATCTCCCTTGTGTCCAAGAGAGACAGAACCATCTCAGCCCTGGCTTTAACCTTTTAGCCTTCATTTGAAACAAGACCTGTAAATCAAAAATTTAGAAGGGAATAATTACTCTCACTGAAGGCAATCATATGAGACTTGTAAAAGAATTTTCCTAACACTATAAATTACATCAGATATTATTACCTCAGAACACAGTCCATGCAGAACTTTTCAGGAAGAACCAAAACTAATTTATAAAGTCTGTAATTAGAATTACAGTTAAGAATTAAATCAGTGCTTGAGGTCCTCTATGATTGCAATATCCTTCTCTTAAGTTTTTGCATAATATTAAAGTTAGTCTTTCCTTTCCTGAAATGTGTCTGTCGAAAGAGAAAGAAAGAATCCAATAGATTAATTCTTCTTTCTGTCTTCCCTGATGTTTTCTTTTTCATATTCCCTCAGAGGCTTCAAGGACATAATTTACAGCAGAGCCTGGGTGCTGTGCTGCCCTTGCTGTTAGGTGATGCCATGGCAGCCCCTTTACCAACAACAGGCAATCCAAACCCTCCTCACTCCTTCAGCCCGAGTTAAACTCATCTAAACTGGTTTAGCACCAAACAATTTTCTGAATTGTTGGTTCCAAAATCATTAATCAGGATCTACAACACTGAGATCTTATGGTGAAGGAAAGTTATTAATTTCAGGGGTACCACTCCATGCTTCAACCTACACTATCTGATGCTCAGACACCAAAAGACACTTGGAAATTCTATTTTAGCTGGGTGTTTAATACCTTCCAAGCACATCAGTGACTTTGATTCCCAGGCCTGTGTGATCAGCACCTTTGAACAGCACACAATGCCTTCTATTTCTGATGTGAAAAGTGTTAGAATGGGAGGAAATTGCTCTCGCTGTTTTTGCATAGGGTTCATTATTTCCTTGCTTCCCTCCCTTTCATTCCTCCCTGCAGCCAGAGGGGATGAAACGAATGGTGAGTGGCACCTTGTGGTGCCCAGCTTTGCCACACAAATGGTGAGTGGCATCTTGTGGTGCCCAGCTTTGCCACACCAACAACTCGAGCTCTGGGAATGTCATGATGCCTTAGGTTTTAACTTTTATATTTTCAAATTCTGTACTGCTTAGAGTGTAACTCTGCAGTTCCTTGTAGCCTGTAATTTCTGCTCTCTCGTGCTGGGCAGACACAACAAAGCCTCTCCAGGCTTTGCCCTCAAGCACAGCCAGGCTCTTCTAGGCCCAAAATGTGTAACCCAAAGCCTCTAAGGGGGGAGCAAGCTGAGGGGAATTACATCATTAAACTGGGGCTTTAATTGGAGAATTAACTGTGGTGTGCAAATGAACCAAACCTATAAAAGTGTGAAGAACTCGTGACCTGGGGTCCATCTTGGGGTCCATTTTTGGAGGCAGCCTCTGGCTGCCCAGGGTGTGCCTTGAAGGCCTTCAAATAAACACCGACCTTTATTCCCTTACTCCTGTCTAGTCTCTGTTTCTAGGTGGCTGGAGAAGGCATCAGTTCTTTGGCACAAAGACTTTGCCCAAACTGCTGGCAGCCTCCCACCTCAAAGACTGAACAATTCCATTGTCTGGGACTCTGCCTGAGCTGTTAAATCTGGGACTTGCAGCTGGCACTTGGTGCTGCTGCTGCTGCCCCTGGGCCAGTGGTGGTTTGTACAAACCACGCTTTAGAAATGGTTTGTGGTCCTGCAAGGCTGGAACAGGTGAGGGCAGCTCTGTCTAGATGATATTGGCCACTGCTTTTAAAATTATTCACTGTTCATGTGAGACTAAAATAGGACAGGAGGAATCTTGCTAAATAAAATCAGTTTGTGTTGATGGTTCAATTTCCATTTTAATTCTATATAAAATAGAACACAATAGAGCTGTCTTAAGGAACTTTACAGAAGTGTTGTCAGTGGTAAATTTCCATAATTCAACAAAACACAAAATGTTTCTATCAGTGCCATTTAGACAGAACTATAGTGCTCTAATCTAAACCTTCAGAGAATTGTAACCCTCCTTCTGAGTATTATTGGCTGGAGGCTTCTCAGAGGCAGAATGATCAGGCTGGGAAGAGGATCTTGCAAATGAGCCCAGCCTCAGTCACCCACATACTCCAGTGTGGAGTCACTAACAAATGATTTAGAGGAAGGGAGAGCAGATCCTGGGTTACATAAACATGTAATATAGGATCTAATACAGTCCTGGAATATTTCTAATACATTTTATTTGGGATTTTGACAATACTTTTGTGATAGCAGGTTCACAAAGCTCAATTACTGACATGAGTCTGTGCCCTTGTCATTGCCTTTTATATGAGCATTATCTTTTTTCTGTTTTCCAGTGGGGTTTAGCCTGACTTTGATAACGAGCAGAGCCATTTGCTTATCCTTAAAGGAATGCTTACATTCAGAACTAAAACTGGTCAAAAAATGCTGCATTAGAAGTGCAAAGCTTTTCCTTTGTTTTTGTTATGTGAGGGGGATTTGTTTTTGTTTGTGGTTTTTTGGGTTTTTATTTTTGTATGAAATGTTTTCCACAGCCTTGTTTTTGTAAACTAACAGCAAATCCAAATGTTGCTTTTAAAACAACCAAGCCATCATGCAACCTCCATGTACACTGTTAGGAGATGAAAAGAGCCTTGAAAATGCTATATTCTCCATCCAGTGCATCTAAGGGAATACTTACATTTAAATTTTGTTTCATCCTCTTAGTATGAATTCATGTCATTACCAAATGGTAAACAAAAACAGATGTCAGGCTCACTTTGGAAAAAGTGGTGAGCTTGCAGTTAGATATTGAAGTAAACTATTTCTGAGAGCAGGAGTTTGATATACTTCTGTCCTTCCCTTACAAATGAATATTTTTATGTTGGAAATGCCTTTAGTGCCCTTAACTCTTCACAGAAGAAGGTAGCCAAAAAGGGGAAAAAAAAAAAAAAGTTGGAAATATCAAAGCCATTAGGATGAGGAACTTTGAGAACGTCTGGTTAGTTAAGGGTATTTGTTTATTAAGAAGTGAAGAGAAAAGAACATCTGGCCATTAAAATAAGATGAGTAGGCTATGGAATAAATTTATATAAATAAGCCTAGCTTAAAAAGCAGAACAGTTGTGTGCTTTGCTACTAAACAGATTTCGTGGCAATGCTGCAAACTTGCCAAGATATTAAGTAAATGAAAGCCAGCAATCAAGTCTTTAAGTACATACCTTAATGTCATAAGAGTATTATGGGCTTACAGAGGAGGAAAGCTTATAAAAGCACTGACCTTCATCTGTACTGTGAAAGACATTCAGGTGGGTGAAAATGAGGCTTTTTACAATATCAAAAGACACCAGCACGGAACAAAAGAATTGTGTGAATGCAAATATTGTTGGAAAAGTTTGTAATATAGGTTGTCATTGTTCATGAAATCATAATGGAAGGCATTTTGTTGTCTTCTACCAGGAGGTGTGAGGAGTTCTCTGGTACAAAAGGTGTTCTGTAAGGGCACAGTCACTGGAGCAGAGTTCATATTTATAATGGAAACAACTTTTCCCCCTTTGACCCAGAGGCAAAGTGTTTACCAGTTTAATGGTATTTAACAAAAATCCTCCAAGGAAACAAGCAGACATTTTCCTGGATAACTCTCCTTAGTGCAAACTGAACAGAACTGTTAATATTTAGTTCATGTCTGTCTCAACTCCCTGCCTTGGTCTCTGTCCCCTTCTGCTGGTCAGCTTCACCTCCTGTTTATGGCTGCATTCCTCTTGGAATGAAAGGACTTCGTCCCTCAGGTGCAAATCTCCGAGGGATTTTGGAGAATAATTATCTGAGCCCCATTTGGCTGCCTCTGTCCTGGAGGATCCTCCGTGTACTCAGCACTTTTAATGAGTGCAGCTCTCAGGGGCACTGCACTTCCTGCCCATGTGCTTCTCCTCTCTGTCCAGAGAGATCATGTTCTGTGGAAACCAGTAATGTTTGAAACCAGCTCTGTTTGAAACAATCACAGCTGGAAGAAAACGACTTGTTTTTTCATTATGGAAATGTTTACCTTCAGGCAACTGGCTCAATGATAAAAACCTCAGACTTCAAATATTCCATTCTTACTACCCAAAAATCACTGTTGGCTTTGTGCTTTCATAAATGATCAAAACTAAAGAGAAAAATCTGGAATAATCCAGAGGTAGCAAATGTTGAAATTAATGTTTTTTGGATGCTCTCATAGAGGACACACAGAAGTATGTATTGAAATTTGCTTATTAATTGGGAGAAATTAAGGATGTTTTCTAGTATGTCAAACTATTTAAATAGTAAAATTTAAAAGCCATGTATTTTAATGTAATGTTCATCTCACCTCACTGGGTCTGCCTCTCTGGGTAGGGTGAGTCAGCAGCAATGACTGGGATTTTGGAGGAAATGAGCAGTTGAGTGGAATTAGAAGTAAAGTATATATTAATTCATAGAAAACTAATAATATTCAGCTTTCTTGTTCTACTGTGTTCCATAATGCAAATTTATCTATCAAAGAGAAGAATGCAGTGCAATTAAAAAGTGATTAAGAAAGCAAACAAAAACTTGTATTATCAAATTACATCACCATCCCACCAAACACTTAAATTAGTCTTTGAAAGCTCCTCTCAGCTGAAGCCGTTCTCAAATTCTAAGGATTTGTGCTAAGAATATAGAACTGAAAATCAGTGGGTTCTTTCAAACCATCAGGTCTTGCTGTAACATGTAATTCAGTGTTTCTGAATTAAATGTATCTCCTGTGGAATTTTGTAGTAGGGTTTTCTATACCATGTTGCTTCTTGAAAAAATTGTAACTTAGCAGATGATCATTAAAAGGAAAGTTATTCTGGTGGTTCTTCACATTATCTGTGAACTAAAAATACTTCAGGCCAGCTTTCAAGGAACCAGCCTCAGAGCTAGAGGCTGAGAGCCAGGAATATTTTTATATATATATATATATATAAACATATTATAGAGCACAACTCAAAATTTATAGACTATCAGAGTATATGGCAAAAGACAGCACTAAATATTGTTGTTTCATTGTGGGACTGAGGTTCATGGTCTCAGCTATTGCAGCCACACAGAATCATTGATTGTCTTATCTTGGACAACTGCTTCAGTCAGTAATTCTCTTTCATAGTATAGGAGTGCAATTTTTATGCCTAAATTTGATTTTCAAACAGCTTAGGTAGCCAGGAATAAAGGTTTAAATAATAGCAAACTGAAGTACAACCAAGTTACTGTAAAAATCTGTCCTGAGATGCAACTGCGTTATTGCTCAGGCTGTATTTGGAGCAGCTCAGTTGTCAGGGTGTGAAGCCTCATCCAAAGGGCTCTGAAATCAGGGACATTTTTGCTCATGAGTACAGGGTGGCCTTGATCAGGTCCCCAGGATTTATAGTGCTCTGATTGCAAATACTCTAAAAATTATTTATCGGGATTATTTAGAAACAATTCTTTAGTGCAACTGTGCCCAAAGAGATGAGCAAATGGAAGGCAGAGGTTGGAAGTCTCTCTTCTGCATTGCTGAACAGATAAGCAGGGTAGGAGTGATAGCATAGGGTTTAAATGTTTCTAAAATCGTGGTAGTTAAAGTAGGCCTTGGGAACGGGAGTGGGCATTGTCTGTGCTAAAATCATGTGAACCTGTACCTGGTGTACCCACCTGTGTGGTAGATGATGAAGTTAAATGCCATGATTGCCTAGTAAATATAGTTAAAAATAATTATTTAATTACAACAAGAATCATGGGGAAGGGACAACAGTCATGAGGAACGTTGTGGGGAGGGGGCTTAAACTCATGCTTGGGTGGAAACAATATACAGAATAGAACAATGTCAAGTTGATGATTAACATATGATTATACAACAGTTATGTAAGGAAAGGGTATAAATTGTATCCACCTCGAATCTGTGTCGGAGTCAGATTTGGGTCTGAACTCCTGATTTCTGAGCTCTCAATAAAAGCACCTGCATGTAATCACTCAGTGATTATGTGTTTCTGCACTAACAGGAGTAACCCTGAAATGGAATTGCCAGGCTGTGATAGCACCGTATCACCAGGCTTCATCTGACTTTTGAACATGATTTATCTCATACTCTTTTGTTCTTTGGTGACATCTGTGTGAAGGAGAGCTGAAGGATTCCTCTGCACTTTTGGGGGGAAAGTTTCACCCTAAGAACATTGTGGAGCAGAGTATTATCCTGAGGTAGGAAAGAACAAGATAACGTCTCTTTGGCACAAAGTGAGAAACACAGAAACTCCTGGAGATGCTCGCTCTTTGTAAATCAGAACTTCCTCTGCCTAAACCTTCCTTAGCTAAACCTTCCTTTCCTTTGTCTCTGTGTTTGCAGACATATTTTGCCATCAGATGCATTACAGAATCTCTAGGCAAGTGTGTCATGGCTTATCTGAAGTCCCACGGGGTGTGATCTTTGTGATCCTTTTATCTTCTCCTGGTTTTCTACTCTTTTTGTTCCCTTCTTGCTGCTTAGTTAAACCTCCCTATGGCTCATCCTGACTGGCCCTGACTTCCTGAAGTGCTGAGCATTTGCAGACTCACTTAGAGTGAATGAAGTGGATCGGTCCATCTGAAAATCAGGCTCTGATTCCTGCTCAAATATAACTGTAAAATTTAAGCTTACTTGTAAAACTTTGAAAACGCCAATTAATTAATTCAATTAAGAAATCAAATTACCAGAAATTAGGAACTTGTTTCATTAGTGTGGGGCTGCTTTATCTAAAAGCCCTATGACAAAAACACAATGAACCAATTTTTTTCCCTGAGTATTTAGCTTTAAAATTAATTTTCTTAGGAGAGAGATTCTGAAGATTACCGTTTCCAACAAAAGAACTTGTTTATGGCATAACAATAATGATGACTCTCAAAGGTACATTAATTTTTTAAGCGTAGATGTTGAAAAATATGCTGTACATGAGGTAAATTAGTAGAGAATCATGAGCTTGACTTGCTAGTTTTATCTTCTGCTAGAGATAGCCAAATGTCAGGAATTGCATGTTCAGGGAATTTATTCATCTTCCTAAATGAGTTTTCATCCAAATAAGAACAAAAGTATTTTCACCTAAATTTCTATGAAATGGCAATTTGCAGAAAATGATAGTTTAGAAAACACCAGCATATGGTGCTTTGAAATGGTTTCCACATTTACTGAGTGCATTGGAGGCAGGAGAGAATTCACAGAAAGAAACTAAGCTTAAGAAGTGAGCTGCATTTAATCAACCAGGTGCTGCTGTGCTTCCTGACGCTGTTCTTACTTAAACATAAGAAAAAATTGACCTGTGGATGTGTGTCTGCCACAGGAATAAGTTTCCCAAGGAGTCTGCAGAGTCTCCTTCCTTAGGACAAGCCCCAGAGGTGCCTGGGCAGGGCCCTGGGCAATCTGCTCTGCCTGGCCCTGCTGGGAGTGCAGAGCACACTTTCTTCTAGAGAAGTCCAGGTTCATGTTCTGCTTTCCACTTCCCTTTTGTCTTGTGAACGTGGAGATTTGGCCATGAAAAGTTTTCCCCTGTGCTGGTGAAAATGTCCCACAGGCGCCCAGGAACAGATAAATGCAGATCCATGCATTGTATGTATTCTACAACACAAATCCCTGTATAATCAAAGCAGTTTTATTTGGCTAGATAGGAGACTTAGGAAACTTCCCTTTATCAAGTTGCATTTTAAATTATCTGTATTCCAGAATTTGTGGAACTTGGGGAATGTTCAGTTGCTGCCATGAGTCTGGGCTCTTTTCATCATCTTCTACATTGCATTATCTCTTTTCCTGTTTTACATTATTGTATTTCTTCTCTGTTGGCAGGCTCAGGTATTTCAGTCTTTCATGCATGCCTCCTATACTGCATGTGCTATTTGCTCTGATTTTACCCTGATTTTTAATTTCATTTGTTCTGTCACTGCTCTTACGCTGCTCAAACTGTGGGTTCTGTGCAAGTACTCCTAATTTACACTGCCATGCAGGAGAGCAGATTGATGTCTGGGTGCTGCAGGTCTTCTATTTGTGGCACTTCTGCTATTCATTCTACAGCTTCTTTTAAAAAATCCTCTTTTTGGCCTCTGTAGTGACTGTTTTCTGTGCTGAGTGGAACAAATCCTCATTTGTTTATCTGGTTTTTTTTCAGTTCTTACATTTTCATTAAGTACCTTATAAAGATACCACTCTATTATCCTAAATTAAATTAAGTATATAATATCAAATGTTAATTGTTTATTCTTCAAGCTGTGCTTGTTCTTTGAGATCCAAGATGATGAGGCCGTGTCGAGGATCAGAGATCTCCTGTCTGGATATATCCCCAGGAATTTTCCCATCAGTGATTAGGGGATTATCTGGAGACCACAAGCACATGCCTCAAACCAAAACAGAGCACAGTGGATTCTGTTATCCCACAAGTAACACTGGGCCATTCCTTTGTTTATCCAAGACATGATTATGGAGCAGCCAGTAAGAAATGAGCCTTCTGCTGGCTTTTTTTCCCAGATTCACAAGCACCTTTCCAAACAACTGCAAATTCTTTCAGGGCACTGCACTTTTTAGGGTTCAAAGCACCTGGCATTCAGTAATTCAGAATCTATACACCTCTTTTAGTATTCAATGACACCTGCACATCCCTTCAGGATGCAACTGTGGTTATTTATTTACCCTTCCTGCTCTTCTTTAGCTGGGATGTGCTGCTCAGTGCAATGGCTGTGGCATTTGCCACGTCCCATTCCCACAAGGAAGGCAGCATCCAAAATTTGGAGATATCTGTGAGTGAAAAAAACGACAAAAAGCCAAAAGGATCCCAAAAACAAAGCTCAGAAGGTTTTATTACCAAATGACACACATGGCATGGAAGTTGGTATATTTTGCCCCTATTTTCTTGTAAGAGAAATGAAAGAATGATCTAAAAGAGAGAAAGAGAGTGTGGAAGGGAGATGAGACAGGGAGGTGAGGAGATCACTGGTCCTGGGGAGCATCGATGCAGCTGCCAGAGTGTCCAGGGTCCTGTGGGCACCACTCAGGTTTTGTGGGGACACCTCCTTGTAGGTGAGTTTCCCCCACCCTGGGATGAAGTTTCCCCCTTGATGGCCATGAGTTTGTGCCTGCACTTCGTTCTGGATCTCTCTGGGAATGGGCTGGGGCCTTTGAGGGTTTTTTGTTGGTCTCCATCCCCTCTCCATTTGTCTTGCCCACTCCTTGGCACCACTTCTGCTCTTGCACTGTGCTGAAGAGGAAACTTGGCTCCAGAAAGGTGCTTCCCTACCCTTGTACTGCCTCATCTTTCCAGGCACATCCAGGTCTAATTTTAACATTAACCCCTCACTGCCCAGACTTTCACAGGCGTGCTCCAAACAGCTGAATTAAACTATTTATTCAAACCAAGACAGTAACAAAATAAAAGCCAGAGCCATTAAAAGGGAAGAAAAATCCATGCAGGCTCAATTCATACCTTCTAACAGAATGGGTTAAACAGGTTACAGGCTCTTGCATCCACAAGGCAGCAGGGAGGGCACGGCTGTGAATGAATTCCGAAGTTTCAGATCTCCAGGTGTGCTGCAACGCACAGTTAATAACTATTGTAACACTTTGATCAAAAAAAGAGGGTTTTTTTTAAAAACCTGACCTAAGAATCATTTCATCTGTTTATACTTAATGTTAAGTTCAGATGGTTACGTTTCCATGAGAAAATTCTGACCTGGGAAATAACTCTCAGCAGAGTCCTTTATAACTCCCAGCAGAGTCTTTTGAGTCTGCAGAGGCAAGGAATGGCAGCTCCTCACTGTTGCCATACGGTTTCATTTGAACCTTGGCTGGTCAAAATTAAAAATGGACAAGTTTTTAGTTCCTTGACATCTCAAGTACCATTGAAAATCCTCAGGCCACAAACAGGGAGAAGAATGGAATTTAGGCACATAGAGGGAGAAGAATAGAGGGTAAGTTTGGATCAAAATATTGTAGTGAAGAGAAGGAATGACAATTACAATCTGTGAGGATTGCCTAGCAGGAGGAATTTGGGTAATTGTTGTAAGACTGAACAAAGTCCTCTCTCTGCTGCATTTTCAGAATTTTTTCTTTTTCAATCCACACTGCTCCTTTGTAATTTTCCCACCTCTTACTTGGAAGCGGTGACAGGACCAGTTCAGTGGCAGAGATAAATGGTGGAGATGACCATAATTTTCAATTACATCTAAACAGAACTGATCCTGCTGAAGACAAGCCCCAACCCTTTGGACAGCAGAGATTAGCATAGTCGATTTGAAAAATGCGACTCTTTGAGCACGGGAGCGTTTGGGGATTTCTGGGAAGCATCTGTGTTTGTCTAGTTGCACTAAGCACTCCCCAGTGAGGAGGGGATTTGCTGAACCTAATATGCACAGGATTGATGAACAGTGGCTGCAAAACAAACCCTTCACAGTGATGAGCAATCAGCTCTGGTCTGCACCTCAGAGCAGCCCTGCAGCTCCTTAGGAAAAGGTGCAGCTTCTCCCTGGCTGGCCTGTGAGCATTCCAGCTCTTAGAGGTGATAATGTTCCCAGAGCTGATGATAAGGACGTTTCCAGATGCTGACTGGAAAGGCACTTTGGGTGGATGGAGGCAAGGCACCCACTCGTGGGGACTCCCCGAGCCCTGCAGTCTTCACCTGAACCCCCCTCACACATTTCCAGGTGAAGGTGGCTCAAAAGGAGCAGCTTTGATGATGTTCCCTGGGAAAAACTCCCTGTCCTGCTCTCTACCTGCATTTCTGCCCTGGAACTGCTTGCAGCGGGTTGTGGCTGAAAGATCAAATGGAGCACCAATGCAATATGTAATGGCATCCTAACTTTATACATTGCAACTTTTCAGAACTATTAGCTTTAGTCAGTAACGTGGCTGTTTATGGAAAATTGACAAAAGGCCCTGATATTCATACAGTATCACAGGATTTGCAATAAGCACATTTAATCTTAAACATGATTTTCCAATAGAAGTAGAAAAAAAAATGGTTCTGGATATCATCTTCAAGCAAATATGTAAAGTCTGCCCAACTGCTGAGATTTTTATTATTTTTTGTTTAAATTACTACCATACACTGTGAGGAAACAGTCCTTTCTGCTCCCTGCTTGAGACTTATTCCCAATGACTGTGTTGTGTGCTTGACACAAGTTACAGGGTGAGACGTGCTAATCTAGAATGGGCTCATAATCCCTCTCTGCCCTGCTGAGCCCCCAGAGAAGGTCACAGAGGCCTCCAGGTGTCTGAATTAAGTTCAGTTTTCTGCAACCTCTCATCAACTATTCTGATTAGAATTTTCTCATCTGATCCTGAAAAGAGGTTATCCAAATATCTGATGACAAACTGTATTTCTATCTGTGTGCTGATAACTGTTGAATTGCAATCCCAATTCCTTCTCGTAGCAGGGCACAAATAAGGATCCAAAATTCCTATTTTTGTGAATTTTAGGCTTTTTCTGGGGAAATCAAAATGATGATGTATTCCCTAATGCAGCTGGTGGAAATTTAGCTAATGATTACAGTGCCTATGAGTTTTCTCCAAGGGAAATCTAAATCTCTCTCTCTCTAAGTGTATCTCTTACATGCAATATTAAGCAATGGTAAAATGTATAATGTATCTGATAGAAATTGTCCCTTGCCCTTGTGCCTGGAACGTGTCCAAACTTTGTTGTTAAGATTGCTACTGCTAGACTGAATTATGAAATGTTCTAACAATAAGAAAATAGTGATGCCAAAAAGTCTGTGTAAGATTGATTAGGTTATAATTACACAAAAATTGAATTAGTAAAGAAAGCTTTTTCTCTTGTTTTGAAGGATGCTCTGTTTTCCAGAAGCAACCACTTGTAGCTCCTAGAATCACTTTATTTAATTGCTCAGTGGTCAGACAGGCAGGCCAAGAGCACAGCAGCTACACTAATTAATTATTTGTATAGCAATAGACCTTGGAGACAAAAGGGTCTGTATTTTCTCTTACTTATTTCTTCTGTACATTAAGATAATTTCAGAAATGTATTGGAAATATTCCAGGTTTTCCCTGGGATGAGATGTGAATTGTTCCTATGGATTTATTTCTCAAGATACATTCTTGGGATGCATTTCCACATTGCAAAAAAATATCCATTCTCACTATAAAATGGGCTTGAATAAAAATGTGAGTGAAAAGCCTCAGATCCTTTAGGAGAAGCATTTTAGGAAGAATGTGCTAGTTTCAGTGTAATAGTGTCCTGTGGAATGACCGCATTCAGGAAACAGTTTTACTGAATCATTTTAATAAACTATTTCATAAAGAAAAAAAAGCCTTTACTGGAGGAAAGTGAAACCCTATAAACAAATTAACAAAAGATTTGTTTAACTTTTGACTGTTTCTGGGCATTGTAGAAAACAATACAAAGGTATAACGAGAATTGATTTGCTTGTATAGAGCAATTCATGCCTTGAAAAGGCAATGCCCAGGTTATGGCACAGGTCAGGGTGACTTTTCCCACACTCACAAGAGTAGGGTACCAAACAAGGAACTGGTTTATTTCTCTCCCCTTTCATTTTAAGAAAAAAAAAAGGAAGTCTTGAAACAAAATTTAAAAGCCCTTATTATAAATTGTAACACTCACACTGCAGTATGTCAATAGGTAAAGGATTTTATTACCTGTTATTCTTCCACCCAGACCTTTAACAGCCTCTGCATCTGTTCTCCAGCCTGGTTCATTCTGATTGGCTTTCTATCATGTCACAGCAAGTACAAATTATGGCAAATCTTTACTGTATCACTTGCATTTCTAAAGGCAGATTGAAATTTGTCTCTGCATTCCCTAGATCATTCAGCTTTTTAAAGAAATGGAATAATCACTGGGGGTTAAGGAAAACAGGGGTATACACACATGTGGGAATTCAGTGTTAGAACTGAACAGTTGGATTTGGAGAGGAGAAAAGCTCCCTAATACCTGCAGCTCTTTTTGGCTAGAAAAACCCCTTTGCTGCTGATAAATGAGAGCAGAGCCAGGCAGCCTCCCCAGCCCTGCAGTGCTGGGGAGTTTCCCAGGTAATGGAGCTCAGCAGGAATTTGCCAGTGCTTCCACTGAGGCTGAAGTTTTCACTTTCAAACAGAACTAAATGAAGACATTGGGTGAAATACAGAAAGGCACACATCAGGCTAACTTGCAGAATATTGTGTACCCCAGGATAGCAATTTCAGTTGTCTTCAGAGAACCTTTTTCTTAGTTTTATGATTTAGTTGAATGCCATATCCTCAACTTCTTATTCTGGACAAGCATAAATCCCATCAGGCCTGTTCCAAAGTTTCAGGAGGGAGTCCATCCTTCAAACACATTGTTTAGCTCAGCATTTTAATGGCATCTGCATCTCTGCCTGGTGAGCTCTGGAATGAAATGTCCTTGCAGAGGGATTGCAGTTTATGTGCAGAAAGGCTCACACACAGCCTGAAATCTGCCTCGATTGTGGGCCTGGAGGGTGAGCAGGCACCCCTGGGACATGGATCTGCTGCCATAAAAAACCACAGTGCCAGGGCAATGTCTTTCCTCTAAGTCTTGAACTCTAATTTCCCTCATTGTTCTGATTTTTTTTTTTTTTTTGGTGATGAATAACCATGCTAGAGGTGGTGTTCTCTTGGAAGGAAAGACTGAAATGGGGAGCAAAAAGAAGACACCAAAGTGAGAGGCAAGGAGGTGAGAGAGATAATGTGGAGAGGACCTGGGAAATGCAGGAGTTGGATGTAATAAAATAGCAAAAGGCCAAAAGAGAAAGAAAGGCAAAGAACACGCCCATCCTTATTTTTCTCTCTTTTTTTCTTTTCCCTTTTTCCCTACTGTGTTTATTCTTTTGAACTGTTTCTGTCTTGGGAGAGGGGTGGAACAGTAACATACAGATAATGTTGGCAAAAGTGGGGTATTTCAGAGTTTCTTCCTTGAGGGGACACTCTCATGAGGAGTACTTTTCTTTTTAGCTAGAGGCCAGTTACCTTATCTTCCTCTTGTTGCTTGGGGTTCCTTTGGTTCAATTTGGGGATTTTATTCCCGTTTGAAAGGAGATCCTTAGGATCCTTAGGTCTTTTTGTTCTCTGTGTGCCATGTATAATGCAATAGTCACAGCAGTGCTTTGGAAGCCTAAATTCATTGCTCATTTATGATGATCTTCCATTAATATGGGACATGGGATTATTTACATGAGGAACAAAAGAGGGGTTTTGTAAAACAATCTCTGGACAAAGGCTCGGTGTGTTCTGAATGCTCACGATTCTATCAAGGCATGACTGTACATTCTGTGTGAACAAGACCTTTCAGACTATGAAGATTTTCTGCTTGCCTGGCAAAGCTCAGAGCAAAGCTGAAATCAAAGCAGCCTTACTTAGGGAAGCAATTTCATTTTACCTGAAACACTGAGGCTTAAATTATAAGCTTCAGGATGACTCAGTAGAAATAATGCATGCATATAAACTACATAATTTTCCTGGAGTATTTTCACAATCAATATAACTGTGTGTTTAAAGTAGGGACCTGAGGTCAATCTTCTAAGCAGTGAATGAATAACATATTTTTTATCAGAGAAAAGCTGCTCTATGCAAATAATATCTGACATGAATATTTAATAGATTGTACAGTAGGCAGTAATTGCCAACTAGTGGGGCATGCTAAAATGAGAAAGGGAAATAGTGAAATAACAAATCCGATCAGATTTCACTTTACAACATTTCCTTAACAACAGGTGGTCTGACAGGTCTTGATGGAATACCTGAAATAACTGTACTAACCTCTGTCCAGGTTCTAGGCAGTAAATATTCCTGTTAAATAACTGAGCAGGGGATTAGCTGATTTGTATGTGTTGATCTACCATAAATTTAGTGTTTACTGAACATAATGTGATTTTTTCCTCTTTATCTCGAGGTATTCTCCACAGTGCCATCAGCATCACTATTTACTGTGGTAACTGACTCCAGACAGCTTGGGGTGTCTTTATTAGAACAGATCACACATCTAGGAACAGAGTTTATTCTTTTTTTAGAATGTCTCACAGACAAAGAGGAACAATGATTCTTCTCTATTCTCCCCACCTTTAATACTCTTTTCATTCTCACATTATTTTTTTTTTTGTCTTGGGAGCCTGAGAGGACCCACAAACCAAACAAAGGAAGGTTTCACATTGTTTTCTGATGGCAAAAGCCACTTGATGTTTTTGGCCCTTCTGGTTGTATGTGAGGGTCTCCTATAAAGTTTACTGAGGGGGTGGAGTCCAGGAGCTGCTCTATAGTGGCTGATTTGATGTGAGAATGTTCTTTAATGAGGCCATAAACCTTCCTGGGCTTTACAGCAGTTTGGCCATGAAAGTGGCATATAAAACAGCCTTGGACATCTGCAGTGCCAGAGAAACTGGAATGCAGATGACAGAGTCTCACACAACAATCCACAAAATCTCATTTGTAAACTGAGTGGAAAGCAAAGAATTTATTTTTCTTTGTACCCTCTCCTGGTGAAATAAGCCTACAGCAATTTAGAGGTCAGGGGACGTAAAATGCCATCCTCGTTACACCCTTAGTGCCCGTGGGAGCCCCGAATTATGTGTGCTATAATGAAGATAATTAGAATAAGCTCCATTTTAGCTGAAGGCAAAAGGCCTTAAATCAAAAGGAGTTTGTTCTAGTAACCTTGAAATTGGGGTGAGGATTACAGGCTGCCTACTAGCGTAACAAATATCTAAACTCCTTGCTTAAAAAAGTAAAAGCAGGAGATCCCCTTGGAGTGGGCATTCTCTCAGGCCTAGGCTTGCTTTTGGTGGGTAAGATGTGAATTCCTCAAGTCCTGGGTTTGCAAGGAGCATTCCTGGTGATTGCAGAGGGGCCTGAGGTTTATACTCGTGCCTGGTCCTTGAAATCCTAGCTCAGTCTCTTTCTTGGTGTATGGATAGAGGAGGAACTGATGTGACAATGACTTTATGCACTTGAGCAAATCTCCACTAAAGATTTTTCTTGCCAAGCCATTGAATTCCAAAGGCTGTTGTTATGCAGACCCCTCTCTGAGTGCCTCTTTCTGTTGCAAGGGTTTCCAAACCAAGAATCTCTGAGCTGTGAGCACACCTGACTGTGCATTCAGGACCAGTTCTTATTTGACTCCTGAAGAACACGAGAAGTGTTTGTCTGTGCATTTCCAGCCTCAGCCTTTGACCTCTAGGAGCAGTTTCTGTGCTGTGAGAAGTTAGGTATTTACTATCCATTCTTCCCTCTTTAGGAGTTATATTTTGTAGTTATGCCTAAAGTGTAGTTATCTTAAAGTTATGCCTAAAGTTATGGCAAAATCTCCATTTCTGCCCTGTGAGGGGAGGCCCTGGTGCTCATTGGGTTCACGACTCACCAGGATGAAGCCTTCAGGCACAGCAGCTTTCCCTGCTCTGCCCAAACCCAGTTTTGTGGCAATGGATTTTGATTATTCCCAAGCTGAGCTGGATGCTGATGGCTGAAATCATTTGTGGCATGTTATCAACCACTTCAGTTCACTGCTGCTAAGTAATGAAATCCCATAATAAATTGGACAGACAAGCAAAATCTCTTAAACATGCTCTGGGGGGCTCTACCTATTTTCTTTCTACTCTCTTGGTATTTCTTTTCTGTCTGTGTGAGCTGCTGCCCATGCCAGCATTCAAAATCAACCGACCAGAGAAACTCAAAAATACTGCAGTGTTTGATAAAGCAAATGTGTGAGGCTGATCACAAGGTTCTTGACTCAATTTTTTCCTGAATTGAGACTGGAATTCTGACGGGGTTGATGTATAGTGAATTGGGGTGCAAAATAAAAGTAGTTTCCAAAATTTGAAAAATTGTTAATTGTTGGGCTTCTTCTGCTGTTGCCCTGGTTTTCAACATTTGTTTTTTTTTTTTTTTTGCTTTGGTTGGTTTGGGTTTTTTTTTTTTTTTTTTTTTTTTTTGAAGCAGAATTTGTACCTTCAGCTTGTTGGAGGTACTGTTTTATTTTGGCTGCTTTAAAATCTGAATGGAGGCAAGGTTTATCCCTCACAGATGAAGGAGAAAATTGGCATCACATGGGAAAGCATAATCTGTAATGCACCCTGTCACGGCGTGAGCTCTTTGGCACAACATATGGCAACAGAATTACCTTTGTGCTACCCAACTGTGGGATATAATTTATCCAGTCCAAGGGACTACGGTGGCAGGCAATAGATCTGAAAGTGCACATGTTCAGCATGCTGAAATGCAAGGCTGCCCCTTCCCTGTGAAAGGCAGAGCTCTCTGGCACTGCAGAGCCATTCCGATTATTCCTGGCAAATCCTTGTTCTCCCCTTATGATGTCACTTATGTAGTGCCACCCTGCGATGGTAATAAAAAAGGATGTGGTAATGTAACTGCTGGGGAAGAATGAAAGGAAAGTGATAAACTGCAACTTTTACAATGTGCACTGTCAGCTAAAGAATGGAACAATTTTAGGCTTGAACATTAAGGACAGGGAAAGTGCTCGGAGATTTATGCTGCCACAATACTGCAGATCATTTTATGGTATCATCTTTTCAAATACCTGAAATTAAAACTGTGTGGTGCATTGTTACTTCAATCATTCTGTTCATCGGTGAGCTGGGAGTTTTATTTGGATGGTAAAATACCATCACTGCAAAAGATAAACAATAGATTTTTATGGTGGGCTCGAGTATTTTAAACATGATTTACTTGCCTTTTCACTTTTTGCCTTCTCTAGAGGCCTAAATATGCAGACCATATTGACCCTTAATATGTCTACTGAAACTAAACGAAGAGTTGAAACCTTATTTCTTGTCATAGAAACAAAATTCTGAGGTGCAATTTCTTTGAGAGACATATACTATCTGTAAATGTGTCTCAGGAACATTGGGAACGATCTTGGAAATTTCTCCAAGGAGAGGTCTGATGTTGTAGATCTCATAGAAAATGTCTAATAATGATCATCAGTCATTTGTCTGCTGAAAAACAAACCTGCTTTTTGCTTTGGCAGTAGCCTTGGATATGAGCGTGGGAGGTTTAATTTTAAAGAATTACACTGGATGCTCTTCTCTCAATGTATAGAATTTTGCAGTGCCATAATTACCACGGCTGACTCTGTTCATATCTGGGAACTTGATAGGTTTTCTGACATTGATGAGATGGATATTAGTAAATTTCACTGACTTTGGGGCTGTGTTGGGTGTCCTGTTGGTGGTCACCTGAGTCCCCCTCTGCTGGGCAAAGATTTTGCTGTTAATATGCCCCATAATTACAATTTAATTGATAAGGGATGTAGTGTGTTGTGTGTTGTGGTGGGAGGGACGGGGAATGGCAGAGGAACTGATAAAGGGTTTGGAAAACCTCTGTGGGAGAAGGAGGTCTTGGCTTGCTGCAGGAAAATGTGTCCTGGTCTGGAGAGGGAGCAGGACAGGGAACAGGAGAGGGACCAGGACAGGGAACAGAACAGGGAACAGAACAGGGAACAGCACATGGACCAGGACAGGGAACAAGACAAAGAACAGGACAGGGAATGGGACAGGGAGCAGGAGAGGGAACAGGACAGGGAATGGGACAGGGAACAGGACAGGGAACAGGGCAGGGACCAGGACAGGGAACAGGACAGAGAGCAGGACAGGGAACAGGACAGGGGTGTTGCTGGGGCTGCTTTGAGCAAATATCTCAGAGACAGCAAGTCCAGGCAATAGATCAGGAGGTTTTATCTGGGCTTCTTGCAAACTGCCAGCTTAATACTGATCTTCACAAGGTCAATTGCCATTTTCTCTTTTACAGAACAGCCAAAAAACCAAAAAACCAAAAAACCAACCCAAAGCAAAAAACAAACAAACAAAAAAAAACCATAAAAAGCAAAAAAACCCCAGAACAACAATAAAAAAACCCCCCAACAGAAAAACCCCAAAATCAAGCAAAGGACCCCCAAACCGCCCCCCAAAAACCCCAGAACCAGACCACCACCACCCTTCCCAAAACAAACCCCCCAAAACCAAAAAGGTATTTTGTTTTATCTCTTTCTTGAACTTCTGTTTATGGGGAAGGATTGGATTAGTCCAGAGGAAGAGTCCTTTGACATACTCTAATGGAAGACAAGGAATTAATTTATACATGTCTTGATTAAAGTAACATATGTACCAAAAATGCATTTTTGGAAATTATGTTGAATTTTGTTTTTCTTTTAAAGAAGCTTATGAGGAACATTCTGTAACAACATTCCTGATTTAATACATGGTGGTGCACTCATTGTAGCCATCATCATATGCATTTTGAGCTTTTTTTAAGCAGCACATAATACGTCTTTTCTTAATTCTCAATTTTGGAATGGCTTAACAGTATAGAAATGTTGTTGCCTTGACAATCAACACCAAACTTAATTGTCTTGATTATCTGAGGCTCAGCTTCAGGACAGAGACCTTTTTTTTTCTTTTGTCAGAGGAAAAATTTGCCTGTGGTTGGATCTTTCCATTTCTTAGGTCACTAGTGATGCCAATGTTAAACGGAGTTTGGAAAATAAATGTTCAGAGGGTTTTTAAACTTTTTTATTCTGCAGTGATGTGAGTGGCAGTAGCTCAGTCATGATTCCTTGTCTTGATTTTGGAGCAGAAGGGACCCTCCATTCCCACTCTGGGGTTTTTATTTTCTGATTTCTGTTAGCATTAGACCCATTCACTGTGGTGTGGCACAGTTAATAGTGAATTATGGTGAAGCAATTCTCCTGCAGAACAAGCTCTGCTGCTTGTAAGTGGGAATAATGAGGGGTGGAAGAGAGCATTCTGGCAGTGCTCATGGGTGTCAACCTGCTAGCAGAATGGAATGGTCTTGGGACACTTGGGTAATATTTAGGATGCCATACAGCTGCTTCTAATGGGAAAATAAGAAAAAAGTCTCTACTTCCCAGCAGCTGCTCATTCTGAGTCAGTTTGCATTCAGTCTAACCCACTGGATGGTTGAATCTGTGTACTAATAGATCATTTTTCTAAATTAATATATCCTGGTGTAAAAAGCTTGGCTCCAGGTCAGCTTCAACAGTATCTCTGCTCTGGCAGTGCTGAGTTGCTCACCATATCTCACACTTAGGTGTTAATGGGATTCATGAAGTAAAGGCTCATTGTTTCCTCTAAATGAAATTTAAGGGTACTCAAAACCTGTCCCCTGGTGTTTTCTGTCCCCCTTGCACTTCAGTCGCGACACTTTTGTAATTTGGAAGTTTCTCCAGCACAGTTTCACCTTCTAGACGAGAGATGAAGGTGTTGCACATTTCCTTTCCCCGTGGGGCACCTGCTCCTCACCAGGCAGGGGATTTCACCCTGAGGCCTCCTCTGGAACGGAGAGAGAATTGGGAACAGCAGGGATGCCTTTGGCTATGGGATCTCCAGACATCCCTTCTGATGGCCAACAGCAGAGCTGGCCATGTCCTAGGGCTGAAGGGCTTTGGTTCTCTGGTAGCCCCCAAGGAGTTACCAGGTGCAGGAGCTGGATTTGTGCAGGGCTGTGGGTAGGGCTTGTCCTGCTCTCCAGGCCTGGGCCCCTCACTGGTGGTGCTTTTATCACCCAAGTCCTTCTGTGCTGCACACAGGCTGTGACTCCTGTCCTGTGCCAAATGTGTATAACCACCCTCTAGCTGCTCTCCTTCCCTCTCTCCTCCTTTCACTACAGTAGACAGTTTAATGGGAGAGACAGAGGAAGAAATAGTAAAACCCTCCCTGTGTTTTTTTTCCTGTAGTGCATGTGGAATCTTCTCATCACCAAATCAGAGGTGAATGCGATCAGAAGAATGTGCACAGTTTCAGAAAATTCCCAGTTTATTGACTTGTTTTCAAAGGTTTGTGCCTTTCACAGTGTTTTGGTTAAGAGGTCAAAAATTCCCATTAAATTATGTTTCAGACACCTGAATCTCACAACAAGCACACACACAGACGTGGTCTGGGCAGGCAGAAATTATTTTGTCTCATTAAAAAAAAAAAAAAATCAAAAAATTCACTTCTCTATCAGCCATCAGTTCACATTAGACTGCATTTAAGGACAACAGTTTTCCATTGTGGAGTCCTGATTTTTTCATCTAAATGCATTATTTAAATAAAATGCTCTACTCTCACCTTTAACCAGCAATGCACAGGTATAAATAGGGCACCATTCTGAATTTTAAGATTTAGCTGATCTGCCAGAAATGTTTCAGTTCAGTCAGTACAAGAGCAAGTCCTGGTTAAAATTTTGGGTGCAGCAGCCATCCTTTAGGCAGCACCCAGCCTCAGCTGCCTCACTTGTGGTGGGTTTGAACATTGCACACAACAAACTTGCACGAGCTTGCAATATGCACTACAGAGATACCTGAAAAACCAGCATGATATAAAAAAGAAGAGAGAGCATAAGAATTGAAAGTGTTTGGTATATTGGGAAACCAGGCCACTCTTGTTTCAATTTTTGTCTGCAGATTGAGTTTAGATATTCATATATGAAAATTGGGAGGCATTTTTATCTTCTAAGGCTGCACTGTGAGATGAAAGGTTCTTCTTTAAAGGCCTATTTTCCCCTGTCCTGCTGCTTTTTAAATAAAAGCAACTCTTTTCAGTTTATTTATTTATTTATTTCCCCTCTTTGGTTCCCCTCACAGAAGCTACCTCTTTCCCTACCTGGAACTGATATGATACCTGGTTGTGGTGAGGGATCTGTGCCACCAGGGCTGCACATCAGCACTGCCAGGCAGAGGTGGGCCCCTGTCCTGCCTCAGAGCTCTCAGGACATCCTCTCCATGGATTTCCACATGTGGAAACAAAGCCGGCTACAAAGGGTTTTATGTACATCCATTACCCCTAAATTAATGCTGGTACCAGCAATACCCAATCACTCAGCACCTACCACATCACTGTCATTGCTCTGCGCTGAGGTCTCCTTCCTGTGCTGTTAAATCAAACTAAAACAACAAATAAGCCTAAAATTGATCATTGCTGCTCTGGAAACAGTTGTTTAACTCCTTCAAAGTCTGTTTACATTTGACATTTCTTGAGCAGAGTCTTTTAGAGATAGATATCTTTTTGTAGATCTTCAAACTGAAACTCAAGGCAAATTCAAAAGACTGCAGCTCTTATCAGGGAACTTTGAAAAGTGGATTACCGAGTGCTTTGGTCTGAAGTTACGGTCCTGCATTTTTCGAATACTTCTGGGTGACTTTATGGTTTTACATCAAGGAGAGCTGTGTGGCTGAATCTGTGCATGCTTGCTTTAAATTGTACAGGCTTAAATCTGTTGCTTCTTATTGCACTGAACCACACAGAGGGCGTTTAAATCCATCAGTGCTCTCACAGTCTCAAAATTCTGAAGCAATAGCTGTTCCTAGATTGTGCTGTCTGCAGTCAATAATTCGATTTGGAAGGAATGTGGTAATGAATTTATTCTGGAGCTGTGTTCTGTGGTGGAACCTGTAATGCACGTCACTGGGTTTGTCCAGTTTTAATTTGGGCACCCTGGCATTCAACCCCTTCTTCTTGTGGCACTAAAATTGAAAATGGGCTTTTATTCTGTTATTACTCCTTTTGAAACTCCTGCTGCCTAGTTTTCCAATAAGGCAGTTAGAGAAAATGCTAAGTAAATACAGACTTAATGGGATTTTCAAGAGCCCCATAAAGAACACATTCTTTTACTAATTACCAACTTTTCAGGTGCATCTCAGTCACAAATAACTTGGGAACTACAGTAAAATTCCTTGTTTGTCTTTTATTCTGTTTCTAACACCAGAATTATTGGTCTTTTCCTTGGGCTGCAGTGCTCCTGCATTCCACAGGGATGGCACCGCTCCAGCCCAATCCGTTCACGGGAGTGTTGTTCCTTTAATGGGCTCATTCTGCTCCGGGCAGGGTCACTGGGAGCTCCTTCCCTTGGATCCAGCCCTGATCCCTCTGCTCTGGAAACTCTCTGGCTGCAGTGCAGGAGCAACACCTCAGGAGCTCTGTGTGGGCATCGAGGCACAGGCTGGGGAGAAATGAGGGCTGGGGAGAGCTCACACTGCTCATCCCCTGCAGAACCAACGTCCCCCACCTTAAAGAGGATCCTGAAACTGCAGGTTGTCCATTTCAAAGTGTGCAAACAGATATAAAACGTCAATGAAAACGAAATATATTTTCAAAGTGAAAGTAATGAAAACAGATACGAGCAATATAAATCACTGTAGTTATCACAGATTTACATTGGTACTTTTGCTTTCAGGGTTTTACTTAATACTGAATAGTTCCTATCAGTTCAATGAGTTTATTGATTTACACCTCTGGAGCAGTCAGACCGTGACTTTCAATTACAGTGTTCTCAATACTGTGAATATTTGTTTGTTTTAATAAGGACAGGAGTGTGAGGAAAGCAAGGTTTCCAAAACATGATTTTAATTTTGTTGTGCCCAAGAAGACAAACACCACTTGGGGATACTGTGGGTTGTCCTTTAACAGGGTTTTGTGTATTCCAGCTTTTTAACCTACTTCGGGTTGATAATCCTTTAGAGTTTCAGAGCATAAAAGCTCCTTATTAAATTGAAAATATAGGTGGGTAAGTTCTCTATGAAACTGTCACTTCAGGGGGTTATGCTGGGCAAAATATAGCTTAAAATATTGTATTATCTAAGTGTTCAGAAAGCTGATATTCCATATGAGTGTTTGATACTTCAAAGTCAGTAAATGTTAATTAGAGCGAAAATATTAATTAAGTGTTAAAACAGCATAGTGTAAATTGAAATCTTTTACGTATTTCTGTGTAGGGAATTTTGTGCATTGAACACTTTTCTAATAATCAAAATCTCAATAGATTTTTTTAGCGTTTATTAGAACTTGCAATCCATGGTGGCCAAGTGTCTGACATAGCTTGATTTTAATGGAATGAGGTCTGGAGTGAGTTTCGTGGCACTTTCTCTTCCATAAAGTATTGTACTAGAAATATTCTTTTTAGTACTTTTCTAAATTGTTGTGAAAAGGAAATAATAAAAAAAAAATCATTACTTTTAAGCAGCAAAAAATGAATGTTCTGCCTACAGCAAGAATCATGAGGATTCTTGTTAAATTATCTGCAGCATCTATAGACAATCAACCCAGTCCAACAAAACATACACCCAATGTTTTGTCTGGGCATACATTAAAGAAAAAACAGTCCAAGAATAAGCTAAAATATAAAATAGATTTCTCAACATCTTCATGAAAACATAGAGACCCTCCACTTCTAGAACAGCTTTTGGAACTCCTTGGTCAGGGAAAAAAATGTTCCTCAGCCCTTGTGGGTGTGCTGGTATAGTTTGTGTCAGCCCTGCTCACCCTCTGAAGCTTTCCCTATTTAAATATACCTTAAATTTGACATTAATAAAACCCCTGAAATTATGGTTTTCACTCTCTGATGCAAAGAAATCTGCCCGAGGTGGACCTCACACAGAGTCATCCCCAAAGCCAAGGCGATGTCCAGTTACAGCCTGACTCCGAGCTCTGTTTGGAGGGAAATATATCACGGTTTGGGTGAGGACAGCCAGAGAGAAGAGCAGCTGGAGCATCCCTGAAAAGCAGCGCTCGTGCTTTGCCCGGATTTCCCTCCTGCCTCGGCCTGAGGGCTGGGCTGGGCTCTGCCTGCAGGCAGGGAACCATGTCCCGTTGTGGGCAGCGCTTAAAAGCTCCTCTTTGCTGCCGCAGCTCCCCCGTGCCGGGGCCCAGCTGTGCACAGAGGGGCCACACGCCTTTGGAACACCTTCCTGGGCTGGAAGGGAGCGCTGCGAACCCAGCTCTGACAGCCCGCCTTGCTCCCGGGAGAAAGCCTGGTTAATTCATTTGTGCCTTTGATTGCAAAGGAAGGGGCTGGTGGAGTTCAGAGCTGCCGAAGCGCTGCGCTGTTGGCAGCACGGACACAGCGAAAGCTCTCCTGGAATCTCCTCGTCCCCAGCGCTCTCACCTGAGCCGTCCGGGAGGGAGGGCAGGGAGCCAAGCTGCCTCTCCTTGTGATGGTTCCTTGGGAAAAAGGCCCTGGGAGGAGAGCAGCACGGAGGGTCAGCAGGAAGGGAGGGTTTCCCTCCTGGAGGAGCTCTTTGAGCATCTCCTCCTTCCACTGCTCCAGCTGAACCCAGGGGCACATCTGGGACTCCGAGAGGCTTTGAACAGGAAAAGGAATATTCTGTCTGTGAAGGTTTTCTAACAGCTTTTCAGTCGTTATCAACTCTGTTAAACCCTCCCAGCCTGCATTTTGCTCATTACTAGTTTTTCTCCTTTTTCTCCTTTTTTGTTTCTCTTTCCAAAATCTTGCTACTTTCACCTGCCCAGGACAAGAGGTCGAATTTGAAGCTGAGCTGTTGTATTCCTGGTTTTCGTGGTATAAAACTGCCTTCCAAAAATTGATATAAAGCTGCAGGCCTGTCTGTCCCCCTTGAAAAATGCATCTGCTGGACTATCTGTCGAGTCCTTTCTACAGGATTCTCTCCTGTAGAAAATCATTATTTCTTCAAGTGACATTGAGGGAATCTTGGTTTTGACAGAGCCAAATACGCTGCCCTGCCTCATTGTTAAAAAGCACCTTGAGAAAAGAAATTGATCAAGGGAAAAGAGAAAATGCTTTAAAAAATATCTTTTTTATGTCTCTTGTGAGCCTGCCTTCATCTCCCCTTCCTCTGTGCACTAGTCTTTGCTTGTTTTAGGATGGCACTGGCCCTTCTCTGCAAAATCTGCATAAAAAACATTGTTCTTGGAAGTGATGAATGCACCTCTTTTGTCTAGAGGGAGGATTGGAAAATTGTAATGCACAATATAGGCTCTAAACCATTAATTCACCAGAAATAAACAGTGTGTAACCCTGTGAGATTGAGAGATTACTATCAGGCTGGAAATCTTCTAGGATAACCAAGGCTCATTTGGGGAGGACAAGTAGCCAGCAGAACTTTCAGAATGTGCATTCCAGCTGCAGCCTCACCTCTGCACTTGCAGATATTGGAAATGCATTTAGCTCGATAGATAAAATGTATTGATTAGTGCAGGCTTTGCACTAAGGCTGGAGAAGACATCATTCAAAAACTGCAGGATTCTCAATGGGTTGGTTGGATAACAGGCAAAACATGGGAAAATGTTACAATAATTACAAATGATGGTACTTGACACTAATTTAAGGAATATATGTGGGTAGAAATCAGTCATTAGCAGCTGTTACGTCTGGCAAATAGCAGGATTATCTCCAGGCTGGTTCTTCATGAGCCCATTGTTCCCCTGGCCCACACAAACTGCAGCAGAAGGCACAGGGAATATCCCTTTTTTGGCTCTGAGATTGGATTTTTTTTTTTTTTTTTTCTTCTATTTTCTGGCAACTTATTCAAAAATCTTGAAGTTTGCTACCAAACCAATTTTACTTCTAAAATATTTTCATTATTAGGGTTTAGTTGTTGTTTTTTTTTTTTTTTTTTAAAGAGAAATTGGACATGAGAAGATGGATTGGGTAAATGACAGTAAAAAAAAATTGAAAAGATTAAAATGATTTTTTTTTTCATTTTTGTAGAAAAATAGTTGTGTTAGTATCCCACTGTGTCCACTTTAAAAACCTGAGGTGAACTTGCAAAGGCTTTTGAACTCACTCCATTGACACCCTCTCAAAACAAAATTAACTCCTTCTTTAGTGGTTTATGGTGATGAAGGTTTATCCCTTGTTAAGACTTCGTGGCACAAAACACAACAAAACCCGACTGAAGTGACATTTTAGGGTATGAACAGACCTTATAACTGATAAGATAGATTATAGTTCACTCTGGTTTTTTTCCCCCTCTGAAGAATTCCTTGCTGGAAATAGCAAAGTGAAGCATATTGGATTAAAATAAATTGGATAAAAATTAACCTTGCTCGGGTACAGCGTGCCTGAGGTGGTGCTGGGGTCAGTCTGGCTTCACTTTGTGGTCCAGTGAAGGATAGTGGTGCTGGTTGGGTGCTTAAATTAGCCTTTTTTTGGGCTTGTGTAGTTTATTTCTGTCATGAGGCAAAAGTAATGATAATGCTGTTAACGTAAAAAAAAAAAAAAAGATAAACAGGAATAAATGCAGGAATACCCATCCTCTCCTACAGAACTGATAATCACCCATCTGTAGCCACATTCAGCCCTGTGGGGCCTCATTTTCAGGCAGTAAATCCAATCCTGCTGCAGCCAATGTCTTTTAGATGTTTTTCTTACAGGAATTTAGTTCCCTCCAACTTTCCCAAACGTGTTACATTCTCTCAGTATCGTTGTTTCTGTACTTGTAAGGGAGCAGTTGTGCTGGGCTTGATTCATTGCAGTGCAGCTTTAGCTCTACAGTGGTGAAATTCAGGAGAGCTGGGTGGAATTAGAGTGCAGTGAAACAAATACTGCAGTAAAATGCTTTGGTATGCTGATCAAAAGTGATATGAGTCAGAGGAGCACAAGGATTTTGGAGAATAATTATAAATATTACAAAGCAGAAGCCTTGGATGCGGAGGTTTCTCAGTGAACTTCAATCCTAACCTCGTTCTTACTTTTGACATGTTTCATCTTTTTTGCTCAGCCTACTGCATCTGAATAATGAAATAGTGACTCTGACACTGAAGCACTGATTTACTCTTCTCAATATTTCACACATTTTCCTCAATTTTGCATCTGTTTTCTTGCTGGCAGCAACCTCTTCCATCAAAACTGTCAGTGTTTTTTAGAGCCACGAGTTTAAGAAAAAAAATAGGAGGAAAAAAACACCTCCAAACTCTCTGAAGTGAATTTCTTTACTTCAGAAGCACTTCATATGGTAGTTTTCTCTCAAGAAGATGTATAGTGGAGATAGTTGAAAAAGAAAAATGGCAATTTAGGAGATCACTAGATAATGCCAGTGGCTGCCTGCTCTCAGCGAGGTGTCAGAGCTGGCAGCTGCAGAGCTGCTGGGAAGGGACCATTAAGCTGTTTGTGTGCCAGGAGAGGTGGGGAAGGGCTGGGCTTGGGAAGGGGGCTCAGCTAAATTCTGCTCCTAAACTGTACCTGTCAGAGGCCGATGCAGGGAGAGCAGGGACTGGGAGAGCTCTAAAAGATGTGCTCGTTCCTCTCCGGGATAAGAGAATTCTCTGTGCTCTGCTGAAGGTTGATGCTGTTGTGATGACTGTAAATCACATATTCTAAGGAGGGGGCTCCAAACAGGGCTGCAGCCAAGGCAGGTGTTTGTTTCTGAGCTGCAGCTCTCCCCTGCAGCCACACAGAGCATCCTGAGTGACCAAAACCTGCAAAATTCCTGAGCTAGGTGAAAATTCTTTCTTTCCTTAAATCTGCAAGACGTTTGAAAGATTCCCTCAAACTGTGAGAGGATGCCAGATGGAAATAAGAAACAGGAAGGACATTTGGTAAAGTCAAAATAGCGATGAAAATCAGAGAGAATTTATGAAATATAGATAATTTGAATTTTACAACCTATAAATCCTTAATGATAATATTGTTCTATGCTTCTCAATTTAATAATCTACTATAAATTTTGCAGTTCATTACAATAGAAACTAATTATTCTCTTCCCACATTTGTCTTCAAGTAGAAGTGGGGGAATGAAAGCAAGCAGACACTTTAGTGGCATAAATTTAGAATATTAAAGCTTTAACAAGAAACTTTCATGGCATTGCAGTACACTTCAGTGGGTGCTATTTCAATTTCAATATGTTTCTTGCTGTTTCTAAGTTATAGTAAGTTTTAAAAAGCAGGAAATAAGGCTTCAAAAGCAATTTCCGAATATCTCTATTCAGGAAGTAATAATAGTAATAATTTTCTTGCTTGCTGAGTAATGATTGTAAATGGAGATAGTACAAAATTCTTTGGGAAGAGAGAGAAAGGCTGATTCGAGCTGATGGGAAGAACTGAGGGTGGAAACTGTAAATAGATTCCTCCAAGGAACCAGTCCATGAATTGGGATGTCAGGCAAATATTAGGGGGCTGGTCCACAACCATTCATTTGCAAAGAGTATTACAAAGTTTTGACTTGTGATGAGAATCAGATCCTTCAGTCCTGGGGTATTTTTGGCTCAGGGATGATGGCAGCTGTTGTAAGAAAAAGAGAGCGACTGAATTGCCTGGAAATGTCACTGTAGTGTCCAGCATGAACTAGCAGGAGAGGTGAGTGGCATTTTTTGGAGTGTCCTTTTTCATTAGTAGGCATAAATTTGCTGTTGCTGAGGCTGGTCCCAATCACACTGTTCACTAGTCATCATCTCAGATATTCACAAGCCACACATTCTCAGATATGCACCGGCGTGAATATGTAATGTTCCCTGGTTCTGCATTTTCAGGTTGTGCTTGTTTAATTTTCAGCTTGCAGCTTGGAGTTGGAAATTTGGTTTTTTATGACCTCTGAGATTCTAAAGTAATCATTTTCTCGGGCTAAGACTGATTGCCAAGTACACCTTGAATGTATATTAATAAATTTGATATAAATTCCTTCCTACTTCCATAATCAAGAAACAAATTTCCTCTACCACGACAAGCACGATTTTGATGATCACCTAGAAATAACACACTTCCTAAAGAAACTCGAGATAATTGGGGATAAAACCGTAATTTTCCAAAGGTGACATTATAAGTGATAAATTATTGTTGAGATCCACATCCAAAGAGAAGAGAAAACTCACATTAAAAGGAGTTTCCAAACCAGTATTGAAACCTAAGGTGTAAAGGAGCTATTTTGAATTGTGTGCACATCAAATCTCCTGCTGTCACTGCGTTTCAAGATGCAGAAAATGGAGAAGAATAAACCAGGCAGAAGACCAAGAGGATTCCTATTTTCCAGTTATTATTTGTTGCTTCAGAGAATAGCACTAAGTTTTCTGGAATCAAAAGGAAAGATATTCTTAATTCTTTCCAGTGTAAATTTGCTCAGCTGTTTCAGGATGGAGTCAGCTGTGTTATCACAAATCTCATTTGGTGCTGCTGTACATGGAGCACATCCTCACACTGCACCTCCCTGTTAAACTCTTCCTGGGATGGCCAGGAGGGATCAGATGAGGGGAGTTGTAGCTTCATGTCCTGAGGCAGAATTTAGGGACCACGTGGAATTTCTCACGGTAAACTACAATAACGTAAATCTGAACATTATTATTCTGTGTCACTTCAGTGCCACTGCTAAGAATCTGCAAATTCGGAGTTCAAAGTGGATCTGTTAAACTTTCAAGAAATTAAATCTTTTGGACTGTTTAGACATTATCAGCTTTAGTGCCAGCAAATTTGTTCCCCTCGGTGATTTAAATATTCATAAAATTAACATTAATGGCTCTATACCCAGTGAATTTCTATTACTGCTTAGATTCATTACATTTTCCCTAACATATTCAGCTCCTTTGTCATTTTCCCAATCTCACTGATATGGTGTAACATTTTTCCAGTAAATTGAATAGCTACCTAATCCCTCTTTGATCATTTTATAGTAAACTGTGAAGTTTATTTCTAGAAAGCAGATTGTTAACTGTGAAAATCTGTAAATTATTTATCTCCTAGAAACTATTTTAATGCTGATTTAGTTGTCAAGTGTATTTTTATATAACAGTTTTAATTAAGTTTTTCAAAAGGCTTCCAAGCATATGTCCCTACCTCACAAACATTTTGAACTAAAAATATGATGTTAGTTTGTTTTCTGAGTATTTTTTTTCCTGGAGTATAAGAGAATACAGAAATGTATAAAAATAATGCTACTTGTTGACTTCTAATTCCATTTGTGGTTGTGAGGGCTTCTTCCTCACCCAATTATGTCTGACCCTGGCAAACAATGATGAAGGTGGAAAGAAAAAGCGATGTGAGCCAAGAAGTACACAGCAGTTCTTTCTGTGGATGCAGGGAGAAGATGAGTATCCTGCAATGAAGGGTGATTAGAAGGATATTCTGCAAAAAGCCAAAGTCAGGTGCTCTTTGTGAAGAGACTTCTTGGCTCAGCAAGGGTGAGCTTTGTACTCTTGGATCTACTAGTCAGGAAATTAACGCTTTATATTGGAAAGAGTCCAGAGGAGAGTCACCACTCTGATGAGAGGGATGGAGCTCCTTTCCCATGAGGAAATGCTGGGAGAGCTGGGATTGTTCAGTCTGGAGAAGAGAATATTTGTGGAGATCTAATTCTGGCCTTGCAGTACCTGCAGGAAACCTAGGAGAAAGGTGGGACAAGGCTGTTTGTGAGGGCCTGGAGTGCCAGGACAAGGGGGAATGGCTTCAAGCTGACAGAGAGCAGGGTTAGATGGGATATTAGGAAAAAATTGTTCCCTGTGAGGGTGGGCAGGCCCTGGCACAGGGTGCCCAGAGCAGCTGTGGCTGCCCCTGGATCCCTGGCAGTGCCCAAGGCCAGGCTGGACAGGGCTTGGAGCAGCCTGGGACAGTGGGAGGTGTCCCTGCCATGGCAGGGGTGGCACTGGATGAGCTTTAAGGTCCCTTCTAACCCAGGCCATTCTGTGGTGACTCCAGATTCCCTGGAGAAGCAGAGTAGTGCAGGATGGCAAATGACTGCACTTCATTGCTTTAACCAGGCCCACCCACGCTGACCATCTCAATGCATCCCAGGCTGGGTGCAGATTTTCCAGCTCTCTTGCTGTTGGAAAACCATGTTCCTCTGGGACAGCCTGACATTTCCTTGCTCCATTAAATCGACTTTGCTGCTGGTTTCTGTGCCTGGGCAGCAGCTCTCCCTGCTGGGACGGGCTGCAGTGGGGACCTGCTGCCTCTGAATGGGACGTGTCCCATCCAGCAGGGCTGTGCCTGGTAAAGTGAAATATCTACAGGCACCAGTAGCATTCTGAGTGTTCATTTACTGTGATTGATTACCCCACCCCTGCTACCCTCCTTTATGGACTGTAGCTGTATTAACAAACCCGAGGCATGGAGCACACTGTGTTCATAGTACCAATGTTCACTGAGCTTCCAGAACAGACTGAAAAAAGTCAGAATATCTACTGGGAATAGTCCATGGACTGAGTTAAATTCTGATACAGGATTTATTTATAATTCTACCAGAACTACTTTAGCAATTTCGTAGTATAGGCAATTGAATTTTGGTCCCAGTAATTGTTTATTCCTTTGTGCTGTTGAATTTAATCCTGTATGTGTATCCTTTGGGTCTCTGTGTGTGGAACCTTTCCTGCATCAGCCATTCCCAGGAGTGCAGTGTTTGCTGTACTTGTGTCCAAGAGCACAGTGGTTGCATGGATAAAACAAGAGAAAAATGACTGAATGGCTACCAGAACTTAAATGACTTTTACAAGTCCTGAAAATGTTGTTGGTAGTAGTGATTTTGGGACTCTAAAAAAGTTTAAAATACTTTGGCAAATCCTACAATTTTTAGTTAATGGAATTACAGATATATTTAAAGAATTATTGAGGAATTAATTAGTATTCAGTTACTGCAGTTTGTTTGCCATGGCAGGAATCTCAGTTTTACCAATGGGATAGTCTAGTTCTACCCTCAGAAAATCATCTCCTTTGGTCTTACCTGACAAGCCCTTGCCTCAGAATCTTCAGTCCTCGTGGTAAAATGCATTGGGTAAGATTGTATGTAGCAAAAAGAATTAAAAATAATGCTAAGTGACTGGAATTTTTTTTATTATTTCTTTATTTGTATATTAAAAAAATCTGAACAGAAAAGTATGTGATCAGGTGAAAAATGGGATCCAAATATTTCCACTCAAAACCACTCAGCAAATATGCAGCACCACTTCTGCCAGCAATGGAGATGTTGTCACTCTTCATTATGATATACCAGGGTATCTTTTAAGCAACTTTCTGTGGTGATCTGGAAAACTTCAGGTGCTGCTGACATTTTCTGTGTTAAAGTGATATACTGGAACAATTGCTTTTGGGTGTTTATAGCAATATATTTCTTGCAGTGCTTTTCTGATTTCATCTTCTAATATGTCTGGAACAGATAGTACTTTTCTTTTTTCCACTGATGAGTGTGCTCTGCATGTTGTATTTATGTGTATTCACTGCGCAGTGTGGAGGGGGCTTGGTTATTTATAATTAAAAGCAATTATTTTTACTCTGAATTTGTAACAGCTCCAGCTGCGGTTGTTTAGATAATAAATAATGTTTGTTCTTCTTTTGTACCATCCTGTCCATAAAAAAGTTCACACCTTCAGAGGGAGGAGAATTTTCATTAATATTTGGTACAGCAGGCTGGTAAATGCAAGCTGAGCCCCAAACACTTTGGGCATGGAGCCCTTCCTAAGCATGAATAAATCTGAAATGAACTCTCCTGCTACAGGGGGAGTAATTCCTCAGTCCATCTACTGAGCTGCACCTTTAATACTGTTGGTTTGGTTGTCCCTTTTATAGACAACCCAATTCTTTCCTCCTACATCTCTTGGTGCACTTTGTGGTGTTACTTTTGCAAGGTCCCTTCTCCCGTTCAGAAGTGTGGTCAGGTATCATCTCCAGATTCTCCTGTGTCCTGCAACCTGCTCTGTGACACACCCCCAATTTTCTATCCTTTCAAATGAAGAGAGAATTACTAAATGCATTTTCAAACATTAAATTGGTTACTGTGCATGGGAAGGATGAAATGACCAAATTTCCTCACAGCTGTGGATGGATTTTGGCATGTTCTGCCCTAAGCTTGGCTTTGGCGTTTAGTTCTCTGTTGAGTTCTTTCAGAGGCCATCTAAATATTTATTGATCTTATAACAAACCCCTCAAGAGAAGGAAAGGTTCACTACCATAAACAGTGGAATAAGCAAGATCTGCCTGCTTGCCTGCCTTCAGCTAATGGCAGAGAAGCTTCTGATTTTGCTGCTGCTCTAGGGTGCTGAATAGTCAAGAAAAGGGAAGAATATTGTGTACCAGTAATCTGCATTAATTAGGCTGGAGGATGTGTCCCAGTAATACCTGTATCAGTATCACTAAGTCTGGATCAAGCAATTCAAAGACTGGGCTTGTGTTGCGAGAGCAGGGAGGGATCTGTGCAGGCTGATTTTGTAATACCTTGGCATTAAGATGTTAACTGTGCTTGTTATTTGTGGCTATGCTGAGAAGATGATTAATTGCTAGATTAAAAATAACTTTTTGATCTTGAAATATCTAATGCCTGCTGTCCATGGAGACTGGTATGAGAACAGCGAACTTCTGTAAAAGTTCACCAAACACCAGTCTTGTTTTGTCTTTACACAGGCCCTTCCATTAGCTGGAGCAGAGAGAAATGGAATTGTTGTGATTCCGAGCCTGAAGACCCTCAGAGGTCACAGCACTCAGCAAAGCAGTTTTATGCTACAGAAAGGCTTCAGTTGTCTGCTCACCTCACTTAAATCCGAGCACAAACCCACCTAAAAATTGTTTGGAACAGATTAAGTCAGCAGCGAGTATTGTCTCTGCACACGTAAAGCAGGCCCAGCTAAGTGCAGCCAGAGAGGCCGGGATTGCCAGAGGCACCTCCCCAAATTCCACTTGTGAGCTCTGGCTTCGGCACAGTTCCCTCCCACGCTCGGTTCCCTGTGCGTGGCTGAACTCACAGCAGACTCTGCCCCCGTGGATGCAGCTGGATCAGGGATCTGCCCGTGGAGCTCCAGCCTGGCTCTGGTGCTGTGAGCTAACCCAGGCTGAGTTTCACTCTCCCCCATGCCAGGTGCCCGCCAGTAACTCTGTGCTGAGGCACCAGGCAGTGCTGAGGAGAGGAGGGCACGTCACAGGTTCCTGTGCTGCCGCAGGGATGGGAACATCTGGCCTGGTGATGATGAACAGCTGGGGAAGCACAGCTTTACCCTCCACAGCTGCTCAGGGAGCAGGAGTGGGAGCTGGCAGTGCCCCACCACGCTGGAACCTCACCACTGAGGCAGACTTGGGGTTTCTATTTGATTTTTCCCTTTCGCCAAAGAAATTTCACTTAATTTTCTCTCAGAAAAGTGTAATCCAAATAAGGGATCTGCTGGATTCCTGAGTTAATAGGTTGAATTTTAATGAATTGGGGATGTGCACGTGTGTCTGTCTGCTAAAACATGAATGTGCTCTTTAAACAACTTACATAGCTCTGCATGTAAACCTTTGAACTTGGAATGTTTCTGAGCACACACAAAAATCAAATAAAGGTAAGGCCAGTGAAGCGTTTTCCCAGCTTAAATAGCAAATTGAAACTGTATTGAAACTGAAACTTGCTGGAATGGCAAGGCATGTTTGGCATTTGTGAGTTCATCTGCAGGCACAGCACTTGATCAGGCTCTTTCCAGTGTAGGAGCTCGTGGCGTATCTGCCAGCTCAGGCACTGACATTTTCGTGGCAGCTGTGATGCTGCCTCTTAGAGCTCCTCACAGAGAGATGTGGCTGAGAGCTGGGAGCTGATGGCTGCTGATAGGCAGGGAGCTAGATCAGATGAGATAATGGTCTCTTCTGGCCTTAAAATCCTGCAATAAAAATAACAACAGTAAGGCAAAATACCTCAAAGTTTCACGCCTGAATATTACAAAAGACTAAAATTTACTTTGACTGCCACTTGCTGCGCTGCTGTGAAGTTTTAAAAATTGACTTTGATAATTCATAATCATATGCAATGGAGTGCAGTACAGTCTTAGGTGTAATGGAGGCAGCATTTCTGAATTCTAGACTTTGACTGCATGCCTTATACCAGACTTTTGAAGTCCTAAGTTTTACTTTGGTCACCTTTTTATGTAAAGTTTATAAAACTCTTGTAAATAACTTTTGCTCAGAGTACAAAATTAACTCCCGTGGCTGATTGTTTATGTACCCTGATGTTATTTCCTCATCATGGAAGTAATCACTGAGGTGACCACGTACATAATCAGGACATTGCTTTTCTATCCTTTCAAATCAGGTGAGAATTATTCAATGCATTTTCAAATATTAAAACTGATTTTTGAAGACTGGAATTAATGGAAAGAAAATTTCCTTCTGGAAGAAACAGAAGCTTCTGTTAGTATAGGATCAACCTTACCTGTAGGGACCCAAGAAGCTGTTTTGATTTTAAACTGGATTTTCTGGGCAGAAAGGATCAGTATCCACAGGTTAAAACTGGGAACAGGACTTGGAAGAAGGCAAGGTAGAAAAGTTGTAAATAATCTGTGCACAGCCATGCAGGAGCAGCATTTTGAAAAATGCAGACGCACCACCTCCTCCATCCACATGAGGCATTGTAAGGATTATTTCAGCAGCAGATAACATCATGCTAATAACAAAATAATATTGCAGGAAAATCTCTTAACTTGGTTTTCATTTGATTCCAAGGCATGTGTACCTTGGAATACCCAAAGAGTGGGTTTTTTGGGATTCATATTTCACACCTTTACCGCCGTGTCAAGGAAGCTCTGCAAACAGAGCTCTAAAACCCTCACTGGTGTGGTGTCATCACACCTATGCAGAGAAAAGCATCAGAGCTACCTGCAGCAATGTCCTCTGGGACCTGGGCTTCCCCTGTGTGGCTTCAGCAGGATCCCTGTCAGATATTACATTTTATTCTGCTGCTTGCTGATGGAGGAGAGATTGTTACCCTGAAGGGTTAAGGACAGGGCAGGTGTCTCACTTTAAAAGATCTGCAACCTGCAAGCACAGAGAGCAAAGCCAGTGGTTGCACAGTTCAGAACTCAGAGCCTGGGAACAGCAATGGAAAATTATTTATAAAAACATTAGAAATACAGATTAATGCTCTCTGTCACCTTGGTTTAAAAATCTAATGAATGCATGCCAAGATGAAGTGGCAATTCTCCAGAAACCCATCCAGTGATGTCTTCACCCTCAAGTCTTTCACACTCATTATCTCCAAGGTCCAGACTGGTCTCCGCGTCAGGCAGAGCCGAGTAAAAACTACAAAAATTTCCTCTATTGTGTGCTGAAAATGTCTGTGGCCTCTGCAATGTGTTGTTTGCTCTTTCCCTTCCTCTCACCCTCTCAGCTCCTTCAGCAGCGCTCTGGAGCCCTGTCCCATCCTCAGGAAAGGGAAAACATGATAATGAGGAGAGAGATGGGATCCCCTCCATGAACTCTAATCTCTTCCACTTTCATTGGTGACAGGTGCTGGAATGAATTCTGTGCTAATGGCAACTCCTGAACTCCTGGGGTAAAAATTAAATGCCTGGCACAGGGAAATTATCATATGGTTAAAGTACCAGACTTTGGCTCAGGAGCTCTTCTGAAGACTTTTGTTTGATTTGTGGCACGACACTTAATCTTCTGTACTTCACCCCTAAAGTGTGGATAATATTGCCTTCTTTTCTTAGTCCAAAAGAGGGTGATGATTCACACAGGCTAGAAAGGAAAAGACATACAAAATTATTGCTTGCATTTTAAAAGGCTCACATTAACGCGCTGTGCAGAGGATCTGGAGCACATATTAAATGAAT
Source organism: Monarcha castaneiventris obscurior (assembly GCA_026261815.1). Lineage (NCBI taxonomy): Eukaryota > Metazoa > Chordata > Aves > Passeriformes > Monarchidae > Monarcha > Monarcha castaneiventris. The sequence goes on from JAMPIT010000550.1 coordinate 3,239,462, forward strand.
TATTACTGTTTTCACTTCCTGTGAGCCCTTGTTTCTTCTCAGCCCTCGAACATTCCAAGTTTCTGATACAAGGTTTACTCTGAGCAAACACTTTTTCTCTCAGAGCTGCTTTTATTTTAGATTGAATGAGAGAAAGGGGAATAAATGAATAAAGAACTAACACAAGACCAACATGAGAGAAAAGGCAGGAACCATTCTCTTTATCCCAGTCTTTTTGAGTAGATTTTCAGCCCTGTGTTGGAGCAGACAGCATGGGACAGCATAATTTAAAGGGATGTTAATGAAACCGAGATTCAGTATCTCATTTCTTAGCAGAAATATTTTGTTGTCTTCCACCAGTTTGCCCAGAAATGCCTAATTTCTTAAAATTTCTTCATCCATTTAATCCAAATATATTTTTGTCCAATTTCCTTTGACATGAAACCTGATGTCTTGCATCTCAATATTTTAGGGTGTTTGGACTGAGTTGTTTTGTGTACTCTTGGATATTGAAAGCACTTTTCTTTCTCTTTTGATAACCCTCCACGATCATTTTCTTTCAACTGCTCTCTTGAAAAAACTTTCACTCTGATGCTGAGATGGCTTGCTAAATGTCACCAAATTATTTGTGAATTTCTAGTGAATATTCTTGAGAATAAGAGGGTGATAAGGGTCAGGAGAATGCTGATAATACACGGCTCAGCTATGTAAGGCTCATATAACAGAAAACTTGGAGTCCAGTCAAAACTAGATTGGAGATAATACTCTCATTACATGAAGTACAAAGTTTAAAAAAGGGGTTACTGCTCTTGTAATCCAGCTTACTTGTGAAATTTAGGAGTATTATAAACCCTGAGCAGTTTGTGACAGCTGTGACATTTAGGTGTCCTTGGTACACTCAGAATAAACTCTTCTGAAAACCATGAAGGAATTTTTTATTTTGTGTCCCTTCCTTTCTGATCCTGCACAGAAATGTGCAGATACTTTTTCTCTTTAAAAGTTTTGGTTCTGACATCATTCAAGGACTTTTGCAGCATTATATGTAACAGAAAGACTGGGCTTGCCGAGAATGGAATTAGGAAAATTAAATGTGGCTTATTATGAAAATAAGTCTCATATTTCAGTTCTGTGGCTTATTTTCTGAGCATACACTTGAAATTGTTATGCTTTTTGAAGGTGTGGGACCAGGTGAGGTCACCACAAGGTACACAAAGAGCAAGCAGTGGCTTCTCTGTTATATCATTCCTGCCTGTGAATTAAGAATGAAATGGATTTTGATAGGTTTATATTAATGAAAGGAGATGATTTTCTACTGCTGGATCACAGACTTCAGCCAAGGCCTGTGCAGTTCAAACCTGAGACAGCTCTGTGGTATCACAGATGGATAAAGAAGGATGCAAAATGGCTTTTGCATGATGATATGGAAGGGAAGGAGCAGATTTGTCCTCTTACTGTGCATTTGTTTAGCTAAGGACTGCATAGGAGGTGTTCCTCTCTCCCCTTGCCTTCTTCAGAGAGTCCCTCTTTCCTCTATATTGCTGTTTTTTGATAACACAAGGAATTCTCCTGATCTATGCACAGTTCAGCTGCAACATAAGCTTATTAAAGTCAGAAACATGAGTGAGTTCTTCTCCCTTTTAAAAAAAACAACACTTTTGTAGAATTGTTCTTGCCCTTGCTGTAAATCTGTGCAGTGCCACATAATCTTTCCTTTAATCACTCTTCGTCAGCCACAAGCAAACCTCACATCCCCAGTGAAGGGGATCACTCTCTCATATTCTGTCACTCAACACAAGAGTAGACAAGAGGGCAAACACAGATCAGGTGTACAAATGCCTCCTTTCTCTTGGCAACAAGCTTGCTAGAAAAGTGCAGCATTCTGAAACCGGTGAGAGATTTCTCCCCAGGGACAGGTTATGGAAGTGAGGCTTGGGCAAAAAAACATTTAAGGAGAGAGGAGTTTTTGTTGGAGTGCAGCCTTTGTCATCGTGTGCTGGCTCAGTGCTGAGGGCACCCTCATGATCCAAAGAGATTGGCTGACAGGAGGCTTTGGTGCTGCAGTGTTCAAAGAAGAGTTTGCCTCACATTTAATGCTCTTTGCCCAAATTTTAATTAAAAAGTCACCTAAGATTTCCTTTTCTCTTATTTGTTCATGTTTAGGCATTTGTTTGGGTTAGGAAAGGAAGAACACAGAGGATTTCAGATATCCTCTCTTCTCACAACAGCTTGTGAATCACCCTGTAACCTCACTCACGTTTGATGCTTTCTGATGGCAGTGGCTCCAGCTTTGCAGATAGATTATTTTTGTGTTCCTCCTCTGAATCATAGCACTTTGTCACTTGGTTAAAAATGTTCACCAGGCTCATAAAGAGCAGGCAGGAGCTGCAGGAAGGTGAGTTGTCAGCTGAAGGAGGCCCAGGGCTCGGATCACACATCCCTGTCCCCACCTTGCTGGCTCAGCCAGTGCTGCCTGTGTGGGCTGGAGGGAGGAGCAATAACCTCCCTCAGCTCACCTTGTCCCGTTATTCTCAGCTCCTGCAGGGCAGACCCACCTTGATCAGCTGCTGAACTCCACATTCCAGAGCAGACTCACCCTGCCAGCCTGGCCCAGGAGCTGCTGGACACTGGAGCCACCTTGAAGTGCTCCTGCAAAATTTGGCAGCTCTGTGGTGCAAAGCATGAACCAGCAGCTCTGAGCTCCTCTGAGCCATCCCCAGCCTGCTCTCCAGTGTGTGCTGGTCACACTCAGCAGCCCTGACACTGTGAGAGCTGTTCCTTGGCACAGCTGTGGGGGGAAGTCTGTCTGGGAGGCAGACAAAAGCTGGAATTGTTATTCTTCATGGAGAACTTCAAAGGCAGACACAGCTGACTTGGCACTCAGAATGGCCATTTTAATTCAATCTAATGAATATTATGCATGGAGGCATTTGAATGTGAAGAACTAAATGCATTTTATGTCCTTGCAAAGTCTAAATGTTACATTTGTTCTTAAAACTTGGGAAACCTGTTTGTTTCATATGGCATTGTCAGTCTAAAAGGAGGAAGCAGATATTTAATTATGGTTTTTCATTCAGTGAAAAATGTTGTAGTTTTCAGGTCAATGATGATCAAGGACAGATAAAATAGTACAAATAAATTGGACATACTTGCTAATTTCAACCGCCAGTTTAATCTAGTACAACAGGGTATCACTGCCTTAGTTATGTCTCCCTTCCTCTTCATTTTCATTTGATTCATTTCAGTGAATATTCTGATTCACTGTGTTGGCTGTGTCATTCATCAGAGGTGGCAGTGCAGACTGCATCCCTGTGAAGGACTGTGTCCATGGTGCGATTCCACTAAAAAGGAGGGAAAATATTACAAAATATGGTATTTTCTGTATCTGTGGTGCAATTCCACTAAAAAGGAGAGAAAGTATTACAAAATCTGGTATTTTGTATCCGTGGTGCGATTCCACTAAAAAGGAGGGAAAATATTACAAAATATGGTATTTTCTGTTCAAGAAAAAAACCTCTATTTGATAAAAATTCTGTTATGCTGAAAGAACTTATTCGTGTCAAAAAAGTGGATGAAATAATTTTACATGGAAGGGTTTACCTTCCACACGTTTCGCCGACAAAGAACGACGTAGGGTTTGAAAAACAAATAGGTCAGTTTAATCTACCCAGTGTCTCAAGATTTCTGTGTATCAGGTTCTGTGTTTTACTGCTGCTTTCTTTAGGGCAGAGCTATATCCTAAAGGAAAGGATCATATTGGGCAGGCTGGCGAGTTTGTCATTCAAGAGGCATAAACCTTGTCCCCTGTGCAATTAGGGAACAAGCTCACCAGTGACCGACTAACCCTGCCAGTTATGCTTCGCTGAGGAATAACTTGTCAAATGTCACTTTTTAGCCTGGAAACTAGAACTCCTGAAAGCTCTTTAAGATGAGTAGTTGCAGCAAGGAGATTTGTTCCCTTCAATGAGAAAGCCTCCTGAAAACCACAAGTTACTGGGTCCTGGAAGGCCTTTAGGGCTCAAACCAGTCGTCAGATAGGGATATTCCTGTCTGCTCGTGTAAGCTGCTGGTTGCTTGGCTGAGGAATAGTGACAGCAAGCTGGGGGATTTTCTCACTGCAATTCATTTCTTTCTAAAGAAATGGAATGTTCTCTCTTTCCTTGAGGAGTGGCAGGAGCAAAACGAGCAACAGCATTTCTCCTCCAACTTTTCTGGGAGGACACAGGGCTCGGGGTCTGTGCTGCTGTAGGAGGTGCAGAGCTGCCCCAGATCTCCGAGATGCTTCTGCCTCTACCTGCACCTTTGGAATTGTGTAGGAATTACACCTGTTAGCTCCAGGATTCTCCCTGGCTGCTTTCCTCCAGAGCGTAGCACCAGACATCCTCTTTTGTGATTTAACTATACAGAGGAATTTCACCTGAGTGCTCAGCATTAATTTATTTAAATGAGATCAGTTAACATATTTGCTTGCAACTCCCATCAGGAGGACCATTAATATCTCATTCCTGACAATAAATCTAAAAAGCTCTGGGCATATCAAGCAATATATGGGAAATGCCTCTGCTTACAGGTTAGCCACTCATAGCTGTTCCTAAATTCCAGGAGCCTAAAGAAGAGTGTGCTCTTGAAGAGAAATCTTGCTACAACCATTAGAAAAGCATTTTGTGAAATATGTATGTGATAAAATCGGGGTTCCTGACAGGAACAGCATCCTTGGTTCCTTAAAGCATGGGCCACCCTGAAATCCTGCCTGAAATAGGTGGTGGTTCTGGGGTTTGCACTGAGGTGAATCGTCTCAGCAGAGGATTTGAGAGGGGGGATTCACAGAAGCCTGGTAAAGGGGTGAGCTCAATGTTCAAGGAAACCACAAATACAAGCAGATGAAACTGTAAGGAGCAGTCATTGCAGGCCAGCACCATTTTTAAGCAATTCTCCACTGAAGAATGTGGAACAAAATAAAACTGGAAGTATTTCACCAACCCAGAGACTACTGATAAACTTTTAAGGCCAGAAGTTTGTAGAACAAATTGCTGAAGTAGTAGTGTTTGTTGCATTTGCTGGTAAGCTTGGAAGATTTTTTAATAGGATGGTCAGGAATCAGTCAAACAGAGAAACTATAGCCTGGGAAAAAAAGTACCCCTTTGTTCTCTTTTATTGGTTTGAATTTTCTCCAAGTGAGCAAGTCAAGCAGAACAGGAAGTCTTGAAAGCATTTGTTCTCTTGTTCGTCTAAACTTGGCTGCTCTGCAGTGCTGAAATCCCAAATCAGCTGCTGAAGAGGTGAGATTTAAAAACTGTGGATTCAGTTTGAATTAAATCAGCATTTCAAAACTGAATTTCAGTGTTTCTGTGTTATAAATAAGCGAAGTTGCTTATACCCAGGTTAAAATAGGTAGCATCATCTTGAGGATGTTCCCTTGCTCCTGAGCTTTGGATTTATATTATATTTTCCCTTCTCTAAGGATATGGTGCTTCTCAGTTCCCCAGTGTTCTCTAGTATATTTAGATTGTTAAAAAGCTGTTGGTTTTGTTCTAACACTCTTCAGCTGCCTGGAATAAAAAGAAATTTTTTGGATCTTTTTAAAGAAAGAGGGAGAGGGAAGTGTTTGTTCTTTTGTGCCTCTGGACACACAGCATGTGGAGGCTCTCAGATATGAGTTGCTGTGCTGTTTCTCTGGCTTTCTTGGGCAAGCAGAGAAGTGCTGGAGGACCTTGGCTTCTCCTGGAGTCCAGTTCAGCTCTCTCCTGATGTGCCCCAGTGCAGACTCGTGCTCCACTTCTTCCCTCTCCAGGCTGGGGTACAGGCAGCTCAAAGGGAAGCTTCCCCCACTGCTTGATGTGGCTTGGTTTTAAAGAATAGAATCCTAAACTTCAGAGTTGTTCTCATCAAAATCTCATAGATTAACCTAATTTCTGTGAGGAAACAGAGCAAGGCCTAGAGTTTGTGTGCTCATCATGCAGTAGAATATTGATTTAAAAAATATAGAGTGGGTTGTCTTTGATTAGCTGGCTCAAATATATGGACAATCTTTAATGCAAAGATCAGTCATTTTGTGTTTTACTGAGTCATGCTAGAAGTGAAATCAAACTGCTTTCTATGAGGAACAGGCCTACAGGAGATCATTCAATAAGTGTGTTCTAATTGTTGCTGCTGTCCTCTCTTTTTATGAGGTTTCAGAACATTTTGTGTTCTTTCCAACAATTCACTGGTGTGCTGGGGACCAAGGCTTTATGTACAAAGAAGAGGAACTGGATAAGAGCCAAAAAGGAAAACAAGTGCTCGTTGTTAAATTCATAGCCTACATGAAATGAATAATTCTCTATTCTGCTGATTAACCTCTTCTGCAATCTGGTTTGCATTCAGGAAATGAATTCCCTTACTCATGAGAGGGCACTGTGTTATGCAGTCTAATAATATTAAAATACAAGATGTGTATCCTAGTGGCAGGAAAAAAAAAATCTCTCAAACCCAGAGGAACAACTGACCTGTCATAATAAACACAGCAAGAGCATGACTTGGTTTAAAGTTCTTTTCTGGCTACTGACAGGTCATTTCCTCCTGTCGTCCCTTACAGTTGCATCCTCACTAGGAAAAGCTGTGCCCAGATATCTGAAAATAAATTTAGTATTCTCTCCGTGCATGTTTTAATTTCCAAGAGCCTGTGATAGGAATGTAATATCAAAACAGGATGTTTTGCAAAACTAAGTAAGCAAAATACTACACACAGATTGTAAACATTGGTGGCAAATTATAACTTGTGTTGGGGGGAAAAATTTTCCTTATATAATTGATGGAAAGAGAAAAATAAAGAATTCTAATCTGCCTCTAGCATTGTACAACTCAAGTGTAATTCATAATTAAGGCTTTGCATATTTCTTTTATGCCCACTATGTGACTTCTTCTTGTACTGCACTATTTTCATATGAACTGCATTCATATTTCTCTTTTAACTGCTATTTGTCTCTTAAATACCCAATATTTTGCATTTACAGGGAAATGTCAGTTTGGGGTCCTCTATAGTCTCTGTCTTTTCCTGTAAAAGACAAAATAGGAATTGAAGGTGACAGAAATTGAATCAGTTAATTAAAATTGTTACCTACAGTGTTACTCCATGGCAAAGGAAGACTTAAGCTGGATCATTTTCTCTCCCTCTCATCCTCAGCAGTTTTGGATTTGAAGTCTTTTCATCTTCTCTATAGGGGAGTGAAGCCATTGGAGGAAAAAAGGGAATTGCAGTTCCTGCAGTTCCAATCCAGCTGTTCAGCATCTCCCACTGTAGCTTTTCATTCAGCGTCCATTGTGGGTAAACAATACTGGTCACATTTTTAAAATATATATATATATATATATATATATATATATATATATAATTGAGACTCATGTCTTTGACTGTGGCTCTCTCCTTCCATAGCCTTCTTTAAGAAACCACATTATTTTTAGGTTCTCTCTTCTGCTGGATCAGTTGTGAGAGATGGGGAGCACAAGACCCAAACCTTGTTTCCATTTCCATGGTAGGACACGTGCCACAAAATCCCTATGGGCATGAAACAGGAACACTCTACTGACACAGCAGGAATAAACCTGTTTTGTGTACAGTTATATTTACTTGGACCATCCTGTAGGAGGCATTCAGGTCTAGAAGAAGAGTTTGTTGAGGAAACAAACTGTAATAGTTTAGTGACTTCTCAGAGCTTTAGAATTGGTTGTGGTTTTTTTCTTCCACAGGTGCTTAGGGAAAAATAGGAACTGGGTGTATCCTCATGCTCAAGGCAAACACAGGGATCAAGATCCTGTAATGAGCAATCATTGCAGGCCAGCACCATTTTTAAGCAATTCACCACCAAAGAATTTGGAGCAAAAGAAAATTCAAAGTATTTCATTCCTGCTTCCAGCTTCTCTCCCCTGGAGCTGTAGCAGGAATGGCCACATGGAGACATCCTCTGACTCTTCCTTGTCCCTCTCGTGAGAATTGATGTCTGGGGAGGGAGAGAGCAAAAAACCTGAAACAAAACCTTATCATTCAGAATGAGCTGTCTGAAGGAGTTTTGTTTATTTTCTCTTCCGTCATGGTGCATAAATGGAAAGGGGTTGGCAGCACTTATCACAGCAGAAAGAGCAACACTGGAAAAATTACAAGAGGACTTGACAAACATGTAAAGTGTTTTTAATTTCAGACACCCTGGAGCATAATGCATTTGAAAATTTTTAATTGGGAGCTTGAAGTTTGATAGATTTAATTGCAAAAGATAGTTGAAGTCCTGAGCCCAAGGAGTACAAACAAGGGTTTATATATATTTAGTTTTGAAGCTTTCTTTTAATGTTAGAGAGCCACCATGTGCATAATATGTGCCTTGTTTGTACCATTCATGCCATGACCTCTCCTTCCACAAGCAGCAATTAGTCTCTAATTTTCAAAGATTATGTTTTTTTATCTTTGAAGCTGTAAAATGCAGTGGGGGAATTTTCAGTCTCAGGCCAGCCACATAACTGCAGGAGCCACACAGAGCTTTTTGCCAGGCTGAGAGCAGGCCATGTAAGTCCCCATGCATTGTCAGCTGTCAGGCTAAAATCGCTCTGCTATGCCCTGAACAGGGTTAGAGAACATTTCATCAGGGAAAAAAAAAATTATTGAGTTTATATCATCTGTTGTTTTGAGATTTTTTTGGTGGGGGTTGCTGGTAGGTTTTATTTTCCTTTGTTAGGTTTATAAATATACTGATTTTAGTAATCTTTTCAAATTTACTCAAAACTTCCAGCAGACAAATTGCACATGTATGTCATCACCTCAATTAAATGCAGGGTTTGGGTTTTCTTTATCTGTCTGGTTTTACCCCACTGTCACAGGATGTTCAAACACCATTCAGCTACGTCCCAATCTACTCACTTCGGTCTACAGAACTCATCAGATCCATCAGCAGGTCAGGAAACTCGTGTATTCCTCTGGTAAATGGTGTATATTTTATTAGAAGTGTTTTTTGTTGTTACTTTTGGCCATTGTCAGTGTCTGTGCTGGTTGGAACTTAGTGCTGGTGATAGTTCAGCCTACGAGCACATCACACAGCAAAGTTGCTCCCTCATCCTGCTCCCTGAAGGTATCCCTGTTTGGAAGAACATTTTTAATTACTCTTTATAAGGTTGCAAAACTTCCTTTGGGCTTTGGAGAGGCAGTTGCAGATGGAGAAGGAATTTTATCTGAAAGCCATGAAAACTGATCCGCTTGGGAGCTGGGATGAGGGAAATCCTGGGGATGTGGATCAGACAGAGAGGTTCCTTTCCAGGTTAGAGGCTGCTGGGCCAAGCACTGCCTCTGTTGGAGCTTCCAGATGTTTCCAGGGGTTGAGCCAAGTAAAGAACCTTGGATCAACCAGCTCTTTGCTTGGATCTCTTGGATCAACCAGCTCAACTCAAATAAAGCTTCTGGAATTTTTGTGTTTGCTCCACTGGCCCTTCAATTTTCTAGTTTGCATACTTGTTTGGTTTGGAACTTTGATTTTGTTTGTGTTTCTCAAAGTTTTATTGCCAAACGTCTCTTCTGTTCCAAATACAGTCAGGGAGCTGCTTGGGAACACAATTGCTCTTGTATAACGAGGAGAAAGTTAGTGATGCTTCGTACTGAGCACAAATCTTCCTCCCATTTTCCCAAGTAAAAGCAGCTGTTATGGCAAAATTTAAAAGAACTACTTGGTCTTACTTTAGACGAATCCAGGAGTGAAACAGAGGGATTTCTATCCCAGCATCTTCTCAGTGGGATGCTGAACTCTGTATTTTTATAGATACAGCATTCTCTAATGCGTGTGCACTTGGGTGGGTGGGAGTTTCCTCAAATGGTTTGAAAATAACAATCCCATAATATTAGCATCTTATTTGCCTATCTGTTGTGCTTTTCAGAAGATCAAAGCTTTATAAGTTGTTGGAAATATCTAAAAATTACACAAATAACTTAATGAAGTGATTTTGCTGTTGCACTGAGTACAAACATGATTATTATTGAAAGATTATCACTGAGATGCAGGATTCCCTGGGTAACAAGACTTAGTACAGCTATTTTGTGTAATATTCCTTTCAAATTGCAATTAGTGAAAGTACTTTTCTTACAAATAGCTTTCATAGGGATGGTCCAAATAATTATTTATTTTATTTTAAGAAATGAAATTGTTTTAGTCTACACATTCATTGCCTTATGAGGAGTGGGGTGTAGGCTTTGTGGTTTTATATTTCTGTTTAAAATTCAACACATTGGTGTGGGAATATGTTAAAAAAAAAAGTAGCAAGGGGGGAACTAAAATAACTACTTAATTGCTTTGTCTTCATGTGTTTTGCTGTGAAAATACTAAAAATGTTCACTATGGCATTACATTGTCTTTCTTCCATGACTTGGCAGTTTTGGTTGAAATAAGAACATTGAATTTTTTTTCACTGATTAGGTAATTATTTTTTCTTACCATACCGTACTTCTTAGCCTGCAAGTTAATTTTCTTTTCGTTGAATAGGCCCTGAATACAAAGAATCTATGAAAAAGAATAGGGTAGCTTGTGAGGGAAGGAAGAGGAATTTGTCCTTCAGTCAACTGAATACTGAAAAATGCAGCAGAATTCTCTAAAATTTTACTTTAGTTGTTGGAACAATTGATCCATTCTTTTTTCTTTAATTCTGATATTCCATTTAATTTTCCATTATATATATATATATATATTTGCACCTATATGATATATTTTATGCCACTGAGGAGCTGAGAGCTCAGGTTTCAGCAGCGCTGTCCCAAGATAAGAGGACTTTGCAAGTTACCACTCTGAGGGACAGGCATCTTCTGGAGCTCTGGGTTCTTTCACTAAGGAGATGAGATCTGAAGATACGATAAAGGTGTTGTCTTGTAGACTTTTCTAAGGGCTTTTTGCATTTCGCCTTTCAAAGTTTCCTCTTTCAATTGTAGCAGTTGTTCCTCTCATCTCCCCTTACTGCTCTCTCTCAGAGATACAGAAAATTGCAGCATCTTAGTGACAATTTAAGGCCACTTTTTAAGCTGTCTGGATAAAAATTACTCTAATGAGAGTTCTGCTTTCACACCTCACCAATACACATCAAGCCCTGGCCATTGGACACGTATTATCTCCTGGTGACATTTCCTGTTATCAGCAGGTTATTTTCATTATCCTACCTCCTCATCCCATATTATTTGGGTATTTTGGCAGTGATGCTGCAGCAGGAAGGACAAGCAAGCTTTTCTTGCTCCCTAGTCCATCTAAAAGCAAAGTGGCAGCCACTCAAGCAGAAAGTTGATGTTCCTCATTTCCTACCTTCTTGTCTTTGATGAGCTGGCACTGGTGGTATTTGGGGCCCCAAACACTGGTGTGTTCCTGACCTTTTCCATAGATCATCCCTGCAGCAACGGCACGAGCTTAGGATCAAACTTCCTGAGGTATGTTGGAAAATTTCAGGAAAGCTTTTCTTGGATTTTTGTTCTGTTTGTCATTACTGGGATTAATCGCATCCACTCACACTATTTATATCTTCATGTTCCTTCAAGTAGTCAAGATCAAAGCCATTTCTAATCATTAAAAAGCCAACATACGTATGTCTCCCAAGCATGCAGAAAGGAATGCAAATTTTAAAGAAAACAAATCCTAAAAGAGCAGTTCTGCAAAACTGAGCTTCCCTCATATTTGGCTTTGATTGATTGTCACTTAATATTTTATTAAGTAGCAAAGTCTAATCCCCCTTGTGAGACCTCTTAGTCCCTTCTCCCTCTGCTCCTCCTTCAGAATATATAACATTTAAATCCATCTCTCTCTGGTGTAGGAATCTATTTTTAACCTGTTTTCAGTACTAATCTCACTTAACCTGGTTTTAGTACGCAGTGGGCAGGAACAATGTAGTTTAAGAATTATGAGATTTTTTTGCAGACAGAATGGGAAGGCAGAAATTGATTCCTATGCTTCAATAAACTATTATTGGCGAAAATATACATAACATAAAAAGAATGATGCAGTGTTTGAAATGCAGACTTCACTTCTCTGGCCAAAAGTGGCACAAAACTCCAAGTGCAAGACTCAAAGCAGTTCACCTGGGTTTATGTTAACTGCTTCCTTCACCTTTGGGCAAAGGGTATTATTAGGGTATTATTCTTATTATTCCTGTGGTCATGGTGAATATTCTATAAATGGCTTTTTTAGTCCTATTGGTTGAATGGCAGGAGGGGATAAAATATGTGGGCAGTTTGGGCTGTGAGTCTATAATCAATCTGCCATTTTCAGAGTGTGCTGTATTTCTGAACTTAAACTCCTGGTGACTGGTTATATGGCAAAAAAAAGATCTAAAAATTAAGATAGCTTTAAGATAAATGTGTCAAATGATTCTTCAGTTTGAGAGCGAATCAAATAGTTTATAAGTGGTGTGTTTAGTGTAAGAGAATCAACCTTTTTCTTTGAAGACTAAAACTAAAATTAGTGTTACACTGTGAAATGCCTGTACTCATGAAGTTGTGTTTCTTGACCCAACAATTAATTCTTTCTGAAGATTGTCCCTTTTGGTGCCAACAGGAGCAAATAGAAGAGCCAAAAATTCCCAAAAGCTTAAATTTGGTACTTTGAGGAAAACGCTGTAGCTGGCGGAGGCTTTCAGATAACCATGTTCACGTCTCAGGAAGGTGTCAGTGGTGTGCAGTTTCTGGCATTACTCGGGCAGAACAAATGAAGCTGCAAAGTGGCAGTGTGGCTAGCTGTTCTTTGAAGTGTTTAATGTCTTTTAATTAAAAATATCATGAAGGTAGCTGTCAAGTTGTGAAGTAGCTATACGAAAGCACTGAAATGCATATAGCGAAGCAGAAAAAGAAAAAGGTGTTATTTCAGAGCTCCGGATTTAATCAGTACATTTTCTTCTAAAAACACACATCTGAACATTAAAAGAAATGTTGATCTGGCTCTTATGATTCTGCATCAACTGACTTTCACTGCTTTATCCTGTGTTCAGCTTTACTAGGAGGAATTTTGTAACGTGAACATTGACTCTCAAACCAGGACGAAGTTGGCCGAGACAGTTGGCCTGGGTGGGCCAGTTTTCAAAGGTTTCCATGCAAAGAACATAAACAGTGGCATGTGCTACTCAACAGGAGCTCAAAGGGGTTTGGTTGACCCCTGCCAGCAGCCAAGGATGGCACAGCCACTCTCTCACCCCCTGTTCCCAGGATGGCGGAGAGAATACAAGAGGAACAGCAAGAGAACTCACGACAAGGCAAAGTTTAATAAAGAAAGAGGAATTAAAAACCAAAATTAAAACATAGGTGATGCCACTCCCCCCCAAGGACACCAATGCCCAGCCAGTCCCTGAGCAACAGTGACTTTGGAAAGCCTTGGCCACCCCTGGTGACTGCTGGGCATGCCATGCCATGGCAGGGACTGTCCCTCTGGCCTGCCCGGGGCAGTGTCCTGCCTGAGCACCCTCCTGCCTCTCCTCCATCTGTCCAAGAAATACATGGGGCGTGTACAGAATTATGCAGACAGCACATGAAAGAAAAAGGTACTTTCAGGTAGATTTGTTCCACAAGTTCCAGGAAATATTCTGTTTTGTTATACTCACTTTTATTTTTGATCTCTGTTTTTTTAACCATTTTGGGGAAAAAATGTTTTTGTCCTTCAAGAAGTAATGGGTCGGTGTTTTGGATTTTTTGCAATCAGTATTTGTCTAAATAAGAAACCCATGTTAAAGCAAAAGATCTCATTGAAATCAAGGCAATGTGTGAAATAAGTTATTTAAGGAAATGTTCTGGTGCTGCCTGGTTCCTCGGCTCTGCCTGAGAATCCAAGACTGGAGAAGAACTGGAATTCCACTACTTTATAGCCATACACTCAGTTACAGATGCTGTTGTTCACTCAGACTGTGGATACTGTGGAATGTCAGTAAACAGGATCTGTTCTCATTTTAAAACTAGCCAGAAAATGCCATGCAAAGAACTGCAGTCAACTGCATCTGAATCCACGTAATTGGAGTTTACTGTATTAAGAGAACTGGAGGGTTTGGATTGTACCAGTCTGTACATTGTGCTGGAGACAAAACCTAAGCTTTTGATATTGTTTGCTGAGTTTTCAAAGGCACATTTTCTATCAGACAAGAAACATTCCTTGTGATGTTGACCCTATTTTCACTCACTGCAATATTTGCACTTTCTTATATTTTCTCTCTCTCAAAGAAAGTCAACTCTATCAAAATCCAAGTCCTCTCTTCGCTTTCTATTTCCATTTGCTCTTTACAAATGAACAATGAATCTGAAGATTTCTTTTCTTCTCAATCTTTGAACTATGAGGCAATTGAATTTGCCATGGTAGGAGCAGGTAGCAGATTATGTGAATAATACTCTGTTTCCTCAAGGGTTGGTTGAAATGGGCACCTTGGACACAGTGCAAAATAGGAATTAAAGAAGAAATCACTACAGCAAGAAGTATGTTAATTTAGCTTTAATAACTCTCACATTTGGTGGAAATAGGAAAAAATAAAATTACTGGGAATATCTTAATTAAGAGAGGAAAATGTATATATTGACTGAGTAGCAGAAAAATTACACACAGATCCTTCCCACTTAAGGTTGGTTTCCAGCCTCTGAATTAAAGCTGTTGTAGAGCTTTAGATTTCTAATAGCATTTTTTTTTTTTAGTTCTGCAAAGAGATGCAGTTTTTAAACCAATGTGTTTGGATGGTTCATGTCTGTTAGTGCAGAATAATGAAGTGAAATGAGATGATGTAGGTATTTCACATACATACAAATTAAGGCAAGCTTCTCACTTGACATGTTCTTTAAATAAAGTTTGTAGCAATTTCTTGTTGCAACTCTGAGCTAAAAATTTCACATATTGTAATGAAAGATCATTGGTGTAATCAAGAACAGTTTTCCCTAACTTGACTGGAAAATCTATTTATTTCTGCACTGGCTTTTTTTTTGTTTTTGTTTTCTTGGGGGTTTTTTTGGGTGTTTTTGGTTTTGTTTTTTTTTTTTTGGTTTTGTTTGTTTTGCTTTGGTTTTGTTTTTCGCTGTAGCCTGTTTGGGAATATAAAAGCTTGTGGGGCTTTTTTGTTTGGTTAGATTTTTGGGGTTTTTTTTCCAATTGAGACTTTTTTAGCTTCTGTTTTGCCTGAAAAAGTTGCCTCAATACCGCCTTTGCTAATTCAAAATACTGTTTCCTACATTCCAGTGTTACTGTGTGCAGTGGTACTTCATTAGCTGGTTACAATTTTTAGTTCCAAGTGTGAAAATTTTCACAGCGCACAATGAATGCCAAGATTGACCTTGGTCTAACAAATGTTCCTCTGTATTTCAGGGGTGAGGAGCTGCTTTTCAAACAGGTTTGACTTTACCGAGTGTGGAAGCTCCAGGAAGCACAGAGCCTTCTTCTGTCCCTTTCATTTTTCATTTCCAACTGCAATATTAGTTTGTTTAATTTGACAAGTTCTGATGGCCCAAATGCGACACTGAAAGGCTGAATGATGATTTTTGTCCTTTCGGAAGAGAAATATGCCAGAGACAAGCTGTCCTCTCTGGCAATCTTATTAGGGAGATTGAGAAATGAATGGAGCTATTAGAAAACCCGGTTAGAATGTAGATGTGAGGAATTATGGCTCTGCCCACGGGGGTGAAAAGCAATGACTCCATTTAGATTTGCAGAATTGTGGTTGCCAGAAATGTCGCAGAGGAGTAAAGAAGTTTCCATCTTCATCGCTCATCCCATAATTGGCTGAGCCACTGTCAAGGTTCACAAGGCTCCTGATGTTGTCGTCATTAGTCTCGAACTTCCAAGACAAAGATAAGACTTCTGCTGTGACATATAATCAAAAAGATATTACTTTTTAAAGATAAATAGTTCATTCTATTCTCTGATCTGGATCTAATAAACTAAGATCAAAAGAAAGCCAGTTTTTGCTGTGTTATGAAATGCTGCTTTTGGAACAAGAGTCAAAGCTCATTCCATTTCTTCAGTACTGCAGTTCTGCAAAGTGGATCTCAGCAAAGACTATCAGTTGTCCTTATTTCATTATTACGTTTTAGAATTGTCGATTTCTGATAAAAGAACTATTCAGTCGCTGTCCAAAAATTCAGCACAATTTATTTTTAGGGCGCTGTGACTTCCTGACAAAGTCTTTATGAATTTATATATATATATGTATATTCATTAATTGTAAATATTCATTATAATTGAATGAAATAGGCAAATAAATAGATAAAAAGGCTTGAATAGACATTAAATGCCAGTATATTTATGATTTTTCCACCATCTGATAGGATTGCACAATGGGAGTTTTTTTTTCTCTAAGCTGCACCCACACCCGTATATGGCAAATTCCATCTTTCTGATTTTTCTCGTGCATCTGCTTCATTTTCATTGTTAAACACTCTTAGAGGTGTAGTTAGCAAATTAATACTTTGCCAAAAGTTTTGGCTGGGGCTGAATTATTTGTACTATCCAGTTTTATGCTTCGGTTTAGCTTCCACTATTGCATTGAAGCAGTTTTCTGGGATCTCTGCCTTGCTCTATAAATGAAAGTGAGGTCATGCACCCGATGTTTTTAGTGGTGCTCCGGGCTGCTGCTGCATTATTTGCAAGTTTCTGGACTATAAAAGAGATGTAGGCACGAGGCAGGAAACAGTGATTGCAAAAGTACATGAGTTTAAGCACAATCTGAGCCTTCATTGTTTTTGTTCAGAAAGAATCAATTATCTCAGTTAATACTGCATCATTTGTTTATCTTTGGTACTTTTGTTAAAAACCCCTTTTAACTTCTGTTTAACCACGGCTTATTTGATGCTGATTCCATTTTTATTTCTGCTCTGATTGTCTGTTTCTGCTGTCACTTACAAGGCCTGTTAATACAGCTCAGCATCATAATTGATGGGTAAATGATACAGCCTAATTTTATTCGGAGCCTACAGGGCCTGAATTACAGAATATTTGAAGGATGGCAACTAATTTCCCATTTTTCAAATATGATTTTGTTGATTACTGAAAGAAAACATTAGTGGAGCCGAAAATAGAATTTTTTATGTTTCATTATAAAGTTTGAAATAATCTTTGTATTTAGTCTCTCTGCAACACTAGATTTTAAAGTTCGTTGGCTGCTCCATCCTCTGTTTCCCTTACTTTATTTTTACGTCTAACTTATCTCCTGTAGTAACCTAATTAGAATTTCTTTTGTACAAAGTAGGGATGTTTATACTCTCAGAAAAAAAAATATATATATATTTCATATATTTTAAATTTTGAATTGCTATTTTAATTTATTTTGTTTCATACATTGAGTTTCAGTTCTGCTTCATATTTAGCTTTGGATTTAATCAGAGGATTAAATGTCCCAGGATGTTCCCATGGACAGAGCAAAGCATTTTGAATGGTGCATTCTACGATAAGGAAAGGAAGGACAACTTCAGGCTAACTCTGATGGGTGAGAATACTCCAGCTTGTTTTGAGATGCTGGATAGATTTTAGTAGCAAAATTTATGGAATTCATACAGCTGCTGTTGAACATTTTGGTTTAGAAGGGCAGGATGACAATTAAACTCAGATGATTGTTGATTATAATAGAGAGTTAAGTTGTTATAGCAACTGGAGCTCTCTTCATACCACTGTGCACACAAAAGCACATACTAAAGAAAATAAAGGGAAAAAACACTGATCTTTTCCTTTCTCCCAATAGTCTGCAGTCATAATTAACATAATTGATAATCAGAATTCTTCCTTTCGCAGTTTCTAGTACTTGAATATTACTATGCAAATACAACTAATTCTGCAATCAACAGACTTAAATCACTGAAAAAAATCTTTCTTTTAGTTAGTATTGGATTTAGCTCTTTATCATCTTAACCATTTAAGTAAAAAATATGTAATTCACTCCTTTTATAATTTATTAGGTTTTGTTATTTTCCATTGCTTTTCAAGAGTTAAGGAGGTGTAATGCTGTACTCTGTCATACTGTTGTTAAAACTGTACATTCTGCTGATTATAAACCATAGCAGTGCAATTAGTCAACAGCAGTTAATTGAAAAATTGAGGCAGTAATATTTTCTGTGTACTCAATATATTGGATTAAATTAAAAGGTATTAAGAATGCAAGTCTAAGAATTCTACTCCACTTTATGGCAGCTGATTCCTTGGACTGCTATGCCAATGCTTTTCATCAATTTATGGGTTTTTAGGGAAGGGGTTCAGGGAATATCTCAATCAGCTGGCAACACATTGAGTGTGCTGTGTGTGTGACACAACTGAGAGTCAGGAAATCTTGGATTTATTTCCTGTTCTGCCCCTGGTCTGAGACACCAAGTTAAGGATGAGGGAAAGCCAAGATTGGCTATCCATGGAAATCTTGCATCCTGCAACCTGTGTGTGTCCTGGTTGGGTTTTTTTTGGCTTTTTGTGCCTCTAGAAGGCAGAACTCTGCTCCTGGGTTGTCTCTGATTTATTGCCAAATCTTTTGACCCATCCAGGATTAAAAGAATACAGTGGGATAGGCAACAAGTGTTTAATAACGTTTTCACAGTGACATTTCTGAATGACTCCTTTCCCTGAATGAGTGACAGCACAGACTAGCAGCGTTTTTCTTCTAAGCTGGTCACCAGAAATGTGAGTACTGGATTCTATTAGGCACAGGGAATTTTGCACTTCTGCCTGTATTTGGTTAAAAGCACAGGAACTTTTGTGCTTCATTTTACATCAACTACAAAAAAAAGAAAAAAAAAGAAAAAAAGTGTTTTTTTTAAACTGAGAGGTCAAGAGAAGTTAGTTTTATGGCAGTGAAATGAAGAGCACTCAGAGTTTCGATTTTCTCAGTAACTCACAATTATTTGTTTTGAATATCTTTACCATTTGTAAAGAGAACAATTTTAGGCTAGATAGAACTGTTGAGAACTGAAATGTCAACTAATAGTTTTAATTACTTGCTCATGATCCTTTCAAAGGTAGTTTGAAAGAAAATGAACACATGCTCTCCATTAAAACAGATGAGATTTAAATGTCTCCCAATAATGCCCAATTTCAAGTTGTAGAAATTTAGAGTTTATGTGAAGAAGGTGAATGGCCTGTTGTGTGGAATCAGCTCTGGGAAAAGTAGGCTGGGATATTTAGAATACCTGGCAGCAGAAAAGTAGTTAAGTGTGACCATTAGAAACCCTTATCATTAGAGTTTGATATTTAGCTATAAAAATTTGCTCCAGGCTAAAAATTAGACTCAGCAATTCCCAACATATGAGGCTCTAAATTACTTTTAAGATGTACACAAAAAGCAAGTTTGCTTACACATCCATTACATCTACATCAATAGTTCTCTTTTAGCTCAATATTTTATGTGCTACAAACCAAGAGCTCTGAAAGTAGATAGAGAATGTTTCTGGTCATTAGGTTAGAGCCTATTTTTCTATCTGCTCCATGTTTGGTTTTGATTTTTTATGGAGCCTTTAAATTACATCCAAGCAGATTTAAAGTCTTTTTTCTTTTTCCTGAGTTAACGCTATGGTTTTCATTTTTAATAACTTTCATTGTCTTGAAGTATGATATCCTCATTCAGGGCCATCTGCTTCTTTTCCTGCTCTTTTAAAGAGAACTTTTCTGCTTTTTGGGCAGCCTGCCTTCAGCTGACCACAGGGTGAAATAATAGAATTGTCCTGGACCGAGTGGATCCCCAGCCACATCCCTCTGCAGTGCAGGTGTGTCTCTGCAGCAGGTGCAGCTTTGTTCAGCTCCATGTACCTCATCTGTTTGCAGCCATAACAGAATTTTGGAAGGAATCTCTCCCAAACACAATATTGTTTAATCTCGGAGGTGGGACCGAGGTGTAATGCATGGAAAAATGTAGAGCTGTACAAGTCTGTAGGAAAACAATTTCTGCATTTCAGAGGATTTTGATGTTTCACAGTAAAAGTGATTTGATGGAAGGAAAATTGTAGAAATTCCCTGGGCAAGAAAGTTCCACACAGGCTGCTGGAGGACTGCAGAGCTGGGAAATGCAGGATCTTGTCAGGCTGCCAGTCTGGCTGTTAATGAGCCAGGGCTGGAGCCTTGCAGGGAGCCACGTTGGTCTCTTTGGCTTCTGAGCCAGCAGTCCATGAGCAGGGATCCCTCTGGCACTGGCTGCTGCCTCATTCCTGCTTTTCAGAGCTATAAGTTTTATATATTATTTAAATTTGGTACAGTGAGAGGTAGAGGCTCAGACTAAATGAAACCTACTTTGCCTTTGAAGTGCAGATTACCCAGGGCACGGTGTGCTGGCCATAGGTTGTGATCTCTGAAAACAACATAAATTCTGAACTAATTATTGAACAGGCACATTTATGGGGCATTTTTTTTTCCTTCAGCACCAATAATTTTGAACATTATTTTAAAGGTATTTGTCACATTAATATCCTGATTCTGCAGAGGATTCAGTGCATTAATAGTTCATATAATTAGGTCTCCATTCAGATGTTTGGAACATGTAAAGCTGGCCATGGCTTCTTTACCAGGCTGAGTGCTCCACTCTCACTCAACCTACTTGTAACAGGCCATAGCTTCTCTGTCATGGAGTCTTTCCAAAAAAAATTTAATTGAAATTGTGAATACTTTGTTTTTGTTCTGATAACATAATCTGCAAAATTCAGTCTATGGCTGTGTACCATTGGCAACACGTCCATGAACATTAAAAGGAGTTAGTTGGGTTCCAGAGTGCAAATCAAAGGAATTAGGATAATTAAAAGAGCACAACTTAAAGACTTTTTTCTGATATTTATTATCTTATCTATAGTATGTCAAAGATCCCTCTGTGTTGTGATGTCAGACATGAACTTCCCTTTAACCACAATTAGTCTAACAGCCCACTCTGCCTGCCATGGCTTATTAACAGGTAATGAAACAGTCACTGGCACAGTCCAGCACAGAAGCTGCAGAACCTGAGTTCATAATTGCATCTTGACTGCTTAATTGTGCACCCCTCAGTAGGCCAGGGATCCTTTAAGCGTCTGGTTGAGAAGTTCTTTCCTTTAAAAATACTTAAGCACGTGTGTAACTGCTGACTGAGTAGGGAGGTAAATGGTCTCTTGTATCAGGCTCCCTCTGACCTCGGTATTCTGCCATAGAAACATAATTAAAAAAGCCTGCAGTGAAAGTGAAATGGTTCAGGTAACACAAAAGAGGAATCTTAAACCTTATCTTACTGTATTGGTCCTGCTCTCCAATCTCACTGCATTGTGGATGAGCAGCACTCTCATTCCATAGACTACCAGAAGTTACCAGTTCAAACTGGTATTTCTAATAAGGGTTTAGGAATAAAACAGAACATTAAAATTTAAAAATCCAGTATTAGAGTACAGCAGTTTTATTCAGTCATGCTTGGCTTATTTTACACACCAAGAAAATGATTGCAAGTGAGATATCAGGACAGTTTTCTTTATCCCATTTAATTATTGCTTGATTAATATTTGATGCATGGTTTTCAGAAAGAGGTTTTTTTTTTTTTTCTTAAGGCAGTAAAAACTAATTTGGGATAATATAGGCATTTTATCTCTTACCAATCAATAAAATATAATCCTCCTAGTTAGTGGGTTATTCTGCCCTCTATTGTACCAGCAACTGTCTTTATATCTGATATCTACATTGGCCAGAGCAGAACTGACTGCCTGCACCCTGCAATTTATAATCCACTCTGCCCAACTCCTCATCAATTATTTTTGCTGCACACTGTAGTGGCACTGATAGGTATTTTATCTTGGTGCTGCATTCCCACTGCCTGCGGACTGACGCTTTGAAGAGCCTTAAAAGCGTCGCTATTTAACAGCACTACCCCGTGCATCTGCTCTCAAATTTGTTCCAAGTTGCTCACATTCTGTTTTTAACAATGCTCTTTCATACACAGAGAGTAAACACATTTTATTTAGTACCAATTTATTTCGAAGAGAGTGGTTCTTAACTTCTTGGTGAGACTGTGTCAAAATGTGGGATTTGGGAAAAAAAAAAAACAAACTTGTGCACGATGTGAAAAAATATTTTTCCTTTCAATTACTGGGGTAGAATTTTCTGTAATTAAAATGTAAACTAAATGCTATGTGCTTTAAAGAGGACACCGTGACTATTTTTCACATTAGTGACTTTGTCACAGAATGGTTTCTTTTTGAAATCCTTACTTGGTGAGAACTTCCCACCAAGGAAATGAAAGTACATCAGTGGATGATCACGACCCATATTATAAACATTTGATCAGCCCATTTTCACAGGAAAAGCTTCCCTAACAGGATGCAACAAATTATGTCTATGTGGTGATCTATAAATATGTTACAGCCAATGTAAAAATACTTTTCAGGGGAAAAAAAAATATATAGATATGTGAGAATAATCAATCTTATTACAAATGATTATGAGGCATTGCTTAAATCTCCGAGATTTCTTCATAAAGTTTTTGAGAGACATGTCTGTATTTTTCTCTTTAGGTGTGTTAAATTATCTGTATCTGTCTAGAGTCATGAATCTTTTGGATGTTTCTGAATGGGAAGCAGAAATTTCAGGGATTGTGCTGATCTGTATCCTCTTTTTTAGATTTGTTCAGGTTAATCCAGAATGCTCTTTCCAGTCCTGGATCTCCATCCACTGGGCTGGATTTGGGAAATGGAACAGGCTTTGGCTGCTTCCTTGTTTCTCTTGTTTTACAGAGAACTAGGAAATCAAGGAGCATTGAGCTCTCTCGGGCCACCAACATATTGTGCTTGGCCACAACTAATTAACATCTAATTTAATGTAGTATAGAAACAGGGCAAACAAACCTCTTTTACATTAAAGCCTTTGTGTGTCTCCTTGGTTTTTTTGGTGGAAACTACAAATTCTGAGGGTTGGTTTCTCGGGTTTTTTTTGGCAAGCCTAATTCCCTTAATTTAGGACAAAGATCTTTGTGTTTTTCAGATCTGTGTCCATGCTGCTCTTCTGACTGTGGGTTTCTTGACCCTTGTATACCTTAGAAAGTTTTCTTAAAAATAAATTTTGAACATGGACAAAGTTTATGAACTTTGGAGGTTCGTGTCTGCTCTGGAAGGTTGGATATTTGGCTGTTAAGTGTTGGTGAGAGTGCAGTGGCTGTGTGGTGCCATCCAGGTCTGTGTTCCTCTCGCAGTGGGTGCGTTATGGGCTGTGAGGATGTGCAGAGTCAGGTGTTTCTGCAGAAATCCCACCTTCTTTTTTGCGAAGTGAAACCTTTAGCAGCCTTTGCATCTAAAGACCTTGTTACCTTTTATTTTTCCTTTCTGTTCCGTATGCTTGGCAGAGCTTTTTGTATTCTAGCATCTGCCTTGTGATCATACCTCGTTGTTTGTGCTTCAGACAGGGAGCTGACTTTAGTCAAGGTTGCAGACTAAATCTGGCTCTTGGCAGTAACCTCATGCTTTGTCTCACACCCAGCTGTGCTGAAGCCACAGAAATCCTGTGGGTGCTGCCCAGTGCAGCTGAAGGGGTGTCAGCAGGGTCACTTTTCTATCCAGGGACGTGTCAGCTGCTACAATGGCTTGACCACTCTGGTTTCTGATTTATGTGAGTTTGGTAATGGCACAGTCTGAGAGGAAAGAGATCTTTAGGAGAGACGAGCCACTCTCTTGATTATGTAGGTCAGTTCTTTTGTAGATGCAGTGTGAGCTGTAGCTTCAGTATCAGATGGAGCTTCTTTTATCCCTAAACAGCACATGATAAAACTGTGGCATCGCACCTTTTTCTTTTTATGGCACTGGGAACATTTGCAGGGCTGCAAACCTGCGTTGGGGCCATTGTATCTATTTTATCTTTCAGATGTCCTTATCTCATCAGATATGTGCTGTAATGCATAGCTGGCTTTGACTAGGTTTTCTTGAAGATGGTTTTTTTTACTAAATTTTCTTGATTGGAACTAAATCTGAGATTGGCACGAAGTTTGATGGATTTTAAATATGAATATCATTGGAAGTTAGGTCAGGAAAATGTGTAGTGGGAGAGGGATAAGGGCAGGAACTGTAAAATAAAGGATGCAAAGTGGAAAAGTTTGCACATTGCTCAAACAGTGCAGTTTGGAAGGCAGAACATGAACCAATGGGTGAAGGAGAAATTTATTTATTTATTATAATAAGAAATTTTAAAAGTTGTAGCGTTATAGCAAAGAAATAATCTTTATACAAAAATCTTGATATGAAAATGGGCTGATATAAGCCACTGGTAGAGAACTGCAAATTTTTGTTGGCTTAAATATCCCAGAGGTTGTACCATTTCCAACAAACTGTCAGCTTTGTGGCTTTGCTAATGACCAGCCAAGAGGTGCAGGGAGGGCCTGAGTGAACACACAACAAATAACAATTTGTGCTGGGTATCAAGTTCTCCTTTTATTTATTTTATTTATCCATGTTTGTTTTAGCCTGGAGATGTCTGTGCACCCCTCTCTCCACTTTCCTTGGTTGAGCTACCAACAGCACAACTGAGACATGAAATTGCCCTCTCTAGATTTAGTTATTTATTTTTAACACCAACTTATCAGTTCTGTATCACTGTCTGTGGATCAAATGAGTGAGTTCCACATGTGCTCATTGTTTGGGAGGGTGAATCTTGAGTTATTGGGGTGTGCACGTAATTTCAAGCACCTTAAAATTTTCACCACGGAAAAATTAAACCACAGTACTAATTATTAGGGACCACAAGCACATCAATTCTATATTAATACCCCAGCATAATTACCTTGTCCTGCTCCTTTCTTTGTGAGCCATTGGTAGGTGGTAAGTAATCTCTTTTTAAGCTATTTTCCCCTCAATATGTCAGAGGAATTATTTGAAATAATTATGAAAGAGACATAGAATATAAATGTCAGAATAGATGTAGATGGGAAAATATTACTACAGAGGGGTTTTGTAATATGTTGGAAATGTCATTTATGGTTCTGTTTTAATGAATGGGTAATTAGTTGGCTGAACATCAGCTCACTCCTTAATGGAATCTTAGTGGATTAACCACATGCCTCATTCATATTATCCTACAGAAAATTTGTCTGCCTTTTTATAATGAATATTCTTTTCGCAGGGTGCCAATATGAAAAAGGAGGGACTCTTATAATGTCGAGAATTTGTGCTTTTGTCCTCTGTTGAATGAATGTGGGCTCTTTTTTAAAAATGCTTGAATACATGTGGTGGTGCTGTTCCTATACTTCCAACCCGTGTTGGCTTGGATACAGTTCTTACACCTGCATTTTCTGCATGGTTTTGGTTTTATTTGATTACATTTTTACCTTTATTTTTATTTTATTGGCTTTTATTTTCCCTTTATTTTCATGGCTTTATTAATTTAAATGTTGATTTCAAAGTCTCTATATTTTGAATACTCTAAAACTTTAAAAATTGCAAATACAGATGTTGAATGTTCAGTCTCCCCAAATGTAACACAGAAAAAACAGCTCAGCTCTTTGCTTGTCCTTTTATATGAGCATGTTCATGTAGAATATTTGTTTATTTTCATAAAAGCTATTAACGTGTAAAATCTCCTTTTTGCCTTTCTTAGTGTGCATCACATCTTTATTATATATGCACAATTTATACTTATTTTTATGTGTTTTCCAAAACTTTTTTCTAGTTGGGCAGAAGTTTGTTAACACCTTTAAAAAAAAATTATAAACAATTATAAACAGCTGTTTAACATTCAGCTCTCCTGTTTGCCCTAAAGCTCTAATTTTCATATAATCTGCTTGTGAAAAACCCCCTTGTCTGAGGTGCTGCATTTCTTGGTTGTCTACTTTGATGTCTGTGTGTTTTTGGGGTTTCCTGGCAGGTTCCTAAAACACAGGTGAGAGGAATTTTGACATACAGCAATGTATAAAATCAATTTACCCTGGTTCTGAACCAGGAGTCAACCAACTCCTGAAATCCATCTTGGCAGAGCAGAATCTGCGTGTTCAGGGAGAGGGAAGAACAAATACCTCGGTTTTTTTCAGCTGATGATAATTTTCCCCATCAAAATTTCAGGGAAATCTGGTACAGTTATGAGGAAAAAGAGTTGCAATGTTATGAGGTCTACGTTAATGTGAATAAATATGTCTGTTTGTTTTACTGAAAAAAAAATCTTCTAATTTTCTGAATTAGATAACCTTACCAGTTACATTATTCGTTTCAGTAGATTTATGTGTTTAGAAAAAACCCCAAGGTTTCAGCGAAAATAACTTGGATTAATAATTTGTTTTCGTTTTCTTTTACTTACTGTCTAGCAGAGTGTTATTTGCAGTGAAATCTGGCATCTCAGCTGAACCATTATATTCAGCTGTAATTAGGATAAACTGTTGGCATGAATTACTGTACATTGGGTTTAGAGATTTGTTTGGAGACTGCCATTTCTTACCAAAGCACAAACAGCAATTTGCTGTCTAACTTTGTACACTGGCAAAACACACTCAGTGTAAAATTAATTAGGTCATTAGAAACCTATTGTCTTGTCTCAAAGGAAGAGATGTTAAAAGTAAGCATGTTCTCTGTAGAAGGTGACATCTTTACATTCAAACCCAGCTGTGATTCATTCTTCAGGTTTTCTTCTTGCTTTTCTTCATCAAAACACAGAGGCATAAAAGCAGGTTAGAGGCAACTCAGTATCGGGGTAATACTGAAAAAAAGTAATTCTTTAAAGGCCAAATTTATTGTTTGATGGCATTAATCAGGTAGTGTCCAATCCTGGAAAAATAGTTTTTTCCTTCATTTTAAGAGTAGTTTACAAACAAGGTGGAATTTAAGTTAGATCTTCAGCATTCAGAGCAAGTTTAGAAATCAGGCTAATAAGAAAATTATGTCTGTGCACTACACAAGAGAGGGTTCTGGTCTTTTACAAGTTAAACTGAACACTCCTGGTTACACCTGAATTGCAGGTTGAACCTAAAGCTTTGGTTATCTCCACAGTCGTGTCTCCATTCTGAAGAGAGCGACCCTTGGTGAGTGTCATGCATTGAATTAATGGATGATTTCCAACATGTTTGAGCACTTAGCACATGATCTGTAGTGAAATTGGGCAGAAGACAAAGCAAATCTGAGAAGTTCACTGGTCTGTTCTTAACTTTATTTTGTCTCATGTGCTGTGTCCTGGGCATTTGTTATTCCCTTTCTGTAGAGCTGAATCACCTAGAGACAAATTGGTCAGTTTATGCCTTACACCAAGACTGACGTTTTTATGGTGCCCAGAAGACAGAGTTTTAAAATTCTGCTGTTTGAAAAGTTGTCCTGATATCTGGGGGGAACAATCCATGGTTCTGTGATAAAGGAAGGCCATGGTGTGCTGCTGAGGAAGGGATGGATCCCCTGTACACAAGGAGTTAGATTGAGGTCCTCTCAGCTGTTTGAGATTTGGGCTCCTTGGTTCCATCTATTCTGATAGAAACAAATGCTCTCAGATGGGGATTTGCATTAAAGCCTTGGCCAGCAATTTGAGACAAGTCTCTGGGTGAATGCTGAGCTTAATTCACAGAAAGGCAGCTGCTTCAGAATGCAGCTCCTATTTTTCTTTCTGAGTAGCTGCAAAGGGCTGCTGTTCATTTCCCTTCTGCAGCTGCTTTTGAGCTTAGCTTATTCCTCCCACCTCCAAATCATGATCTGACTTTTAAAAATTCATAACTAATCCAATATTGAATATTTTCAAGCTCCTGCTGGTTAGTAACGATGAAGCAGAAATAACTCCTTGTCTTTGGGGTAAATTCTCTGATGGGAGCATCTTCCAGCTCTGCCATTGCCAATCCTTGCTTTCAGGCCCAGATGAGGGTGTATCTTCTGTTCCCATGAGCTTGTTCTTGGGTTCACAGCTTCTGGTGAATCTTTTGCTGACTGATTCCTCCAAATACATCCCTTCAGTCTGTCTCAGTGGTTTTATTTGGTGTCTCCCTCTTTCTGTCTCATTCCAAAACAGATTATCTGTAAAGAAATTGTCCATAATGAACAAGTTTTCCATACAAGCTTTTGCTTTCAGTGCTCTGCAAAGCTTTTCTCTCCACCCCTCAAAGCAGGGAAATCAGTGTAGACCCTTCTCTCCACAGACTTGCTGTAGGCAATTTAACCAATTTCACTTCTCAACCAGAATTTTCCTTCAGTACATTTCTCTGTGCTTTCTTTAAAGCCTCCTGCCTAGTTTTTCCTCTCTTTTGGAGACTTCCCTGCTGGGAGTCTGAATGCTGCTGATCATGCAGGCAGGATTCAATTCAGAAAAACACAGCAAGCATATTTTGTCCTTCAGCTTCCAGCCCCTGTGTTGTGTCAGGGTTTTGTTTCTGCTTTCAGTGAGTGCACAAGCTTTCTGCAAAGATTGTTTGGGCTGTCTTTAAAATAGGGGGAATTTTCTTTTCACCTTTTACATTCTAAACTTTTAGCACAGAATCCTAATAGACAAACTCAGTAGAACTGGGTGAAGAATTATTTTACAGTCAGGCTACAATATGTTAAGAGACTGTATCAGATAAAGGAGAAAAATAGTCATACCCCATGTACTGACCTCTCTCCTGAACCAATAAAATAGAAGAAGAAGAAAAACCCATTAAGTTTTAGTAAGAATTGTCCTGAAGGGCCTGCTTCAAGCACCGGTCCAATGAATATTACTTTTCTGATTGTGAATTACGTGGAATTACAAGAAGGCATCTTCCTTTTTAAGTAAATAGGCTAGAAGTTTTTTTTACAGCAACCTGGAGACAGTTGGATTAAACACATCTTAATCCTGAGATGTTCATTACATTTATCTCATTAGACACCTGTATTTTAATATTCTTGGTCTGAGATTTCATTGTGTGTTCAGATAGTGAAATACTAAACTCTGGTACAGGTACAAATGCCTCATACTGAGAAAGTGCATAATATTGATATAATCAACATTTGGGCTCCTTCTGAGTTTTCTCAGGGTAAGATGCAGACTGACAGTGACTTTACAATTCTGCAGTGTAAGTTCATTTAACCATAATATTCATCTGATAAGTTACAAGCTAAAATATCATTTCTGCAGAATAGTCAGAATACAGTTAATTAGCAAAGTGCTGACCAGGCACAAACCCAGATCTCTCTCAAATGTGGAGATGACAGAAGGCTGATCCTGCAAGTTTGCTGTGTTTTTAATTGTCTGCTTGTGGCAAGCTTGCCCAGTAGATGCACGCACACGGTGCAAGTTATCAGTAGGAATTCTAAATACCTCCTTAAAAAATCTGGGTTAAACTTGACTTTAGTTGCACAGACAGCTTCTGCACAACCAATATGAGCTGACCTTGTTGGGAGTTTTCTGTTGTTTAATTTATTTTTTCTTAAGGTAACCTTGGTAAAAGGCCTTAAATAGCTGAACTGATTCAGCTAATCTCAGGAAGGCAGAAGACCATTGCAATTTTGCTTTGTCCTTCCAAAAAACCCACAGATTTTGCTGACAGCCTTCTGCTCCCAGCTTGCAGTAATTGGTGGCAAACGCAAAGCTAATTCCTTATTACACAGTATTTTCAGGGGGTTAATGGGCAAGCTGTTGAATTCAAAATAGTGGCCAATGAGGTGGCTCTTAGGAGAATAAAGATCTGTAATTCACATTCTCCAGTGCTGCATTTTGGGTTTATGCCTCTTATGTCTGTTCTTCTTTTGGTAGATTCACTTTATGTGAAGTGTGCACAACCAAAGGCTGCCAGTTGTGGGCTGACAGAACACAGTAAAGATTTGGTCAGTGATGTCCAAGTTCTTTGTGTCCATTTATATCTGTAGCTGTAGGAACTTGGAGGGTAGAAGAATTTGTACGGGGACACCTGAGAAACCTGAGTTATTTACAACAGTGGAATGGATATTTGCCTTTTAGAAGAAGAATAAGAGAAAGTGAAAATACTTTTATCAAAGTGTTCTAGCTGCAGTAAAAGAAACTTTCACCCTTTTAACCATAGAGGAGAGCAGATGAAAATAAAAATGCAGAGCTCATTTGTTGTTTCTTATTCTGATTTCATCCCAATTGGTTTTCTCGTTTATTGACAGCTTCATTTTCAAATTAGGATAATAGCATCATATTCTTTCTTGAATTGTGTATATTTAATTCTGTTTGTCTTGGGGGCTTTGTGTTAGCATAAAGGAATCCATCTGAAATGGAGTTTTCTCAAACATCATCAAGGGCAAGCTTTGAAATCTGAAACTTATGTGTTCTTATGATTCCTCTCACCCCTACTTACATCTTTACTTCTTTCAAAAACAGCAATAAAAATAATAAGAACAAGAAAGTGCAGCACAGCAAGGCTCTGAGGAGTTTGGATCTTGAGTAGATCTTGAGTTTTATTTCTGAAGACAGAATATTGTTAAGTTAGAACCAGCCCTTTTTAACTTTAGGGGACATCTGAAGCCAGCTACGTAGAATGGAGCTAGCTCCATGTACCAAACCATTTAGACTGTGCACTGCCATCTGTTTATTGTTTTATTTCTGGTGGTTGATGCAGCTGTGAGAAAGAAATTGGCTTATTTTTGAATAGCAATGCTAACAAATTAAAAACATAACAAACATGCTGCAAGGGCACTGACCTTTCCAAAGGAAGAGATGGAGAACAACAAAGATTGACTTTATTACAGTTTATTACTTGTTGTCACAGCCAATCCCAAGGGTGGAATATCAGATATGCCAGAACTGCAGAGCACCTGACAAGGCATTAGGAAGATAAACCCCATTTCATCAGAAAAATTATGTATCTGGTAGCAAGGTCACGTGCACGAACTGTAGCTTCACTGCTCTCAGTGATTAATGTTGATTTAAGTAAAAGTTTGTTTATTTCTTGTTGTGTGGTAAATATTTCCAGCCACTGGCTGGAAGGCTAAAGTTAGGGTGAATTGCCATTTTAAAGGGAGGGCTCTGTGCCAGAATGATTCTGGAGAGCTTCCCAACTAACTTCCCTACAGGTTACTATTGTCAGCTGCCAGACCTCAGGCTACTTTTGACACTTTTATCCTTACAACTTTTTTTCTTTTCTTTTTTTTACCAGTATAATGTGCAGATTTTAGCCTTTTTTTTTTTTTTAATTTATTTTTTAATGAGCATTTCCCCATAGTGTGTTTGCTGAGTGGAAAAAGGATAAAGGTGTTTAGGAGTTGTCTTGAGGCTATTTAATATAACCCTTAAATACTTGGGTTTGAAGTTTGTGATGATTTGGATTTAGATCTGTCAGCTTGACTTAAAATTACTGCTCATACTGTTTTCTGTTGGAAAATACTGTATTCTAGGTCAATAGGAAGTTAACTGTGATGTTCTTTTTCCTGACATCCTGCTGAACCATTTGTCATATCCTGCTATGGATGTGTGATTGGTACTTCTAAGAACAGTTTTGTGTCTCACATTTCAATAGTCCTTTTTCCTGAATCCTATTTCCAATGATGTCTGGGAGAAATTATTAAGTAGCTGAGGAACACATGGATTCTGAGCTTCACTAACTTCAGTATCTTGTATTTCCATATGGAAACTGCTTTCCAGAGCTCCAGTTGAGCCATCAGGATGCCCCTTCTAGTTCTGTGTGCATATTCAAGTGAGGTGAAAGGCTGGTTTTCGTTTTGACAATTTATTTTGGGTTGCTGGGATGGAGAAGAGACATTGCAGATGCTATAAGCTTGAAGACACTCAATAATGAAGGAACTGGAAGAATATTCTTGGTTGCTCATTGCTGATTCTCTTTGCTTTGTGGGTCTGTGGGACAGAGCCCTCTGGGAAATTGGGGATCTTGAGTGGATCCACCTCCAAAAAGGTGATGGCACCCTGAAAAGTGTCATGCCTATTGAGCAAATTAATATCTGGAGGTTTTCCTGCTGAATCAGTTAATAGAAGTGGTCAGGATGTCTATTTTTTATGATCAAAGTGGATGAGGGGATTCCAAATACTGGAACAAAACAACAGCATAAAAAACCTGCATTTTGTTTACCTTCCCGAGATGATCAGTGCTTTCAGAATGTAAGGTACACTTTCAATGCTCTTATGAATATTAATGCACTTGAAATGTCTTACAAATATTTAGGGCAAGAAAAATTCCACAAGGATCAGTTTATTCATTATTTCCTGACTCCATGGTACAATTATAGTCACTGACTCCTTACTAAACAAAAGTCAATGTGCATAAATTCGGTCAAATTCAGTTCGTTGAAAAGTTTATCTGCTTGTACTTGTAATTCTTTTATTTAAGTTCAAGGCAAATTCACAGGGATGGCTTCTGAGCCCATGCTAGAGTGGAAAACACTTCATGAGAAATGTATTGTTTGCTATTCATTTAATTTTTCAAAATATCAAAAATACTTTTCCTTAAAATCTGACTCATCTAAAGCTTAACAATTTTGCTAAATGTTTTGCAGTCTGCATAAGGAATCTTCACAGGAAGGTGCACAAACCCA
Organism: Monarcha castaneiventris obscurior; assembly: GCA_026261815.1. Lineage (NCBI taxonomy): Eukaryota > Metazoa > Chordata > Aves > Passeriformes > Monarchidae > Monarcha > Monarcha castaneiventris. The sequence continues at coordinate 3,271,755 of JAMPIT010000550.1, forward strand.
CAAACAATGCAACCAGAAAGATAAATCATAAAAAAAAAAAAAAAAAAAAGAAAAGCCAACATGAGAGAACCTTAACCTTAGATTTCATGAGGCAAGAATCCCACAAACCTACCTGAGCTATTTGGGGGTAAATCAGGCAGAGCTACTCCACTTTTTGGTTTGTATTGCAGAGAAGAAGCTTTTAGTCAAAGACTTCTTGTAGTCAGGTTTTTTTGAAGTCATTTGAGGATAAAAAGTAAAAATTGTGTATTGAAGTTTCCTGGTGGAATGTGAGAAAAGGTGAAATCTGACAGAAAATACGAGGATAAACCTATGGAAGGTGAAAGACAGAAATGAGCCTGGAATAGCATTTTTCTTTATTCAGCCTGGTGTTCTCCTCCAAAAAAATGAAAAGATTGACTCCAAAGTCACAGAAAAAGTGACTGATCTGATCTTGTATCAACTGCTCAGGGATACATAATCCAGAGATCAGAGGGTCCAGGATAACCAAACACAACACACATTACCTGGCACAGCAGAACTCTTGGCTTTTGACTCAATGGTAAATATTGTTCCAAGTGAAAGCACAGTTCAGGCAAAGATGAGAGTTATAAATCTCTGTTTGAGGAATGTTTCTGTTATTGTGTATTATTGTCAAGAAAAGCATGACTTGAGCAGAGACAAGAAAGCTTGATTTAACTTCATATATACTTCTTATTGTATTGCATTCGTTAGGCTTGGATGTTACCTCTAAAAATAACACTTGAAAGTGCCAATCAATTAGATTTTATGACATGAAAATGTCATTTCTGAAAGAGTCAGATATTGTACTAGATATGACAGTGCCCAGAAACGAAATTGGGAGCAAAATATTTCTGTCTTTCCCTGAGGCGTTGGTTGAACTCTAACTTTGGATATAGGTTATGTAGACTTAATAGCTGTTGATTTTGTTTGGGTTGGGTTTGGTTTGCTTTTTTGATTGATTCCAGGGTCCTTAAAATACCATTCAAAAGCTGTCTCCAATTTCAGCTGCTTGTTTTTGTACAATAGGTTAAATTCAAGAATGACAGAGATTGTTAATCAAGCAGGATTAGAGTAAATGTGTAGTTTATAATGTGGTGGAAAGGATAGGAAAGATGTTCTGAAAGTTGTTTCTTTTGGGCATAAATTAACTTTTCTTTTTAAACCAGGTATTTGTTTGTGTTAAAATTTATAAAGGATGGTTAAATAATAATAAAGAAGATACCACTGTAATAATATTGCAACTGTAATAAAGATGTCTAATGCTGTACACTGAGTGAAATCAAAAACGTGAAAATCATCTAGATTGAACTCTTTAATAGTACAAATATCTTCAATCATTTATTGATTCCTGTTATTGTATTGGATCCCAGCTTAGTGTACATTGAACTAAGGGCCACTGAAGTTCCATAAAACTGAAGCCAAAAACTGCTGTCCTTGAGTTTTACAGGGATTTTGATATAACTGCAACTCAATTCTAGAATTGCTGATGTCATTTAAGATCTGCCAATTTGCTGTTGTTCACTTACACCCCTGCATTTGCTGTTCAAGTGTGCATTTTGTGCTGGAAATTCGGCCCATGGAAGACCAGGGCTGCTGAAAGTCCAGCACCTTTGGAGCTGTCTCTGCTGAGAGATTAATGCAAATAAATGCATTGATTCTACCTGGTCAAGATTTTTCCAGTTCATCTGTTTACATGGAATACAATGGTTAAAAAAACCCTATTAAATGCAGAGTAAAGAATGCTTTATAAAATTGAAGGTAAAGGTATTTTTTCAGCTAAGTCCTAATGTAAGAGAGAGGATGATGCCTTTTTCATGTTCACACTATAATTTTTACCATACTTGCTCTATCTCAGCTGTTCTCAACTTCTCCTTAACCTGAGGGACTTTTTTTAAAATTATTTTCTGAAAGATAGCTAAGTAAAACTAGAAATCTGTTCACTGAAGTTTTGGAATCCAATACTTTTCATTCTGTATTATCTGCTTACACATATGCTAGAGGAGGAGGATTCTTTTGGCAAGTGAAGGAAAAAAGAACTGCATTTGCAGGAGACTCTGTCTTTGCAAAATCTCATTGCTGAGAGTGAATCTGAGGGTTCCTTTCCACACTCAGAGCCTAATTTTGTGATTTTTCTGGAGTCCAGCAATGGGAAAATGCCACTGAGGTACAACAGTCTAACGTGCTGCTCAGCACAGGATTTGGAGCTGCATTTTGTGTGATCAGATTGAAAGCTGCAGAAGCTTGAAGAAAAGCTCTCTGGCCAACTTTTGCTCACTGAGGATTTTGGTTTCAAAGCTTTTGTATCTAAGGAGGGTTACATGGGGGTCAGTGGAGAATTGAAAGTTGAGAATTAATTAGGGGAGGTGAAGTAGCAAAGCACTTGGTGGGAGAAATCATTGAGGACATCGGTGAAGGGCAGAGAAATTAAATATGAAAAGGAAGTAATTTATTGTAGGAAATATAATAAGGAGACACCGTGAGAGTCCCACCTGCTCATTCTTAGCTGTAAAATATTGTGGTGTAATTATGTGTGTTAAGTGCCTGTGATTATGGTCACTCACTGCTTGGAAATGCTGGCAGAAATGTCTGTGTAGTGTGATCTGATAATACACACTTAATCATAATAACTGAGTTGGAGAGAAGTTATTTTGCTAATTAGTCACTGTGTTCTACAGAAATCAATAGGAAAGTGAAACCCTTTAAAAATGTTACTTGACACAGAGTAACACATAATAATGTGCCTTGCTATTAATTAAAACCCAAAACCTGGATATCAGGTGGAGTCTTGGCACCACTGAGACCGATGGGAAAAATCCTGTTGTTATATGGGGAAAATAATTTTACTGGAGAATGGTTTCATTCTTTTCATCGATTTTTACCAGATATATGTTGCCTTTACCACTGCCTTTGCATAGTCCTTTTTTTTTTGAAATTTTGAATTAATATATCACACCAGAACATGTTGTGAATGTCAGAGGATGCTGTAGATCAGTGATACGAAAGGAATTAGCATATTCTCATGAAAGATAATAACGTTCTGTTCAGATATCAGTCCTAGACATGTCAATGCTGAGTGACAGGAGCTCACATTGCACTGGAAAGGCAGATGTTATGAATAATAGTTTGCTTAGTGAGTGTCGACATTTCTGTGTCTCCACTGGGCCTGCAGGTTTCAGCAGCAGGTCTCAAATGCTTATTTTCCTTTCTATTGCATCTTGATTAGTTTGATGGAAGCTGAAGATGTGAGGGAGATGATACGGACTGAACTAAAGAAACTGAAGATAATCAGTAAATGTAGTCTTTCATCAATTCCTCTCCCGAGTCATATTTTAAGCTATGAAACCAATATAGCTGTGGCTGGATTTGTGAAATGGATTAAAACCCATCTGCACTCACACCTGAGCCCAAGTTGCATGTTCTTACTTAACCTCGTGTAGAATTGGCAATAAATTGATTTAAATGGCAGTAGGTGACAAAAGAGTGAACTGGGAAAGTATTTAACTCTAGTTCTTGGCGTGCTGCCACCAGTGAAAAAGAAAAAGAATTTCAAATGTGGTACACATATCAGAGTTTATTTCCCTTCACTGTAGAACAGCTTTATGGATTTCTCTTCCTTCTCGTGAAATGAAATAAATCATCACAAGAGACTCTCTAATGGATTCTCTGCTGCGTCCTACCATCAAGAGAACACTCTGATTTCTGACTTCTTCCAAGATTCCCACTTGGAGGCTTTTTGCCTTGGTAGGAAAGGGTTTAAATAATATTTTGATGAAAAGGAGCTTTTGAAGGTCATGTTGTTGCTTATTAGTGGTTGATAGGTGCCTATGTGTTAAGACACGTCTGGACTTAAACAAAAATCAATCTATCTCTTCAGCAAAGAGAAAGTTTCCGTGTTTGCAGGAATTCTGGGTGCAATATCATGGATCAGAGGAACCCAGGTGTGGCAGAGAAGTGCTACTTTCAATAAGGAATACTGGTGGGAGAAAAAGGGAGAACAGGAATAGTGTCTGTGAGAAAATAGAGCAAGAAGAGAGATTTTAGAAGAGCCAGGATCACAGGATGGAGGAGATGGAAAGGAAAACCCCAGAAGTGATGAGAGCAAGACTTCCAGTTCTTCCAAATGGGCTGTAAAAATATATATATTTCAACCAGAAAGCCATTGAAAATCCATCTAATCCCAAAGGAGGAGACCCATCTTGAAAAGGTACCTAAGCAGTCAATCCATTTTATTTTTGTATTTTCTCTATCATATGCTTTAATTGACAAAGCTCATTGTTCCCACACCCGTTCTGATGTGACAATTACATGTACAGTAAAACTTTGCTAGGGAAGTTTATAAACCCCTTTTTGTGGACTTGTCTTCTTGTTAGGTAAAAGCGAAAGCAGTACCACCCTTTCTGTATTGCTTTACATCGAGCAAAAAATTAATTAATATTTTGAATATAATAAACAATGCTGAATTTTCAAAATTCAACATTCATTGCATCAGTGATAATCTCAAGGGAAAAATAATATTTTTTTTTAGTGAAACCCTTTTTGCTGTTTAAACAGAGGAGTAGATTTAGCAGTGAATAAAAGCTTTAAATCTGTTTTAAATGTTTTTGCTGTTTTACGGCCCAACATTACAAAGACACAGTAATAAACACTGTATGTTCCAAGCATTCCACAATCTCTTCTGATTATCCAAGTGTGGCTTTATTTTCCTATTCACTTGTTGTCAAGGAATTCATAGCTGTTAACAGCTGATGTCTAAGGGTGCCAGCAGCCCGGTGACTTGATGGTGTCAATAAAATTTGTACAAGGCATGAGCTCAAATCTCAGAAACAATTGTAGAGACTCAGTCTAAACATGATATAACCTGAGACAGTAAAACAACATTTAGGGAGTCTTGCTAAAGAACAAGTAAAATGCTGAAGAAAATTTTATTTTCTAGGAGTTGAAAGGCTGGAGATAAGCAGAGATTATGTCTTAGTTCTGAGAGTTCATGGCACAGGATTTTTATTGACTGGTTCTTAAGTGTGGTGGCAGAATTGTTCAGATGATGTTTGCCAACTCATGCTGTGTTGTGTCTCTTTGCCTATAGCTGTTTATTGCTCAGTCAAAGCATGAAATAGGTAATAAAATAGAGTGAATGTACTCTTAGAATAATAATAATAAAAAAAATGGAATGTGGAGTGTACTGAGGTTTTCTGGATCAACATGAATCTAGACACTTGAATCTAAACAAAATGCTATTTGTATTTCTGCAAATTGTTTCTTTCTCACACAAAGATTTAAAAAATATTAAACTCTCTTATGTGAGAGCTCCTACTACAGGATTCCAGTGACTCTGGAATATTTTGTGATCTCAGATTTGATCTACTTTTCTAAAGAAAATTATTGAAACTTAGAACAAGCGCTCTCATGCATGTCTGAAAACAAATGAAAATAAATCTTTTCCTAGATGATTTTTGGTCTAGGATTGTCAAAAACTTTCCATTTTAGATTAAAATCGTTAGTTGTTTAGAGGAAACAACTTTATTCCTTTAGGTGAGAGTAGATGAACAAGAAACATCCATGACAGGAATATTCAGGTTTCTCGTACAGAGGAGAAGCTTCTTATCAGTTCCTTGATTCCATTTGGTTGCAGGTTTAGCACAACGATATTGTTGAATTTTTCTGTTTATCTCTGCTTCTAGATGAGGAGATAAGAATGATTAATATAAAAGATATTAAATTTCCGTGGTAGGGCATGAAACCACCAGGTCTGGCTTTGGGAATATAACCTGAGCTTTGTTTTTGAATTCCCTTGTTATAAACCCAAACCTGGAAAAAGGAAAAATCCAGCCTTTTGAGGTATGATTACTTAAGCACTTTGCCAAAAGAAAAATATAAATATTACAAAACTGAAAATGCAAATTTTGAAGAAATAGAACATCTGGCACCAATTGCTCATAATTATTTTGCAAATGATGTTTTTTCCCAGTGGCATTATATTGTTCTAATTGGTTTCCCAATATTTGACAAAAATATAAACACACAGTGCATGCCAATCATTAAAATTACTCTAATAATAAAAACAACTCAGCATTCACACTGGTAAGCAGTGAAATTATTTCACAGGTTGGCCATCAAAGAAATGTCTTGCTGGAACTTGTGCAGACGTTTCCAGGCTTGGATCCTGTTGGATCAGACATGCCAGCGAATAACCTGAATTTATATTTGTTGTGCCAACGACTCAAGAAAAGGTGGAAGAGGTTCTGGACTTGAAATGTAAACACCCAATTTTGGAGTTACTGCTTTGAAATGTTCCAAAGGCCAGGTAGGAATATGGAGATGCAGCATTTGAAGATGGAGCTGAGGAAATTAATATATCTGTGGAAAATGAATCAGCTTCATTAGGAAATGGAGGACTTCTTGAAATAAAAGAGTAGGAACAGGAGGAATAATCAAAATTAAATTAAACTGCTGGCATTAAAATTAAATACAGACAGAAAGCAAGGAAAAGCTGTGGCAAGAGCAAATGGTCACTAGACCATTTGAATGAAGTCAATATATAGATATGTCTATTAGCAAAAAAAATTGTTTTTCTTAGACAGAAAAGCTATTGGAAAAGTTCTATCTAAATGAGTTTCTGAACACAAGGTACCTGCTAGAAACCTCCATGCTAGAATTGTACCTTCTGAAAGGAAGACAATGAAACATTGCAATACTAAGACACAAAACATAAGGGAAACACTGATAGACTGCTGGTGGAAATGAAGAAAAATCAGATATGTAAGAGTACCATGGACTTTTTGACATATCAGGAAAAAAGACTATTTCTCTGCAACACAGCTAAGGAACAGTACAGCAATAGTGAGTTCATTATAGTAAGGAAACTCAGCCAATGAGAGAAGGAATCTCAATAATTATAGAAAAAAAAATAATAATGTAAGACAAGTAGTTTGATGGGAGGTCTAGTGCACAAATTAAATTTTCAAATTTCATAAATAACTGCTTCAAATGTCAAAGTTTGGTGACCCAGAGGAGATACAAACCTTGGCCTAGTTGATCATTGTGCAAGAAATCATACAAGCTATTTTGCACATTCAGCATGGCATAGCCATATTTAATCTTCATACAGCAACAACTTTTTTTGTAAGTCAAATACAAAAGGATAAAGGTTTACAGAGCAGCAGAGCAAAAAGAGGTAACTTCCAAGAGTTATGTAATTATTATCAATACTTCCCCAAAAGTTCAGTAAGGGAAGAATTATCAGAGAGCTGCAGAGTCCCTGTAGACGGTTGGTGATAGAGATGAATGTATGGTCAAAAATGAATGTAAGGTCTTGCCAAAACTTATGTTTTTCTGTACGTATTTACTAATGAAGACCTCAGGGCTGGTTCAGTGCTGGAGTACTTTTTTGCAGGGGAAAAGTAGTGGGTCATATGTAAAATTCAGGTATTGATAGAAGCAGTTAATTGGCAGGACCAGATGGCATTAACTTGAGTTCCTGTGGCATGTCTTCTGTGAAAAGTTTGTAGTCTGAAATCTTTTCTTTTAGACCTTCTTCAGCTTGAGTAGCACAGAAAGTAGCAAAGGTGTCCCAGTCTTTTAAAAGGAATTTTGGGATGATGCATAAATTTTCTGTTTGCATGCATAGTTATTAAAAGTAAACCTGATTGTTCATATTGAGATTATCAGCATGGTTTAGGAGAGGGAAGTGAGGAAATATTTCTGTTCTTTGTTGTACAATGCTCTTGTCATAGGGATAGAGCCTCTAGGCAATACTGAATTGTATGTACTGAATGCTGATGTTCAAAACAGATTTTCATTCAGGTTTTACTGGTGACAGCTGAAAATAAAAAGATCTTTTAGTGCCAACTACCTTCAAAAAAGTTTTCAATGTGTGTGTGATATGTGTGTTGTGTATGTCCATACAGGAGAAGCAGAAACAGAACCTGGATTTTGAGTTCAGGAGGGTTTATACTTTCCTCAGTCTTCCCAAATACTGTGATGACAAAGTGCCATCTCTGCATGTCTGACAGTAATAGGAGCAAAAATCAATGGAAATCTTGTGTGTTTGCAAATCTTTCTTCGTGGTGCCGTGTAAATATCAGTGTTGGCTGGAGAACGAGGAACAGGACTTTACTTGTTCCAATGTTTTGGTGCACGTCCAAAATGTTTGATTCTAAGGTCTTGCTGAGTTTATTCTCGTGAGTATCTTGCTGAAAATTGGAATGTACCTGTTCTATAAAAGTAGTGTCACCCTGCCTGCTGCCCTGGGAATTCTGTGACTTGTTCAAGGGGGTGCCAGATTTTAAAGAGAGCAGAATTTTACGTTGCCACTAACAAATGGCTTGGAAAATGACAGCAGCGCATTTTAGACAGAATACTTGTGCTGGCCTTTATCAAATTCTCATTAATATTGCAGCTCTAACTTCTGCACTTAATAAGAAACAGTAGCTTGGGAAGGACAAAAATCCTTGATTTAAAATTCAAAGAATGCACATGAAAAGGTCTGTGTTGAAAAAAAAATTAATTTTTTTTTTTTAAATCAAAATATCCAGGGTTTTGTTTGTCTGGTTGTTTTAACTTTTTAAATATGGACATTTTCATATCTTAAAACTTCAAACACACTTAAGACTGTTTTCATAATTCTGACAGGTGATTTCAAAGGTGTTGATACAAAAGCTCTTTATGAGTTGTGGCTTCTCTCTTTAGCCTCAATTTTGACAACTTGAGACCTAACCAAAACTCCACCTGTCTTCAGGGTATGTATTAGCTCTTACTTTATGGTTACCAATTGCATAATTGTTTCTAATAAAATCAGTGAGAAATTTCCACTCCAATTTGTTTCTCTTTTGTAATTTGGGGAATTTAATTCTACTGAGTTTAGTACAAATTCTATCAAGGTATCAAAGAGCTGAGATACAAAAACTTAAATTCTTAGACAGCAGCCAAATTGCCACCTTTTTTATGTGAGAAAAGTAGAAATTCTGGTTCTGCTGAAGGGAAAAATATTTCAGCTGTAGGACTAAGCAGGCTGTGCCCAATGCTTTGCATCACCACAGCAGTTGGTCTGAATTTTGTTCTGTTTGTATTTCCTTAAAACTCACCGATTCCCCTGATGTCAATATATTTAATGAGTTGTAAATCAGTGCCAAATTTAGCTTCTACCTGAAGCACTAAACCAACAAAAGCAAAGCAATTCTGAATTCACTAAATCTTAATGTTGTTTTAAAATAGTTTTTAATGGGGTTAATTTCTTTAGGTTTTTCTTTCTCTCAGGGTACTATAACTTGATTAATATAATTTCCTTTCATTTTGACATTGTAACACGGTCTCATTAGGCCTGCAATGAAATTGAATTGCCGTCATAATATCACATCATAAAGGCATATTAACAAAATCTCTATAGATTTCTATGGGAATCATTTTTCCATCATAACCTTAATGTCATTGAAGAAGGCTCTTCCTGTGTGTAGGAAGAAAGCAGAGGAAGAAACCAACTGGTTCTGGGACTCATTTATAAGACCTAGATTTGTCTTGTATTTCTTCCCAGGCACGTCAAGCTAACTCATTTAAATTTTACAAATAAATACTGTGTAGTGTCAGTTATAAATCCAATCAATTCTATTGCTTATTGTTTTGGGAATTTGTTTCCAGCTCTTAAAAGCTTCATAAGCCAGTTATGCTTTGTTGTGTTGCAGAATCATAACTCCCACTCTTCCTAGGCAAGCAAAATCAGGGTTATCCATTTATAAAATGACAAGATATCGCTGACATCTTTTGGTGGCACACAGGAGTTGACAAACTTCTATTTTTGATCCTTCCTTGTCTTACCCATAAGAGGGTTCTTAATCTCCTTCACTAATTTATGGGTTTTAGGTCTGATTGGTTGGCTGCATTCTGTAAAGCTGAACTAAAACTGGGTTTGCCAATTGATTACAGAGCAGAATTTAAAATTCAGGCAATGTTTTCTGAAGGTTTTTTTAAGACTATTGAAAAAGTTTATTTTCTGCACTGAGTTACTCTGCTTTCATTGCCCTTAATTGTTTTAGCAGTGTCTGGGTGGGTTAATCAAGGAATAAACCCAGCCAGTAGGTGGTACATTAAGTTAGACATACATATTAAATCTTATTAATGGGAGTAACATATTTTAACGGAAATAAAAATATCTGCTTCTGTAGAGAACCGATAAATTATAAAAATATAATTGGTTAATTAATTTTATGGAACTGTGGTGTTTCTTTGACCATATTCCATCCTTTTCCAACTGCTCTATTAAATGAGAGCTTTAAAGAAGGTCAGCTGTAATATCAAAATGTGTGATCTAGATGCAATCTTCCTCAATCATCCCAGAGATGGGAAAGAAGATACTGCAGGAAAGGTTCAGATTCTGGTCAAAATAAAGTAGGATTTTCACTGAATGATGGAATCCATGACTCCCCTCACTAATCCTAAAATTTTCCTTCACACAGAAAGGAAGGTGGAAAAAAAAATGACTACTATAAGTAGTAAATGAATCTCGCCATTAGCGGAAGAGCAGTCTCCAAAACAGAAGGAGTGAGCAAGGATCATTTATGAGCACCATCAATCTCCTCATGTGCAGCCAGCACAAAAAAAACAATAATCCCACAAAATGCATGTAATAAACCTGAAGGTTTTCAGGAGCAGTGACACTGAGGCCTTGGAACTATTCTGTGTTCCTTACTCCCTCCTTACTGAAGCCAGTGCTTTCCTCCTACACTGCTGCATTTATGTTCTCATTAAAAGTTTTTAATTGTGCACCTTGATTAGGCTTGCTGCTTTGCTCGTTATGAAGTTTTGAGTGGCTTGGACACCGAAGAGCTGCAGTTCACACCATGGAATGCAGATGCTTTGGAAGAGTGCAGGCTCCAAAACACAGCTTTGCAAATTGAAACATCTAAAGACATTTGCATGATTAACTCCCTGACTATCCTGGGATGATTAGATCTGCCGAAGTCACATGCTTAAAGCATTCAGCCAATTTAATCAGACTGAAAAGGCTTAATTTATTTCCAAGTGTTTAGTGTGATTATTGGTTTAAATCATAAACAAAAGTTAACAACGACAACAACAACAAAAAAAAAGAGATGTGGGTGGTGCATTACTTATTACTTTATGTAACGAGGCTTGCTGATATTTCATGGCATATTCTGATGGGGAGTGAGAAGCATACGAAGATGTTTTTTCATATTGGCAACTGTGTATTATGTTAAAATAAAATATGTAACAAAAGCAACACCTCCCTCCTTAAATCAGCCCCCACTCCCCTTCCAGCCTGGATTTTCACAGCTCCTGAATCACTGAAGTACATTTTCAGCATGGAGCTGCAGAGGGTTGGGAAATGGTGACAAACAATCCTCTTTCTCTCTTGGTTATTCTTCCCAGTTCTTTTACATGAGGGGAAAAAAATAGGTGACACTCAGTACTGTTTATAAGAAACATTGAAAACCAGGAAAACAACTAATTATAATGATTTTTGTGCCACTGTGACCGTGCCACCCTTGTTTCTAAGCATGGAAACTGTGGTGAGACAAACCAAGTGGAAAAATAACCTTCAACAGCAGCTCAATTATAATGCTTCAGAAAGACACTTAAGTTACAGGGCCCTTACAGTATCCGTATGATCCTTACCCTCATGTACCCCACTCTTGTGTGTGCAAGCCTGTGTAGTATTTTAGACACCATGAAGCACCAGTGTAAATTTAGAGGGTTCTCCCTTTTGCACTTGTTTTCTATTGCAATTATTTCTTTCAACTCATTTGGAAAATGAACAGATCATTTTGGGCTTTTTTTTCCCCAAGCCTAGTATTGTGCTATTAGCCCTCAATAGGATAAAAGTGCAAAACGAGCTTCAGAATTTGCAGAAGTTGTTTGGAAAAGAATAAGGTACAGCTCAGAGGGGAGAGTCAAAAAGACTCTGAGTGGGTAGTGCCATGGGTAAAAGAGCCTTTGGCTTGGGGAAGTTTTAGTGAATCTAATTTATTGGAAGTTAATATCAGCTTTAGGGCAGTAATCTGGATATTAGGGGGAAAAAATGCATAAACATTTAAACAAGCAACTTATATTTCACCTGTAATCCTAAATTGCACCAATGCCAGCTGTGGAGCACACTTCACCCTGCTGAAGAGGCAAGGCAAGGATGGAGGGAGGCTCAGCCATCCTGCCTGGCAGAGCTTTAATTGTTCCACATAAACGAGGATGAGGGGAGTGTGATAGAGCTCCAAGTGTCTCCAAATTGCTTCAGAGAGAAAGGGGATGATTTGTTTTCCATTGCTCCTGGGGACATGATAAAGAATAATGGAATTAAAACGGCAGCAAGGCAGATTTAGAGAAGACATCAGGAAAAAATTCCTGTTGTAAAAGCAGTTGCACCATAGAATATATTGCTGGAGGAAATAGTGGAGTCTCTGTCACTGCACTACTTAGAAGCAGACTAAAAAAAGTGTTTTCAGGGATAATTTAAGCAGAGTAGGTCCTGCATTGGCTTCTGAAGATAAAGTAATTCAGGTCTCCAGGTCCACCTCTCTGTTGTGTGATGAAAGCTGATTCCAGTCATGAAACAGATATGATTTTGCTTTTGAATCAGTTGCTTTAGGACTACAGTCAAGTGGTGTCTCTCCTGTCCACTGCAAGGATGAAACAGAAGAGACACAGGTTAATCTTCTTGTATTTCCAGCAGTTGTTCTCCACTGTAGAAATGCTTTTCCTTCCAGAAAGAGATTTTTCTTTTGCTGCCTCATTCCTGTCTGGGGCTGGAAATTACAGCTCTTTATTTCCCTTTGTTTTAGTCACAAGTGGAATACATTTGGGGAAGATGTTGAACTACAACCAAATGTCCTGTGAAACTGAGGACAACCTCTCACATTTAATGCGTTGAGTTCACCAGAATGAATGGCTGATTCATTAAAAATGAAACTTTATGATCACTACTGGAGTAATTGAATTTACAAAGCACAGTGTCAAGAGGTGGATTCTTGTTTTTTTAAATTCTGATGCCAGCTCAGGGTAGCAATTGTGCATTCTTTAACATATGCCAATACTATGTAAAAACAATGCCCCTTTAAAAAGAAAAGCCCATACTGAGCCTCCAAATTGTCACTACTTCTTTCCACTATCTCTCAGTTATCGTAAGCTTTTGACAATTTTATTAGAACAGGTAGTTCATTCTGACAATATTTTAAGATAGAAGTTGCATGGAATTTTTGTTAATTTAGGCTGAATTACTCTTAAGGAGAAATCACAACAGATTGAGTGGGTTTTTTACTTTGGAACATATTTCTTTTCTATTTGTGTGCTTGGGTGATGCACTGGGTCTTTCACTCGATGAATTCACAGTGCTTGGTGTCTTTCACTCTTGTGACACTGTCACTGTCTCAAAGGTGTTGCTGTCTGGATCAATTTGTCTGAACTCAGCTTGATTTTTACCCCGATTACTCAGCCACCACGTTTGGTGTTTCAACCCAGAAAACACTTGGGGCTGAAAGTAAAAATTTTTCAGGCAGAAGAGTTAATAGAAGTGAGGGTACTTTTTGAGGACAGGACCCTAAATTCACCACTTCAAAATGTTCACTGTCAATAGTGTTACCTATGATTTCAGGGTTTTACTGCTGACATAAATTGATACAATTATTTGGCATAATGCTCTCTGCTATTCTGGGGTTTTTTTGTGGACATTTGGGAATTTTCACAAAAAAAGCTCTCTCCTTAATATTTATCTGAACTGAGCTCTATGCCATGCCAGGCATATCAGTTGTCTGGGTTTGCTGTTTAGAAATTTGCATCACTCATTGGGATGTGCACTGGACTTTGTGTTTGGATGTAATAGATTGGGATGTAGCAGGACAGGGTATAAAGAAGTCCACTAGGAAAGAGCTGGGAAGCATCACAAATTTTCTAAAAATTATTTCTAAAGTGTTCTTGATAAACAGCTTCCCTGATCTACAAAAGTTTTTCTTTAAGGACTTCCTATGATTAAAAAGATGACAAAGTTTATTTTAAGTACTGTGCATGAAAACATTTTTCGTCCACTGTAGATTTCTATTACTGCATCTATATGCAAATAAATAAAGCAACCACATTTTTTTAGCTGCACAAGCCTGCCAGTTTCAAACAAGAAAATCCTCATCTCCAACTCAACATGATTATATTAAGTACGGGATTATGTATATAATGCATGCACAAAATTGTTCTCGTTTTACTTTCATGCTCTCTGTGCCAAATTCAATTTGGATTTATTAACTCCAGTCTGATTTGATAGTAGTCTATGGACCAGGAAAATATTTTTTGGTGAAATTTTTACAGTCACATCACATTATGTAACAAATGTCTTGTGTCATGTACTATTATTTCAAGTTCAGGATGTTTGACATGATGTAATGTGACCTGAGGTGCAGCAAGTGATGTAGAATGATGCTTCATGCAGCGTGCCAGAAACATGGTTTGTGTTCCTGAAAGTTCCTCAGCTTTGTGTCCACTGATTACTGATCTGGAGGGGTGAGTAACCTGTGAGTAGAAGGGCAGGTATGGCAAATGTAGCAAAAATACCAGGGGGGAAGTGCAGTGCAGGAATCAGGGCAGCGAGGGGCTGCATTTGGGTCAGACCTTCACCTTTACATTTGTATTGCAGGGCAGCTGCTTTGCCAGGTGAGGTGAATGTGTTTGTTATCCTTGCAGATAACACCAAACTCTGGAGTTCTGCTGTCGGCCACAGATCGCTCAGCCCTTTCTTGAAATTCAGAACAAGCTCTATCACACTTCACATTTATATGTAAATGTTTCTTGCTCGATGAAAACTGGAATTTCACATCCCAAACTCTGACTGCCAGGGAATATCAGGCCGATACCCATCAGCAGATGTCTCTCACTGTGCCTGGCTCTGTCTTGAAAACAGTCAAGGCCTAAGTTTAACATCTCAGTTTTCTGTGTGCCACTCATTTCTCAAAGTGTACTTAAGCAAATGATTTTACAAACATTATCTTTCCCCAGTTGCTCTTGTCAGCCATGTAACATCCTAGATTCTTAATGTCTCTTCCAGAGACTAATTCTTTTAGACTGCTTGTTTACTGACAGCTGTTCTCTTCCTACCTACTTGTTTTCAAAGGAAAAATTAAAATGTTAAACAATAACTCCTTGCAAAATCTTTGCTCAATAGCTGAGTTCAGTGGTGGCAAAGAAGTCGTCCTTCTTTCTCTTATGTTATAATGCAGATCTAGTGAGAGTAACCAGGGGAACAAGGAATTTTCTGTACTTGTAAGCTACACAAGTGCATGCTGGAGGCATTGCAGGCTCCCTGTTATCTCTGTATCACTGAAGCTCTGTGCAAACAGACTATAAAAATAATGCATGTAAAAAGGAAGAGGAAGGCAGGGTACACATTATGTAAATTGGCTAAAAAAGCCCTCAAAATGATTTGCATGAACTAATGTAGAAACTGAGAGTATAATAGGCATGGAGACCTTTTCCTGGGATTTTGATGATTGTTTCTGCTTAGCACTGTACATATCAAATAGATGTGAAAATTCTTGCAGTGGTCAGAAATTTCCTGGTGTGTGCAAGGTGCAGCTCACAGTGGTGGGGGCCAAACACAAAATTGGTGCTGAAAACTGAAGAAAACTCAAGATTTATGTAAGATGCTTTGAGAATAGGCAAAGTCATGCTGGACAGTGCTGGGAGTAATGAAGACATTCTGGTTAAAGAATATGGCACGGGAAAAGAGAGTGAAATCAGTGCTTTGTGGTTCTCGTTTGTCAATCCACACTTAGCCCAATGGAGTAGAAGGATTTTCTTATTTTATTAAATATTATAAACCATTAGGCAGTGATTGGTCTCTAGGGGAGCTTTCCATACACCTATTTCAGTGCCAGAGTAAACAAAGGCCAAAAGCTGTGCAGAAGGTTTGGGCAGGATTCTCTAGGGTTTTAAAACTGTTTCTCTTTCTTTTTTTTTTTTTTTTCTTCAAGTAAACCTGACACAAATTACTTTCTGGAGTTCACTAGAACTGATGTTTTCTATTCTCCTTTTGAACTCTGTTAACATTTAACCAAACTCATCTTGACAGTTTACCAGATCTCTCTGGGTTCTCTGAAATCAACACGACTCCCAGTCACTTGACAGGGATTGGTTTAATTTGCAAGTGTGAAATGGTTGTTGCCAGCTATAAGTACATAATATATCAAGGAAAACAAGTTTTATTTTCAGGCCAATGTCAAAGATACTCTACACTACATGCAGCACATACTTAACAAGTTGAAAATAAAACAGAAGGCTATCAATCTCTCTCTTCAGGGTACTAACTCATTGATTAAGCACACAGACCATTTACCAACTACCCTTGACAGTTAATCAATAATTCTTTGCTCTATTCACCAGCATTATCGATATTTAACATTCCAAATAAAACGTGTCTAATTTTGTCTGTGCTATATTACTTCCATAATTAAAAAAGAATTAACAATCTGTCCAAAATTACTTTATAGACTGGGATGTTTAAGCAACTCAAGCTGTGGACATTAAGACTCAGATTTCAAAGAGCTTGGAAGTAGCAATAAAATCTCAATATCACAGCCCGGTTTGGAGGTGAATGTGAGGAAGGAATTCATTGCTCTGCCTCACAGTTTGTGCAAAGACCTCTGAGGAACTGGTGAGATACAGCTCAGTCTGACTGGGTGTGTAGGTGACTGAGTGCTTGTGCAGACTTAGAGGAGTTTGGTGTGATCTCTGGTGCCTCCAAAATAATTCACATTTTCATCTTAAATAAGCTATTTACATTCTCCATAAGAAAATCCTTTAAAATAGGAAAAGGGTTGTTAAACTTTACTAACACCTAACTAATGTCAGATATCATTTATTATGGATGAGACTGCAGCAAACTGCTCCCTACCCCCTTCCCCAGTTTCTGAGGTCATGAACTGTTTCCATCTGGGTTGGTTGGGTGGTTGTTTTCAGCAGCATCAGGTTGTTGAAACAAGTGACTTTTAAAATTCTGAAGTGTATATTCCCTCCAGGAAAATGAGAATATTGGTTTGTCATCACTTCCAGTCTAGAGTTTGTGACAGTGTCTAGAATTTGTCATCAGTTTCTTTTCATTTCTGAGAAACCCTTTCCAGCACCTATCCAAAGCATGAACTGTGAAGTCTAAATGTAATCTCACAATTCCTAAACCTCCATTCATACATCCATTAACACGATAATATTTGGAATATTACAATATTCCAAATACAATTTAACAACATCTGTCTGGTGGACTGATACATGACTGACAAAATGTCAAAATTAATACACTGGGATCAGATATTTTTTAACAGATATGCAGTATATTTCAATTTGTCTAAAATATAATCACTGGGTAAGTGATTACTGGGTAAGTCCATACTGGGTAAGTCTGATACTCTGGGTAAGTCCATACTGGGTAAGTAAAACTGGGTAAGTCTGATACTCTAATAATTCTTGTACTAATTGTCACTTTTTCTCATAGTAGTTTTACATTTTAAAATTTGAAAATGCTTCATGTTGCTTTATAAATAAGAATTCTGATGCAAAGAAATAATGAAGATTCTTGTGAAATTTTTCAAGGCAGAATCAGAATCACAGAATATTCTGAGTTGGAAGGGACTCAGGATCATCAGCATCCAACTCCCAACTCAAGATACAACGTCCAGACTTGGGCTCTTTTCTTGGCAAATCCAGGAAA
The DNA here is from genome assembly GCA_026261815.1 of Monarcha castaneiventris obscurior. NCBI lineage: Eukaryota > Metazoa > Chordata > Aves > Passeriformes > Monarchidae > Monarcha > Monarcha castaneiventris. The sequence goes on from JAMPIT010000550.1 coordinate 3,289,441, forward strand.
TGAGTGGACTTGTTGCATGAATTGATCTGGTACTCTGAAGATTAGAAGCTAATTGGTTTTCAGTTTCACTAGATATGACCCTGGCAGATTTTTCGTTGCATTGAGACACTGTCAACAGAAAAGGGTTTTCTTCTTATCCAGGTCAATCCATTTCGCTCAATGATGGAATAATGCTGTGTTTTGCAACTAACAGAATAATGTCACAGAGGGAGACACTCTGTTGAGAGCTCAGGTTTGAGCCCTGGCAGGCAAACAGGCACAAAAGTCTGATTTGTCCTGGGTTATGTCCTGTGCAGTGGTGTGATAACTACCGGGACTGGGATTGTGTGAGTTGATTGTGTGAGTGCAGAGATCTCAGCGTGGCACAGCTGGGTGATGTCAGCTCTGCTGGGCTGCGTTTCACCAAATCATGGAAATCACAGGATGCTTGGGGTTAGGAGGGACCTTTAAGCCCATCCCATCCCACCCCTGCCATGGGCAAGGACATCTCCCACTATCCCAGGCTGCTCCAAGCCCCATCCAACCTGGCCTTGGGCACTGCCAGGGATCCAGGGACAGCCTCAGCTTCTCTGGGCACCCTGTGCCAGGGCATCTTCATTCTACAAAATCATGGCTGACAAAATTAATCAGTGCAGGCTGCATTAAAATTGGCTCAGGTGTGCCCAGCATTGTTATGATCTACCCTGACTTGGCTGAGGAAGGGCACAAAGACTCTCAGCTGACAAACAGTTCAGAGGATATGGGAGAATTTGTGCTAAAATGGTGAAAAATGGCTGTGCAAATTGTGAGCAATGGGTAGATGATCAGTATCACATTAACACCATGTTTTTATATAATATGCAAGTGTGTTTCATGCAAATGTCATAAGATTCCATTTCATTTAATTGGCTAATCTCAGAGTGCTGTCTAAGAGTATCTCAGGTAAGAAGGGTTAAGGTACCACAAGCTTTAATTATAAATCTTAATCGTGATCCTTCTGGGTCAGCCTCTGACACTTTTCTAAATGCTTCCTTCTTCTGCATAAAACAAAAGTTTTCATCATGTCTTTCTCTTTTTTTAATGCTGTTTTAGTTAAAAGTTCAAGTGGAACTGAACTAGTAGCTAGCCAGAGCAGGAACTCAACATGAGCATGGTCTGATTTTTTCCTCAATCAGTTTTTTCCTAATATCAGAGCTGGTAATAGTCTCCAAATCTTTATCATCTTTTCACTTCAATGGAAAAATCAAAGCCACTGTCAAAATACACATAAAGTCATTCCAAAGAATGAATTATTAATAAAAACAGTGATAAAGCTTGGTCCTGCTGCCAGCAATGACAGGAATTCTGTTGACTTCCGTGGGGTCAGGGCTTGCCTCTCATGCCTCCAGACAATGTAGAGAGAAAAGGCAGCTGAGAGCTATTTTTGCATTTCATAGTCCTTGGGATGCTTTATATCCCTTTTTTACACTGAGTTACTTGAAAGAGGATCATGTTCAGTGCCAAGAACTGCCCCCGTGTCTGCTTGGAAACAATTTCTGATCTCTGAATAAATGATTAGTTGCAAATAGTGCACTGATATCTGCAGTCTTTATCACCCCTTGTTTCCACCATGTGAAGGATTTTCTGTTTCTTTTCTGCAGAGAGGGAGCTAAACTGACAGCTTTATATATTATTTGTGCCAGATAAAAATTTATTAGAATTCGCAACATGGTGATTATCATTTGGGATGTTACGTGCCTGCCTAAGTCATTGTATAAAGGATTAAAAGCCTAAAAAATGTTAATAATAAAGCCCCCAGATCTAATAACTTTAGAGATTAGAATTAATTGAATTAGTCTTTGATCTTGGGTGTTAAGTTTTAAGAGAAAAGTTCAGCAGGCCTTCGTCATTCTCTTCCCAAAGACCCAGCCATTGCTAAGTGTGGGATTGGAATGCATCTGTACTCTCACCTATATGGCAAAAAATGGACATACAAAGCAAGGCTGGAGAGAATTTTTCCATCCAGCTTTGTGTCAAGGCAATACAGCTGACATGATTTTTCAATATTTAAAAGTATTTCAGCTTTTAATTTTGATTTCAGGAATGTCTGCTGTGATGTCTTCACTCACTGATGAGGTGTTATTAGTTAAAATGGAGAAGCTTTTGTGTTTGGGTGTCTGAATACTGCTATTGTGAGGATTAAAGTAACACCTAAAGTATTCAATATCCATTATTATTATATATATTATCATGTTATATTGTTATATTAGCTGATTCCCACTTAAACTGCTCTGTTGTATAAGCTTTAGGCAGGTAGAGAGATCAGAACTCTTTATTTGAGATTATTATTTTTATGTCACATCTGCAAAGCTGTTTTATTTCACATTATTCCATCTTCTCATTTGTGTCTAATGCAAACGCCCCCAATGTTCTTTTTCAATTACACAGCTGCAGAACTGAGGGGTTCTGCTGCTATAAAAATCCAGGCACGATAGTCACAGAAGGCTCCATCTCCTGGTACTTTCCCTACTGTATGGGAAGTGGTAAACTAAACATACATCATCTCAGCTGCCTGCTTTGCTACAGTCGTGCTTGTGCAGATCATTTCGTCTTTATATTTGTGTTGCTTTTTATTAGTCAGAAAAGCTGTAAAAACTCCTTCATTGCCAACTGAACGGAGTGAATTCCAAACATAACTATTTCTTCCTGTCAGATGGTGATGTTTTATCTGAAGAGGTTTGCAATTACCAGGGAAGTTAAAAAAAAAAAAAAAAGGAAAGGAAAGGAAAGGAAAGGAAAGGAAAGGAAAGGAAAGGAAAGGAAAGGAAAGGAAAGGAAAGGAAAGGAAAGGAAAGGAAAGGAAAGGAAAGGAAAGGAAAGGAAAGGAAAGGAAAGGAAAGGAAAGGAAAGGTGAAAGAAAGGGAAGGCAAAATGAAAGCAAAGCTACAGGAATTGAATATTTAGAATGTAGTCTTGGATATCGTGGCTGTCCAAGATGTGCTACGCTACCTGACGGTATCTTAGCAACTTTGAAAAGCTATTAAAGCATCTTTAATTATCTCTCTTACCATTCACTTTGGCCTGCAGAGCATCTCCAAGCATGTCCTCACATCTCTATGTGACACTGAAATGTACGAAACTCCTGCATTATGTTTGCTGTCATAATTAGCAAAGCACTGTGAATATTTCAGAATGAATAATTTATCCCATTAATTTATCCTCTTAAGTAATACACAAACAAGGTTCAACGTTTTTTCTTCCCCATTTTAAATTATGGATCATTTGCAAGCGTCTCTGGGAGATGTGGATTCCTCAGTCTTTTGAGTTGTGATGGCTGTTTCCATTTCTTCAGATGAATTCTGTGATAGCACTGTTTATCTCCTTGCCTTTAATTCATGATAACTAATTATTTATTAGTTAAACATTTTGCTAAATACGGGCACATTTGACATTTGCCTCAGTACCTGGTGAAATGAAGCTTTCCAGTAACTAAGAGCAATGTCCTTGCATTAAGAAAGAATTTAATATTTGCTACATTTGAAACCATAAGGGGTCTGATTCCTGATCTCTTCTCTTATTTCCCAGTTTTCTCTGCGCTGTAAATGGAGAAATATCATCTTCACATGGGTCTATTTCTCTGAAACAAAGTTAGCTACCCTCATGCATGCACTTAATTAGCAATCTTAGTAAAGCCTGGGTAAGGAAAAGACATCAAGGACCTGATTTACCCTGACATTGATAGGTAACATTCTCTGGCTGCAGGGAGATTTGCATCTGCCTGCTGCCTTGGAGCTTGAGCTCCATGACTCACTGTGCCATTAGACAAGGATGATGTGGGAAATTAGAAAAAAGGTACAAACACTCAGGAAACTTCTTTATCTTTCATGCTGAGTGAATATCCCAGGAGGGACTGGTGCTGCTGCTCCCTCTCCCTGTTGGCACTAAGATACTCCTTTGGGTTGCACACTGGAGTGTGAATTGGTCCCGTGACTATCAGTCACTAAAACATGGTCTTTTGATATCTTCCTGGGAGAGGAAGAAATAAAAAAATCCTCTAAAATTAGAGGACCTGACCCCCTTTGATCATAGCTGATAGAGGTAAAGTGCTTGGGTCTGACAGAAGTGCTTTAACTGATTGGCAAATATAATAGGAGTGCAGTTAGTAGAATAGTCTGCCAAAATTGAGGTCAACCATTGATGTTATCCCTTCAGAATCTAATAGGAAAACATATATTTTTGCCCTGAAGGAAAAATGTGGTTACTGTCAATCTAATCTATGTTAAGATCGTGAAAGAACTGAAAAAAATGGTGCACTAATGAAACTGTTCAGTGTGGCTGGTGAAACTTCACATTCAAGAACAAGAAAGCTTCCAAAAATAAAAAATCTAATGCTTTTGCAGCTCCTTTATATTTTAGTCATTCAAGAAAAATAAACTCTTTTTGCAATGAGGATAACGTCTGCGGATTTTAACGTCTTCATTCAAAGAATTTTACTGTATCTACAACTCTGTATAAGATCATAGATACATATGTCTGCATGGTAATAAAAGCAAGCATACAACAAGCACATTTTGTGTCTTGGAGCACATTAAACAATAAAAAGTCTACATGAAAACAGTTATGCAAAATTAAATGTGTAAACTAGTGAGACAGGAGGCCCTGTCACTTAAGTAAGCTAAAACCCCTCAGGCTGGGAGGCAGCTCACCAGAACCAGAGAATCTCAATTTTCCACATGACAGGCTACCATCTCATTTATAATGATATTTTAATCATAAGACATCCTTTCTTTAAGAAGGAAAAAAAAAAAAATCCAAGTTCTAATGAACAAGACTTATATAGAACAATTCTGTCATTCCTCCCTTTAGCTGACAGATATTGCTGTTGGATTGCAAAGTTTCATTTAAGAAAAAGTTTCATGATAAATGTTTCCAGTGTGAACAAGTGAATGGGAGTCAGCTGTGGTTATCCTTCAGCTCATTACAGTCAGGCTCCTACCCTACACTGCTGACATCCCATTTCTGAAACGTATTTGAACTTGATTGAATTGTTCCTTTTTGATCTGAAAGGCAATGTCAAACTGGAACCTTGAAAAGGTCCTACTGAAATAGGTTGCATAAAGTTTTATTAACTTCACTATGAGAAAATATAATTGGAAAATAAAGAAGCACCAGTGGTACTCCATGTCAACCTTATTATTTGAAGAGGGGCTTAAGTCAGATTGCTGCAAACACCTTCTTCAGGTACCAAAACATCCATTGTGCATGAGGATGAGAAAACAGTTATGGGGGGGGTGGTTTAGATAGCTTAAATATTTTAATTAGCTGTAATGAAGTATGTGGTGCAGAAATCCTGAAAAATAGCATTTTAATAAGGAAAATGGATTGTGGGCTATTGATGCAGTGAGTGAATCAAAGGCAAGAGCTTGGCTGAGGGATGTGGGTGCCTTTGAAGCTCTCAACCCAAAGCTTTTCTAATGGTTATACAGATGGATATGATTCCCATGGACGGGACACAACTAATTATAGGGATGTGCTGTAGCATCACTGGAGCTGCTACAGGAGCCTTTAAAAACTTTCTCAGTGCTTGGAAGTTCAACCTGCAGCCCTCTACTGGTTTGGGTAAATTATTTGAGATCAGTATTTCTATAACACTTCTGTTAACAAAACCCAGTATCTGATCATCCTCTTAGTTTTACTTATGGCACTCATTTTACACATATATGTCTTATCAAACTTGAATATTTTATTTTCATCCCGAAATCCCGAGTGCTTGTTTAGCAGAAGCCATGGTGCAGTGGTGTCAGGGTATCTGAAGGGTTTTGGGGAGCCCCAAGTGACGTTTGCAGCATAACTTACAGGTCAAAAAGATCTCATTTTTCTCGCCATTTATCTTGTTTCAAAATGGCTGTTCCAGGAGAGGCACGAGTGAATATATCAAAACTGATTTTATTTAATACTTTCAATTTCGCATGCTTGATCAAATAAGCCACACAGCATTGTGTCTATCCACGGATGGATGAGTGCAGGCAAAGCTGAAAAATTGTTGTACATGGAAACAGAGGAGTTTTTTAATGTACAAATCCTTCATACAGTTGCATGAACACTCATGATACAAACAAATTTTAAAGGGTAAATCAATTGCTTGCAGAAAAACTCATTATGATTCTCCAATAATCTACTTAATTTTTCCATTTTGCTTCAAGTTGACCCCTCATCACTTTGGGGGTTTCACGAACAAGCAGCCTCACTGAAATTAAGGCAAATATTGTTGCCCTAAATGTTAAAGTTCTCTTAGAGAGCCCTCAGTTAGAGGGTCCAAACCCCATTTAAAAGTTTCCTCCCCTTTTTCCCTGCAGCTGATACACTTTGGAAGACTTTGGTCATTGCAAGCTGCACTCCAGGTAACTCAGGGGCTGGCACTGCTCATTTGCCCATGAATTGCAAGGTGTAATTGGGATTTTTCTGGTGTTATTAAAACTTGAGGCAGTGTTTGTGGCTGTTTCAGCACTGGCAAGGCTGGAGGAACATGAACGTGGTGCTCTCTTTTTTCTAACTCTCATCTTTGATAAGTTACAGCAAGTATTGACCCCAGATAGCAGGAAACAAATCACAAAAATACACCAGGGCCTCCACCCCGTGAGAGACAGAGGGAGAAATAATCCTTATGCACTTTTCTTTTATCTCTAATTGTATCTAAATATTTAGATATCCAAGTTAAAAACAAAAAAAAATGTGGTTTGCTTTGTACAAGATTGGACAAATAGATTTAAAGGGTTTGAAAAGAAAGTAATGTCTGAACCAGACTAGTATAAATTTATCTTAAATGGGTTATCTCTTCAATGACCATCATCTAGTAAGTTATTTTTTTTTCTTTTTAGGATTTTTGTCCCTTCTTTTTGGGCAGATTGGCCAAATTCAGAAAATTCTATTTTCTCTGTTTCTATAACAGGCATTCAGGAATTCCTGTAACAGTTTTAAAGTAAAAAATCTGATACTTATTTATGTTTTATTTTGCATATTTTTTCCCTTGGGATCTGAAACCTTTTTAAACGGAAATCGTGGGGAAATATGTTTTCCTTAAGCATTGACAGGGAGTTATAAGAGAGGATAGTATAAAAAATGATGATGTTGTAGAAAACTTATTCAGATGAACTGTATTTGCAAAAGTGATTTTTCATTATAAAAGTCTGCAAAAAAATTCCAAATTCCATTTCTCTTCAGTAAAATAAAATTTGAAAATGTTTCCAATAAAATTAATTTGAAAATGATGCTTTGTCTTCCTACAGCTCTCCTTGGGGTGTTTTTAAGATTTTTAAATTAAGTTCTAAATATAAAAGAATTCTGTAACTTTTAATCAATGTCAGCTTAATACCTCCTCATAGAGCTTTGCTGAAAAAAAGCAAATTATGCTATGCCAAAAAAAGAAGCATATTGTGTTATGCAAGCACGGACACAATAGCACTCTGACAAAGCCAGGGTGGTTCTGCCTGATGATTTTTTTTCTCTCTTTAGTAGATGGGGAAATGTAGCCATAGAAAGCTTAATAGGTTTGCCTGTTGTCAGAAAGGGCTTAAGGGAAAATGAGGAGTAGGAGCTGGAAGAGAGATTGTTTTACCCCCCTGAGAGGGCTGTCTCTGGACTAATTATAGTGATGCTAACTAATTTTATCTGCACATGGTGACCTTGCTGACTTCTCTTTGGATGCCGCAAGCAGAATTTCTGAAGCGCTGATGACAATGTAAATATAAAACACTTCTTAAAAATACAATTCTGCACGTGCTCCTTTGTGTCTATGTGGTGTTCTCTATCCAGAGTTTGTCCTGGAGAACATTTGTTAAGGAACCCACCCAGCACGACTGGGATTTCTAAACCTGCCAAAACTGAATAAAATATAATTGCAATCCACAGCAGAGGAGCTCGGATCTGACCAGGCACGGACGAGGAGCAGGTTCCAGTGGCTCTGCTGATAGCCATGGGACTTTGGGTTCAGTCTCCTGACCTTCCAGGATGCAGCCCGAGGAAGGGATGCTTGACCCAGGTTCACTGTGCTTCAGCACTCAGGTGAGGCAGCACAGAGTGTGATTAACTCGAGAAGCTGCTCCAGGAGGTGTCAGATATGAGTGGCACCGAAACGCCCCGGTGTGACCCTCTCTCCTTTGGTGGAGGAGCATTGACCCCTCTTGTTGCTGCCCCTCAGGGCACTGAGCAGCACCTGGAGGCATCCTCCTGCTCGGAGTCCAGTTGGCTAAATCAGAGTTTAGTGCCTGGGGTCCAAAGGCAGCTCCTCTGCTGGCAGGAGCCGTGGTAAAGAGGCACAGACAAATACACATCCATGCCCAGGCTCATCCTGAGGGCTTCCTGGCTTGCCCTCACCCTGTGCTGTGCTGTGACTTTCTGGACTACCCCTGGGTTGTGAACAGTCCTGACCACTGTCCCTGGCCCTGATCCTGACCTGGACTCACAGCTCTGCATCCTTGCTATGGTGAAATCACCCCCTCATTGCTGCCTTCAGCCCCAGGCTCAGCTCTGCCCCTGGAGCTGCAGCTCCTCCCTGCTCCCTGACATGCCTGAAGCTGGGGGGATGGATCTGGCCTTCATTTCTGGTCTTTAGCTGTGCAGACAGAGGGCATCAAGCAGCTGTAGGGAAGTCTGAGGTACCCAGGTCCCACATCTGTATCCTGGCCCTCACTGTTACCCAGCTCTGCAATAGCACAGCATAGCAAATGCTCTGCTCTGCTCTGCAGTGCTCTAAGAGCACCATCAGAATATGCACAACATAATTATTGCAGCATTAAAAGGTTGCGTTTGACATCTTTTCAAAGGACTTAGAAACAAAATTCCTTGGAAGTAGGTGTGGAAGGTATGTGTGGAAGCTGCATTTCTTGTTTTCTTGCAAAATATTCTTTTAAAAATAACATAAAAATGCAAGAGAATCTGAATTACCTATTTGCATTTGAAAATCTGTGAGGTTACACTACGTTTGTACCTATGCCCAGTATGAAAATGGCGCCTTAAACTGATTTTTAGCTGACTGATTTGTTCAAGGTCCCATACTAATTGCTGGCAGAGCTAAATAAAGGATCTAGGAGTATCTCCTCTGACCAATATATCATACTCATTACTGGTTGTTTCTTTTCCTACTCTCATGGCTCACAGCTCTGGAACACCATGTCTGACTGACTGACATTACTTTTAGGTTTGCAGAAATTCATAAACATTGCAGGCTTCAACGATGTTGAAGGATGGCAACAAGGTTAAGGATGGCAAAGTATCCTTAACCTGCCCTTTTTTTATGTAAAATCTCAGATTTATTGCCAAGTTTATGATGATGGTGGCCAAACCTCCTTTTTTTTAGTAGATAAAGTTGTGACCTCGTAATAGATTCTGAGATGTGGAATTTGGCTAGTGCAAAACAGTGCTTCCCATGCAGAATATTTTGGTTTTGTTTGGATTGGTCTTGTTAATAGATTTCTGAGTAATTACCTGTGAGTAATTGGCATACTTGACAAAAAAAATATTTAGCTGTTTCTTTACAGGTAACACACCATGTGGAATGGGAAATTGCAGCTAGTTGATCTAACTTGGACATGATAGTTTTACTAAAAACCTGCTGGAGCCAGTGACTTTTTTCATACCTATTTTCTACCCCTTCAAATGAACTGCAGTGCAAAGCTCTCCAATATTATGTGAATATGAGGGTGATAATATTTTTGTAATGTTTATCTGTTAATAGAAATTAAGTCGTATTTTCTATAGCTAACCTGAATCTAAAATATAATGACTCAAATTACTTGTGATCCTAATATAGTTAGGCAGCCAAAACTCCTGGGACTGAGCAGAGTTTGAGACAGGCTTGATGCAGATTATCTCTATGCTAATGTCTCTGTTAAATGAGAAGCAGCACCTATGGAAACAAGGAACAGTTCAGAGGCAATGAAGGGAAAGAGATTGTCTTCTTTATGCTTCCTTCCCTGTGCTTCTAGCTACTAAACCCATTTCCAGCAGAAATTCTGATTTACATTCAAGTGTTTATAGAAACTAGCAACTAAATTACATCACATTAACGCTATTCACTTCCAGATTTTTGTGTCACAGCATTGACTCTTTGCACAGTTTTTCCTGTTGAATTCCTCAGTCTGGAGTATTCTTGTCTAGCTCAACAGTACTTTGAGATACTCAGATGAGAGAGTGAAGAGATTATTTCTCTTAAAATGGGAGAGATCAATGAAAACTGTAGGTTATATTTTTTTCAGTACCAGAGAAGGGGAAAACTCCACCTTTATCCTGAAAATGAGATTTCCTACTGGCTATCCAACCATTAATGGAATTGAAAGGGAAAGTTCTTCCTTTCACTGTTTGGAAATTCAGTAAGGGCTGAAACGGGTGGAGCAGAATAACAAGAGGAGATTTGCTTCTCTTGCTGTCTGCTGGGTCTGGCTGTCACAGGGTGATTATCTCATGTTTCCTTGTGGCTGCAAGTAAGACAAAGTGACTTCCCAGCTGTTAACAGGAGACTGACATTGGAGCAGATCTTTTACAGTCAATCACTTTTCAGCAAAAGCAAAGAGAATGAAAATAAGAAATGGCTACAAAATTAGGAGGAAACCCTGCAATTTCTGTCCATCACCAGAGGCATCTTGACTGCATGTTCACAAGCCCTAGAAAGCTTTGGGAGATTGATTTTGCACAGCATTAATAGGATTAGGTGCAGTCTGTCTTTGTTCTGAGATGTTTCTGTTTTGGACCTTTGTAATGGGGAAGAGGTTTCTCAGGCTTTGGTCTCAGTGATTCAGAGAGAGGCACAGAAAGCCCTCAGGATCTCAGAAAAGCTCCTGGTTTTGCTATGAAAACACTAAATCCTTGTGCAGGTTGCTTACTTTGGGTCTGAATAAGGTGTGTGGGCAAGGACTTTACACTCAGATAAAGCTGTCAATTATAGCCTGCATTAAACCAGATGGGCCTGGGAATTATTCCCAACTGGGCAATGTATTGCTCGTGATATCTGGAATATTAACATTTGAGTTTGGGACCTTGGGATCATGAAGGGTGTTGAAAAGTGGAGAGGCCTTAAATATGGAGCCCAGGGCACTGGAGAGGCTGAGGGTGTGGGGCTTGTATGGTCTGGCAAGGATGAGACTCAGAGGGGATCAGGCTGTTCAAAATTAAAACTGCAAAGTCAGTGAGACCAACTTTTCTACAAAGAGGAAGAGAGTAAAACAAGGATCTATAAGATGAGGCTGGAGAGATTCACAGTGCACTTGGGGACAAATTCCTCAGGAGGTGAGGAGGGGAGCATTGTGACTTGTATTGTTAGAATATTAAAATGAGAAGAAGAAACTAGAAGACCTCATTAATATTCATTGCATCATCTTGATTGTTTTATTTTTACATAAGAGAATTTGTACTTCTATATCTAGAACTGGAGAAAACTCCATCATTCTGGTTTTGACTCTTTTCTACTGAAAATATTTTAAGTCCTGCAACTGAGAAATTAGCAAGACTTTGTTATCAATGGAAATTAGGTTTTGCCCATGTCAGAGGCCTACCTTTGGCAGACGAGATGGGCAGTGGTTTTTTAACATCTAATTGCCTTTTAAATCATTGTTCCAGTTACTGGCTTGCCCACTGTGCAGCTTAGATGCTACTGTTTAAACAAGAGTAAAACAAGAGTAAAAGTTCCCCTGTATTTTTGACAGTTTCTCTGTATTCAACAGTTTAAGCTTCTCCCAAACCAAAGTGCACATTCATCAAAAGAGCATCCTTTTTAGCACATCTACCACAGGGAAGGAATTTTTAATCTCTAGAATATAATTCAATAAATATAATAAAGTGGCATTATTTTCGTGGTATCATTTACTGCTCCTGAATTAATACCTGCATTCTTTCTTGCAAGTGAAACAGAATCAGGACACGATAGAAATCCTTTTGTGGGGACAAATGCAATGCCAAAGCCCCTCCCTCATGGCAGCCCCTGCCTCTGCTCTCCGTTCAGGGCACAGGCTCAGCGCTCGTGCCCGAACCACGGAGCCATTGGGTAAATGATCCCAGAGAGCTGGAAATCCACTCTCTGCCACGTGTGGAGAGGAAATGGAGGCGTGGCAGCTGTGTCAGGCTCGTTATGGGTTTGGGGTTTCATTTGGAGTGCTGTAGGTTTGACAGACGGCCTGGTTTCCTCGTTTATTTAGGGAGCCTCATCACGGCTAAACGTTTCGAATATATGTCTGTGATTTTTAAAGGAATGTTCTCATTTTTGCTCTCAATTTGATACCTTTCAGATATGCCTTTAGCAGCACTTAGCAGTGTAAAAAATTAATGAATTATTATAGAAATTATATGAGCTCTGTGTTGAAAGAAGTCATAGCTCTAACCAGAACATTATTTACTGGGTCACAGGCGTAAAAGTTAATGTACCAGAGCTTCTCTCTTTCTCTTTCTCTGGACGGATTGTAGCAGTAATGAACTTTAACTGATTTCTATTCATCTGGCTTTTAACTGCTGAGATTTGCAAAGAGAATTAAAAATAAGACCCTTTATGTTGTCATCTTTTCCCCTTTCATTTTAGTTAATAATTTGAATCGCACATTTCTGTTTAACCAGATATTCAGGGCATGAACAATAATTTCAATAACCTCCAGAGTGGCATCATGTTGAAGTGCAATTCAAAGAAAGGAAAAGAAAAATGAACTACCACATGTCATGGTGTGTCAAGAATAACAGGACTCTGAACTTTTAAGAGTCCAGTCTATATGAGTTTAGAAGTTCAGTACAACTACCTAAATTGGAAAAATAAAGAACAAATAGTAATGTTTAGGTGGAGAAGGAAAATAAGAGAGGCTGAGACATTTCAATTTTTTTTTTGAACAGTCAGCCTTCTTATTTTTGAGCCAGTTCCTTGCCACAAATATGTTTATGTGCACTGCATACAATAATTTAATGTCAGATTTGCTTTTTGATTGGTGTTCTTGTGAGTGACTTTTATTGCTATAATTATTTTCAGATCTCTTACTTGGGTAGTTTTTCCATTTCTTTGTGTTCCCTACTAGTTCTCTTTTATCTTAGCATGATATTTACCTTTTAAGAATTCTTCACCAATATACTGAAATTCAATTCCTGCTATGGACAGTAGTGGAGTCAAATGAGGGGTATTTAATCTGGAATTAATGAAATGATTAATGCCTGAAAGTGCTAAATAATTGAGGGATTCATGTCCTAGAATTACTTTTTTTTTCTTAATTTCCTGATGCATTTAGACTTTCCCCAACCCCTTCAGTCTATCATTCTGAAGATCCACATAATGTGAATTATGTGGGGTAGCAGAGGTAAATCCAATCCTGGCAATCAGCTGTGTCAGTCCTCTGTTTATACTTCCATCTCCAAGTCTTCTGTTGATAATATACCTGTGTTTCTTCTGATTCTTTTTTCCCTAGACAGTCTGCATTATTTATGTCACTTTCAAATAGTGCTGTTTCCAAAATGCTGCAGCCTTGAACTACTGTGTTACAGCACTGCCTTTTTTATTTGAAGAAGAGAAAGGAGAACTGATGGGCAATGCAGAGTCCAATTCCCAGACAAATGTAACATCCACAATCCCTTCTCCTGCTCTCTTCTCTAACAAAGGTTCAGCTTTTAAGGAATATTTACAGGAGACAAATGTTTGAACAAAACACAGATGTTAATAGCTAATTACCAATTGGCATGTTTAACTATCCTGAGAAAAGGTATTATCATGGGCATTTCACCAATTTGCAAAATTGTGTCACAATGACAAAAATAAAGTAAGGCAGAAGCTGATGAATTCATTTCATCAAATATGACAAGCAGAATGCAATATTATTTCGTGCTTTTATGTCAGTCACCAATTACAGGAAGTTTCTGGGGACTTTAAGGAGAGGTTTGGTCTGCACATTGAGGAAATAAACAGATTTTTAAGAAGGATAAATGGGGATGGGTCAGTCAGCGTCAGTGGATTCACTCAAAGTCTGTGGATCATTATCTGTACAAACAACTCATCCCTCTAAAGTAACTTCAGTCTGTGCTTAAAACCTCAGCAGATGTCAGGGCTTGTTATTAGAATGTTAAGTCTGGTCTCACCAGAGCTGCAGATTTGGAACTGCTAGGAGGCAAAATCACTCACAGATGTGAGCATCCCTGTCAATAGGAAATAATATTTTTCCTATACAAGCGCCATGTTGCATTTCAAAGAAATATGGATTTTATACTTTCCCTGTAGCAGGACGGGTCAAAAAACAGACAACACTGGAACAACTTCTGGAGGCAAACTGCCCTGTGTGAAAGCACAGGTTTCCCTCTGTGATCAAACACTGCTGAGGGAACAAGGAATTAGAAAAGGTGGTTTTCATCTGAGTTCTCACATCACAGATTTGACCTGTGAAACGTTCCTATCCTTCATCCTCTCTTTTTGGTCACTGTTGAGCAGTGTTCATGGCCAAAAAGAACTGCTGAATATGTATTTATTTTCAATCCACTTGCAGCATGCTTGGAGCAGGTCTTTTTCACAGGGATGCTTGGTCTGCCAGTGGAAGAACATTCAGGGATATTAACCTTGAGTGCCTGGGAGCAGCTGCCACAGGGAGAGCTCCTACAAGAGTTTGTAAATGCTGCTGCCTGAATGGCATCCAGAATCATTCCCTCTATTAAGGGAAAATATCATTCATTCCCACTACCAAAAGTACCAGTAATATGTCCTAATTGGGTGAATGGACAGCAAAAAGGCTCTATAATAAATTATCAGGATAATATCAACAGCATATTTTTAAAAGAAATATTCCTCAACATTCATTTTGTGTTTGATGATCTCCTTATATTTACTACACTTGCATTTTATCTGTGTAGCTTTACACATTGGCATTTTATTATCTATTGTACAGGGAGTGCATAGTAAAAATTAGATTGATGCTGCAAGCGATGCCTGCTTAGTCCATCTTGTTGCTTTCTTACTCAGCATTGTCTGCATGGTTTAAAAACCTGGAAAATATACCTTTTAATTAATTATTTTTTACCATTGGATCTTGATTTGTGATTGGATTTAAGCACTGCAAGTATGGGGGAGATATGGGCACTGCAATTAGCAGATTTCCTCAGCAACAATGGCAACATTCCTGCTAAATGATTTGTTATGTTTTTAATTACTGGATTATATCTGAAATCAAATATTCAACTTTGCATATTTCCAATTTGTTCAAATTATAGTCACATCATTATGTTCAAATCAGAGCACCCAAAATGCAGTTTTGCTACAGGATAATTAACCAATGACTTTGAAATATGCAAGCAGGGAGCCTCATTTAGGTAGACAGCACAAGAAGCAAGGGGAGCTACTGATGCATTCCGTTGCATTCTTATCTTTTGAAAACAAAGCTTCAATTTGCTTTGTTCTTCACTGCATTATTCCATGACAGATTTTGTGATCTATAGTTATCTTACATTGCTGCAACATTGAAACCCTTCACCCTTTAACATGTGCTCCTGAACTAATTGCTTTGAAGTTCCCAATAGAATTACTCCAGTGAAAAATAAATAGAGCCAGCACGACAAGTTCAGTGATATGAATAGTAAGAATAATGAGCTGTGTATACTAAAATTTTGCAGCATTCCAGCCAAATTAGTACATATTGGAGTATTTCTCCACAGAAGGGGCCATGCTGTATCTTTATTTTTCCTTATCAATTGAATTTGTGCACAAAGATAGGGTAGAATATGGTTTTCAATTAATTACCAAGTGATATCATAGCAACCATGTAGCAGTTGTGGTAAAAATGCTGGAGTTAAAATAGCACTTTTCCACTTTTATTTTCTTGTCCATCCATCTTTTCTGTTTCCATGAGTGTCCATGTCTTTGTTTAAAGCTAGGACATCAAGCCAAACTACACCATAGCATGCTAGCAAAAGTAAAAATTAAAATAATAGGAGCAAAGGTGTAATAAAAATACATGGCACCTTCAGCTGCTGTCTTAATCTCTCATCCTTCCAAATATCTGTTCCATTTAATAAAACCAAAATAGTTTTTCTGTGCACTCAGAGATAAATGGCACCTGTCCTGGCCTTCAGCTGCCTTATATGCTGGCCAGCATGGATATTAATTGCCCTAATGATAGAATGAAATTTATGAAAATAAAAAATGACCAGGCAGCTACATAACTTTGAAATCACTGCATCATTTTCTCTCTTTTCTGACAATGTGGAGATTCATGGATCAGATTCAAATGTGTTCTCACAATGTTTCGGAGAGAGAAAAAAAAGAGAAATACAAGTTAGGAAATGATCAGGTTCCATCCACAATATTTATGGTATTTCTTTAGCTTGATGGTTCGCACACTTTTTAGGTTCTTTTCCTTTTCTCTCCACTCCCTGGGTCACTTTTCCTGCATCCCTGCTCCTGTGTAACTTCCCAAAAACATCTCCAAAACTGTGCTCTGGAAGGCTGACTCTGCTTCCCAGGAGCAGCCACGGGGAAGGGGGGAGTTTGAACCCTCAGGTGACTCTCAGCTGTTCCTGATTTAGCAAAACCAGTTTGCAGCTCACCCTTGAAAGGTATTTGAACTGTCTTACATATGGATGCATTTTAGGAAATTTTGAATGTAAGACTGTGTCTATGAATGCTTTATAAATTAATGAGCTCCCTATGATAATACTGGTCTGTACAAAAGTGTAATTTATTGGAATTTCTGATTTGGTTACTGAATCTGTACTGGAAATTTCTCCTGTTCTGTTCCCTATTTTTCTTTATAATCCTTACTCAATCTGGAATTGTCATTTTCCCATTAGATTCTTTTTATAAAACTGCTTTTTTTTTTTTTCTGATCACCCTCTCCTAAATAAATGGGAGGATTCAAAATAGAATCATGACGCTCACTGAAAACATTTGAACAAATTTCCCCATTCTTAATATGAACTATGATTCGGAGTATGCTCACGTAAATCTATAAAAGAAAGGTTATAATTTAATAAATGTATTCTAAATCATTGATAGATTAATTTATAAACAGGGGTTGGCAAGGGAATGTTAAAAATCTATAAATGTCTATCTGCTCTTTAAAGAATATCTGTGCAAAGTTTTACAAGATGATTGCTGGTGTGACACAAGTGTTAAACCAGTTTATAGTGTGGGGATGGGTGCAGGTAATAGCATTGGGTGTGCACTGACCTTCTATCTGAATTTTGTCATGCAGAACGTACACTTAGCACATCAGGCTGTGCCTGAGCACGTTTGAAGGGTGCAGAGAATGAACTGCCTTTCTAATCCAGAAATCATTTTGTTTTATTTTGGTGTAAATGCAGTTGCACAAACGATGAGGAAAGTGTTCTGTTAAAGCCAACAGAGAGCTCAGGCACAGTCTTCATTAAAGAGGTACAAAGACCACACCATCTGCTCCAACAAGTCCCAGCTCTCCCTGGGTTTGTTTGCTCAGTAGTTCCTGCTGGCTGGAGCCACCTGTTCACTTAATTAGAAACACGTCCTTAAAACACTGCCTGCTACAAGCTCTGTGTCTCTCCAGAGGTGAGGTTCTCAGGCAAAGAACCAACATGCAAGGATGGCAAAACTTTCTTCGTATCTTCTTTTGGAAACTGAGTAAATGAAAAGATCAAATAAGGAACAACTTTTAGAAAATGCCAATTTTTTTTTTGCTGTAGATGTGTTTACTTCTTCCTCTTTTTTCCTAGCTATGCTCAGTTAAGGAAGTTTTTTTTTTATTTCACTAGCATGAAGAAGAGAAAGCTGTGATCTTGCAAAAACATTAAATGTAAAATAAGAGAAAACACTGCTCTTATTTTTTTACTGTCCTCGTAAATCAAGATACAAAATGAAACTGAAAGTTGCATTTGAAACCTGAATGTAACAAAATGGAAATAAAAGTTCTCAAATCTGATCTAAAGAATTCATTCTTGCCAATCAAAAACTGAGAAATGTTCAGGCAGAAAATAGCATGGCTCATTAGAATAATCAATTTAGTACTATGTGAAAAAAAAGTCTCCATGAACTCTGAACTTCACACACATTTCAGTCTTCCCAGAAAAGATAAAATTCTACTTGGTTTTATTTTCCACTGGCCAACTGCCTGAATGCAAATCATATCAATAATATATCCAGCTGTTTTACTGGGTAAAGGTGACCCATCTGGATCCCTTTCAAAATGAAAGTGAATTTAATAACACAAAAGAGAATATTGATATGAAATGTCATGCATTGGAGACGGTTTGAGTTGCAGCTGGAACATGTGGACACGGTGCTGTTGGTTTTGTAACTTTCCTTGTTGCTCGTGACCTCCCAGTCTGTGATTGCTCTGGTTTTATATCTGTGTAATTGCAGGATTTGCTCTGCTGAATCCAGAAAATTGATTGGGATGACTGGGACTGTATATAACAGATAGACTCGTGCCCATCTCTGCTTTGTCTTACAAAATTTGTGGGTTTGCCCTTGTGGATTTGCAGGGTAGACTTTTATCTCAAAAAAGCACAGGCATATTCTTGTGCAGGCTTTCCCAGCTGAGATTGTACAACCCAACAGCAAGTTCTGGAAAGATAAGAACTCCAAAAATTAGTGTTCTTCAGTTGTGTTTCGTGTTACTGTGGGACTAGATCATTACCATATTAAGAAATAAATGTTAATTTTTTGGTACTGTTAAAATAGATTATTAAATGTTGGACCTGCAGGGTGTGTCTCTATGTAACTTGCTTGCTTTTACACTGGCAATCTTAATGAATCCATTAATTACTTAATGGAACTTGAAGATAATAAACCTTCTCTAAGAGTTTAATATTAATTATGACTATTATCATTATTATTACTCATTTACTGCAGGAGGGACTGGAGTACGGCTGCTGGTACAGAATATATTGAAGAACTCACAGAATCTCTTAATTTTGTCCTCTGTTTAACTCAGGGCGGTTTCTGGCTGTGATGAGGGAGAAAGAGTTGAATCACATAAGTGAATTATTCCCTGTTGAAAACTCAACAGTGTATACAATGCTTCATGACCAGGCTATTTCTTGCTGCCTCTAATCTCTCCTGGTACTGTACTCTCATGATGTTGCAGTCTTGAATTATTTCTTGCTTTCTGTAATTACAGAGCCTTTTCTATCCTGTTTCCTTTCCACTCCTGCTGTAGTTATTATTCTCTTTAACCCTGTAAACTCCCTTTGGGGTCTTGTCTTGGTTTGAAAGACAGGTGTCAGACAAGAAAGGCAGGAGCCTCCCCTGAAATGGAAAATGCAACCCCCTTCCCGCCGAATTATTATAGATTTGAAAATAAGGGGCTTTCAGGCAAAGATATGAGGGTTAGGAATAACAGTTCTTTACTAATAAATATATATGTATAACAACACAAACAAACAGCAATAGCTGTGGCAGTGACAGCAAACAGCAGCACAAACCCAGTGCGGCCTCTCTCGGCCTCGGGCCCTTTCCCCTGGGTGCAGTTCCTGCGGGGCGGCTCCCGGTGAGCAGGGCGGGTGCGATGGTTCCCCCGCGGCTGCAGGGGGCGCTCCGCAGCGAGCTCGGGCAGCACCGGCAATGGCGGCGCGGGGTGCCGGGAGGGAGGGACGAAAAGCCTCACAAACCCCTGGGCGTCCGGCCGGATCCTCAGGAACAGCAGCTGGAACGGCAGGGGCGAGCACAGATCTCGGGTGGCAGTGAGAGGTATCAAACTGCGGAGCTGTGGCAGGGAAACGCGGCAGGTCTCTCAGTCGGCAGAGCGTAGGAGCTACAGAGTAGCGAAAGCTCCGAGCTGAGGCAGAGCCGGACGGCAACGGCTCCGCTCCCAGACGGGACAGGGAGAAGAGCAGGCTTAGAAATCCCGGGGTTTGTCCATAGAAAGCAAACAGCCGAAGAAGCAGAAGCCCGCAGTGTGACCGAGACGTCCACACCGAAGGCAGGCAGCTCCCAGACTGAACGCTGAGCACCCAGGCAGCCCCCCCCCCGGGTGTCCCAACCCCCCAGGTGACAAAAGGGTGGCCAGTCCCACCCCGCCCCTGTGGCCAGGTCTTTTGTTTCTTTTAAGTACCCAATAGTTTGTCTCCTGGCAACTAGTATGGGGAAAAATTCTTTTAAGAGAAAAAACAGGCTAAAATCCTAAACCCCAACAGGTCTGCCTTCATTTTGGCTCTTCCAGGGCTGTATATTCTGATTTCCCTGCTAAATCAGATGTCAGTGCCATTCAGTGAAACAGGTCAAGCAGGGGGAGATCACTGATTACCCTTCGTGTTTCTGAGCAGGGGGTTTATACTTCTGTGAACTACTCCTGTGTAGTTCTGCTTTTTACTTTGCCCATGACCTATCTGTGCAAACACAGCATGGGAATTAGAATCCTGGCCAATTCCATGATGCAAGTGAGGAAGGATGTGGCTCCTTTCTCTTCAGCAGCCAAGGACACGGCCCAGCATTTCCATTCTCTGAATGTACAATGGTTTATCCAAGCAGTTGTGTCACCTCCCTCCTCCATGGCCTCGGATCTGAGTGCAGAGATCAGGAAGGGAGCTTTGAGTGTCCAGCTCTCTGACACTGCGGGGTCAGGACGTGTTCAGCTGTGGACTAGGCCCTTCCACAGGTCTGGAACACAGCAAGGGTAATTCCTGAGGGAAGTTAGAATACAGAATCACAGAATCACGGGATGGTTTGGGTTGGAAGGGATCTCAAAGTCCATCTAGTTCCAACCCTCAGCCATGGGCAGGGACAACTTCCACTGTCCCAGGTTGATCCAAACCCTGTCCAGCCCGGCCTTGTATTTTTGCAGGGATATGTATGTTTTTCTTCTTTGCACTTCTTTTTTTAAATCTACATCAGGGTATAAATTCAAAAAGTAAAATAAATAACTGTTAATGGAAACCCCACAGGCCAAGTAATATTCAAAGGTTCCCATGATTTTCGCTCCAGCTGATTTAATTGGCTGTTTGACCACTTCTGTGGCTGGCAGACACCTTCAGTCATATTCATTATGCAAGAAAACAGCCTCTTACACATAAGTTGAAACATATACTGAAAATGTGTTGTTATTTCTCTTTAAGTACCATAAAATATGGATGAATTCTAACAAAGAGGTAAATGTATCTGAATAAAATTACTCCTGTGTATGTCAAGTTGATATAGCAGTTGCCATGGTAAACAAACATTGTACATAAATACTTAAATAAATAGTTGTATATTTAGAAGGGTAGCAAGCTGTTAACCAAGATTTAGACACTGATAAACAAACCCTGTAGAGAATCCTGGTGCTTTCAACTGTCTATATATCTATTCAATTAGTGAACTTACAATTCAATAAATTGTTCCAGCCTTTAATTGGAGGCTGGAGAAGCAGGCGAAGGAGCAAAAGTAACAATAAGCATCATAGATAGTTTTAAGAGGAAAAAGAACTATTCTGAATCCATACAGCTTGCCCTCACAATATTAGTCTGCTGCTGAGACTATGGGCAATAAAATGGAAAATAAAATTTAGGTTGAGTTGCAAATCCAAACGTTTCAATGATGAGTTAAATATTTCAACACAAATCACTGTAGTCTTTTCAACAAAAGCAGACCCTGAATGTTTCTGTTAGTCCCAAAAGAAGATTAAGTGCATCTCTGTTTAGATTATGGGGGAGGGCAGCATTCCAGCAAAAGACAGAAGGGGAGGTCAGAGTGACTGAAAGGATTTGGTGCTAAAAATAAACAAACAAAATGAATTATTTTGAGGTTCTATCACAACATTTTAAAATAGTAGACTTTGAAGTCATTCATAATCATCAGTGCTTTTGTATGCCGTGTTTTAATTCAGCATTTTGTTCCAAGGCCAGTCTGGGACTGTAGCATTTAGTATGCACTTTTGGTTTTAACTGAGTTTTGCTCTCAAAGATTCCCTCGTCCCTTTAAGTCACATCTCCCCAGGCTTATCCCAAGGCAGTTAAGGTTTGTACCTCATTGTTTCCCTCATTTAGCTGTGGTGCAATGAGGAGTGATTGCCATTGACTGTTATTAAAAGAACTTCCCAGTGCCCTACCAGTGGCCCCAGATAAGAGCTCACACTCTCTTGGTCAGAACCCACCAGTGGGCCTTGTGCAGGTGAGGATGTGACCTGCATGTCCTCATGCTCCATTTGGGATTTAAATTAACATCAGCTCTGTACCCCATGTGCTTCTAATGAATTAATTTCATAATTAATGATCATCCATGCTGTATTACCATCATCAGTTGTATTTTTTCATGGTTCTGTGCCATCACTCACAGAATCCATCACTGAACCTTGTACTTTCTGTAAAAGAAGGTTTCTGTAGCGAAAAGGATAATTGTTAATCAGGCTCTGGGTGACCTGTTGAGGATTAATGTCTGTCTGATGATCTCTCCTGCTCACCCACACTGTCCTGAATCATTGTCCTTGTAGCCCAAGGAATCTCAAAAAGTTAAATGACTCCTCACTTTCTGTCTTTGTACAGATCACAGCTCACTTCCATCTGCCTGCTTTCTTTTTGTTTTGTTTTGTTTTGTTTTGTTTTGTTTTGTTTTGTTTTTGACACAGAATAGATAACCACCAACATTAATCGGCTTGTTTTACTTGCTCCATCCATTTTTTTTGTTCTTTTTAAGTGTTTCCAATTAAGGACAAAATTAGATATCTCCTCTCAAACAAAATCAAGGTCCTCTAGAACAGTTCAGAAGGAATTTTGCCAAAAACTTGATAACAATAATGCCACAAAAAGCTACCTACCATTTTGCATTTGATGCATCTGATGAATGGCTTGGCAAAATAAATAAATAAATTGCTGCTAAATTACAATAAACTAATTAATTGCTGTCTGTGTTTTCTTTCCAGGACACAAGAAACTCATTTAGAGCTGCCATTACTTGTTGGGTAAATATATTCTGAGAATAATAAATGTATAAGATTATTCACTGTTCAGAGTAAATACATGATTAGTAGTTGTCAAAATGCATATTCTCCACAACAATAGGGCCCAACAGCTGCTTTGCTGCGCTGTGCCAAGGCTTGCTCAGGAACTCCTCAGTTCATGGCCCACTGAAGCAGGAGACAATAACAATTCCCTCGCTGCCATTAAATGTTGCAGAGTCTCAGAGGATGCCAGGTGTCGCTGACATGGGGAGCACTCACAGTCCTCTGGCAGCCTTTGGAAAAATCACTGAGAATCCGACAAACACAGTAATTGTGTGCTGGGAGGGATGTTCCAGGCTGCAGGCAGGGAAGTGGATGTGGAACTGGCTTATTAATGTGAGAACTGCCTTGGTTGGGAGGACGTGGAGCACTTTTTATTAGGCTTTTTAACAAATAGTCCAGAGCTCTGAGATGTCTTTGCTGTCCTGCAGACTTTGTGTAGCTCAGTGTGTATCGACTGATACCAAAATTTAGGATTTGATGGAAATAATTCCATAAAATGAACCAATACAGGTGTGACATGGGACACAGGGGAATAGGCTTTACTGGACTGCCCTGCTCAGTTCTAGGAACAACTACAGTTCAACTGGAAGCTTCTGAAATATTCCCCCAACTTTAATTTCTCTAAGGAATTTCTCATCAGCATTAAGGTTTCAGGTTAGATAAAACACATCCTTTTCAGAAAAACTACATTGGAGAAACTGGAATCATTAATTACACTTTATTGAGAGGAATGAATTTATTGAGAGAAATGATTTATTGGACATGCAAAGATTAATGTATCTTTTCTTTTCGTGGCATTTAATTTTGCCTGCACAAATAGTAGAAAGGAGTGAAAACAGCTGGAAATGCTTCAAAGGTCTTAAAATTCTGTCAAATAATTTGGTGTCTCCTTTGACAGAGGAGGTAAATTGGAAAGAAAGAGAAAGAGCAACTTCAGCTCAATCTTCCATTGTTTTAGGTGGGTTTTGACCTAATGGTGTGGGGTTTCTGAAGATCTGCAGCTCCACTACTTGTCAGCTGTTTGGGTAGTTAACCAAAAATATGAATATTATGTGATTTCTGTACTTCAGGTTGAGTGGCTAAGCATGTTTAGAATGGTAGAATTGCTTTGTTAACTCATGGCATATTATTCTCATTTTGAAAAGCAGGGTATTTTTTGGTATTGAGTCCAAAATCAAGTTTTGTTTGTTTTGTTTGTTTTGTTTTGTCTTGGTTTTTTTTTTCTTTTTGTTGAGGTTTTTTTCTACATTGGTCTAAAACATCTTAAATGATGAGATTTGTTATATAAATGTACATTGATTACATGTAGACTCCTGTTTCAAGCTAAATTTCAGCTTGAAGAACTCTTTTATGGTTGTTACATATTAAAACTTCTGAAAACAGATATAAAAATGCTACAAAATTATTGTCCAAGACATCCATGGCATCATTTTGAGACTTCACAGTCAGCTCATGTCAATAACTTCATTCCCTTGCAGCATTTCTGATTACCTGAGATTGTTAAATATAAGTGATTGTCAGAACATTAACATTGTTCTTTTCTCATTTTTAATATTTTAATATGTAATTATTTATGATTTCTCTTCCCTTTTGTTAATTACTCTTACATCAAATGTGAATGTCATGATTCCTAAAATATTGAGGTTGTTAGAAAGCACCCTGAGCACAAAACACAAAGCTGCAGCTCCTGGAAACTCACCACCTTAACCATCAAAGCTAACATCATCTGGCAAAATGAGTTCTGTCACCTCTTGGGCAATCAACATGAATTTTTAGAGACAAAATATGTTCCTATGTTAATTAGAGTTCCATCCCCAAGGAGATCAAGATGACTCATACCAGTAATGAATTAAAAAAAAATAATATATATAAAAATATATATTCACTTAATTTACTATTTTCAGTTTGCTACAGGTTCATTACTAAAGGAATTAATGATATTTTAATTGTGAGGCTGACAACCCCAGTGCAGCTAACAAGTGCTTTAAGTTGTACCTCTATTGTTAGATCAGAAAATAACAGTATAATAATAGGAAATTGAGTGTACCCAGTCACCAGGTGTAGCTCTACTGTAAATGAGGAAACCCAAGAAAATCCCCTGTGATTAGTGGGGAGTGTCTGGTTATGGTGGCAGTGTGTTTAGAAGGGACAGAGAGAAGGAAATTGTTTCCAAGGCTGATGGTAGGAAAGCATTTTAGGGTGCCATTACTCAAAATTGAGAAATTGAGAAACAAAATAATCTTAAAATCAAGCAAACAGTAGTGAAAGTATGGTCACATGAAATATGCGTGCAGGAGGTAAAAGTGAGAGGAGGATGTGGTGGTTTCTTCTCCAAATCAAGTTATAAAATATAACTCCCACTTTAGTCACTCTTTAAGCGTCTCTGATTTTCCTGGTGAGCTGCTCTTTCCCCTGTGCACAAACTCTTGGGCACTGATACTAATCAGAGGGCAAGAGAGAGAAAAATTGTGTGTTTTAAAGTGCCACAGCAGATGCCAGGAGCAGAGCAGAGGTAACACTGGCACCAGATCTTTGGTTTCCTTAGGACAAATGTCATGCCACGGGGAGATCCTCAAGTTAATGCAGAATTAATAGGGCCAGCTACACCCAGGCTGAAGGCATTGCTGAAAACCTGAGCACTTTCTCAAGAAGAAGAAAACAATTCTTATTCTGTGTGTGATGCTGTTTTTTCAGTACCTTGTATTGGGAAGGTATTCAAAAATTAGAATTTTTTTTTTTTTTTGCAAAGTAATCTTGAAAATAGCAGGAGAGAAAAATATTATAGTCTCTGAAAATTTTGTTTACTGTAGCGATCTGGGACAAATAGTGTTTGCATATTGCATTACCATCTAAGAGTAATGGCATATTTACTACACTGATACTAAAAGCAAACACTTTAATATTTGTAGTTATGGTTTCCATTTTTGCCTTTCTCTTTCCCGAGGCACAGGCGAGAAAAGAGATGAGAATTAGAAAAAGTATTGCTTTATGAAAAATTGCAAGGGTTGTAAATTACAAGTGTTGCTGGAGTTCCCTTGAATTATTCAGTGTTTTTTAAGGTTTTATGCTCTGTGTACAACAGTGTCTATGTTTATTTGATCTATTATTTTTATATAGTTGTCTGACACTTCTTTATGAAAAAGAATAAAAGATGTGAAGCTTATCCACAATGTCAAATTTTTATCATGTCCAAACATTTTATGGTTCTGCATGTTTCAGATCAAAGAATTCTAGGTTATATTTTGCTTGTTTGATTTAATCTTACCAACAGTAACAGTATTTTAGAGGATATTTTGCATATACAGATGTTTAGCAAATGAAGTGAGAAGTTTAATTGTTATTTTTTAGCACAATATTTATTCTCTAGAAATACTTTGAGGTGGATAGCTTTGTTTCAGAGTCTGATTTTCTGTTGAATGAAGAATTAGTGGTAAAACATTTATAGGAAATCTTGTTTTGCTAATACATTTGCAAGGAACCTTGGAGTTTATTCCGGGGAGGAGCAGGAGTGAGGAATGGTAACTTGATTTTTTAGCAGTATGGACTGATAATCTATATATATATATATATTTTTTTTTTTTTACCTATTTCCAGTAGTTATAACAGTTACAATACTACTTTAGGTTCCAGCTGGGGATGTCTTTATTTTGCTTGCTGACCCTATTTTACCATGTTATGACTGTGCAGTTTTAGTGCTTCATTTATCCCAGCTGAGGTTTTGGTGCTGTAATTCTGTCTCTACACTCAAAAAGCTCCGGATGCACCTGAACAGCTCTCCCTGTGCCAAGTTCTACCCAGGTTTGAAATATGTCGTGAGTTGTAGAAAATTTGCATTACTTTGAGATTTAGAATCAGTGTCTGCTGTATTCAGTTTATTCCAGAAACTGGGTTCAGGGAATACAGTATCTATTGTGTTAAATTTCATAAAATTAAATCATATATGGAATTGGCTAGAAAATCAATGTTTTCAACGGTGGGCAGGAAGGAATTTTTGTTTTCTTTGGTGTTTAATCCTTTGGATTATTTCTGGAGATGTCTCACCTCTGCTGTAACTTTTATCAGCCTTCGTGCATCTTGCTCCTGCTTGTACCAACACACACACAGCTCCTTGATAGGAAAATGTACAGGTCCCAAATGCTTCCTCAAGGAAAACTCCTGGACACTGCAGCTCCTGCCTTGCCACAGATTAGATAGCCTTTTCCAGCTTATCACACAGAGAAACATTCCCAAAATAACTTATTTATAAAGAAAGTGCCTGAGACTGCTCAGTGAGGGGGAAATCTGTCACTTGCTTTTAGAGCCAATAAAGGAGGATTCTTTGGGGAGAGCAATAGAGGAAATGGCAGTAGATTGACTATGTGCACCTGCAAGAGAAACTGGCAGGAATAAAAGTGTTACACAGCGCTCTGCTATCCCCTGTGAGAGACAAAGGACTGTGCTGGGGAAACATTGAATCAACATTGTTCCCAGCAAACCTGAAATGTGACAGTTTTCCAGTTCCTCTTCCAGCCCTGAAAAATATTTTGTTGGCTAATGGTAATGCAGGAATTGAGTTCTATGTCCCTCACATAAGCTCAGTGAGGAAATCTCTGTGTTTCACATTTCCTGTGACAATCTACATACATTTTGTTAGTGATCCAAGCTTTGCAGGGAGTTTGTGAATATGGAATATTTGGAGTTTACGTGTATGGAATTCCCTCTGTGATCCCCCAGTAGTGCTGCAGTTGTGTTACTTCTGCTGCCTCTTTTTGTCAGGGGAATTTATTTGTCTCATGGAAGCAGAGATTTCTCTCTCCATCCTCTCTGCAGGATTTTTTTAGATCTATCTGTCCTGTGCACTTAATCTGGATTTTTTAGAAAGTCATAGATGTTGACCCAAATCTGCTTCTCTGGTAAAAACAAAGACCATGTGATTTGGCTCTCTTTCTTATTTGAGGTTAGAAAATCCTCAGTAATTAGCATCCTGATGTGTGTTAGAATATATGAAACGCATAAAATTTTGATCAATCAAGAGAATGCTTATCTTATAACAGCCTAAAACCTTTGTATGTGAATGCCAATTCACACATCCTGCAATGGTTCTTAAAAAATAAAACACTTTTTTTTTTTTTTTAAGTTAAAAGATGTGACTTTGGCACCATTTATCTAAATCTTCCTTTATTGACTCTCCTCCCACAAAATGTTTTAATGGAGAATTTATAGAAACAGTGCATGAGATACACATTAATTTAAACAACACTTTTATTTAATATTTCCAGTTGATAAATGGGCAGTATTTGTGTAATTTACTTTCCCATCTTTGTAGAAGGGCTGTTTGGAAGGATGTATTATTAGGTAGAAATGTAATTCAAATACTCAAAAAAGTATAAAAGCTCACCAAATGGACACTGATAATTGATCAATTAGAAAAGAAGTGTGTAAGAGTGAAATCATAATTTGAAAACCAGTGATAGTGAAAGTCTTCATCGGCTTTTATGGACTTGTGGTGAAAATGAATTTTATTTTCATAAGACACAGGCTGTAGATGAGTTTAGGGAATGTGTCTAACTGCATGTAATTGTCCAGTGGCTGAACTGGCTACATTCAGAACCTCAGAGACATTTCCAAATCTTATAGGATAGATAAAATTATCACCCAAATCCAGAATTAATGCTCACTGAGGAACATCTCCAAAGAGAATGTCAATTTTCATTCTTTACTGAAAAGTTAGGGAACCCTTCTGGTTGGATTTCCCTTAGGTCAGCTGCAGGAGAGCAAAGGCTTCCCACATTTACATCCTGAATTCCCAGTGACTCCTTCGAGAAAAGGAAAATATGTCCAGTTATTTCTGGCTGTCACTCACATCAGGGCAGTCTGGGATGCCTCAGACAAAGCAGAAATGAAGCAGGACTGGTGTCTCACTCTTTCATGTGGTGGATAATTGCAGGAAGGCTCCAACTTGTAAAACCTGCAGCCGCCGTGTCTAAACTCCCATTCTGTGGATGCTTCCTTTTGTCTGGACTAAAGTTTGTTGGGAGCTCTCCTTGAAGTGTGAGCTGTCAGAGTTTCTGTCTCGCCTTTTCTCTCTGCTAGAACTTTGTTGAGAGATGCAGTTGTCACCTTTGGGAGTTGGTCCAGCCTAACTGACTGAGGCATATCAAATCTCTCAGCCATTCTCTGCTCTATCTGTGCCCATTTTCAGGGAAAGAGTGGATAGAAATTTTTCTATCTCACACACAAAAGGGTAAAGTGCTGCCTGCCTTATACAATCCAGCTCAGAATATGGCCTTTCTGAATGCTGCAGGAAAGAAAAATAGAAGAGGCTTTGCTGTGCATTTATTTTTGAAAGGGACTTAACCCTCTGCCTTACCCTGTGGTGCCCTGCAAATAGAACTGAACAGCGTTTTTAGAGTTTTACTGCAATGCTGATTCTGAACTGCAACCATCCAAAACTAAAATGTGTTATTTTATAAAAATTAAGGGCAATCACAAGTAAAGTCAGCCCTCCAGCCAGAGAGGAACCAATTGATTCAGGTGGGTGTTTAGGGCAGTGCCTGGCTTTGTGTGTTTTCCTTGCTTGTTGCAAAATTAATGGGGCTCACATATGCAACCTTAAAATTTTTTGTTGAAAATCTCAATCCTGATTTTTTTTTTTTTCTGCAGATTCCATTTCTTTCTCTAGGTTGTATTGTTGAGTTCCTGCCATAATTTGCTCTGAATTCACATTCATGCTTACCTCTTTCTGTTTCCTTGAATAGCAGAGCAGGTGTGGGGAAGGAGATCCCTGCCAGGTAATGCAGGTAAATTTCATGTAACAGGAAATGAAATCTATAACCACTACACAGAGGTGCAAAGAGGGATTACTGCTTGTGCTTCCCCTCTTTTTCCTTACACATTCTCTGGAACTGCTGGTAATGACAAGAGCAGGCTCAGCATGGAGTGGATATTTCTGGCAGAGGTAGAGCAGCAATTTTAGATTTGCTGGGAAATGAGTTTTGTGGAGAATATTTGGAAACAGCTTTTGCTGCAAGAGTGGCAAGAACAACAAATATGTCAATAAAGGCTACAGGACAAGAATCCACTTCGGGGAGAATTTGGAAAGTTTTGTCAGTTTCTGTACCAGCTTTATGCAAGGTGGTGAGAGTGCAAGGTGGACAGTGCAAGTTAAGTAATCCCATTCTCAGCAGAGGGGAAATCAGAATCCAGCACCTTGGTAAGTTCTGGTTGTGGTGGAAAGATTCACAGATTGGCAAATTTCTTTGCCTTGTGACACATATTATCATTTTGAGATTTATACTGAGATGCAAAACCTGAGTAATATATCTAAAAATAATGAAAATCATAATTTATTTTTGCACAGAAGAGCAAAACATTTCTTTTTAAACTCCAGCACCAAGAAATGAATAGATCAAGGATAGAGTAGATCTATTTTTTTCATGATTCTGACAAAATAAGTAACATTTAATATTGGCAGCATGAGGGCTGAACATTAAGTGCTGCATGCAATACAAATTTCATTACAGAATCATTCAGCATCTTTATATATCTAAATAAATATCCATCCTGAACCTCCTGTTGCTGATCTCTTTGTGTCTCTGCTGTTTGTTTTGCCACCACGGGCACATAACATTAGGCATATGGATAACGTCTTTAGGAGAAATACTAAATCTTTGTGAATAACCTGCAAAATAGAGCCCCCACTGCTCAATACTCCCTCACCCCCTCTGAATGCAGTTAGCTGAACTTATTATTAGCACACGTCAATGTTGAGCCCATAGTACTTGCACTCAGTCACTATTTAATAAATTAAGGTACATCCTTGATCTCCAAAGTGTCATGCCTATAATTTATCTAACGAGACACACTTTCACAATCCATCAAGATGTGATGGCAGCTTTTAAAATTAGAACCATTAGAATATCTTAGAAGTTTCCCTTCATGCCTACCTTTTCCTGTTGCCCCATTCATTCATTTTTATGTCTTGGAAAATAAATGTTCCACTGATTTGTCTTAGTCTTATCATTCAGTTTAAAATGGGGTTATAAAAAAAAGATGGACAAAGACTTTTTGCCAAGACCTGTAGTGACAGTTCAAGGAGCAACTGTTCTAAAGTGAAAGAAGGTAAATTTAGGTTGGATAAAAGGAAGAAATTATTTTCTGTGGGGGTGGTGAGGCCCTGGCACAGGGCACCCAGGAAAGCTGATGCTGCCCATAAGTATATACTCACAGGTGACTTAAATGATGTCTCTTCATTTTCTTAGCAGACTTCCAGATGGAATTTCAGTATTTGAACAGGCCTGAATCTCAGATTTACCTGATAATAATTACGGCTTTTGATCATAAGAGAAGGAGGCATCACTTTGGCACTTTCTAAGAAGCCAAATTCTCCTTCAATGAGGGAAAATAATTGCTCTGATTGGTGTCACAGTGAAAATAAGTTCTGATTAATTTCACTGTGAAAATAAAGACAAGCTCATAATTTTGATAATTCTAGGATTCCTCTGATCCTGGATTTAATTTAGGGAAGTGTAATTTCACCTGGATAAGGAATGAAGAATGTTTTCTCCCCAATCTTGTTGAGTGAAAATGCTTTTATTCTATGACCTCTTTCACAGAACCTTTACTTTAGATAAACATAAATATTAGCTGTAATTTTGTTCTTTCAAGATAGATATCTGGAAGCTATGACAAGAAATATTTGCTTAGGAAACTCACATCTGAGTAGGTATTTCACAGTTGCTTGTGGTCATGTAAGCAACGGAAACCTCACTTTTAATCTACTGCAAAGCAGTGGTTTTTCTAGCATTGCTTTGGATGCTAACATGTAAGAAAGGAAAAAAGAGGAAAAAAAACTTTGTATTTTACAAAGTCCATAATTACATATCTGACAATGGAATTTTAAAAAATCAATTAGGTGACTCCTGTAAAAGTTTACTCGTGCTATCAGTATCTGTTATTTACTCTTCCTAATCTGTAGTTACAATATGTAACATCTGCAATTCCTATAATTTCTCATTAATGTGAGGATAGAAACTAAGCCATATTTTGTATAACTGTGCTGATGTGATCAGAGAACCACCTAACATTCTTCACTTGCATTTCTCAGCTGGGAAGCTCCTTTCCTAAGCAGAAAATGAAAACTCTTCAAAATAGTTTCATAGTAGGAATTAACAATGCAGCCATATGTATGTAAATTGTATGCATTTGGAACAATATCATGAAGTAAAACAAATGTGTCTGATAAGAAAACTCTACTAGAAAAGATTGGTGAATCTCTTGTCTCTTGTTGATTGCTAATCGAGCACTTTCATGTTCTGAATTCACATCACCGAGCCATTATTTTGACAGGTCCTAGATGAAATACACTCCAGATATTTTTTTCCTTTAAGAAAGGAACTTACAAGAAACAGATTTATTCTCTGGCTTGCTCATAAGTTTCAGGCCCATCAAAAATCCCCTTTTATCTGCCTTCAGATTGTGTTGGTTGTCAGTCTCTTTACAGTGGCTTAGAAAGCATTCAGGCTTGTCAACTTATTGAGAGTAATCTGAAAGAGCATAAAGGGATTTCAAACATTTCAAGAACTATACAATGGTAAGATAGGTCTACTAGGAAACCTGAGATAAATTCATATTTACTGGTATGCAGAACAAGGTCATTCCATAACCTGCATCTCTATAACCATTCCAAGGTGTCTCACAAAGCCTCTGGATGCACTCTGGGTGTCTGCAGGCAGTGCAGGTGCACAAGGACAGCTCCTGCTGTGTTTGTGGGACTGGGGAATGGGTTTCAAGTAGGCCAAGTCCTGGCAAATTGTTTTACTTGATTTTAAAGACCAGATATCTTTATGGCCTACTTTAAAGAAAGCATTTTATAAGACTGAAGAAAATGTATAAAATGTGACTATTTATTAAAAACGCTTATTGAAAGTAGTTTATTGAAATTATTCAAAATCATCACTTTGAATGATGGTAACTATAAAGCAATATATTAGCATTTGAAAATAATAGTCTTCACCTATAAAGCACATTTTTAGGTGTTTTTCTTATTTGATAGGTGTGAGAGGATGCAGGTTGTCATTTTTAGGATGCTGCCTTCAGTCCTGGGCCTGCTGGTGTTCTACCAGTGGAAGGAAAGGAAGAAACAGCACAGAAATCACTGCACACTTTCCTCCTTCTGCCTCTCCTGTGAGCTGTAAGAGTAATGAGGAATATATTGGTGTTTCATTTCTCTTCAACTCATTCTCTTCAAATCCATTGACCATCACTTGCAGAGCGGCTTGCCAGGTGTTCCCAAACAGAAGCACTTCTGCCTTCTGGAACTTTCTTCTCTAACCTGTCATCACATATGGTGGATCTCCAAGCTTTTCCTTACCTTTATTCTCTCTCCTTGCAAATGAGCAAGCATTAGCAGAAGATGATTTTGCCCTTGGTCCACAAAGTAAAACAGTGAGGACTGTGGGGAGCACCCAGCCTTCCCCCATCCCACTGACCCCCAGGAGTGAGAACGGTGGCCCCCTTGGCCACTGGACAGGGCTCCCCAACAAGGAGAGACCTCATCCCAGGGGAGCTTCTGGAGCAGCCCCAGGCATGGCCATGGGCTGTGACCCAGCCTGGTTTAAACGAGGCCCCACACAAACCCCAGGTGTGGCTCCCCTCAGAGCAGAGAGTTGGTGGTTGAAGGTGCTGCTGGGGACTGGGAGGATTCCGTGGAGAGTGGTTGGAGAGTGACTTTTCCTTTTGGAGTGACCCTTTTTCTGGAGGATCTGCTCCCTGTGTGCCTCTGGGTGACAGCCCTGCCCTGTGTGTGAGGGTGGGCAGTGCTGGGCCATGGCTCTGTGCTGTGGGGACAATTCCCCTGAGGGGTCACAGCATAGAGCATGTGCTGTCATTAACCCCTCTCGTCTTTGTTTTGGCTTTTTGTTCCAGCTGCAAATCAAGCTTTGTCTGAGTTTGTTCTCTGTGTGAGGTTGTTGTTGTGTTCTTCAGCGACAAAGATCCTCAAAGGGAGCCCTGTGCTGCATTTATGCTCTAAGGTGGCAGAGTGGAGGTGATTTCATAAGATAATCTAATATACAGTCGTTAATATTGCAGGGGAATATTAATTTCTGAAACATCATCAGTGGAATTTGTGCTCCCAAGTTATAGGCATGAACTGACCCAGTGGTGGGAATTGCTTTGGTGTATAGATCTGAAAAATGCACTGTTCTTTCCTACCACTTGCAAAAATGCAGCATCGTGGAGGAGCTGTTTGTTGGTGTTCTGGTGTGTGTTTATTGGGTAATCTGCCCTGTTGTGTCAGGCTCTGCTAAAAAAGATAATTTTTAGATGGTATAAAAAAGCCAGGAACCTGACTTAACACACAGATACAGGACAGAAAAAAGGTAGTTCTGCCATCATTCCCTCTGGAGGTTGATTATCTCTGAGAGCACAGTTTAATGACTGTGGAATAGTTTTCTCCTTGGAGCCTTTTCAAAACAGTAACTCATTCCTCTTTATCAGACTCCAGAAGAAAGAGGCAGCTTGACATTATTGCTGTTAGAGAGATGTAGGCAAATGGGTTAAGGAACTTCTCCAGCAAGGTTGGTGTAAATCCTGACACAAAAATCCA
Organism: Monarcha castaneiventris obscurior; assembly: GCA_026261815.1. NCBI lineage: Eukaryota > Metazoa > Chordata > Aves > Passeriformes > Monarchidae > Monarcha > Monarcha castaneiventris. The sequence goes on from JAMPIT010000550.1 coordinate 3,323,869, forward strand.
TAAATAAAGCAGTTGATCTACTGGAGGTAACAGTTTTAAAGCACATGTTCAGCCTGCTGGGCCATTCTACACTAATATGTAGGGATATTGCTTTATCAGTGTGATCCTTAATGAACACAGAGAGAAGTACAAACATCCATACAAATAAAATTGAACAAACCTATGGTATTTTTCTGTCCTCATATTCTGAAGAAACAGTGTTAAATATATGAATTTTCTGAAGAGTGAGCTTTTAAAGGGATGTATTTAATTTCCTTCCTAACATGCCAGTATGTTTATATAAGGGATATTCATTCAGATCACTGTCTGTTCTTTCAGATACACTGATAGGTCTCAGCTACTACAGGTGGTATTTTCAGAGGAGTCTGAGGACTCTGAACATTTCTGCTTTTGAAGAGTTTAACTGTAACCTCTAGTCTGTGGCTTATGGAGATTTATGTATTCATATAAATCAACTTTTTATGCTAAACTGATGACAGATTCATTGGTTCTGAGTTTGAGAAGAATTGTGGTGGGATGCCCAAGGAGTAGAGCTGTGACCCTGTGGACATTTATGGGAGCTCATTGCCATTGTGGAGTTTGTTTCTGCTCTTGCCCTATTTAATGCCAGTGTTGGATTATGTAGGATCCTCAGTAGAACGATGGTTTCAGAATTCATCCTGAAGAGGTCACAAAAATAGGACTGTACTCCCTGTCTATCAGCTCTGTCAAGAGTAATAAAGTTTTCATTTCTTGGGAATGAAAAACTTACTAAAGTGCCTTATCAACACAGCCAAATTTTATAGTGCCATTACAAACATTTCAAAACTACATGAGTAGAGATAGTGGGAGAGGAAAGCTGTACCTACTGTAGCAGCACACAACAGCACTACAGCCCTCATTTTAATTTCTAAAAAAGTTACTCAATAAAGAATTTTAAGAGCTTCTCTTATTTTTTAATTTCAATACAAAAGCTAAAGTCAAAGTAAATGTATAAAAGCTACTTTCTCCACAAAGTTAATCTCATCACTTTGTGAGTAGTGCTTATTTTTTAATTGGGGCAAATATCATTTAACTGCAATGAGTTTCTTGATTGGAATTTAAGGAAGTTTCAATTTTGAGCTGTGAAATGCACAAGCAGAGGTTTAACAAAAGAGAAATTGATGTGTTTGTGAAACATGGGTAGTTCATTGCATGGAGGAGTGAGATGAGCTTCCTGACATGGAAGTGAACTGTGGGATTATGGACATGGGGAAGAATGTGGGATTAACATTTTCCAAGGGAGTTTGTTCAAAAAAACTCTGGGGACCAGTGAACATAATTTCCTATTGTATGCTCCTTTGAAGACATCACAGCCTTTCTGAAGTAGAAGATGAATCTGTTGTTGTTAGTTTGCTCTATCATTTTTTCCATATTTATTTTTACACTTAAACTTCCAAGAAAAAGGAGCAACCTCTTTTAGGCGTTTAAAAAGATTATTAAAAATAATAATTTCTAACTAGAAACAAATATTATCAAAATGCTGACGTATTCAAAGGGACAAGTAAATCTAATTTATTTGTTTAAAGAACAGCTCAGGTGGAGTGGATGAAGAGATTGATTGGAATTTCCAGTAAAACAGTGGAAACAAAGAAAATCCACAGGACGAAATGGTACAGATTAATGAAATGATTTTGCTTTGGGGCAAAGCCTTTTCAAAGTGAAGACAAAAATATATCAATATCATCTTTAAATGCATTTGAAAATTTTGGTGCGACTTTTTCTTTAGGCAAAAAACAGTGGAAGGATGGAACTGATTATATTTTAAATATTGTACAACTGGTTAAATCTAAAATATTTATATGTATGTGTTGTTCCTGTTTGGTTTACACTATTGGAATTATTCTTGATTTATGTTGGGGTAAGACTGAACCAAACTCATGTTTTGCAATAAGCAAATAAACATATTTTTATATTCTAAGAATATGTAAACAAAAAGATGGACAGATTTTAAAAAAACCCAGGTCTGTCATAGTTAGGGGAAAAAAAAAATTAAGAGCATTTAGTGGTTTCCTGTGAACACAACTGTAAAACTTAGAATCACTTCATTTTGTCATTGCATATGCAATCATTAGTTAAAATTTCCAATAGCATTCCCTTGGTTCTATCATTTGGAAATGTCATTGCATTTAGAAAGCACAATTGGTTGTAAAGTTTTTGGGTGCTGCAGTTCCCTTCATGGGCTGTCAGCACCTGTGCTCGGGGTGCTGAGAAGGGCTTGGGCCCAGTGTGCTGGTTTTGGCCAAAATCTAGCAATAAATCCTCTGGGAGAAAGTCAGGTCACGACCACCCTTCCCCCCACCAGGTTCGGGAAAGAAATTCCTCAAAGGAAAGTGAAGGAGATAAAACCTATTTATTAACAAACACACAGGAAAAGGATAATAATGCTGAATAGTAAAACCCCTCACTATAACGAGAAAACCTGGGAAGAAATTAGAGTCCTCTCATAGGTGTGGTCCCTCCTTCTTGGAGCTGCCGTGGGGGGTGGCCTTAGGCCCCCTCCGGGCCTGAAGAGAAGTTCTCCTGATGTGTTCTGATGGTGTTGAAACAGTCCAGAAGAGAAAAAAAAAGAAAAGAAAACCCACCAAAGTCCTAGGAAACACGCCAGAGAAAAAAGGGAAGAAAAACCCCCAAAAAACTGGCTGAAGAGACAGGCAGGGAGCTCCCTCCGTGCTACCGCCGGAGAACGCAGAGGAGTCTCCATCTCTGTGTCCTTGGGAACTGCTTTGAAAAGTTCTTTTTTTTTTCCTCCCCTCTCAAGCTCAGTTTAAAGGCACAAAACTATTTTTTTTTGGCATAGAGCCGCGATAGGGGATACACACCACAGAGTCACCCCAAGACACCCAGCCTCCCTGGGCTGTGTTCAGAGCTGGAGAAGTGGAGCAAAGCTCCAGCTTGGGAGCTGAAAACCAGGTGCAAATAAATCAGAGGTGTTCTGGAATCTTCCTTTGCCTGCTCTGCTTTCAGTTAGCGTCTTTCTTGCAAAGATAAATGATCACTATGAGAAATACCATTCCTCAAAAAGTGGTCAGAATACTCAACTCTTGCTTTGTACCACGGGCTCTCAGTGCAGCACAGAACATTTATGGTTCCATCTGGAAAGAATCTGCAGTAATGAACTCATGTTGTTGTTTTGCCAATTTAACACTTCATGAAATACTGAAGTGCCTCTTGCATGCTCAGAAAGGATTTCTGTTAGTGATTTTGTGAGAAGCAATTCAAACTGAATACAGTAATTTTGAACTGTTTGGTTAATAATATGAAGAGCAATAATAACAATCATAAAATCATCTGCACTTATATATTAACATGCAAAGAGTCAGGATTGATGTAAGAATCACGCAGTGCCTTGAGCCCCTGGGGTGTGACCACGGGCTCCAGCAGAGCCACCAGGCTGATTTACAGCCCCAAATGATTGGACTCTTCAGATCTCCACAGATTCAGGCTATTCATATCAGCTGTTCATTTTGTGTTTACTGTTTTCCAGGGCTGAATAAACAACAGCAATAAAAAAGTAGAGCTGGTGAATATTCAGTTGAATTTAAATTGAATTCACACGAGCCAGGATAGTGGCCTTTCAGTTGACTTCAAATTTGCTCTGAAAAGTAAATTTTACCTGCACGAATGCAGACAGAAAGTGAAAGCTAAAGTGCCACGAGTACTTGCCAGAATTAGACTTGTCTTCGCTTTAAGTGGAGCTGATGTACATCAGGGTAGCAGCTCAAGAACCATTGGAATTATGAAGTGAGAAGAGAATCAAACCAAATGGGTTTAAACATATCACAAACACACAGCACATTCTAGGAGGTGTCTCTCATCTGACTCTCCTGAAACAAAGCTTCCCAAACTTAATAATCAATCTTCAATGTGTTTCCAGGATCTAAGCTTATCCATGCAGTATGAGCAGGCAAATACAGAAGATCCTCCCATTAGTATCCTCCAGTATTTTATTAAACTATGGAAAAAAAAGTTTAGAATCAACTCTATTTTTGAAAGACAAATGTTACTTGGCAATTCCCTTATCTATTTGCCTCTAAACAAAGAGCAGATCATATTTTTTTTTTTTTTTGTTCAGTTGGGTTTTTTGGGTGTTTCTGGTGTGTTTTAGCTCACTAGTTATTTAGCTGATGAGGTGATATAAGAAAAATCCACAAGCTATGTGGATGGTCAGTTTGCATATCCTATTTGGACTTAAATAAAGACACACCCAGATGTTCTTTCAGGTATGAATTGTCTCTTTGTAGCTGAGATTTCAGGTTCCATGGCAAGCAGATCATTGCTAATCGCAGCAATTCTGAAGGCTTGCTGAATTAATAATAAATAGTGGTGGTGTTGGTGGTGACGATAGAAAGGATACAATGATTTAAAGGAAAATCTAAAGCTTTTCAGACACTGGTGTGTTTTCAAGTCTCTGGGGACATCTTTTGGGCAATGTTCTCCATGGGGACTTGGGACTCCGTGGCTTTACTGTGCTGCCCAAGCAGTTGAGCAGGAAATGTCTATGACAAAGGAGGAATAGAGATGTAAATGCAGCAGGGAGGCCTGGCATGCATTTGACAGCACTGGAACTCTGTTTGCAGTCCCAGATTGGCACCATCTGGATTGCACCATTCGTAATGGGATCATATGTGTACATGCAATTAGTTTATGTCAGTAGCTGTGGGGATTAGATGAAATTATGGAGCAGTAAACACTGCCTTGGAACCAGCCTGATTTTGTAAACTCCACTTGAAAGCCACTATAATTCTGGCAACTGCCCCAGGACTGCTGGGCCTAGAGGAAAAAGTAGCACTTTTATACTCATAGCACATCATCACTTCTCCTGGAACTGAGCAGCTTCTTGAATGCAAGGTAATTTGGAATTTGGGGGAGGTGATTTTGTTTAAAACTGGATGAATACAGGGTGGAAAATCAGAAGGTGAAGACAGATTGGTGTAAAGGAGGAATGGTGAGAATGATGACCAGTAAACCTAAGGGAGACGCAAGAGAGAAGGCAAAGGCTGGAAAGGTGGGAGAATAAAAAAAAAAAAAATCTTTAGAACTGATTTCTTTATTAGAGTGAGAATTCCTGGCAGAGATGTGTAGCCAGAGGAATTTTCAGCTAATGTCTGCTTTCTTCTCTTCAGTGAATTAGCCTGAAATCCTCTGTGTGGATTAACGTGGGGGCTTTTTCTAATTATATTGACAATTATTCAGTGACTGCTTTCATGTAATAAAAAACAGTCTGGAGTAAACTTAGAGGCTGAGTTGCTCTTCCCAAGGGAGAGCAGGTGAAATTCTGAGATGATGTCAGTACTGAATCAACTGATGTTGACATTAAATCTTTCTCAGTGTTGAAATGACTCACAATGCACATCCAAATTGAAATCTCCTATGAAATTGTTCTGCTTACCTCTGGGGCTCACTGGCCTGCTCCCTGTGTTCTTTCCAATCTGTCAGAAACTTGACATCTTTATTATGCACGTTGGGCTTTGTTTTAAATGGAAAATAGAAGGAGAAAAGTGCTGCTCTTTCATGCAGGTAAGATTCCCTCGGTGAATTAGCCCCCAGTCATTCTGCTCCTGGTCCCTCAGAGGAACAGTGTCTCTGCATGGAAAAATAGCCTGAAAACATTTAATTCAGGGGCCCAGGGTGCACACAAACATATAAAGACAGAGTAGTTTTCAAAGAATTATTGGCCACAAACGCCAGCAAATCTTTGAACATCAAATACTGTAGATACTGATTTTTTCAGAAGGCTGGGGACCTGAGTAAGTGTTTGGTTTTCTGTGTTACAGTGACTCTGACACTTAGAGAAGTATGAATATATAAATAAATTTTAAGGGAGTAACTCTGAGTAACAGTTCTAGTTTTTCTGCACAGTTTTGATAAAAATTGTATCGCTGCTTAAGCATCAAATGTTTATTTTCTTGTAAAGTGCATCTTATGAAGCTTTTAAAATTACTTCCTTTAATTTCTTCACAGATAGTGAACTAAAGGGGTAAAAATAAGCTCAAATTTAAAAAAAAACCAAAAAAACAAACAAACAACAACCAAAAAACAACAAAAAAGATCTTTTAGCTCAAAAACAACAATAAAGACTGAGAGAATTACCACAGAATATTACAAATAGTATAACCTCCCCAACATAGAATCCATGTTGCTAAAATGTATGGAACATTATGGAGAACTTTTTCCTAAATTGTGGCAGTAGTGATCAATGGATATCAGTTGATATCCAAGGATATCAAAAAGTGTGTGTTGAAAGTAAAAAAAAAAAAAAAAAACAACAAAAACCTCAGTAAAATCATGTTATTTCCATAATTATTTTCCTCTGATTTTGCTATAATGGTCTCATTCATTTTTACAAGGTATGCAGAGCTCGGAGTACATATACACTACTCTATATTTTTACTGCTGTCATAGTGAAAAATTGCATTTACTGGGAGAAGTGACATTTTTTGCCTTTTGACAAATTCATGGAAATCTCTTTTTTTACTTGCAAATATTTGCAAAGTAAGAATTGATACCTTTGCACAGATCTGCCTTGTGAGGTGCTATGACACTTTGAAGTTCTTTGATCATTTTGCATAGTTTGTCACACTCCAGGCTGTTTAAATACACTTGGGCATGTTGATAGACTTATAAAACTGGCTAGGAGGGCTGCCTGGGGAGCAGAATTCGTTATTCTGGGATGGGATGGAAGAGTTAGAACAAAAGATTGGAAGTTAATAACAAGTATTTGCAAGTTCTACAAGAAAATTTAAAGCCAGGTGACACTGCAGTCAAACCCAAATGCTCAGCTGTCTTTAATGTCATTAAACAAATTGCCATGCAAATTAAGTGTGCAACCTGAAGGGAGGTGGAGTTTCCTGCTGTCAGTGCTCCTCTCTGCCTCACATAAGGCACAGGGAAGTCTGGGTGCTGATGAAAAGGTTTCTGCAGTGATTTCTGTGCTCTCCCAGCAAACCACAAGGTCAGGGCACAATGAAGCGGGCTGGAGAGAGTGAATCCATCACCATCAGCACTTGCTAGAGTAGAGCCAGAGCTTTTTTGGAACATTTCTGTGTGGTGGGGGAGACTTGAAGACAGACAGCCCTTGGCAAAAGGGACCTGCTGGGATCCACTCTGGAACAGGAACACAGCTCTCTGCACTGCTGACAGGTGTGACAGCTTTGTGCTGCACAACATATGAGTGAAACATCTGTGCCTTGACCTTCACAAATACAAAGTCTCCAGATGTGAGAATGTGTCGTTTTTACATGTTTTCAGACTGTAGGAATTGTATTCTGTCCACACAGAAAATACAGTGCTGTACATAACAGGGTGTTCTGCAGTAATTTGTAGTTTCTGTCAGATTGGGTATATAAATACATAAATATGGAAAGTATTTGCTTAAAAAGATGCCTGTGGTGCTTTCTCAAACTTGTATTTATCAGTGTTTAGGAGAGGAATAATTAACCAGACAGATTACTTAGCTGTAGTTACATCCTTCACTGAAGAGCTCTGGGTCTTCAGCTGAGAACTGTAAAATTAACTACCAGGCAGTTAAAAATATGTACCTAGCACAGTATTTCATATTTAATGGAAATTCATCAGAAATCCATCAGTCAAAACAGACGTGCAGAAGGAGAAATATTATTCTGTCACTTTCTAGTTCTTTCTCAGGCTCTGCAGTACCAGCTGCATCTCTGAAATAGCTGCTTGGCTCTGGCATTTGGTGTAACTAAGCTGGTTGTGCCCTCTGAGAATCTAGACCATACTCATTAGAGGAATTTGTTTTGCTTTGTTTTACCTCTGGTTATACTCTGATATATAGAACTTGAACAATTAGCCCAGAAGAAGTGTTAGGCTATGTGAAACGTCTCTTCACTTGAAGAAAATGGTTTTTTGTTGCCACCATAAATTTAGTTCACATTTCATTTTCCTCTTGGCATGTTGGAAAGGCACCTTTCTCTTTTCCACAGCAGAGATTGCCTTCTATTGTGGTAAATGCCTGACTTTGAGGGCGCCCTGCAAAGCTGAAGGATTCCTTCTGCAGGGAAAATGTCTCATCTGAAAATGATCGCTCGGTCTAATTTATAAAAATGTGTCAACATGACTAATTGTCAGATGAGTGGTGAAGCTTATTATGTGCAGCACAGTGCTGAATATCTTCCCTGAATACAGCAACATATTTCAACTGTGGCAGTAACATCTCAAACCCTTTCTCACAGCAGGTCAGGAAAATAAATGTGATGCTGCTTCAGAATAAATGGCACAAATGGTTCTAAAACACATGACAACTGGCAAATTGATGTTTATTCTGTTTAAGGACTGAGTCATATTTTAAATATGTATTTCACAGTGGTCGTTTTTGATAGAAATCTTTTCCATTTGCAAGCAATTTCGCTAGAACCTTTCTCTAACACTTCTCACTTGTTTTTCTCTGTATTTTCTTGCCTCCTAGGACAAAAGACAACACAATTCTTGAGGGAGAGCTGAAATGCAGCTGTTTCTACTGTGCTAGCACTGCAGTTAAGCTACTAATGAATACGTATTCCCCAAGAGATGTATATCCCAGAGCCACTTTCCTTGTTCAGTATGTGTTAAGAAGAAAGGGAAAATTAGAAAAGAAAAATTCACCCTGGCACAAAAACAAAAACAAAAGTTCAGCTTCCTGTTATTTTAAAATAAAACTAAGCAGAAATTGTGGTGTCTCAGTGGGAAGGCTGTCAGCAGGGACCAGAGAGCTGACAGAATGGACTCCAATCTTCCTCCACTTTCCTTTAACCCTCTCAGTTTTAGAAAATGTCTCTCGGTACCTTCAGCATTCATTGGCTTCAGTAGAATTTGAAGTTTTCACAAAATATCTAAAAATTAATGTTCTTTTGGCTTTTACATGGTTTTCCCATAGGTGGCAAGTTAAGAACTTGATCACGAAAATACAAGTCATTTGTCCAAATCTTTTTATTTCCTATATCATACATTTTTTTTTTTATTTTAATCATACCTAAACTATTTTCCTTCTCATTAACATTCCAAAGCTTTTCCTTGTGATTGGTTTTTCCTCAGCATTCCCATTTCTTTATAGCCTTCCAAATGAGGCCTTTCACTCATGTCTCCCCTGTTGCTGTACAGATAAGATCATCCTGCACGCAGAGATTGACGCTCTCTGCATAGTCAATTTTATGGCACACTTAGGACTCTCTAAACTTGTGTGACCTTACCAGTAGCCGTGAGGATAAAAGTTAAAAAAAGTCCAAACCACTCTTCCTGTGGTCTGTAAGTACAGGGAGGTTACAGTCTGTCACTTTTGAAGGTGTGGAGGGCAAAAGCAGATGAGGGAAGTTGGGGTAGGTCACAGAAAATGGTGGAGCATTGACAGCTGTTTTACGTGGGAGTACAGAGACTTTTGAGACAGCACCATTCTGATAAAGTCTTGTTTTCTCTAAAGATGACAGTCCTTGGAACCCAGAGTATTTCACACTAATGCTTTTTCTTTCTAGGTGAAAAGGCCCTCAACATCTTTATTTTCTCTGTATCATCTAAGACAGTCTAGGACCTTTATCAGAACTTCAGTCTTATAAATTATTTTCCCTTCTGGAAGGAGATATTATGATATTTACACATCCGGGCTATTAAAATATAATTCAGATTAGCTCTCTGAAGTGTCAAACCCAAGCCTCCTTCCCATGGAGTTTTCAAAAGCTGTCACCAATGCACTCTAAAGAAATCCAACTTCTCAAAAAGTTCTTGTAGGATATTTCTCCTGGCGAGCTATTGTCAAAAAGCAGTGTACAAATTAATTGCCTGCTGTAATATTTCATCTGGAGGGACTGTCAGGGAGCTCAAGAATTTCTCAGTATCTTGCTGAATAAAGCCCACTTTGCTTTGCCACCTGGATGGCTCGATAAAGTCCCAGGTTGCCATTTCCTTGCCTCATCAGCTTTCCATCTGCTTCTTCCTCTCATCTGAAAACCATCTCTTCATTCCACACCCAAGTTTTCTCTTTGTGCTACTGGCTGCTTTTTGGTTTAACCTTTTAAATTCTAGTTGTATTCAACTATGTAAACAAGGCAACTATTTGGCTAAAAGGACAAAAAAAAGAATATTTTTATGTTTGTGGGTTTTGGTTTTGTTTTTTTTTTTTTTCACTACAGAGCCCAGCATGATCCATTTAGTAATTCCTGCCAGGCAGAGTAGTTTATTACAGAATAGCAGTATTGTCTAAAACTCAAAACCTTTGCTATGGATAAACTTTTAAAACTGCATAACTGAACTTGTTGACCTCATTTCATTAGGTTGGAAATCAATCTGTTAATCTTGAAACACCAGGGTTTAGTTTTTCCAATCTTTATTGGTTGAATTGGGGCAGATTAAGATACCAGAAAACCAAAATGTGTGTGGAACTGCAGATTATAAAGGATGAAATCTGATGACAAACCTTCACATGCATAGAAGAATCATTGATACCATAAAGGCAAACAGGAATCTCAGCTGTGTGCCTGCCTGCATGAAGTATTTCCTTTTTATAAAACCCCCACACTTTAAATAATGAACTCTGTGTCTGTTCTTTAGAAATACATAACTCTGAAAAGAAAGTGTTCCTCTCTGTCACTTTCCAAGGAATAATAGGTACATTCATGCTGGACATCATCTTATAATCACAGCAAGACTAAAAGGTTTCAATTAGCCCTGTCATGCCTGGTCCTTTAGGACCCAAATACCGTGGTGTAATATTGAAAGAAAGATGTTCTTTAGCAGGTGCCTGATTTTCCTTAGTCAGTGGACCATTGACTTCCTCTCCATAAGTTCAATTTTTCTTCAGCGATCTCCAAAGCCCCGAACACATTAAAGGTCTCAGTAGAGAACACCCCAATGTCTATTAAATTTAACAATAACAAGTCCCCAGATGAAAGCAATTAAGCTGCAAGGATTTGCAGACAGTTCCTGTGGATGCCTTTTCCTTGTTTCAGAGAGAAAGCACTCAGGCAGCGAAGTAAAAATGAAAGGAAAATAAAAAGCACGAGGTTTGCTCTAGACATCCCACATCCCACCAAGCCCCCTGGCTGTGGAGCAGCCACTGGGGCCATACCCAGCTGAAGCCTCATAAATCTGCACAGGGAGCTCCAGCACTCCTCGCTCTCACCTGACAAAACATTTGCCACCTGAGAGTTTGATGATGCATTTCTTGCTTACTCAGGTCTCTGGAAATGGCACTCGTGTGTGCATTGAGATGTGTGTGGCACATGTAGGAATGCACAGATTATCTACCCTTGGTGCTGGCTGGGGTCTGTAGGCACAAGAGAGAGGAAGAAAGGAGAGGTACTGCCAAAAATGTGCTGTCAGGCTGAGATTTGCAAGACCCCTGCATTTTTCAGTTTTTCGGTGAGATAACTAGCTCACTACTCAGAGTATTTGTCAAAGTTCGGTTCGTCTTGCTTGCTCATGGTTCTTTTAAAAATAAAAATCCACTTCATGAAAAAATAATTTTCATAATTATTATTTTATATGAGCTAACATAGTTTTATGGTTATGCATATGTAATGGAAAGTGGTTATTCTTGACTCTTGTTAGAGAGTTAGAATTAATTTCCCTACTCTCACAGTTTCTATAGTAACTTCAGTGGAAATTGCCTATTTGAATATTTTTATTCTGAAATAACTGGAATTTTCAATGTAACTTCATTTCTTCCAGAGTGATGCATGTTAGAAGAAGGGATACACATCAGAGAGCAACATTTCGCCTGAGTTATATATTGATATAACAACAGCATTTTCCATTTGTATTCTGTCTCTGGAGTATTTTATTGAGGTAAAGTTCCACAGGTACAGCCAAAGGTGTGGCTGGAGAGAGGACAGGAAAGGGAAAGTCACTTGGACCTTTTCTTCACTTTGAAAGAAAACCTCTCAGATTTGTATCAGAACAAGCCAAGTGAATTTAGCTGCCTTGAGGTGACACTCTTGGAAAGACAACAGTGCCAAGGACCTTTGTCTTTCTGTCATCTTGCTGGTTTATGTGGAAGTCATGCACATTGCACAAAATTTAAAGTTTTGAGGTAGATGAAGGGAAGACAAAGACATGTCTCCTACCCACTGCTCTTTTTCTCAGAGAAAATAGCATCTATAGGATTTTTAAATTATTATTTATTTCTATATATCATCATGCATGGGTGGGACGTATCCCAGCAGACCCATTGGAGAGCCATCAAGCCTTCCTCTGTAAGAGAGGAGAAAGAGCTGGAGCTCCAGTTTCCATATGAAGGAAGATGTTTGTGGGTCTCTGAGCTCTGGAAGTCTTGGACATCAGTGTAGCTTAAATGATTCCTTTACAAAAGATTTAAATCTGAAGAGTGGATGTTCCAGTATTATCCACATAATTCATTGTTTTCTGGGGAGAGAAAGTGCAGCTAGGGAGGCTGATTCTGTCTCTTAATCTGTTGAAGGTATCAGCTCTTCCTTGAAGTTTAATGGGAAAAAATTGTGCTTTCCAGTTTATTTGAAAGCCTTTTTTTATTTAGGTGAATTTTTACCACCTGTTCAACTCCTTTATCAATGTAATTATACACTCTGGCTCCAGGTTAAGAGATAGGCAATTTTCCTTAAAATAATATGAAGTAACTTCCTGATGTCATGTTTTGTTAAGTCAGTGTTTGGAAATCTGGATTGTATTTCCCTCAGATGTCAGCGGATGAAGCTTTTCTGACTGAGTTCATTAGATGGTATAGTTGAAATGCTATTTAAGCACCAAAATCCCAGAGATAAAATGATGATGTTTTTAGTAATAAGGAGGATGGAAAGGAATTCAAAAAGGCAGCTGTTCTCATACATTACAAAGAATCAATATTTAAATCAAAGCAGATGATCTGAGTTCATTCAACTCAGAACCACATGTTAGCAGGAGTTATTTTGAGAATCAATGCTGCAAAGTAAAAATGGTCCTTGAAACCAAAAAAAGAAAATAAATCCACAGGTGCTTTTTATGATTTTATTCTTATTCAGGATTTCTCATTGTGTTGTTCTAGAAGTTTAAATTATTGTTAAAGATCCATTTCCTTTAAAACTTCTGTCTTTAATACTATTTTGAAAGGGAGTTTAATTCTGTCACTTCAGAGTGTTGAAGAGTAAGAAGAAGAAAAGGCCCTTTGGGAGAAAAATTATGTCAACTGAAATTACATTTTCAGTTTGATTTTGCTTCTTAAACTTTCTTTTTTTTTTTTTTTTAATTAGCAAATGTTTCATTAGCTATGCAGTGGATTGTTTTACTTCTGAGCATTTGTAAGAAAATCAAAGGAGATAAAAGGGGCAGAAACTGATATTCTTCTCATCAAATCGTTCAGTAGTTAGGGTACTCAGCAAACAAGAGAATTTAACTTGCTACCTAAAATATAATAAAATCAGCCACTTGTGTTCCCTCTTCCCACAGATTTGTTTTAATCAGTAAGATTAATTCAGTGAGAGGCATCTGGTGTTTTGCTTTGTATAAAATAAAGAATGAGGCAATAAGAATTGGGAGGATTTGAGATTCACGTGGGAAGTTTCTGTAACCCAATTTCTGTAAGAACCTTTTGGGTGATGTAACCTGGAACCTGGGATGTGAAAAGGGTGTTGGACTGAGCTCCCTCTGCACACCTAGCAGAACTCAGTGCTTCTTAAACTCTGTAAATACTCACTCAACTCTTTGTAACTTCCTAAATCAGGAAAAATTCTGACAAATGGGATGTGCCTGGAAAAACTACAGCGCAGGAAAACAATGCTCTGCACAAATTTCTTCAGGACATGCTCTTGAAACCTCATTTTCTTGAAACCTCATTTTCATCTAACATTTCATTTGGAAGAGGAAAGCAAAGGAGACCTGGTTAACAGTAGTGACCAAATTGCCCTTTAACCAAAATCTAAACCTTCATAGAAAGAATATCTACAGAAAAACCCTAAATATTGGTTCAATTTTTAAATAGGTGCTATCAGGCTAATGGAAAAGACACTATGAAGTTTTCATTCCCAGATGCTGATGATGCCTTAGGTTTTAACTTTTATATTTTTCAAATTCTGTACTGCTCAGAGTGTAACTCTGCAGTTCCTTGTGGCCTGTAATTTCTGCTCTCTCGTGCTGGGCAGACACAACAAAGCCTCTCCAGGCTTTGCCTTCAAGGACAGCCAGGCTCTTCTAGGCCCAAAATGTGTAACCCAAAGCCTCTAAGGGGGGAGCAAGCTGAGGGGAATTACATCATTGAACTGGGGCTTTAATTGGAGAATTAACTGTGGTATGCAAATGAACCAAACCTATAAAGGTGTGAAGAACTCGTGACCTGGGGTCCATTTTTGGGGTCCATTTTTGGAAGCAGCCTCTGGCTCCCCAGGGTGTAACTTGAAGGCCCTTCAAATAAATCCCGGCCTTTATTCCCTTACTCCTGTCTAGTCTCTGTTCGTAGGTGGCTGGAGAAGGCATCACTGAGGCCAATTGCCACAGATCAACCCCATGCACAGGTTGGACTTGATGATCACAGAGACCTTTCCCATTCTAATTTACCCTGTGATTCTCTGATCAAGTCCCCTGCCTGCCCAAACAGGGTGGCTTCACCTGAATGGCCTTTCCAGTTGTCACTGGAAAACTCCAGCTCCTGGGTTCAAGAATTATTTGGGACAATGCAAATTGGTCTAGGCCAGAAACATTCCCTGGATTATCATAACAATATACAGGACCATATTTTATTGCCTGGAAATGGTGTCATTAAGTGGGATGAATGTAGCCACAAGTGCTGTGTGGAAAAAATTCCACTGCCAAGGCATCGCATAAACATAACAGCCACCACTAATGAACAGTTAGGTTTGTGTTTTTGATGGCTGATGACAGTAGACATTGTAAAGTGCTTTGAAATCTAATGATAATAAGCTGTGTGGAGCTGCGTGATGTTAATTGAGGAAGTAAAAATGTATTAGAGATCGGCATTGCTGTGCCTCCGTGGCAAATGACACAAGTTCTTGTGTAGATGGGCTCTTTGTTAACTGCTTCTGCTCAGATCCCTCAGGATACTTTATCATTCCACTTACAAACATTGTTCCAAATGTTCTTTTTCCTAATGAATGGAATAGCTCGGAAATGAAAGCTTTGAACTGACAGTTGAATCTTCACATCACTGAGAACCTCATTATTAGTTTGCAGTAGCTTGTGTGAAATTGCATCTTGATTGCACAAGTCACAAAAGCACATTTCAAACCCTGTAAATATGAAGCTAATTCTAAATATCGACCTCAGATTTTAGAAGAACCACGGGACAAATAAGGTTTCAGAAAAGTTTTTTTTCAGCTATTGAGACTTCACACATGGTGATACTAAAATTAAAATGGAAATAATTCAGCTGGAATAAACGGAAGGATTTATCAATGCTCCTTGAACTATTCTTGCCCAGCATCTGTATAATTATAGAATGTGTATATAAAGAAAGGGGAGAAAAAGGCACTGACTACATACTGCTGCTACCTCCTGCAGCCCTAATTAGAACAGATTTGCTCTTACATCAGAACTGTGTCTGTCCACCAAAGTCATTGGCGTGGCAATTACAGGCAAAGATCTCTGAAAACACAGATCAAGGAAAGTTGTTCCTGTGAGCAAACATGGAGCGTTTCTGACTCAGACTCGAGCATTAATGTGTAATTAGCTGATACATAATACGTAATCCTGGCCATTCAGATCCCAACGCCTTTGATCGACCACGGATAATTCAGCGGATGGCTCGGTATGCAAATGGTCACTGTCCTTGAAGCTGCCAATGAAAGAGCTCATTTTTGGAGCCAGGGCAAGCTTTGATGTGTGTTTTGCCTGTTGAACCCGTGTGTCAGGCTTTGTTCTGGATTCCTTTCCCTTTGTTACGGAGCTGCTTTGGAGCCAGCTTTGAACACCAACGAGCCAGCTGCTCATCTCTGCTTGTTCTCCTCAGCCATTATTTGCCATTTATGGATCGTCAGGTATTTCTAAAGGGAGCAACTGTCGAGAAATTAAAAACACAGGAGTGTTGTTTTTGTAGCATCTTCAAAGACTTGTTCCAGCCCTTCAGGATGCTTTGGTTGGAAATAAAGCAGTTCCTCTTGCTGGGCCCTGTTTGATACAGGAGAGCAAGCACAGCTTAGCACCTCTTCTGTTTTCATGCATCCCCTCCACCTCTGCATGGTCAGCACAAAGAATTCCACAGGAATATGAGACAGGATTGATTTGTCTGAGTAAAATTAACTGGTACAAATGCACACTAACTAAAAAGTTAATTTCCTTCCAGTTTAGATAAACAGAGCTACTTCCAAACCCTTTCTGTTTTTCATGCTAAATGAGCCAGGTATTGCAGTTCACATAAAAAGGCTTTTTGGGTTTTAATCTTGCATTGAGGGAAAGACTGAGATCAAATAAAAGGCTCTCTTGGGCAGAAGACAGCAGCAGAAAGATACTTGATAGGACTTGTACATATGTAAGGCCCTGCTCCTTTTGAAATCTCTGATAGAGGTTGAAGCCCATAATATTCATCTTTTGGTCATTTAAAGAGACTCCATTTAAGTGATAAGGGGCTTTCTGACGATCCTTTGGAAAATTAAAAATAACAGATCCAATATATAAAATTTTATTAGTACTTTTCAATTACCTTTCAGTTTCCTTTCATTAATCATGCATCTCCATGAACAAGATGATAAATTATAAGTGAATACTCAAATATCATAATTTTAAAAGTGATTTTTAATAAGAACTCATGGCTGACATGAAATACCCTGCAGGAAAATACAAAGAGCAGTCTTGATAATTCCTCAGGTTTGTTTTCTCTAAAGCCTCATTGCTTTGCATCAATGACACAAAAGCTTGACTTTTATGTCTGATTATGTTCTTGCCTTTCTGCAAGGGAACATACATTGCATTTTCTGGGGGAATTACAGCTGATATATAGATAATGCTTATGGTTTCTGCATAACTATTTGCTTATAGTTATAGGCTCAGTGAGTGGATCAATATTTGAAATAGGAGATACCAGCTCCATATGTTCCCCTCCTACTTAAAGCATTCAGCAGGGAATTAATTATTCCTGTTAATTGCTGGGTTTGGTAGATAATGAATGATTTGGCCAACAGGCTTTCCCTACCAATTCTGGACTTTTGGCAATAGCAATAGTTAAAGCCATATAAAGGAAAATATAAAGTAATAATGTAAAATAAAGTATTATAACAAAGACTTCAAACCACAAATCACATAAATTTTTTCTCATCCACTCTGATCTTGGTTTCCTTCTTATCTGCCCTCTGACACACACACATTCAGACAGTTTTAATGACTGAGAATCTTCCAGATTTAACTAATTCTGGTACTATGGCATGAGAAAAAAATTTTGAGTAGAAAAACGCTAAGAAGTGGGAAGTTCAAACTAGAAGAGAAAAAGTGCACCTTGAGAGATCTGTGAAGAAGGGAATCTCTTCCCCTCCATCTCTTTTAGCTTTATTCAACCATTGATTAAAATGCAATTTCTTTCCTAAAACCAAAAAAGTATTTTATGAATTACTAAGATGTTAATATGGCACTGAGGGATTTTTAAATGTGATTAAGCACCTCAAATTTGATCACATTTATTAGTTTCCAAAATGCAGTTTTACATTAAAAAAATAAACTGAACCAAAACACAGCTTAGACAAGTGAGTCTTGATGTATACCTAATGCAAGGTAACACACCCATTTTACCATCTACACTAAAAATCAAATGTGTCAGATTCTAGAAAATAACATTGTAATACGTAAATAAAACAAAAATTAACCAGGTGATTCACAGGTAAATTTAATTCTAAATTTCAGAGAAGGAAAAAGGAATTTTTGCTGATTGATATCATCCTCAAAATATGCCAGGATTTATTCTTTTCACAATGCCTATATGTTTTAATAAAAATATTTGAAAGTAGTAGTTTCACTAGAGAGGAGCATTGACAAGTTAAAGGTAAATAGGATTCTATATCAATTATCTAAAAAAAAAATTTAAAAAAATCTGGTGAAACTCTTTTTCAGATATGCTACACTTAACAAAATGTTGTAATTTTCATAGCAATGAATAAAATAAATATTTTATCAGGCAAGTTCAATATAATTTGACAAGAACATTAATTTTCATTCTTCTTTATAGAAATGACCATAAGTCCCTTAAAGCACAAATGCAACAGGAAAGGCTTTAAGAAGATTCTAGGTTGGAGAGGACACAATTTGCTGTTGTCTGCAAAGGTAGCTTTTTTCAAACTTCTTTGAAAGATATTCATTATGCACTCATCACTTAGAAAAGAAAAGAAAAGAAAAACCAGCCTGGAAGATTTTATTGTGGTCAAAACAGACACAAGGTTTAAATCCTGAAGCCCATTTCTGACAGCTGATAAAGTGTTCTTCACGTGTCACCCAGGTACAACAAAAGCTTTTGTTGGAGCTGGTCTGCATTTGGTTGATTGCATTTACTTCTTTTTTTCTGTTAAAATTGACACTGGCCCTTGTTTATCATCCCTTTACATTTCCTAAGTGATTTGTCCTTTGCAAATGCTTGCTTACCAACAAAAATCCGAGTTCAGCAGTCAGGGATAATCAGGAAGAGAGAAAGGATAAAAGAATCCATTGAAAGTTGATCTGGTGCCTCAGTTTTCAAAATAAAAACCCCTTGGTGATGGGCACTGAAAGGGTTTGGAATGGGGATGGTAAAATTACCACATTATAGAATTAAATGACAAATATTCTCAAAAGGAGTTTTCAACCCCAAATCCTCTTACACAGGGGTGTTTTAGTGAGAAAATGATTGAGGAGAAATAGGTTTACCTGAGTAATGCATCACTGGAAATTACAATTACCCTGGGTGAGCAGATATGAAAGAAACATGTAGTAGCACAAACCAGACCTGACTAGAAAAATATTTGATGAAATCAGTTTTTTGGTTTTGTCAAAACCACACTTCGATGAAATGTTGAACAAAGACACCTTGAGTCTTTGTTCAACATTTCCTTGAGAAAGGAAATCTGTATTTAGAGACAAGAATGGGTGTATTGAGAAGAACTGGGAAACCACAAAGAACTTTTTTAAAAAATATGATGTAATGAATTGAAAACTGTTTGAATAATGTAAAATTGAGTTAAAGTGCCCAGGCCTGTGCTCAGCATCCCTTTGCAGTTCAACATTTTTAAAACCCAAGTCATTTAGGGAGCACCTAAATGTAAACTTCTGGACAATAATGTTTGGCCTCTTTATTTCTTATTCAGCAGAAAAATGGGAGAAATCAAGGATATTATAAGACACAAATAGTATTCATAAAGAATTCTGAGAACTTTTGTTCAGTAGCAGTTAAAGAATAGCAAAGTATTATTCTTTTATTTAATTTCTGGTATATGGAGTTCATTCTTGCTGTACTTTTCCAAAGTTTAAATATAAAGACCCTGCCTTCCACAGCTGCAATAGAGGCACATTAGTGGATTAAAACACTTCTCTGTTGATTTTTAGAGATTTTTTAAAAGATTATATTTCTTATTCATACAATGGAAGTGTAAAATGGAAGTAAATGACTTCGTAAAATGGAAGTAAGAAGAAATGAATGTGTAAGGTGGCACATGCCTGAAATTGCAGTGAACCTGAAGCAATGGCTTGCAGTGCTCCCGAGGGGAATTTTTTTTCCATTTGATGGGAATTATTTCACACATTTATCACAGGATATTAATGAGCAGTGTTTTATTATTTAGCACCTTGAGATCTTGAGGCTTTCTTAGGCAGAGCACATCTCACACAGAGACTCTTCATACCTTTACCTTCTCCATGGATGCCGAACTCCAGGTAGAAGATATTCCATGTTTTTTTGAGTCCCTGAAACACCCAGATAATTTCCAGTGGGGATCTGGGGGTGCACTGTTATTTCAGACTCTTTGATGAGCCATCTCCTGGCTGGTTTTGACACAGCTCAGTAAAACTCTGCCCAGTGAAACCAAGAAGCTGCAGGGAAATGATCAAACAACTGTGAGGGCACAGAGTCCTCTTGCTGCAAGCTGCTGACTTCTCCCAGTTGAAAGTGGGGTCCTGCTGAGCTTCATCAGTGAGGATTTTTACAATATTCCTTGAAGAAATATAGAGGGGGATTCTGTGGAATTCAAAACAATTCTGTGGATACCTATGCTTGCATGCAGATGTCAGCAGTCACGGAAAATATTTGGAATGGGCAAAAAGGCATGTGGCTCGTTTTCTAAATTTTTTTGATTTATTTTTTTCTGATAGATGTATCCGTTCCAAATAATTGTCAAACTGTACTTTTCGGGAAAGCAGAGAGAGGAGCAGGGGAAGCAGTGTCCAGGAGCATTTAAAGGCAGTGTATATCTTCATTAAGCACACTCTATAAATCTCAGGTGCCAGCCACCACAATGCCTCGTGCAGGCTGCATTAATCTCGGTGACAGATAACACAGTGCCCTCAGCAGGAATCTAAATGCCACTTGCATTTCTCCTGCTTAACTTTTGGGTAGAGCCATGCAAAGAACCAGGGTTGTGTCTGGGGAAGGACTGAGCTACCAGCATTTGTCTTCATGCCAGGTAGGACAAACTCACTAATTCAAATATTCTCTGACTGCAAGCCTGAAGTTTCAGGTGAGTAAGCTAACCTTTGATTAAAAGATGGCAGCAGTAGTAAGTTAGATAATGCTTTTATCTCCTCTTTGATTGAACTACATAATCTAATAAATTCAACTAAAACAAGCTCATAATAAAATAAAGTAGGACTTCTTCATTCCACAACATCTGAAGGAGTTTCTTGACCTTTTCTACCACCAGTAATTTTCCCTTTAGTTTATCCCCTAACTAATATTGATAACCCCATCATTAAATGTTTCAACCTCAGCAGTTATTAAGTGCTTCTAGAAAAGTGTTTTGAATGAAGATTCACATTTTATCAATGCCACAAGGCTCAGAGCTCTGTAAGTTTTGGGGGCTTTTTTAAGGAAAATGGGATTCCCAGAATTAATCCTTAATGGGCAATAGGAATTACAACTGACTTCCCTCCCTAAAAAAGATCAATCTTTCCTTCTTCCCCCATTAATTTTACTCTGGGTGCTTGGGCACTCAGTAAATAAATGACAACCTGATGCTACTTGTTTCTCCATTTAAAGAATATAAGGCAAAGCATTAAGTTAGTATGGGGCAAATTCAATTACACACTCCCCCCCTACCCACCTAAACTCTGCTTGGTGTCAAAAAACCATAACTTTTCAGGGGCTGGCCAGTTTTGTACAAGTTTGAGAGCAGGTCAAGCAGTGTATGAATTCTGGTATAAGACATTAGTTATAATGAATGATTGGTAAAGCTTTTAAACTACATCTGTGTGCGGACAGCTCAGAATGGTTATGTAACTTAGTGCTTTTATGATAATAATTTAAGGGGGGAAAAAAAGCAAAACACTTTGCTTTGAGCAGCATTTAAGCCTGTCTGAGGAAAAAAGGCATTTGTGCACGGCTTTTGGAAAAGGCACATGGCTGAACATTCCCTGTGCTGATGTTAAAAATGTTTGGACCAACTACTCAGTGTCTTTATTTAATCACTTTGAGCAGTTAGGAAAGATAAAAGTAGTGACAAGAAGTATTTTAATTACTCTCTAAGAAGCCTTATAAAATAAGGCTCCCAAGTGTTCTTGAGCCAAAGAGGAAGCCCTTTAATACAAAGTGCACAAAACAGTTTGAAGTCCTATTTTTTTTTAGACTACATTGCTCCATTCATTTCCATAAAAGGCTAAACAAATGTAATTAAAACTCTTGCAGCAGTTTAAGTAAACAGGCATTCTTCTTGGCTTCAGTTTGATTAAGCTTTCTGCTGAGGAAAGATGTCCTTTCCTTGAGATCAGATCCACAGTGGAAACACAGAATGCAAAATTCTGAAGGTCAGCTTTGAATCACATGAACTTTAGCTTAAAAAGGCAGCCCCAGTTCTGCCACAGTGATTAGTATTAATTCTGCTTTTTAAAATGCATGAATCCCATGCGTTAGAAGCAGAAGATCAAACAAGCAATGCTTTTGTTTTCCATGGCTGTATCCTTCAATTTTTATGGTGTCTGGACCAATAGGTCACTGTGCTTGGAACCACGGATGAGAGGGAGGCACAAAGTGTCCCCTCATGGAGTGTTTACCTGATTCTCTCACTTTATTTTCGTTCCACAGCATGGTGTGTTCTCCTTGTCTGAAAATGTGTGTGCATATATTTATAGGGCTGGATATTTATGTAGGGTCATATTGATGCCTTCTCCAGCCACCTAGGAACAGAGACTAGACAAGAGTAAGGGAATAAAGGTCGGTGTTTATTTGAAGGCCTTCAAGGTACACCCTGGGGGAGCCAGAGGCTGCCTCCAAAAATGGACCCCAAGATGGACCCCAGGTCACGAGTTCTTCACACCTTTATAGGTTTGGTTCATTTGCATACCACGGTTAATTCTCCAGTTAAAGCCCCAGTTTAATGATGTAATTCCCCTCAGCTTGCTCCCCCCTTAGAGGCTTTGGGTTACACATTTTGGGCCTAGAAGAGCCTGGCTGTCCTTGAAGGCAAAGCCTGGAGAGGCTTTGTTGTGTCTGCCCAGCACGAGAGAGCAGAAATTCCAGGCTACAAGGAACTTCAGAGTTACACTCTGAGCAGTACAGAATTTGAAAACATAAAAGTTAAAACCTAAGGCATCAATATGAGGTGTATATAAATGTGAGCATATATATATATATGTGTAAAATATATATAATATTTAGAGGGCATTGCAGTGCATTGTGCTTTAGCCAGGGGGTGGGAATTTTCTGCCTGTTTTTTCTGTCTCTGGAATATTCCTGGCCTCGTTGTGGTCTCACTGTGTAGCAGGGGGCAAAATGCAGTCGTGAGGGAATGTGCTTTTACTTTTTGTGTGTCTAGGGTTTTATTACAATTCACTCCACATGAAAGCACTTAACTCGTGCAAGAGCTGCATTGTTAAGTTAGGCTTATGAAATAGGAATTCTCTTTGGTTCCAGGCTGATGTCTTGTCTGAAGAGCAGAAGGATGGTGGGCGCTGTGTTGACTCTGGTTCAGATCCTCAGAAACACCCTGGGCTATGGCCAGAGCTGCTCTGAACTGTGAACCATGGAAGCACTTCCACAAATATTTAGGAACTGCTGTTTCTTTTTCATGTCTCTTAGATGTTCCATGCCTCTGTTTCCTCAGAATCTTCTAGCATTCAATGCCAGACCTTAGTTCTGATTTTTTTTACACAAATTAGTCCTTTCAAATGTCTTTAGGGGATGCAATGAAGGTTTCCCCATAAAATAAAAATTTCAGTTTTCCTTCCTCCTGTAATTTTCTGTAGCTCCTGGTATGAGCCTCTTTGGTAACACACTAAGGGTCGATGGATTTTGTTTTACAGTGGGTCCTGGCTGGGGAAAATTAAGTTCTAAACAATGAAGGAGTTATAAATTAGATATAATAAAGTGGTCAGGACTTGGAAAAGTCTGATTGGGACAGGATGAACATATTTAAATGCATACACACACACAGAGAGTGTCTGTTCATATATGTGTGTAGCTATATATATGTAAATATATGTATGCAAACACAGAGTAGTCCGAGAATCATGGAAAATATCAGCAACAAGAAATCCTGAATTTTTTCCTGGTAGTTTGGTGGTTTACAAACAGATGTTCTCCACTGAAGGAAGCACATGGGGCTGTCAAGTGATTCTTCCTGACTACCAACATCCCCCATGTCTTGCTTAGATTCACCAGCAAGACCCTGGACTGGCTGGTGGTGCTTCATATGGTGTGAAAGATAAATAGAACCGACTGCTCCCTCCATATGCTTGGGATTTGACTTCAAGAAATCCCTCAAGTACAAACAGAATTTCTGTAGGACAGAGAAGCTCCATAAATCTGAAAGAGTACATTTCTAAAATAGAATACTCTGTCCCCTGGAATATTTTCTGCGAATAAATGACTTATTTTTTCAGACAGGTGTTGAGATGCCTTTTGCCAGAGCCTGAAAGCAGATGTGAGTTGGATGACCTCTGGCTAAAGCTGATTCATTAATATCTTTATCTGTTGGTATCCAGGTCTAATCTGGGACTGGGACAGATGTGGGAGGGAGGCAGAAGAATCCATTGCTCCATGTGATTCTTGCCTTTGTCACTGGAAGGAGATTTAATTCTATTGAATAACTGGCAAGTCCAGATGCATCAGAAAAGAGTTTATTCAAACCTATGTTCTTTTTTATTAATTGTACACAATTGATCCATCTCCCATAATATTTTCTGTGCCACAGTGTTTTGTATATTGCTAACATTGCATAAAATGCAACATACTTGACTGCCCAGTTGCTGCAGAACTGGAGTTTACTAAGAACTATAAAAGCAAGATGAGATAAAAAAATATGTTGATATTTCAGTGTGCACTTTAATTGTAATGGATCATTTGCTAAATCAAAAAATGCTGAGTAAATTGATTATGTCTCCAAAAGTTCTTTTTTTAAGGAAAATGTCCATTGAATAGGAAAATGATAAAGTTCAAGCACAAAAACACCTTTGGCATCAGTAAACCACATCTGGAATGTTCACCAGCAAAGGGAATTTGAAACCTCTTTTTACAATTTGTGAATGTAAAACTTTGGTTTACTTGTGTTTCCAAAGCTTAATTGTAGAGTATCAGGGAAATATTTGTTTATTTTTTTAAAAGTTATTTTCTTTTTTTTTAAACAGACTTCTGAATCTGTCATGGTGATTTCTCTCCTATGGACTTATTCAGTTATTTTTTATGATAATGTAGCTTTGGAAATGTTTGTGCTGACTGTAGAACTGAAACTTTGCCTCAGACATTCTCACCAACTTTCATAAATGTTAATTTTCTTCTCTGATCTTTCAGTGTGTGAAATAAAGCAAATGTTTTTTCCTCTCCTTTACTCTTTTTATTTTCTTCTAAAGGGGAGGGATCATAGATTATTAATGAAGCTGAAGAGAAGCAGACCCTTTAAACCTTTGTTTCCTATTTGATCTTCTAACATATATCACAACACTTTTCAATCACCCACTGTTTGTAATTCTTCTGAAAGTTTCAGTGTAACCCAAAAATCAATATTAACAGATGTTGTTTGCTTAAGTCTGAAAATGTTCCAGAAAAATGCTCGTCAAATGCATCCCATCTATGGTTTCATAAAGTTTCAGATTCTCACAATCAATATCAGCAGATGTTCACTACTTTTATTTTATTTTTTCCCAAGGCATTGCAGAAGTGCTTCTTCCAGCATAATTTTGAAGGAAAATCGAAAGCACGGGGTCTGTGGCACCTTTCAGTGCTGCCAAAGTCAGAGCTTGTCTTGTCAGCTCCTGAAGAAACAACCTTGTCTTCATCTATTGTCATTAGAGACCAATAATTAAACGGGAAAACCTGGTTTTAATTAGCACACAATGAATGATTGGGTAAATCAATCCATAACGTGTTGTCCACACATGTTAAATTCTATCTTAGGGCTGGATTAGCATTTCTTAATCAAGGGAGATTATTAATGCAGAAAGGAAATATTACAGAGAGAGATAAGAAACTCCCTTCCGTGGGTTTTGGACACGGTGTGGCTTCGAGTTTGTTTTACTGCCACACAATCTATAATTTCTGCATATTGCAGGGCCTCTGTTTGCAAGAGGGTGTTAATTCCTGATTGTGGGAATCCAGAGTGCAGAGAATGTTCCTGCCTGTTTTAAAGAACTTGACCCCCCTGAACTGCAGTTTTTGACCTTTGTCTATGGAGAAAACTGCCCACGCTCTGGGAAGAATTAAAATCTACACCAATGTGAACTAGATAGTAGAATATTATGTAAGAATGTCACAGGGTGAAGAATTTAGAGGTTTTGGGTTTATGTAGTAAATAGATAAATAGTGAGGTTGACAAAATGGTGGATGTTTACATCATTTTAGGCTTCGTGCTCCTTCTCCCAGACCTCCATTTTCTGCAGCAGAAGTAGCTCAGCATGACTGGGTAGAATTTGCCTCAGTTCCTGTCTGCGTTACAAGGTGATTTACTGGACATTGGTGGAAAAGTAAAAATATCCGTAATTTCAAACTTCTATTGGGTAAAATGCCTTTAAAAGGGCTGCAAAATCTTGATACCAGGTCACTTGCAGCTTTTCTCTGCTCTCGCTATGTTCCTTGTAACCTTGTGGCTGATAAGAACTTAATAACCAACTATCTAAGAGCAAAGAAGGCTGAAGGTCCAGTTTGTCTCCTAAGACCCCTGGCAAGGACTCCAACAAATCTCCCCCATCCGGGGAGGTCTAATTAAGGCACAAAGTGTGTCTCTGATTGCATGAAACAAAGTTATTGCAAAAAGGAAACAATCCCCAAACCATCCTACTGGGCAGTTTGGAGGAAAGAGTGAGCTGGTTTATCCCTCTTCTGGAACTTAAAGCATGTAATGGGTGAAAATTTGAAGCTGGGCTGTGGAGAGAAGAAAGTCTGATCTTCTGAGGTTTGGGATTTGCTTAGTGGGGTTGTTTTCTGGTCAAAATAAAGTAGATCTATCTCAAATCATTATCTAAATGAGTATGTGCTTCTCTGTGGAGATGTATAATAATTTCTGATTGCAATGAGCCAACTTCCTAAAAACAACATCTACTGCAAGTTTGGAAAAGTGATCAGTGCTAATTATGAAATACATTTGATGTCATCCATCAAAATATTTAAATATGCCTCATTCTCAATATTGTGTTAAAATGAAAATGGGTTTTTTTTTTTAATAATTAGGAAGATAATAATACACAGATTAAATGCAGGGAGATAAAGCCTGGAGACAGATCTGCTTTGATATGATTGTGTATCTCATGTCAACAAGTGTTTTAAAGTACCGAAATGATGCCATTTGTAGCACTTGCTCAGAGGAATTATACAGCTTCTCCAGCTGATTACAGGTTCTAGTACATCATGGATATAAAACCATGGAGCTTTTTTATTTTTTTTTTACTTTGTGAATTTAAACCATTGGTGAGTTTATGCCATGCAGCTGGGATTATTCTGTGTGAGCTCGGAGCTGAGAGAAAACCACGAGTGTGTTAGCAGCAAGTCTGCACAAATAAAGCTGCCTCTCAGCAGGGTTTATTCATGTAGGCACCACGTCCTGCCACTGCAGCCACTGAGGCTCCTTCTGAGGCTCAGAGTGTGCTTACATCTGCCTGCAGCTCTGCATTAACATATGCCAGGAGCCTTTGCCCCGAGCTGCATTTATGGGAACAAAACTGTGGCAGTTCCGAGGCCTGTTTGTTAGATTCAGATTTAGCATTCGTCAAGAAGGAGCCAACATTCAGAAATTAAGTGGGGTTGTGTTGGGATTTTTGTGGATGGAGTGTAATAACAAACTATTTTCACAGCAAGAACTTTTTCTTTGGACCTATATATATATATTTATATATTTATATATTAATTTATATATTTATATGTTTATATTTCTATATATTTATATATTTATATATTTTATATATATTTCTATATATTTATATATTTATGTATTTCTATATTTACATATCTATTTATATATTTGTCTATTTGTATATTTATATATTTATATATTTATGTATATATTTACATATTTATATCTTTATGTATATATTTATATATTTATATATGTATCTACGGCAGCTGCCGGGTGATTGCTGGCCCTAGTATATGATGCAGTTCATTTTCATTGCTTCTTGTAGGATAGAATAGGAAGAAAAAAATACAAACCCCTTTTATATTTCTGCACTATACCTCAGCTTGAGTAGTAGATTGTTGATTCTAAAGTTTCAGTATTTCCAGGACATTAATCTGTATTTTTTTTTCCTTCTAGATATAGTTAATTTCTATTCTGAACAGTGAATTTTTTTGTATGTACAAACTCATAAGTAGTAAGAATAGTATAATTAGGTGAAGAGAAGCTTATTGAAGAGCGCAGTTAATCTTTAGAAATATTTTCCTTTTCATTTTACAAAAAACCCAACAATTCTTCTGGCCGATTCCTTGCAGAAAAATTTCATTTCCGAAGCAAAATGGAGCCACAAAACCTACAGTTGACAGTTGATCTTAGTTTAATTGCTGCAGGTTTAGAAAATAATAACTTGTATCTCCAGAATGTCTCTGCCCTTTCACTGAATATGAGGAAATCTCCCCATCCACATGAGCAAACCTTCCTGCCCTGTGCCATCATAGCTGTCTGCCATGCCAGTGAAATAAATGAATTTGAAACCTTCAATACTTTCATGAACTTTTGCAGGTGCATCTATGGCCAAGCGCAGGAACTTTCATTAAATCCTTACTCAAATATTAAAATAAGTATTTTTTTTAAGCCTGAAATATGTGAAAGCAAATGGTTTTACGAGGTAGCACCTTTGAGCATTCAGTCCGTATTAAACATTTAGGAAACAAGAAATGTTCTCTATTTATTATTAAAACAGGTGTCAGCAGACAGGAGAGCTCGGAGCAGACTGGCAATCCTGGATGGAGATGATTCCCTTCTGTTTTCAGCCAGGGCCTCAAATCTGGTGTTCAGGAGTTTCAGCTGAGGGGTGAGCAGTGCCTGTGGTTGGAGCAGGGAGGGTGGGAGGTTTTTGGGAAGAACATTTAAAGTTCAGAGCTGGCTGTCAAACTGCAGGAGCACCAGGATTAGCTGTGCATATGGAGAACCTGAGAGCTGCCTTTTATTTTTCTAAGTTTAGAAAAATACATTTATTAAGACTCTGCCACTTAAAGCAATATAAATTGATTAATTGTCCAGAAATTCAAGCCCTTATTACAGTTCTCACAGTCACCTCTGTCATCTCTGTCTGCTTTTCAGCCACTCTTACATTGCTAGGATAAATAGGTATAATTCCTGCTGCCAGCTGCCAGGGACTACTGTATTTGCCAATAAATGGGGATCAGGAATAGCTGAATGCAGAGTTGTTTGAATTGAGAAGAGAAAGTTTAAAATTAGCAGATATGATGAATGCTAACGTATCATAAGTAATTTATATCCAGATTCATCAAGGACACAGCTGCTGGAGTGTGTGACACGAGAGGGAAAGTCAAGGAATGTTTACTTGGTGGAATGAAATATAGCAGGAATTTGCAGATTACATTAACTGAAATAATGTTGCATGAATACTTCTTTTTAGGGATGGTGAAATAATCAGGAAGAAAAGGAATAAATATTTCACAGATAAACCCTCCCTGTGACAAGTAGTGAAAAGATGATTTTCTTTAAAACTCTGTTGCAAAGCAGAGGAAAGTTTTATTTAAGGCCAACTTTGTTTGGAGAATTGATATATTAGGACTTACTTTAAATCTAGTTGAGTTATAATACATAAAAAGTAAATTTAGTATTTTGAAGAATTTCTATAAAAATTTCTTTTCCTGTTTTCACAATCAGCTGAAATAATCGGAGTGCAGATAGCAGAAAAAATTACATCTGTGACGCTTCAGATTTTCCTGCAAAATATGAAAACTGCTGTCATATTTTGAATTGCACAGATTTTTAATAGTTTCTTTTAGACTAAGGAATGATTTGGGGGAGTAAGAGGAAGATGTTTTATAATGACAAGTCTATCTTTAGTTTAAAGAAAGAGTAAATTTTAAAGGACAAAGAAGAAAGTCTGTGAAGCTTTGTAATATAACATAGTTATGGAGCCTCTCAAATCCATGGGCACCTGCCTGGGAGTGTTAATGGCAACATTTATTGTGCCTTGGGAGAATTCTTCTAGGCATGGAAGAGAGGTCAGAAGGAGTTTTGTGACTGACAGTCTTGGCCTCCACTCAGTGGTGAGCTCCAAAGTCACAGACTTCATTTAAGGGAAGAATTTTACTTTCCATGTGTATGTGACAATATATTGAATTAATTAGTATTAAAACTATGAACAATTCTATGACCTTGCTAAGGAGTTTGCCCTCAAAATTGAAGAGGTTGAAAGAAAAACACGTTTAGGATTAAACAGCCAGAAAGGAATTGTTAATTAAACAGCCAGAAAAGCCAGAAAAACATGATGAGTTCTTGGATGAAATGATTGGTTCTAGAGCTTCCTTAGTGTAGGAATGAAGCACCCAAAGGTAGTTTTGGAATCGAGGGCTGTGCTGACTTTAGAACTCGTATAACTTGAATTCTCTATTGTGTCCATTTCCTGTTGATTGATATTTGGCAGATGATGAAAATTGTTTTCAGTAGTGGACATTTTGATGGTGGTGTATGAGCAAGGCCTGTGCAATTCCTGCTAAGGAGGGGTTAATCCTGAGAACAGGCAAGGAAATTTTGTAGGCTATGAAATTCCAGAGCTACAGCACATAAATGGACAGCCTTGCTGTATCCCCTAAGAGCAGGCTCCTGCATTAGGAGGGAAGGTCAGCTTGTCCAGATGGGCTGATGGGCCTTGCATTGAAATAGTTGAAGGAGTAAAAAAATTTGGAGAATTTTGGAAGTGAGAAAAGGCAAATTTCTAAATAGCAGCAGAGAAAAACGAAATTAATAATAGTCTAAGGA
Organism: Monarcha castaneiventris obscurior; assembly: GCA_026261815.1. Lineage (NCBI taxonomy): Eukaryota > Metazoa > Chordata > Aves > Passeriformes > Monarchidae > Monarcha > Monarcha castaneiventris. The sequence goes on from JAMPIT010000550.1 coordinate 3,354,330, forward strand.
ATTCAGGCTGCTGCTTATTATTCTTCAATGAACTAGATGAAATATTAGGGAGAAGGGTAGATCTTTGAAAAGGTACTAAACCAGTGAAAATAAGCTGCAGTCTCATTTTCTTTTCATGTGGTTACTGCTGAATAGCTCAACTCATAGGCCAGCTGCTGGGCAAAATAAGGAGTCCTTTTATCAAAGACCTTTTCCAACAGGCAAATGATAGAAAACTATGGATCCATAATGTTCTGTTGCTCTTCCAGATACTCATTTGAAATCTTCATGTACATTTAGTATTTATTTGATTGATTTAGGCAGAAAAGTTGTTTTTATTCAAATTGTGCCCTTATAAAGGGGAAATAGAAGTTCAAAACAGCTTCGTGAAATCAGCCTCTACTCTGTGTGTGACTCTATTTTTGCTTTTTTAGAGGAGGATTCTTGATCTTCGATTCTGAAAAGACTTTTCAGATGCCCTGTCAGAATTCAGTGTTCTTTTCCAGTCTTTCCCCCCCAGGACATCGTTCCTCCTCGAGGTTTGTACATATGTTTGGATGGGGGGATATTTTCAGCATGATGCCACAGCTGTGTTGCTCACAGTTGCTCTGAACCATGGTTTGCTGAGGTTGTCAGCTTCAAATCCTTCATTTCAACTCTCTGTTCGTCTCTGCCACAGGTCTCAAAACGAGCCCTATAGAGATTTTTAAATGTTTTTAGCTGTCTAATAGGAATGATAAAAATATGCACATGGTGGTGAGTGACCACGTATTTTAAGTGTGATTCATTGCAGACTCTTGTCCAAAAAGACTTCTCACTTGAACCAGCACCTCCTTTACTCTCAGCTGCTGCAGCTGAAACTGTGTGGAGGGGGGATGTAAATTCAAGGCAAGCTTCTTATTTAGCATTTCTGCCTTGCCAAATGCATCAGAGACAGGAAATCACTCAGCTTGCCAAAATTTATCATACTGTGTCTCCAAAAGTGAAAACAGGTTTTTCATATAGCAAAGCAAATGCTGTGTTTTGCCACAGATAATATTTTGAAAGTTGGTACAAGGTATCTTTGTAGCACAGATATATTTTTCTTTCCAAACTGATTGCAGACTTCAAAGTACTGAGCTTTTTGAGATCCTCTTAAAACTAATTAATCAACTTTGCAAACTGCGTGTCTTCCTTTCAAGTAGAACCCACAATCCCTCTACCTTGGGGAATAATTTTCTTGTTTTCCTGGCATTTTCCAAATCTAATTGTTGTACCTCTAAATAGGAGATTTGTTATTACAAAATGTGATTAATTAGATAAAGTTATTTCTTTATCAGGTGAGAAATCACCACAGGATTGATGATAAGCTTATGAAATCAGCAAAGACTGTATAAGGCAAAATGCAATTACTTCGCAATTAAAAATCCATTTGACACATTTGAGAGATTAATAAACAAATTGGATTTGTTTCTAACAAAAATGATTGGATTTTTAAAAAAGATGAATCGTATTTGATACACCTCATCTGAATCTAAAGCATAGACCAAAGAAAAATCATAAACTTAGTCAGCTAGAGGTAGCAGAGACTTAATTTTTCAAACATGATCTCTAAAAGGGCTGAATCTTAAGTCAATGTGTCACCTGGATGCTGCTACATTCATTAATTTTCCACTTAATCACATTTAAACTCTTTGTTTGAAGCAGGGTATTGCATTCTTACTCCTATAATCTCAAAAAAATGCCTGAAATGCAAATAGTCTTTGCTACTGTCTCTACTTCTGGGACATCTGTATGTGTGGATAGAGGTCTGGGTAGTAAAAGACAATATTCAGCTTAAAAATGCAAGCATAAAAGTGTTATCTACTAAATAGCGTGTTCGTTCTGGAAATTAGGAGTTTTTAAGATGTGGGAAATCAGCTCTTTGCACTCTGAGCAGATGTAAAACAGTCTCAGCAACGCCCAATGTCACAGCCAGCTGACAGCTTGAAATTAGAGCTCTTAAAAGATATCCACAAACAGATTTGATCCCACCACCAGGATTAACAGTGATGCCAAGAGCCCCTCGCCTTCCTCAAACATCCTCCTCCTCCTCACCTGGAGTTCCTGCGCGGGGATTTCCAGGGATTCTGTGCACTCCCAAGTTCCACTGACATCCCTCATGCTCTTGTGACACTAAAGTGTCAAAATAGAGTCAGACTGGGCCCGTTTTCACTTGCAAATTTGAACAATGCATTCGATCTGTCATTTAAGACCCAAGGGACTCCTAAAATAAATTGATATTGGCCCAGGTTGCAAACAGCACCAGGAAACAAACACCTCACCATAGAACCGGTGCTTAAATCTGAGCATATTTCCATCATATTTTAGCAGAGTTGAACCTTCCTTTCTTCCGTGCTGAGGCCTTTCCAGGGACAGTTTATTCTTATGGCAAGATTAATTTCTTGACTTGCGAAGAGCCTGGAAAACTCTGATGAAGGTTCTGATCTCGTGGCCAAATGAGGACGTGTTTTGCACAGGAAACTCGTTCTGATTTCAGTCTTATTAAGGCAAGTTGCAGGGAGCGAGGGCAGCGTCTGAAACCGTCGGCTTTCCAATCAAAGAAAAACTTCCATGGCATTCAGACATTATCTGGAGAGCCATATGGATGCTTCCCTGGCAATCCTCCAGTTATCAAGCATCTGATCTATCACTTTCTGTGTCTTCTTTTGAAAGCTGTACACTAAAGGCCCACTGATTTTCCTTTTCAATCCTCAGAGATCAAGCAGGCTTTAAAACAAGAAAAGACGTGATTTCATTATTTTGGATTCATAAACTCAGAGCTAGAGAATAGCTTCTCCCAGGCTTCAGCTTTAAAGGATGGCAAAAGGACTTTAATCATGATGTAGAAATCATAGTATGTGGGGAGAAAAAAATTAGCTGGAAGCATTTCATCCTAAATTTTAATCTTAATTAATCTTACAAATACTGTACAACAGAAATGCAGTGATATTTGTTTCCAGTGATTTCTCTAGGGTGAGTACTATGTGGAATTATTGAATTTCTTTAGTTAAATATTTTATTAGAGTAAAAATGAAGATATGAGCAGACAAAAACTATTAAGAAGTTTCTATCAGCTTTTTTAAGCTATTCTAGATGAAGAGATTTTTGCCATTGTGAGAATCCAAACAGCCTGATGGTTTTCAGCAAACATAATTTTAAAAGAGTTGAAAACCAAAATAAGGAAAACCTTTGTTTTAGGGCAGGTATTTACTATTCTATTATATGCTTCTCAATAATATTAAGTACAACTTCAGTGATGTGACCCCGATCCACACTGGCTGATGTGGGTGTATCACTTTTTCTGTGCCAGTTGCTGTAATATCAATAATCTTTCATTTTCTGTCTTTTGGCAGTATTAAATATTTTATCTGATGAGTTTCAAATACAGGGGAGCAGTGGAACCATCCCTAATTAAAAGGTGAAACAGGATTCTTTTCAAAGTTTTAACTCCTAATGCAAGTTTAGGAATCCTGACTGAGTAGCATCTGGTCTTCATTCCTAAATCCTAAATTCTTCTTCAAATGGGGAAAATTTGCATGTCTCTGCATATTTCTTTCTTCAAGTGCTCAGGCTTTCCCACAGGGACCTGCTTTGTGGTTTGCATCTGTTCTTAAATTCTTACATTCCTTCACTTTCTTCCATCAAAGGTGGGTGACAAGAATCCTGCAGGACTGAAGTGGGAATGATCTGTGAATTAGCATGGAAGAGAATATCTCCAATGAGAAGAATAAGGAGATTTAACTTTTTTGGCAAAAGAGAATTTTTATTTAAATTTTAAAATGTATTGGGTGACCTTGAGATGAAAAAAATCCTGCTTCAGTCATACAGCTGCCAGCATCTGACATCAGAAAGTATTTTGGTTCATTTGAGTTTTAAATAGGATGAGAGCTACACACTTTCCCTGTCTGACCACAGTTAATATTCCTATTGCTCATAGCATGCCCAGTGCTATGTCATATTTCTTCCCTCTATTGTACAATGAGTGTTTGAATTTGATCCTGCATTCCACTTGGAAGTTATTTCTCTGGAAATGACAGAAAGCCTGGGACTCGGATTGCTGCTGCAGTTTTTGTTGGCTGTTTGATAAATGGCAACGTGTGTGAGTGTTCTGGGAATTTGTTTCATTTCAGTTTACTAAAGGCCTAATACAAAACCTGTGGAAGCAACAGAAAAGCTTTTGTCTTTGCATTGGGCCCGAAAGAATTGCCAATATCTGCTGAAAAACCATGTTGTACTTTACAAATGAAAAGATCAGTCATGATTTCTAACAAAGTGCAGCAACACCTCGATTAAAATAGGATAACTTGGTATTTTCTATTATTAATAATGACATTTTTCCTTTTGAAAATCCATAAGGAAATACGGACTAAAACCTTTTCTTCATATGAACTAATATTTTTTTTTTTTGGAAGTCTTAATGGTTGGAAGCTCTGGATCTTTGCTCCTCCAGCCTCAGCAAATGAATACCTCAAGGGATAGAAATTTCATATACTTCTTTTCCCCAGGGTTATCCATTGTGCTGACTGCATGGCTGTCTCTCTAAACCATCCTATCAATTGCTCAAGTGTGAATGTTTTGTAATATGTTTTATATCTGGAAGGTTGAAGTTTCTTCTCCTGCTGGGAGTTTCATATTTTGATTAGACAGTCTGAGTTGTTTGGGATTTTTTGGGTTTTGGGTTTTGTTTTTTTTTTGCCTCCTAGGAATTCCTAAAAAATTATCTTGTTGTACAAATAGTTTGGCAACTGAAACTTTGTAGCTATTTGTGTAGAATTTGCTTTCCTCAGTAAAATAGCAGAACTACCCTTCCATTTGAATTACCTTCCACATCAGTAATGGCAGGCTACAAGTTCTTTGTTGTTGTAGTAAATATCTTCCTCAAATATGTATTTTAAACTATTACCTCCTCGAAAGGCTTTGGTCTTCTAAGTATGTTAGCTTATTTATATTACATGCACACTGTTATGCTGTTTAAACCTCTTATTGGGCAGCGCAATCTAAGACTAGAGGAAATTGTCTGTAATTTAGAGATCCTGCATTATAATTGCACAAAAGCAGATGTGGGAAATAGGGTTTGTTCTGATTTATACACAGCAGAATGAGGGCTCTTGGTCTGCCTGGGGACACAGTTCCTTGGGTGCAACGCAAAGAGCAATGAGAACATGAAATAATGAAACACCAGACTTAGACTTTCCAGCCAGCAGGACCTACTTTATTCACTCTTGTTGCTTAGGTAGGGGCCAGAGTTTGGCAAGGATTTACTCACACTCAAATGTTTTATAGCCCTGTAATCTCAGAAGCTGCAAAAGCTCTCATTTCTAGTTCCTGGTTACGTTTGTAGTGCCTCAGAAACACCCAGGCAAGCTCATGCCTGTCGCAGTGTCGGACATGAACACGCAGATTCAAGCAGCAGGTCCAAGGCAGGAAAGCATCCCAAAAGAGAGACCTCCCTTCTTTATTCTCTCCTTTTATATCTTTCTTAAAACAACCATACATTGGTAGATGAGGTTAACACCTCTGCAATTTTACAGGATAGGAACATAGTCTATCATCTTTCTCCACCTAGGAGAAAGGAATGAACAACAATCCAGAAGTTCAGAAAACAATCTAGGCTGGTTAGAAAAACAAGAGCTATGTTTATAGAAAATGCATGAGAACTTCTACTACAAAAGTAAAAACACAGAGCAGTAGAAAATGCGGGGCGACACATGCCCAGGAAGTCCTGGGAGAGTTATCAGAGATGATAATGATGAGCAGGTTCCTGAGCTGGAAATGTTTGGGGGCCCAGAGTGCCTGGAAGGGAAGGGCTGTGTGTGCTTGGCCTGGCTGCCTCTCATCACAGGACATCCCTTTGGGGCTGCTTGTGCAGAGAGAATGATCTCAGGGAACTTTGGCTCTGCCTCAGTCAGAGGTTTCTGCTTTTGTTTGTCTGTGTGATAATGGGAAGAAGAAGGAAGGCAGGAATGGCTATAATGTTTAATTCACTTTTTGGACTTGTTGACCTCTTGGATGTGAGTGACCTCGGGGCCTTATCTGCGGGCATTCATTAAGGAAGAGCTCTCCAGGAGTGCCTGGTTGCCCAGAGTGCTCAATCCCTGCTCAGAGACAGCAGCAGAGGAGCAAGGAGGTCCCAGTCCCTGGAGTCAACCAGCCCTGCCCAGGAGCTCCTGCAGTGCGAGAGGAGAGGAGAGGAGAGGAGAGGAGAGGAGAGGAGAGGAGAGGAGAGGAGAGGAGAGGAGAGGAGAGGAGAGGAGAGGAGAGGAGAGGAGAGGAGAGGAGAGGAGAGGAGAGGAGAGGAGAGGAGAGGAGAGGAGAGGAGAGGAGATGAGAGGAGAGGAGAGGAGAGGAGAGGAGAGGAGAGGAGAGGAGAGGAGAGGAGAGGAGAGGAGAGGAGAGGAGAGGAGAGGAGAGGAGAGGAGAGGACATGTCACTGGAGATGTTTTTCCTGCCCCAGCAATGACCCAGGTGGTGACTGCAAAGGTAAAATTTGTGCATGGAACGCAGACTTTGCATTAAAGCTGCTCTGATAAAGGGTTCAATAACGAAACTGGGCAAACCCCTCTCTCAGACTCCCTCTTTTGATATTATCAATTACAGATCAGACTGAAATGTGGGGCTGTTTAAAGACTGGAAAGACTCTGTCACTTGTTAACCAAAGGAAAATTATTTGTGACTTATGTAAGGGCTGGAATAAAAGGGTGTTGTGACTTTCACTGACTCTTCTTTCTGTGACCACCCCTACCCCAAAACCAGTTTAAATTAACATAATCATCCACTAGCCGTGCCTCTCTTTCAGTGCTTGGTCTGGCAGTGGCCAGTTCTATGTATTTCAGAATAAATGTACTCTACAGCACTTATGGGAATCTTTTGTGATCAGTGACTGATGGTTCACATCTCTTTGCAGGAGTTTATATCAATTTACACATTTGTAATTCATTCCATTCTGATTGTTTTCTATCCAGTTTGAACACACATGTACCTTTCTTTCTAGCTCACATGTTAATTATTTCCGTAGGAAAATTGATGTAAGATGGAATGAAAAAAAAAATCATTTGTTTTATATTTAAATCAGTCTTATTTAATGTCTTAGCCTTGCAATCAGAAAAAAAGAAACAGAAGTACCTGAATTGTCTTTTTTTAATTATTTTTTTTTTTATTTCTGTGACATTGATCTGTCCCACACCATAGGTATTACAGATAGCATCCTCTCTGCTTTTCATGTGTTTGGGATTTTTTTGGTATTACTTGTGCTTTTCAAATGCTGTATAATTGAGAATTAGATGTGAGACCAAAGAAAGTTGCTTTCCATGAAGTGACAGCCAAATGTCTCCTTTCACTGGTGTGATTGAGAGCAAAGACACAATTCCTGAAACACAAATAAGCTTTTTAGTTTGCTTTCATGAAGAAAACAGATGTTAATTTTAGCAAAGAGAACTATTAGTTTCATATTTAGTACTGGAGAAAATATTGTGGTTTTTAAGGACAGTACCATTTGTAAAGAATGATAATGTGCACTCTGGAGAGATTAAATCCACTCATTTATAACTTCTGCCACATTAAAGGCGCTGAATATAAATTGATTGGATTAAGCAAATATAATGTTACATTCTTTTCAAGTATGTTATGTATATGTAATGAAAAACAGATTTTATACATTTACAGTGTCTGCAAAATATATGTTTGATTTAAATAATTTTTGCATTCAGAATGGTGCACATGCTGTAAAGAATATCTTGAGGGGAAAAAATCTGAGTACTGAAACTGAGTGAATATATATTTTAATATAAAGTGAGACGTATATTGTGTCTGAGGTGAGATCTGTGCTGGCAGATGAGGAGAGCTATTCATCCCAGAAATATTAATCCCAAACATACCTTGCTCAAGATTATCTGACCTCCCCAATTCTTGAGCCCAGTTCTTGAAACCACTCCTTTGCCTCTCCCAAGTGTTGATAAACCCAGCAGAGGCCTTATCTGGGCTCCAGCTGGCACAGCCACGCAGCTCTCCAGTCACAGCTCACTCTGAGAGCTTGTGCTGATCTGCCCAAGGAACCGAAATGCATATTTCAAATGCTATCAAAAGACTCTCAAGAGGGTATAGGGATTTAAGAGCAAAATGTGTGGCCATGAGGGAAGTGGGATGCAGATGCTTAGCTAGAGCTTTTTAGGAAGTTAGCAGGTTAGGTTCAGTTAGTTCCTCGGGAAGAGATGGAGAGCTTGGCAGCAAACCTGTATTTTTCCATGGCATGTGAAGGGAATGCCAGCATTCAGCAAGAGCACATTGGTGTGAAGATGCTGATTTTTCTGATGCATGGAGAACACAGGATTTTTAATGAGTGTTTGGTGGTTAGGGAAAAAAAGCCAAAGAAATGCATCAGAAAGTGCTCAGATAAACAACCCTGTGCTGTTGCTGTTTGTGCAGTGTCTGACAGAGGGGTGATACATTTGTTTTTATGTTTTTTCCTCAGGACCATACTGCTTTGCCATGTTGCTGAGGACTGGTGCAGTCGTAAACCATCTGCAAGGTTGCCCGAGATCAACCCCTTGTGAAACCCAGGTAACACAGCAGGAATATTATCACAGTGCTCTGGGGCCCTCAGAAGCCTCAATCCCTGAGCTTCTTGAGGGCAAAGCTCCTTAATGAAATCACAATATTTGGATGGCACAGTCCCCAGGATATGTAAACACGCTGCCTAAACAGCTGTTAAATAATTGTCAATGTTTATTCGGGCTCTCAATCAGGGAGAGGTAGATTTTAACACATTTTATGGTGTGGTCTCTGTAGAGAACAAAGTTAATCCTTCTGATATGGAAGTATTTCAGAGCTGCAGTGCTCTTTTTTTGAAGTCACTGTTTTACTGTGTGCCAGGACAGTGATTTCCATCCATTTGCACCCCACTTTGTTTAGAACTTTTGCTCTAATGCTGGATTTAGATGATGATTAGGTATATTCAGAGAAACCCATGAAACTGGGAGCTTTCAACAGACGGCGCGATCAAACCTGAAATCTCAGCACAGTGATCTGTAAACAAGGCAAGCTTCAACCAGTCTGTGTCCAAAATTCCATGCAAGAGTTTGCACTTGTTCAAATGCCATGCCACAGCGTGTAATGGGAATATTTGCTGTAATACATCTGTACAGTTGTATGCTGCTGGATGCCTAAGCTTAGACTGGATGCTCCACACGGAGCAGAATTTATTCTCAGACAGAAAGATGTTCCAAGTGGCAGAGCATGAAGTTAGGAACAATGTGTGAACCCACTAAAAGCAAAGCAGGTTTTAGGTAAGTATTATGTGTTTATATCTCTTCAGTTTTGCACCTTTTATTCAGGTTTTGTAAAGTGAAACCAAGGAGGAAAAAACCCCAACACATTTCTGTGAATAATTCATTTATAAGTGAAAGATCTAATTTTCACATTAATATCATTATATAAATCACTACTCATCCCAAAGTTTTGCCCAGGTATAAGAATTAATGGTTTAGTTTTATTCTCTGCTTTGCTGTGCACATGAAACTTTCATCAAGAGCTTTATAGGAACACAGGAAGATAAGACCAGACCATGCTTTCATTCTTACGATCCAAAAGGGTAAATAGAATATGAAAACTGTTCCTGGATATATGATCTAAATGTATGCAGTGTGGCTGCTCTTTTCTAAATATTAACTGTCTGACTTGGTGCTTTGCTCCGTGGCACCGTGACAGCAGGAGAGCTGATGTGATATAAATGATGCCAATCTCTGCGCTGTTGGCATGAGCATCTGTCTCCTTGGCAGACTCCAAAGGCAGTTCCTGGCAGCTTTGGAGATGCCTCTAGGTCTATCATATGGTTTAAGCTTCTGACTTTTCCTCTTTAGCTAAAGTCCACTCCATCTGGAGCCTATTTAATTCTCTTTCACCTTTGATTCTGGAGAAACGCTGATGGAAACACTGTAAATTCTGGACTGAGGACTCTGGCATTGTTTAAATGCTTGTGGATGTCACATTTCTGCTGAGATCTGAAACAAACTCTTGGTGTTACACACTAGAACTGAAATCTGAAAGAAGAAGAAACCAAAAGCAGTGTTTCATACAGAACTATCAAGGAAATTGCAATACAATTTCTTCTTTTGTTTTTTTTGGGGGTTTTGTTGAGTTTTTTTATGGTCAGCTCAGATCTGCTCTAGTGGTGTCCTACATCTCTGTGCTGGCTGGGCTCCTGGAAGCAGTCTGCCCTACCTAGACAGCATCAAGGAGTGGGAGGAGGGTGAAAACCAGCAGTAGGCCTGGGAGGGTTGTGGGTTTAGCCAGGTGGCTGTCACAGATCAAGGCACACCGCAGGCCCAAGATTCATCCAGCTTAGCAAATGGTTTGATTCAACCATGGACACTCAACCTTCAAAGTTCTACTGTAGATTTTACTACATCCCACAAAACTGAATTAATCTCCTTCTGTTCCTTGGAGCAGTTTCTTTGGTCTAACGACCATGTATGGCTTGGTTTCTCTTACAGCTATAGGGGGATCTGGCTTTCTTAGAGACATAAAACAAAGAAAGTTTGACAGAGATGAAGAAACTGTCAAAGCAAAGTGGCTATCCATTTATTATTAAATCCTGTTCTTTCTTTCATGCTCCTGTATTGCTATTTAAACCATCTTGTTCCCTCACAATCTCCTGCCAACATCAGTGTCTAGCACATGAAAAGGAAAAGGGACATCACCAGTGGAACATTTCATGCTCATAGTTCCTAAAATACACCAGTTTTGGTCAGAAGTACAAAACCAACACAAAGAACAAAGTCACAGGGATTGGTAAAAAACAAAGCCTGTGGAGGATGGGAAGAAGCAGCTTCTGTGTAGCAAAAGCAGACAGCTTGTTCCCTCCTCCTCTGGATCCCAGCACACTTCTTAGGGTCTCTGTGACATCTGGCTCACTTGCTTCAGCTTCTCTTCCCTCTTTCTCTCCCACCAGGAGAAGGCTGTACATGCTGCTCCATCCTGCCATGCCAATTACAGCAAGGGGATAATGACACTGACTCCATTCCAGTGCTGGCTAGGCTGAGAGCCCATTAGACAGATGGGCAAAACATGGGAAAGGCTTGACTGTAACTTTGACAACTGGGATCTGAAAAGCCAGAAACTTATTTTTGCTTCTTTCCTGGGCGTAGCATAGACTTCCACTTTGCTTTTCTATGGTAGATTCTTAACCGAAATTTCATGTACTATCTCTTTTTCTTACTTGTCTCATGTATTCCATTTCCTCTGTCTGTGAGGATGACTTTTGGAAACAAAGGAAAAAACATTCTTGGGAGCTACTGTGTTGATGAGCCTTATCTGAAGTTCTTCATTATGTCTTCCTAGACACACAGTGCATCTGAATGCTTGGACGTCAATTTTCTCAACACAGCTTGAGCCTCACTGGATTCTGTTGGCCTCTGAGTATCACTCAGATTGGTCCAAGCAGTCCCTGAACCTGACATCAATTTGTCTGCCAAAGTCGCCAGTTTAATAAATAATGGCATTAACCAGGTAAAGGTTATGTCACTTTAATATTCATATCATACTTCAGTCTGCATTTTTATATCTGGTTGGAGCAGCCACTTGCAAAGACAGCAAACTTGGAAAGCTCCTTTTGAAGAGAGCAGTGCTCAATGCCAGGCTGTCACGCAATATGTTGTTTCCCCTTTGCTGCATATCAGGGAGGTGAGCTTCTGAGGTAAGGAAACCACATCTAGTTTGGGGGTTGGCATTTGACAGAAAAAAATGCAAGATAAGGAATGGTGATACAGGTATAAAAATGAGCAAGGAATCAAATTGGTCAGAAACAGAGAGACACGGGTGACTCACTGTGAAATAAAGCAATCTAGTAAGGGTGGGTTACTTTTGAGTCTTCCCTCATTTTACTGTGTGGCTTTCAAACCACCCTGGTTCCTCCTCTAAATCAGTTCTGACCATCTTGATACTTGGAAGTGAAAAACTTTTTCTTGCACTAAACTGGGTATAGCATCTTATTTACTTGTTAATGTAGCTGCCAGATTATATAACTGCCAGATCATGCAACTCCTACACAAACTCCCAAGAGAAGCAGGATTAACTGAGGAGGTAAATACTGCACCAGTCTGTATCTTTGCAGACCATGAGTGGCAAAGGTACAGCAGAAAACTTAATCCACAGCCTTTAGTCTCTGCACTGCTGTCTTGTTGGGTTTCAAACTGAACAAGAGTAGGTTTAGATTTGATTTAGAGAAAAACGTCTTCCCAGTGAGGGTGGAGAGGCCCTGGCACAGGGTGCCCAGAGGAGCTGTGGCTGCCCCTGGATCCCTGGCAGTGCCCAAGACCAGGCTGGATGGGGCTTGGAGCAGCCTGGGGCAGTGGAAGGTGTCCCTGCCATGGCAGGGGTGGCACTGGATGGGCTTTCAGATCCCTTCACAAACCATTCTGTGATTCTATGACTGCCAGAAGAGGTTAGAGAATTAGAATATCTGCAAAGCTATCATTTAAATTATTAGGTACTTGGTAGATAATTGTAAGATCAGAGGACATATTTTTACAAAGAGATGCAGGAGTACCCATGAAAATACAAAGCCTGTTTATAAAAAACAGATATTTTAGAAGAAAAATATTTCAAGGAACCTAACAAATATTGTCGGAATACTGATGCCTCTCATATTCTCATCCTGGGAATCCTTCGGTGCAGATCTGTCACTTTTTTCTTGATGGATGTATTTTGTTAAAGGCATTTTGTGGTAATAGATGCTGTAAGTGCAGCCTGCTGCACAATAGCAAGGGCCATCTCAGAATAATAGAAAGTTTAGAGTTTGAATCCATCTGTCACAAGAAAAGACTACCTTAGATGTGTGAATCAAATAAATGTCTGTGTACAACTCTAAAACTGATAGCAACTTCATTTCTTTGGTGCTTTGAAGAAGATGAGGATAACTTTCACTCTAACTTCACTGAAACAGCCCTAGCCTTAAACTTCATGTCACCAAAATCAGGAGTGAAAGGGAACAGGACATTTTCCTGCACTTCATTGGTTTATTTACGATTGATTTAAGATTATTATTTTTTGTTGGCGGGAGGGGGGGGAGAATGAAACAAAACCCCAAACCATTAAAAAACACACAAAACCCCACACAAACCAGCAACAGGAAATATGCAAGCAGGTTTTGTTTATTATACAAAAAATATTCCTTTGGTGTACAGAGGGAATAAGTCAATTTGTACTAAATAGGAAAGAACAGGAAAAGTGCCAAAAGATGCAAAGTTCTATTTTTCTACAATATGTGCCCCTGGCCGTTTCTATCTAACAGCAAAGGAATGTTAATGGCACATGCTCTGCAGTTTACAGTTGTCAATATTCATCGTTTGCCATTTTGCTGGTGTTCTGAAGTAACAAATTTAGAACGTTCAAGCCCTGCAGTTGTCAGGGTCCAGTTCAGGAATGTTGTGGTGTAGCCTGTCTAGGACTTAGCTCCAGGAAAACTCTATTCCACACTGGAAGTCAATGGAGGATGTCTCTAGTCTGAGTTGAGGATATGAACAAGTTTGTTCTGTGGTCTTGACTGTTCTCTCTTTTTTTTTATTTAATTTATTTTATGGGGAGGGAAGTGGAATGAAAAAAAAAAGCACTCTTTTTTATGCCAATTGAGAATGAAAGAGTAAAATATATTTTCTTGGGAAATAAAATCTTGAAGCTTTACATAGGTTTTCCTTTGCCAAACTTGCTAATGATCTGTTTTGAACACATTTAGAAAAAGTAGCTTCCCAGTAGGAGCCATTTGTATTAGGAGACAGAGAGTTTCAATTTTTTGAAGTGTTTGATGAGGGAGAACAGCATATATGAGAAAAGGAATAAAATCTGAGTGTTGCCTCTCTCTTTTAGATGCTTATATAAACAGCAAAGATCCCACTAAGCTGCTGTTTCTTTTCAGGTGCACATAATGTACAGTTTTGCTTTCATGTTTCAGAGGGGTTGTGCTGTTTGTGTGGGACCATGCAGACAGTGGATGCTAGAGATAGAAACAGAATTCCTGATTTTACACCCCACAAATCACCACAGAACAGGGCTGTACAGCAGGGCCAATAATGAGCTCTACGCTCAAAATACAAGAAATCAGTTGGTGTACACATTTCTTTTGAAATTATTTTGGTTTCCCTTGAATTAGCAAACTTTTTCCACAGTCACTTCTCTAATCATTGCTCTAAGGTTTTTTTTAAAAGCTATTTCAGAGGTGGAAGAACCATAGGTATAAAATCCATTCATGTCTTTGGAACTTTTATTTCCTTAGTTTTAAGCTCCATGAATATCCATGTGCCTAACCAGGTCTGTGCTCTAAAATTTAAGGTAGGAATTAGAGTGATAAAGAAATAACTGGAAGAAAGTGAGAAATTTGAAGGGAGATAAAGAATGCATAAGAGCATGTGGGAAGAATTCTAAGTGAAATGTATGGCAATGAACTTTCTGCTGAGAATAAGAGAACCTGACAAGTTCTCCAAGGGGGCTGTTAGAGTTTACTGAATAAATTTCCTCAGTGAAAAACCCATCCAATCTCTCAAAAAACAAATGCTTAATCAGACAGATAGTCAGGGCAGTAATTAAAGGCCCTGAAAACTCCCTGTCCCAAACTTTGTCTGAGCCCCTAGACTCTGCTCTTTGTCCACCTCACTCATCACCTTGTGTCACCCTAAGCAGTGAAATCAACCTGAGAGGGAGCAAAAGGGAGGGCAAACTGGGAAAGGTTTACAGGAGATGGTGAGATCCCTTTGGGAAAGGTTTACAGGAGATGGTGAGATCCCTTTGGCCCTTCTATGCCCATTAGAATAACACATAAAATACTTTAAAATACTTATTAAAAATACTTTCCCAACTGGTAGTGCTGCAAAATTATCAGACTCAACAATAACATCCTGCAGTACCAGCGAGTGTCTCTAACACTGAACTGATTTCCTCCCTCATAAAGTGAATTATGAATTCCTTATTCATCTGTGCAAGAATAGTTACATTATGCAACCTAAGTATGCAGCTGCCTTCGGATGGAACCTGAAAAAACCTTGCACAGGTTCACAGCATCTATATGGGCAAAATTTAGCTTATCTAAGGGAGACATTCTGCTCAGGTCACTCACTGTCCTAACGAGCATCTCTTCCCTAAAATACTGATGTCAATATAATGGATTAAGACAGCTGTGTCAAATCCAATTACTCATTTAGCTTAGATTCAGTTTCCTTGATGGCTGCAGAACCAATAGGGAACAGAAACTTGGTATGATAATGAAAATGAGTTTTGATATAGGGAATAAAATAATAAACCATCAAAACATTACTTTGTGACTGGCTGGCACATTGGGATCTGAGTAGCTTGGTGGCCAACCTGACATCTTTTTGGTTACTAAATATATATGGAAATTAGAAAATAAATCTTACAGACAGGTACTGTAGAATTCCTGACAAATTGCAGATATTTGGGGTTATAAACTAAGAAACAGTGACGTTATTGGGGGAAAGCCCTATCAAGTGCCACATTAAAGGCCAGTGTCCAGGTAGGACAGGGACAATGACATGGTGTCATCTTTTTGTGCTGTGGAGGGAGCCATCTATGCAGGGAAAGTACAAAAAGGTCTCCCAAACTTTGTGATTTCAGATTTTGACTAAACAGTTTTTGTTGCTGCATATTTATTGCTTCATTTCTTTGATTCTAAGAATTAATGCAGGTGCTTGTTGCTTTCATGGCAGCCTCCCACCAGATTGAAGTAGGACTTTAAAAAAGATTACTGAGAAAATGAGCCAATTTCTAGCTGTTTGTGAACTGCTTTTATATCAATGAAATCCTCCTGGTTTACTAATACTGTACTATTAGGGCTGGAACTGGCAGTCAAAAAAGCTGTAACTAATGTGACTTCTGGACTTTGGGAAGGCAAATTGTCCTTGTGGTTAATTGTGAAATATCTACATTTCTGGGAATTTTGCTGTCTGGCCTTACCATGGCTGTTTTCAGAAACTCTGGAGTTCTGAATGCTTCCAGCCTATCCCTGAGATATTTGTTCCATCTTTTTTCAGTCACTGAAGAGCAAATACCTTACCTAATTATGGTGCCAAACCAATCAAACCTTGATCTGCTTTCACCAAAAGGAGGGTGAGGTTCATAGGGCCCAAGCCCATCAGCATTTGTGTGTCCTGGCCCTGCACAGCACAGAAAGCACAGATGAAATGACCTGAGAAAGGATGTTGAGAAAACAAGACAAGGGATGACGAGATATTGTATAGAGTCAAGGTCAAGGAGACATTAGTGTGTGAATCAGAGATGTTCTGAAGCATGAAAAGAACACATGGAGGAGGAGTGGAAGGAGGAGGAGGTGGAAATAGCTGATAGCTCTGCCTTCCAGGAGTTGCTGGGCTCTTGAGATGAACAGTTAAAAAGAAAGTGCTACCGAGAGAGCTGAAAGCCATCGTGCTCCCCTAAACAAAGAGTTAATTGCTTGGTGGGAAGTGCAATCTGTAAGTGAATACATTTTATACTTGGGGCATGTAATTTACTTGAGCATCTCATTTGCAAACAAAATGAAGCTTCAAGGCAATCAAAAGAATCTGTGAGTTAAAACTAAATTCAAGACATGGGTTCAGTCAAAAGTGAAGGAGGAAGGAAATTGAAAGCACACAGTGAAAGACTTGTGCTTTTAGTTTGGTATTGCTGTTTCATTTCAAAGCATTTTGCAATTAACTTTAACCTGCAAAACAGTATTGTTTTAAAGTTTAACAAAAGAACAAAAGCTTCAACTATATTTTTTGGTTTCGATCCAAAGAGATATTAGGTTGGCCCTAAAATTCCATTACATGAGATTTTGTTTTGATTCTCTTAAACAACGTGGATGAAAAATATTTCACTTTCATGACAGAATTGTTTTTCTAGGACACAGCTCTCAATAAACTTCAACACGTATTTGCTTATATGTACCATATGTACCTGTCACAGTAGGAAATTCAGGAAAAATGCCTTTTTCTTGGAAGTACTCAGAAAATGAAAGGAGGCTCAGACTGCCAGAGCAGTCACCTTCTCATAACCAGTGCTTTTGGGGGCTCCATTCCTGAAGAAACAGAGAGAATTTACCAGAGAGTTCAAATATCTCCTGGAAAGAGCTCAATCTCCTATATTCAGCTTAGGTATTTAACTCTTTTAAATGAGAATTCACAGTCCAGTATATTTGAAATGAATGCCTTGTTAAATTCTTGCATTTTTCTCTTCGATTCCTAGTTAGTAGCAAGAAACAGTATGGAGAAAATTAAAACCTTTGTTTCTTTCAATTGTTTTCTTGGCTCTTATATCTTCAGATTTACCTTAACGGTAAAAAAAGAGAACAGAGAGATGTACCACTGGAATTCTATGTGCTGTATTATAAACTGAGAACAAATAAAACACTTTCTTAAAAATCTGTCAATTCTAATGTGATAGGCAAAATTAGAGATTCTGATAAGCAATTTAACGACTATATTTTCATGGCAAAAAATGTTCAGGTAAAATATATCATTTTATTAAAGGTAAATAAAACCAAAGCTGCTAAAATATTAGGACTTTTGTATTAGAATTTACACTTTAATAGCATCTCTCTTCCTTCAACTATGGCAAGCTTTTGTGTGAACTAAGTACAAAACTCTTAATTCTCTTCCTTTGTCCCACTTTGACAGTAGGGATGGTTGTAGAACTGACTCTTCCAATGGAGAAATAAGAGAAAGACTGGGGTTTCTTTCTTTGATTTGAAGCCTTTTACTGCCAAGCTGAACGTACATGAAGCAGAGGGAAAAGAACAAAGCAGATGAGAGTAGTTTCTGTTTCAGGTGTTAAATCCACTTCCTACACCCACTGCTGAGGTGGGAAAGATGGAACACAGCGTCCTTTCAGGCTCACACAATGACCTTGTCTCGGGTAATTCTCTATATAGCCTTTCTCGTAAGGAATTCACAGAGGTCTTGTGAGAGCTGCTTTGCTGAGCCTTTAGAATTTAACTGAGAAGAGGGAGGAGTAGAAAATCATGGAAGAAAAATATGGTGTAAAGAGAAGAGACTGGAGGGAGACGATAAAAAAAGTGACATAAGTCATTTTTCATCTGTTGTTTAGAAAGGCTGAGTAGTCAGCAATGTTGCTTGGACATCTCTTTACTTCTGTGAAAGCATTTCTAAAAATCACATGAGAAATACAGCAACAAATTCCAGAGTCACAAAATGCTGCTGTTCTCACCGTGGCCGAGTAGAGAAATGACACAAAGTCCAGGCCCAGGGTCAAGTGGCAGCAGCTGATTTAATGAATTCTCCGAAAACTTTTATATCGTAGTTCACAAAGGGTATTAAGTGGCATAAGGTGATTGGTTTTGCCACCCACCCCCTAAGGGGATTGGCCAAGTTCTAAGACACCCATCTCTGAATGTTTTTCTGGTCAATAACCATAAGAACACTGCAAAACAACCCGCAGGTGCAAGAAGTTTACAGTACTGTAACCTTGGTCAAAGTAATCAGCATGGGAAAGACAGAACTCTCACAAACTACTGCAGAGAGCTGAAGAAATTCTCTGCTGAGGCTTTTTCAGTATCCATAACAAAATGATCCCGTGTTGTCAGCCCATGCCTTCCTCTCTTCCTGGATGGAACGGTGAGGAGGGGCAGCAGAATCTCCTTATATGTTTGTGACTCGCACATTTTGGGTCACTGAAGTCCAACTCCTGATTCCTTGTTTTTACAAGTTGCAATTTTAGGTCCTCTGTCGGCCATGGCAGATGGATTTGTGTGTGTTATCTAGGACAAACTATCTAGGACACTTTAGACAACAGACTTGCACTAAAAAACCCGGACTATTTCACTGGAAACAGATGTCATTAGTCTTTTACCCAGTCAATTAAAATTTCCCCTAAAATGATCACATTGCATCAATGAATCCATTCTATGGAAATCTAGATTTCTGAGCATATTTCAGTGTTCCAAACCCTATTATGCAGAGGTGTGTGTGTGTCCATTAAAATTACATTTCTAACATTAAAAGTGCATTAAGTAAAGGTAAACAAGATTTCGTCTCTGTGTGTATGATATACCCCTATCTGTAGCAAAGGTGAAGAGGGTTATGGAGATGGATTGGTTGGATGAAATGTCAGTTTTTATGAAATCATTTACAAATATGATAGAAAAACTCCAAAGCAGAAGGAAAACAAAACAAATGTCCAATTCCTAAACGCTGTCTTGAAGCAAAATTTTAAGAACCATCAGGGACGACGGCGTTCATCCCCTTATCAGTTTTCTGTACACAGATTAGGATTTCTCACTTGGAAAAAGGAATGTAAAGACGATTCCCAACTTGTACATTTAAACTCCTCCTGTCAGCAGTGGAGAATGTGCTGTGAGCAAGAACTTGAGGTCACTCACACGCTGGAAAGTGCAGCTCAGCTGAAATCCTGCAGAAATCCTGGAGAATCTCTGCAGCGCTGTGGAAACAATGGCAGAGCAGAGGGCAGAATGTATATGATAAAAACTTCTTTGTTTAAAATTCTGCCATCACGAGGGATGAATGGGTTTTGGACTGGAAAAGCAAAGAGTCCAGTAATTTGTATCATCTTTGCAATATGTATGGTGCAGCTTTGAACGTTCCTAATGTGCCACAGATGGTCTGGTTGGGCAGCAGGACTGCCAAAAGTGAATGTATGAAATTAATCTCTTTTTCACTCTATCACACCATCTGTTGCCAGTTCATTGCGTCTGTTAATAATAACAAGTAATTAATAATAATTTAAATAATTTAATTAATAAGTTCCTGATTGATTTGAAACTACTTTTATTGGGGTTTACTGGTTTAGTCTCTTTTTTTTTTCATCTGTGCAGTTACATAAAGAAAGTTCAACCTGTTTTCTAAGTGACCAAACATATATGTTAGTTTTGTGTCTACTCCTAATGCTGATATCTAAGCTCTAACAAAGTAGAAAGTCACTTGCCACTGAAGCTGAGGAACGGATTTAGATCTTTGCTGGATTTGGATTGTAATGAGTGCTCTTATGTTAATATCAGGTACAATCTGGCTGCAGGAAGGTGATGGTCTCTAACTATTGTTATGCTGTTCTTTCAGAGAACAAAAATTATATTTAATTTGGAAAAGATAAAACTTTCCCTCAGTTTATTCTCTTTCTTTTCTTTTTCTTTTTTCTCCCGCAAATATGTGTTTCTCATTTATTTTTTATTGTGTGCGTTATGCCCTTTACAATATTTTGATTATTACTACGTAATTCTTCACTTTCTGTTTGCAAGTCATTGCTCAAAAATTTCTGATACCATAATTTTGTATTGGTCCTACAGGCTTTTTGGGCATCTAAAATAATTTATTGTGGGTGATAACTGCAGGTTTTTCATCTTCTCCTTATAAGTGTGTTTTCAAACTTAATTAAGCATAGCCATATTTATAATAGGATGAAAGGTTCCAAAAATAAGCACAAACACTGTTCCTCGTGATTTGAATTCTTTATATATGTATGTTAATTCAATAATTTTCCCCAGGCAGATTGAGTTACTTATTTTATTTCCTTTTACATTAGATTTTTATTTTTCGTCTATGATGTTTTATGTCTATCTGGTTTCCTAATATCAAAGCATTCACAGTTTTGTCAAAGCCACAGGCTGGGGGAGCGAGGCAAAAATAAGAGTAGTGCCCCAGCCCCCACCACACTCATACAAGGGAGTATATCAATTATTTCTGGTGTTTTGTTCCTTTCCAAAGGCATGCAGCAAAGGCTGGAACTGAACCTTTCCCTCCCAGTGTCACATTCACCATGCATTCCCCTGGTATCAGTTTGTAATGTATGAGCACTGGTTACTTTTGGCATATTTAAAAAAGTGCTTTGATTGATGTCATGTGAAACAGCCAAATTATTCTTTTTTGATAGCAGCATCTGCTGCTTTTTTTTTTTTTTTAAACAGATATTTACATCCAGGAATCACAATCCCATAAACCCCCTTTTTTTAGAGAGCAGGTGTTATTAATTCCATAGCACATTCAGTGCAGTTTACTTTATCATTATCAGACTCATCTGTTTCAGATGAAGGAAATGCTGGAATTATGTATCAGGTACTACATTTGAAGAGAAAATTCCCTTTCCTCTCTCCTCCCCACACTTGAATTTAGCTCATAACTTGGAAAACAACATTCAGGTTTACACCTGGGTGCAAGTTCTACATCAGAAAGCTCAGTAAGAGCTTCAGGTTTTGAATTTAGAAGTTCCCAAAGAAAGCATTCCCAGAATTGTTCTTTTAAACCTTCAGCATCACGCCTGCCCTCAGTGTAAATGCTTGCTCTTAAAAATCCACTTACCCTGTGGCCTAGAAGAGTGCAGCAGTGGATCCCACGAATTGATTAATAAAAAACACACAAAAAAAGGTGGTGTGTGTTTTAGGTGGGTTTTGGATTGGTTTTTGCCTCTTTCTGCAGTAGCATATAGAGTTTTGATGAGGTTTTCAAGGAATGATACTTCAGAAAAATAAGATGGGAGAAGGGCATTTGTGAGAAGGAGGCTCAAGAATGCCTGATTTTCCTTTTTTAACCATGTGTTTTCACTAAATTTTGTGAATAGTCAATCTACCTACTGTCTTCCAAAAGGAATCTAGGAGACTATGGAGGTCTCACCACATGGGAATACAAAGAACTCTCTTTTTTTTTTTTTTTTTTCCCTCAGTAAGTGTTTCTGCATCCCAAAAGCAGAGCACACAGGAAAAAAAATGGCTTTTCTAGCTTTTTGCTTTTGGAAGCTTTAAAAGTAGATAGGATGCAGTAATCTCATTCAGAATAATGTAAGTGCTATATTAAAAATGAAATGTGATATTAAAGAATCATATCGAAGTCTTGGGAAATAGGTTTCTAGTCTCACCATTTTCTTAGGTTTCATTAATATTGGTCACATACAATCCTTACTTTGTCTTCCAAGCCAGCTGAATTTTTATCTGTACGTGTTCACAAGGACTGCAGTGAGGGGAATATCAGAGTTGAGGAGCAACATGAATTGGATGTCATTTTCTCTGCCACTTGTGTAATCTCTAATAACACAGGCATCTAATAACCTCCATTTCTTACTGACAGCTCACTGAGCTGGGAATGCAGGTTCCTGCTGCTTGCCAGGAGCTGTTTTATTGACTGAACTCTGGAGAAGTTGTCTCAGATTTAAGCGTGTATTGAATTATAGCCAATTTCACTGAGCAGAAATCCTCAAAATCTGTTTTAAATATAGGTTTTACCAACACATGAATGCAGAGAGAAAATCCCACTCTCTCCATTTGCTCACAGGAAGAAAATGTAAGCAAGATTAAGGCACAGCTGATTCTTACAGCTCTGGGTTCTTTCTCAGGAGGCAGTGAGGGGATTCCAGAATTCTGTTCTGAAGGAGTGTGCCACTGTGCCAGCTCAGGAAAGTGTGCCTTGCTCATTCCATCATACTGGGTTAGTGTTTTTAGTTGTATTTTCTCCTTTGAACTTTCATAGAGGAAAGTTGGAATTTGATTCCAAAGCTTCCTGGCCAGACCAGACAGAAGAGCCATGGACTGAAGTCCCACCTTACACCTGTGCCTGTGTTTGGTAGGGTGGCATTGCCTCCTGTCCAGGAAAGCCAAGGCCAGTGCTATTTTAGAGGTTTTTTTTTTTTTTTTTAACTTTGAGACTGAGAGAATATAATTCATAGAGATGTTTTCATCACACAACATTTTTAATCAGGAAAAAAATACCAAGCAATAGACTGTGACCTGTAAATATAAACACAGCCTAATGGAGCCACTGACAGACCTCCAGCACAGCACTCTTCTGGCAGCTTCAGCTTTCGTGGAGACATCTGAAAACCAGATTATTTTCTCCAGCATTGAGGGTGGTTTGTTGCACATATGAATTGCTTCGGAGACAAAACTCATCGTTTGGTCTGTTCCATTGGCGTGGATGAAGAGTTTGCTGCGTTCTGAGGCTGTGCTGCCTTTGTAAAGCCCAGCTCTGCCTGTCCCCTCTCTGCTCCTTTCTGCACCGAGGCCAGACCTTCCACAGCTCTGCCTGGCTGAGCCCCCAGGGACCTGGTGATGGAGTCAGACCTGTGACTGTACCATAACCACTGCCCCTGCACTCCATTTTTGGTTTTTCTCCACACAGTCTTGTTTGTTGTTCCATAGCTGAGGTGTTTCGTTCCTGTTTGTTTTTCTTCTGAAAAATGAGTAGCTGATTATTAGTTCACTTCTCAGTTTTAACTGCACTATGTTTTAATATATTTTATTCTTTCTACAATTGTGAATCCAACCTCTGGCTTCCTAAATCATATTTAATTTGTCATTCCCAGCTCCTACTGAGGCCATGTCCTGCACAGAGCTATTCTGTTAAGGTTACAGCCAGCAGGATTGCAGTAGAGTAATACAAGTACTAATAACATATATTCCAAAATTTCTTGCTGGATGGGAAGTAGAATTGGCATCAAACACTAAAATAAATGATTTATCATTTTAGAATAATAAAGCTGTTGAGTTTTAAACTGAATTTTAAATGAAAAATACAAGTTAATCTTGAGTTTAAGCAGAAGATACACATTAATCTTAGAATGATATTGGGGGTAGCAGCTTTGGGTTTCATTTCAGCTGGAAGTTCTTAACCCATCTCAAGGCAAGGTGTCTACCTAAGTTAATCATCTGGATTTCCCTGTGGCACCACATGAGCTCCACCTGCCTCCTGTGGGGTTCATTTTACCCCAGACATTATTTCCAGGTGCTTTTTTCTCTCCTCAGATCGCGACTAACTCAGAACAGATTCTTAACATCCAGATAGCTGCAGTCAGATGTCAGCACTCATAGCCACTCTTCCCAGGGTTAATTCAGATTTATAGATGCATTTTGTGCTTATATATGTACACGGAGCTGTGTAAAAGGGGAGCTCCTTGTCATCCTGCCCACGGGGGTTATTCAGGTGAGGTTCAAACACCCTTTGAAGGGCTCTTGCCACAGGCAAAGCTCTTCCCCTCCAAAGTGTGGCAGCTCAGCACTAAAGCGTGGTCAGTTGTCAAGGGGAAAGAGCTCCATTTTTGGGATGTGAAAGAGCAAACAGAAAGAATTAATCAATATTTCAGAAGTTTTCAATAGGAACAGATGTGCTGATGAATTTGAATGGATATTGCTGTGCCTTTTTTCCCAGGAGTTTTGCTCCTTTTTGGTTTTGGTGCTCAGTCCAGTGTCGTACTTACGTCCATTACCATTGAAATGCTCTTGAAATGTCTGAAGTGAATATTGACTCAGGTAGAATTCAGAAAAGTTTTGTGCTTTTCCAGCTTCCTAGCTGTGTTTTATGTGGAAATAATCATCCTGTTACTAATTCATAACTTGGCTCTTTCTACAGCCCATGGAAATAATAGATAAATATTAGCCAGAAGTCAAATATCTTTGTGTGGTGCAGAGATTTTTTTCCTAGAGTTTCATTGTTCCTATTTTAGGTGTTGTTTCTTTTGTAGCATTTCATCTTATTAAAATTTGCTGTCCTAAAATACCATTTTAAAAGGATTTGGCAACAAAAGAAATACAAAATCCACTGTGTTTAAATCCATGCTGAGACATGTATTGCTCTCATGTTAATGCAGGATTTAATTTCACATGCTTCACTTTCTGCCAAGTCAGAGCAAATAAATATCTTGTTCTGTTATAATCTGTCCTGGGATTTTTGTTTCTGATGGATCAAAACGCCTAATTCTAAGGCAAAAGAAAAAAAAACCAAAGGTGTGAGGGGGAAAACAAGTATTTGATTCAAACAATATGAGGCCCTTCCAAAAGAATGGCACACATATAATAAAAAGAAAAGGGAAAAAGAAAGAGAAATCTACCTTTGAGAGAGAAAAAAAAAGTCTGTAAATAGGCCTGACTTGCTGAACTTTGGATATCAGAAAAGCTCAAATCTTGTGCTTCCGCACTTCTTCATCTTTCTCATAACATGAAAATGAACAAATTATTTTGCAGTTGTTGATTTAAGAGTTCTATTTCCTCCCTTCACTTTGATCCTGGTTTAGATGCTGAGAGGTTTTTTAAGTAAATATAACGGTTCATTGTTAATAATTAACTATTGTTCACAAATAACTTCTTAAATAGAAGGGAAACACAAAATTCTTTGAATTAGGACCTTTATGGAAGATATAAGGCAGCATAATTAATTTATTTATAAATTCATTTACAGGGTGATTGCCCTCTGTTTGATAGGGTAATAGGACTGTGGATCTGGAAACCCTTATCTTATGATTTAGGCCATTATTTATTTTCAGTTAAAATGGCTACTCTTGGCACACTGAAAGTATGAAGTTAAAAATATTAATATCAAAATAGATGTTTTAATGGGCAAGTTCTCTGAAGTATTTCACACCTAAAATCTTTATTTTTAAACCAGATTGAAATGTCACAAAAGAGGCAGTTCTAGTCTGCTCAGTTTCCATTTCCACATAAACCTTCATTCCTTACAAGCTACAAAATTAATGAAAAGCTGGGGGTTTTTTCCAGTTTGACTTAAAGTCATAGAAAAATAGCAAATCAGGAAGATATGAGGAATTTTTTTTCCCTTTCAGGTGACTTTCAGAATTAAATTAACAGCCATAATCTGTTCTTCAGGATTATTTCTCATAAAAAAACTCTAACATGTAACCTGGTGAATAGAATTATTAAAATATTATTCAAAACTGTAACTAATAATTACACTATTTTTAACTCTTTAATAATTTTAGACCCAGTGTGCAATGCCAAAACTCACAGTGGGACTGGGTTTGTTTTGAATTCTTTATTTTGCATGCAGTATAAAAAGTGACAAGTTTCGTAGGTGCCTTTTCAATATTCAAGGGAAAAATCCAAACAAACAAGGAAATAAAATTAGGTTGAATGTGCGAAGTAAGTTTGTTTTGACATGTAATATTGAAGCTCTTTGTTATTACTCTGAATGAGAATGGTAATTTGATCCTTTACTGAGGAAATTATAATTTTTAGATTTTGCAGAAAATATCTCACATATTTTACAAAACCCATAATACTGTTTTCTGAGCATTTGTTGCACCTCCTTGAAATTACACTTTTGAAATGAGTTATTGTCTTGTTTTGATGAAAGTAGAACATTTGGTTTCCCTCTTCTCGAGGCATTCTTTGAATGCTCTGCCAGTTTTGCATAGTTACATTGAAATATTGTTGATATATTTAATGTTTGTTTCTGACATTTCAGAAAACACTCTGAATATTGTCATCGTGGAAGGTTTTTCCTGCCTGTTTGAGCATTCTGCACCAACACCAAATTAAAATATCTATGAGGTTTTGCAGATCTTCCTTCTTCTTATTAGTACATGAGGAAGCTTTGCCTTCTCGAGCATCTCTGCTTCCTGGAGACATCTAGGGGGATAATTTACATGTGCAACCTCAAACTGATTAATATTTAGGCAGAGAATATGGTTTATAACCTCTCTTGCATAAGAAGAAACACCTTGTTTAGTACTTCATGACATAATACAATTTCTGCTGTGGGATAAACTCCCTCAGTGTTACAGATTAATCTGAAGAGGCCAAGGCTGACTCTTGTGTGAGGTGCTGAGGGTAACTTTCTCTCTTCACCTTAAGTTTCTTGGGTCTGAGTGATCCATGTGAGAGGGGTAAATGTTTGCAGATGCAAAATTTCAACAAAAGTCATTTCCATCTGTCTGGGTTTGAGACGAATTTGGAGGAATGTCCAGAATGAACATCCACTGATGGAAGGCAGGTGTCAGCCCCCCCTCCCCCACCAGGTTCGCAAAGAATTTTTCCTTGGAGGAAAGTGAAAAAAAAAATTAATTATTTATTTAACAAGCAGAGTGCACGCAGGCACGGGGAGAAAAAAAGAGAATAATGCTAAATAATAAAACCTCTCACTGTGGAGAGAACCTGGTGAAATTCAAAATCCTTGTGGATGTGGCTCTCTCCTCCCTGGAGCGGGGGTTTGGCGTGGGCCCCTACAGGGGAAGGTGTAGGGCCTCCAGGAGAAGGTGTAGGGCCTCCAAGTGATGTTCTGGTGTTGCTGAACAGTCCAGAAGAGAAGAACAAACCAAAGTCACAGGAAAAAAACTTTCGTGCCTCAGCTCACAGACTAGCTGAAAAGCAAAGGAGTTTAACTCTGTGTCTCTCTCCTGAGAAAAGGAACTGAGAGCTGGGAAAAGCAGGAAGGTGCTTCCCTCTGCTCTGTAGCAGCCAGGAACGCAGGGGAGTGTGTATCTGTGTGCTTGAGCACAAACTGCTCGGCTTTTTTTGTTCTCCCTTTCTCTCAGACCCAGCTTAGAGACACAGAAAGGCACAGGATTTGTGTCTGGCATAGGGCAGATGAGGGGGGATAGATACAGTACCCTGCAGTCATCTTAGGACACCCTCACACAGAGCTGAAGCATTGAGTAAATTACAGATTAAAACGTGACCCTAAAGGTACATCTGAATAGTCAATAGAAAATAAAAGCTTTTATTTGTCTTGCATTTGCAATGCTGCCATTCCTATATTTTATTTTAAGACACACTTTAGTGGCAGGAACACTGTGTGGTGGATTGAAGGTGATGGAGATGAACGTTCTGTTTTCCATGAAGAGCTATGAATAATACCACGATTTTCACCTGTTCTTAGAGCTACTGAGAGCTTTCAGGTGGATGTCCACAAAGAATTGAGAATAACAATGATGATCATTTTCTCCCATTGAACTTCTACTTACCTTAAGCTCTTTCTTTTTTCCTATATCCTTCATTTGTCATCGACATAAGAACTGTTCCTTGAACAAGAGGCAACAGAATAATCTTTAAACTTATACTCATGCATTTGCTGATTCTCCTTTCATTTCAGTCACTTCTGTAAGTCTTGATTTTAATTCTTTTCAACTTCATGAAACATTTATCTTGTAAAGGCAGCAATAAATAAGAACACCGAGAAAAGAAAGGGATCTGCTGTGTTTTAATCATCTAAGTCTGCAAACTGTAGCAGTATGAATTTTAAGTTCCCCTTGGAGAAAAGAATCAGGAATTGTTTAAGAGTTATGTTTTAGTGATTATTTCAAGCCTTTATCTGTTTTTTATTTGTCTGTTGTCATATCTGGATTTAACCATAATATTTATTAAAAATCCAAAGTATTTTCAACCTAAATAGGGCACCTCTTGAAAACTGACAAGGTCATTGAAGTCCACATTGGCTCTTAATTTTGTGGGGATGGAGCACCCTCATTTTAGATACGTGCTAATTGTATCTGGAGATACTCTAAATGTTCTCTACTGAAACTTAAAAAAAAAAAGTAGTCCTGAAAGGACTTACAGTGTCTTTTTAGTGGAAATATTTCTGTTCACTAACACTAATACAGAGTCAGCTAAGGAGGACTCACAAAGGATGAACCTATGGACTCTATGCAGAAAGGGATCACTAACGTTAGGATTAAGAGAACCTAATGCAAGTTAATACTATAAGAAACCCTGTTTTTTGTTAATTTCAACAAAGCAATCTCTTGGTGAATTGGGTATGAAGATTTAGAGCTGAAAAGTTCAATCTTATTTCACTTCAAGCACTTATAAATATGCAGTGTGCCACAAAGACTGGGACTGTAGTGAGGAGGCGATAAAATGTATTTTGCACTGTTTTGTCCTCATGTTATTGCACCTTGCTCAGCAGATAATTTATTATGCTGGCTCTTAATAAATAATTGATGGAGAACTGATAACACAAAATTTACGGAATATGTGGAGTGTTTTATTAGAACATTAATATGCTACAGGTGTGTTTTATTGGTCAATTAACACACGCCTCGAGGTGTGGGGTGATGTATGAGGCTGCTGTGGGAGGTTTGGATGAGCAGGATAGTAAAACACATCCTGGAGGGTCTTAATGGTGCTGGAAAGTGAGGAAAGAATCCATCTATAGAAATTGCAGTGTGGTTTGGAGGTGCAGGCTAACTTTAAACAAGGAAGCAGGAGCTCTGGAAGTAGGCTAACAATAGCAGTCGGGGCTTTTATGTAAATTGATTTACTTTGTTATTTGGGAGAAGCTATCTTAGGGCTAAGGTGGTTTCCATTAATTTCCCAGCTTTCCCAGAAAAGTTATAAAAGTTAGTTTATCTCCCTCATACTTTATTTACAAGGCCATGTACAACACAAGCCTGCTTGTTATCCTTAAGAGCTGCTCTTAATCAAGGAATGGTGGGAATACAGCCCAGACTTAGGCCGCTCTAAAATCCTTCTTTTAGAAATAGATTTCTTTATACCCAACAGATAAGTGTTTTGGGGGAGGGCTGGGTTGTTTTTTTCTTGGTTGGATGGGGGGTTTGTTTGTTTGGTCGTTTTATGGCTTCAGGTCTTTATCTTCTTTATTTATGTGATGCTTGTTGCTTTTTCTCTACCTTTGGAAAGGCTTGCACAGTATCCCTCGACTATCATTAGACTTCTCCTTTCTTCTCTCTTGTCTGATTTTCATTCCATGCACAAGAGAAGATCAGTAGCTTTAGGCTCCCTCTTTGAGTGGAGTGGCTGCGAGGGAAGATGGAAAACTGCTCCGTTCGATGTCTGTGTGCTCCAAGGTGAAACTCTCTTAACTACATGCACAGGGCAGAGGGCTCTGAGACCAAAGGGCTGCCTGCAACAGCTCAGTGCAGGAGTCCAGCTGACCCTGGAGAAATCAACAGACACAACAGGCAGGAGCAAATGCTTGCAGGAAAAAGTGTTAGAGCAGAGCAAACACACAGATATTTCTCTAGGTCTGGCTCTTCATATTTCTGTCTGAGGTATTCTTCACCAGAATATTATATTCACACCATTTTGCTTAATAGCACTTGAGGGAGTTCTCTTCCATTTGTCTAAGAGGTTTTTGATCTCTCTGCATATTAACATCCAACCTGTCCTTTTGGAAGGTATTCCATCATTTTAATTCTGAATTTTGAAGGACGAGTTTGATTTACATCTTTGCTCTTTATGTTCAAGCTGCTGCCACATGCTCTCATCCCTATGGATCTTATGCTGCAAGGTGTGGTGAATTATCCATCTACAGTCAGTCATCCTATGTCCCCTCAGCTCTGTTCTTACCCATGCTCAAGAAGTCTCAGCTGTTTTCTGCTTTAAGCAAATTTTGTCACCTTATTCTTCATTCTTTTCAAGTAGCTTATGAATATATTAAATACCAGGGGCTCCTATGGAGTGTTACAGGGTTTCTCCATCAATTTTTAATCCCTCTAATTGGTTTGTCCTTTTTTTATTTTTACCAGTTTAGTAGTACACAAGGGAAACTTCTCTTTTACCTCACGCTAAACCTGGATTTATAGTCTAGTAAAAAGTAGTTATTTTGGGAATTCAGATGTTATCATGTGCACAAACATTACTTAAGGTTTTTGAAAAATTCTTTTAGGTTTTAAAGGCCCTCTGTCTGGCTGCAAAAATCCAGAATGATTTTTTGCCCGTTTTGTTTAGGCTACCTTTGCTGTGATACCAAGTGATCCCAAGTTGCCATGTTCAGCTGAAGATGAGAAAAGGCTGTACAGAGTCACCAAATGTTCTTAGTCTGCCTTGGACATTGGTGCTTGCTGGAGTGAAAGAATGGAAACATCAAGAAATGAGGGTTTTTAATCTCTTACTCAGCAGGTAGCCCCCAAATTCCTCTCTGATCTATAACAGAACAGGTAGCAGTGGGGGAAGGTTTATTTTGAACCCAATCTCTTCCCTCAAGTCCCTTTCAAACCAGTTGAACATCAAAATACAGGCCCTGCATTTGCACCCACCTGCTCAAACCTGTTTTTTCCTGTGTTGCAAAGGCAGATGGACTGCCTAGAAACATTATTTTTACTTCAGTAGGTGATTACCCAATTAAATGCTATACCTGATTAAATACTGGGAAAAGTGTTTAAGATCATTAGTGGTAACAAGACTGGCAGAAGCAAGGCAGCACGTAGAATAAAAAGAACCTCCTGCCCTCCCTCCCAGCCCTTCTGTGAAGAGACAGGTTGAAAACGAAGATTGTGAAAGGAGCTGGACCAGTATCAAAAACAGTCTGACTTGCAGAATTGCAAACCAATGGCATAAGCCAACAAACAAAGTGACTGCTAATGGGAGCGGATTTCCCTTTGTTCAGAGGTCCAGGTCAGGAATGTTTTTGCTGTGACTGAAGTGTTCACTTTTTCTGTAGAACCAGACTCTCTGCATGGTGATTTTCTGGTTTGTTTACTCCTGCTTTGCCCCGGGCTTGCTGAAATCAGTGGAATCATTTAGCAAAAAAGTTCTGAGTAGAAACCAGATGTCCAGGTCCTGGCAGGGAATATTACCCAGCAGCTCCAGTGAATGAAAAGCTGAGTCCTTCTGAAAAATAAGTTGGTTTGAGAGAAAAGAAATGCTCAGGGTTTGATTGAAAGTGGTTGGTTGTGGACTTCAAGGCTGTGTTCACCTCCTGAGCACACCTGGAGCTGCTGCACTTCTGCCAGTCCCAGTCTGACCCCAGGCATGAAGAGAGCTCCTTTTATTTATTCATGCATGCATTTCTTTAGTCTTGGCTATTTCTCGGTCTTTCCTGGGAGACAGTTTTGTTTGCACCTCTTCTGCCAATGACCCACTCTGTGTCTGTGACCACCAGTGGGGGAAGCTGCTCTCTCAAAACTTTGTGTGAGCTGCCCTCACCAGAAAAGGTTCCTTTATTATTGTGTGGCTGGAATTAGCAGTCTCATATGAGTCATCTGAGTTATTTAGTTCTTCAAGATCAAAGCTCCATTCAAATAAAAAATTGTGCTCAGATTATTATTTGAAACTTTTGATATTTAATGGGAGTGAGGATGTCTATGTGCCAAAATGAGGCATTGTGTAAGGAAAAAACTTCTAGCAGAAAAAATAATTTTCTGCTGAATTTCATGAAAATCATGTTGTGACTGACTAATTTTTAAATGGGAAATATTGTTCATAATTTATTGGGCAAGCAAGAATTATTTCTAGCCCTGCCTGAAAGACAGAAGGGAGTGATGGGTAGGGGGCTTAGCAAGGGAATGTGATATCCAGACAAGAAATACCAGCACTGCTTTGGACTACAGATGAACCAAAGCTGTTTACAGCAAATACCTCTGAGCAAAAGGTTTTTTGAGAAAGACTGGAATTCTGGCTGTCAGATCTGCTTCAGGTCTAGTGATTATCAACATCTTAGCTGCTTCAATTCCCTGATGAGCTGCCTTGAAAACACGAGTTTTATAAATCACCTCACAAGGCTGTGCTACAAAGCGTTGGTGATCAGCAATGCAGTGACCACATTTATGGGAAGAAAAGACATCATTTCAGGGAATAATATGAGAATGTATCAACTCCACACATCTTGATTGCAGACTCTGCAGGTAGCCAAGATTTCTGTGGTTTACTCCTTGACCTTCACCTTCGCTTTCACAGACTGCAAACTTCTCAGGGATGTGCATGGTGTGAACTGCATCTCAATGGCTGGAGGCCCTGATGGAGAGATTCCCTTCCATTCTTAATTGGGAGGGAGCTGTAGCTATGTCATCCAGCTTCATAAAGATCTGCTGCTTCCTCCTTCAGTTGTGCAGCATCTCTGGGGAAAATATGACAATTTACGACAATGAAAGTTGGCTTTAGAGTGCATATTTTCATTAAGATCTATAAATATTCCCACACTTTTGACAGATGTTAAGTTTTTCTATTTTTGCTTCGCTTTCTATTTTATCTCACATCTCTCTACTCTCTTTAACCTGCAATAATTTGTGTTACCTGTTAATGATAAATAACAAATTCAGTCCAGGCTGTGCCCATAGTGTGCTGTCCCAAGGACAGGGCATGGATGGGGTGACAGATCCCATGTGCCTTCAGCTGACAAACCTCTTCACATGTGAGTCCAGGTGGAAGTCCCTGCCTAGTGTCACCTGGATATGTCTGGGAGGGCTGAAGGGTTCTGCCCTTTTGAGTTACCCTCTTGATGCTCCCACTCCCCCCTTTATGGTGAGAAGGAGAAAAGGCCTAATTAGACTAAGGAGAATTATCTTCAAATGATCCAGTCAAAGTGACAAGAGATAAACGAGGCCTTGTTATCTCAGTCTAAAAATAGGAAGGGAGACAGGGACAGGATGGTTCGAGGGAGTAGGAGATGTTCAGCTTTAGGTTGGCAGACCTGCTGAGCAGATGTGGGTTGTTGTATTATCTGTTCATCCTAAAATCCATGGGATACAGTGAAATATGGGAAAACATTTTCGCAAACAAGCTTTACTCTCTTCTAAACTGATTGTTTACAACAGCTAAACACAATCTCAGCCCTTCAGTGGAAACGAAAGTGATATTTTTAAGGCAGAAAATAAAGGCAGGGCTAAGGATATACGTGGAGAAGGAAGCCACAAACCATTAGAAATGAATAGTAGGGGCAGTAATGACAGGAGAAAGTGATTTCAGGGAAGTTGTGCTGCAGTAGAAGGCTGGGACATGCTTTACTAGGAGGTATGTTGGTAATTACAGTTCTGAAAACAGGAGAACAAGAGTGAGTAACCAGGCTCTCAACTCAGCACTGCCACCCTGAACATGTTAGACCAAGATTTATTTTCAAAAGGAGCAGAGATATTTCACCTCTTTCAGATTTTTGTGCTATTACCAGAACCTGTAACTCTCTCAATAGCCAGGTTACAGGGTTTTGGGTGGTTTATTTGTACACAATGAATCAGCTTCAGGTCTTTTGGCTTAATTCTTCCAGCCTCTTCTTTGGCTCATCCTCCCTCAGAGGTACAGGGCCATATGTTAACCAGGCATCAGGCTAATGGACTTTGGCAATCTGCAAATTGCACCTCTAAATCTACTTTAAACTTAACTAAAATACATGGAATCTACTTTCTTTTCAAAAAGCTCTCTTAAAAGACAGCTAAGCTACTAAAATGGCAGTAAGGAATTTCAAATGTTCGTTATGTTTGTGGTGTTTTCCACATGGTTTTCTATTTAGATAAACTACAGGCATCTTGTTCATACCAAAAACAAAGTCAATTATCATTAGATGTCAGAACAGCAATTCCTATCATGTTCCCATAGAACTTGTTCCCATGATGAAAACTAAAGACAAAATTAGGCAAGATCTCAAAATAATCCTAAGAAATAGGCTTTCCAGAACTTAATGTTTCTTCATTTTTCTCTTTTTTTAGCCTGAAATACATTTTCTTACTTTTCTACTAAGATAGAGAGCTGGTATTTTTTTTTCTATTTAATATTAAGGTATATTCATGTTCTGTTGTAGAATACCATCAGAATTGCTTCACAGGCTGCTTCAAAAGAGAAAGGAGCAGACCTGCCACGCAACAAATCACCTCACCTAAGAGGTTGGTTTTCCTGTTTTTCTAACCAGTATTTCCAGCCTGGCCAGTGAAACCACATTTGTACCTAAATCTGAGGAGCACTTGCAGATCTGAGGGAGTCTCTGAGCTCAGCTCCCGTTTCCTCACATCACACAGAAAGGTGATAACCAGCAGTGTTCTCTCAGGCCAGGTGGAATTTTTGCTGGGTGGAAATTTGGGGGTTATGATCAGAGATAATCAATTCCTTGCCCTTTGTGAGGGCCCTGGTATAGAACACAAAGAGTCACTGGCAGCAAAGGGTGACAGAGCCACGGTGAATTATTGAAGATAGAAGGAAACTTCACTAAAGGTGTTTGTAGCTTGATCAAAACCACTTGTTTCTGAAGTGACCTGTGGCTCTCAGAAGGTTCTGCTCCAAACCAGGGGGCACAGGGAACATCAAACACACACCTCCGTTAGGTATTATCAGATAACAACTTCTGTAGCCCAAATTTCCTGTTTGAAAGCTTGTGTACCTCTCCTGGCACCTGCTGTGATCAGAGAAAATGGGATTCCATGTAATCCTAGCTCATGTGGCACAGACAATGGGATTACACGGCTCCTGGAGCAATGCTTTCCTGCACTACCTCAAATTATAAAGGAGCCCAGGGGCTGATCACTTATCAAACTCCTGTGAAAACCAAGGAGAGAGGAAAGATAAAATAACAAAAAGATTTGTGCTGTCTGAGTGATAAGCATTAGTAAAATAATACCTAAATTCTCCCCTAATAAAATAGAGTGTAGAACAGCTTTCTCTGTGAATTTCTACTGCTAAGAGAAACTGCAGCATTCCCATTAAAGGAAGAATTCATTTTCAGTGGAAAATTTCAACAGCCTCTCTTTTCCTGGGGAAAATCTGGTTTCTGGTTGTTTACTCCTCACATTTAATTTGGAGTTCCAGAAAATATCTGTCAGCCTGTGTATCAGATAAGCAGCTCCCTTAGTTCTGTTATGTGTATCAGTTACACATGGTTGGGTGATATACAAAGAGCATAGGAAAAGAACAGAGAGACATCAAACTGAAAAAATCTGGAAATGTATTAGGTAGATTTGGAGGAACCTGGTGCTGCAGACTGCAGGAGAGATGAGGCAGATGAGAAGTGAGTCCTTTTGAGATGCTGAGATCTCTTACAATGTGTTTAATGGGAGCTGAATATACAGAATTGGGAGCTGAAAGATTTATTCACTGGGTTGTTTTCTAATGAGACAGAAGAAAAGATCACAGATGAGAAAAGTAAAATATTCAATAGTTTTGTGATTGCTCTCCAGAAGATGATCCTCACAGTTAATAAAACATGGTGATTGCTCCCAATTTAGGCTAGGCTAATTTTTTAGGCTCTTTCAGTCATTTAGCATGAAAAAGCAAAAATTAAACATTAAAAACATTTTTTTTAATGAAAAAGTAAGATTAAAATTCAAGTTCATTAGGTTTTCTTATGGAGCAGAGAGGCTGTGAGACTTCTTTTAGTAGTCAATTTCTTATGTCTGTTCCATTAGACTCAGGTGCCAAAAAGAAAAAAAAAATCTCTTAAGGAGAAAAAATCTTAAAGTAATCTTAATTTTTTTTTCCCTTCCTTAAAATGTCATAATACACAGTTTTGAGATAAATATCTATTCTGCTGGGATTATCTATGGGGTAGAATTGATTAGCATCTTGCTGAACCCCTTTGTAGAGCTCTCAATGGAAGGTGTTTGCACTTTTTGAGTACCTTTTAACACACTGCAGCCCCACTGCCAGCCCTCATCACCCCTGCCCTAGGTGATCAGCAAAGAAAACTGACACCACCTCTGACACAGGTCGGAACTGCAGAACTTTTCATCCAATCATCCTAAACTACTTTTGCTGCAGAATACGGGGCACTAGAAGAAGAAAGACGGAGGTTAAAAACTACAAGGTCTCCTCCATCTTGGAACTTTTACTATTTATCTATTTACTACATTAACAAACCTAAAACTTCTAAATTCTTCACCCTGTGACATCCTTACATCATATTGTATCACCTAGTTCACATCTGTGTAGATTTTAATTCCTCCCAGAGAGTAGGGAGTTTTCTCCATGGATAAAGGTCAAAGACAACATTGTTCAGGGGGGTTAGATTCTTCAAAACAGGCAGAGAAATATTCCCTCACTCTGAATTCCAACATCCTCTATCCTGGTTTGTTTTTTTTTCCTTCCAAGAGGCCTTAATTTCAAAGGCCTTCCTTGTGGAAAACCTACCACTAGAAAAACCAGATGGAAAAATTATAGAGGGCTTTGTGATAATCAGAGCAAGAGAAACAGGGCTGCGTATTTTTTCCTGGGTGTTTATTGACAGATGGGTATAGATATTGAAATTTGTATCAGACATTGCATTGCACTCTCATCCAAGTCTGTTTTTATATGCCCAAAGTAACACTGATCCAGTCACGTTACGTTATAGAAGCTAAAGAGGCTTCCTCTGTTTCTTGCAATAGGCAATGGAGATTTGATCACAACCCTACTTAGAAAAATGATAGAAACGAGACTGGCTTTTACTAAAAGGTTCTTTTTTCCCCCTAAACTCTCTGTGCAGTTTGCAGCTGTGGATGAAATGCATACACAGATGAAGAACTGAGGAGGAGCAGCTGCACTGTTGCCCCAGTTAAATCATTGAACTTGTACTTCAGAGAAGTTTTCTCTGACAGGAGTGAAGGCAGCAGCACCTCAGGAACTCATGCAGAACTGGAGAAGGTGCTTTCTCTGGCAGTCACACATCAGCAGCAGAAATTCAAATTAACTATGTATGTTGAATAACAAGGTTTATGAGAATTAATCAGATACCATCAGAAATGCTGTTCTGTCTGCCTTGGTGCTGAAGATGTTAAGCTCCACTGGAGAAGTGCAATATTAAACATGCCAGAGCTGAATATGAGAAATTCAGGAAATGTTGGGCCAAAATACCTGACTAGAGTGTTTACATTTCATTCATCACCCTGTTCTGTCATTCTGAATTCCTTTTTTATATCAATAAGGTGGAGAACAAACTTATCAGTATCTTTGTGGGGATTTACAAGCTTCCTCAGAATCCCCTCAGTTTTGTGAAATGCCAACCTGGTATTTGCACTGTGCACTGCCAATCATCCATCTTCATTCTGTCACGGAGGCCACTTCCCACAGAAGGTGTGTGGTGGCTGGGGGAGAAGGAAAGGAGGAAAATGTGTTTTCTGTCAATCTTGTGGCTGCTGCTGTGATAGCTTGTTCAGTCTTGCACAGTTCAATCAAGTCATGCCCACTAATCTAGGCTGGAATTCCTGAAGGCTTTTAATGCCTCATTTTCTGGAACAACTCTTCTGGATCCTTCCCTTCAGACGAGCATTTACCAAGTCCTTCATCAGTATAAGGTGATTCTGTTCTCTGTTAGATGCACATGGATATTCTAGAGACACTGGGGTAATCCAAAAGTTGGTGACATCGGTTATAACGAGGGGTGAAACCTTTGTGTCTGCTGGCCTAAATTAAAGTTTCTTTACAGAAAAAGATTTGACAGATGACAAAGTAACTGGAAAACCTGAAGGTGCACGAACACAGGAGATGTGGGTTGTACATCCATCATTTCCATTGCTGTTACTCCCCCATGTCTTCATTTCTGCTTCCCATAAGGGGTTTTTAAATAAGAGCCCTGAGAACTCAGGACTGGGGTGATGATGGGGCTGACCATCAGCACATCCAGCTCCTGACACATCACTGGGGCTGACCATCAGCACATCCAGCTCCTGACCCATCACTGGGGCTGACCATCAGCACATCCAGCTCCTGACCCATCACTGGGGCTGACCATCAGCACATCCAGCTCCTGACACATCACTGGGGCTGACCATCAGCACATCCAGCTCCTGACACATCACTGGGGCTGACCATCAGCACATCCAGTTCCTGACCCATCACTGGGGCTGACCATCAGCACATCCAGCTCCTGACACATCACTGGGGCTGACCATCAGCACATCCAGCTCCTGACACATCACTGGGGCTGACCATCAGCACATCCAGCTCCTGACCCATCACTGGGGCTGACCATCAGCACATCCAGTTCCTGACACATCACTGGGGCTGACCATCAGCACATCCAGCTCCTGACCCATCACATCACTGATTCCTGCAGTGCTCCTCGTTCCCAGCTCGTCCTGACAACTGTCACCATCACAGCTGCTTTACAGCATGTGCACATCAGGAGTGGATTTTGCCCTTAGATAACATTGTTATCGTCCTGATAAGAAAATTGTGCATCACAATGTGTAAGCTGGTTGCCAAAAGGATAAAATGAAGTGTGTGTGACTGATGAGCTGCTGAACAGGTGAGAGAAAGCACAGAAATGGGGATATTGTGAAATGTGGACTTGTCTCAAAGGCAGTTTCTGTTAGCGCTGGGACAGATCTAATAAAGGCAGCACCTTATCCAGTTACTGTCAATTTTGTGTGAAATTATTGACATCACAACCAAATTTTCAATTCGTGTGTGTCATTACAGAAGCCTCACAACTTCAGTGGACTCGATTTGCAGGGAACCAAAGTAGATGAATTGTCCTGGAAGACAAATCATTGCTTCACATGGGTAAGACCTGATTACTTCTGTTTTCATAGCAAGAAACAGCAAAAGATTGTGTGGGTATATAAGATTGAAATTAAAATGTAGATTTACAGAGAAAGGACTTGTATGAAAGACTGGCAGCTGACTGATGCTGTGCTCTCCTAGGGAAGTAATTATTTCTGCTTTCAAGCTTTCAGATTTTCTCTATTACCCTTCTCATAATTTGTTTCATACCTGGTTTTGTTTTCTTAATATTTCTCTGAAAGGTTTCCAAGCCATCAGTTTGGAGATTGTGAGCAAGATGAAGTTTTGTGTCTGGCCAGCCAGGAGGGTGTTCAGGCTTTGCTGGGGACGGTTTCCTGTGCATCCACCCACTCTCATCTTCCCGTGATGGCTGCTTGGGAAAAGAA
Source organism: Monarcha castaneiventris obscurior (assembly GCA_026261815.1). Classification (NCBI taxonomy): domain Eukaryota; kingdom Metazoa; phylum Chordata; class Aves; order Passeriformes; family Monarchidae; genus Monarcha; species Monarcha castaneiventris. Next base: position 3,393,576 of record JAMPIT010000550.1, read on the forward strand.
CCATTTCCCAGAAAAACAGGGATTTACTGCCTTGTGGTGCAGTGAGGTACTGGTGATTGGTGCTTTACCAACAGCAAATTCACAAGCAGATAAGTTTGTAAACAGTACTGAAAAATCAAAAAACAAATAAGAGCACACCTAAAAAATCATTTTTGCTGCCTCAGAAAATGTCTCGTGCACGCTGTGCCTTTGAAACTGACGTGTCTGGCACCAAATCTTTTTTCAGGTGTGCATTGTTTGAATGCAAACATATCACTAAATTAAGCTTAAAGACATTTAAAATGACGAGCAAATCCCATTTAATTTGAAATGTTTGCCAAGTCTTCACAAAGTCATTGAAGAAAAGGAGGATGCCCTTGGAATAAGCCTGGTAGAAGATCCCACAGATTCTGAAGTTCCTTATCCTTTCTGTACAGTGTGCAGGTCCATTTTGGGTTTTTCTTGTTTTCAGGCACACGTTACATATAAACCCTCAAAATGTCTGCTTGAATAATTCCTTGATACTATTTCATACAATAAATAATGTTAATTGTTTTAATTGTTTTGTTCAATTGTTATAATTGTTTTATATTGTTTTATTGTTTTTTGTTGTTTTAATTGTTATATTTTCTTAAGACCATGGCCTATTTTAGGATAACTTGTGATTATTCTGATTCATCAAATTATAGGAAGTATTTCACTCTCTGCCCTCATCCCAGCTCCTTCACTTAGCTGGATTTGCAGGAGATGCATTTAGCTAATAGAACACGAAATTACAAGTGTATGAATAATTGTTTTTAAATGCTATTTAAAGTCCTATATATAGCATGAGTTTCCTGGAAATCTTTCCACATACTGTTTGGTAGGAAATAGTTTCCTAGCAGGTTACAATGTTAATTTGATAGCTAAACCCTTCCCAATAGTCGTGTTCTTGATTGGTTTATAAAAGAAATCCCATTTTAGGCTGAGTGATTGCAATCAATTTGCTGTTACCAAGTTATCAGGGAAGGGAGCTGTACCACGTAATATGAAAAAAAACTCCCAAACAATTAATGTTAGCAAAATTCCATCCTGAAATGTGTGATTTAGGCCAGTTTTCATCCCAGCTGCTCAGAAAAACGCCAACAGAGGTTAATATGATAAAATATGGGACTACTTAAGCTGTTAATTTTCTAGCCAAGTTTAGATGAATATCATGGACTGGGATGCTAAAAGCCATCGAACATAAATGTTTAATGAACAAATAAAGCTGTCAAAGGGAAATGTGCACTGCACATTATGGATGTATTTGCTTTGGGTAGATCATGCAATCAGAATCATTGTCTGATCTAGGCCTAAAGTCTGTTTCCCGCAATTTTAGTATTTTTTAATAGTCTGCTCACAGGCTGATTTTGTGGAGTTGTGGGATTGTTTTCCAGGCCAGATTTATACAACCAGCTGTAGAATTCTTCAGGCTTTCCAGGCTTGCAAATACTTTTATTGACTTGACCAAACTTCAGCTCTGAGCCTTCTAAAAAACCACAGAAACAAGGACAAAAAGTCTCCTTTTGCATTTGAACACAAGATCTCAGTGGTGAAAGTTCTGAAACTTCCCAGCCTGGAATATTTTAAAGGATTTAGCAGAAGGTAGCAAATTTCCTTGGAGAAAAAAATATTGTTTCTGCTTCAAATGCTTCTAACACAAACCACAGAACTTCACTACCACTGCAAAGATCCACATTCTCTATTTATTTAATAATAAACCTTGAAGGGATTTCTACAATATGTTTTTATGGCTCCCTAGAACCTGTGTTTTCATTTCCATTTGGATATGTTTCATATAAGGCATTATTGATTTTGCAGCCAACATGGATCTTTGGGAAAAAAGTAATGATTTAGCCTTTCACTATGGATTCTTCTCATTTAAAGGCCTGTAGAATGTTTTTGGAATGCTGACTCACTGGGGTTTTTTTGCTTTTTTATTTATTTCTAGGGAGGTCTAATCCCTACCAAAACCCCAATGTGAAGGGAATTTCTTAAAAAAATTGAAAATTGTATGCTGAGTGGAAAAATCTTTTCTAAGCTCTGGTGAAAGTGATTATCTGCATTTTCTTCAACACATTAGTAGAAACCACAGTAATTTCAGCAATTCCTCGTGTGTAAAAGGGCATCACTTTTATTGCAGCCCTCCTACAAATGTTTTAATCAAAAGAGTTACCTTCGAACCCAAGGACTTCATTTTACTAAGCCCTGGAAAGAAAATGAACATTTCTTTGGATAAAAAAGATAATGTGACATTAAAGTCTGAAAAGTTGATGTTTGACAGTGCAGAAATAAATGGCCCAAACCTGGCAAACAGCATGTTCTACAAGAAAATAAATTAGAGTGGCATAACTATAGTGACTGCTGAATTTGTACTAATCATTTGTAAATGAAATCCTCTTTTCATTAGCATTTCCATGCTCGCATGCATAATTTACAACAAAGGTTTGCAGACACTAACACAGTTTTCATAAATTAGTCGTAATTTTGTTGTTGCTGAAACCTTGGAAACTTTTTAATGCATTGGATTTTTACATGGGAAGAAAAGCATAACCTTGATTTTCTAAAAGTCAGATTCAGTGTTTAAAATGTATGCAAAGGGCCTGATTTCCATTCTGTATTCCTTTTTGTAGCAGCCTGAATGCAAAATAAGTATAAAAAATGACCACAGGTACCAGAACAAAATAGCAGGTTTAGGCCCTGTTTCCTGTAAAATGCTGGAATTGTTTTCTAGGTGGGCACAGGCTCTTGAATAGGGATTTAATGCAGCTTTACCTAATAGGAGTAGGAAATTATATTAAGTCCCTGGGATTTTAAATTATCTGATGTTGAGAATGCTGATCATTTTCTATTAATCATGTTGCAATTCTGATGGGAGAAGTTTTTTAGGGAGTCTGGCTAACTTAATATTTTGAGGAAATTTACCTGTGGTTCTAGTCCAGAAGTGCTGAGTTATGGTTCCAGAACAGGTTGAAAACCATCACTCTAAATACTCATTTGACCACAATTTGCAAATTAACTGCATATTTTGTTTTCAGTTTTCATGGTTCCTTTGCTCTTGTTTTGACTTGTATAAATGTCCTGGAAACAATGGGAAGTTTCTGGGAGCTGGGACACAGAACATGGGCAGGGTGGATGGGTTCTTCACCTCTTTCCTCCTCAGCTCTCCCTGATCCCAGCATTTGTGCAAGGAAAGGAGCAGAAATCCATTTCTGTGTCCCCATCTTCCAGCAAAAGCCCTGCAGCAGACTGGAACTGGCTGGGACCAAGTGGCTGAAGGGAATAGGATGAGGTGGAATTGTGTCCAAACCCTCCACAGAAGCACTGGCTGCTTCCCTGCTTTATGTGATCGGAGCCCTGCTCTGTGCACTGCTGGGCAGAGAGGGCATTATGTGTTGTTTTTTGAAGCACAGTCCATTCAGAATTTATGGGATGTCTGTGTCGTTGGTTTCAATGGATTTTTGCTTAGTGGGGAAACCAAAATATGGCAGTTCTTGTTGTGTCCCACAGCTCCATAATGGCACTGGGGCTGCTCCTGCACCTCAGGAGGTGGGAACAGCACTGAGCCCTTAGGACGTTGTGTGACCATTAAGCATGAGGAAATTAAAGACTGCAGAGCCTTTAAAATAACATTATTATTTGGTTCATGGAAGTGAAGGCACTTGGGATTGTGGAAAGAGCAGCTTCTGACAAAATGTGCTTAGAGGGGCGTGCGGTGGATGTTGTAGATTGAGGATGTGCATGACATGAGATACAATACCCTGCACAGTGGGGTTTGATGACAGCAGTGAGAGATCCTTCTCTGCGTGTTTGACTTTTATTTCTTGGGGGTTTTGGTGGTGTAGGTAAGCCATTAATACAACCAAAAAACAAATGTATTTATCCCACAAAGTTTAGAATCTTAAAAGCCAGAACAAACCTTTCTACAGCTCTGATTGGCAGTGGGTGAGGGACAATTTTAATGCCCCTTTTCTGTCAACATCATCCTTAAGCCACTGACTGGGAACCAAATCCTGCAGCCAAGTGATGCCCTGCAGTGGTGGTGTGAGGCAGAGGGAGGGTTCCCCTGGTGGTTGTTTGCTGGGTCCTGCCAGCTGACTGGAGATGCTGAGCTGATCCTCTGCTGCTTGTGGATGTAAATTGAATTGTGACAAATACACAGAGAACTGCATTGCCTGGAGACTGAAATCAATGCTTGCATGTGCTCAAACAAAATTATTTTTCACTTGCACCTCTTTTAAGTGAAGTCATTTTAAAGGCACTGTGTTGCGTGGTTTACATACATTGCTTTTTCCTTCCTGAAGAAAACTATCAGAACAATAAATCATCACTAGAGGAAATTTTGCCATGTTTAGTGATTTCATGAGCGATATTTTTCTACCTGTATAACATGCAAATATTTCTCTGGCATATAGGAAACAGAAATTGGCTCATTTTACACTGAAGATGTGCGTGTAAAAAGTCTGTGGGTTTGGGTTTTTTTCTGTCTGGGCTAACTTTACAAACCAAATTGGTTAACAGGAATGTGTGCATCAAATTTTTTATAAGGTTCAGAACTTAAATTTACAGCCTCATTACATCCAGTGAAAGATCTGCCTGTGTGTTTTGAGCACCAAATTTCAAAGTGTTTTTTTGGGCAGTTTTAGTGTAGAGTTATAAGGAAGAATTTTAGTGTAGTAGTAAAATCCTACATCTGCTTTATGAGAGAGACAAATGTGAGTTTCTTAAGCAGAATATTATCATGTAGAATGCTTGTAAGATTTGTTCGAAAATCAAACTTAAAAGACTGTCATTTTCTTTTGAGAGACACTTTAGATCACAACATTACAAAAAACAAAATCTTATAACTCTAGTTAAAGTTAGTAGAAAGAACTCCCTCTAAAGTGTTCAAGCACTTTAAACCACCTCTTTTTCAAATTCATTACTTAAGTGGAGATAAAGCTAAGCTAAAATATCTACATTCAGACATTAAAAGTTTGAGAAATTAAAATAATCACTGATTCACTCTTCTTTTTTCCCTTGAAAGGTGACCAAAGCCCAGCTTCCAAAGAGTTTAGAAACAGTTTAATTGGTCCCTTGGTGTTTTAAAGCTCAAAGTGTCTGCATAAATATTATCCAAGATTATTTTATTAAGGACAATACAACACCCAACAGTGAAGCTGTTATGGGGGCAGACCAGTTTGGCTCACTGGTATTTCCCAAGGAGGAGCCCTGGAAAATTTAACCTAAGATTAGAGTAACATTTTTGTTATGCCAAATGTGCAATTCAAAAGAAGGATGAAATGGAGGAAAATATTTTCCTCAGGTTTTTTCTCTGTTCACCCACTTTTGAGAAATATTTTTGTTTTCTGCCTGGAATTGACACAGAATCTTCTGTTTTCATGGAAGCAGAATTGTCTCAATGTGTATGTTGGCATTTCTGGATTCACTGAACTGTAAATTCTTGAAAATTTTGCCCAAATCAACCTCATTCCACTGAAATGGTAGAATTGTTGTTTGATATCTGAGGCCAGCCTGAGTGCTCTGAATCAATCTGTCCCCAAGGCACGAGGAGAGGAAGTGGGTTCAGCAGAGGAGCTGTAACTACATCTCCTGGCCACAGATGAGATAAAGGGCATGGAAAAGCAGAAGTGATCGGTCAAAATTAACAGGCAATTCCACAGTAGTAGTAATAATAATAATAACAACAACAACAACAATAATAATGATGATAATGATAACTATGATATTGAAATTTCACTGAATTTGAGTAATCAATTTTAGACTCCTTTAGGAAGATCTGCATTCCAGTACAAAGTGAAATTCCTTCAAAAATCAAACCTTTTGGGGAGATCTCAAGTTGCCCACATTAATTCAAAGCTTGTTTTTATGGTTTAGAACCCCTTAAATGAAAAGTGGACCTCAAAATGACTGTTTTTTTCTCATTGCTGACCTTGTGTTTAAGTAAGAAGAGTTGCATGAAATTTATTGGCAGCTTTTATAATTGTTTTGAAACCACTCTGCCTTCTCACTTTGTAATTGAATGAGTTGGCAAAGCTTTCCAAAAGAGCCAAGAAGGTCGTTGGAAAATAGCTGGCCTCAGCCTTACTTAAAACAGCATCTGTTAACTTATGTTACATTTACTTTTAAAAACAAATTAACAATTTAAAACAGTGGTACATTGATTGGCCAATTACCATGGAATTTCTGTGAAGTGTACAGAGCATTACCTCCCATTAACAACACATTCGTTCTTCATTATTGCATCGTTGCAATGGACAGCAGAAGGATTAATAATATCTGGTCACAGTGAGTGTTACCAAAAATCATTCCCAGTCTGTGAAATTATTTGGCCCATGGTCATCCCATGCATACATTTTGTTTCAATGATACAGTGTGCTCTTAATAACATGAGACAGAAAAATATAAAACTCTGCAGTCACACACCTTTTGAGGCATCAGCTGCCATGGTATCCAAGGAAAACCAACACGAGTATATGAAACTGAAATCTCTCAGCCTCTTTCCTCTGCTTTAACTGAGGTCCAGCAGAGCTCTGTGATCAGAGTTTAAAGTGCATTAGAAAGTGTTTGGCCTGCCTTTCTCTGGCAGAGTGTTTTCATTATTCTATGAAAAATTGAAGGGCTTGGACAGCTATTGAAATCAATTCAGTGCATCAAAAAAACCCAAACAAAACCAGCAATTGCTGTCAGTCCCTGTAAAAAAAAAAAATAGTTCACATAAATACCAAACCAGGTGAAATTTCATTTGCATTCTACAGAATTAGAAAGGTGATTGAGCAAAACAACATTGTGCTTGGAAATAACAGAAATTATAACATGAATATAAAAAATCAAAGCACTTCTTTGTGACAAGACACAATATTTTAACCTTTTGAGAGTTATTTTGTCTGTTTTTCTTACAGGAACACTTTAGCCAACTGTTTTAATCAGCGTGTCTGCATTCTTCACTGCAAGTTTCTGCTCAGAAACCCCATTCCACTCATCGTAAATCTCCATCTCCCTTCATCCAGCTGATGGATTTGTAGCCTGTGCTGGATCTTTGCTGATGATGTGGAACTTTCAGGATACAGCTTAAGCCAGCGGTGGGTGGCAGAGTTAATACAGATAGTAAAGCTGAGAGTGCTGAATGGGTTCCTTGGAATGTGTAAAGGTGAATTTGCTGCACCCTGGGCTGGAGGATGCACACTTGGACTGCACCCTGGACTGGAGGATGCACACTTGGACTGCACCCTGGGCTGGAGGATGCACATTTTGACTCCTTGGTGCCCCTCCGTGTGTCTGTGGCGCATCCCCGGAGAGCTGGGACACGAAGGAAGGGAAGCGAGTCCCTGACTCGTGTGTGACTGAAACACTGGGGGCTGCAAAGAGGCAGAGAGAGAGGAGGACAAAGAGCAGGGAGGAGAGGAAAGGAGCCCTGGGAATGGGGCAGGGACTCGCAGCATGAGGGCAGGGGTGATGTGCCAGCTCTGAGACAGCCTGAGTGTGCCTGGCACCGGGAGCTGCCCTGGAGAGGGAGCAGCGCTGGGCTGGCAGGAGGCAGGGACAGAGGGCACAGGACCTGCAGATGCAGCAGGCTCTGGGGAAAGCAGGGCCCAGCTGCCTGCCAAAGCACCCTGCCCAGGGAAACAGCCCCAGGTGAGCTGTCTGCTCCAGTGTCTGGCATCGTTTGTATTTTTATTCATTCCAGGGGATGGAATTTGTGGAGTTCATACGGGAAGGAGAGTTCAGGACTCTGCTCTCTACGATGCCTCCTAGAGAAGCTGCTTCATGAAAAAGAAACTGTGTTCTAAAACACAGTGAAAACTCTAAAATAACTTTATTTTGCTCCCAGCTTTCCCTTCCAGTGAATAACCCCTTTGGATTTTTGGTGTCTGCCTTCTCTATCACAGCAGTAAAGCTGCAGCCTTATCAAATGCATGGAATAAAAAGTAAAGTGCACAAACACATCCCAGTAAGCAGCACAGAGATGGAGGATTTCAGCTGAAAAAATAAAACATTGAGAAACAAACCCAGGCCAATGAATTGTTAACCCAAAGCAAAATACTCTTGGTTGTCAGATGTGTTCTCTACAATGTTCCAAACAGACTTTGAAAGAGTAATAATTCATTAAGGTGTACCTGACACAAATACTTTATGTTTGGGGTTTTGTTTTTAGTAACTAAGCATACTCTGGGTTTTTCAGACCTTGATTCACCTCAGTTTTGATATAAATGATTTGAACTTGTTCATAAATAACAAAAGTGTCAGAACTGATGCATTAGTTGAAAAAAACCCCTTCTATATTTTCCAGTGGTAATGAGACTTTATTGTTATTATTTTCCATTGTTTCAGAACATATATATATGAATATGATATACAAGAATATCCTAACACCCAACATTTGGTGTGTGTAGCATGGTGCAGCAATCCTAATGGAAATGATGTCTTTCTTGCTTAAAGATTCCCAGGAGAAGAATTAGAAGGAAAATATTCACCCTGGAATGGAACAAATCAGACTAACTCCAGGCTAGATAGAACAATTTTGAGTGGTGTATGATACATAAGCCTAATTAGGTTTTGGGAAAGACAAACTGCAACAGCACCCCAAAATAATAATAAAAGTATAATTTATTGTCAATTTATCCCTAGGAAATCTAGTGACAGAAACATATCTAATATAATACTGCTATTTGTATAGGCCATGATTATAAGTCTTAAAGTTTTCATGCTGCTGCAATCTTTTTGTTTGTTACCTGAATTACACAGAGGAATTAGGGAATTACTGAGCTATCTGAGAGATTGATACAGAGTTTTTCAGATGAGTTTCCTAACTGAGGAGGGAGAATTTGCTAAATCTTGTTAAAATTGAGCACAGCCATGAACATCCTGAAATGCCAACAGTTTGCAATATTTCTGTTTTCAAGCCACTCCAGAGGAAAATGTAGTTGCAACTTTTAATGTCTTAGAGAATCCTTATTTCCATTTGCCTGATTTCTCTGGAGCTGGGGGTCTTATGCAATGAGATAATTGGGATTATTTCAGACTAGATCGACATTGCCAGTGGAAATTAGCAGAAATTACTCGGAAGGCAGCACAAGGTCATAAAAGGTGGAAACTATGGGGACAAGTAATCATAGAATTATAAAATCACAGGGATGGAATCACAGAGTGGTTTGGGTTGGAAGGGACCATAAAGATAATTTCATTTCATCCCCTGCCATGGGCAGGGACACCTTTCAGTATCCCAGGTTGCTCCAAACCCCATCCAGCCTGGCCTTGGACACTCCCAGGGATCCAGGGGCAGCCACAGCTTCTCTGGGCACCCTGTGCCTACCACCCTCACAGGGAAGAATTTCTTCCTATCTAATTTAAACCTACCCTCTTTCAGTCTAAAGCCATCCAACTGGCATAAAATGAGAAAATATGCAAAAAAGGATGATTTAAGATCAGATTTATGTCCAGTCTTAGTTTTGGGGCACAGTGAGCAGTTTCAAATAACAGCAAACTTACTCTAATGGTTAGATATAATTACAGACCCCAAAATCCTTGGAGAACAAGGGTTTCTCATTCAGTTCTTCCCTTTAGCCTATAGGACAAGTGGAGAATAAATAGATGAATAACAATTTAATTAATTAATTATATAAATTAATTATAAATATTATAATAAAATAATAAATATAATTAAATTAATTATAAATTATTATATTATTATAATAAATATAATATATATAAATTATAATAAATTAATAAATTTAATTAATTAATTATATGCATAATAATGCACAATTAAATTAAATATGCATAATTATGCATAATAAACAATTTAATGTATGCATGGAAAAGAGTCGGGAAACAATTCTCTAACTTCATTTGGATGGTGCCTGTAAAACACCCCTCAGATATTGTTAGTAGCAAATGATTTGAATTAGTACAAAGTCCTAAGCAAATTTGTGCTGCCTGGAATAATTTCTTTGGGGTTTTTTGGGGGGAAATAAGGTATTATGATCTCTAATGATGTCTTGCATCACCAAACTTAGTGTCAGGCCATTTTTAGGCTTAAAAATAATCCATGGGGTTAAAAATGCACCAAGGCACAGCTGTGTCTAGCTGTACATATGCATATAAGTGTACATTTTCTTGAGGAGATTTGAGACATGATTATAGCAGAATTGCAATGTAAAACTTCCAGGATTTACTTCTTCCAAAGCTGGTCAGACTCATCAGAGCTCCACTGGCGAGCTGGCCAGAGAGCTGCAGCCTTCTTGGCTGAGGGTGCTGTCAGCAGAGCAAGAACAGATGGAGCAGATGTAGCTGCAAAACCTCTCCAAGTGTCTCTGCCAAGGTGCTCCTTGAACACAAGGTCTCGGTTCTAGGATGTCCAGGAAGGAGAACTTCTTCCCTTCCTTTCACTGGAGTGGTTTAAGTGATTTGTAAACTGGAGGAGTACAAATTTTTCAGACAGTACCAGGTGCAGAAGGCTTCGGGGAGAGTCAGCAGCAAATGGGAATGAGGGTAAAGAAGCTGGCAGACAAATCTTATTGATTTTAGCCTGCCAGAATGTATATTGGATGAGGCTGGAGACCTGCTGACTCTGTCCTCTCCTAAAGACTGCTGAAACATTCAGATGGGGAGACCTGGGAAGCAGCAAAGTCAGAAAGCCAAGATTCCTCTCAACAAAGCAATTCTAATTTTAACTCACAATCACATATGCAGAGATTTTAATTTCTTAGAACGCAATCAGGGCCTAAGGTATTGCTGCTCATTCTGGATGCAGATTATTCTTGAAACCACAGTTAAAATTATATTTTCTTTCCAATATACTGCATGGGACTACAATTTTTACTTTAATGTGACCACATATATTGCATTAATTCAAATGGGAAAAGGACAAATGTTTTGCAGAGAGAATAGATTTCATTACTCTTGGTAGATTATTTTTCCCTGCTGTCGAGAAACAAGGTGAGTATTCTGATCCAGAACTTTTATTTACTTTAGTCAACCAAAACACTCTCTCAGAATTAATAGTTTTCCATGACTGAATAGAATCTGGGTCATGAAATTTATAATTCTGTCTTGATTTCAGATTTATTGCAAATCTGGTCCTTGTATCTGAGAACACACAGAAAATTGCTCCCAAACTGGAGATTTTTCAGCGCAATTACACAAATGGGAACTTTTTATTATACTGTTTCTTTAATTCTGACATATTCCAGTTTGTGATCCAGTTTCATTTTAGAAATTAATGCATTACTTTAAAATTGTAAAACAACATGCACTTCTTTAGCATTTCTTGAGGCTCTGTCTACTAGGGCTGGAGTGAGAATGTGAAAGCCATTTAGGTTTCATTCGGTGTCATTGTCTCCTGAATAAATAAACTATTAGATTCCTGTTTATTCATCAATATAACATATGAGGAATAAACAAGTGAATGGCTTAGAACCATTATTTAACTCAAACAATGAGGGGAATTTTCTTCAGAAAGGTCCTGAACTGTGAAATTTTAAAGGTAACTCGGTCCCAAGTATTGTTACAGAAGTTGATACAGCACTAACATTGACCTCCATAGGAGCAGGGTGCCTGTGATTAATGGGATCAATAGGATTAATTCCTGCCTGCTCCAGGGGTCCTCATTTTTTTCCTACTTTTGTCCTAAATAATATGCACATTTCATCTTCCACACTGTGTTTTTATCAGCCTTTGTAACATAACCTTAAATCATCAGCCGTGTATGTTCCCATCTGTTGGCAATCTCCCTCGGGTCAGGCGGTGGAATATGTGTTTCCTTTTAACAATAAAAGCTCTTTGGCCAGTTTAGGTGTTGTAGGTGAGAACTCTTTAAGCAGTTTCTGTCTGGGTGCTTCAGGGCAGTAGAGGAAGAGGAAACCTGAGCTGGATGTTTGTGTTTGTTTTACACGGTCAAGAACTGCTTGGTGAGAAGAGGAACCTGCATTATATTCTGGATGATGACTTAGGTTTTAACTTTTATATTTTTCAAATCCTGTACTGCTTAGAGTCTAACTCTGCAGTTCCTTGTAGCCTGTAATTTCTGCTCTCTCGTGCTGGGCAGACACAACAAAGCCTCTCCAGGCTTTGCCTTCAAGCACAGCCAGGCTCTTCTAGGCCCAAAATGTGTAACCCAAAGCCTCTAAGGGGGGAGCAAGCTGAGGGGAATGACATCATTGACCTGGGGCTTTAATTGGAGAATTAACCGTGGTATGCAAATGAACCAAACCTATAAAAGTGTGAAGAACTCATGACCTGGGGTCCATCTTGGGGTCCATTTTTGGAAGCAGCCTCTGGCTCCCCAGGGTGTGCCTTGAAGGCTTTCAAATAAATACCAACATTTATTCCCTTACTCTTGTCTAGTCTCTATTTCTAGGTGGCTGGAGAAGGCATCATGGAGATGGCCCAGGTGTGATTACACATGTGATTCTTTCTTAATAACTGTGGATTTAGACTCGGTTTTAAACACAGAAAGTGAGTTTTTCTCACTATGCTACCATAGACTTAAAATTAAGTACCAATAGTGTCGTGTTTATAAAAGCTGGGTTTGTTTTTAAAGCTTTCGACAGTTTGTCATCTGAGTAAAGTAGTTCAGCTTTCATGCTGAGGTACCTGAGGGGGTCCCTGGTCAGAAAACATTCTGTGCTGCCAAGTGAAACCACTCGTTCTCCAGAGCTCACCTCCTCATAGCGGACTCTGAGCACCCAACCAGGGCAGAAAATTCATGTTTCTCTTCATGTCCTGAGTTTACTGCCCTGCCTCCAGGGAATACAGAATTGCCCCCACAGTTAATAATTGCAGTGTCTTCTTCTAAGAAAGGCCTCTCCTTCTCTGAGATAAAATTGTGCTGTAAATTGCAGTTGCATTGTATCTGAACCAGAAGCTGGTCCTGTTCCACTGCTTGAGTTTCACTGGTATCTCTTAATCAAACCTCTGTCGCTGAAATATAAATTAGTTCTAAATTGCGTAGTATAAGTTTTGTTATCCTTTAATGAATAAGAAATTATGTACATCTGGGAATTTCAAAACATATTGTGCTTTTCAATTTAGGTATAAATCATATGCAAATTTTATTTCTATTGCTGGACCTTTGTTGATGGCTGGGGTGTTTTTCCTAAGTATTGGGGGTGTTGTAATGAAACAAGTATTTCATCCTAGGTCCTAGTGTGAACAGCTGTCTCTTCTCCTCTAACTCTCCTAAATAATTCCAAATTATCTGACTGCAGTTAAATCATCGTTCAGTTTGCATTTCTCCTTGAAGATGCCTGTCTAGTGTTTAGTGTCCTACACAGTAAATGGTAGCATTACTATATTGGATGCACACTAGCACCCAACTCAGGGCATTCTATGATCTGAAAAAAAATAATGGGTTTATTCTTTTTCTCTATAAAAGCTTAGAAAATTATTGCAGAGGATATTTTTGGGGCATACAGAAGCCTGTATCTGTCTGAGAAAAAAAAAATAATTTAAATTTGAATAGAAGATTAAAAAAAATTGAGTATTTAATAACATCAGAATTAAATGGACAGGAGTTTAAACCAACTTTTCAAAGTCAGCATGACTGCACTCTGTGTTGGTGTGTCACAGGTTCTGAAAACCACCTCAGAGCGAGATTTGATGAGAATTGATTGCAGCCTTATCAGTGTGAGTTTGTTATCAGATAGGCACTAGCTCGTGGCAGGGGTTTGTTTATCTGGGTTAGATAATGCTGCAGAGCCTCTGTCACCTGGCTGCAAAATGAGAGGATTCCTCCATGGCCAGGAGGGTCTGGGGGACAGGGGATGTGGCAGAGCTTGTTATAAGAGAAGTTAAAGTTGAACTTTGATGCATTTTGAGGAGGAAAAATAAAAAAATTATTTGGAGCACTCGCATTGTTGGGTTTGGGTTTTTTTGTCTACGCTTTCAATTGAAATAAGTTTACTGCTGGTTTGCACATAGTGTGCATTCAATATAGTAATGCTGTTGTGTATTTCTGTGAATGACTAGGAAATGTACTTGGGGAAGGGATTAATATTTGTACATAAATGTTGTGCTGACAGTGGTACAAACTCATTAATAGAGTCAGCAAAATGGAAAGAGTTGAGGTAAAAGAGGATTAGTAAAACAATAATTTTCTTTTGTGTTTTTCTAACTTCTGTCTTAAAGGTTTTTATTCTCGTGTCCTTTTTGTCACTGTGATCTAATGAGGAGCAGGATGGGAGATTATGAAACGTTTTCAGCAGGGTGATGGAAGCCAACTCCCAAATCCAGTTTCTGGCACTGTGGATTGTTAGATTATAGCTGGAATGTGGTGCCCAAATGGCACAACACCAGCGACTCTCACATGGGTGGTGAAATCTACCAGAGCTTAAACAACTTTCTCCCAATAGGTAAAACCTAATTTTGGTAAGAGCTGTTCCTTAGCTCCTTACAGATCACCACATTGCCTCAGAAGTTAAAACACAATTTTATTTTGGGGAAAAATGTTATTTTCCCTTAAATAGTAATACATTAAAAACTGAACCCATAAAAACCCAAAGATCTATTTAGATTATAAAACTTCCATTACTTTGTGTTTTAAGAGCATAAATGAAGCCGTAGAGAGCTGTACTTTATTCTGCATGAATTGTAATGCTCACAGTTGTTCATTTAATAACCCCAGCCACTAGCCAGGGATGTCTTAAAAAAAATAAAATCTGAGTATTTTAAAATATCCCAAGTGCTCCGTAAATGTAACTAAAGATAAAAAAATTGTAAATTAGTTCTCTAAGCAGAGCTTTTTTTTTGGTTTTTGCCTATGTTTATGAAGTATAGAGGACTAGAATGTGGTTAAATTTTATTTGCAAATATATAAAAATATAGTGATATGATTTCTGTAAATGTTTATATTTTTAAAAAACACTTAATAAAGTAGAGGCTAAGCTGTTTTATGAATAATTGAGGCTAGAAGACTGACTCCCATCAGCCTACTCATCATTTTTCTGAGGAAATATCTTTTATGAAATTTCATGATTTTTGAACTCACATTATTTGTGGAAGAATTGCCTACTCCTGCCTTCTTGCTCCTTCCCCTTCTTTCTCACATACATACAGAAAAAGTACTTTATTAATTAAACTACCACAACACATTTGTCTTCCTGTGTCAATCTCCTTTTCCAATCTCATTATATTCAGGTGCTGTATGATATCAGCTACAAATTCCTGACGTTTCATTTTGTGTCCTGTCACCACCCATGGAAAGTAAAGGACAGCTTCTCTTGATCAATATTCCCCAAGAAATAAAGCAGAAGCAGATTTGGTGAACCAAATGTTACTCATAGGTGTTCTCAGGCAGTTTGTAAAGACAAGGTGTAAAAGAATTTGGGTTTGTTATCCTCTGAGAGCAGCTGCACACAAATCTGGTGTTTGTGAGCCCATGGAATAAAGTGCTGGGATTCCTACAGGATATGTTTGTGCCCTCTAGGAATATGACAGGAGAGTGTCCCAACCTGCAGTGACTCAGCAGAGCTCATAGGAAATAAAAAATGGAGATATTTTGCTCCAGTTTGTGTAGGGAGCAACAGCTGAGGACTCAGCTCTGGTGGCTCTTGGAGTGTCCAGTTAATGCAAGGGCTGACAGAACCAAACTGGAGGAACCAGACTCCCCTGTGCTGAAAACTGCCATAGCCTGGAGGGGTAAAACAGCATCCAAGTGGGTGGTGGGATGTCCCAAAGGTCTGTCCAGAGGTGTAGAGCTGAGAACACAGTGGCAGAAGAGCCCTGCTTTGTTCACTGCTGTGTTTTGTGGTTTTGTCAGCCACG
The DNA here is from genome assembly GCA_026261815.1 of Monarcha castaneiventris obscurior. Taxonomy (NCBI): domain Eukaryota; kingdom Metazoa; phylum Chordata; class Aves; order Passeriformes; family Monarchidae; genus Monarcha; species Monarcha castaneiventris. The sequence goes on from JAMPIT010000550.1 coordinate 3,409,338, forward strand.
GCCTTTGTGAGCAAGTCAGGACCTTGGCAGAAGCTTTGGGTGTCGATGGTGCTGCCTCACTGAGCTGGATTATCTTTCACAAGTCCTTCCAGCCTCGCTGTGGTGCTTTAACATAACAACAAAATCAAAAACCCAGTTGTGTCTCCTCTCTCTGATAGCACAGCTCCAGCCACCTCCCTCCTGAGAGCAGAGGAACATCTTGTGCTTGCTTATTTTTCCCTGGTGATTTGCATTTCAGGATGCCCTGACTTGGTGAGCCAGTGCTTTGTTTGTTGAGCAGAGATGAATGCTGTGGATGCTTTGTTTAGGACGATGAATTATTAATTCATCGTACACAGAGTAATATCCCAAACAAAGCCTGGAGCTCAAAGCTCCCTAGTTTTGAGGAGGTTTATAAACAGGTTCTGCTAATCTGAAAAGATTAGCTGCCTTGTTATTAGAGGTAAATAAATACTTAACTTCAGAATTATTCTTTCTCCTTTCTAATCCAGAGGAAGGTTATAACGCCCTTTCTGACTAAGTTTTCTTCTGAGTATCTCCTCTATGACTCTCTCCTGCCAGAGCTCCAGAAGTGTTTGCACAATGCTCTGTGGGATGCTTGGGCTGTCCTGTGCAGGGCCAGGAGCTGGACTTTGAGGATCCCAGTGGGTTCCTTCCAGCTCAGGATATTTTCTGTGTTGTCCATTCACTTCCCTTCATGCTTGCTTTGTGTGCTCTCCTAGGCAGACTAAGAAAGAGAGGCCCCCAGTGAAGTCTGGATTTCCAGCAGCTGTGACTTGTGGCCTCGGAGACACTTTTGGATAGCTCAAGCATCAGCAGTAAAAATCTCCCCTCATATCATCCAGAGAGTGAAACATGAAAGTTTGTCTGCAAAGACTGCAATAGGAAATTTGCCTCTTTCTACAGTCAGCAGGGACTGAGAATTTCACAGAGACAAAATCTCACCCCCAGTCCTCCCAAAGGAGATGGTTTCTGTGACAGCAGCAGGGTGTCCCTTGAATTCATTGTTCTATTTTATTTCTCAGGTTTTCTATAACCAATGAATGTTATTCCTTAAAGGAAACTTCCTCTGAGAACAGTAATAAAAGAAAAACTGTGCTGACAAACTCAAAGATTTGTTGAGTCCCCAGGATCCTGTCTCCAGCCATGGTGACCAAGGAGGAGTGACAACTTGCTGTGCCTGTCTCACACCTTCTGTTTTTGTGTTTTCATGTTTTCATTGGAGTCAGAGGACTCCAATCCATGTCCTGTCCTGCAAAGCTGCAGGCCTCAGAGTTTGAATCCAGTAGGGTATTAATTTCCCTGTTTATCCATCATGGAAATCCATGCTGCCATAGTTGGATGGTGTTAAAAACCACAGAAATTCATGGGATCTCACCACACCGAGATATTTTCCCTGCTGTGTTTATTGTTTAGTTACTGGTTCAAGATTTTGTGTGTTTTTAGATCATTAAATTTGAGTAAGGCTTAAATGCAAAACCTAATGGCTGCCTAAATTTGCTGTAGGGTGTTTGTGTCAATAAGGAACAAAATTATATCACAGAACAGTGTAAGTAGACTAAGACAGCTCAAATTGTCAATATGATGAAAATTACTCAAAGAAAGCAATTAAAACTCCAATCCATGCCTAAATTGCTATTGGTTGTAAGTCCAGTGAATCCATTTACACATTTTATTGCAGGATACTACATGATTGGGGAACTGTAGCAGAATGTACTGTCAATAGAGAATTATAAAAACAAATATATCATCATGCTGAAATAAAATGCAAATCCCAATCAGCATTCTTCCAAGCTGTTAAAAGGCCACAAAAGATGGGAAGAAAGTCATCATCTTTTGATTTCAGATGAACTAATCTTACAGCCTGCAAGTTTGTATACATTCCTGTGATGAAGACTAAAGATATAAATTTATAGGTTTTTTGTTACACCCTGCTGTAAATAGAAGCATGAAAAAAAAAAACCAAACCAAAAGAGAATCTTTGTGAGACATTTTACAAAGATTAAATTTGCTTAATATTTACTTAGCATTTGAGTTTTAGAGTCTTGCAGAAGGAAGCTTATATTGTTTCGTATAACTGCAATGCTGATATACCTTTATTCATGTCATGAGGTAAAACAATAATAGACTGAAATTACCATTTCTTACCTGAGTTTTTTTTTTTTTTTTTAAATGGATTTTGGTACTGATAGGGCCCATAGAGCAGAACTCTCTGACTGAGCCCCGATCACCTCTGAATTTATTTATTTATTTTTCTTATTGAAAGTTTAGTAGCACTCATGTTTTGATCACATCTATTCAAACACAGAGTTTGAAAGGCTTGAACCTGCAGGAATTTCGAGCAGCATCCAAGGAAACGATCTACGAATTATGCATACCTCAATAAAGCTTGTATTAATATTTCTTTAAATTGGGGTGTTATAAGAAACAAAAAAAAAATCCAGGACATGGGCTATACGTGTAAGAACATACATTTTTCACCAACTCCTAATCTGCTTGAAAACTGTGTGCATCACTTTGGGTCTTATCATGTCAAGGTAAGGGTGGAGGAGAAAAATTTCAGCCCTGTGAAAATCGAGAGGGTGTTTTCAAACCAGAGACCAAAACGTGGAAATTTGTGTACCGTGAGCCTCTGGGGAAGGAGCTGCTGCTGATAAATTAGCAAAGCATATTTAGGAAACACAGATGCCTAATATTTTTGTTTGAACAGTAATGTGTTTTCTGAATCATTGCATTAATTTTAGAGTCTTGATTAAGATACTTCTACAGCAATGGAACAAATCATTTTCATTTTATGCCAAATAACTGATTATGCTTCCTTGTAATTTATGTGTTGTGAGGTAAAAACTCTTTTGGTATCTGAGAGCAGTCTAGATTATTTAGCCTGACTTATTTGATGGCACCTGTTGATTTTAGGGTGTGTGGAGCTGGAAACATGAGTAGAACTTTAAGCAATATTAAAGAACAGGAGCAGCAGAAAACCTCAGTCATGCCATTTGTCCACTGCACCAAGTAATTTTTCCTCTATTCTTCCTACACTTCTGCATATCATTGGCAGAAAAATACAGAAAATTTACACTGTCATGAAAAAAGAAAATTTTCTCTATGAAAGTAACAATAACAAAAAGTTGGACTTTGCTGGTTATTCTATTAAGAGAGAAAATATAATCCTCTAAAACAGAGATTACTGTGAAAATTCAATATTTTTGAGTGGTTAATGCTTTCAGTTAATGGTATTAACTTGAACTCTAACCTTGGGAATATTGTGTTTCAGCTTTCCTTCAGAACATTTGTTCCCCCTCTGTTCTGGCTGCTCCTACACTGTGACCAGTTTATATCAGGTTGCAAGAGGAGTTTGTGCTCAGAGTCCCTGTGTTTAAATAAGGAATAATTCTGTATCTCTTAATTGGTTTTTTATTATGTATATGGAATATACTGGCCATGGGGATTTATATTTATATTTATTTGCCCTTGTACAAAATGTAGACTCTGAAGCTTTTTGAGGCTTTTTCAGGCAGGACAGAGCCCAGCTGGTCATTCTGGAAATCAGGATTTCTGTCTGCATAGACTGTGCCTGGATGGCATTGGAGCAGTTTTGCAGGAAAGGGTTAAAACATTCCAGCCTGTCTGCCAGGAAAAAGAAGGAAGATATTTGGAATATTCCACTGAGTTGCATTTGGAATAATAATTGGGTGTATATTTCCTTATTTGTTTGAGATGCAACAGTTTTGCATTCGTGTAGAATTATAGGAGAAAGCTAATTAACCTTTATAAACATAATTCATTAGGCTTGCAAGGCACAACAAACACTTAAGTAAAAACAAGCCACTGGCAGCATGCAAAGGCTGGCACCTTCCTTTTTGTGATCTGCAGAAGAGGACCAGCTTTAAAAGATGTCCTTACAGCTGTGGCAACAAAATGAGTCAAAACTTTATTTTGATTACGTCTGCCCATTTTTCATTATTTCTGTATAGGCTTTTTGAATCTTGATTTTCGGCTCTGAATTTGATTTTCCCCCAGTATGGAAAAATTGATTTATTTTAGAACAAATTTATTTTCTGTTCTCCTGGTTTACACAATGAAATCTAAGCAAATTGGATCTCGCTCATAGCTCAGTCACAGGAACAAAATGATGTGCACCTCTCTTCATAATGGTCATGACATCTATTTCCTCTACACCTTTTTTATGGTTTTCTCCTCATTACCTCGATTTCCTCAGTGAAGTCCAGAAAATAATATCAGTAGGTTTTATATTGTGCCATATTCCAGGTTAAAATTGAACTCCACAGGATGTGGAAGACATAAGCAGGAATGTGGAACAGCATTTTGACTTCTGTGAATGAGCCTCATTTTGGAGAACAGCTCCTTCTGTGTCCTTGTGATCCTGGTTCTTTCCTTGATCTTCTGACTCATAAAGTGACAAGGGTCCAGAGGATGCAGATGTTTTACCCATTATATGAATTTTAAAAGGAACTAATGGAGACTGAATCATCTGCACAACTGAAATGCCAATTTTCTATTTTTTTAATGTGTTATTTCTCCTGGAATAATTTTTCTTGGCATTTAACTTTGCATCTGATGTTGCTGGAATTGAGTTTTTTCTTTGTTTGCATCTCCTAACACGAATGTAAATATGTCATCCTGCAGGTTTGCACAAAATGAGTGCATGTTTTCTGAGCATTTAGTGCTATTGGAGCTTTGTGTGTCAGGTGAGAAGCCTTTTAAAAACACTGAGAGCAATAAAAATGAAGAAAGGCTTTTTCAGAGTATTTATTTTACCTATTAATGAAAATAGCAAGTCTCTTCTGTAGCTTTTTGTTTTGGCCTTTAACTTTTCATTAATTTCCTCTGTGAAACAAGCTTGTTCAAAGAATTAGTTCAAAACAGCCTCAAATTGCATTTAAAATGAATATATTTGTACGTTTGATGTTCAGTGTACTACTGCCATCAAAACCTTGACCTGTGCCAGGGGCTGTATCAGACTGGCAGCTGTGTGATAATGAGGGGGGTTTGGTGGGTGTACAAATAGTTTGGAAAGGGAGAGTAACAAGATTACATTGCTGCTCCCTGGAGCCCTCCAGCCCAGTAAATATTTAGCTGGCAGTAGATGGCAAACTGAAGATGAAGAGAATTTGCTGCCCTAAATCCCCTGGTGAGTCCAGGCCACAGCTCTGGTGTTGGTCAGGAGCTGTCCCAGCCAGAAACAGGAGGAGCTGTCATTGTTTGTCTGCCCAGTGATCTGTCTGGGGCTCGGATGAAAAATAACCCCAGCCTGCCCAAAATGCCTTTTTGCCTCTTACTGGACAATCACAGCCACATTTAGGGGTTTACTCTTGCCAGCTGATTTTTATCATACAAGAGGCTGCAGTGGCTGCTTGGCCTAAGGGGGATTCCCTCAGAAGAGAGGCTTTGCTAAGCCCAACCAGCCAGTGTTGTGTTCTCTCCTGTGTCTGCCACACACAAAAACTGTTCTCTGTGACTGCATCACTTTTCCTCCCCCCATTAATTTTTTTTTCACTCTCCTGCTCCCACTGGAGAAATTTTACTTTTTCTTAAGTCAGAGGAAGATATACAGCCGTGTGTGGCTCATACCCAGGATCCTTTCCAGTAGCACTGGGCTGGATTTCAAGGGGCTCCAAGGGGACTGTGGAAGGAGCCAGCAAACCACTACAACTGAGATTTGTGAGTGTTGTGTAATGTCTGATACCCAAACCAGCATCTGCCATCCCCTGCAGCAGGGCATGGGGTCCCAAAGGCACCAGGTGTGAGGAAATGTGTGCCTGGCCACCATGCTGTGCCTGAGCTTTACCTTCCCTGTGGGAATCCAGAGTGCAGGGAATATTTCTCTGCGTGTTTTGGAGAGAAAACCCCCCTTGGACAGCACGGTTTTTGACCTTTATCCATGGAGAAAACTCCCTACCATCTGGGAGGAACTAAAATCTACACAGATGTGAACTAGGTGATAAAATATGATGTAAGGATGTCACAGGGTGAAGAATTTAGAAGTTTTAGGTTTATTAATGTAGTAAATAGATAAATAGTAAAAGTTCCAAGATGGAGGAACCCTTGTAGTTTTTATCTCCGTCTTTCTTCTTCTAGTCCTCCATATTCTGCAGCAAAGGTAGTTTAGGATGATTGGATGGAAAATGCCGCAGTTCCGGCCTGCGTGTCGGAGTGATTTACTGAGCATTGGATGAAAAGTAAAAATATCTGTCGTTTCAATTTTTAATTGGATAATTTACCTATAAAAAGGCTTGGAATCTTGATAAGCAGCCATTTTCTCGCCTTCTCTTGTCATGTTCTGTTCTACTGTGTCTTTCTAAGCTGAAAACACTAGAATAAACAACTATCTGAAGAAGCAGTTACTGTGAGTTTGCCTCGTCCGTCTATCAAGTTCCTTGCAAGGACTCTAAAGGACTTTAAAGGGCCTCTCCCAGCAAGAGAGGCTGATTTATGGCACTTCCAGTGTCACTTCCCCCTTGTAGTTAACATGAGATAGGCAGAAACTTCCTCAGGCTCTACGTGGTGACCTCTCTGTTTCATCCCTAAGATGGAAGGAAATAATCTAATTTCATAGATTAAAAATCACAGACAACCCGTGGAGCTGTACAGGTTCCCCAATGGTCAAAGCAGGAGGACAGTCCTCCTTTGTGTGATGCCTTCTCCAGCCACCCAGGAACAGAGACTAGACAAGAGTAAGGGAATAAAGGTCGGTGTTTATTTGAAGGCCTTCAAGGCACACCCCGGGGGAGCCAGAGGCTGCCTCCAAAAATGGACCCCAAGATGGACCCCAGGTCATGAGTTCTTCACTTTTATAAGTTTGGTTCATTTGCATATCACGGTTAATTCTCCAATTAAAGCCCCAGTTTAATGATGTAATTCCCCTCAGCTTGCTCCCCCCCTAGAGGCTTTGGGTTACACATTTTGGGCCCAGAAGAGCCTGGCTGTCCTTGAAGGCAAAGCCTGGAGAGGCTTTGTTGTGTCTGCCCAGCACGAGAGAGCAGAAATTACAGGCCACAAGGAACTTCAGAGTTACACTCTAAGCAGTCCAGAATTTGAAAAATATAAAAGTTAAAACCTAAGGCATCATGTGGCCATAAGTGATTCAGCCTGGAGAGAATCTGGCCCATGGAATGTGTGATGGATGGGAGAGCACTGCTCTCCTATGCACCCTATAATCTGTTTTACATTGCAGTAACTGTTTAAAAATTGTTTGTTTTAATTTTATATTGGTATAGGCTGTATTCTGGTTCAGCTTCATAGAAACTGACTTTATTTTGAGTACAGCCTCTTCAATTTCAGAGGGTAGGGGAGAGATCTCCAAACACTAAGCTGCTCTGATGTTGCATGTTAGATTTTGGGGGAGGGTGAGTGGGTAGATTGAAAAAAACTAAAAAACAAACTGTTATCTTCTTTTTTTTTTTCTTTTTTTCTTTTTTTGGTTATTTTTCCATGTCACACTCTCTACTTCTAGATGCCCATGAACAAATAAAAGGAATTAAATCAAAGGCACGAGATGCCAAATTCATTTTAGTAAGAGCTCACTGAAGGCCCGAAGGTGACAAACTTCAGGAAGTGTTAGGGAATATGTGCAAGCAAAAGGAAACTTGTGACTTCAATAAAGAAATCTCAGCAATATGCCCTCCGAGGAATCTATAACAGCTCCTCCAAAGATTTATACCACCACATTTTTCCAGCAGGGCCGTGCCATGCACATGGGAGAATATTTCTGCTTGTGCTCTGCCTGTGACCGAAGCGTGCAGTGTGCTGGGATCACAAGCAGCCCTCCAAGCTGATTTTTTCAGTGTGACCACTGCATGTTTGTTGTGCTGGCACTGCAGCTGCTTCCAGCTGGGCATGGAGCAAGTGGAAATCCCGTCCTGCAGTTCTGCTGGTGTTGGATTGCATGGAAAGAGAGGGATTTGGCACGGGTAGCTGTCAGCTCGCCACATGGGCAACTTTCATGCCCCGGTGCACACTGGATGAAGGTTAACATCAAAACTCTGTGCTGAATAGCAAAGTTTAGGTCTGGTGGGAAACCTTAGGGCTCGTTGGTGTTTGATAAGGCTGATGTGGATGGAACAGTGCTGAAAGACTGCGCTGGGGTGGGGGCTGAGGGGCAGGGACAGTCCCTGTGAACAGCAAAGGCAGCCTGTGCCTGTCCCCCTGTGCCACCTGCTAGAGGCAATCACTGAAATCACCCAGAAACACTCAGAGGAGAAGAGCTGGAAACAAGAAATCGAGCACTCATTTCAAAGGAGTTCATCTATTACTAGGCATTCATCATAAAATGTATCTTATGTTTTAAAAAGCTTGTTTGGTAAGCAAGGACATCAGGGCTACTCATAGATGATGTGTAATAACAGGGTTATACTCAGCCCCAAATGCTTTTATCTGCTCCAGACCCAGCTCTGACTAAATGAAAGCCTTCACTTGCCTACTTTGCCTTCCATTTGAAAAACAGAATGTATCTATAATAAAAAAAAAAGCCCCTATAACCTCTTATATCTAACCAAGGCTTTCAACAGATCAAATGTATTTCCCAAAATAAAGATAAAACAGAATGTTAGTTTGTGAATCATTCTGTATTTCAACCACTTAATGTACTTCAAACACACATACACAATCAGGACAAGAAAGCTGGCTCAGAAATTATAAGCAAATTGCAGCTCTTCGAGACATCCTATAAATTTTTTTTTCCCCAGCTGCATTTAAATAATAAGAGCTCTTCCTTGTTTTGGACATCCTTGTTTTCATATCTGTTCTGAAACCATTTATGCTAAATAAGGAATTGAATAGACAGATAATTAGCAGATTGCAAAGCAGTGTCTTAACTTTCCTGGCACTCCTTAGCTGCAGAAGAGTCTTTGCAAAGATCTTTTCTGCATAAAACCAGTTCCCCAAGTTGGGCATGTGCCATCTAGTGATCCACACAGGAACTGGAACTTAAAATTAGATGTGCACTCATGATCTCCACTGAGTGAGTACTTCTGAAATAAAATATTTGGGCCATTAACGTATATTTGCAACTTGAAACTTGAAATTTGGAGTTGTGAAATGAAATTCCTGTTCATTTTTCCTTCCTTCATTATGAGCTGTGCAAAGACTTTTTAGTCAAATGTAATTTTTGGTCATTTATGAGCTTCCTGTAATATAAGGGTGATGGAAAATTCTTAAAAGATCAGAGGTCATTGTCTTTACCAGCACAAAATTTTGCCCCTTCCTCCTAAAGTGCTAATTGTGTTCTTTCAAAGACAGTTCAAATTTTATGACAGTAAAAGCAATAAAACAAGTAGTTTATGAAAAAAAATAGGTTTTGACTGATGAAAACTCCTTAAAATCATTGAACCCCAATTATAAACCTGTGTTTCTTCTCTCAAACAACGTCTGGAAGTAGATTTTGGTGGTTTTGGTGTTGGGCAGGGAATGTGGCCAACACATTCAATGTCAATGTGCTCTGTGGTGCCAGAAATGGACATCACACAGCCAAGAAGGGAGGTGAGCCTGCTTTGCACCTTTTACTCCCGTGGCTTTTGGATCTCCTGGGTTCCCCTCTGCTGTCCTGCAAAATTACTGTTCTTGTCATTAAGTTTGTTCTCAGCAATCCCCAAGGCCATTGTAGCAGTAGGAGAAACCTTTTCACTTTTTAGTTTCTCTCCACTGCCCACGGCCAGCAACTCCTGCAACTTTTCACAGTGAAAAGATTTGTCTGGGAGGAAACTTCCGGGGGCAAATTAAAGTTGGATCAACTCAAGGCTTTCCTTGGGCATTAAGCTGCACACCTTTAGTATCAGTATCTGTGCTTAGGAAGGATCATTTTAACTTGGCCAATACCTTGGTATCTTTTATTTTTATTTTAAAATATTTGAACATATATACTTGAAATATATACTCACGTAGGACTATTCAGCTTGGAGACTTTCTGTAGCCTTGTGGTATAAAAGTAATTTACATGGAGAAGCTGTACAGCCTTTTTCTTCTGTACACTGTGAAATATTTAACTATACAACTGTGAATTCAGTGTGAGAGGTGTGAAAGGAGAGAATCATTACTTACTGCAGGAGGGTTTTATTAGGCAGGCTGCAGTTATGCTGCTGGACAAAGTGCAGTAGGTCCCTATTAACTATTTAACAGCTATCTACAACAGCAGACACCTTATAAATTAATAGATAGACTCAAAACACAAAGTGGCTGTAGAGGAAAAGCTCAGAAAAGGGTGTAGATGAACATCCAATTTAGTGGCTACAATTTAATATTGGATATCGCAGTTCTGGGTTTTTATAAGCAGCAGAGAACCACGTTTCTGTGGGAAAAGCTGGGCATGATGCACTTCTAAGGTCCATTTAGTAGCTCATTTTACTAAATGATGAGTTTCTATTATAAAACTCAGAGGTAAATTATTCAAATGAAGGATCCATCACTATTCTGCAGGGAAAGATGCTGCTGCAGCGTGAGCAGAGGGTGGAAGTTGGGGTGACCTGATTGAAAACACCTGTGCTGCAGCTGGCAGTGCTAAAGAGGAGATGACAGCCAGCAATTCCTGCCTGCTATTTAAGGTTAAAAGAAGGGACATTAAGTTGTCAATAATTAATTACAGCTTTATTGAGGAGTTAATTATGATAGCCTTTCTGGGTGCAGGAGGCAGCGTGGATCTTCCATACTGAGGTTTAGGCACTGAGATGCAGTTTAGCATTCCCGTCCTGACACAAAGCAGAGTGGGAGAAACTGCTTTATAAACAGATATGCTGATACCTTCCTGCATTAGAATAAATATCCTGCGTCGTTCCAGTGACTACTTCCTCGGGGAAAAGGAAAGGAGTGCTTTCATCAGGAAAAGTTGAAGTAGAGAGAAATACATTTCTGTCAGCGCTAGCTGGAGTGGTTCTCAGTGCAAGAAGAAGATTAAAAGAATATGAATATTTGAGAAAACTGAGGAAATACTGAAATTTGGGCACTTTGTATGGGTGACATCTCCAAAACATAGCTGATCCCTTGTGAGAAAAGGACTGCCTGAGGGGAAAGTGGACCCAAGGCACTCCATATTCTGAGAATTATTCTTCTATGATCCAAAGACTCAGTCACTTCTGCAAGGATGCTGCAGCCTTAGGAAGGTCATGATTTAAAAACATTAAAGCAAATTGGTGGTTGTACATCACCCATTTAAAATAGAAAATGGTACAAAGATGCTACAGGGCCACGTGCTGGCTTGCCTGGAAGGGTTTAATTTGCATTTCTGTTCTTGAGCCACCAGAACCCACAGAGGTGATGGTGCACTCATTGCCTACCATGAGTTGTACAGATTTCCAGTGTGGTGTTTCTCCCTAACTTTGTTATCAAGCAGGCAAGTCTATGAATTTATCACTGCACCAGCCCATCAATCACAACAGTACCTGAGTTTCAAATAACATGGATATTAAAATCTCCTGTAAAATAAATCTGTAAAATAAAATCTCCTTTAAAATAACATGTATATTAAAATCTGTAGACTGCTGAAAAGATAATATACAAAGGCAAAGAAAGTGAACTTGGAAGTTTCTCCTTTGGCTTAGTTTCACTGCTTTTTCATACATTTTGATAAGGCACTTGACTATTCCTGGATTTAGAAGCTGCTCTTAATATTTTGATTTCATGGGAATGATTTTGAGTGGCTAAGTTGTAGAGATTGCTACTTTAGACTCCCACTCGAGCTCACTTATGTCCATAGAAAGACCTCTAATGACTCTATCATCCTGCCTAGGGTTTTCTTTTCCCCTTTTCAGTTCAACTCTCAAGCTAGAATGTTCTAGCTATGACTCTTTTTAAAGCAGAATTTATTTATATGAAATTTTAACTTGAAAGCAAATGTGCCCTTTTTAAGGATATCACCATCATCCTGCCTTAGGATACTGGATGCCTGAGCCCTGAAAAAAGAAGCCATTGGTCATAATTCATTAGCTGTTGGAATTTATTCTACAAAATAGAACAATCGTGGAGAATTCGTTCCTTTCTGAATGACAAAAGGAAGCTAAAATAGACATTTGTTCATTGCAGTAGAATTCCAACAGAAAACTTGGTAAGTTAAATTTTGAACAGCTCTGTTTCAGAAGGAAAGCTAAAATTCTGTTATTGTCAGTTTTCCCAAGGGAAAATCTGTCCTCTAAACACACTGAAGCACCTGCACTTGCTTGGATACTAAGGCTGGTTTAGAGGTGCTAGACTAATTTAGCAGGGAAATGTAGCTAATTTTGTTTGTAGTGAAGCATAAAATTAGATGAGACTAAGTACGAGCAAAGCCTGTTTGTTCCCTGTATCTTTTTGCCTTGATACTTCTTCCGACCTCTGAATAAAAGCACTTGGCTTTAGTAAAACTGATGAGTTTTATGACCACAGGATTCCAAACAGGGCAAAATTCCCCTGGGATTGGTGAGGGAAAGCAGCAGGTTTCAATGCTGACCTAAAAATACAGGGATTTTGCTGAACTGCCCCCAAAACAAGGACTTGGGAGAAAGAAGTCACCAGACATTGGTCATGGGTGGACATGAGGCAGGTGAGCCAAGAGCTCTGAAATAGCTCTGGGGCTGTTGTGAGGAGCACTCTGAAAAATGTTTGCTGGCAGAAAGTTTGGATGTGGAGTTTTAGTGAGTGTGTCACTTGCAGGTGGAGGTCGTGCTGTCTAGACAGGAGGAAAATTCCAGCTGTCTATTCCTCCTGTCCTTATTATTTGAGTTTGGTGTTTTAAGCCGATCATGAGATGCCAGAAACACAGAGAGTTGAGTCTGGCCAGATAGACACAGGGCAAAATCGGAGAATTAGATCAGCAGATCATAATTGTTGAGATTAAAGTTGAAATTATATTTATGAAGAAGATCACTGGAGACAAGATTTAGAGCAAAGGAATCAGGGAGCTGAGCCTGGAGCCAGCAGAGCCCCAACGAGTGCAGTCATTCTGAGGGCCCTGAGGGTTCAATTAACCTTGACAGCCTGGAGTCTCTTAAAAGGAGCAGAGCTTACGAATGAAATGCAATGAAAAATTACTACTTTTAAACTATTGGCAGTTTAAAACCTTGTCTCGACAGCAAAACCTCCTCGACAGACACCTCTAAAATGCTGTGCGCTAAATGTGCTGTAAATTTATTCTTGTGGCAGGTTTATTTCTTCATTAAATATTAATGTTAGATGGGGTTTAGCATATGCATGACGTTGCTGTAAATTGAGTTAGAAATTTATCAGGTTAAGTCATGTTTGAGTCTAAAGGTCTCATTCTTGAATGTTCAGTCATGCAGCAAAGAGGAGGGGACCTACAAATAACAGTCCTCAAAGACAAATGTAATAAATTTGAAGAGGCTGCTCTGTTTTTCAGTCAAATCATGTAGGTATCTCTTTGGAGATATTTTTATTTTATGTTTTTTCCCTTCTTCCCAGTTCCTATATGTTGTGCCTGATTGGGTAAAATTTTCTCACTATTTTCTGTGAGACGATTTGTAAAAATTAGGACACAGAAAGAGAATCTAAATTTTTAGGACTGTCTCCTGGTTGGTGGTGAGGAAGGAGTTCTTAGCAAGTTGTTCACAAATAACTGTTTTCTTTTATGTTAAATGGAGACTTTTCCAGCATCTTGACAAATGAACTCTTTGGCTTACTATGATCTATAGAGAGAATTACCAAAAATTGACCAGATAAATGGTTCTCTGTCACTGGGAAGAGGTTTCCTTGCCATTGGATCTATTTCTGTGCCATACAGCTGCCATCAAATCGATGGCCCTGTGCTGCTTATATTTAATGATTGGAGAGAGAAATGGATCAAGTCCTGGCATAAGAAACAGGAGAAAGAGTGCAGGGCCAATTGTCAGGCAGAGATCCCAGTAAACCCCTGGAATATATGAAAATCTCCTCTATGGATATGGATATTTGCCAGTAACAAGTGGCATGACCTCATGAGCCACAGCACAATTTATGTTTTTATTTGGGAAGGGGAGGGGGACATTCCCAAATCTGTGATTTGCTACTTGACCAGCTCTGGCTGACACTGACATTCCACTGAATAAACTTTGCAGCTGGGAAATGCGCTATGGGATGTTTGAAGAGGGATCTTCTAGAAATCCCATCTGTGTCTCTGATAATATTCTGGAACAAGTTCAGTGGCGATCTTGAGATCAATATGGATCTTATTAAAGTCCTCTTGCTTGCTGTGGGACACTCTGGGACCTGAAGTGAGTTGTAAAAGATCATTAGCTAAACTCAATGTGATTAATTAAACCTTCAGATTTCTAGGTTTGTGTCTTAATGTATCTTCTTAATTAAAAGGGGAAAAAAAGGTTATATGAATTCTCATAATTCTTTAAAGAAACGTGATCTTCATAAGTGGCAACACTTTTTTTCGCCTTTTTCCTGGTATGTGGAGAAAAGACAACTAGAATAGACTAATAAGCCATTTGTGTTTATTAATTTTGTTTTAAATTTGCTTTAACAGAGCTTCTGCCTCTTCTCTTCATTAAATATGGGGGTCATTACTTATCAAATATAATGGCTGGCATTTCAGGAGGAAAAACTCTGCCAGGGTTAGGTTCTTACCAAGGTGATTTCTACCTGCCTAGGATTTAGAAAATCAGTTATGTTAAGGATGAACCAAAGGACAGACAGAAGGACATAGAGATAAAAGATTTTGCTTAAAATTATTATTTGTTGAAAGCAGTACACTTTGCCCTAAAGTTGTTAGAATATATTTGTATATAGAATATAATTGAATGCAGTAGCTTGCATTTAACTGCCATGCAAAATATTCCTGTTATCTTCTAATCTCCCTGACTCAACCTCTTCCCTGTTAGATCCCCACAGTCTGTCAGAGTTCTGTGTCACAGGAGAAGGAATGCAGGAATTATTATTGTGATGCTCTCTGCATCATTCATTCAGAAAGATTCCTTTTCTGAAACCTCCAAACTCATTTTCTGATGAGTATCTTGATTTGTGGCATTTACAGTTACATGGAGGCTGAAAAGCTGAATGTGTGTCTTGTCTGTCTTGGGGTTTTTGTGTCGTGTGAGGTGTCACAGAGCATTTATCAGCCAGCAGATTTAAGGGAAAAGGGACAAATGTCGTCTTGACATTGGGCAATTTAAATGCATTGTTCCCTTTCTGGGTGTGCAGTTACCCCACACAATGTGATTTCCACCCAAACACAGCCTTAATCTGCAGGGAGGAGGTGGAAGAGGGAGCAGCAATTACAGCCCCCATTTGGAGTTCCTGGTGGAAATGGCACAGAGGATACTTCTTCCCACAGTTTAATAAAGCTTCTGTGCCTGTTTAGTCTACATTTAAATTTACACTGTTTAGCAACTATAAAATTCACCATTTGTGCTGAACCAGAGTAGTTCCACTGGAAAGACTTCTAATTTTTAATTCCAACAATTTATGGGATAAAGGCTCTAAATCTGGATGTGTTACTCCAGTAAGAGCAGGAGAAAGGCCCCAGTATTCTGCCTCTGACAGTGACCAGGCAGATTATAAAGAGCATCTATGATACAACCCACAGAACCTTCACAGCTTAAACCTATTTGAAGTCAGGGAATTCCTAAACCAAATGGGAATATTTTTGTGTATGTGAACCCCAGGGGTTTTGTGTGATCTCCCCAGGCACTGTTCAACTCCTTGGTATTTAGATGTCTTAGCTCCTGTGTGAATCAATCATGACAAATAACAGGTTCTGCTTTTGATGTTGGAAGATTTTCAGTCCTCAATTATTGAAAATCTTAATACTTTATCACCTGAAAAATGCTGCATTGCTCTTTCTTTTGTTATATAAAGCCAAGAAAAGCTTATTTGATTCTTGAGAAGATTAGGAAGGCAGACAAAATCACAGATAACAACAATTTTCCCAGACAGGGAGCAGGGAGGAGGCACTTAGATGAGCCCTTTTTTTTTGTAGAATGTTTGAAAAAGAGGCAGCAGGACTATGAGAAGAGTGAAATAATCACTGTTTTCATAACCTCTGTTGTAATTACACTCTGTATGTGGCTTGTGGAGTGTAGTACCACCTGCATTTATACCTCATATCTGCATGTATCACTCATTCCACACCTTGTTTTTCACAAGTGGCCAGAGAACAATGGATATTGGAGCAATAGAACAGGCCAGAAATGTCAGATTTAAAGAAAAGGAAGTAAGAAACAGATTATTACTAATAAAGAAAAAATCTTTCAGGCACTTAACATTTTGATACCCACAATGAGCATTTCAATTCTGTGAAGCAATGGTTTTCCTACTCATCTGAATGACAATTGTTCACAATGGAAAATAAACATAATGATGATCTAATATGTGCATCTGAGGAGGCCTTGCATGCATTATTTGCTCCTAATGCCTGTTGAGAAGATACATATTATTAAGATATCATGTCAATCATTTTCTCCATTTACTCTAAACTGTTAGCATTAAATTGGCCCCATGCAGGAGGTGGGTGAGTGTGACAAACCAAACCCACAGTCCAGGCTGGGATGAAAGCAGAGACAAAGATTTGTCTATGTGAATTCCTCCCAATAGACCCAACATTTAAAAACCTCTGTCATTTCTCATGAGGGCTTTTCTTACAGCACGACTGACTAGAAGGGATATTTGGTGCCTTTCTGACAAGCTGATACTGAGGTCATGACATTTATGATCTGTACATCCTCTGATTTCAGAGGTGGCATTTATGATCTGTACACCCTCTGATTTCAGTGACCTCCTGCTTCTGGTGCCAGCAATGAGAGAGGGAAACTGGGCATAGTCCTACAAAGGAAACTCATAAATGTACGTCTATTTTTTCCCATTTAAGTAGGAGTTTGAACACATCTCAGAGAATCTGGGCCAGACATTGTGATTCCGTGAACCACCGTTTAAATTTGCATCAATAGAACACAATTGATTTCCCTGGTTTACATTTATAAGAAATGACTGATAGGAAGACCTAACTCGATATTTGTTCTGAATTCTTGGTAGCATAAGAAGGAATGTCCTGATAGGCAGCGTGTCTCTGAGGGGGAGGGCACCAGAGGCTGACATTCTGTTCTGTACCAGTGATTTGCCATTCATTTAAGCTGTGACTGCTTGATTTATCTCTATCCATTGCTGCGTTGCCATCTCATTTTTTTGTCTCTTGCCTATCAAGCGCAGCCTTTCAGCAGAAGTGTTGTTATTGGTACAAACCTGTTGGAAGGGAGCGGGTGACAAATGGAGCTCTGAGCTCAGTTACCCTCGCTGTTATTGTGCAGCCAAAAGCATTAAAAGAGGAAGGCACTGGATGAACGTCAGGGAATAGCATTTGCCACACACAATAGCTGTTATTCATCTCTTTCTCTCCTCAGTCTGCTCCTCCTGATGGAGGCACAGTGAATGAGTGTTTTCCTATTGAGTCTTTCCTCATCGTGGTTATCTTTGCCATCCCTATGGAGTCAGTTCACTTTCAGAAAGTCCTCTGTACCTCTAAGTGTCTGTCTGAGCAGCGTTGCTTCATTTGAAGACTATACTTAGAACTAGTTCATTGTATGAAACAGTCATGATAGTAATTCGTTCAGGGGAAATTGCTTTTCCAAAGGTGGAGAAGTTAATTAAGTGTGTAACAGGAGGAAGCTAAACCTTACTAATTAGCGAGAAGGGTAACGATTATGGGAGAGAACAGATGACACTTGGCTGAAGATGAACTCAAGAAATTGCTTTAGCCAAAAGCAAGTTAGAAGAGTGAATAGAAGATGAGCTTTAAGAAAGCAAAGACTGTCACTGTGTCCTGATAAATTATAGCTCATTTATAGTGTGTCTGCCAGGTATTAATCAATAATTTGTCGGGGTGATCCTTCACTGGGAGGCACAGACCCTGCTTTGTGTTATAGAGAATTTCATCAAGTCCTTTAGGTGCTCCCCAGGAGGATGTGCTGAATAAAAGGGTGGCAGCTCTTACAGACAACTGCAGAATGTTTATGGGGAATGTGGAGAGGAAACTGCAGCTCCACTGCTCTGCTCTCCACTTCTGGGCTGCTTCTCCTGAGTCTTGTCCATCACTCTCCCTGTTTATTCACATCAGTCAGGAAGATTGTTTGAAATTTTGGGTTTTGGTTTGGTCCAGAGTAAATTTTTTTCTTGTAGTGTTTGTTGGGAGCCAGTCATCACTCACAGATCATTTTTAATAGGGTTGTTCTAGTTAGTGTTTTTGCTTATTGTAGCAGTAATGTAAAGATTGGATGGGAAAATACTTGATTCAGTTGCCAGATTCCCAGTGAAGTGATGTGCTCTACCTACAGCAAAATCAAACCAATCTCCAAAAGTTTTTAAGAAGTTCCAGTAACAACTATTTTATAAAAATATTAACAATATGCTTGTTTTACTTCAGTATGTTAAGCATTTTTCAGCATTTACTTTGTATCCTTTGCCCAAAGGAGCTCTATTACAAAGCTCTGTCTCAAGGTCTGCATCCATGCTGCATTCCAGTGCCTATTTGTATAACCAGATGAGACAATTATAATGTTGACCTACATTGTTATAATGATAAATCAAAATCTGTCTGCTCACAAATTATATTTTTTCTTGTCAGTGTGTAGCACTGAGGCTGTGCTGCAAGAAATTTGTGGCCTTATATTTTTAACCATGTGTCCTAAGCCTTCTTTAAGGCCAGTGCTCAAAATCCAGCGTACTGTAGGCAAATACCATCACATGGTTATGACCTTTCCTGGTTTCCTTCTGTAGCCAAGGACAAATAAGTGCAGTTCACCTTTGGTTTCAATATTTTTTGTTTCCTTTGAAGCAATAGGTCTGGCCTTTCATCAGTCGAGTTACTGGTACCTGCATAGTGCAACCAGTTCTTTGGTCTTTTATTTGGAATTAATTGATGGTCAGTGTTCTGGAATGAAACAAAATGAAAGGGAATGAGTCAAAACAGAAAGGGGAAAAGCTTGTTTTCTTCACTCAGTGTTTAGATTCTGATGGGAAACAGTAACATTACAGCACAAAAAACCCAGATAAAATGTTTTAAACCATTAAATTTCAATCTTCTTTGTTCAGAAAGTGTTTTAGCAAGTGCTCCTTTAAGGCATTGTCTGGTCTGGATTTAGTAAATTCTTCATCTCTTCTAGATAAATAGTTTTCTAAGAGAGTTATTAATAAAAGCTGAAGATGGCTCAGCCTTGCATAGGAGAAAGAACACCCTTAGAGTCCTCAGCATTTCAATTGCCTTGCTGAGGTGAAAAAATTTTTAGGGCAAAGTGTATAATTTAAATCTAAACCAGTTTCTTTTTTTTTTTTTTTTTTTTATTAGGAGAATTCCTAATGGAAGGTGTTGTAAAAAAAATGGAAAAAGTAATCAGAGTATATTAATCATTTAAACTTCCTTGGAGGCTGGGGCACTATAACTTTAATTAGTGATGCCAAATAATATAAAAAAGGTCTTCTGTTGGGTAGGCATAAAGGATGAGGAAACTTCTGCATTCTGCCAAACATTACGTATTGTCCATGTGATGCTCACTATGCCAAAGCAAGGAACTTAACATGGCATATTTAGTGCCAATAAATATGTTTTTATAAAAATGAGAATTGAGAGATTTTTAAGCAGAGAAGGTTATCTAAGTTTTTAGTTTTCACTGAGTGTTCATGACAATTTGTAATTATTCACATTAGCTTGTGTGGGCTGCTATTTATTTGTATTTCTATAGTGCCCAAGAGTTCTCTTATGAGAGAGACCTTATATTTTGTGCTGGATGGTTTATAAATGATGATTGTGTATAGAGGAAAGGACTGAGTGTAGGTAAGTATGGGTTTACACACTTATCTGGGACATCTATGCCATCAGTGAAGACCTGTGTGGATCTGAAAGAGGTGGGTAATGGGACCATTTGTGTTACTCCAGCCCTGTGCTTTGCTTTAGAAAGTTCCTCAGGCAGTTTTGCCTGGAGTGTTAAACAATAAACATGCTTGATAAAACAGTTTGATGAGATAAAAAATGCTTTAGATGCAAAACACTGTTGGTAAAAGTCCATGGGAGACCACCTCTAATAAGCCTTATCAGATTTAGGAAAGGAGCCCATGGCAGAAGAGGTGCAAATATAGAAAGGATCCTAAAAAGAGTCACCTGGAAAAATGGACAGAGGTGTCATTTGTCTTGAGGAAAACCTGAGATTGATTGAGGTTCATCTGTGTTCCAGATGGAGGGGAAAGAGAAGATTCCAGATAGATTTGAAATGAAAGTAGAAAATATATTCCTTCTGATTTGCCACAAGCCTTTAAAAGCCTTGTCACAAAGGTCTGTTATAGGATAAGAGTTTAAAATATAAATGATACCTTTGCCTCTATGCATACATGGAACTAATACTTACAGAGTTGCATGCTATTTTGAAATCCTTTTCATTCATATCCATCAAGAAAATAAGATCTAAAATATTTCTATTGTGTGATGCAATAAGGAACAGTAAAACTGATTATTTTAGAATTTATTTAGGCAGAGGTAGGAATGAGATTAACAAAATAGCCTAAATTCATCTGCAGAGAATAGGATTGCACCGGGGATAAATTTGTCCCCATTTGTTTCCCAAGCTTTTTATATCTGAAGCTTGAGATCAGGTCAATAGGGGAAGAGATGCCCATAAGTGAGTTACAGGAGTTTGCAATGCTGAATTAACTACATTTAGATTTTTTAAAGTTTTGGGTTGGTGTAATAATGTAAAACACCCTCTCATAGTATTTCATGTCTCTCCTTCCACTCTTCTGCCTTATCACAAAATATTTTTAATCTTGTAGTGCTCTATTCAGGATTTGTGTTTCCAAGAGAATTCAAGGACCAGTGGTGTCTGGCGGCTCCTGGAGCAGAGACCTGGAATGGTGAGTGAAAAGGCCATGGAGAGCCTTGGGTGCTCTGTCCCATTTCCTTCTGCTAGAACATCCCCAGAGGAGGCAAAGCAGCTTCTCGTGAGCTGAAGGGAGTCACTCATAGCTCTGACTGATCCTAAACTGTGCCTGTAAATGTTACACACCACTCTCATTCCCTGCCTTTGTCCTCAGCCCCTCCAGGAGGCAGAGGAGGAAGCATTGAGATGACAGAATATAAAAGAAACACATCTTTCATTTGAACTATTCAAAACCTTTCAGTGAGTTTTGGTCTTGGTAATGTTGACTCTCCTGCATTTTAATTCTGTTCAAACAAGTTCTTCCATCCAGCACTGATGAGGCAGAGTTTCACCCTTCATTCACTTAAAAAATCCCAACCAAACAAGCTGGTAAATGTCTAATAATTTGTTTCATGTTTACAACATTTGCTTTTTTCTCTGGTTGCATTTATGCAAAAATGAATTTGCAAACATTGCTAAAAGTAGTTCCCAATACTCTGTGGGCTTGCTTGACCTCAGGAGGTTTTCTGCTTGTAATCTGAAGTCTTCAAAGTCATCTCCCTTTGAAGAGAAACTGGGCATTTGGCTGTTTTGTTTAGGATGGGGTTCTTTCATTTCATCAAGTGTTGCCATCTACAATTATTTGTCTGCAGAGAAAAGACTTTATTTTTATTTTTCTTTTTTTTCCCCTCTCCTAAAGATATTCAGGAACTTTACTCTGGGTTAAGGGAAGATATTTGTCTAATCTGTCAGGGCATGGATCTTTAGCTGTGCTGGAGGAACCTGCGTTAATGGAAGGGAAGGATTTGTTCTCATGGCACCTTTCCTTTCAAACTCTGATGGCCTCAGAGGGGTTGGAGCTGTTTGGCAGGGCCCCTCAGAGGATTCCTTCCAGCAGCTCCCTGATCCAACACACTCCTGCCACCCCCAGAAATGGGATGGAGGGGTTATGAAAAGGCCAACCAAGTGACAGGTGCTTTTCCTGTCAGAGATGGAAGATGGAGACGAATTTGAGGATCAAACAGAAGATTTCCTCCATCATTCACGTGGCTTTTCCGGCTGCCTTCTGAGACCTTTAGGAAAGGTAATCACAGCAGCTCTTTCAACTGTTTTGAAAGCATCTCACCACATTTTTTTACATGAGAATGTGGCTGAACAAATACTTTGTCTCCCAAACTACTACCCTTGCCAACCTTCCTATGAAAAGCAGGCAGCTTTCAGGTGTGAAGTTCATTAATTAGAGTAATGTGGGTAAACTTACCCCAGTCCTGGCTTCTGTTCATGAGGCCACAAGGTTCAGAAGTTCAGAGATGTGTCTTGCTGGAGCTTCTTCTGTTCCGTAAGCCTGCACATCTCATTTATGGGTGTTATGTTTGCCTACTGAAAAGAAAGCAGTGGTAAATAAGAGAGAAAAATGGAAAAAGGATGACCTTTTCAAGGTGGAGATGTAAAAGCCGTGCTCAGAGCTTTTGAAGGTTGTAGACATTGCTTTCAGTAAAGCTGTAGGACATAATGGAAGCTTTCTCCACTGCATCCCACACGCCCTCTATGCTGGCCAGAAAAATCCCTCTTTACTTGAGGCATTTGAGACATGTTGTTGTAACTGAAAAACTCAGAAGTTTGAATATAAAAGGTATGTCCTGTAATTGTAGCTGCCTTCATGTTGGTTTTTTAAAACACCATTTATCAGCAGAGGACTTGACAGCCCGTCATTTTTATTTGAAAAAGTATTTTTACATTTAAATAATCAGTACAATCACTGATGCTGTAATGACTTAAAAGCAGCCATGTTTCCTTAGGAAATTTGCCCAGAAAATAAAGCATTGATGCTTTAGATGCAGAGAACAGATTAAATAAAATGTCTGCCTTCCTCAGTTGTTGGTATTTATATCATCAGGGAGAAATCTGGAGTCCTTTGGCAACTGGCCAGTGAAAAGTCATGCTACAGAATGCTAGTCAAAAAATCCAGTGCAGGGAAAGGTGTTTGAAGACACCTGTGTCCACTTGGAATCTGGAGATCAGGTGGTTTTCTTGAGAAAATGCAGTAATATAATTTCTGTGAAATGATTCAGTGAGGTTTAGTGCTGTCCTCTGAGCTGTGACCACAAAGGACAGTGAGAAAGATGTCACTGCACACTTCTTTAGTGACCAGGATCTGCAAACCCCGTGACAATCCTTACTCTGCCTGCAAGGGTTGACATTTTCTACTGGCAGTTTCCAGAAAGGCATCTCACAAAAACTGTGTGCAAGGAGAGTTAAAATCCCAGACCAGTTTTGCTGCCTCCTGCTCTGTCCTGCAGCCTGAAGGCAAAGAAACTCCCTTAAGAGGAGTCCTGGCCCCTCCCTTCAGACTTTGGTTTAACTGGACTATGGAGATTGCAGAATAATA
Source organism: Monarcha castaneiventris obscurior (assembly GCA_026261815.1). Classification (NCBI taxonomy): domain Eukaryota; kingdom Metazoa; phylum Chordata; class Aves; order Passeriformes; family Monarchidae; genus Monarcha; species Monarcha castaneiventris. Next base: position 3,432,546 of record JAMPIT010000550.1, read on the forward strand.
CCACAGAGCTTGGTAGGTGAGGAGATGGATATTATATCTTATTGCACACTTTATGCTTTCTAATATGCTTCTTCCAAATGGTTGAGTGGTTTGGCAGAATTTTTACCTCCTGTAGCTAATCCTCAGACTCTGAACACATTTGATTCTTTCCACTCTTTTAAAATCCATTGTGATGCTCCCATTGTCTTCTTGCAGCTCAGACTGAGGTCCTGGTTGAACTGATGTGATGCTGTGTCTGAAAGGGCATAAAAAACCAGGCAAAGAACAACTTTGCAGCTTACTTTGATGATACTGTGTCATGTTTAATCAGGGAAGATTGAACCAGTCACCTTGAGATTCTGAGAGCATTGTTCAATACCATTTAAAACATTGATTTTCTGTAACTATGAATCCTCTCAAGTAGTCATTAGACAGGAAGCAAGTTACCTGGGGGGTTTTTAATACCGAAAATGTTAGGAAGAGAGAAATCTAGCCTGGAGGAGGCAAGCTGCAAACTGAGGAGCAGTTTGTCAGAGCTGAAGCAAAGGTATCTCCCAGGGCTGGCAGGGGTGATGGTATTCAATTGATTCTCAGAAAGGGCTAGAACAACTTTCTGACCTTACCTCACCTGACAGCAATACTTTTTAGATGACTAAAAATGGACAGAGTGGTTAAAGAAAACAAGATCTCAGAAGATATGAAGACCTAAACCAGGGATCTCTTTTTGAGAGCCAGCATTTGTTGTGGATGTTTACTCCCAACAGATGTTTCAGTGTTAAGGCAACTACTTGAAAACATTGCCCAAGACTATGTGAACTTCTGCTTCTGCAAAAAGTTATTTTCCATAATCTCTCGTGGTGCCTGAAATTGCTGAGCTGAAAAAGAATGGTTGTTACAGGTGTTTATTGTTGTCACTTATCTGGTGGGTAAGAATGACACAGAGCACAGGCAACAGAGCTGTCAGATGGTTTTTAAATTAAAACAGAGACCCAGAAAAGCAGCCAGACATGCAAAAATATCAGCAGTAATGAAAAAAACCCCATGTATTTCTTTTTGCTAATGCAGCTTGCATTAGCTCTCTGCTCCTGACCAGCAGTATTTGCCTAAATTACAGCAGTACCAGAACTTGCTGGAACCCTCCTAATCTGAGAAAAGCCCCTAAATGGAATGGTCTGCTGCTAGAATGAGAAGTAATTTATAGAGATATCCACGTACATATAGCTAAGGTATTGGGATTTTATATTGATCTCATCCCTGTGGTGTGAGTGTGGTGTGAATTTGGTGTTCTGAAGTAGAGAGTCATTGACAGAAACTACCACGGGCTGGCAGCTTGTGCTGTGCCACAGAAAAAATGATGGAAGTTACTAAAATACTGCAGTGCTGCACAATGAAAGGTTGGGTTTGAAGGCAGTGTTTGGATGTGCTTCAACTTTGTCTTTCACACCAAAGATGACCTGGTCTGAAACTTAATTAAGTTTGCCATTTTTTTAGAGATCAGAAAAAGTGAACAGTTTGAGAAGCAGCAGTTTAATTTCCATTTGCCCTGTCTGGCTGTGGAAATATGATGCTGCATGGACCTTTCTGGGAGACTGGACTGGAAGAGCAGCTCTGGTGAAAAACTTCACAGAGTCATGGAATCCTAGGATGCATTGGGTTGGAAGGGACCTTAAAAGCCACCTTGTTCCAATCCCTGCCGTGGGCAGGGACATCTCCCACTAGCCCAGGCTTCTCAAAGCTCCTTCCAGCCTGGCCTTGAACCTGTGGGTATTTTGTGGGTGTCTCAGCAGGGACTTCCTAAGCAGAATTAGCATAAACTGTGTACTAATAGATTTGAATATTTCTGTTTCTGCAGTCAATGCTAAAATATTTCATATCACTGCACTATTGAAATGCAGCAAATGGAGCCAGTTTATCAGTGTTTCTTATGTAACACTTGTCATTATTTTTTCTGTCCTGCTTACTGCCCTGTAAAATCTACAGACTTTATAAAGATTATGCATCATAATTGATTTCTGGATTGTTGCAAATGGCATAAATTAACCTCAATCAATTAATTTGTTAAAGTTTCCAAACAATTTTTTACCTTATTCAACATGGTTCTGGTGGTCTTACATTTGCCTTTGAGAAGATGCTTTTCTGCTGCATCTTTTGTTTTGGTGTGGCAGAACATATTTGGAAAAAAAAAAATAGTAATTTTATTTACTTTAATTAATTTAGACAACTTTGGCAATACAAACAGGTTTTTGAGGTATACTGAGATATGACAGTGGACAAGCAAGTGTGGATATTGTCTAATTGCCTCTCTCTGATTAACAAGCTTGAAAAGGAACTTTATAAAAGCTACTGCTGGTGCAGGGTCTTTGCTTGTTGTGTGCAATGATTCCTCTGGCACCAGTGGGAGATGTTTATTTCAACATCATTTGTTCTGACAATGACCCTCCCTACGTACCTGCTTGAGAATATGCTCGAAAACTCTCTGCAGCAACTATAGCTGACCTCAGCAGGGACTAATTGCTTCATTAGAAAAAAAAAAAATGAAGAGAGTACAAAAAATAAGCGTGAAAGGGTGCTGCAATTAAAATTGACAGCTTTTAAAAAAAAATTCTGTCTGATGGGAACTTTGGCAGTGGAAAAAAGGGGCAAGTTGAAAAATGGAAATAGTCTATTTAGAAAACATTAGAATGAAAGGCACTGCGTGTTCTTTCCATCAAAATGAACAGCTTGGTGACAGTTGCATGATTTCATATAAACATTTCAGTTTTGTCATAGCCTTAGCTTAAACAGACATATTACAAGAAAATTGTACTCCACTATAAGATGTCAATCTGATTTATTTTTCCCCTTGTCACAGTAGGCCTTTGGTTTTTATTTACTTTGGACAGGGATCAAATTTTTTTTCCTTGTCTTTCTTACCTACTTTGATATATCTCACCTTGGTTGCTGTTCAAGAGGTTGCTTTGCTGGAATATCAACTCAATAGCTCATTTTGAGTAGCTGGGAATGAAGGGCCACTCATTTTTCACCTGTAAATGTATCTTAGAGAGAACATGATTAATTTATCATTAACTTTGATCAGCTGCTCTCACGGATATGCAGAAACCCAGAAGAGTCTCCACAAATCCCTCCATGAAGCACAAGTTTATTTGTCTTTTCTTCTGGAATGCTTTTGAGGCAACCATAAATCATCTTGTCTTATTTTGAATAATATTCATGGAACACTGCTGAAGTTTAGGTGATGATCCATGTGTCTGGCATCTGGCTCAGTGCTTATTTTCCTGTGGTTTGCCCCCCTGGATCCATGAATAAAATCAACACATATCTTGTTCTCTACCAAATAAACCTTAACCTAATTATAAAAAAGGTATTTGCCATGTAGGTTTCAAAAGTTGTTTGAATCTTAACAAAAATCAGAAATCCATCAGTTGCTAATACTTTGAAATACTTATTATGAAATGAAAAATTCACTTGAAATTAGATGTATGCACACAGGGTGAGCTTTCCATTTCTCCTGTGTTATTCCTGGTTATTTTTTCAAATGGCCCACATGGAAAGCCTGTGGCTGTTCAATTCGTGCACTGTTTTTGTGCCCTGACACTTCATTGGGTAACTCTGGTCTGATCAGCAGGGTGGCCTGCAGTGAATGCAGGTGTGCAGACTGCACTGCTGGGTGGGAGGTGGCTGTGGGCAGAATGTGTGGCTCAGGTAACACTTCACCCCTTCTTTCCCAACACACGTCTACTTTTTGTTCATTTCACAAAGCTGGCTAAATGTTCTATAATCATATTAAGTAGCTCTTGTGGTTCAGGGTTTCTATAGAAATAAGCTCATTTCCAGTGTAAACATATTTATCTTAAGGAGAGGTGGCAAAATCTGTTCTAGATAGGAAATGAGGCTGGTATTCCTTGAAGATACAAATAGTTGTATTCCAAATGTTAATTAGATGCAAAATTATATATTAAAATAAAATGTGCACGTTCTGTTAAGATAGAGAAGTTTTAGCCATATCATGAACATATTGCTATGTCATCAGCTGTTCAACTGTTTCAAGTATAAAGGCAGTTAATAAACTCAAAGACAGTTAATTCTACCTAAGATTGTTATTAAAAAATGTGCATTTAGCACTCAGCTGTAGCTGTGGCAGACACTGTAGGAGAGTCCTAGAGCTATTCAACTACTTAATAATTCTTATCTGACAATTGTTTCATTTTTTCATTATTATTTGAATCCATTGCAAACAATGCTCCTGAGTTGCTGTGCTGTATCTGCCGTAGTGGGAGTCACTGGAAAAGCAAAGAGAATCAGTTTGGTTCTGCTTTGTTTCCTGCAGGGTTTGTGACTCCATTCCCAAGCAGGCTCTAAAGAGTTGTGTGACATTAACTGGCTCACAGCTTCCAAGCTGTGCTAAAGACAGGGCTGAACAATCCATGGATACCAAATGATGGACATCATCCACACCCAGGCTTAGAATACCCAAATACCAGGGTGCACCCTTCAGATCACCCACAAATATGGATGAGGCTGGGGGAAAAGTAGTCCAGGACTCCCACCTGGAACGGGAGGTTACTGGCACAGGAAGAAGCTGTGGTTACAGACTGGAGAAGCTGTGGCTGTCTCTGGATCCCTGGCAGTGTCCAAGGCCAGGCTGGAGGGGCTTGGAGCAGCCTGGGACAGTGGAAGGTGTCCGTGCCATGGCAGAGGTGGCACTGGATGGGCTTTAGGGTCCTTCCACCCCAAACCATTCTGTGATTCCCTAGTTTTGCTGGTGATACGAAAGGACCATAAACCAGCCCATCCCTTTAGTGCCAGGCGTTTGGCCATCTTTGGAGCCAGGTGAGCTCTGTGAGCAGGGTGCTGCTGTGCCTGTGCTGGCAGGGTGCTGTGCTGGGACAGAGGTGGCACAGCCCAAACCACGCTCAGACAGACGTGGCTCCCTGGGGCACTGCTCAGTCCCTGCCCACGGGGCCCAGGAGCAGCAGGAGCACCGAGCTTGCTCTGTGCCTGTACCCAAAGAGCACAGGCACTTTGGTCACAAACCACACTTCATTGCACAGCTCTGCCAGGACCTTTTAGTGTAGAGCTTGCCTGGGGCACAAAGTCTCCCAAAGCTATTTCTGGGCTGCTGCAGTTTACACAGAGTCTTTTGTTCAAGGCTGCGCCTAAAACCACAATGCGGGCCTTGCTTCTAAACAAGCCAACACCTCCTTTCTTTTTTTAGCATTTCCACTTTCAGCTCTGACATTAGTACATTTTGTGGCTTCTCGGAATTAATATTTAAGTTTTAATGTTGTTAATAGCTCAGCCTTTAATTTACCTGTGTTGCTAGAAGCAATTAATAATACCTTACTGATTCTCCATGAATAGCATAAAATATTGATGTAAGAGCAGAAGGACTATTTATACTCCTGGAATTATATCCCCTCATTTCACTTGTCTATAACAGACAACTTTAATAAGGCTGTAGGAGGAGAGCTATGTTGGCTTCTCATACACTCTCAGCCATCTCTACTAGAGTATTTGGTTTTATTCTGGAGTGCTTTATCTTTAGCTATTTGATATGTTTTAGTCACAGAAGATACACTGGGTTTACAAGGAGCAAATGGGTAATATCTTTTTTACCCATGTTCTACCGCAGGTGACATGAGATGATCCTACCCTCTCTTGTCCTTAACATCCACAGGCAGACAGTGAAGCAGGACAATTGCCTGACTTTCAGTTCACTGGCCAAGCTGAAAATTCTGCGGGAGAAATGGTTCTAAGTGTTGTTTGAACAGAATTTTGAGGGGCGGAATTTGTCAGACACTGTAAATCTGAAGATTAAATACAAGGCTTTTCCATAGGATAAGGCCCATTTCTGTCAGAGCTTTGCAGGTAAAGACTAATTGAGAATGAGAAGAGGTGGGGGTACCCATTCTGCCAGCACTGCTGCTGAATAATAAATGCCCATTTGACAAGCAGAGCTCACAGATCATCCTGCAGAACAGAATGTGACTGTGGTATGAATATTACTCGGGAAGGGAGAAGACAGATCACCCCATCATGCTGAATAAGTTATCAGAGAGGGCAAGGGGAAAGGATTATGTCCTGAAGGTTTGTCCCTATTGTTCCATGGCAATGAGAAAAATTGTTTGTGTGATTCTGAGTTGGAAAAGCCCTAAGAGCCTGTACTTCTGTTCCACAAGTATTTGTCACTAATTCTGTTTTCTTCAAATCTCCTTGGTGAATTTATTTGCTATTAATACCTTTCCATATGTATATGTACATTTATTTCCCCCATCCCTGTCTAAATGACAACTGGAGTCAAAACCCAGTGTTATTCTGTACTAAGATTATTTTAGATATAAGCCCAGTTTTACATCTGGAGCTCAGCTAAAACTGGGGAGCTGAGAAGACACATTTAAGTCACAAAGAGGAAACAAGGCCCTATTATTAAACTTCCTATTGCAATGTCTGTTTGCTGAAATACTGAGGCACAATTACATCTCCCAGACATCAATGAACAGGTGAGAGCTGTTCAAACACTTTATTATGGTCCTCAAAATATTGCTATACTGTGAAATTAATTCAAATAAAAATATCGAAAGGAATAAGAAGTAGGACTATGGAACAGTCCTAATTCATATTCTTTCATGCCAGTCTTGCATAAGAACTCTGAAAAGCCAACAGTACATTTTGAAGTATATTTCAAATTTTCATAATCTCAGTGGCAGATCTGTGAGAAAGGGTGGTCAGCAGGGGTGGAACCAACCTGAGGCTTGTGCTTGCCTCTTCTGCACCTTCTCTTGGAAACCATTTTGTGTGTGAAATTGGAAAGTGAATTATTCTCCACATCCCTCAGTCCTCTGTGTGGGAATGGGGTTAAGAGAGTTTTTGTGTCTCACAGAGAAGTTAAATTATAAATGACTTTATAAGGTGCTGAGATTCTCCAGTAAATGTGTGTGAAGTGTGAAATACATCCAGGCAGGGAGAGTTAATGTTATTTTAATAATATCAAATCAGAATCCTTCCCTATCAGAGCAGGCTGAAGGTGTCTATAATAATGGTACTGATGTGTCATTGATTGCTACTGCTGTAATTATCTAGTGCTTACATTGCCAACACTCTTAAAAGAGTCTGATTTTGCCAGAAAAACAGTTCTATTGAATTCTGGCAGGCTGGGTTGCTTATGATTTTTGTAAACTTTAAACATTAAACATTTTGTAACATTAAAAGTTTCTTTGCTCTTTGAGCTTAAGGACAGTGGGAAAGAACACCATTTTTATATAAATATATATATATACACACAAATATAAAATATTGTGACATTTGAAGCAATGGAGAAAGGTTTCTCAATAAAGCCTTTCTAAGGAGCTCCAGGGATCCAGGAATTACATGTTATCTTATTGAATGGTGCAGGTCTTACATACATTGTTCAAAATAGAATTTCCTTCCTCTACCTCCCCCAGGAGCAGATGGTTTCAGTGTTTTCTTTCTTTGTTTTCTTGTGGATTTATGATTATTTCACTCTCTTGCCAAGACTTGTGTGAAGATTGGAACTTGACCTTTTCTTTTAATCAGGCTTTTTTTTTTGTTGTTTAAAAGGCAGGAACGTACCAAACTAAATGTGACCTCGGAAAAACACTCATTTTTTAACAGAGAATTGTGGAGTTTATTCTCCTATGATTTCTACAAATCAAAAATTGCGTGCTAGAGTGCCCAGCTCCCAGCATCCACGGGCTTAAATCAGGAAGCCAGGCAGAAGTGGGAGGAGGGCACGCAGGAGAAGCTGTGAAAGTGTAAATGGCAGAGAGAAGCACAATTCCCTTGGCAAGCGATTTCCATATCTCACCCAATATCTTTCATTTTTCAGTCCCAAGTTTGAAGCAGGACAAAGCCCTGTGAGTAACAGAACTCCAGTGGGAGGGGAGGGTGGCACATCCCATGGATGTGGGAGTTCTATCCCTCGCAGTCAAAGCTTTAGGTTTTGCTCTGTGTGTGGCAAATGTTCCCTCTGTAGTGGTGTTTCAGCAGTGTCTGAGGAGGGTGGAGGGCTGGGGATGATCCCTCCTGAAGGCACCTTGGGTGGGTTTGACATCTAAAGAGCAGTTGTTGGGATCCCCTTCTCCTCACAAATTCATCAGAGGAAAACTCAGCCCAACGACATTTGGAAACCACCACAAACATTTCTGTGATAAACAAGGCCTGGGGTTAGAAAAATTGCTGCCCTCTGACATCCATTTGGTCTTTTCCTTCTCACACACGTGGCAACCTCATACCACTCTGAAATTCCCTATAAAACATTATATATGGTACTTGAGTCAAGTATCAGGGGACACTTGGTGGTTCCAAAGCCCAGTACATTAATTCACCTTGTCATGCCTTTTGGGCAGAAATGCAAGAAGTGATATTTAAGTAGATTTGAAAATAGCAGCAGTATTTTTCTTCCCATTGTTGCCTTACACTGTGTGTCAGACGTGATAAAGAGAGGAACATGTTTTCTGTTTGGGAGTGTGGCAATATCTTTGAACAAATCCAGATAACTTCCGAGCTGACAAATAAGATAGACAAGTGTCAAACCTTAATACACATTAGACCAGCAGGTAAATGTCATCTTCTGCTCATTTCCACATCACAGGTTTTGTCTGTGCTTAGTTATTAGGAAAAAAAGCAGGTATATTTTGGGGTTTTTTGACAGAAAAGTTTTGAACAGATGGATGGATTAAATTTGTCAAGGGAAATACTCCCAATTTAATTTGCTGCTATTCAGCCTTGGAGAAGGGCAAGGTGAATTTATTTTGATGTTTCTATGAGGAAGAAAATTAAAGGCTAAGACAAAGATTATTTATTAGCTGCATAATTCTTAGCAGTAAAACAAATGCTAAACAAGATAACACCAAAAAGGTGCTATGTCTTGAGAATAATCCAAAGGAAAAATTCACATTTTTAAGGTTTGAAAATATATAAGAACATCTATGAAAGTAATGTGGTTACTTTATAGCCTAGTTAGAAAGGCAACACCATTATATTTATAAAACAAATAAAATTTTTTATAAAAGTAGTGTATTTATAGTCACAAAGCAGTGTAGATTTCAACCCAGGAATATTCTTAATTGTGTTTAGCCTTTGGTTTTTCCAGATCAGCCATAAGCTCTGTCAGGTCACTTCTCCCCAAACCTCTATGACAGTTTCCAATTTTCAGCTGCCTTCAGTTAATATTAGCGTACATCCAAAGCAAAAAAATAATTAGTTCTTGAAACCCAGAGAATAGCTTTGTAACAAAATTCTGGAGTTCTCTTTTTGGTTTATGAGACAGCTTTGTAATGAAACATGCAAATCACACAAATATATTTGGCATTTTTTACAGAAAATATTTCTCTTTTCCTGGAAAAACTGACTAAGCTTTCAGTCAAAAATATGAGTATTTTCTATCAAATTCAGTTTCTCCTTGAAACGGGGATAGATTTTCACACTGATGTGATCGCAATTGCACGCTTAGGCTCCAAGCAGATGTTTGCCTGAATTTGTGAACTTTGCAGCAGTCAATTGTTTTCTGTGATTGTTCAAAGCAATTTGTTAAAATCACACCAGAACAGGATGGGAACACTTTGTTGACCTATTTGCCAACAGAATATGCTTTGCATTTTGCAGCATTGCACACATGAAGCTTTTAAAGAACTCTGGCTTAGTTTTGATTGTGAAATGGCTTTTTTTCATTAGTACCCACTTATGTAACCTGTGTAATGTAAAATGGATTGCACAAGCAAAATGAAATAAATTAGAGCAGCTCAGAGTTTTATTAGTTCATACACAGTTTGAACAGCATTTGCTTGATAAATCCTCAGCTGCAGATTGAATGTTTGTTTCTTGGTGGATTACAATTTAGTTTAGAAAGCCATATAATTTAAATTAAATTTCATGACCCAGTCATCTGTATTCACAAAGAAGGTCTGCAAGCTAGACTGAGAATACCAGGCCAGAGTGTTTTGTGCTAGGACTGACAAAGAAACCACTTAACAGAGCCACTCTTGCAAAGAACATCCAGAGTGTGCTCAGAGATTTCCCCAAGGTTATCCCTGTTTGCAGGCATGGGAAAACAATGCAGCCCTTAAAAAAAAATACACCTATGATTACTTTTATTGCAAAATTAAAGGTGATGGATCGGAAAGAGAAGAATTAGGTGTGTTATGGGTTACAACAGATCCCCTTATTTCCCTTGAGCCATTAGGAGGGTGCAGAGAAGCATTTGGTTAAATTAAAGCCTAATAAAAGTCATAAAATACTGAACTTTTCATGACTTATTGGAAACCTTTCATTGAAGAAAACACCATAACTGCATATGTAAAATAGATCTCAGAAAGCAAATTAGGTGATTACTTGTGAAACAAAAGCCTGTGTGAAGCTCTCTTATGCATTTTTTCTGATGGATTTGAATTTATGTTCCATCGTGTCCTGTGTTATTCTCTAATCTCCCTTTGCCACTCCTTGTGCTGTCACTGTGCTCCTTATGGATGCACCTGCACCCTGCACAAGACCTGGAAATGCCCTTGGAATTCAAGAACAGCTGAAGGGCTGAGAGACAAACTGGGCCAGTTTGGGATGACACTGAACATGGCTCTGCTCACCGACAAGGATTGCTGGAATATTCTCACAGAGGCTGTCTGAAGTGTGTCTGAAGTGCATGAGCAGGAGGGTTTGAAGGCATTGAGGAATTCCTGCTGCCATGAGCACGTCTGGATTAAGGACAGCTGCAGGCTGCTCTGGGCTCTTACCCACCCAGGTTTGCTGCTGCACATCTCAGTGAGCTGTGACTGCAGGGGGAACAACCAGAGATGGGTTTGGGCTGATCAGGGCTAAGGGGAAAAATGTGTGAGGAAAATAACTGGACCTGTTTTTCTTGTGGAAATGTGTTGCTTGAAGGAGCTCTGGGCAGTAGCACGTTTGTGATCAGAGTGGGATGTGGATGGAGTCCCTGTGGCCCCAGAGGAGGAAGCCACTGCCCCAGACTGTGGCCACCTCAGAGCAGCAGGGTCAGGCTTTAGGAGGTCACCGAGGTGTCCCCAAAGAGCCACATCAGCTTTCAGCTGCGTGAGAGAGATCAGCTCTGTGAGTCAAGGCAAAGTCTGGAGGACGAGACAACTTGTAGTGCTCACTTCAAACAGGCAGAGCAGGGATTTAAGTGCACACACTGCAGGTGAATGCTCTCACTGCTGAGCCCTGGGGCTGCTTCTGATGAGCTCCCCTCTTCCTGTGACAACAATCTCCGGCTCATTCTGACCACATCTCAAAACTTTCTTTTTGGTCTTATGATGGAATTTTTGTTTTGCACCCCAAATACTTTGACTTGAATAGGATTATCTGAATTTGAAAGCAAAGGTAATACTTTGAACCCATCTCTGATACAGTTCCATGGATACCAGAGGACTCACATTTGAAGGGAGCTGGAGCAATGTTTGTATTTTCAGTCCAAGAAGAAATCTATATCATCTTCTCTCTGGGATTTTCATTGCTTGTTTTTTGCACTGGAGGGAATATGCACATTGCTCATCCCTGCAGAGAAACTCCCAGTTTGAAATGAGACTGGAGTGTGCTCACAAGGATGGCAGTAACTGTTAATGGACCTCAAAACCACATCACAATTAATTAGAATAAATTAACTCCAGGATGTATTATTGGGGCATTTCAACACTTGTTGCATCACAGTACAGATATATCCTGAATTGACTAAATTCCTGCCTGCTGTAGTGAAAGAGCATTTTGAAGTACTGGGAAGGATACAGACAGTTACAATGCTGATATTGTTACATAAGAATATGGTTATGAGAACAGAAATCACCTTCCAAAATTTGAAATATGAAGTTTCACCTGGAAAAGGTCAATGTTCTTTGTGACCCACTGCTGTTCACTGCAATATTTGTAAGATTGTATAATGGGATATGCTCCAAGTGCAATGGGTAAATATAAATTTTGTGGGTTTGTTAAGGATGTGTGAATCCAGTTGTGCCTGGGCTTTCAGCTTGAAATGTCAGCAGGAAGAGAGACATTCTTTGATGCCAGGCCATCAGCAGTGGATGGGTTCATGCAGAACACCTCTAATATTAAATATTTCACCTTTTCTGCTGTGTTGTTATGGGATTTTCCTTCTGTTATACCATGAGGAATATTTGCAGCACCTCGGAAGGTTCCCCAGTCTGAACAGAGAATTGCTGCTCAGTGTATCTGGTACTGGTAGATATGAGAGGAGGTAAAAGGTTTCAAAGGAATGACAGCAGATGGCCTGGCCTGGGTGCTGGAGACACAGCAAAAGGGTGCAAATTCAAATAAATGTCCTGCTTATTTCCTTGGTCACTTGTGCAGTACAGAGCAGAGAGAGGGAAGGCTGGAAGCATAAACTGGTAAGTGACAGCTCTTTAACCACGTTGTGCAGTAAACCAAGCAGGCTTTGGTTCTTGGGACTGATTTGCAATAGATTTCCTCTCTGACTAAAAGCTATTTTCTATTTCAATGTTTTTCCATGACTAACTTCTCAATTTTATTTTCCACAGAACTTCTAGAAAAGCTTTTTTTTTTTTTAAAGTAAGGAATAAAGTTAAGGCACCTCAAAAATGTTACTGGCAGGGAAATAGATGAACACCAGGTTGTTGTTTTAGGATTCAGTGAGAATGTGTTTCAATTCCTTCCTTTCCATAAGAGGCTGGATCTTGTGGAGTGCTGTCAGACAGATGGACTGGGGAAGGATATTCTGTTTTCTGTTGGATTTCCCCCAGTCTACTCTGCCTGTTTTGAAGAACTTTAACTTATTTGTGAGAATACCATGAGAAAGAGCAATGATGCTTTTACCTTGTGTCTTCCTCAGAGAAAGTTTCAAGGGAAAACTTAAAGAATTGGTTAGCAGAAAAAAAAATAAAATTAGGATGGACTGGTAGAGTCTACCTGCAAATTTAAAATTTCAGTGGTCCCCAGATAAAATATGTTTGTTACCTTTGTTTCTAAAAAGCAAAAACTAATTTTTTAGGCAATTAAATTGTCATCTTCATGCTCACCTACTGACCTTAGCCCATCTGAGAGACTGAAGTGGGTCTTCCCTTAGAAGGAAAAGTGGGAGCTCGTATCATAATCATATTTTTGCCCTGAACTCCTAGACCCTTGGATTATTTCCATTTGCAGCACTTAGCCATCTTCTCATTCTAATAATTGGAAAAATAATTTGAAGAATATATAGGGGTTTATGATTTTAGCCTCATTCTTGGCACAGCAGATCTTAAACTCCTGTTGTAAGAATTTATTCCCCAAGAACCATTTCAGGGAGGTCACTTCCCTCTTGGTATCCTGGGATGGCAGCTGTAATGTTTTGGTCACATTTTACTGCATGTACAAGTTATATTGCTGTTTAATTATAAAAAAAGGATTAATTAATTTGAGTTTTCATCTTCAGAGGTGATACTAAAATCTTGCAAGCCTTCTAATGAAATTCTGGTGAAGTAGGTCAGAAACCTTTTTGAAAACATCTATTCTTGTGCAAACCCAGTGCTCTTTAGATCTTATCTGCAGTTTCAGTTTCATCCATTAATGTTGTGCATGGTTTTATATTGATTACACACTTCAGAACACTTATGGCTCTGTTTAAGGTCTGTTTGGAGAAGGAAAAGGCAAAAATGCAACTGGATACCTTCTCTGGATTTCCATTTCTGAAAGTAGCTTGGCCCCAATCTATTGAAATCTAAATTGTGTGAGTAGCTGCTGGTTTGTGAAACATCTGAGCTCCCTCAGGATGAGAAATAGAGGAGATTAAATCATGAGCTGCTTGTATTCTTAATGACAGCACGTGTGTGACTCTCACCAAAGATCACCAAGATGGAGGAATGTTCACAGAATTTCATAAAGGTTATTTTTGAGATTTAGTCCCATCTTGTTACTACAGAGTAAGGCTTTTTGTGGTTGTTTGTTTTGTTTTGTTTTATTTTTAAAGAGAGAAACAGATTTGACCATTAGCCTTTCCATCTTTGGCTGAAAATTTCAATAAAATTAAGTTGATATTTCCACCTTGACCACCACTTCTAAATAACTCAGTGTTTTTAAACAACTCTATACCAGTTTTTAAAGGCAGGAAATTCTGTTCTCTTGTGAATTCTGATGGGTTGGCTTCATTTCTAAATTAGAGGTGCTAATTTAGATTTCAGTCACATTTTGGTATCTATTCTTTTACACAAAGAATGAAGATTTCCTGTGAGTGCCTCAGGAAGGCAGAGGATTACTTTTCTGCTGCAACTGTGCCAGTGTGTAACATAGTATTTTTAATGTTAAAATAAGGAGTGCTAATCCCTTCCAGAGATTCCTTAATCTGCTCAAGAGGCAGGGGTTTCCCCTTAGAATTCTCTGAAACATAACTGTGTGGAGCACTGGTTTGAGCCTGTGTTAAATTCTTGTCACATCCTTGCCCAAGGACATTGTTTTGAGAGAGTTACTGGAGAAATTTTATGTTGGAATTGTCCTGAAAAATGTAATTAGTCTGTCCAAGGCAGAGGGCAGGGGGGTCTATTATGTCTAAATCATTTCTGAAAGCAGTCAGTATGCTGTTTGGCAAAAAAGTCAATTAAATGTAATTTTGGTGGGGGTTTTTTCTATATAACTTAGTCCAAAGCTTACCAGCCCTCAAAATCTGCAAGGTTTCCCCAGCACCTAACCCTGGTGCAAATAAAGCTGGTTATGTGTGGTCTTAATGAGGTTGATATATGGGACAGTTAGTCACGGACCTGTTACTGGGGGCATTTTAAATTCTGGAAGGTTGTTTTTATGCTCATGTGCTCTTGATGAAAGAGACTGGAGTTCTTTCAGCATTTTCATGGTGCCTATAGCTCAAATTTGTCCATTGTTCTGCTTGTCCTTCTTAAACTTCAGTTTGGTGATACTGAGGGTTTATCTAAGAATATGAAGCACCTTTATCTACAGATAAACCCAAAACAGGGAATAGATGTTATTTTTTTCTTGTTAAAAGCTTGACAAGGTGTGTTCAAAGTGCTTAATAGATTATTGTGGTAACTTCCCAGATGAGTTGTATGGATTGGATTGCAGTTTCCTGATTCCCTTCTTCCCTCTCACTCGATACCAGGTTTGACCTTCTCCTGTAACCAGATTTCCTTTCCCCTCCCTGAGAGACATCGATCTGTTCTCTACAACCTGGACACCTCTTTCTGTCTGATGGACTTGCTCACTTCTTAAGAACTTGTTTATGGTTCATTCTGAATATATTCAGAATCAGTGACTTGGCTTCATCTGCCTCATTAAAAATCATCCCATGATGCTGTTTGGAATAACATGTATGTTCAGCTGAGTCCCAAGTCCCATTAATAGTGAGTTTGCAGTAATATTGTGTGTCAGAAAAACGTGATTCTGCTTTTTTGGCACAGAGGAGAGCAAGGTTTAACGCTGCCTCATTACACAAATCCCAGGCCCCATAATGCTTTTGTCAACCTGCTTTATAAAATAGATAGGGCAGTTGCCAGCACGGCAGATCAAAGGATTAAATATTTAATCTTTTAGAGGCTTTGCTCCTTAGGATCTACAATCAAATGATAAAGTCACTTACTTTTGCTTTGAATGGCGAGTTCTGTAATGGTGAATGTCAGGAGATGGAGTCTGGAGAAGAGATGAGAAGGAGCAGCTAGGAATAAAGCAAGGACAGGCTTAATATATGGAAGCTTGATGAAGGTAGCACGCAGAAACAAGGCAGGGGACAGCTTTGCTTCTCTCTGTGACACACAAAAATGAAATTAAAATGCACTTATATGCAGGTTATGAATTACTCGCCCAGCAAGGGTAAAAACAAAATTCTGCATATTCTCTTGATGTCTGTGCTTACCTGACAAAACTCAGTTTTGTCATTCCTAATTCCCACTGATTTGGTAATAAAAGCAGGTCTCAAAAGGCTACTTAGTGCCTGTTCTACAGCCTTTGCATTTTTGTGTGTGGCTGAACACATGAGAAATGAACATTTTTATTCTTAATGTTGGCATAACAAAGCTGGTCAGTCCCCCTGTTCTTCCTGGGGAAGCAGACTTGGTTGGACTGAGAGGAAAACAGAGTGAAAGAAAACAGCTCCAGGTGTCACAATTTACATCCCAAAATGCTCATGAATCCCTCGATGAAGCGTTTGTGGGGCAGGAATCAAATCTGGGCAGGAAAGGGCACGAGGGCCAAAGCAGGGTAAGTGCAATGTGGGGGTTGCTTCATGGGCCTCATAGTGGGGGATAGTACCAAAAAATGCTCAATAAATTCCTCCTGTCAGGCTAAGAGGGGTAGAAGGATGTCCCAGTCTCTGGTGAAGGGATCCTGTTTACAACTGAGATGTAATGGATCCATGGACTTCATTCCTCCAGGTAGATGACACCAATAAAAAACTCCTGACCCTGTAGTGTCCCTGAAAGCCAATTTGCCTGAAGAAAGAAGATCTGGTCAGTAAACAGAGATGTTCCTTAGCATTTAGCTAACCAAGTTAATTTATTAAGGGGAGGAGCACGTGTGTGTGGAACACAAAAGCAGAATTAATTTAACATCTCTCCTAGCATCGAGTATTTCCAGCCTGCACACGGGCAGATGTTATGAGAGTCTACCAAAGCACTGCTGAGAATCTGTTCAGTTCCTGAAAATTTCCATCTCATTAAATTTCTATGTATGGAAAGCCATTTCTTCACTGTAGATAATAATTTTATTAACACAGCTATTAGCACAAGGAACCCAGAGTGTTAAAGGACATTTTCTAAAAATAAGCAAATTTACATATGTTATAATAAACTCGTGACTAACCCTTCTTAAACATTAGAGAAAGGAAAAAGAACTCTAAATCACAAAAAATCAAACTGAAATAAAGAACTAAAAGATCTAACTAGAAAAAGCCCAAGCTTATTGATGGCAATAAGATTTTCATGCAACGGTTTTGGCAGAAAACTGTAGATAAATGTGGAACAGTAAAGATGGGTGGGAGCAGATTTTAAGCAGACTGGGTGGTGTCTCTATAATAAATACTAATGAGCAATGATTACAAAGGGAAAGTTTGAGGGGACAAACTTCCAGAGATAAAATTAAAATAATGAAAGAAAATCAAATGACCCTGTTAATGCCAATACAGGGAGTGCAGGTAAGTCTTGATAGATTGAATTACTCATATTTATTCTCTACCCCCACCCCTGTCAGGGGTTTCAAATATAGGTCCAGCCAAGCAAGCCAGATGTTGGCACTCTGACCTAGGACTTGTACACATATTTTTATTTGTGGAGGAATTGCTTTCAAGTGTGTGCCTTTACATTTTCAATGCAGTATGAATGTTTCTTCTGCTTTAAAATTCCTGTGAGCCTCTGTTCCCTACTCCTGTCTGCACTGCCAAATATAAAAAGTGCAGTTAGCAAATGCATTTCCCATTTAGTCTCACATGCTTAACACTTTGTAGCAGTGCATTTTAAAGCTATAAAACAATGGTCAAGGTGTTGACATTTGTTGTTATTAAAACTCAAGTGCTCCACAAACAAGGAGCACAGAGTAGGGACAGCAAGAGGACACAGAAGCTGAAAAAACAAGCATAATGTGCTTTTTCCAGTTCTGACCAAAATAAACAATGCTTTTTCTTTTTGTCTGAGAAATTTTAGGAACTAAAAGCTGGTTGCCCAGAAAGTATTCTTTCTGATGTGTGAGAAATACAGGGAAATGACTCTGTGTTTGTTTATACCTATATATACACACATATGCACACACACACAAACACAGAGACTCCCAAATATACATTCACATGGTGCTAACAACCTAGACTAAATAAAAAGCAAGGAAATACAAAATTCAAGCTGTTTGCTTTGCCTTATCTATTTCCATTATGCATGGTAAATATTGCAGATCATATGGTCTATAAAATCACACGCTGTTTGGAGACTCCTTCAGAGCTCTGCCACAACAGGGGACTCTGAGGATAGACTCAGTAGCAGCTCTGAGTTTCCTAGACTTTTTTTATTTAGTTGGACTTTTCATGATATCTGAATTTATTTTTTGCATGTGAAGTTCCTTTATTTCCTGTGGTTTTCAATTTACCAAAAAAAAAGCCCCAAACAACAAACACAAACCCAAAATATGTTGAGGGAGGGCAGGCAGCATATGGGAGCCTTGAGGTTTTTCTTTTAGGATGTCTGGGTTTTGAAGGAAATCGAATGCAGCAGTGAATAATAATGGATGATTAGATAAAGAGGTTTGATGTTGCTCTTGCTGGGAACTGCTGCCTGCTCAGAGTCCAGGTCCCAGTGTGAACATTTGAGTTCCCTCGAGCCCCAGGTCAGCTCAAGTCCAAGGGCAGCTCGAGGTTTTCCTTACTCAAGCATTTAGGCTTCAGCTGGTCATTCAAAATTTCACAAGAGAACTGTCTTGAAAAAGCCAAAATAAATTTTCAGAAAGTCAAACATATAAAATTATTCCCTGAATCTCTGCCTGCATGTTTGCTGAATAGGTGGACAGTAAGGTAGGAGTAAGAACTTTCTTTTTCTGAGTGTTTATTTAATACTCCCAAACCAGCACAACCAGTGGCCTTCTCTGCCCAAGATGAAATTTTCTCTATGCCTAGAGAAATATTGGTGTAATTGTAGGGGATCCATGCACAGGCTTTTCAAATGATTTTACGGTCAAATTTCGATATAAAGCCAGAAGTTATTGTAAATGGTGATGAATTAATGCCAGCATTTGTCCACAGGAGAGGAGAACTGTTAAAAAGGTGAGTTCATTTGCTGTGTTAGACATGTTAGCATTAGTTCTATCTGATGACGGGTCATAATATTTTTAAGCAGAGTTAATGAGATTATGATGCAAAAGTAGGAATCTCCTTTGGTTGGTTGATTACCTTCTGCTATTATTTTAATTTTATTATCCTAAACTCAGATTAAAATTAGCACTGAACATTACAGGGCGATATTAGAGGATATTTTCTTGAGGTTCTATGTGAATGGGATGAGTGCCTCTGCACCCATAGCAGAGACCATAATCCTGTGGGCAGCCAGATCACCTCTTCTGGCTGCAGCTTGGGGTTGGATAAGAAATTCTGTCCTCAGCTGGTTCCCACAGTCTGCTCTGAGTCCTGGTGATTCTACTGCTTGTTTGACCACTCCCTGATTCATCTTAAACTGGCCCAGTTTGCAAAGCCACCCCGAGAGTAAATTGACATTTTCCCTGTGGTTCATCGGCTCAATCAGGCCAGCCCCTGTCGAGATCTGAAATTCAACCTGCACCACTGAGACTCCACCTCTGAGCACCCAGGAGGCTTCAGCTCAGAAGTGCATTCTATTTTAGATGGTCTTGATGGTTGCTAAATAAACCTGAGGTTTTGACTTTGCATTTTGTTCCTGCAGAACTGTTTAAAAAGCTGAATTTGATACTTGGTTTGCAGCCTGCAGCTGTGAGTTTGACCAGAGGACAACACATTTTCAGATGGACACCTAACATGTAAAAAGTTCCTCTCTTCATGCTTGTTGTCTGCTGAACATTCATTTTCCATAAAATATAAATATTTAGCATGTTACTATGCTATGTTCAACAAAAGAGAAAAAGAAACTATTAAAATTATGCCTACATCATTTTAAAGAAATAAAAGAAAAAAGAGATCATAGCCTTAGAGAACAGTGAAAATCAGAAGAATTCTCAATGTATGTGACTAAGGCTGGCAATCTCAAGAGAGGGTGTCTTAATTAAAATAATTCTATTTTATTTTAATGAATCAATACTAAAGGTTCCCACAATTACATTTAATGTTATGGATTACAGGAGAAGGAGACATCTATTTTCTATGGCTGAATTCAGCTTATCATTACTACACACCTTTTAAAAATTCTTGTGGTTCCTCCTCAATCTGTAAGGCTCCCTTCTATTAGTTATAAAAATATAGAAACTCCTATACACAAATTAGGAAAAAGCTTGATTTTCTCTGTCTTATGAGAACATTCTCTCCTTTTACTAGTAAAAATATCTGCATATTCAATTTTCTTCTGAACTCTCCAACTTTGCTCAGGCGAACCCAACAAAGGGGTTTTTCACTGTGTTAGTTTCAGTGACTTCAAAATCTTTATGTCAAATATGCACTGAGTCCTTTGCAAACAGCTAAGCACAGAAAACCTTTATTTCAGGGCTGCTTTGAGGCTGAAAGTAATGAGTTCTGCTCCTCCTGCAGCAGTCCCTGATGCTGCTGAGGTGGTGAGAATGGCACTGGCTGCACACTCAGCTGCTGGAGTGAGGGAGCACTGCCATGGTGCCAGGATGGGAGCGAGTTTTGCAAGAATCTGAAATGGAGCAGAGATGTTTTTGCCAAGTCCCGTGTGTTCTGTTTACGTTGCCTTTGCAACAAACTTCCTGGGGGCTGAGGAATGGCTGGGAAGTATCAGAATTCGTTTTCCAGATTTCATCTGGTTCAGGAGCTGAAGTGGTCTTCCTGTAATTTTAGTTTTTCAAATGTTTCAAGAGCAGCCCTGCTGAGAAGGACTTGGGGGACTTTTTCCCCATCATTATTAATATGTTCTCACTGCCTCTGGAATGGAGAGGAGAGTGCTGCTCATGTATCATGGCTGGTATAACGATGATGACAGACACCTTCAAAAGAAAAGCTATTTTTCCTACTAATGCATGGATTTTTCTGGGGTGAACAAATTGTAGCAGCAGTTTCATTCCACCTGGAGCTCCCCTGCAGTCTGTCACATCACTCAAAGGCAATGCTATTTGTTTATCCTTGGCTGAACGATGCTCCAGGCCAGACCCAGACCTGGGCCGGGTGTGCCCAGCGAGCGGCGATCCCGCCTCGCTCCCTCAGAAGTGCAATTCATGTTTCCTGTTTATGTGCAAAACCTCACGGACACTCCATGGTGGAAATTGCTTCCCCTACATCAAAAGTGGCTCTGTCTGCTCCTTTGGCTGCAGGTTTGGTGCTGTGCCTGTCCAGGAGCTGGCTCCAGCTGCTGGAGGGGCAGCAGGGTGCGGCAGGGAGAGGGGAGCAGAGGGAGCCATGGATCCTGGTGACTCCTGATGGACATGAGCACCTTCCTCCTGCCTGAGTGGGGCATCCGAGGGGATTAAACCATCACCACTCTTACCCTGAGTTTATCAATTCCTGCAGCAGCCACTCAGAACTCTGCTCTGGGCTCCGGAGCAGAGCAGGAGGCGCTGCCTGTTCCACCTACAGAGGAAACACAAACGAATCCTTGCTCCCTCTCTGGGCTGATGTCTTTCAAGCCTTTTACTTGTTTGTCTCAACTACTGTTTCATCATAAAATGCTTGTTTTCCTTTTGTCTTGAATGAAACTGACCCAGCAGTGGATCTTAAGATGGGTTATTGTATATTCCCTGGTTTGGGAGGGGGAAATTGGACTGACAGGTCCCCTAGCAGAGATGGGTTTATCGGTATGTTTAGCATTGCCCTTTAACATTTACCCAGAGTGTGTTTTAAAATTTTAGACTATTTTTTAAAAACTCATCAGGCAGAACTCCAAATCTAAAATGCAAATAGATTTTGGACAGGCATGAATCAAACTGCTTTTATCAGCAACATACTGGGCAATATAAGCACATTATTTTTTATACGTTTCTCTATGGACACCAGTGTTGGTGACATCTCCTCTAATATTATTGATTACAAACCACAGACAGTCTTAGACTGACTTTGCTGATGTTCTTAGCATTCTTTGCTGAGTTCTTGATAGCAGGAATTGCAGATTACTTGTACAGTAAGATAATATAGAAATGGCAGTTATATCTTCTCAAAAATACACAATCCAAATTAATTTAGTTAGAAAAAGTAACCTTTTTACTCTGCATTTCCTAGCTGCTCAAAGCTGTAAGTCTCATACTGCCAATATGAAAATCCAGTTTTAAAAGGAGGGGAATTATTTATAGAGAATAAATTAGCTCAGGAAAAGAAAAAAGAGGGTTAGGATTTATTTACGTCTTTATATTGTTTTATACAAATTTCATTTTAAAGTGATTTTTAAAGTACATACAGTACACAGTCAGTGAAGTCATGGAATTGTCTTACTTAACGTAGTCTGAACTATGGAATAAAATTAGCAAAGATGGAAAAAAGTGGAGTTTTCATCTTGAAATTTTTGTCCCAGCTGAGTGCTTTTAGAAAAACACAGAATGAAAATTAAAGGTCCTTGGAGATGTGTTTGAGTTATGGCTGAGCCCCAGGGCTGCTGCACAAACAGCATCCACCCAGAACCTCGTGTATACGTTATGAGCTATATGCACCTCTCAAATTGAGGTGGAATAAGAAAATTTACAGTTTTTCTCATATTTATGCCTGTGGGAAATCTTTATTTAGAGGCCTTCATATCCTTTTGGTGCTTCCTGGTGTGGAGGAATCATTTAGGTTTAGGACCTTCCTCCGCAGAAGGTATGGGATAAACTTCCTGAATATTTCTGGTGATACAGTTGTTACTAATTAAAAACACCAACAAATAAATCCCCTGTATTTTTCTGCATTGAGACTACTGGTATTTAATAGTCTAATTATTAACATTATAACACATTCTGAACTTTAGAGTGCTCCTGCTCCCCTCAGGCAGAGAAATCATCCTGTGGCTTTGCATCCTCCTTTTTCTGAGGTATCTGTGCAATTTCTTGATTTTTATTTAGTTTACAAAGACATTGATTGCAGAACGTGTGACTAAAAATAGACATTTCTGAGAACACTTCTGTCAAAACATTGTGAGAAAGCTGCTACTCAGATAAATCAGTTACTTGTACTGACTTTCTCCTCCAAAACTTTCCCTCTTTGCATGTTTAGCTGAAAGACTCAGGAGTGAAGTGGTTTTTATTCAAATAACACAGAGCAAGGCTGGCAGCCCCACAGGCCTTTCTGAGCCATCCAGCTCATGCAGGAAAAAACCCTGTGAAGATTAAATATCTCTATGGTAAAATCCAAAGCAGCAATTTTTTATCACATTTCAGGAAATTGGTCCCTAAATAGGTTAATTATGGAGATTAATAATTTCAGCTCTGTAAGTTAAATTCAGTAAATAGTTGCAGTCAAAATCCTTACTCTTCAGTTAAAATATGGAGTAATTTAGGATTTAAAGAAGGTTAATTACCAAAGGAACGGTGGATATTTCATTATTTAATTAAGGTATTTTGTGTTGTTTGTTTCTGTCAGCAGAAAAAATATAATCTGGTTTTGTCTCAAATATATATATATATGTACATGTATACATATTCATACACATAAATATACATATATGTATATATAATTCTTTTTTTTTTTCCTTTCTGGTCTGTCTATAAACTAAGAGAAATGTTACTTTCCTGACTTTAGTCTGGAATTAAGAGACTCGTCGTGTTCCCACGTTTGCTCCTTGATCCATTGTCTTTGGCTGACAGTGCCAAACACCGGCCCCAGCTCTCACACAGAATTTTTTGCAGTGTAGACATCGCTCATTGGAAATTGGATGATACCATCAAAGCAACTGCAGGCCATCAGGAAGGATTTATCAGGCCTAATCACAGGCTCGTTTCTGTGGCCATATCTCCTGTTTCAGTGCTTCCCAAGAAGGGAACGGCTCCATCAGTCTGGTCGATACCATAATCCCCTGTAAGGAAATACAGCTGCAGAAAAGAGTCTCTCTGTGTTTAGCAGGTGTTTATTTTTCCCCTCTGTGACAGGAGCTCATTAGTAGCTCTGGAGTCAATGAAATTAGAGCACTGTCAGTCCAGCAGAGCTAAATGGGGTTTGTATCCAATGCTGGGACACTAAAAGTCTTTATCCTACAGAGCTCCTTCAAAGGCACGACTTCAGCTCTCCAGCAGAGCTCCTTCATTTGTTTGAGATGTTATCCTGTAGATTCAAGGAGCATATTAGAAAAATATGTTATATAAAAGTGATGTTAGTGATGCCTGAAAGTTGGCAACAACAACGTAGAGTTTCTTAATGCCTATTAAGAACGGAGGAGTAAGTTTGGTTTATCTTTGTAGTTCAATGGACAGGAAAAGAATTGTTTGAGGATAAAGGTGACATCACTCACATTGTTGGATAGATCTCCTCACCTCTGTTACTAATTCCTGTTTAAATTGTTTCTACACCAGAGTCTACTAAGACGTTCTTTCTGCAAAAAACTTTACAACCACGTGTTATACCAGGCTGTTTAAAGGAAAAGAATATTTGCCAGTTCTAAATATGTTTTTTCATTCTTTATTCTCACAATGAACACGTAAAATACAGCAAATGCTCATCGTTTTCATACTAGATCTGTAATTAACTTTTGGAGGTCATCACTAAAACATGGTTAAATTGCTATTTCCATTGAGTGCTGTGCCAGAATTTTGGCTGTGGCTGCAACTCGGGGCTCAGTTTCCGTGTGCATTGTGCAGTGGCAAATAGAAAATTAAGGCTGGAATGGAATTGAGAGCACTGCTAAAACTTCCTTTGACTTTCAAAAGAGCAGTATCAGAACTCCACCACACTTTGTGTATGATTAGGAGCTGCAGTGTCACTGCTAAAGGATAAACTGTTAGACAAAATTCATCAGTTGCACTCGATTACGTGCGTCAGGAAGCTAAAAAAGGCTCCCAAATAGAACGTGTAATTTAGCTGTGAATGACAGCCTGTATGCCCCAATACAGCTCAGTATCTGGCTGGAATGATTACTTAATGTGACTTTGTGCTCTATTCTGAAAGATCCCCTGGACAGAATTTGCAAATATTTTAAGAAGCTGCTATTGCCAGTGTCAGTACTGAGCAGTGCTGCAGACTGGGTTTGGAATGATTTCAATTCCACATCCTAACATGTTCCTTCAGTGGCTCCCATTTTGGATCAAGTTGGAAATAACAGTGGAATATTTCCTAGCAAAAAGGACTGCTGCCTTCAGCTCCTTCACTCTGGCCTCTGCTTCCAGTTACCTCTCTTTCCACGAGAGGGAAAGTGGTAGCAGAGAATTACAGAATCACAGAAGAGTTTGGGCTGGAAGGGACCGTAAAGATCATCTTGACTGGATTGGAACAAACCAGAACAAAGTGCATTCACTACACGCTCAAATTCACGTAATTGTGTAAATTGACACAAAGGGAGCAGAGTTGGCAAAGGGCAGAAAGGGAGTCACTGATAAAAAGCAGGAGGAAAGAAACTAAGAGAAAAACGCCAAGCCTATTTTGCGTATTTTGCCTTTCCAGATGCATATGCATTGTAATTGACTCTTCCCACATGATATGAATTATTCACTTCTATTATTATGCCAGACCTGTGGGAACACACTCATCTACCATTGGTGCAGACATTGTTACCAACCTACACGTTCTGCTTGACTTAGCCAGAATCTGCAGCTGAGTTTGATTCAGCAATTCCTCTCTCAGAGCTACTAATAAACGTATAGACCATCACTGTATTAAAACAATTCCTGGTTTTGGTGGGCTGCTTCAAAGTGAATCCTGGAAAATCTGACTGTATATATTTATGGAGAAAGAAAGTGGAAAAAGAAAGAGATCTTTTGAAAATCAAAGGAAGTAATTAGCAGTGTAGGATGGAGTCACAGAAGGGTTTGGGTTGGAAGGACCCTAAAGCCCACCCAGTGCCACCCCCTGCCATGGGCAGGGACACCTTCCACTGTCCCAGGTTGCTCCAAGCCTTCTCCAATCTGGCCTTGGACACTGCCAGGGATCCAGGGACAGCCACAGCTTCTTTGACAACTTCTGCTCATCACCCTGCCAGGGAAGAATTTCCTCCTGAGGTCTCATCTCGATGTGCTCCATGTCAGTGGGAAGCCATCCCCCCTTGTCCTGTCCCTGGAGCTCCTGATGAACGATAGGAGCCCACAATGGGTGTCTGGCCCAGTGATGCTATCATAATGAGCTATTTACTGTGCATATAAATCAATGTCATTCCAGCAAGAACTAGCATTAAGTAGAAAGCAGCGACCTTTCAGGCCTTGTTTTATACTTCTGAGATAATTATGTTTCTTTGTATTGTGTGCTTTTCCTTTCTGAAAGTGAAAATCCTCCTGCTGTTGTGGAGGTGAATCAGTACTGTACCATTTTTGTTAAGTAAAAAAAACCACCTTGTTAGTTTATTTTTATGTAAAAAGCCTGTGAAGATAGTTGTAGGATTTCTTTGTGGGCAGCAATGATCTTTTTGCTGAACTGCTACTGCAAACATTCACTTCTCTAGTAATGAGAATGTATTTGCACACTCACAATTAGCAAACCAGCACACAGAGTAAACAGTTAAAACCAAAAACACAGCAAAGAGCACAGGGTAAAAAAACCTTTAGAAAAAGCCTGTAATTTCTTCAGGCTGCAGCATGCAATTTGTTTAAAGCATTTAAAATGGTGGTACTACTTTTTTGGATCAAGTGGAGAATGGTCTGAGTGTGTGTGATGCGTGTGATGCAATTTTTGGAATAACTGGTGCTTTTTTACTTGCAGAAATAGAATTAAAAATGATAAACATTTTTAAATAGGTGATAAAACCATACTACTAAAAACAATTTCAATTCCCTGGAAAACCTCTACCTCTTTTGTAAACATAAATAATTTCAGTTTGTCTTTGAACTCTATGAACTAAAAGGTTTACAAAGTTATTGTGTGGAAATTGTAATGTCAGAGATGTTTAATGTTGGGATTTTCACTTGCTTGTATCTTAAGATAGAGTGACTAATATGACAGCTTGGAGGGCTGGGGAAGGGAGGACTTGGTGAGAAAATGAGTAGTTTCAGATTTTAGGATGAGGAGCAGCAGTCGATGGTATTTTACCTCCTAATCTTGTGCTGCTGGGCAGGACACCGAGCTGGTTTTTCTTTCAGAAGCGTGTGAGCATTTGTACTTCACGCTCTGCACCTGTGCACTGTTGTGGTAGCCTGGCTCAAAGTCATCTCTAGATATCCCAAAAAAGTGCCAGGTCAGCCTGGGAGTCACCAGCTCACAGCAGGATCCAGAACCAGGCACTGTCTGGAAACAGAGTCAGATTTATTCCAATTAAATACGTGTATAATAACTTAGGGTTTAGAGGAAGGGAATTAGCGAGTCCTTAGTGTGCACGTAGACATCCTTTTAGTCAAGACACCTTCTGTGAATTAGCATAAGAATTATGCAGATAAGCTCTTTATCTCGCTTCTGTGTAGTTCTTTGAAGTCCTTAGAAGTTTAGGAATGTAGCTGAAGGAAACTGAATAAGCAAGCGGCATTTTGTTTGTACAAGAGATTAACTTTGCTTAAATATAGGTATGGCTTCACATTGCTGTCTAGTGACAATCATTCTTCTGTATGCCCATGTAAAATTAATTTTATATCTAAGATGAGTTTTACAATTCACAGTGTGTTGCTGTGAGTTGAATCCAAATTAATTTCTTAAGAAATAAGGGTATTGTCATGATGAATCTGGAATAGTGTTCCTGTTTGTGGGACTCCCAGGGACAAGAAAATAAAAGGCAGATTGCAGCAGACAAACTTTAGATGTATTTACCTACAATTGGGTTTGGAGACAGGGAGGCCAGTCAGAGATACACCAAGAAAGGAGTGTGGAAACCTAAATTCCACAGGAAGAAGAATTCCAAAAGACATCAGTCCCAACAGGAGAGTGTTGCCACTGTTCCCCTGTCTCTCAAGCTCTTTTTCCCTGTGCCAGAAGGGTTTAACAAAACCTTCATAATGGGAAGAGTTGGGTGGGAATGGGAAGAATGGGAAGAGAAGTGTCCTGGTTTGGGTTGGGGTAGACTCAGTCTTGTCTCAGCAGCTGGCAGTGCTTTGGGTTCTGTATGAGGATGATGATGATAACACGCTGATGTTTTGGTTGGTTCTAAGTTGTGTTATTACTAAATCAAGAATTTTTCTGTCTCACATTCTGCCAGTGAGGAGCTGCACAGAAAATGTTGTGAGGGAGCAGAGCTGGGACAGGTGACCCAGCCTGGCCAAAGGGATGTTCCACACCACAAAACCAGTGCCCAGTGTAAGAACTGGGGGAGTTACCCAGAAGGGCCACTCAGGATTCGAGGACAGGGTCTGGCATCTGTCAGGGTGTGGTGAGCAGTGGTACTCTGCATCACTTGTTTGTTTCGCTTTTCCTTTTTATTATCCTTATTAATATTTACTATCATTATAATATTTTATTTTGTTTCAATTATTAAACTGTTTCTATCTCAACCTACAAGTTTTACTTTTGACTGTCCTCCCCATTCCTCTGGCTGGAGTGAGGAGGGTAAGTGAGGAGCTCTGTGGTGCCCAGTGGCCACCTGCCCTTAAACCACAGCAAAGGTTCCCCAGTGCTCACTCTGGACTTGGCTTTGCCAGTTCTGCAGGCAAAGGATTCACCCCAACAGGTAGCAGGTAACTGCCTTAAAAAAATCAAATGCAAAACAAATTTAATACGATCCTGTTCTAGGAACACACATTTTCTGCCGAACTAAATTTATCAAAACAGATTATCAAAGTTTTATAATTAACTTCCTAGCAAATAGGAATTAGCATATATTATATGAGTGTGGTGCGTTAATCAAAGAATATTTAGTGAGGCACCCACCTATGCATGCCCAGGAATTACAAAGTTAATGAGAGACAGCAGCACATGTAACTGTAACTAATTAAGCAAGACACAAAAAATTCCGTAGATGTTTGACTGAATAAGTTAGAATTTACTCATTATCATATTTACATGGTGAGTTTATCCCAGAATTTAAGTTGAGCAAAGTAGGATATTTAAAGTTAACTTTCTCTCTGCCATACAGGTACACCCTCAGTGTAACACTTTGGTTTTCAACTCATGTATTTTAAATAAAAAAAGGTTAAATACCTAAAGAGTGTTGACCCTGGGTAGGCTGAATTAGCCCATGAGGTTGTTTATATTTATTGCAGAAGGAAACCTACAGGCAATAAGTGCTTAAAACCCAGGCATCAATAGGCTGCCACAAGGTAGGTGGACTCAAACAAGGGCTCAAAGAAGTACCACAGGAACTAAAGTGTGTTAGAAATTAATAGGCTGCACTTAGAAATATTTTAAACAAAAGTTCAGTAATTTCATGTAGCTGCTGTGATTCTACATTGAGCTTTTTCCACTTATTTATACATAGACGTGTTCTTAAAATTAATTTAAAGGTACAAGTAGTGATTCCTCTTTGCAGAGGAATGAACAATGACGGTATAAACAACCAAATGGTTTTCTACACCATTTTCCAAGGGAAGAAAAGTGGTTGTTTTAGAGGTATGTCGAATGAAAATGTCTAATATATCTTTGTAATAACAGTCTAGGTTGCAAAGTGTTGTGTACTCACTTAGGTTTGAATATGAGGAGTCACCTAAATTTGTACCTCTCACAAATAAGGCTTGCTCTCTCTTTAGACTGAGTTGTATTTTACCCTCCAACATGAAATCAGAAATAACGTGTAACTCTAGATTATACAGGGTTTTTTGTATCATGCATTGTATAGACATTAAGAGAATGCTGTGAAATTCTTGACAAGATGTTTATTTGTTTTAAGATAAGGAGGGACTGCTATAACTCCATTTTAGAAGATGCATAAAGGAAAGAAAATGTAAAATGTATAGAAAATCATCTGTGATTATAAAACACAAATAGAGCAATTTAGATGAGAAACTAGCACTGTTTGTGTCCTTAATTTATTTTCATGATTTTCTATATCAGAATGTGAAATGCTCTGGATGGTTTTAATTAAACCTGTAAACTGAAGACTGTTTGCTTCTTTTTACAAAAAGTATTGTTGATTTCAGAGCATATGTTGTTTATCTAGACTGCAAGCTCTCGCTGTTCAGATGCATTTGAGTTTCCTTTGTATCCACTTTGAGCTTCTGAGGGCTTATTGGTTGCTTTTTTCCATTAAAATGTCTTTGGTAAGTGAAACCTGTTGGTTGAAATGCATCTTTACTGTTAATCAGCAGAACTCTGGTGAGTGGCAGACTTGTGTGCTGTCACTGAGAAGAACTGAATATCACAATTGCTTCATCCACAGAAAAAAGCTGAATTTTAGTGTTGTCAAAGATTTGGGGGAGTTAAGGCAATTGGCTTTCAGCTTTGTTTCCTATGGAAACAGGGGTTATGAGATTTCTGCTCTCTCCTCATTGATAACATTTCTAATCTGTTGGACAGATTTAAACTATTTTGACTCAAAGTCACTGTGTTTCCACTGATTTGCTGAACATGTCTGGATTGAGATCAAAATAGTGCTGTTGAGGAAAAGGCTGCAGTCTGAGCTCAACCTTGGTACAGAATATTACAAAACCCCCTTGACACAACCATTAGGGTTTGCTTTGGGATCTGATTTTAGGGAGTGTTTGCTGCTTTTTTTTGTGTTTAAACAATAGTGTTTCTCTGTGAAGTTAAAAAATGACACCATGAAACATCTTAGCTTACCTTAGTAGAGTAGAAATTGTGTTATATTTAGTGTGGTTATGAGCTATTTCAAGTAGCAACTGTGGTAGGAATATTGATAATGTAGAAAATTGTTTCAAAAGAGGGGTTTTTTAATGTCACAAGCATTTCAATTTTGTATTTAATCCATTTTCTTTTCTGTTTGAATCTTTGTGATTTAATAGTTTAATAATTTCACCTATGGAAGATGTGATTGGGAACTGCTTTGGCCAGCTGGTAGATGTGGGTTTGTATCAAAATTGCAATCAGGGAAGATTCATTTTTCCATTGTTGAACAGTGGAGGGGACTTGCATATCCATTTTGCAAATGCAGGGTTGTACCTTCTCTTTCAAAGAACTAATTAATTTTTTAATTATTATTATTTTCTGATCATATAATGCATAGTAGGAAAAAAAAAGATATAAGGACTACTCAGGAAAGAAATTACCTTTGTCTGGAAAATCAAAGAATAAAAGTTGACATTTCAAAGATGTTCCTCTTCCATTAGATCGCACAAAATGTTACAAAAAGTCAGTAGAAGTGAGATCTAGGAAAGTGGTTGGAAGTGATTAGGCTGGCAATTAAGAGTGTGTTTTATTTGGGGAAGATGTCATTTGCAAGCTCTGCTCTGCTGTCTTTCTGTCCTCTGGGTGGTGCCCTGACAGTGGGTTATAAAGGCAAGTCCACAGCTGGAGTTTGAAGTTTTAATAAACTGGGAGAGTAGCTCTGAGCTACAAGAGCTTGAGCTCCATGGGCCTGATCCTAAAGGTCTTGTTCATGTTGTAACGTTACAATATTTTATGCAGCAAGGCCCTGCTGGTCAGATCTTCCACTGCTGAGGGTCATCACAGGGGGACAAGGCAGAACAGGGACTTGGACTTGAGCATGCCACAGCTTGAGCAAATTCATTGTCATTAGTGTTATCACTATTTAAAGTATTGGCAGCAATAATGTGTTAATATTCATTTTTTAAATCTGATTCTTAATTAAATTGTTTTATCAAGAGGAGTGCCAGGGACGAAGAGGAAGGCAAGACTTAATAGGAGGTTTTAATTATACTTAACTGACTGTCACTGCTTTTAGTTTGTCAGAGATCAGGTCTTTCTGATTTGTAAAATGTCTAATTACAGTCTAAAATAAATAGAAAATTCATTCAGACACGAGGGTGTTAATGGTGAGTGATCAGCCTGAGTGATCCCCAAAGAAGTGCATGGAAGTTTCTCATTCAGTTGAAAGTGGAGCTCAGGGAATGAAGTGTTAAATGCAAACAGAACTAAAGGCTGTACTCATCTAAGTGTATTTTTTCTGGGGTTTTGTGGGGTTTTTTTTTTGCTCTACTTAAATTACAAGTGAAACCTTCCAAATGCTTTTATTTCCATGGCTGTTTCATGTGTAGATCTTTCATCTCTGTGAACAGCAAAGTGTTTTGCAGGAGAAGTCTGAGCATGCAACTGATTCCTGTGACTTGCTGCTGTATTTTTCAAAGACTTATGCATGTTAGTGTGTACAGAGAGATCACCAAATTGTTAAGGAAGTCTGGTATGGCTGAAATGCAGTGGAGAAGAGCCAGAAGGGGTTTTCTGTGTGGCAGTGTCGTGCTGGTGGCTGAAAAATGGATGTGAAAGACTGACAGGGACATTTGAGATTCATGACCAGTGCTGGGCAGTGGACACCAGGCATAGCCACTGGGTGCTAATGCCACCAAATCATCAGCCATCTGAATGACCACTGTTGCAGCCCAGATCTGAAATTCAAGAATTTAGGTTCTCCTCTGTCCACATAGACTGCTGCCCACAGATGCACAAAGGTTGTTCCTTCTCCTTTTAATTTGAAATCCATTCTGTATTTTTCCTCTGTGCCTCTGAGTCCTGTGTCAGCATGCAGCAAGGTACAAGTGACTTTCTTTATAATATCTTTGTTCTGAACTTAGAAATGAAGATCAGATCAGATCAGACTTTTTTCCCTGTATACCTTTTTCTCGTGCTTTTGGAAGGATGAAGCAAAGGCCTTTCAAAGCAGATTGGCTTCATTCCAGCACCAGACAATGCATTTGATTATGAGGCCCTAAGATCAAGGCGGCTTCTTGAAACCAGCCTCAACTTCAAATAATGCACAGCTGAGATGTGCAGATGGGTTTGATCTGCATCTTGGTGTATATTCTGTCTTACGTGGAGTTTTATTTCCTGTGGAACATTAGAGGACTTTTTCCGAAGTTTCCTTTTCCAAGTTGACAATAGAATTAACACCCCATTTTGTAGTTCCCACTAATCCCCTGTTTCTAGACTAATTGTGCTGTTCCACAGGAATTAAAAAATGTCTCGGTTTTATAGAGAGACAGCAGGAATGGACAGTGATGATCAATTCCTTAAATCACAATTGTTGAAGACGTTAGACTAGGGAAAAAAACTCTTAATTTTTTTTTTCTTTTCTGTAAGGGTCAAACTTTTTACATCTGCTGCCAATTCTCTCTCAATTTTTTTTTCTTATGACTTGAGTGGGAGGTGGTGTGAAACTTCAAACACCTGATTTCTGGAGGCACTCGATTAAGAATCTCAGCTCTTACATTTTTTACATAAAAGAGGCAAGGAGAAAAGAAGTGTACTTATCTTGCTACTGCAGTTTACCTTGCCATTGTGCGACCACAAATGTATATAGTATATCATATTTTGATTTTTGAATATCACTTCTTGCATATTTCCATTCTATTTTAGTGAATTGGAGGCAAGGAGATGAAATAGAAAATGCATCTGAATGAGAAAATGGTCAGAGTGACTGAGAGGTAAATCGGTGACACAAATTGTTATTTCCTCAAGCTGTTAGATAAGACAGAACCAAGAAAGCAGGCAATAAAAGCAGACCAAAATGGAAAACCAGGAGGTTATTGACATATGATCTAAATTAAAACACCTCATGTTACTGAAAACAGTTTTTCATTTTTTAAGCATTCGGTTTCTGCCACTTTCAAAAGTTAATAAGTTGTCCACTCTCTCCAAAAGAATTTAACACTTCAGTGTCTACTATTCCATATTCTGTCTTTTTTAAACAGAGAAACATAGAATCAACTTTATGCTTTCGATAGCTGTATTGCCTAATTCTGTTCTTTATGAGTCAAAATATTGTTTATTATCCTTTTTTTAAAACTTGGATTTTTTTTTTTTTTTTTTTTTTTTTTTTTTTTTGTGTAATGGTAGTAGCAAAAACTGAGAAATGTTAAAGCAATGGTGTCTGTTAAAGTATTGTAAATAAAGGCCTGTCCCACCTTCCATCCACAGCACACAGCCCCATTCTCTTGAGATTTAGCACAATGACTCTCAGACTTCAGCGTGTCTGCTTTGAATACAATCTCTGCAGATTAATAAAACTCAATGAAATATTTACCTTAATTGCACTTCAGCCTCTTTCTTTTAATCATGTTTAATAGATCTAACAGCAAGTGCTGCTTCCCACTAGTGGTTTTCTCATTAGCACACTATTGGAAATAAAGCTTGAAGATGAAGGTTGGCCACTAAAGCAGCAGAGGATTTAAGGTAATGTTTCCTGGGCTTTTACACAGGACATTCCCATAACCCTGGCAATAAAAGCTGTGTCAGAGTCCCTGAGGCTGGCACGGAGCTCTGCAGGCTGTGCAGTCTCCTCTCCCTGCTCAGAGCAGGAGCAAACACAGGACATTGTTCCTG
The DNA here is from genome assembly GCA_026261815.1 of Monarcha castaneiventris obscurior. Lineage (NCBI taxonomy): Eukaryota > Metazoa > Chordata > Aves > Passeriformes > Monarchidae > Monarcha > Monarcha castaneiventris. Next base: position 3,466,522 of record JAMPIT010000550.1, read on the forward strand.
GACATTGTCCAGCTGGATTTTGAATATCTTTAAGGAGCCTCCATGACCTCTTTGGGAAATTCGCTCCACTGCTTGACCACTCTGCTCTTAAAGAAGTTACTTCTTTCTTATGTTTAAATATAATTTTTTTGTATTTCTTGGAGGAGCTCTTGTACGGGAGGTGCTTTAAGCATCTGATCACCTCGGCTACAGCAGGAAGAACATTCCCAGCAGCTCAGGGGGGGAATTCTGCCCCTCTGCTCAGCCCTTTGAGGCACATCTGGAGTGCTGTGTCCAGTTCTGGGCTCCCCAGGACAAGGGGACATGGAGGTCCTGGAGTGGATCTAGTGCAGGATGGTAAAGAAGGTGAAGGGACTGGAACATCTCCCTTATGAGGAAAGGCTGAGGGAGCTGGGAAAGGAAATCAGTACCCGGGTTTGATTCAGTTTTCTCCCAAGTGAAGGTGTAAACAAATGTGGAATTTATAGGAGGATTAAGATATCTTGATTTATTCCATTCTGCATATTCAGTATCAATAGTTGCATCCCAGAGAGAGTAATCTAAATACAGTAGAGAGATCAGGATTAGATCAGGATCAATATTCAGTTCAGGGTAACAACAGCATCCACTTGGATTAACTGCTTGCATCTACTTTTCTATGGCACCATAGAAGCAGTGAATTTTTAACTTTCAGTGTCTGCAGAGGGAGTAAAAAACTCACTACTGTCATTGGGAGGTAAGAATGAACATCAGAGGATGATTATGTCTGATTCACATGTTTATATGTATATGTAAGTAAGAGTATGCATATTTATAATAGATTACAAAAGTGCATGAGGGCTCTCTATCATTCTCCATCAACACAAGTTTCTTTAAGGCCAGTTTAGGACCCCTTTATTAACTGTCCATGTATGTATAAAGAAGAGGCTCTTAGCTGCACTGAATAATCTCCTGTTATTATTCATAATGGTAATATTTTTATTTTAATGTCAATTTTGAAACTTAGCTTACTTATCAGCCAATATCTCTGGCTTCATCTTGTACCTTGAAGCAAGGAATTTTGTAAAAGTTGTAGTAGTTCAGAAAGGTAAACTCCAGGCCAGGTTCATCTCTTGTTCTCAAGTCTTCCCAGCATTAAAATTGACGAAGAGAAGATTTATCAGGATGAGAAGTATTCAGCCATAATGTACAGAAATCCAGAGCTCCATGCATGTCCTCATTTGTCTTTGTCTTCAGTTATTCATCATTTATGATCATTTATGATCATTTATGATTGCAGCTTTATGCAGCAATGGTTCCAGTCCTGTTTAAAAAGAGCTCTCATTGTTATATTTGTAGATCTCCATCTGAAATCTCTGAAACTTAATGAGGCTCTGCAGTCTCAAATTCACACTTAAATTTATGCAAGCCAAACCATTCTATCATAGACTGTTTTCATTCCTTCTTTCAATGAAAACTTTTTTTCCCTAAGCGGGAAAGCAAAATTTAGTCCTCTTTGTTTGTTTGTTTATTTATTTGTTTATTTCCCAGAGAACAAAGTACTTGAAAATAACTTGAATTGTCAACTGCAATCTTGTAAATTTTCATAGTACTTTATAAGAGGGTTAATCTGCTGATAAGAATCAATGCAGTTGATCATCTGATTAATTGAACTAAATTGTAATTAGGTGCTAATGAAGATCATTTGTAAGCATATGGAATGCATGTAAGTTTGATTTCTAACGCTTGACAGTTTTCTGTTCTACTGATTTTTAGTTTTCTCTACGTTTTGTTTTCGTAGGTTTCAATGCTGTATTTCCTGCTTGGAAAGAAATATACTAGAGAGACTAGAAAGTATATGGATAGTTTTGAAAGTGGTTGAAACATGGCTGTGAGCATCTAAAAGTGTGTTTGAAATTTGTTTTGCTCTCTGATGGATGAAGTGGACAGGAAATTATCTGCACCAAGGGTTATGACCGTGCACCCTTCAGCTGCCAGCTGCTACCTTGTTGAGTCCCTCAGGAATTTACACAGGGACCAGTGTTCCTTGGCATGGAGATGTTGGACCACAGACCCCTCTCAACAACTTTTTTGGTAATACCCCCTCAGAGTGAGAGGGAGGAGAAGGCAGGGTCCTCTCCAGGCTGTGCTGGTTGGGTTTGGTCAGCCTTTAGAGGAGAAACCAAAAGGAACATCCATACCAGCATAATTTAGGTATTTTGCCCTTTTGTAACATCTGGTTTGAAATAAGGAGCAGAGCTTTGTGAACAAAAAACTACAACAGTCTTTGGGCAACCTGATGTCTGTTAGGAGCAAAAATAATAACTTAAAAAATGATAAAACCATATCAAGCCTAAAGAGAAAAAACACTCAAATCCCATTAGAAATCAATGGGCTCTGATTTCACTCACACAAACAAGGTTTCTTGTTCTTGAAATTAAAGGTAATTGACATTTTGTTTTTGTTTGGCTTCAATTTAAAATAATGATGCAGAGTTAATTCTCTGCTGTCGAATATCTGAGTCTTACACACACAAAAACCACAAAAAAATCTCATTTGCACCAAGATTGCCAGTTAATGATTTTGATCAGAGAATTGCATTGTGGTTTCATTAACTCCAGCAAAAACTTTTGGTTCTTGTGCTTATGCCAATTATAATTTGTTTTGAGAAAGGCATGAGTTGCTGTACCTCTTTTAAGGCCATTTCTCATTGGAAAAACAAGCTATTGAGTAGTTCTGTTCAGTGTAGGTACTGTTCAACAAAGAGTTAAGCCCAGTTCTGTGCTTTCAATAACTTGAAATTGCTTGAAAATACACATAATTACAGAGGACTGAACCTTTCTTTACTATGGGTTAGCATCCTGCTCTGTCAATAAGGCAATGATAATAATAATAACTTGGAAAAGTAACAAAGCCATTTCGATATCATGATAAATGTTTCAGATAAATTGCTGGCTTATGCACTGACCTTGGGGAGCGCCTTCATGGGAGTGTTGGATGATTATGTCCAACTTGTCAAACAAAACAACAGTGTATGATCTTAAAAAATTAAATTACCACAGCACAGTTTTAAAAAATGGTGGGGGGAAAAAAAGACAATAAATGCAAGTAGCTGTTCAGGTCATGTCTTTATTAATAGCATGTCATTAAGCAAACTAAAAAGCGTGAACTGTGCCATATTTAGAGATTAAGTGGGAGCAGAACCTCATTAGCTGTAACAGGAAATCTCAGTCAGATGATAGCAGGGCTGGGAGCACTTCAGCGAGTACATCTGTGGAGTCCATCCTGATTAAAGGGTCACACAGAAACAAGGCACCTCAAGCACTACAATGCATGGGGCTGGCTCGGTTTTGTGGAGGGCCTGGGGAGCTCCAGCTTTCCTCCAAAAGTGTCCTCAAGCAGTTCCAGGGCTGAGAAGAAATAAAACATGGGCAAGGGCAGGCACAACAGCATAGAAAAGCCTTGATTTTAGCATATTTGAGTGGATAATTTTAGCTTAATTTATTTTGAGATATAAGTGCTGGCATCACTGCAACTGGACTAAATCTTTGGACTTAAGACTTTGGTTAAAATAAGAATAATTTCTTGGCTTTGCATATCAGGTGTGTGCCTTTTGCTCATATCTAGATTTTAAGAGCAAGGAACAAGATTTTAAAGACAACACACCACAAACTGGTGGGAATTTGTGCAACCTCTGTTGTAATTTGGGGGAAATAAATTACTGGTGACTCCTAGCTGTGTCTCTCTTGGTTAGTAAAATACCCAGGGTTTACCCAAGTCCTTCCCTCAACAAGAGTAGCTGATTAGGTTTTTGAACAACACCTATGATTAGGAGAGACTAAATCTATTTATAGAAGACTAAAGTTTGTCAATTGACCTCATGGAGTTCAAGCTCTCCATGAAAGCTGTCAGATTATCAGCCAATTTTTCTCCAGAAGGGAATCCAGTATGAGCCACCATTACCTCTTTATAGTCCAGAAATACTGCAGTCTGTCTTCCAGCTGAAATTTTTATATATTTAAGTAGCTGATGAGCTTTACAATCAGTAAAGGTGCCCCAACCCTCTAAAATGTAAACTTTTTTTAATAACTAAATTCGTTGCATCTATATATTGTCCACAAAGACAAATAAAATGTAAATATTTCTCAGCTGAAATGCTGAACTGCTTCAGCTCTCTCCTGGTGCCATATTTCACTCGAGCTGTGTCTGACTGCACATTGTCCTACCTATAAATAAAGTCATTAGGTTGTCCACAGAGCCTTGCAGACATGTCTATAATCAGCAGTGTTATAATCCGAGCACTTTCTGTATTGGGAGTTTGATCTATACAAACACGAATACAATAGTAGAGGGATTTTAAAAGTCAAATAAATGTCACTGGAGTGCAGTAGTAAATGTGTCCAAGGAACGTGCTACCTTAATTGAAAATTCAAATTACTGAGCATTGCTCCTTTTCAATAAAACATTCAGTGCTGTTGAATGAAAAATCAATAGCTGCTTTATAGTGCATTTTTCTTAAGCAGTAGGCAAGAACTCAATTCCCCTTCAAAGGATTTTTATTCTTCTATCTTTAGTATTTACCTCTCTCCCTCTTTTTCTCTCTCTCCACAGCGGAACAGTCTTCAGATTCTTTTGTAAGCCAAAACATTCTTCACTGGCAAAATAAAACCAGAACATGTGGTTTTCAAATTTGGTAGCTATTGTAGTTAAAGTCATTATAAAGTCAGGTGCTTGGATACCTCTTTTTCCTGAGTGAACACTTAATTTAGACTGTGTCTACTGAGGCTTCAGGAAATACTCTAGTTCACATTGGGATAGGATAGGATTTAATTTTAAGGCAGGAGCTTTGACATTCTTGTAGGATAATTTGGGATTTGTCCTTGATATTCCGAGGGGAAAAAAAAAAAAAAAAAAAAGATAAAACATGTAAAGGCTCAACTGGAAATGGTAAAAATGTGCTGGAGATCTGTAAGGAAAATTGAAAGGAAAAAAATGCCTGTTGAAGCAGAGATCTTTGTGGAATGTGAAGTTCTCAGAGGATTCTCCATGATGTTTGATAGAGGTTGGGAGTACTCAGGTTGCTTTTGATGTTTGACCTGTGCAGTTGGCAGTCTCCCATCTGGGCAGGCTCTGGGTGAAAGGCCCAGTTCCCTGTGTCACTTTCTATTTTCACTGGTTTCTTTGGGAGGGAGCACAGAAATGGTGTTTGTGTTCTGCTGTTGGTACCTGCCACCTTCTCCTCTCTTTTCCTGTACACCCGGGAGTCCGTGAGGCTTTCCAGCAATTCAGCCTGCAGCTTTGTGCCTCTGCGAGAGGAAACACCACAATTTCTGTGATTCCTGCCCCAGCTGTCCCAGCAAACGCTCTCATTTCCAGTGTGGAAACTGCTGCAATTATCTGCACCACAGTGATGAGAAACATTTTCAGATTTGCCATACAACTTGTGGCAAAAAAGCCCTCGTGTTACAGACTGCTGTGCACAGAGGCTGTGAGGAGTTTGGAGTCAAAATTATATTAATCTTTGAGAATAAGTATGTAGGAGGTCATAAAATTCCAGCATATAAATCACAGATATTGATTATAGCTGCTCATTGAATGCATAGTGTCACTACATATGCCATAGCCTGAAGTTGTGAATATATTGCACATTCCCACAGCTTTTTGAATTAATTCTAAGCATCCGTTGTTTTCCAAGAGAGGAGAGAGCAGTGACAGTAAGTGCTACTTGGAGCATAATCTCCCAGGGAAATGTGCCTTGCTAAAAGACCAGGAATGAGCTTTAATTTAGGTTTGCAGATCCAAATAATTCCTGGGAACATAGATGAAAATTGTGTGTGCTGACATAGACTTGTTCATTTAAAAGGAACTTGTCCTTTCGTAGCGTTGCACTGATGTGAGTTAGCAACAAGGATCATTAGTCTCTGAGCTAAAAATGAGAACAGGAAAAGAGCCAGTTCAAAGTGTGCATTACAGCAGGAAAAGCACTGCTGCTGCCTGTGCTGGAAGTTTTACTGCCTTTCCCTGAGATAAAGATTGCTTCTTCAGCTCAGCCTTGCTCTTGTCCCCAGTGCTACAGGCAGCTGCTTTTTTCTTTTCCTTTCCTTTCCTTTTTGTTTTGTTTTATATTCTACAACTTTTCAAATTAACAGGTGCTTGTGGAGAAGCATGAGCAGGTTTAGAGACCTAAAAATTCCAAAATGCTGTAGAGACTGGGTGTGTGGGCTGATGCTGAAATTCTCCCATGTGTAGCAAATCATGAAGAACTTATGGCTGGTCACCCAGAGGCAGAATCTAATCTGTATTTGTGGTAACAGATGTAAATTCTGGAAGCTTTTTCAGTATCTTGTACAGTTTGTTTTCAACCAGCTAAAAATGAGAGCTTGATTTTTGACTCATCAGTGAAGTCAAAGAGTGATGAAGGAACCAAGTCTGTTATTTTGTTCACTGCATAAAGCCAGTGTCCTTAAGTGACTTCTGACTTTTTCAGTCAACATCTGATGCTTTTCTGTCTGTGCTGAGCGTATCCATGAGAGGCAAATAGAGTTCAGAGCAAGTTTGCTCTGCTCTCCCCCCTCACCTGCCTGGCATCTCCAGCAGAGATTGCTTCCAGCATGGGGTGCATTGCCCAGGTATATCCTGGCTCTTGGGACACCTCTGTGTCGTGATCCCTTCCTCGTTCACCTCTCAGAGTCAGAAAACCAGAACAAGTTCCTGTCACTGGCCTTCTATGGATGCTGAGAAAGCCTCAGCAGAGAATTTCTTCAGCTCTCTGCAGTAGTTTGTGAGAGCTCTGTCTTTCTCATGCTGAACTATGCAAAACTTGATAAGGTTTCTGTAAACCGAGTTTGCTATCTTGCACCTGCAGATATAATTAGAATTGTTATGATTTCGACTAGGAGAATGAACGATGTGAGAACTGACCAATCACTCTGGTAGTTAGTTAGCAAGAGGTCCAATAACCTCCTGCCATTTAGGTAGACACTAAGAGAACTAAAAACATAAAAAACCGTTCTTTATTAATTAAATAATAAATATTTCCATCCATTCTCTTGACTGCATTCCTGTCTCTGAGTCTTTCTTAACCCTCTGGCTGGCAGCTGTGACAGCCTTCCTGCAGCCTTGCTAGGTGTGCTCATCACCCAACCATCCTGCTTTAGGGCTGTGTTTAAAGCAGAGACAGGCACGAGCTGCACCATCCTGCACTTCTGGTCTCTGCTGCCCAGTTTGGGGAGCTCTGGCTCCAGCAGAGCCCCTCTGCTCGGTGGGTGGGAAGAGGAAGGTGGGATGGGGAGAGGGACGAGGCAGGGAAAGTATGAGCAGTTATTCTTTCTGTTTCATGGAGCTGTGAGTGCAGCACCATCTGAGAGCTGCTGTCCCAGCCTGCCACGGTGCAGATGCAGCATCGCCCTCCTGTAACACAGAGTTTGTTTGAGTTCTTTCAGGAAAATTTCCAAGCTGTTAATTCTGGCCTGAATCAGTGTGAAAAATAGTTATTTGTAAAAGCAGCATGCAAATGGAAGAGTTTCTAGTTGACACAGGCTCCCAATATTTAATGATTTGGATGTTGAATTATGGGTTTTTCTCAGTTTTACATTTTTTCCCCAGGAAAATCTCTTTTTTCCACAGGTAAAAATGATAATAAAAAAATAGAACATAGAAAGCAATCTACCACCAATTGCAATGGACCAGGAGAGATAAGCAACTGAAAAAAAAAACATGACAAAAGGAAGTAATGCACAATAAATGATTGATAACCGTGAGGTAAGGTAACAGTGAAAGATGAGTAAAATCCCAGTTTGATTCTGAGCCAGTCTTGTTAACAAAACAATTAATAGAAGATGATGTCTGGAGGGCTATGGGATTATAGGTCATCTGTGAACTTGGCTTAACCTTGAAGAATTTAATTTAAGTCAGTGGCTTTGTAAATAAGTTTAGTCAAAATACCTTTAGTGTTTTTCAAATGTAAGTCAGAGACATACTGCTGCAAAATAGAAAGAGATGCAAAAATAGTGGTAATGCCAACTCTTCCTGTTGAAAGATGTGTAAATTCTGAGAATTAAGTAGTAAAAGAATGCAAAATAAGCTTAAATTTAACATTTTATTGATTTTACTTGTAAGACAAGAGAAAAAAATGTTGCTTTCCTACATTTATTCTAACCTCCTCAAACTTATATTTATTTATTTTTACTCTACTGAGCTATAGGCTTTCATTCTTTGTGATGCCTGTATCAAACAGGATAACTGAGAAGTGTTAAAAAAAATCAAATTGCTCAGAACATGTTTCCCCAGAGTGACATAAATCCTGGCATTTGAATGTTGTATTCTGTTACCTTACCCTAAGCAGGAAAATGAATGGCTCCTGCTAATACATAATCTTATTCCTGAGCAATGCTGAACAGCTTCCTCAAAATTAATTTCAGACAAGACAAATGATGTGGAGGAGCCAAGCCAATCCCCCCATGACCTCCCCTGGAGGCTTTTCCAAACTGCCACTGCTCCTGCTTGTAAAGCAAGTCATGGGAGCTGTCAGGGAGAGAGCCAAGCAGCCGGGGCAGGGAGCCAGATCCCGAGGCTGGAGGCGCTCCAGATTCTGCTGTCTCTGTCAGATGTTTGCTGATCGTCCTCCATGTGTGGGGATGAGGCTTCGGGAAAGAATTCCTGCCATAGCAAAGATCCCCAAATATGATGCTTTAGAATATCGCCTTGGATCAGATGCCTTTCAAATGCCTTGTTCTTGGGAAGTGCTCCCAGAGCTGACTGAGGCACAGGGACAAAGCAGGAGCCCCATGGTGAGAATTTCCATGCATGGATTCTGGGGGAGGTGTAAACTCAGAAACTCAGATGTGGCTGACCTGGTTGTTCATATTGTGCCACTTTCTAATCTTATGGAACAGCTTCATATCTCTTTACATTCCAATTTTCTATTCTGTAAGAAATGTGGATAGAAAGGGAGTCTGAGTGGTTTTGTGCCAATGTGATAACCATTGTAGAGGTTCTTTCTCCCCATTCCTATGAATCCCACAATGTGAGCAACAGAGAAAAAGGAACAATACTCAATAAACATTTCCCATTGCAGGGGGAGGAATTAATCTATAACACCAAAACGTTTCTTCTTTCTGTTAAACAATTACTTTTTTTCCCATTCAAGCATATGGGGCATTATAGCTGATTTTAAAGCCTATCCATGGCTTTGCTCTGCCCGATTTCAACATAACCAGAACAAAATGTGCTAAACTGCATCAAGCATTAACATCAGAGGGTGGCCCAGCAGACCACATGCAGCTTTTAATTAGACACATGCAATTCTGAGCGAGCTGGTTGGCTTGCACAGAGTTAAACGAAGCAGAGTTTGACCCTCTGACTGCAGAGTGCTAAATGCTGTGGCACTCGAGGCTCTGCAGTACAAACCACGCTGCTCACCTTCCCTTCCAGCCCAGCCCAGTGTGGCTCTTGCCAACTGGATCCAAGGAACATTTGGAAAGGTGTGTTAAAATAGTAGCCAGATCCCATTCCCTTAATTATGCAGCTTGCACCAGTGGTCTGCACTAAATCATGCTTGCCCAGGGGTGGTATAATTACTGCTGAATAGCCTAATGCTGAATAACTTAATATACTAGAGGCAATAATTATTCCCAGAATGCAGCTGTTCCACTTTGCCTGTTTACTCGTGTTCTTCAGAAGAATTATCCCCTGACTTCAATACTCTTCAGGGCACTTCTGGTCCTTGCTTTGAATATTTTGGTCACAAGCTCAGCCCTTTGAGAGTATGCTAAAAGACTTCCTGAGAAGAATGAAAATGGTAATGGGATAAATATCTTCAGTAGCTCTATGGAACATATTTTTAATTCTGTCATGGTCATGCTATTCATTTTAATTTAATCTCCACTGCCAACCCATTTCTTTTGAATTGCTCAAAATTCTTTTTTTCTGATTAGGAAAAAAAAAAAAAAAAGCTAAACTTACAAACCCCAATAACCAAAGGTCACTTTTATCTTTAGTATTTTAATAACCTATTATAGTTTGCATTTGCAACTGCAGGATTTTCATCAGATCCAATGCAAGATACTGCTCCATTTCTTTCAGGCACATGGCCCTTTGCTTGCTTTGTGCTTGGAGTGAGTGGGAGCAGCTCATTGCTCTTATCCCTCTCTCTCCACTCAGCTGCTTTTGTGACATTGGTGTTGAATAGTGTGGTGATACTGGTGGTACAAGACTTTTCATTGATGTGTCTAAAGGCTTTTCAAAAAGTTTATCCCCCAAATGCTGGTCTGACAGGAGAATTTTCTCCAGATGAGAGGTGTTAGCTTTACAGAGTGGCATTAATATTAACCCTCCGAAGAGTTTAACAACTGAATAGGCTTCAAAACTCCTAGCTATTATTTAGTATAATTTTAATTATTTAATATCTGCATCATAGTGAAGTGATTTCAAAAATTTTGCCTACTTTACATTGGAAATGTTTAAGTTATAAATGTGTGGTGTTGATCTATCAGTTTGTATGTGGCAGTCAGGTCTCACTGTTGTATGCTAATTATCTTGAGAAATAAGCTTTGGGTGTCACTGTGATTTGACAACTAATTTTCACTTAATTTTGTTTACTGTTGTCTGGCTTTAAGATGTGAAAAATCCCCAGAGGAAAGGAAACACTGGGAATGAAGAGTTAAGTCTATACAGACTTACCCTAAGCTGTCTAAAGGTGGCCCCTGTGACCTCAGCAGTGTTTATTTGCCCAAGGTGCAAATCTCTTTCTCTATGACCCCAAAGTGCATTTCTGCATTTCTGTGCATGTTTAAGTGTTGCAGCAAACAGTTAAACTCCTGGGAATGGGTTCTATTACTTCAGCAGACACTCATTCTAAACCATATTTGCTTATAACCTTATCTGAATAAAGGCTGCCCTGGTTCTGAAATCCATAATGTTATTTCATTACCCTCACATTCAAACACGCATACAAATCTGACAAGCAGGAAATTCATTGGCTGAAAGCAGCTTCCACTTCAGCAGCTGTATCTATTTTGGTGTATTGTCTTGGAGGCTGTGTCAACGAGCATCCCTATTCAAGTGTTCAGTATTCAAGTGCTGAAGTTTTTGATTGGAAGCAGACTAATATTAATCTTCAGTTATCAAAAACTCTAATTCATCATCTATTTCCCCAAGTCCCCTGTAAAAGGAGCTGCTTTTTATTTCTTTTTTTTTTTAACACTGACAAAAATGCATTTTTATTTGCTGAAGTAAGATTTTATTTAAACAAAATTACCACCCTCAGAACAGGATATGAAACTAAAGAACTTAAATGTCTGATGTTATGCCATGTGAAATCAAAAGCATCCTCTGTACCTTGGAGACCAGACCTACCAGACGAAAATCAAGTAAACTAATTAGTGTTGAGCAAAGAACATTTCATATATTATGGCTCTCTGGGCTAATTTCACCCCTTTCCAGCAACTCATTACATAAAACTCCTTCAATCAGTAGGACATGAGGCACTGTACTGAGAGCAAGGTCAGTGAAACCAGACTCTTTTGGGATGTAATGAATGGAGACAGAATTCTCCAAGGGATCTCCCTAATGTATGTCAGGAGCACAACAGATCACAGAATTGTGATTATGTATCTGTAGGTCTGGGGTTTTTTAACCCAACTGCTGTTTCCATATTTTCTTCTTGAACATTTCTAAATTGAATACGACGGTTTAGCAGGAAGTCCTCATTATTAAACTGCCTCTTCATGGGAAAAGGATAAAGGTGGACACATGGAAAAAAATCAGGAATGTATTCTTATTTAGTTAAAAACAGAAGCTGATGAGCAGCTGTGTAATATGGTTTGGATTATTCCCTATTTTATGGAGGTATGTTTTTCATGGGTATCTTTAACTGCAGAATTCCTTCAAGTGGGCTGTCTGAACATGCAGAAAGAAGGGCCCAAAAACTCCAGTAAACTCCTCACAGACAGCAGAGCTGAGCTGCTGACTCATCCTAGTCTATATTTTATATTTATCTCTAATAAAGTCTGTGGCTCAGTGTGGAGTGAGATATTAACACATCCAAATCATCTGGGACTGTCACCTGAGATTTATAAATAGAGAGATTATGAAATCCTGCAGGAAACCAGGCATAGGCAGGACTTATTTTGAATAAAAGAGGAATTGATAGTTTTTGGGAAATAATGGAAAAACCCAAAGTAGACTTGTGTAATTTATAAATAAATACTGCATCTGATGCTAGCCACTAGATACTCCATCTGCAATACTTACAAGAGTTCAGCTTTTGGTTTAGGTGGTATTTGTCAAATAGATTTCAGTTAAGAATATGATAAAAAAGAATAAAAAAAAGAAACTAATCAACCAACCAAAGAAAAGGATAAGTAGCTTCGAAGAGAAGTCTAGCACTTAAAAAATATTACATATTTTCTTTGGAAATCATATAAAAATTCTCTATGGCTGTGTGTTTTGAATGCATAAATGTTTGTTGAGTCTTGAAGTTAATCTTGTAAAACCAGGCAAGAAAACAAAAAATGAATAGTGCATCTCAAAGGAAATCATCCATTAGATTTCAGAGATATGCTTGACCCATCAAACTCTAATAACTTTGTGGAATCATTTTCGTTCCTTCAGATTTATTTCATATACAAGAAGCATGACTTGTCCATACTGAGCGTGGGAAACAAATCTGTTTTGTTATACTAAGCACAAATTGGTTATCTGGAAGAAGCAAATATATATATACATTTCTGATTTATGTCTGAAGACAAATATGAAGAAAATATTTGATTTAGCATAACCTTGTCAGTGTTTTCCAGGCTGCCTTCAGTCACAGAGGCACGTGCACCAGTATGGTCTAGTCTGTCTCTAATGATTTTTGATGTGGTTATCCTTAAGAAGCTATTTTTCTATGAACTGCTAAAAGATTTTATACCCTGAAGTACCTCTACTTTCACCATTCATAACTAAATTGGAACACTCAATTTTGAAGTAATAGTTAGTGTGATTTATTATTTACCAAGGCAGCAATGAAGAAATGTATTTGAAAAGAAGCCGGTAGCAAATTACAATCGATTTGCACAATATAACAAATAAAATGTTTTAGGGAGGCAGACTTGCTGCTTGACGTGATATGTGATCCATAATAATATTTCCAAGATGTCTGCTTCTTTATTACTGTCAACAATTCATTAATCATCTTCCTACAAAGAAAGCAGCTCACCCTTCCCCCTTGTTCAGACATCTACGAAAGTGCAGATTGTGGCTCTGAGATTTCAACCCATGTTTTACAAATTCTGTTGTTTCAGTGAAATAACCACACTGAACTTTTAGGTGTCCGTTTATGTGCCTTTGAAGTGAAGACAGGTAAAATCACTTATCCTGTGATGGAATCAAAGTATGATTATGGTCATATATATGGTGATATATGGTCATTTTCCAGTAAGGTAAAAGGGTGTATTTTTATAACAAAAAAAAAAAAAAAGGGTTCAAATCATAGAATCAGAGGCTTATTTGGGTTGGGAAGGACCTGAAAGATCACTGAGTTCCAGCCCCCTTCCCATGTTTTACTGTATGTTTTCCTGCTTGTTTTCTTCCCCAGCAAGAAAAAGAATCAGAAGCTGAAGATGCCTGATCTAAAAAAAAAAATAAACGTTCTAGCCCAGTGATAGTGATGTGCCTAAATGAGGTAGACTACGGATTAGGAAGGTTTGTTGAATTCTCTGCTGCTTGGTATGTGTATTTCTCAGATTGTGTTGGACATTTCACTGCATCCTTGAGATAACATAGAAGAGTTGCAGGGGAATGAATTTTCTGCTTCTAGTAAAGCCTAAATGAAAGATTAGATCAACAGAGATATTTAGGCATGCAAAGATCCAGATAGATACTGACAGGATCATCAGAAATCCCATGTTTAGGCCAGTGAGTTTATTCAGAATTGAGTGCATTATCCATGTAATTCACTTTTGAAAATATCATCCATCACCAAGCTGGATGCTCAAATGCCACTGTAGATCTGGCCAAGCTATTCTTATTGGTAACCAAGACTGGAGGAAAAACAACTGCAAAATTTAAAGAATACAATGATACAAATAGAGCTACTGCTTTATTTTATCCTTGAACAAAACAGAGGCTACTTTCTAAACACAGCTCATTACTGTAGAAGAGATCATTGTGCCAAAAACACAGAGTAGTACACTAAGTTATCTAAAAAGCCTCAGGAACTTCTTGGCCAGACAGCGCAATCTGTTCAGGCAGCCCTCTGATATGCTATCAGCAGAGAGCAATCTAGCTGAGGCCATTCCCTCTATTACTCTCACAGACTGTTGTTGTTCTGTGCATATCCATGCCTTTAGTAATGCTTAATGGATTCCCCTTATATGAATTCATGCAATCTATCCTCAACCACTGCACAGGCAGGGTGAAAATGTGGGCTCAGAACCCTTCATTCAATCAAACTGAGCTGGAAACTGCAAAATGTGACATTAGTAGCAATTAATTTAAACCATCAGCAGAAGGCTTAACTCCTGTTCTTGCTATGTTGTGCTCCTTGTAGAATGAAAATAATGACTGGCCCCTACATCAGGACTGCTAAAGGATAGAACCTCCTCGTTCAAGTGAAACAAGTTGCTTTCCAGCTGATGGAGTGAATAAAAGCTCCATCAAAATCTCTAAGAATGTTTGCTGAGGCAGCTGTGGCTGAGCAGCCTTTTCATGTAACTGTAAACAAGCACAATACTTATACATTAATGTAATTGCTGCCATTCATTGCCTTCATTCAAGGTGCTTCAGGGGAGACAACGGGAGGAAAGAGTATGAAAGAGCAGAACTTCACCAGGGCTTTGTCTTCCAAATTTATCCTAATCATTGAATTTTGATTTGCACAAGAAATCTTTCATAGGAGAAATGGCTGCACTGTTTTTTTGCTTTTTGGGGTTTTTTTTTGTTTCAATGCAAGTCTCATTTGCTTTTGGAGACCTTTTTCATGGGTTTTTCCAGTCTTTAATTTTGGAATTAAACTCCGCCACTTGGATAAGGCAGACAGGCAGCTAATTAGCCAAAAAATGGGCATTGAGAGCTCTTGGAAAAAAATCACGCTTTTGTAAGTGAAATGATTGCTGAGGATATGGTATTGATTTGATAGTTTTGCAGCTGAAAATGTTTGCTAATTGGAGAACCAATTCTGTATTTTTATTCTCAGCACAGAATCAAGAAGCTTCTGAATTAAGCTTCAAGAGCAAATACTTGCTGAAGGAAAAATGAATCCAATAAAAGCCCAGGATGTGATACTGGATGACACAGCAACCTGGCAGCCATGCTCTGGGCATTCTAAAACTGCCCTGGAAATGGACAGGTAGAAATAATCATAAATATGAATCCAAAATTAATATCAACGAATGCTAATAGGCAATTACTGCTGGCCAAGCTAATAACATTTTTCAACTCTGTTTTTCATCAAAATGGTCCATGGGTTTATAAGTCCATCTGCCAGAGTGATTAACAATAAGATATAAAACCTTCTGATGTGTTGCTCTTATTTTCACAGAATTTTCTCTTTTTCTGACAAATCATTCTGATAGAAAGAAACTAGTAAAAGGATAAGGGATAAAAGGGAGAACTAAAACTGTTAGATGTTTCTTCAGAACCTTAAAAATTCCAACAAAATACCTGAACAATCTGAGAATTAGTTTAGATTATTTTTAAATGGATGCCTTTCTTCATTTCCCTCAATATTTATTTCATCAGGCAGTGCTAATCAGGTGTTAATGAAATATTCAGGGAAGAAAAATCATATCCCTGTTCTGTTTCACATGTCATTCAAACAGCAAAAGGTGTTTGGTGATCTACAGGAGCTGCATATTTGCAGTCTGCTGGTAAGGGCTGACAAATGACACCAATCCCTTACTCACACCTGTATTTCCCTCTCTGAATTTTCTCAGGTTTGTTTGGTTTTGGGTTTTTTGTGTTTTATTGGGGTTCTTTTAATAAATTTTCCTTTCTATTCCAAATAAGGTATTGATATTTCTGAAAAAGTGCCAGCCACTAGCTTGAGTAATTTCAATAAATATATGTCCAGCAATTCAAGAAGAAAGAAGAGCTGAAGTAAATCCACCACCACTGCCATGCTGCCAGCCCGTTCCTCGCTTCACACCCCTCCACCCCCCAAAAATAAGTTATCTATGGAGCTCTGGGACACCTGCTAGGAAGATAACGTAAAATATAGAGGTATGAATAAATAAGAGAGTGCTTGTTTCTTCCAATGTGTGTGCCTTGTGCTGTTTTATGTCACTTTCATGTCCCTCCCTTCATCCCTACTGTCTCATTCCTTTTATTAATTGCTCTGCTTTTTCTCCCCTTCCTTTTTCCTGGCCTTTCTTCTGCAAAAACATAACTTCTGTTCCTCTCATTCATTTTTGCTCATTCATTTTTCTTTTCTGCATTGTCTCTTGACCGTGTAAGTCTCCTCTCCTTTACCCCAGAGAGACTTTTTCTGTTCTCTCATTTCCCTCCTTGTGATTTGTCTGCCCCTCCTTCTGGCTCTAAGTCTTCCAATTTCTTTGTCACATGAGCTCTGTCTCAGTGACCGCTTGCTCTGCATTCTGCCTCTACTCTTTCTCTTCATGGTCTTCTACATAAGTGATTTAATTGTTTTCTCTCCTGCACAGTGCACAGCTGGCACCTCCAGCTCTGTCCTCTGATCTCCATAGAATCACAGAATATCCTGAGTTGGAAGGGACCCATCAGGATCATCGAGCCCAGCTCCTGGCACCAGACACCCCAGGAATCCCATCATGTGAGAGCCTTGTCCAAACGCTCCTGGAGCTCTGGCAGGTTTGGTGCTGTCCCCACTGCCCTGGGGAGCCTGTTCAGTGCCCAGACACCCTCTGGAGGAAGAACATTTTTCTAATATCCAACCTAAACCTCCCCTGACACAGCTTCAGGCCGTTCCCTCGGGTCCTGTCACTGTCACAGAGAGCAGAGATCGGAGCTGCCCCTCCTCTTCCCCTCACGAGGAAGTTGTAACTGTGAGGAGTCTCCTCTCAATCTCCTCTCCTGCAGCTGAACAAGCCAAGCACCCTCAGCTGCTCCTCACACACTTCCCCTCAAGGCCCTTCACCATCCTCGTTGCCCTCCTTTAGATGCTCTCTAACGCCTTTGTACCTTTTTTTTTTTATTTTGGTGCCCAAAACTGCCCCCAGGACTCGAGGTGAGGCCACCCCAGTGCAGAGCAGGGCAGTTCAGGACAATCCCCTCCCTCAGCCATCCCGTGCTGCTGTTCCTGATCCCCCCAGGACATGGATGTCCCTCCTGGCTGCCAGGGCACACAGGTGACACATCCCACTTGCCACCTTCCTTAGCTGTGTTACATCCTCTCAGCTTCTGGGCTTCTTCTGGACCCTTCCACCACCTCGCCGGGCTGCACCTACAGCTGCTTTGGGTTGTTCTAGTCAGGTATAGAGCAGACAGAATGGCCTAAAAGCAGGTTCCCTCTGGGAGCAGGCAGAGGAGCTGCTGCAGGCTGCCCTGGGGTGCTCTCCCTGCCCATCGGAGTGTGCAGGGCTGTGCTGAGGGAGGGATTCAGCGCTGGTGCCTGCTGGCCCCTGATCGTTCTGCACTTCCCAGAGCTGTGAGGAGCACAGCATAATTAGATCAGCAATGAAGCTTTTTACAGTCTGGAATCATTTGTAAGTCCCACTGATGGTTTTGTATAGTGAAGGGTTGATTTTATGTAGAAGGGCAGTTATTGAATTATGATATGTCAGTCACAATAATTAGCAAGGCCTGTGCTCGCTGCAGCAGAATGACAGGGGTTGTTTTTTCCCTTTGGGCCTATCCAACTTGGATAACAAGGACTTGAAGTTTCACCTTCACATCTAAAGCCCTCTTCTGACAGGTGGAGGTCCATACTGGATCCAAGGCCAGGAGAAAAGGCTGGGTATCCCTAAAATCCCTGTGCCTTTGCTGGGCTGTTCATGTGATGGCTGCATCCGCAGCAGCCTGGGAGCTCTCCATCCGTGCTGTTCAATTGCTAAATGCTGGCAGGTTTTCCACTCATCATGACCTAAGTAGCAGCCACTCAACCACGTTTGAGCAGTTTGGGGATTAGCCCAGGCCAGGAACCATCCCCTACCAGGCAGTCGTGGTAGGACTGCCCAGCTTTGGCAACAGAAGGGCTCAGCTGAATGGAAATGAGCCGTGCCTGTTGGTCCGAGGGCCCCAAAATGGTTCCTGGATTGTTTCGTTGTGAAAATCAATGTGTTATTTTTAATTTGTTCAAAAGCAGTTCTGTGGTATCCCATGGACTTGCATCCAGGAAATCACTCACAGTGGTCATTTCGTGTCTGGAGTGCCAGACTTGCAGAGGGATGGATTTAAATATGCAATAGCAACAGAATTTTCTAAGATTCAAATCAATTCCTCAATCCCTTCCCTGAATCAGTATGTAGAGCTTAAATTGGTAAAATGAGGAGTCCTAGGCCTGTATTTTTCTTATATATCAAATAGTTTTGTCTTTTCTTCCTAGTAAAGGTGAAAATATCAATGTTTTCACTGTTTTGGTTTGTGCTAGTTCACTTTGATCATTCATCTTACACCAGTGGAACTCCATGAAATGCTACTAATTTACACCAGCCCAGGTAAAAAAAGACAATCGTATGCCCCTCAAAAGGGTTTTTTTTAATGTGATTCAATATTTTATGTAAGAATTCTTTCCTGTCCGATGTTTCTTCCATGTGCCTTTGAAATGGGAAAGGCCTGCTGTTGTCAGAGTGCTTTCCCATGCTCTTGTACAGGTGGGTTTTAAATAGATCACAACTTGTTAGGTACTGAAATAATCAACTTCCTTTTGCTTTTTTCTCCCAGACTAATGGTAAGAAACTTTGGATGGGTTTTCGTTTAATTTTTCTTAAATGTTACCAATTTTGAAGATGATTTTACCAGTGCTGTTACTAAAAACATTTCCAGTTAACCCTGAATTCCAACAAGGAATGTTCCTGCCTCTATCAGAAATATGTGTGTGGAGAGTGTGCTTGGCATTGACCCATTTATTTCACCTTTCCCTGCAGGAAGAAATTCTTTATTTTATTCCGAAATTAATATTGGATGTGTTTGCTAAACCTTAAGTTCTTCATGTCTGAGGAGTTAAAAGTTCATGATGACAATGTAAATCTCAGCATTGATTTCATCCCTCCTTACTCTGTAAGTAATGTTTATTCTTGGAGACGGGCTCCCATGTGACCCTGCTTTGGAAGTAATTACTGCGTTAGTGTTTAAGGCAGAAAGCGTTTGTGGACTGCTAACACACAAGCTGACAGAAAATTCTCAGCAGATTTTAACTCACATTTTCACTTCTGCAAGGCTTTTTCAGAGCGTTCTGATCACAAATTGCGGTTGGGACATCTTTATTCTAATCCCACCCGTCTCTGTTTGCCACCAAAAGCAAGTTTTGAATTCTCCCCACCCCCCCAGTCACTTTTTCTCAGCTCTAGCTGCTCTCTCACAATGCCTCCTGCACTGCCTGGCACTGACGATCAGCTCCTAACAGAGTGACTTGCATTCCAACTGGGCAATTAGAGACAAAGGTGGTAACTTTGTTTAAAGTTTTATACCTAAGAAATCTTCAAAGTATCTTATGAGCTCTAATGACAGGGTTATCAGCAAACATGAAGAAAACACAACGTGAATTATTTATTCCTTCATCTACTTACCAACTGAAAGGAAGTCAGCTTCTTGTTTAGAATCAAATCTTGGCTCTGCCAGAGATGTGCATTGTGGTGAAGGAGTCAAAGATGTGATGACAAAGCTATTTTAGAAAAACTCCTCCAAGGCAAATGTTAAATAATATATTCATATTTAAGTACATTTATATATAAGTAAATATAAGTCTATTTATATACGTCTATATAAATAGTTTTTTTGTGTATGTGGTACACTTTTTTATATACACAGTTTTTATAACAAACACATAAAGAGTTTATCTAAATATATTTATAGTTTCATTTTTTTTGACTGAAAAATAAAAAAGTCTGGTTTTTTCTGTAACAGACTCCAGCACTTGACACACTTGATAATACTTTTCTCCACTGAGATTTACAGAACGCCAGAACTTCCTCCCATTAATTGGGATGAATTGGTCAAAGGCACATCAGAGTATATCTACAGTTCCCTTTTAAAAACTGGCTAACTAAATTTTATAAGCTTTAATCTTGGAACTTCTAGCTGGATAAAAGTCTTGGAAACAGAACATTCTGATATTTATGAGCTCCCCTGCTACCAAAACCTTGCAAACCCAATACAGTAGAGATTACGGAGATTCCAGATTCCAGTAGTGGCTGAACTTTGACACTTTTACGTGGATTGTATTGACAGCTTCATCTGGAAAGGAAATGGAATAAAACATTCATTTTTAATAAGTTAATTCTGTTACTGATTTTAGTTTTCATACCTATACACTTGTAATTGTTCCCTCAGTACTTTCAGAATCCACGATGAGGTGCTGGTTGACTGAGGTGCTTAGGTTTGCATGGCTTTTTAAGTTATCAAGCAATTCGTAAAAGTGATTAAAAAGAGTAATTGCCTAACTTAGTAACTCATGTAGAGTCTCTAAGACCATGTCCAAGCTATTCATCATAAAGCAAGCTTAGAATTCACTGCATTCATATTTAAAACAACCTGTCATCATTCATAATCTCAGTTTGCACTCTCCAATGTAAGAAACAAGATAATGTGCTAGGGTATGGTTAGATAATATTCTGGGTGCAAGGGAAACAGAAGAAAAGCAGACAAATACAGAAATAAGGCTACCACATCATTTTAATCTGTTTAGCAGTAATTTCCATCAGGGTGTCAGATCAGGTCACATTTACAAATGAGCTATGGAATCACTGCATGGAAAATCAGCTAAGGATGAGGCTGATACTAACTCGGAATATCTGTTATTTTATCAGTTTAACTATAACTTCAATAAAGGAGGGATGAGTCTTTTTTAATTAATGGAGACCAAATATTTTCTTATAAAATTCTGTTGGGTTGATTCTCATGTGCACACCACACACATTCAAGATCCATCTTCTCTTAGTGGCAATTGAAATGTTGGTCGGCCGAGAAACACTGACCAAGGAGTCCAATTGCCAGATGAGGTGGGCTCTTTTCACTGACATGGAAAAATAATTCTCTGTTCAAGAACTAGTGCTGCCTTCTGATCCTCAAGTTCAGTTACTCATTTTCTTTTTCTTATTCTTGAGTCCAGCTCAGCAGAATTTATTTTCTCTTGAACACGATGACCCCCAGTTCCAACTGTGCTGTCTAGGAAAGATACAGCAGAACATTTTATACTTTCTTTTCTGAAGTACCTCAGACTTCTTAATTATCCAAGTCATAATTTTCTGATCCAAAGTCACAGGAAAAGGACAAGCAAGGACTAGGTCTTGGAAATTATTAACATCAGCTTCATCCAAATATAATAAAGTTTTAATATACATTTTATTTTAAGTATTTTTAGATATTTTACCTAAATTAAAATGAAAATTACTAAATTACTCCTTTGGAAAATAGGAGTAATGTAGTCATTAAAACTGACCTTATTCAATTCCCTTTAAGCACCCAAGAAAAGTACCCAAACACTAAAGGGAGGGACCCCTTTTATTTCCAGCACATCAGAAGACAGTGGAGATTATCCTCATGGTCTGAAACCCAAAGAAAAATTCACTTTCCTGATCCTCCTCAAGGAGTCAGGGAAAGACCAGAACCATGGAGGACAGATGCATGGCAGAAAAGAGCAATAATTTTTTTGAAATAGGATGAGCCCTGCAGAGCCTTGTCCCCATCAGATCCCGGTTTACTCAAAAAGTGAATGGCTCTGAAACCCAATTTTTTTATCACAATGCTCTTGAGAATTTTTATTTCATTTATATCCATCTCCTATGCTCCTATTGATGGAGTTGGTTGAATTTTCAAGCTTGATTATCCATTGTATATCAAAGGAATGGGAAGACATGTACCCATACAAAATCAGGGGGCATCATCTCTCCTTTGTGCTGAATAGATGCCATTTAGCCAGCAGCAGATGGACAAGAACCATAAATCCTGCCCTGGCTCACTCAAAAAATATTTCCAGCCACACTTTGAAATTCCAGGTCTTTGCCTTAGTCCTAAAAAACCTTCTTGATCTTTGTCCAGGTTACTGAAGATTTAAGAGGGTCAGCTTCCTCCTTGGCTTCAGCTAAAATCATTTGTTCTTAGGCAGCTTTTCCTTACAAGCTCCAAAACCCGCTGGATTATTTTTGCAATTGGCAATTTGGCAATTTCTCATGTCTAAAGATGCCACAGATGCTGCAGACTCATTAAATCACAATTGAAGATTCATTTTCTTTGTGCTTTGAGCTGTTAATGTGCCATTTCTGTCCTTTACTGGTTATGAGTTATATCACCAGATGATGACAAGCACCAATATGAGTTTAGGCTCTATATTCTTTTATTTCTTGCTTTAAAACTTGGAGAAGTAGCAGGCAGCTAATTTTTAATTGTTTGGGGGTTTTTTTCCACATTGAAATCTTCATACTCTCCATGATCTTCTAAAGGAAACATTTAAAATCCGTTTTGTAATAGCTTAATACTTAATTGATTTTAAAAGTAATGTATGGGTTATAAATCTTGTAGCAAGTATTCTCCTGCTACCTGGTTTTAAGAATTATTCACTGAAGCCAGACAGAGCTGTTGAAGTCCCAGAGGCCCAACAAAGCACCGATGACATTGCTACCAAAATTGTTTTGGAAATTTGGCTGCCACTGTTCACCTTTTGCTGTGAACCCACCGGTTAATACTGAAAAAAATCCACCTGAAGTGCTGTGGCTTCCCTTCTCACTGCATCTTTGTTTCATAATCAGGGCTTGATACTGTGAACAATTTAGAATGTCTATATTGATTAAACCTTGGGAGTCTTCACTTTAAATTCTGGCTGGTATTCTGCAGACTATAATGAACATTACCGAATGCATGGTGTCTTCTGGGAAACACCTTGAGATTATCAAGTTTAATTTCCCCGAGGAAGTTCTTACAGCAGTGCAATCAAGCTAACTTTTGCTCTCTGTAATGGAATAAGATTTAATCTGCAATTTTTAAACCACCAACATTTCCTAATTTTCTTCTTTTAAAAAAGGAGCTTTGCTCTGGTTTTAGGCTCCTGCTAGACTTTTTCCCATAGTGCAAGTAATGAATATTCCATCCCTTTTTTAGTATGCTGAATGTGTACAAGCAGCTTTAAGCCTATGGTTCGTAAGGAATTTATGTCAATATTGCAATTAAATCCTGTCTGTCATAATAGGTGACCTTTAATCTAGTCTATATTGAGTCCCTAATCTCTCAGATTGTAACTGAGTGATGGAGATGCAAGACTTCATGAAAGAAAGGCAGATCATAAGAAAATAATTATTTTTTTGTGTAAACTGTGATTTTCCAATTACTACTCTCAGCTGGGACATAACAATATCTAACTCATGATATGTTCTGATCCAAAATTAATCCTTTTGTAACTGCTCCTTTTTTGATTAAAGACTAATTTTTCTTTCTTCCAGACAATATCCTCAACCCCTGTGGTAATTTTAATGTAATTTTTTTTTCTTTCCCAGTGTATCATTACAGTATAAGCATACTGATAAATACAGGTTTAAACAAAATAGAGATGTATTCAGATAAATAATAATCAGATTTATACTATTATCTATAAATATTGCTTTGATGGCAAAGTGTATCTGGCAAAAACAACTGTAAATTCTGTGAAAGATTTCTTTTTTTTCAATTTATGAAGTAAATATGCAATTTTTCAAATTAATACTTTTGAGATATGTAAAAAATGGCTGTAGGTGCTGAATACAAGATTTCAGGTTTGGTGATGTGGCATGTGAACAATAGAATAAGGGTAAAGCTTGAGTGACCAGAAATTTTTGACAAATACTGGTGGAAATATTTGCATCACAGAAGAGAATTTTTTTTAAGATTGATGGTGCTCACAGGTCTGTGCTTGTGCCAACAGAACCATGCAAGAATATTGTCAACAGCCACAGTGATCTTGTTTGTAAAGTAATTTGAAATGTAATGTCCTAAAGTGCAGTGTGAGAATGAGGTGTTTAAGGGTTTTTTTACTTAAACTACTGTTTTGTCCTAGTTATGTTTTTGTTTCTAATTTCTGATTTTGCTTATATTGCTCAACATTGATAATAGTGGGAAAACACATTCCCAAATTATCTTTGTAGAAATACGTAATTTTCAGATGCTAAAGTACAGCAATGTTACTTAGGGCTACTACTGGATATTTTAAGCTTCCAATATCTTCTGTTTGATGATGGAGAGCAGACATGGCTTTAATGTAAATCATTTAATTTAAATATCCTCCCAAGAGGACAGCTCATCAATGCTTTGGTCACTCCTCTTACAACAGTGGTGTCAGGATCCCCTCAAGGGAAAACAAGACAAATAAAACCAAATCAGGGTAAACAATGGATAGCTTCTTGATGAGTTCATACAAGTTTATTCTCTTCATTCTGCACTACACTGATATTTTTAAGATGTAAATAAATGAGCCTCCTGATCAATGCATTTCCTACCATGTCATAGAGCACTGTTCCTTTGCTCAGGATGAATCAAGACTGGGGTACAAACAAAGCAAATTTAAATTTGCATCAAGAACAGCTTAAAAATCCATATTTTGGAATTTGTTTCTAGTTATAAAATTAGATTAATAAAAAAGACAGTAATTTATATTTAAAACCTCAAAACATTTGATTAGCTTGTGCTGTACTACAGTGGAATTTTAAATCCAAAAACTACAGATGGAATCCCTTAGGGTTTTTAACCCTTGGAACAGAACTTCACTTATATTGATAGAGTCTCACTGAAAATAAAGATTTCAATGATTTGTTTATATAAATTTCTTTTTAAATTCCAGGGGCCTGGAATTGAGCTCAGAAAATGCCAAACCACCTCCTCTATTTCCTTTAAATCTACTCTAAGAAACTATAATTAAGACCTGAACATCCTTTGTAAACTGCAAATGAGATCAGCTCACTTCATGCACTTAAAATTATAAGAAAATCCTTTTTAAGGTTGAAGTATTCAAGTTTTCAATCTCTTCAGTATGGGCTATGTCAAGAAAGGACCCCGGAGGAACTTGAAAGAAATCCATGGAATTGCCACCCATAAATGAAAAAAGTTTGATAAATAACTTTTGAAGGATTAATTAGAGTTTATTCCGGAGAACCAAAGGAGACAGAGACACAAAAGCAAAAGAGGGAAATGTTTTAATAAATGGCGTGTCAGTAGCCGTGGAAGGGGGCTGATGGGTGAACAGGGAGGAGGAAGGAGGATTCCTTCTCTATTTCTACTTCAAAGAGACCATTAGAGACTTAGATTGGTTCTGGTGGAGTGAGAGGGATGGGTCACTGATTTGAGAGAGATCTGAAGGTACATCATAAATGAAAAGCTTTAATCAGGATAGGAACGAGACAGAGACAAGAACTGAAAAAATAACTGAAAACACACAAAGTTTCTCTTACAGATGAGTGAAGTTCTGTTTTAAGGCAAATGGGAAAGAGCTACAAAGGCAAAGAAAGCTTCCTTTGCCTGGTCTCTCCATATTGACACACACAGGCACAAATGGAAGCATAAATGTCACACCAATGGAGAAAATAATCAAAAGCAGTGGGAAGGTTGCTGGGTTTACAAGCATGAGACCAAAAATGAGAGTTATGAGTTGTTAATGTCCATTTTGAAAAGTGGGAGATGTGAAAAAGACGGAATCTTTGATTCTGTGGCTGTCGTGTGTGTGACACTGCTACAGGTTGTCGTGGGAAGTCAGAGGCAGCAAGGTGATTTTTGTCAGCATGAGCTGAACGACACCAAGATTGCTCCAAAAGAAGTAGGAGGAAGGACATTTACCTAGAGAAGAGGACAAATCAACAAACAGATCATCCCTGTTTGTGAGTTGGTTTTTTTTCCCTCAAACTGTACAGAAATGGTTCAACAGGAAATCTCCATTATGCAAAAACGTGTGCCTCTGTGTGAGTACAGTCCAGAAGATGTCAGGTACATATTTACCCTCTTTAAGTAGCATTTTGCTAAAAATATTTGTCTCCTTGCTCACCAATCCTTGTAGCTCTTTACTAAAAAAAAAAGTTCCTGATGGTGAATACAAGTTTCATAAATACCAAGAAGATTTTGCAGTATGAAATTAAAATGTGTCTTGAACAAAAATAATTGATATTTTATAGGATGTTCATGATGTTTATGTAGGTCCCTAATCACTTGAGGTATGTTGAAGCTTTTTAAGTGATACTTAGTTCTTTCAAATGAGTAAATTAGTCTCCTGGGTACACAGCAGCTCGACATACCTGGAGTCGTGGTGCAGAAAGTTATTTTTGTTGCTATCTACAGGGTGTCTTGACATGCAGCATATACCCACAGGGTCAAAAGGATTGCCCTCTGATTACATGTACAATAATCTGGATCTCCCAAGGTATTCAAGTGGTTAATTAAATATCAAGTAATTGCTAAAACTACTAAGTGACATTTAATTAGTATGTTAATTGATATCAAATTTGCTCTCACTATCTTGTTTTATGTTAATAAAATCCCTAAACATTTCTTTGGAGTAGATTAGGAAACAATGTGCTCCAAATGTACTAATGTGAAACAGCCTTAAGCATCACTTTGCTTGGGGAACTTAACTTCTGACTTAAATTTTTTTATCCCAGCTGTGATACTTTCTCTATCTTTAAACTTACTTTGTGCTCAGGGTATATTATATTGAGTAGCGCAGACCTCTCTGGATATGGATTTTGACTTTTTTAATCCTGTAATCTCTTCGACATCTATCAAAAGTGGGATAACTGTTCAAATGGTCTGGGGCTGCCTCTCTTCCCTTGGGTAGTGGCAGGCAGGGATGTGGGGAATGGGGAGAACCTCCATGGCTGATGTCAGGGATCTATTTCAGCCTCCCGGTGGGGCGTGGGGAAAGCTGTGCTTCACACAGAACACAGAATTGCCAGAATCACTGCATTAACTGACTGATGGTTCTGCAGCAGCAAAACGCTGCCTCAGTGCTCGCTCACACGAGGAAGGAAGGGTGTTCCCCTCCTCCTCCCCGCGAGGAAACAGCCGTGCTCTGCCTTGCAGCCTGAGTCTTCCAAAAAGCTTCACAGCTCTGATACAGAAAAGAGATGTCTTTAGGCTTGGGGCCAGAAAAAGACTGACTGAACTGCAGAATGACAAGAGCCTCGAGCTTGTCCTTCCTTTCAACCACTAAAATGTTCCCAGTGGCCACATCAGGAACAGGTGGACTGTCGAAAGTTGAATCCACTAAGAGAAAAAGTTGTTTTCCTACCATTTAATTGGAGAACACACTGGAAAAATAATCCTATGAATATTCATATGAATTTTTAAATTAATTCCTTTCAGCTGTGCTCATGCCTTTTGTGTGTCAGCCTTTTTTGGAGTTTCTTCTACATTTTATTGGTGCCAATGCACAGAGAGAGTTGGTTTTACATTCAGGATCACAGAAAAAGCCAAGTCTAATTTATTCTCCATGAACATTCACACCCAATTACTTCAGAAGAGTCCAACTGGGGAATAGGAACAATGGGGTATGACCACGCACAGGGAAACCACAGAGCTCTGACGCTAACCCTCCTCAGCTTCAAAATCTGGGATGTACATGGAGGCAGTCTAAGCGCTGTAAAGGGAAGCTGGCAGAGGAGGGACTGCCAGAGAACTTTGAAATGGGAATAAAGAAAACCATGATCTGTTTATTCATGGATACGTCACAGAAAAAAAAAAAAGAGGAAAAATTGATGAAATAAATTATTCATTACAAAGTACTCAGCTCTAGTTATATGTCATCGAAATACTGCAATAGAACTAAGAATCAGCAGAATGATTGTGATAGGCAAAGTATGACACTGATTTTCAACTACTTTTGGATCAATTGGTTTGAACTGTGGTTTCTTATGGATGATGTTGATTTAAATTTCATAAATAGTTTCACCCAATATGTGGTTTAAGTCTCCCTTTGGTTATATTGTGATAATCCCCATTCACTAATAGAATGGTTTTTGGCAAGTGAAATATTTGAAACCTTCTATAATGCAAAATGGATTTATTGCTGGATTTGTATGTAGCCCTTCCATCAGTTCAGAATGTCCTTTGCAAAGCTAATACTGGTTGTACAACTCGTATACACTGAAGTAATGGTACATAAAACTGTAAACATGAATAATACATATGAACAGCCTATTTAGGTGTTGTGTAGACTTAAATTCTTGAAAAATAATGCACAAAAAAATTTCAGAAATGACATGTTTATCTATAAAAAATCTTCAAACAAACTTTTCACAAGAGATAAAAGCACTGCTACTATTTGAGTCCCCTTGCCCATTAGCCCTCACAGATAGTGTCAGCATCAAAAGTATTTTAAAATACATCCACTCCCCTCTAGCTGATATGGCTCTTTGTGGTAACTATCACCCACAAATTCTCTCTTGTCTCTCAGCTGTCTTTCTCCGCTTTCCACCTCATCTTATTGAGTACCTGAAGGCCTTTGCCTCGAGCTTGTGCTGTTCTGTCTCCCCCTGCACCTTCGAGGGCCATCGAGCTCCAGCCCCAGCCCTGGCATCTCTCTCAGCTGTCTGTCCGCCTGCAGCCTTCCCAAGCACTGGGGAAAGGCCATATATCCCGACATTCCGTGCCTCTTCTCTTCCACGGGAAGCAGTTCCAAGTCATTGCCAAATCATTGGGTGAATGGTGGTATTCTGAGTCCCCTCAGGAACTCAGCGCAAGCCAGTGCTTCCCACAACAGCCAGACACTAAGCCAGACAGCTAAGCAGCTTCTCACCCCAAACAGCAGCCCCAGCTCCTGCTGAGGGACTGCAGGAGTCACTCGGTGCCCAAACAGTAGCTCCAGCTCCTGCTGAGGGACTGCAGGAGTCACTCAGTGCCCAAACAGCAGCTCTTTGCTGGGAGCCCCAGGAGCTCTCCTGAGCCCAGAGCCAGCTTGGCACAGTTGAAGAAAAGTTTGTGATGAGAGCCTGGAGAAAGCTCTGGGGAGCCTTCTTAGAGCCCCTTCTAGTGCCTAAAGGGAGTGCCAGAGTGACAGAGTGCACAGGAGTGCACTCCAGTGCCAAGAGATCTGGAGTGACGGGATGGGGGAAACGACCTTAAGCTGACAGTGGGCAAGTTTACAATAGATACAAGGAAAAAGTTCTTCCCTGTGAGGCCCTGGCACAGGTTTCCCAGAGAAGCTGGGGCTGCCCCATCCCTGGAAGTGTCCAAGACCAGGTTGTGCAGGGCTTGGAGCAGCCTGGGTTAGTGGAATTTGTCCCTGCCCATGGCAGGGGGTGGGGTGGGGTGGGATGGGCTTTAAGGTCCCTTCCAACCCAAACCATTTTGGAATTCTGTGAGTAACCCATTGCCTTCAGCTGTGAGGGTGAAGCCGGACCCTCGCCAGGCTCTGGTGCAGAGTGTCCTGTGCCTGTGTCAGGACCTGCTCCTGGCTCCAGCAGTGCCCAGCTCTGCTCCTCCCTCTCCTTATCCAGCACGTTATTGCAGCTGGTTGTGGCTTCTTCATGCTCTGACCATTTCCAAGCCTCACTGGATGCACATTG
Organism: Monarcha castaneiventris obscurior; assembly: GCA_026261815.1. Classification (NCBI taxonomy): domain Eukaryota; kingdom Metazoa; phylum Chordata; class Aves; order Passeriformes; family Monarchidae; genus Monarcha; species Monarcha castaneiventris. The sequence continues at coordinate 3,496,107 of JAMPIT010000550.1, forward strand.
CCTCCATAGGCTCCCTGGTTATCCCAAACAGCACTACTGCATGCTATAGGCCTCATACACCTTTATGGATATCCAAAGAAATAAGTGTGTGGGTACCAAAACCTTCTGACAATAAAAGGGTGTTGTACCCACCCTGACTCTGACAGAGGGATGGCAGTTCTTCAGTCAACATTTCATTATTTTACCCTTTGAGTAATAGCACAGTTACTTCTTTGCCTTTGGTTTCTCTTTTTTCAGTCATGGTTATTTTTCTCTCGAAAAGATTAATGTTTGATTACTACTTTTGTATTCCGAATTCCCAAGGTAAGGGCTGGAGTGTGAGAAATGTCTCTCTTAGTTATGATTGCTGTTTGCTTTGAGTATGATTTTGGGCCTCTCTTCTAGGAAATTACAGAGCTGAAAACAGAATTGTACTTTGGGCTGTAAATCCACCAACACTGTTGTTAATGCTTTACTGCATTGCTGGTGTTTCATTTTTGTTGCAAAATCAGAGAAGTGACCAGTGTTTACCAAGAGTTGAGCCAGTAGTTTGATTCTTCTCTACATTGTTAATATGATTTCAATTGTTTCAATTATATTTGTTCAGGCATGAAATGCATTATGGATCATTCAGTTAATTAAGAGGTGTAATTTGCTTTAAGTCCTTTGTCCAGCAATGTAAATCTAAGCCCGCCAGTTAAAACCTGCCAATGTTAAATAAAAGCTGAAGCACCCACCTCTAGCATGAAATTGGCCTTACAGCCCTGCCTGCAGCAATGCAGTTGCAACAGGTCATAGTTTGCAGGTAGATAATAATATATTTTAGATAATAATATACTTTACTTACATAAAGCTTTCAGATATCTATAGTTTAGAAGATCTGATATTTAGTTTATAAAAATATACACTGAGTGTATAAATCTGTGTACATGTTTGTATAATATTCTAATCACAACCTTTTTTTAATTTGCTCGCTACCAACCGCAAAAGTTTACTTTTCACATCTACCCACATAAATAGCAGTGACCTTTCCATGTGTATAAATATATAGGCATGAAAACTTAGGGCTGACAAGTTCCTGTTCAAAGGTGGTGGAGTGGGAGTCTTCAGATGGAAATCTGTCACGTGGAGCCCCCTGAGCCACCAGCAGGCTCACAGGGGATGTGTTTGAGGTCCCATGAGTGAAAATACACCCAATTTTCCACCCAATGAGGAACCCTACCCAGTTTTGCACCCAGGGAGAGCAGACACCCCACTGCCGTGGGTGCAGCAAGGCCACGGGGCAGGGGATGGTCCCATTCTCCATCAGCCACAGTGGCTGTTGTGGGAAAGCTGCACAGGAAAAAGGGTTATTTCTTATTTCCTTCTGCACAACCTGGCTGATTAACGATGTGTAACTAAAGGATCTGCCATGCAAAGGCTGTGTGAGCAGCTCTTGCCACGAGGAGTTGTGTTTTCTCTGAGCTGCCTCTGAAACAGCTGGCTGGGGAGCCCAGCTCTGCACCTCTGAGTACTTGTGCATCTTTTTCATAAATTCATTTGCTCTTTAATCTCATTTATGGAATCGCCTCAAGTGTTGGAGATGAATTTTCACCAAAATGTCATTCTAAGGGAGAGCCCTGTACGGGATATTTCAGATTAGCAAATTTGGGAAAAGATGAAACCAATGTTATAAAGAATGTGCTGAGTGATCTTAAAAAGAATAGAGCCCTGCCGACAGAAACCCCAGCAGGTACAAGCACTGCTTAAAATTGCTGAAAAAACCACTCCTGAAGGATAGTTGGTTTGATTAGAAAGTTTGCTGTGGTGTGAAACTATTCTAAATAGATTTTATGCTTTTTAGCCCTTTTTTTAGTACAGAATGTAAGAATCATTGCTGTGCTCCCTGTAATCTCGTTTTGAAAGGATTTTTTGTCATCTCTTTAATGAAATAAATCTAACAGGTTTTGTTTAAGATTCTTACAGTTTTCAGGACACAATTGAATATATATTCCATCATGCTGAATCTTTCAAAACAGAGACGGAATGTGTTGTTGGCCATAGAAAAAATATTGTTTGTATAGAATCCATTTTGTAATATTAAAAGCAGGTTTTGAAATATCCAGATGAGGTGGATTTTTTGAAGGAATTAATTCAAGCACCCCATTCCTAATGACCATATTACTCCATTTCAGTTGCAAATTCTTACCTGAAACTCTGGTGAATAAAATAGAAACCACAGGTGTGCTGTCTAAGTACATGGCAGAGGTAAATAAATCTGGGGTCCTGCCCTGTGGGTCTGCTCTGAGCTTAGGGAGGGTTCATGAGAGTTTCCTTCGTTGATTTAAGTGGGCTACAGGTTCTCATCTAAATGTAGACTCCCCTCAAACTGATAAATCATTACTTGAAGGAATTTACCATCCTCATGAAGCAAAATTTCAAAGGAAATCTAACAGAATCCCATCTCCGAGTATTTATGAACTCGGAGTAACTCAGAGTATTTATTCTCCTTAACTTTTCAGTTACAAAAGGAGCAGATACTTGATATTTGGTCTAATAAGGATATTTCTCTCTACTTCTAAAAGAGTCTGCAAAGAAACTCATTTTCTCCTGCTGTTTTGTAGCTGTTTTAAGACAGAATTTTCAGGTCTCTAGGGCTGGTGCTCTGGGTTGTTTCATGGGCATTAGAATGCCATTACAGAAAAAAAAAGCAGAACATACAGCTTGGAGCTGAGCTCTCCTGAGGTCCTCTCAAAACCACTGAGGAACCCTGAGCAAAGGGATGTTCTTTTGTACTGCTCTTTCACGTCTGAAAGCATTTCTGCTTTAATTCATTCTCTTTACTTCTGCTGTGCTGAGTATTATTATAGTCTAGTGAGTTCCTGAAAGTGGGAAATGCCAAACAAACAGGTGTCAGACTTCAAAAGAAGCATTTGTCAGGACTTAATGTTCTGAAGCTAAAGGCGACAGCTCAACCTAAATAAGCTCTTCTCAACAGGATTTAAGTTTTCCTAATAAAAAAGTAATAATAGAAAGTAAAGTGCAAATCCAACAGCCTAGAGAGTGGAAGGTTTAGAAAAATGAGCACCATCTGACATGATATCTTGATTTAAAGCCAGCTTGTGCTATAGTGCTCAAAGTCCAAGGGGTCCACCATTCCCACATCTTTTCTCACGTTGCTGTGTCTGTTTCAGGTTTGGTTTTGAAGGATGCAGCTACCTGTAATTTCCACGTAGGACCAGTTAGGAATTTCAATCAGCACAGGACTTAGTAGGACTTTTCCCATCTCAGAAGTGCAGCCTTGCATGCAGGTGGGTTGGAGCCAAGGCTGAACTCAGCTGGGGAATCCACATCAGCAAAGGCAGCAGCAGCAGCTGAGCTGTGTGGGCTCCGAGGATCCCACTCCTGTTCTTCTCTCCTTGAAGCAGAGATTGTGGCAGTACTAATTCCATCTCCCAACAAGCTGAGTGCAGGGACACAGAGTGGCTGGGATGTTTGCTTTTCACTAATATTACTCGGTGCAGTATTGTATTTTAGGTAGAGCCATCTTTTCTATCAGCTCCAGCAAACATTGCTGTGTTTGTTCAGGCATCCCCTAATTAAAAGGCACCGACTCTGATGGAAACAGTCAAATGAAACGTGCTCACAGTGTGCATTTTCCCAATATATTTGGATTTATCCATTGAACAAATGTCTATTGTGATTCCTCATGACCAGCAGCTCAGGAATCAGATGTGAGTGCCTGGATCAGTCTGCAGCCTGTGCTGTTCTCAGCATGACAATTTTGGTAAGGAAAAATAAAATCTGACCCTCGCAGCATTGCTAAGCAATGCCTGATCTGGGCTGAAGCACAGATGCACAGGAAGGCACAGGAGAACACTCACATATATTGATGAGATTATTTGTGGGCTTCTGGCATGCATGTGATTACTGTTTTGGCTGGAACAGATGCACTGAAAGAGGAGTCTCTGTGTGTCTGTGTAACCATGCCATGTAAAGGAGCCTTTAAAAATCAGGTTTGAAGACATGGCAATAAGGAGCTACAGATTATTATCATTATAACGATGAGGAAAAAGCAGAAATATCTGTATGCAAGGGGAAAAAAAAAAAAAAAATCCATGTTCTGTGCTGGAATGTCTGCTTTCCAGAGCAGCACAGTTCCCTCTTCTGTCTTTGCAGCATTTGTCTATGACGGATGGCGGGACTCAAATTCCTCCATAAATTTGGGTGACAAAGCCCCAGACACAATAAAAATAGCTGAATTTTACTGCTCTTCACCCTTGAGTGGCTCCTGTCCAGTTCTTTCCTCATGGTTGTGTTCTGTGCATGCCCACCTTAGCAGAGGCAAGAGGTTTCTATGAAGATAAGCAAAGGATGCATTTTTCTGCAGGTGTTGTGCTGATACATTCTCAGCATGTTCTGGGTGTTGTTCTGGGTGTTTGGTGGAGGATGTGTGATTTTTTAAGAAAATTTTGCTCATATAAGAAAAACTTATGTCTCTCAGGATGACAAAATAATACAAGAATTTTGTTTAAGACCTGTGTTTAAATTGTCAGTGATTTTGTTTGCTGGTGCCTGCTGATACCTGGAATAAATTGTATTTTTTGACTCCATCTTGTGATTTTACAACTTCTTTTCAGTTCTTGCATCAAAACAACCAGTATGCTTTCTTATTCTTCCTAGGGCTACTTTTTTCCTGGTTTTATTATTCATTGATACATTTGGTTTCCTAACATCATTGAAGGAAAATTAAGAGATAGATAGATAGATAGGTAGATAGGTAGATAGATAGACAGATAGATAGATAGATAGATAGATAGATAGATAGATAGATAGATAGATAGATAGATAGATAGATAGATAGATAGATAGATGCACATTATTCCCTTGGTATATCCATGTGTGTATCCATTTGTCTTCTGCCCTGCATGTCTCATGGGCCTGTGAGTGTGATGGCTTCTGGCTCCTGCTCAGTGTAGACAGAGTTTGAAATGTTACCAGGAAACTCCAAAGGAAAGATTAGAAATTGCACAATTGTGATTTTTAGATGTAAAATGTGAATGTCTTCTCGTAAGGACAAATTCAGGAATCTCTTTCACTGCCCTACAATTCATCCCATCAACTTTCCAGTTCTGTTTCAAATCAAGGGCCAAGGGAAAACCTTGCCTGTGTCCTGATATAATTAGCTCAGTGTTTATTATTTATTATTTCCTTTTCCTTGCTGGAAACAGATCACCCCAGACTTGGAAAAACATGGGAGAGATTTCTGGAAGGTAATTGCAGCTGCAATAATTAAAATGTGACCATTACAAGGAATCCAAAAGAAGCTACACAAGTGACTGCACAGCCCTAACCACAGCAGTCTGTCGGGTCCATTTGTAACACTTGATAAAATCAATACATTTAAAGAGAAGGAAAGCAGAAGTTATAAATGTGGAATTCCAGAGAAATAGTTCCATGCATAATTGCTGCCCTATAAATGAACAATAGCATCTTTTATTCTACCTTTTTTAATACGAGTCAGTGTCAGAAGTTGTGTTCTCTGGGCTTGCAAAGATGGAAATTGGATCTAAATTATGGATGTTTTCCACTGACCTGTATGGTAAATGATCAAGGATTATAGACATCTCATGCAATAGTCTGCTCTGAATATATATTTTTTAAAAGAACTGTATGAATATTCAGAAATGGTTGTTTCTCCCATTTCAAAGAATAAAAGCAATAGAGCTGTTCAGCTGTCTCTCCATAAAGCATTTCTCCCAAGGTCAGAGGGAGAGGTCAGAGCCAAAATAAAAGTCACTCCTGAGACTGATTTGCCACGTGATCTTTTCTGTGTTTTGAAAGGTCAGAGTCTATGCGGGACAAATTTAATAAACTGATCCCAGAAGTATTGTATCCAATTTCCGAGGAAACATTCCAGAATGCCAGAACTGGGATTTTGCTACACTGAAATGCCAATTGGTTTGTGATGTTCTGTCTTATAATTATGAGGGTGGCTCGGCTCCAGCTGAACCAATGATTGTTATGTCCCTTCTCAAAGAGAAAAAAGGTTATCTAAAACGTCTGAACACTGATACTAGAAATGGTTCAAAGTGCTAACTTGGATCTGCTTTCTTCTTTTCTGTACTGAGCTTGACAAAAGAGTGAATGGTAGCAATAAGGAGCATAACACCATTAACCACCTGCTGCACAATCAGCGTCTGAAGGACTCTGCACCTTCTGAGAAACACTGGATGGGCATTGCTGCTGCATGCAGAAAGTGACCTGATTAAAGCTGAGAGTCTCGGGTCCTTTCTGATGTTCCTATCAAAACAAGGATCTTTTTAAAAGGAAAAGGAAGACCTGAGGTATAATAAAGGCAGTGTGCACAGAAGTAACCATCAAAGGTTTTCATTTTAGTTGCTTTAAATAATTTTTAATTTAAGTCATATTTATAGTATTATTTATATAGTTGTCTAAGATCCTTTAGAAAGATGATTTGTCATCCTTGTATAGCTTACTCCTACAAGTGATTTTACACTCCAGTATTACCTATGAATCCAATCCACCGACTCTGAGGGCACAGGCTGGACTGTAATTGTGGATGTAGATTATTGGTGACAGAACAAAACCCTCTGACTACTGGTGGATATTTCTTTTTTTCAATATGTGATAGCAGAATGAAGATGCTGTGGCTCTGTGCACAGAAGCAAATCACAGCCTGTGTGGATGTAATCATTATTTCCTTCTTGCTGACTCTGCTTCAGTATTGATCATGCCATTCATTTCACTGGGGCTGGTTGTGATTTAAACTGGTAAATGTAATATCAGCCTTCGTGATGATTACAGCTGAACACCATTTGCTTTCTATGAAATACAGTAAATTTTTCTATTACATTTGCTTCTGGCATCCCCAACACGGCTCAACCACTGGTTTTGTGTCTCTGCTTATCACAGATTGTTTTTTACCTTGTAGGTATTTGTGGGCATTTGTCACACGAGCCTCAGTGTGGAGGATCCTGCCGTGGTGATAAGGATAAACGAAAAGGAGATACTTGACATGATGTTTCCTGTCCATGTCTGATTAAATGTGTTCTACCAGGGGCCATCCAGCCCAAACCTCACCAGCTATTTGTGCAGTATCTAGTACAGATCCTTGGGGGGTGGGAAAATCAGAACAGAGCAAATATAGCCTCAGAGAAGGAGCAGTTGGAGCCTGCAGACAATGTGGAGCATTACTTCAGAGGAGCAAAGCTTGGGCTTGGGACTGAAACCTAAAGGTAACAACTGAAATTATTATAGTGTTGTTCTTTCACAGAACCTTCCCTGAGGCCCCAAACTCTTTTTATTCCTTCCCCTGTGCCAGAAGCACCAATTCATTCCCACACAGGATTCAAATTCTGCAGCTGTTCCCTCAATAACTTTCACAATGCAGTTAGTTATTGCTAATACAAAAAATCTATAGCACACAATAAAGTGGAAATATAATACAATATATTTAGGGGCTGGGTACCTCTCTGAAGACTTAAGGAAGCCATACAGGAGCTGTGCAGGATTTGTATGGCAAATTTAAAATTTCCTGGTGGCAAAGCATCAACATAACTTGTTTTATGACATCTTCTTCCTCTCCACAGAGGGAGCAACCTGAGCTAGTGGGGGGAGGAAAATGAGAGACAGGATATGGACCTGGCTTGCCCCTGGAGACCCGCTGGGCTCTGCACTGCTCACAGTGGGAGGATGCTGCTGGATGCTCACCTGGGCTCCTCCTCAGCTCCTGCAGCAGGAGCATCTTTACATCCCCCTGAATATTGAAACATGGAAGGTGTGTAGTGTCTGTGTTTTCTCCTGGTTACTGAGCTTCAAAATTTCCTTTAACTGCTACCAAATTGCTGCTTCTCAGGGAACTTTAATAGACAAAATCAGCCCCAGACATGATGAAGTGTGACAGGTTCTCTTTCTTTGCCTATAAAATTCTTAATGGCAGATAATCAGAAACTTTTTACTGAGAAACCTTCTGAAGTATTACTTTCCATTTCAGTTATTTAAAGTGAGATTCTTCTTTCTCATTTAACTCTGGATTATGTAATTTACCCTCATGTAACACAGAACAGAACTTTGTCTTATGGAGGATGGGAAAAAATGTACATCTGCACCTACAAGTTGTACTTCTAATTATTGCAACACTTCAGGAACCTGTAGTTTAAACAATTTCTTATATAACATATTGAAGTAATCTCACTCAAAATACCTGGTACTGACATTTATTTTCTATTTCTTAGACTGATGTCAATTTCAAAAGCACACCCAAGATTTTTTTTAAAAAAGGACATTTACCTCTGGCTGTTCAATTAATGTGCATCTTCTGTTGTCACATTTGGTTTTATAAAACACAGTATTTTGATAAAAAATCACAAATTAAACAGAAAATGTTGTGCTACCTTCAAAATGCACTTTGTCTTCATTTTTTAGTGAAATATGGGCTGTGTTTGGTGGTGTCATGGTTTCAGCCCAGCCAGCACCACCAGCTGCTCAGTCAGGAGCCCACCTTCCATGAGTTCCTTAAATGTCCTGGGCCCATCAGGCTATAAAAAACCACCACAAGTGGAAATAAAAGTTTTGAATCCAGAACCTTGATGTATTTGACAGTTTTATGCCTGTTGTCAACCCGGGTTTTTTTTGTTCCTTAATGAGTCCATATATTGTTGTCTATTGTTCTTCATCTTCCCGTAAGGGAAAAACAGAGGCAATTATAACTTAATAACATTCTCTGTGCTAAGAATGTGTGGTGACAGATAATGAAGTCCAATATACCGATCTGATTACAAGTTGCTCTTTAGATGGGGGACAAATAACTACAAGATGGCAATGTCAGAGCAAGGAACACTTACACGATGAAATATTAATGAAAATACATTGCACTTATGTCTCAATGACATCTAAATGGGAATCAGTTATCAGATCTTGAGTGTTTGCTACAAATTTCTACTCTGCAAAAGAAAAAAAAAAAATCCAATGAACTTTAAAAATGTCAGCCAGCAGGGCTTTCAAATACATAATTTACTAGTTTGTTGGCTTCCTATAAATGGATAATAATAAACTCGTAGCTAAAAGCAAGCTCATAAATGCTGAATCAAAAATGGGGAGAACACCACGAAATGATAGATGCAGGGCTGCATGGTGGTAATTTTCTTCTAAGGACAAATTGTAGCCGTGGTGCTAAAGCTGTGAATGGAAACCTTGACACTGTGCTAGTGCAGAGCAAGGTTTCCTTCCACGGGGAAGGATCTGTGCCACAGTTTCTGTACTGCTGCAGAAATGAGGGAGCAACAGTGCTGGAATTGCAGCTCAGCTTTGATGGACTTCCCTGAGCACTATATTTTCATAGCCTGCCTAGTTAGGCTCGCCTCTTTGATACACTCTCATACTTATTTATTTAAACATATGAAAAATAGGCTGTTATATTAATCAGAGGGCAGAATGAAGTCATTTCTCATGGAGAAGTTTTAATCTTAATCAAAATTTGACCTATGTGTTCTATGTTAAAAAGGCATATATTATTGAATGGTATTAATAGAACCTTTAATGTTAAAATATTTGATACCAGCCAAAATTAGATTCTATTTTAAGCCGGTACTCTGGGCTGAATGACGATAAAAGCCTCTCACTTTTTGGTTTGATTTTAATAGCAGCCAGACTGGAGTTGAAAGGCTCTGTTCTGCTGCTCAGGCTCGTCGTGCTGCCTGACACTACAGCCTCATCTCCATGGAGCACCATCTCCCTTGCTGGGTGCATTCTATTAAACCAGGAGGTGAGACCTGACCTGGGCAGAGCAGTGAATGGAACAGAGCCTAGAAGTGCATCAGGTCGTGGGGACTGTGCAGTCTTTCATTTGGATACATTCGTCTGAAGCTCAAAAATTCCATTACAAGGCCCCCTGCCACAGTGGATTTGGACTGTGAGCTCGAGCTACAACTTCAGTACTGCCCTGCTCGGGCTGGAGGGTTGGGAGCACCCACACAGGCTCTGGACAACTCCTGTGCAAGGATTCCTGGGTTTGGAATGGAGAGATTTCCAGCCCGCTCTCCTCTGGACACGGTCTCAGTGCATGGCTTAGGAACTGGTAGTCAGAGCCACGCTGGGGCATTTTGGTACAGCGTGGATTCAGTTAGAAAAGATTTAGAAATTCTTTCTTCAAATGTTTGTATTGAAAGAATAAAAGAAAAAAACCCCGAACATAACTGTGTGGCACAGAAACATTTAGGTAAATTGCATTTATGTAGAATAAATCCAGAAGTGTAAAACTAATTGACAATTATATAAATTTTTGCACGTTTATATTTAAAAAAAGTAAATCTTGAAGCTCAGACATTTAGTCTTAAAAAAAGGACCTGACTTAATTAAAACACTGTTATAATAATGATTTAATTAAATTTCTTTTCTGTTCACATTAAAATCTTTGTCATAAGAATGAGCCACAGCATTGTGGAGCAATATGGGATATATTCTTATTCACACTACCTAGTCTCACAGTAGGCCTTATAGCTGAAAAATAATGTTTAATTTAAGCATTAAACCCCTTTAACTTACTTATCCTAGCTTTTTAAAAAATTATTCAAGTATCTAGCAGTGTGCTAATATCTTACCTGGGGTCTAACACCTAAGTGACCCTGCGTTGGAGAAGATTATCTCCACAGGCCCCTTCCAACCCCAGCATTCATGAGATCCTGTGACACCCACTGCCCACCTGCAATGCTGGATGATGAGATTCCCAGTGATCTGTGTGATCCATGCAGGATAAAGGAGGGCAAGCTGTCCAGAGGAGGCTTTCTGTCCCCCTGAGTTTTGCAGTCTTTCGATGTTTTCATTTCTGTGCTAGAATTTCTCACGTACTTTCTGTAAACAGCCATGTTTTACTAACCCGTCCTTATTGTTTTCCATGGCCATTCCCAGAAACATATATCTGTGAAGTAAAATAAACGGGGGCGAATTGCCCTGGCGTCTTCTGTCCTGACCTGAGCTGAGTCTGCATGCTTCTTTTCGTGTCCAAATGTGACAGGTTTCCAAGCTGAGTTGTATTTTTTGGAGAACCCTGAGCACAGCACCCAGTGCTTTCTGAGCTATTTGGAACCATAAACACACTTCAAATTAAATCTCTTCACCGCCTATTTTGCTTCGTGAAGTGTTGAATTGTCAAATATACATTTCTAATGTGGTACAGGCAAGTTTGCATGAGGCACCAAGATCTGCTTGTGTCCCATGATTAATTTATTTCTAAGCAGAAAACAAAACAGAGGTGTTTTTGTAGGCATCATTAGGCAGTTGCTGCTGCCCCCCACCAGGATCCCCCCAGATTCCCCACGGCTCCATCGATCCTCCGGAGCTGTCGCACGCCCTGAACACAGCCAGGCAACGGGGGGATGATGGCAATCAATGGAAAGTGCAATGAAATAATAAACTTGGCTGGGAGCAGCAGAGGTACAGCTAGACCTCAGAATCTAACCTGTGAGCCACATTTACATTGGACAGGACCTTTCTCTATTAAAGCTTAACTCCACAGAGCTTGGACTGGGATTCTATAAGCAAGGCACACAATCAATCTTGTGCAAAACCTGTTAGTGCAACAGTGTTGTGAAACCAGCTATTCCTGGGGTTTGAATGCTGCAGTGCCTTTGCTGAGCTCTAACCAGTGGCTCTAAAATCTGAACATTTAAATCCCATTAAAGAATTATCTGTGTGTAAGATGTTTTATGTGATAATATACACAACAACACGTCTTAGACTCCATTAGGTCTTTGCTCTTGTATAATGTAGATTAGCTCAATTAGTCTTTGCCAAATGACTCACTAAAATTAATTCTTGCAGGTGGACACATGACTAAATTTGAAACAAAATCTGCATCTCTTTTCATGCACTATAAAGCCCTGTAAAACAGAATTTATATTAGATAAGGTAATAACTCTTATCTATAGCAGTATTTAGATTTATAGAATCATAGGATGGCCTTGGCTGGAAGGGACCTTAAGGATCATCTCATTTCCCCCCCTACTGGGGCAGGGACACCTTCCACGATCCCAGGGACACCTTCCACTGTCCCAGGTTGCTCCAAGCCCCATCCAGCCTGGCCTTGGACACTTCCAGGGATCCAGGGGCAGCCACAGCTTCTCTGGGCACCCTGTGCCAGGGCCTACCCACCCTCTCAGGGAAGAATTTTTCCCTAATATCTAACCTAAGCCTAATGTCTTTCAGTTTGAAGTCATTTACCAACCAATGATAATATTTCAGATATTTTGATGCAATTTATACATTTAAAAGTGCTGTGCAGACTCCCAGCCTCTCGGGGCAGGACTCTTGTGCATTGCAGATGTTCAGAATGTGGCAGCAACTGCTTCCAGTCTCCTCAGCACAGGGAATGAGCAAGGAGAAGCCAGAGTTTGTTTTTAAGGAGTAACATATTGTGCAACTCATTCTATAAGGTTTAAGATGTTTTCTTCTTATATTGTACCCCTCGCTTCTCTTCCCCTGGCTTTCTGCTCTCTGAACTCCAGCACGCAGCAACACTTCCCAACACCTGACTGAAGGTTTCAGCTGCATCCCATCACTGCCCTGGGAGCAGACCCAAGTTTGGGGAAAATTTCAGGCTTTGAATGCCCTGTTGGGTGTTTTAGGATGAAGCACAATCTCACAAGCTCCAGGGGAAGGGCAGGGGGGCTGCAGCCACCCCAGGTTATGCCGGGGTCAGAGGCTGTTCCTGGGAGCCCAACGCCTCTTGAAATGCAGGGAAGGTGGGGGAGTGGCTGCTCTCTGCTCTGCTCTGCAGCACGGGACCTGCAGCAGCCTGTGAAGGTGAGGGAGCAGTGAGGAAAGGTCAGTGCAGCCATTATGTTTCTATGGATTAAACGGCTTTTCCTCACATATATATGAATCTATAGTGAATTCCCCTGTAGCCTTCGATGCCAGTAATTATTGACTGTGGTGTGGTACAGCTGCAGTTTTACTGCATCATTAGAGGAACTTCTTCCACTCTGGTGCTTCCAGAGACGTCTCCAGTCATGTCCCAGGACGCTTGTGATGTGCATTGGAAGATACATTGTGTGATTTCGCATTTTCTTAGAGGGAAAATGGTTTGTGTCTCTTGAATATTTTCATTCTGGTGTTATTTACAGGCAGCTCAGCACTCAGTGTTTAGGGGGTTTCTGCTTTGTGTGGGTGGAGAGCAGACGGTGTTAATGGAACTCATCATCTGTGCTGAATTCTCTGCTTCAGCAGCCTGTGGAGCCTCAGCCCTTGGCACGTGGGTGTCTCTGTACCTGTGGATAAACACCCACCCATCCAGCAGGAATCACTTCAGGGAAGTGCAGAGAGCTCTTGGATGAGGTGTGGTGACTCCCAGGCAGAGGACAGAAATGCTGGATGAGTGGAAGGTGGAGGGAAAAGGAGAACCAGCAATGCACAGAAGGCTTTAGTGGGATATATAGCAGTGACCTGTATTGGCTTTGCCTGAAATACACGAGCTCCATATCCCAGTTCTGGCAGCAATGGCAGTGAATATTTAACACAAGTCACAACTTTTACACTTCCATGTTTCATATTCAATATATCTTTCTAAGTGTGTTATTCATCGTACCCAAAGTGATATAAACAAATCCTGCTCTGCAGGCTGCTGTTTACTCTCCAAGTGGCATTTTAAGAGCAAACCTTCCCTCCCTGACATAACGCAGTGACAAATTGCAGCTAATACTTCTACATCCACCAGGAAAGGAGCACAGCAGTGCTGAGGATTTATATAGTAGGGAGCCGTGGAGCATATGTAACTGGCTGGCATTTTTAGTGCCCTGCCTTGATTTTGAGACAGCTTTGGTTAAACATAGCTTCTCTTCTTTGTCCTTGACTATTTAAAGAATTAATTTTTCTTTTTTCTTTTTTTTTTTTTCATTTGCTGTTTTTCTTTCGTAAACCCAAGAAAATCTCCAAAGGTGTATTGGTAACAAATGGCCAGACAGCTTCAAACAATCTCAAAGAACACTTTTAGGTAAGGGGTGAAAGGAACTGAGAAATATGAATGGGAAGAAAAACAATAAAAGATATTTGATAGTACTCAGATATGCTTTTTTCAAAAGCTATCAAAGATCTCTATGTTAATACAAGACTTTTTACTCATTTGGTATTTTTTATGTTCCTCTGAGACTGCCTTTCAAAGGCTTTGAAATGTGCTAATTTAATTTTTCTGTTGCTCCTCATCAAAATTGTTCTTCTTCCCAGCGTAGTAGCAGTAGATACTAAAAAAAGAAAGAAGTCACATTACAGAAAATCAAGGGGAATCACAAGTATTAGATCATTTTTGAAAAAGAAAGAGTTTGGTTCTACTCACATGCAGTCTTCCTGATCACCCTGCTAATGTCAGCTGAGGAGGGCTCAGGTAATAAATCACTTTGAGGTCATCTGGGGTATTTGCAGAAAAAAGGAACCCACTACTAAGGGGTACAGGAGCAGCAAAATCTGACAAAACAAAAGTAAATTTCCCTTGTTCCTCTGGCTTCCCCCACAACCACTGGCTTGAAGCTTCCAACAATTCAGGGGAAATAACAGACTTTCAATGCTGTATTTATGTTTCAAACATGCCCACCCTCAGCAGCTTGTGCTTCTTGTCGCTCAGAAATGCCCAGGGCAGCACCAGTGAGCATCCTGGGTGTTTGGGCAGAGCCAGGCTATCAGCCTGAACCAGCCAGGAGGTCTGAGCAGGGTCTTTAGATATCACGTAATTTTGAGGATTTCCTTCCAATATTTTGATAATGATAAGACTCCAATGCTTTGATAGCTGGTATCATTTCTGGTGGAGTCTCCCTCTTGCACGTTTCCATACTGTAATGTGAATGTTACTCTCCTTTCTCTGTCCTCATTGTTTGTAAGGTATTTGTTTTGGTTTTAGCCTCTAAGAAAACAAAACTGGGTTATTCTCAAGTTTGTGAATAATTTGGCATCCTGGATCTTAACTGATAAATATTTTGGTTTTCTGAAAACCAGTGTTTACAGCTGGCACTGAGTCAAGGGCTCGTTCACAACCTCAGTGTCTCAGTCAAAGGTGGAATGACTTCCATGCTTATCCTAGACACAAATCCTTGTGCTGGTTGCTATTTTCTATTGGTTTGTTTCTTGAAGGGAAAAAAAGCTTGGTAAATACCATCTGTCAAACTCAGTCTAAATTTTGTTGTTAGGTAAGTGCAAGTGTCCTCAGGGATGATGTAGTCAATACTTTAACTGTGGAAAGATTTAAGATTTAAACCATTTTTTCCAATGGTTTTATGGTTTGGAGCATGTTAGGTATAAAGTGTCCATCACCCAGCATTTCTGCCTGTGTGACCCTGAATTCAGGTGGCTTTGCTTTGCTTTGTGTGAGCTGGGAATGACTTTCAGAAAGGGATCAACTCAATTTTGAAACTGTCCTGGGATGCTCTGATAGATAAACTCATCTCCAAAGCTCTCTTTGCCTGCTTGATACAAAACAACAAACAAAACTCATGGGAAATAGAAAGGAAAAAGCCAACATGAGTATTTCTTCTCATTAAAATTTACTTTTAGTTGAAGATATTGGAAAAAGGTAATTAAAACACGTTTCTGCTTATGATTCCTGCCCAGATACAGCCTGTTTCAGCAATAAGCTTTTTTCATGTTTAACAAGCTATTTTAGGTGATAAGAATGATTATGAGTTTCCTCTGTTGATAGAAATTACAATTAAGTATTGAAATTCTCTTCCAGCAAGGCAATGCCCTGGAACAGCTACCTGCTTTGACTTGAAATAGTTCTTTTTCTTTATTTTTTTTCCCTTCCTTATTACTTAAAGGCAGAAAAGCTTTAGAAATCTGTAGGGTTTTCTTTTTTTGCTCCCCCCAGAAGCCATTCCTTTAATGATATGTTTGAAAACACGGAGTGGGTTTTTCCAGTGCTTTACAGTTAATCTGTTATTTGAATGTCTAACTGGCCTGAATGCCTGGCAAACGCTACCTTGAATTAGGAGGAGATTTTGAATAGTCAAAATGTTCTCTTAAATTCACAGAAATATTCCTTTCAAGGCTGAAAGCAAATAAATGAAGAAATAACACAGAAAATAAGTCTTCCTTGAATGAGGAAGTAACCCTTTCCCTGCATTTTTTTACTGGATTCCTCTTGTTTTAATTTGCCCAGGGAGTTTCTAGAAGCTTTATACTCTTCTGGAAGCATTTTTTTAGGAAGTTGCTAAACTGTGTCTTAAAGCAAACTGAGCTGTTTTAAGTGAAGGTTTTAGGAAGACCTTTATGCAAATCCAGCATTGTTAACATAAAGAATGTGGAGAACTGTACAGAAATAGGTTTGTGGAATGATGTTTCCTTAGAAAGAAACATAAAAATTCATTTTTTCCAATGGTGATAGCCTGTTTCCATCCCATGGAAATGATGGCATCTTATGAGGAAATCCCACATTGATTTTGAAGTTCTAAATAACTTCATTTAAATCTTGCTGTTGTGACTATCATTTGAAAAAGCCAAACATCAGTTGAAAAAAGAGGACACTGGAGTCATTTTACAGCAAAATTAAAAAGGGCATGAGGGCAAATCTGCAGAATTTAGGTCAATACACCTCTGCACATTCCCAATTCATGGTTTTGTCTCTAGAAATATTTGATTTGACTTGCCTGTGGATTGTCAGCTATTGATTTCCTTCCTCCCATCACTTTAACTTTGGCAGGATTGTCCAAAAACCAGAAAAATGAGAAAATTATGTGGAAGCTAGACTACAACTTTTGGTAATTGCTACTTAAGGTGCAAAAATATTTTACTTCAGAGCTCGATGAGCAGGAACTAGCATCTCAAAAGCAAATACCAGCATCATTTCTGTGAAACACAGAACCTGTTTTACTGGCACAATATTGATTGATGTAACTCCCCATGAATCCTTCCTGCAGAGGTCTGTGAATATAGAAGCACTGCTAAAATCATGCTTAGTCACTGGATTCCACATTAAAGCTTCTGGAAAGGATTTATTATTTAAACTGGAATAAGAATGCAACTATGCTGATATTGGAGAAGTAAAAAAAAAAAAAAAAAAAGAAAGAAAAAGAAAAGAGTTTAGAAAAATCAGGAAAAAACAAACATCTCTGGGAGCGCTTTTTTTTTTTTTTTTTAAGAACTGCTCGGAGGAGAGTTTTCAGTTAAGCTGAAAACAAGTTTGTGTACATCTCCTTTTGAAGCTGAGTATCCTCCAGGTCATTGAAGATTTCCAGCACTCTGCAGCACCCGCTGGTGCTGATTGCTCCTGAAGATGTTGGCTAAACAAAGCTGCACAACAGAGCTCTGACAGGAGACAGTGGGAGCTCACAGTCAGGGCTCTAATGAGTGATTTATTTGTTCCCTTCTCCCTGGGCTCACCCATCATTACGTGTTCATTAAGTAATAATTGCCATTGATCGACAGGCTTGTGTATGGGTGATGGTAAAAGAAACAGGGCTATTAAACCTTCGCTGGCTGGAACAAGTGCATGCCACAACCAATAAGGCAGATTAATGAGAAGAATTAAGCTAAGGATAGTTATATTATGGACCACTTCCTTCCTTTTCATTTTATTTATGATTAGAGACAAGTGTAGGACATTTTAGACATCCAGAAATAAAAGAAAAACACTATGGAATGCAACTGTTGACCATCTTGTGCTGTACAAGTGCTTCTGACCCTCAGCAGCAGCTGGCCATGACCTGCACTGATAATTAAATCTGTTTGGTGGTTTTCAGCTGGGTTTCATAAATAGCATGTAGATCAGTTGGAGTAAAGGACAAGAGGGTGTCACAAATAAGATTCAAAGTCAAATCAGGCTTCCCATGGATCAGTTGTGGGTAAGTCCCTGTATAAATAAATATTTAAAGTGTCTGAAAGGCCTAACCTTGTATTAGTTGGCAATTTATGATGACTCAAATAATGATTTTATTGTTCTCGTCCTGGTATGTTATTTCCAGAGTCATAGGTAGGAATAAGTGTTGGGATCTGCTCACTTGATCAGTGGCATCCCAGGAGAGGAGGTTGCCATAAAGCCTTGACCAGAGCTGTGCCTCAGGACTCAAGGTGCTGTGGCTTTGAAAATACATTTGACTTTAGGTCCACTGGTGCCCTTAGTTCTAAACATTGAAACATTTTTGCCTGCCCTCTCAGGTAGGACTATAACAGCTCCCTATCATCTTTCCCTCAGCAGCCTTTTCCAGCTGGATGTTCATGTCTAAGTAGAATTATTGAAAACCTTCTCTCACAGTGCATGTGTTTCTTTCTGAATTATAGCATCATTTATCAACTCTTTTTTGGCTTATTTTGCTGTGTTGCATCTGAAAATCAGGTCAGCATTGCCATTATTATTGGGCCAAATGGCGGTGGCTGTCTAACAAACTTGATGGGTTTTGAGCTCAGGTGATTTCTCCTTTTCATTGTGGTCTCAGGGCTCCTGCAATCAATCTTTTAATAAAAAAGGAAATGTCTTTTGTTGATTTTTACAGGCTGAAAGGTCAGGATAGCACTTAATGAGAACAAAAGATGGAGCAAAATGGGAAACAGGAGAGGGTTAATTAAGTACACTGATTGCTGTAATTTTATAATTCCAGAAAGCATTTTCCTGTGTTAGTGCTTTAAAAATACAGCTTTAATTATTATGCTGGGTAAGAAAACTACCTTAGGGTGGATTCTGCCAGTGCTCTGCCATTGATTGCTGCAGAAATCTAATACTGCAGTATTTCCTCTGCCACTGCTGCCAGGGCTGGCTCGGAATATCTACTGTAACTGCTTGAAATTCAGCAGCAGTGGGAACTCGGAGGCAAAAGTTTCCAGTCTGCATCTCAATCCCAAAGCAGCGTTGATGAAAAGCTGGATAATTGCTTTTAAGTATGGCAAATAAAAGGAATTGTTTGACTTTTTGAACATATTCCTGTTTATTTTTAATCACTTTAAAACCAAAAAGACAAAACTATGACTACGTCCATGGTGCCCCATTTAGAAAAGGAGTTTAGCCCTGCAGCCCCCCTGAATTTGTCTGAACACAAGCTGAGTGTGAGAAAAGAGCAATATTATTTAAAATATTGTGTGATGTGCTTCCTGTCTTAGGAAATATTACTCCTGGCTTACTGTGAGTTACAGCAATAGATCATACAGAGGAATATCATGGACTAGAATGGGCAAAAGAAGAAAAAAAAAAAGTGATTTGGATACATTTCTTTCATCATTAACAGCATTTTGAGAACAGACCTTGTGTTTTCTTTAATGAATTCCAACCTGTGCTCACTGGGAAGAAATAAGAGGGATAACACTATCTGTAAATATCCAGGCATAAATTGGTTTCTGGTCTGTTGTGGAAAATACCCATTTGCAATTAGCTATAAAATATTTGTCCTTGTCGTAGCTGTTTTTACACTATACAGATTTCTAATATGAGAATAAGGATATTAAATTAAGGATATACAGAACTGATAGCTTAATACTTTTTTAGAAAAATTAAAATCATGTGGAGGAGCAGGGATGAGGAAATTATCGGCATTTTCTGAGAGAGGGAAAGTAGAATAAGCTCTGCCTTGTGGATATGAACGTTAGAGAACTAAATTTAAAGTTTCAAACAGCTGCAAAGTTGCAATATTTTTTCAGATTTTGCATTTCTAATTTAGAAACTAAACACTGGGAAATGAAATAGAGAAAAGCTTCTACCTACACGTTTTTGTAACTATGGTATTAGTTATAAATACTAAAAATAAATATAAATATCACCCAAATGCTGTTACTGGATTTGAGCAAGCAAAAGAAGCAATTGCTATTCTTTCATTTCCATTATCACATCTGCAACAGTTTGTAAACTCAACTTCTTTGGATTTAATTATTTAAGAGCCTTTAATGAGCATTTTATAGAAGGTAAAAATCCTCCCTTTGTTTTCAGTTTCATTGAAGAGATTAAAATAATTAAGTAGTGATTAGACTTGCATTGACCTTTGCTAACAAACCTGCTTCCAAAACTGGCAAACCTCAAAACTTTTTCCCTTTCCTGGAAGCAATTTAATGTTCTGCTGGGGAGCACCAAAGGCCACTGCTGGAATGACCCCAGAAACAAGGAATTTTTTTTAACTGCTTATTGGCCAGATAAAAATTAGAATCTTCTCTGCAGAGTTCTTTGCCCTGAATAGCAAATAATGAATTCCAAGGGCACAAGTGATAACTTATCCTCATCTAGGACAATGTTGTCCTTGGACTGTGATAATACCTCATTTTCCCTGAAAGCCTTAAACAAAGGGCTCTACTATAATTCATCTTTTAATTGTAGTATCTTGCTGCAAGGGTTTAATACAGAATGTTGTGTTAAAAATTCTTGAGACATCTTCTAAAACATCTTTTAACTATTTTTGCCAGGATAGGAAAAAGCTCTACATTTAATCATTATTAAGCAGCCGTAATTCCTTTTTTCATTTAAATATTCACTGTAAAAACATTTAATCTATTAGTCAGTTACTTGGTTTGGTTGTTACCCATTGATTGCCTATGTTAAGGTAAATAACTTCTTTAAGGTTGGACTTTTTAAATGTTACCTTGAGAAGTTTTAGATGATCGTGAA
Source organism: Monarcha castaneiventris obscurior (assembly GCA_026261815.1). Lineage (NCBI taxonomy): Eukaryota > Metazoa > Chordata > Aves > Passeriformes > Monarchidae > Monarcha > Monarcha castaneiventris. The sequence continues at coordinate 3,516,643 of JAMPIT010000550.1, forward strand.
TGTGTTAAGCACTGATGTTGTCATTAAATCAGGTTCTGGGGTGCCTTTTTCCTAAATAGTGTTTCATTTTCCTTTGCATAGTTTAGAATTTTCTCTCTGTAGTCATCTTTATTTATGCTAAATAAAAGCAGATCCATATCCGTGACCTAAGGAGGTGGAAAACCTTGAAACGTTCAGGAAAAGTGAAGCCTTTTCAAAGTTATATTTTAAATGCATTGTCATTCCAACATTAAAATGAGTCTGATGTTCACACGTGTAACACCCAGAGCTGATGCAAAGGCTCCATCCCTGGAAGCTTCACCTCTCCTTGTGCAAAGGATCAGCCCCGGAGCCTTCCCAAGGAAAGGTTTATTTCCAAAAGTGACTTAATTCAAGCATTGGGATGACTTTAGTTGTTGTCAGAGTATTGTCTGTTTTTTACACCTCCCAGAGTGGCCAGAGAATAACACAAACTAAGCAGAATTTATGTGCTTATGATGTGAGCTGTGCTCTCTCTCTTCTGGATCACCACAAACATGTCAGCACTTTATATTTGTTGCTGCACTGCTTTTATTTTGAATTGCCTGAATTGAAGGCATGTGTATAAATATGATTATTCAAAACAAAACCCCTGAACTTTAGATGTTTTGGATCAGCCGTGATTTTATCTATTTTTGACACTGTTTCCTTGGTTACATGATATCAAAGTCAATTCATTTTAAACACAGATATGTTACTGCATATCCTTTAAAAAATGTGTTGGCATGGTAAGTCCACTAAACCTTGCTGCAGAGTTTTTCAGAGAATGAGGTTCCTCCTTTATGATACTGTTATTATTCCATTTGGGAAAATGCAGAGGGGAGGTGTAGTCAGAAATGAGAGCAGTTCAGGGCCCAGTTCCTTGGGTGCAGCCGTGTCGAGGATAATAAAGATGGGAAGATACTGAGGGAACGAGACCAGAGAATCTCCAACCTGTGAGGGGTTTTTTGTTCTGCTTTCCCTGAAGAAGCTAATCCAGCTCTTCCTCCTAAAATCTTCTCTGGGGAGGTGCTGAAGTGGCACAGCCTGACTGGAGGCCAAGGTGCTGTGTGCTCAAGCTGCAGAGCTGCTTTAATTCTGAAACCAAATTCTAGCAGGAGACAGAAACGCTGAAGCTCTCAATGATTGTAGAAAAAATAAAGCAGAATTAAGTGAACTATTTGGCAATGTCCAACACCCACAGAGCTGTAGGTGACCTCCTGAGACTCGCAGGAAGAAGTCTGTACATGAGGAATCCATGCAGAGCAGATCCTGTGGGAAACTTGTGGTGCCTTTTTATGGGATTTGGAAAGCTCTTTCATAAGTTCAGCCTGCACTGAATTATTGCTTTTCTATTATTTATACCCCAAAATATTACTGTAACAATATCATATGCATATTAATAACCTCGTCTAGGATTTGATCTGTAATTGAGAATAGATTTTATATTTGATTCATATTTAATACGAAACAAAACTTTTCTGATTAAAGGAAAATGATTGCTTACTCTTTATTTTAGGCTAGCAGCTCTTCCTGGAGTCTGAGCTCTGTCATGTCGTGCAGTTTCCAAAGGTGCATTATTAGATGGTTCTTTGTGCACAAAACTATGAGAAGAATGTCGGGCAGAATTTGTGGCTAGAGAAAAGAGACACCGAAACTGACTTTTTAATAAAAATAAATTTTTAATACATTAATCCTTCCTGAAAGCCTGGCCAGCATTGTCAGTGCCAGTCCAACCTTTTCCTTGTCTCCTGTTTTCAGAAGAGAAAAATGATCTCTCTTGAGCTGGTAAAGGGGGTGCAAGGCTTGTCCTGAAGAAGGCAAAACCCTGCATTAGTGAAGAAATTTTGGTGATGGTGTTGACATGGCCACACTTCCCTCGTTGTTGTTTCAGGGTTATATTGCATTTCTTTACCTCTCCTTTCTTATTTTTATATTTTCATTTGTTATCACACTCTCAGCAATGAATTAAAAAAAAAAAAATCATTCTATAACTCAGAAATAAAAACATTAAACTTGATTTTACCATAGCAAGAGTGACTGTCAGATGAGGTGGTGGAGCTCAGAGTCTCTCATGCTCAAAGACAAATTCTTATTTCACATCCTGCCAGGGAAGTAGACAGCTCCTTTGAAAGATCATTTTAATTCAATACATGCACCTTATAAGAATTGATTTTAATTTCCCATATAAGAATGTCATTCACTGATGCCAGAGCTCTAAGCTGTGGGGATTGTTTTCATGGAAACTAAGTTGTAGTTGATTTTTTTTTTTACCTCCAAATGAACACATTTTCTTACTTCATGGATGGAAAGATGAGTCATTCTATTCCAACTTTTAACCAAAAACTCCAAAGGTCCATCTATGGGTACACTGCAGTGCCTCTCTCTAACAGGAGAAAAGGATTTGGGTTGTGTGCAGAGCTTCATCTACCCTATGAAAGGAAAACGCATATTCCTCAAAAATTCAATAAACACAGGAAAAATCATGTTTTGTATCATTCTTGAGACTGCCTCAAGAAAGCTGAGGCAGGTAATAATTCCCCTAGGAGATAATTTGACTTAAATAATAAACATAAAGCAAAACCAGACTTCCCAGTTAGGAGACACTGACACTCCTCTTTGAGACCTGGAGACAGCAACAGGCCAAGGCAAAACCTGGGGAAGGATGAAGTTGTGAGTGGGGCATTTTAACCCAATGATTGGGAAATATTCTCCAGAAGAGCAGTGCTCACAAGAGAAGTGAGTCTGTCTGTCAGTGAGTCCCAGACATGAAAGGAAGGAGCACTTCTCCCTCACAGCTGCACTCCAGTGAGAGCTAACTCACATTTAATGCTGGCAGTACCTGACATTTCCAGGATACTTTACTGGAAGTGTTGTAACAAATAAGCAAAGACCATTTTTGTACATTCTCATATGACCTCGTGTTTTTGGAATTGCTGCTGTGGAATAGCCAACATACTGCTATGCCACATTTTTAAGAATTTTAATTTAAACACTTCTCACTCAAACAGGAATTTAGCCTATATTTAGTGCTACATGTTCTTTATTGTTACTATTGAAGTTACTTCTATGACAGTTTTGCATATTTTTGGTCCAATAGCTTTTGCGTTGAAATACAGGATTTTTCCCCTAAGTCTGTGCATTAATAAAAGGATTATTTTAATTAGTGTAAGGTCAATTTAGCTTAATGTTTCTTCACTTAATATCTCTGCTAATGGTTACTGAGGGAAAAGAAGAGTGAAGAAAATGATGAAATAATAGGAAATAGTGAAAATTGGTTAATTATGAGCTGAGGCTTATGCTCTCTACTCCCTCCCCTCAGCAGAGGGGCATCCAGCTTTTCCCCTGCTCTTATTTCCTGGGTGATTTTAGCTCCTGGCTGCACAAGGTACTGGTCCCAGGCTGTGTGTGCTGAGGGGCAGCAATTCCCCAGGGCCATTAGAGAGAGAGCAGCTCCAACAGCTCAGAGCACACAGCCTCCTCCTCATCCGGGCATTTCTGTTTGCCTCTTGTCTCTCTAATTTTCAATAAACCTTTAGAACCTTGTGTCTGACAAATGAACAGGTAACACCCCTTTTTCTGGAGAAGACAGGCAAAAAGTTTGAGAGAAACCTCATTGAAAATTCACCAATATATTTCTTCTATTTTAAGAATGCTTTTTGGTCCAGCTGGTCATGAATTTATTGGTAAGAGCAATAAAAGGGAGAAGAATGATTGTCATACATCTTCAATAATAGAAACCATCATGTCTGGTTGTGGAATTTTAGTCTTTTGGTTTTGTGCTGTTAATATCATTTTAATATCAGCACAACCTCTGCCCAGAAGGAACTTCCAGAACCTTCCATGGTAATTACAGTGTGAAAAGCTGTTTGGAGAAGGCCCTACTTAGGACGCTGGAACTCAGCTGCAACCAGCTGAGATTGGGAGTTTCTCAGACTGGGAATGTCCCCCCACGGATGGTGCAGATAAATGGCATTGTGTCTGTGAACCTGAAATTTCTCAGACTTCCTCTGAGATCCTAAATAAGCACAGGCCATTTGTTCACCCTCCTGAGATCCATCTGATGGCAAGGTTTGGGTGCTGCTCGTAGGTGGATTTTCTCTACTGCTTTACCTCTGTTAAGGCAACTGTTCCTTCCCAACCCACGAAGCCTTTTGTGTTAGAGTTAGTGCCCTTCCTACTCCTTACCAGTGTGTTTTCAAAAGGTTTCCTGCAGTGCTTCCCATCTTTCTCCCCTCCTGCAGCACTCCTGTGCTGGAATTTTTTTCCTTGCTGCCTGAGCAGTGTGCAGACAGTTCTGCTGCCAGCATTGCCCTGCTGAAGTTCTCTGGCTGTCAGAGGAGATTGCAGGGATGCTGCAGTGTCCATCTGATCCCCTTAAATCCCTGCTAGCAAACACATAGGCCTTCCTTCTATTCTGTTCCTTCCATAATGCTTGTTAGTGCTGATTTCCTGAAAAAATCGCATTTCTTTGAGCATTTCTGAGCCATGTTTTGGTTCAGCTCAGTGCAGGCTTGTCCCAGTCCACGTCTCTGATTAGCAGTCATGAAACACTTCTGAATTTCCTCAGCTCAATCATTCCATCGATGTCTGAATTTTTCTTTGACACTAAAGGGAATTCTGAATTTTTAGATTTGTGAACTCTTACGTGCCATGTGCCAAGGCAGTCACTCAAGACAGCACATGGTGCTGTACCTCAAGAATTTTAAACTGTGGTTTCACTGCCAGGTAAATGATTGGGTACAGGTAACAATTTATGGAGACACTTAGCATTCAACAGAAGGGTCTGAAAACACAGGAGGCTGTTTTCACGGTGTGAGTAAACCTTTGGTATGCTAATTTCATATACACAAGTGACAAAATTGTGAGCTGCTTTCTCCCCATGGGACAGAATGATAATATATAATTCTGTCAGAACAAGATGTGTAAATGAGGTCATTTAAACTTCAAGGGTGCTCAGGCACTTTGATATGAGTTTTCACACTCCACCAAGTGAAACTTAAGATATTTTTTTAAGTACTGGAAGCAACTTTAGTACCAATTCCAATTGGAGCTACCACCAAGAGTATCTGAAATTTGGACTGTGGATGAAAAATCAGACTGGGGGAAAAAGAATTTTGTCACAGAAGAGATCTTTTCTGGAATGATTCAAAGTTTTTGTTAAATAGCAATATAAATAGCAATGACTCCAAATGTAGGTCTTTCTGATGCTTTTCCTCCAAGTTTTACTCTAGAATGTGCATACTTAGATCTCATCATTAAAATACTGTGATTTCATTTATTAATTTATGATTGCATTAAACAGCATTTAGTCAAATAGCAAGTAAATCAAGCACAGAAACCAGCACTAAGTCTACTAGGCCAGAAATACTCAATACTTTTCTAAGCACAAAATTGTGAGATTTCACTCTGAAGTCAGTTAAGGACTTTTTTTACCATTCTGCTTTTAGAATGCTCTTTGTAGATTAATAAGGATGTAATATTTTCTTCCCTGTTTTTTGGTTTTGGGTTTGCTTTTTTTTTTTTTGTTGGGGGGTCACTGTTGCCTCATTACCTGGTGCTCTGCTAGAAAATCCCAGGTAGTTAATATTTCTGTCAAAAGCCTTTTTTACCGCTCTGACTGTAAAGAATCCATTCTGCCAGAATGGGTAACCTGCAACAAATAGGCTCTGACAACTTGATTATTGATTAAAAAAAGAAAAAGGGGAGGGGAAGATGATGATAATGATGAGGGTTGGTTTACTATTGTCAGTGTCCTTCATAGATCTGTGACAAAACAGGTTTAACACTCAAATAATAGGAAAATCCAGTGGAAAGCTTCATTGCAATTTACATTAGTGTGATATGATTTGATCCTACAGCTGCACTCACAAAGCACCTGAGCCGTGACACTAATGATTGCATTCCCTGCCTGTTGATGCTAATGTGTATATTAATGAATCTCCTCTCCCTCTGATCACTGCTCTGAAAAGAATAAAGGAAAGATACTGTGTTTTCAGGTCTAAGATCATTTTAAAAGAGTGAAATTGCATACAAAACCTGGTAATGGATTTATATATTTGTACCAGCCATATGTCTCAGCATCTAACACAAATGCCCTGGTGTATTTTGTAATAAGACCCTATTTAAAAGGAATAGTTACATATAAAATGTGTAAATGCCATTTTGCTTTTTTTCTACCAGCCATATGTCTTGACAGCAAACATCTGTAGCCTTTCTCTCTCATATCACATATTTCATGTTTAGAATTTCTCTTTCTTGGAGCTCAGTTATGAACCTGTCATTAATCAGTGGAAAAAAAAAAAAAACCCAAAAGGGAAACCAAATAAAAATTACACTTTGAACTTTTGCTCTTTGTATGTGGTACATAGGGAGGAGACTGCCAGCCTGCCTCAGAAAAGGCCAAAGACTGCATAAGCTCCCAGATAAAAATGTCTATCACATTCAGCTCAGGTGGTCATTTAAGATGAAGAGGGAAGCTCCATCAGCAGAGCAGTGTGAGGAAGCCCACCCGTGGTTTGTGTGTCTGCACTGCGCTGATTGAGGCACTGGGGAGCTGAAAGTCATTCAGACACACACACTGGGATTCATCAATTAAATATAAACCATTCAAACCAACGCCAGCAAAACAAAGCTTTACACCGCTGGGTTCACATTTTGCTGTGTGTTTTCTCCATGATTGCTTCTCTTCACTGAGAGGAATAAGTGCTTATGGCTGGCAAAACTTGGAGCTAGAAGAACAACATTTTTGAAGTCATTTATAAGAACGGTTTAAATTACCCTAGAATAGTTTGGGTTGAAAGGGACCTTAAAGCCCATCCAGTGCCACCCCAGCCATGGGCAGGGACACCTTCCACTGTCCCAGGCTGCTCCAAGCCCCATCCAGCCTGGCCTTGGGCACTGCCACGGATCCAGGGGCAGCCACAGCTTCTCTGGGCACCCTGTGCCAGGGCCTGCCCACCCTCCCAGGGAACAATTCCTTCCCAGTATTCCACCCAACCCTGCCTGCTGTCAGCTTGAAGCCATTCCCTGTGTCCTGTCCCTCCATCCCTTGTCCCAAGTCCCTCTCCAGCTCTCTTGGAGCCCCTTTAAGCCCTGGAGGGGGTTCAAAGTTCTCCCCAGCCCTTTTGCCTTCTCCAGCTCTCCCAGCCTGGCTCCAGAGCAGAGGTGCTGCAGCCCTCGAAACACCTTTGTGACATTCCCAGACCTGCTCCATCCACGTCCTTCTGCAGCTGGGAGCCTCAGGGCTGGACACAGGGCTCCAGGTGGGGTCTCAGGAGAGCAGAGTAGAGAGAAATATCCCCTCCCTCACCCCACTGCTCACGATTCTTTTGATGCCTCCCCATGACCCTTTGGCTTTCTGGGCTGCCAGTGCCCCTTGCTGGGTCTCTGTCTCCTCAGCTTAGGGACAAGGATGCCGTGAGGGAGGGTGGCAAATGCTGTGCACAAATCCAGGTAGAATTCATGCTCGTGCCTGTCAGCAGCATAGAAAAAGCAGCAGCAAAACCAAATGGACTCGTGTCTGTTGTGATTCCTTTCTATCTAACGCTGCACTTGAAGTGCCTAAGGAAGTGTTAAAAAGTTAAGTAGTATTTAACAGATGATAGGATGAATAAATAATTATAACCAGTCAGACTATTTTTAACGTATTCATTGTCCTAATAATATGACTAACTCCATATTTATATCATTTTTATTATTGCCTTACATTTCAGATATGTGAAAACATATTTCAGGCTTATTCTCACCTTTCAGAAATGTCTAAGCATTGTCTAGGAGATATTTTTGTAGTCATTATTTATGGAATATTTAGGCAATTACTAATATGAATCTGGATACAACTGCAGCTTTTCAGAATCAAGATCATTTTGCCAAAATGGTGTTTTGAAAAGTCTTTCTCGTGACATAAAACAGTGCAATTCTTCTGTATTTAAAAAAATGGCCATTTTTTAATATTGCCTGAGCCGGTTTCCCTACCTCTGCAGTACTTTTATTAGTTTGTAACACGCTGCTCCCAGGATAGCACCAGATGGATCTGAATATATGATGGCTTTTTAACAATAGTCTGTCATCAGTGACTGCGCCTCTAAGTGCTCTTCCCTTCATTCAACAGCTAAATGGACTCTTAAAGCATGAAAAAGAATAGAAATGCATCTGTTATTAGATGAGCTTTATTAAGATAGAACTTGCTAAGGATCAGGTAAATTGCAGTAAATCATGTAAATACAGTTGTTTCCTTAAATCTAAGAGGACACTGATTTCTTTTTAATGCGCTGTGGACATCTGCCCACACTCTGTGTGTGTTTCTTCACTGCTTCTCTGCCACAGACAGCATTTGCTGATATATTTAGCAGCAAGGAATAGCCACAGTGGTTGTTTCACTGTGCATTAAATGATCTGTCAGACATGAAAGTTGACAATTTATCCACCTGAAGCGAAGAGCTCTTTGCCTCCCTCCACAGATGTGCATACAAAATAAGCTATCTTTACTCTCCAAGCCTGGTCTCCTACCAGAAGGAAGTGGAGGTTTTGCCAAAATGGAATGGAAAAAGAATTTCAAGGCTGCAGTAGGGATAACTTTGCATCTCTTTTGTCTTAATTATATTAACAGGAATACCTACTAATTTATTTGAAGATGCTTTTTGAACTGAAGCCCAGAAAGATCACCTGCTCAATATGTAATTTTGATACAACAAAGGCCCTGCATTTGGGAGATACTGAGATTTCACAAAGAAGCTGCTGTTAGTTGAACACCCTGCTTGCCTCCTCCTATTTTCCTACCACCAGAAACAGTAAATATTCCTGCCTCCACATGCAATGCTAAACAGTTTATCAACATGCAAGGAGCAGGTGCAGTACCTGGTGGCATCATATTTCAGGAGAAATAAATAGTGCTCTGAACTGATGAAACTCGTCCCATCAGGCCCCACTATCTCATATCTAAAGCTGACTTCATTTCCAAAGGATATATTGCCTCGTGCTAAAGAATCCTCTTATTTAAAGAAACCTACAGAGATACAAGGAATATTTTAGGATGTGCTTTTACTGCAATGACTGCTGAGGTAGGGATAGAATGAGAGACTCTTCTTTGCACAAGAATAAACTAACTCCCTCATGATTTAAAAAGATGCTCCTTCTCAAGCTGTGCCTTTATGGTACCACAGAGATATCTCAGATAAACATACAGAATCCTCATTTGCTGTTTCACTGGTATATGACAGCTGCAAATCTGCTGTGGACGTGCACCTTGGACCTGGAGCTGTGCAGGAACGTCATTTCCCACCCAGCTCCATTGCTCACAGTGAACAAATGTGATTTGGGTCAGGTTTTGGGTTTTTTCTCCCCTAAATTACAGTTTTACCAGGCAACAAATGAGTTCTCACTTGTTTTCTGCAGATCCTCTCTAGTTCCATTAAAAAATCATAACACAAAGCCAGCCTATTCTGGGAATTCTGGCTAAAGGAGCTCCGTCAAAACCATAAAACATTCTCTTAGCCCTCACAATTCCTCACCAGAGCTTCCCTCTAAATCAGTCTGGGAAATCAGATGAACCCCTCAGTGTGGCCTGGCATTGGAAATCTTTCTCTGTTCACCAGCCCAGAATTCAAATCAGTTTATACAAACCCATTTATAGTCTGGTAAAAGCTGAGAGAAGTGATCTGCCAACCTATTGAGTTCATTCTCATCTAACACTTCCTAACAAAATGTTTCCTGCTCTGCCAAGAGCAAACATCATGGCTGAGGAGCTGACCCACCTGCAGGGTAGTGGGCAGTTTTAGTGCATTCTGTATTCTCCTACCTTTAGTCTCACACTTGTGGAGTACTTTATGTAAATAATTTCTGAGATTCATCCAACGGACACATCAAATGTTATAGGAAAAGGGGACTTGACTAGGAATACATTTTGATCTAATTTATAACACAGTGCTTGAAGAATTACGGGAGTTTAAAGTGGCTTGATGTAAATCTCCATTGAAAAGTATTGACAGCTAGACTCGATTTTCGCTTGGAGTTTTTTTTAATCACTGCATTTGCCTCCCATTGCACTGGTGCCTTGGATCCAAGGTATACAGCACTGAATGTCCCTGAATATGTCATTTAAATTTTAAAATACAAGCCAGAAAGAATTCTTTTGCAGAGCATCTTAAATGTGACTTTTTGTGAGAATTACTTACAGGGAAGTGACAGCTAATAAATTACTAGCGCTGTATTTTTATTAGGCTTTAACAGCTGAAATGTAGTTTAGTTTAAAGTATTTCTTAAAGGTAGAGGGTGAGCAGGCCCATTTACTGTGCTGGGAGTGCACTTTGTTATCCCAGCTAGGAGAGCTGGGGAGTGACCTTGGGGTTCTCACACAGCTCCACACTGAGAGCCCGTTCTGGGCTGTCCTTGATGTGTTACATCAGATTTATGGGCAGGGGAGTAAAAAGGGAGCACTCCTGGAGGAAAGTGCTACCTGTGGCTGTGTGAGTGAAGACCGTGGATCACTGGAAGCCTTTCCTGCCATGGGTGTGTGGGATCAGGTGTCTTTAGGGACAGGCAACTTCCTGCAGTGTTCTGAAGTGGTTTCAGAACACTTTCAGGATGAAGTTTTTGACTTTTACAAATGAAGTTGATGTGGTAAAGAATAAAAAGGAGAGCCTGTGGTATTTTCATTAGAACATGGTTAAATAGAAGTTTTCTGATTTTTTTTTTTTTCTGTAAAAGGAAGTTTTCCTCTTTGTCACTTACTAGGTATCTTTGTGTTCCAAATTCAGATTCTCGCAGCCTCACAAATTTTTGTTGCAGTGATTCCTGTGACTCAGTAATTCTAAGGAGAATGGTAAATGTAAAAAGATGCCTGTTTGGTCCAAAAGTGAAAGAATGTACTGAGAGTGAAAAGGAGAAAGAGAACAAGACAGGAGAAACACAAAACTATTTGGTGTTTAAACTCGCATCTTATTTTTCCCTTTTACATTGCATAGCTCTTACCAAAATAATAACTCTGCTGCTGATTTCTGGCACAGCTTTTACTCACTATTGTCCCTATTTGTCTTTCATTTTCTGAAATAAATATCTCTGAGATCCTCTTCTTTCCCTCAGCACCTTCCCATGTGAAGTGGCTGTCAGAAAGGAGCCCTGTTTCATTTGGGTTCCCTCCAACGTTGCCCTCCACACTCCCCTCAGACTCCCCTGTTTCAACTCCCCGTCAGCACCAGCGTTACTGAAACAGGAGGAAATAAAACGCAGCAGCAGATTTAGGATTTTCTTCTACTACGTTTCTCTTGATAATTCCTGTTTCTTTCTCAAAATGTCCTAACCCCATGTTTGAACAGTCAGAAGACTGAAGTAATTGTCTTTAAAAAATAAATGGAAATTAATAGACACTGAAATAGCTACGGGGCAGGTGAGAGGGGTTCATGCTAGAAAGGATTTGCACAATATTTTTATTGTATTGATTCCACTTTTAGGGTTTTACTGCTTGTTTAAAAGGACAGGAATGCATTCCTTTCCCTGGTGAATACAAGTAGGTTTATGCATTAAATAAAAATTCTTGCATAATAAATTTATCAGCCTGATGTTCCTCAGCTGGAATTTCTTGTAAATGGAATAATTTCTTGGAGCAGCAGGTGACAGTGGGAGCACAGCTGTGTTCTCATGTGTGGAGGAACAGATCCTTCTCTGTGCAAGTCTGACCACTGTGTGACATGAATCCTTACAGGACAACCTTCCCTTTGGCTCTTCTCTCCTTGGATAGTTTTCTGGGTTATTTAATATATCCCTTCTGACTTTTATGGAGGGCAGAATGTACCCATTTAATAGTCTGGATTCTTTTCCTCTCCCATTTCTCGTCTGTTTTTCTGACTACCTTATTTAAAAAGTAAAAGAATATTTTTTCCCCCTGAAAGCAAGAAGGATGGTGTTTTTACCAATAAATTTTGGACTCTGAAAGATGAAATTCCAATGAGTTGTAAATCTTCCTCTTATCTGTATTTCTAATAGAGCCTTTTGCCTTATAGTAAAAAATTCTCTGACCTATGTAAATAGTATTGTGTAGCTACATACTAGCAATTGTTCACTGAGCTCTACATCTCCAAAAGACCTTTATAGTTCTCACTTTATATAGAATAAGTATGCTTCAGTGTATGCTCAGGTGTTTGGTTGTAACTCATATTTTATTTAAATCTGAAATAGGTAAATGGTCTGGAAGTTATCACAGGAGTCTGCCAGACCATGGAAACTCCCCGAGTTTGTAATTTGCAAAGCTCCATCCACCTTTTAATTGCTGAAAAAAGGGGGATTAGATATTCTACCACTGCAAACAGTACTTGGGAACAATGTGGGTTTTCCTTAGAGGGAATTCACCGCATTTTTGTTCTTGAGGATATTAAAGGTCTCTAATGATCTCCTAAAAGTAATACAGGGCAACTAATTATCTCCTTGAAATAGTCTCATTTCAGCTTTGTTCAAGTGCATGGAGTTCTTACTATTACCAGGAGAGGCCGGGGAAAAGACGTGTGAGATCTTGTCCCTAGGAAACGCATATTTACTGGTGTTCATCAGCCAATGGCTTTGATTATGTGAGCACATTTTCCCTGTAGGTGAATAATGTATTATTACAGAGGAAGAAAGGACTTTTTGTAGTATCCTGTAAATCAGGAGAGAGGTCTTTTGCCTGATTTTATGATGACCATTTCACTGCGTGTATTGGATTGATTACTGGGTACTGAATACTTACCAAAAACCCAAACAAAAATGGAGTTGAAAATCTAAGAGAAGGGTGCACTTATGGAACTCGTTCACTCTTTCCTGCCTCTAGCTCTTTCCCCTACCTAACTCTGTGTGTTAAAAGCAGGAATCTGCCATTTCTCTGCTCCATTCTGAAATCCCACACAAATCAAACAGATTACTCTCAGAAGCCAAACCTTTCCTTGACCTTGCCCGACAGAAGCTCATCAAGCACCACGTAAAATACTTTTACCCAGGATGAGTTCTTTACTTTCCAGACTTTGCCCCACGCTTTCAGCATTAATATATTTCCTTTGCTTTATTGCCTCAGTTTGCACAAATCCCCAGCAGAGCTGCCCTGCAGAGGTGTTTCACACACCCCTGAGAGCTGCACGAGTGGAAGGCAGCAAGTGAAGGTGGTTGGGGGCTGGCTCTGGTGGCACCTTTCAGGATCTCACCAAGCCACCAGCACTCAGTGCACATAAAATGAAGACAAATTTCCCTTCAGTTTCTCTGCCATTTTTCATTCCTCGTGTCTTTAGGAAAAGACAGGGAAAGAAAGCGAGAGGACAGTTCTCCTGACAGAGAAGAATTTAGGAGAGCACCACCAAGAAGCAATTTTTTGTTCTACTCTTTGAGTAAACTTGGCTGCTTTATAAGTAAAACTTTGGGATTCTCTGTCCCTTCACAGCTGTTGACTGCAGCATCGGGTAACAAATTCATTCTGAAGCTTTTTTTTCTTTAAAACAAGAATCTGACATCTTTTTACTCGCAGTAGAGTCATAATGAACCAAAGCTTATGCTATACATGACAGTAACAGCTGATATTGCTGTTACATTAAAATTTACCCAGATTTAACACCTAATATCTGATACTACCTGATTATTATAGAACCAGAAGTATGTTATTTAACGTTAATAAATTAATGTTGTTATTATGCAAAGTAGCTGCATGAGGTCTTTAGTCACCAGAGATAGGAGCAGAAACGATTCTAATGAGTGTAACTGCCAGGAGCACGCTTTTTCTTTTATTCTTTTCCTTTTTCTCAAGCTGAATCTCATTATGATAAGCTGGAGTTCCATAATGCTCTTGGAGATGCCATCAGGAATACATCCCAATTTGTCCTGTAAAACTGGCTGATAGACATTTGTATGTGAAATGCAGCAGCAGATCTTACAAGATACACACATCCAAGCACAGGGTAGTTAGTGTTACATGCATTATTTATGGCCTCATTTGGCTTTTAATGTGTGTAGATTGTGTGAATTGTCTGGACTGATATCTCTGGAGCATCCACTTGGCTCCACATGCAGGAAACAGAAGAGCTGCAGAGCAGCTGTGTGCGTGTGGGGAGGGATGTTCTGGAGTTTTCCAGGATCAGGGGAAAAATAAGGAATGTAATGGAGCATTCGACCTCAGAGTAGCAAGAGGCGATTTGGGCCAAATCAGGTGGAAATTCCTCAGCAAGCAGAGGTTGTCTTTCTGCACCACAATTAAGGTTTGTACATCACAGACCTGATCCAGTCAGACTCCCCAGGGATTTTTGGTGGGATTGGGATCTTAGGGATGGTCCCTGTGGGTTTGTGCTTCTGTGGCATCTGCTGAGGTGTGGTCAGGCTCCAGAGCTGCTCTCAGCTGAGCTGGGCTGGGTTTTATCCCATCTGAGCTCTTACAGGTCATAAAGCCACAACCTTTTCCTCACACCAAACGTCTGTTCTTAGTCAAGTGTGTCCTCAGCAACCCAGTCTTGTAATTAAGCTATTTAATGACCCTAAAGACTATTTGAAAACCCAAAATAATAGGTATGCCCTTGATTTAACATAATTAAAAAATAAAAGTAAATTAGTTTCCCTCAAAATCTCATGACTTATTTTGAAGCTGGCCTTAAATACTGTTTAGAGGTAAGGAAATGAAATGGAAAATTCTGAAATCCTTTTTACTGTCTCTGGCAGCCTTCCAAACACAGAGCCCAAAGCCAAATACTCATTTTAACCATATTTTGTTTGGAAAAAAGATGCTTTAAGCAAATTAATTCAGTTTAAATCTGGAACACTTTAATAATGTGTGGCTGCTGATGTTGATTAGAATAAATATTGTGCATTTGAAACATAATAGTCTTGTCTGTAGCAAGACACAGTTACTACACACTTATAAAAGGATGGAGCAGACTGAGTCCAGTGCTAAGAAACTTGAATAACTGTTGGGATTACAGCATTAGTGTACAGCACTCCATCTCTATCTGTGTCTGATTATTCCCCTTTTTTTTTCCACTTCTGAGGAGTTCTACACAAATTTATTTAGATTCACCAAGGACCATGTCCAGAAGTTGAATTTAAGAAGCAGAACTTCCCTGTCTCATCCCCTCTGCACAGATCTCTTTTATTTTTATTTTTCCTTGCAGAGCTGCCTCTGACACAGACATAAATGGCACAAGCACTTAAGCACATCTGATGTCATCTGGTGGGAGAATCTCACACTGAGAGGACCCTTAATGTGATTTTGAGAAGACTTTTAACACAAAAGGGGTTTTGGCAGTTGCAGGAAATCTTTGTTATCACGGGGCAGCTCTATTCTGAAATCAAGCTGAAGCCTGGCTTTGCTGGTGGTGACCTTGGTGCCCCTCTCCCACTCGTACAGACGCAGGGCTGGATCAGCCAGACCTTCACCCAACTCAGAACACACCTATAAAGTGAATTCCTCAGTTTTATAGCTCAGTCTGCGACTCTCTGCTAAGCTTTTCTCGGTCCATTTGGGTATGAAATCACCGTTTGGATTTGCCTTAGACATCACTCTGTGTAAATCATGCTGTAAAATATCAAATTACTCACTGAGGTCAACCCCTTTTGCCCCAGACAGGGTCAGACTCTTCCCTCTCCTGAAACTTAAACTGTAAAATGAAGACAGCAATGTAAATTCCACTTACCTCAAGCAGGTAATTAATACCCAGGTCCAAAAAAGTCTGAAAGGATGGTTTCCTCCTTTATTTTTTAGCTTCCATGAAATTTTCAGATATGAATATCAGTAAGATGTACTCCATTTACAGCAGCAGATATCACAAACAAACCTGCAGCTGTAACTGGAGAGCTGAAACCCTGGCAAATGCCCTTTTCATTCTCTGAAAAAGGGGGTGGTTATCTCATGTACCCAGGGCATCCTGGTGGATTTTCCTGCCTGGTTGAGCTCTTTCTGAGGATCACTACATGAACTCTTCCAATGCCCTCACCATCAGGTGACTTATAGGTACTTTTGTGGAAATTAATAATTGGTGTCTAAATAAAGCATGGACAACTTTTGCCCATTCCACAGGAATCTGTAGCAGGAAAGGCAAATTAAATAATCAGTTATGGTAGGTACAGAGTCCAGTTTTCGTTGGAATATTGTATCCAGACTTTATCTGTAAAGATTCCACTTCAAGATTTTTCTAAAAATTAGGTAATTTGTGATCTTTCAAAGCAGAAGATGCCAAGGTAATGTGAATAATTTGGAGCAGACCATTGTGTCAGGTCTTTAGTGCCTCCATATAAATATGGTTATGAATAAAATCAGGCAAGTGAAAACCACTATTTGAGCTTTTGAAGATGCCAACATACTGAAAATACTGGTTTTAAAAGGTTTTTCCACAACTGACCAGCAGCTCTTTAAGGAAACAAAGTGAGTCAGCCGAGGATACCACAAACCCAGAAATGCTATCAGGACAAAGTAGGGCTCTTATCTCCCAGGGATTGATTGATTGATAGTCATTTCATGGAAACAGTTATTTTTAGAAATTCAAATTAGTTTCCATTAAAGCTACTGCTTTTAATTATAAAAAAAATAATAGATTTACTGAAATTGAACTCTTGATGTGAGATTTAATAAGGTGAGTATTGAAACTCAGAGAGAGTTTGAAAACTTCCATTTGCTTCCAAACTTTTATGTCATTCTGCTCTAAATAGACTCTTCCCAATGAAATGGAATATAATATTTTGACCAATAATAGTTTCTGTCTTTAAATGACCAAGATGGAAATATAATTTCAAAAATAATTCTAAGAGGTATTTACATGAATTTGTTTTGTGTTCTGGAATCCTCTTAAATACTTTCTCTCTAAAACTTGGTCTTAGAAAAATGTGTGGAATGTTAAGATTATAAAATTCTTTCTTGAACCACTGAACACCCAATGATAGAGCCTGAAAAAAGCAGAATTGAGTAATAAAATGGTTTGTATTGAGTAGTAAAATTGAGTAGTATAATGTTTTTTACTCCTGAAAACATTGAAGAACTAACTCAGGCTGGTCTTATGTATAAGTGTCTGAAACCCAGGTTATTCAAACAGTTTTTAGCTATTTATTTTTCTGTGTAAAATGAGAACAAAATAAAGCACTTTGTTGCATTCTGACCTTCCCAAAGACATTTGTGCAACAGCTTTTAGTTTCTGCTGTCTTTATACAAAAAGAAATGTCAAAGTTGTGTCTGTAGACAAATGAAACACACAATTATACAGGATATCTAAAAGTCAATTCTATGCTTATCCAGAAATCACTTTTGGAATTGGTTAACCAGTTCCAAGAAAGGAACACAGTGTGAAACTCGATACAATTTTATATTAAGGTTTCAGTTTTAAGATTTAGTGTATTAAATTTAAATTTTCATTCATAACGTAGATTTTCAAATCACCAAAAAAGCTTGTAACAATATCCAGGGGACTTAAAAAACTGTGAGATCTTTCAGATCTCAGCTAGGATTTTAGATGCTGAATATCACTGAAAACATCTGGATTTTAGAGGAAGCTATAGATTGTGTTTGATTAAATTTTGGGGGGGAAAATGAGAAATAGATTATAAATAAGCTGTTCTAAATGTTTCTCTTCAGAGCACTGATTGAAAATCTGGGCCAAGCCCTAAATCTTTCAGAGTCCAGTTACATTTTATGTGGTCTTTGGCAGCAAAATTTAGTTTAAGAAGTTTTCACTTCCTTATTCCTTTGCCTGCTTCAGTGGCTGCTCCCTGACCTATCATTATTTTATTAAACCTTTTTTTTTAACCAAGACTCCATCCAAGTGAGGGATATTACACATATCTATCTCATGTTCTAGAGACACTCTGTGCTTTATAAAAATAGCTGAGTACTGCCATAGAAAGGTAGAAGATAAGAATGATCCACTACATCTGGCAACTACCTGTAAACCAATTGTGAATCCCTGTATTTGTATCAAATAAAATGAAATACAAAGACCAGTTGGATTTGATTTACATTTTTGTCCTAATATTGATAAATTGAGAAGCATGGGGGTTGGTTTGTTTTGTTCACAAGTACTTCCCAATTTCTAAGCTTGCAGCACAGTAAAGTGTCATCCCTTCTGTTTCTTCAGGCACTAAACCTTCTGTCTCCCATCACCAAGCCCATAATCCAGGGGAATCTCAGCAAACTCCTGCAAGGATCTGAGTTCAGAGTTTTATGGGCAAATATTCCCCTAAAATGTAGGGTGAATTTTATGTGTAAATATGAACATGAAAGCTGATTGTGGCTGATTTCTGGGAATGATCTCTGTGAGGCTGATTTCTGGGAATGATCTCTGTGTGGCTGATTTCAGGGAAAGATCTCTGTGAGGCTGATTTCAGGGAATGATCTCTGTGAGGCTGATTTCTGGGAATTATCTGTGTGGCTGATTTCTGGGAATGATCTCTGTGAGGCTGATTTCAGGGAATGATCTCTGTGAGGCTGATTTCTGGGAATGATCTCTGTGAGGCTGATTTCAGGGAATGATCTCTGTGAGGCTTAGTTCCTGGGAATGATCTCTGTGTGGCTGATTTCTGGGAATGATCTCTGTGAGGCTGATTTCTGGGAATGATCTGTGAGACTGATTTCTGGGAATGATGTCTGTGAGGCTGATTTCTGGGAATGATCTCTGTGTGGCTGATTTCAGGGAATGATCTCTGTGAGGCTGATTTCTGGGAATGATCTCTGTGAGGCTGATTTCTGGGAATGATCTCTGTGTGGCTTGGTTCCTGGGAATGATCTCTGTGAGGCTGATTTCTGGGAATGATCTCTGTGAGGCTGATTTCTGGGAATGATCTTTGTGTGGCTGATTTCTGGGAATGATCTCTGTGAGGCTGATTTCTGGGAATGATCTCTGTGAGGCTGAGCTCCTTTGCTCTGTGCTGCCCCTGATTTACCACGGGCCGGGGTGAGTGCAGACTTTACTCCTGATTGCAGCGAGTGTTGACAGACTGGGAAGCAGCAGGTCAGAGCTATTAGGCTGTGAAGACAGTACAAACAGGGAAATTCTGTGTCCTAAAGGCAGGAGACGCTGGAATCAAGGCCAATTAAATGGGAAATTACAAACTCCAAGGGTTGGTGATGCCCCGTGCTTGGTGAAGCAGCAACCCCAAGGAGGAGGGGAGTGTGAGAAGCTGAGCAGGCACTGGGTGAGTGCACACAGTGAGGAAAGGACCTGGCTTTGGGCTGGGAGAGAACCTCAGCAAGCCTTGTGAAACTGTTTAAGAGGAGTGGAAAGTGTCGTAGGTGTAAAGAGCAGTTTATTTTAGCAACAGAGAAGGTGAGAAAATTCATTTAGCGAATCCCAAAAAGAATATTGGGCTGTCAGGCAGGAAGAACTGATAAACACTTCATACTTAGAGACTTTTTAATTTATAAAAATGTCTGTATGCAGTGCCCCCAGGCACACTTTAATCCACTTCTTTAGCACATATAAAAATATAAGTTGACCCAGTGTCACCATCTCCCAGTCTGCTGGAAATGGGAGAAGAGATCAGCACTTCAGGCTTGGGGACTGCAGGATTTCTGTTTCCATGGGTTTTTCTGGTAAAAATCCATGCATAATGCCACTTTCTGGTACACTGTGCTGCCCTGATGTGCAGCCTCCCTTCCTGTAAAACTTCAGGTGAATCAGCAACAATTTTAAAAATGGCCTCAAATTGTCTTATTTTTTTCATGCAATTGGAATTACTGAACACTGAACACAATTCCAGAAAAATAGTCGTGGGAGAGTGTAAACTCCTCATTTTTTATTCTCAACACAAGTCGTGGGCAACAAACAACAATAACCATAGCTCAACTGGGGTGTCATAAATATTCTGGCAAAACAGTTGGGAAGGATACACACTCCAGTTTAGGGAGATTTTAATGAAAAATGATATACCAAGAGCAATTCCTCTTCTGTAATGAGGGAACTCTCAATTTCCATTGATCTCAGCTATGGATGTATCACACAAAAATCTTGTAAGTAATGAGATTTAAAGCATTAAGCTTAAGTTGACATTTTCTCTCTTAAATTTAGCTGTAACCTGTCACCCTATTTATACACTTCTCAAAGCACTGGGCAGCTTTGCATGGGGCTATTCCCAGTAGCAGATCACATAAAGCTCCATCTTCCACACACTCTGTCTTACTCAAATCACAAAAAAATGCTGTGTTTAAAAATAATGTTGGCCATATTTTCTTCTCAAGCATCCTGCAGCTGCTTTTGGTTGTGGCTAAATTCACCCAAGTGGTGGCAGCTCTCTCTCATTTTGTGGAGTGATTCTTTTATGCCTGCCAGCTTTCTTCTGAGCCCTGCTTTCTACAAGATGTATTAAAATATGTGATTAAATACATACCCTTTTTGTGAGTTGCTGTGTGATGGCCATAAAAAAAAATAGAGAGCAGAGAGTAAAAGGTTATTGTCTCATTAGTAAATATTGTAAAGATTTCTATTTTGTTGCTATTATTTAGTTTTTAATGGTTTATTGAAAGGGATGATACTGAAACTGTTCTCACTAATCAAGAGCTAGAAGGTGTGGAGTGATTTATCAGAGAGAAAGAACAGCTGGAAGCAAATCCCTTCCCACTGCTGGAAATATGGGAAAATGCTGGAAAAGACTCAAATACACCATACACAGTATTAATAAGTATATTAAAGAAACCTGGACAAACTGGAAAATGAGCTTTGCACCCGTAATTGTGGCAATCACAAAGGATCTATTTGTATAATACCAAACAGATTTCCTAAAGATAGTAGGGGGAAGGAACCCCCTGAGAAAGAGTGAAAATGAGAAAGCTTAGGACAGAGTGAGAAAAGGAATTGTCAAATCTATGCACATGAGAATAACACAGAATGAAACAGCAGCGAGGAGATTTGGTGTAGACTCTTAACTAGTGACTTGTGAATATTCCTGAGGGAATTCTGTAGATAAAAAGTAATGTCAGAGATCTATGGAAACTGAAGGAAAAAAAAAAAAAACAAGCAGTTTATTAAATTTGTAGTAAACACAGCCATTAGACTAAAACTTTAAAGAATGAAAGAAAATAGGGGGGATTTCTGTGTAAAATATATATTTTCTGCACCTTGGACTAGAGTGATGAGGGGTTTTTTTAGAGAGAGCAGCTCTGTTCTTGAACATCAGTGAAGATGGAGGAATTCAGTGCAGAATTAACAACATCAGACTGAATAAGTCCAAATTGCAATTTTAGCATTTTATTTTGGAAATCCATTAACCTCAAAGCTGTTAATGTACTGAAATCTAAACACAAGAACAAAGTTCAAAGCTGTTAAAAACACTGAACTCTGTCAGCAGGTTCTGTCGGTGTTGTAGTAAAATAGGAATTTGCCTAAAACGCTTCCAGACTGTCGCCCTTGTGACAGGGAAGCCAAAGAATGAAATTCAATGTTTTCAAACATATTCCTGCTGGTTCCATCACTAACACTTTTTTAACCCACTGGTGGCACTCATTTATATCCTCCAAACCTAACTAGGAGCCTCTGAAATAGAATGTTGAAGAAATAGAGTACTACAGAAACTCATTATTTGCCATTTTTGTACATCAAGAATTCTGCCAGCCATAGAGAAAAATAATGCAAAATAAGGATTAAAACAGTAACAAGGATTTAAATGAGCACGATTTCAGAATTCAATTTTGAACCAGAATCTGATCATGTGTTGTCTTCTAATACTGGATGAATATTGGATTTTTTAGTGCCCTGTCTCTTGTGTGCTGAAAGGACATTCCACTACAATAGCTGGGGAGAATTTCTTGAAAATTTTTAGAGATTTGGCAAAATATGTTCTATCCCTACTAAAGCAATCTGCAGAGTTACTGAAGCAGGTACTTGTATCAGTTTTAGATTCTTATCATATTATTTTCATCAAGAACCTTGACAGAGCTCTCACAGACCTTTTAGAGGCGTCATTCAAAAGCAAAATTTCCATGTGGTGTGGTGATTACAGCAATGCTAACGTCTTCATCAGTCTTTATTGTAACTTCTCATTAACTTATTGAGTTAGTTGAGCCACTCAATATTGAAATCAGGGCTGCTTTAAAAATAAAACTCTGTTTTTACAGAGCTGTGCCACCTGGAAAAGCACTATTGATAGCTGTGAACAAAGGGTTTACACTGCTGTAATACATCAGGTGATTGGTTTGCTACATCTGGTTAATGCAACAGAACATCCTCGAGAGCCCATGGGCTCCCAGAGCTCAGAAATGCAGCTCTGCATTGTCGTTGTAGGTTTCAGAGGCAGCAGGAGAAGTTACTCCCTTTATTCCCTGTTGGAACCCAAGGCACACCTCTGGCTGCCCTGGGAGCTCAGGGCATGCCTCTGGCTGCCCTGGGGGTCAGGAGCCCCAGCAAGGGGGTCCCAGCCCCTGGCAAGGAGCCCAAAATGACACTGTCTTTGACCTCAGCCCATGGGAAAAGTTACCAACACTGCCAGAATCATTGCAAGCCATGAGAGTGTGAAAATGAGTAGTGGTTTAGTGTTTTTACAAGGTAAAAAGTAGATTTTAGGGTTTTTAATATGAGGATGAAGGGTTTAAGATGGAGGATTTTGGGCGTTGCCCTGTTCTTCTTCTTCTTCTCCTTCTCCTCCATCTTCTCTGGTGGTGGTGGCACAAAATGATTAGAATGAAAAAGAGGTAGAAATTCCGTGTCTAGAATAGGTGCAAATGAATTGGCACAGAACAGTAACTAATAAATGCGTTGTGAGGAATGGTTGGATGATGGAAAGGGCACAGAAAGGCCGGGACAGCCCAGGGCTGGGCAGTGCCCGCTCAGACTCGGCTGCATCAGATGTGCGGCCGGAGCTGAGAGCTGGCAGAGAGAAGGAGAAATCAACAACCTGAAACAACTTCTGCAGCCGTTTCTCATCTGCTGGGGCTCGAGGTAAAACTTCCCAGAGGTGAAGATAAAGAACCTGGATTTGTGCGGAGTAACTAACTCCCACAATTCCCTTCCTCCCTGTTCATACAGACCAGGAATTTCAATTCTCACTAAACTGAAGCCAAAGAAAACTCCAATTTTCTTATGTGAGTTTAGGACCTGAGGTTTTATGTGTGTTCTCTTCCTCTGCGTCTGACCATGGAATAAAACGTGTGCTGAAGTCGAGAGATTTAATCTCTGTCATGTCAGATGCCAACCTTAGCTGGCTCTGATCTGCACAGGGCCAGGATGTGCCTGTAATAGCACCCAGGAGCTGGGGAGCTAATCTAACCTGATGAAGTGTGTCTGCTCAGCGCATAAATCAGCTGGAATCATGGCACTGATATGGGAGGAGGATGTGGAGAAAAAGAAGTATGAAACGAGCCACAGCTGAAGAATCTGTTAATGGATTGGGCCTTAATACTAGGTAATTGTGGGAGTCAGTTCTGACTATTTGATTCCCTCAGGTTTCTGTAATATGTATTTTTTACTTTAAAATAGTTACCATATACTGAAGTATAAGATTGTTTTCATCCTTGTTTTCCTTGTGTGTGACGTGCATATTTTTATACATCTTTCTGATATTTCAGCATTTTGAATCATACCCATCCTGACTTGCCACTTTGGTAGAGTTTGACCTCATCATATAAGAACTGGAAGGATTCAAACTATGAGTAAGAAAACAAAGGTTAAACTCTTTGGCAGTCAAAGAAATTACGTGCAAATTATGTAGCAAATCATTCTCTGTAATTTACACAAACCTGGCTAATTCAGAACCACAATATTCTTCCTATAAGAAGGTTAGAAAATTCAGTCCACTTGTGTTGCTGAAAGGAGTTTTCATAAAAAATAGGGATTACAGAAACCACCAGTCAGTTTTTTATTATGTTTTGATGCTTTAAATAGTTAATGCCTTCCAGCAAATTTACTGTACTACCAAGGCTGGATAATTTGGATAATTTTCTAATTCAGGCAATCATTAGGTGTTTATTAGTAAAAAGTCATTATTGCTAAGTATTACTTTAAGAATAAATGACCACATAGGATATGTGGTAATTTAATAAGTGTAAAAATTGAGACTACTTTATTCCCCACAGACAAAAATTGGTATTTTATCTGTGGCTCACAACAAGTTTAATGGACACAGAGAGAAGACGGTGTGCAATAAAGTATGAAGCAAGAAATTAACTGCAATTATTAAACAATAAAATTTCTCCTCAGTTATTACAGTTTCAAGCTTTCAAATGGCATGGCACGCTGAATTTATATTATACTAACAGTAAAGGGTGCAAGGATCTCCAAAACTCACCCTAAATCTGGGGTGTCAAACACATGTATTCGGGATTTTCATAAGATTTAAATCGGAGATATTTGTTTCTTTGTGTAGTGAGTGACAAAGCAGAATTAAGAGCAGTGGTCCTGGGTTCTCTCTCAGCTTCAACAAGTAAAAGTTCCTCCTTATGGTCTGAGGAGCTGCAAGCACTAAACAGCTGAAAACAAGAGTTCATTGGGATCTATCACTTAAAAAATAAGGTTATACTTTAAAAGCAATGTGAATTTACCAAGATGGAGCAGTTTGCCAGGGCAGTAAAGAAAGGGAAGGTGTGATAAGCTGGCCTTGGGCAGCTCCCAGTCTTCCTCCTCAACAGGATGGGGAGAAAAGGAAAAATCAGGAGATCATGGGCTGAGATAAGGACAGGGAGATTATTCACCAGTTGCCATCACAGGCAGAATAGGCTCCATGGACTGCAGGGAAATGCCTGCTCCTGTGTGCTCTCTGCACAGGCTGCAGGGGAATCCCTGCTCCAAAAACCAGGAAATAAGTTTAAATCCTTCTATTACAATGTCTCCTAGACCAGCATCTGTCATGCTGAAATGACTTGGAAAAGTTAAGTCTGTAAAGAGGCATAAAGTGTAAAATGGTTTCAAAACGACCAAAACTTTTCCGTACTTGACAAAATCATTGTGCCTTTTCCATCCCAGTTCAGATGTTCCACTCCTGAAATAGTCCAGCCACTGGCAGGTTTTCCTTTACAACCTTAATGAAAACTAAGCTGACAATCAGAAGCAATAATTTACAGTGAGTGTAAGAGGAAGAAGTGGGCAAATATGACACCATAATATCTGTTTGAAATGCAAGATGAAAGGGGAAGTGTTCGATCCACTGGAACTTCCCCCCTCTCTGCAGCCTTTGTAGTAGAGATTTCCCCAACTATAAAAAGAAGCAAAAGAAGTTGTAGGTTATCACGCTTCATCACTTCTTCTTTAATCTCCATATAAAGATGATTAATTTCAAGCTCTTTCAACTACAGAGTATTCACCATGCAGGGGAGTAGAAAATCAAGACCATCTCAAGAAGCAGTTTCTTACATATTGCAGAACTTCACTCTTTTTTTCCTTTCCCCCATAGGTTTGCAGCAAAATCAGCCAAATGACATTAGCTATGCTTTAAATTTCAATTTCCACACTCCTTTCGTTCTGTATCTCTCTCCTTTTTTCATCTCCCCACCTAACTTCCTCAGATTTCGAGTGTAACGAATCTCCAACTCTGTGCATAAAGGAAAATAGAAAAAAGAGGAAACTATCAGGGACCTATGAATTTGTGCTTGGCAGGTTCAGAAAGTTTTCTGGGGTTTGATGATATCCAGCCATTTGTACAGTTATTACTGCTTTTGGTAGCCTACACAATCTCTCTGGCTGTCCATCAATAGTCACGGACCCTGGAGGATTCAGCAGCAGAAGAGGAAAACCACAAACCCTGCAAAGTGATAACAAGTACAGGTTCTGCTTTCTCAAAAGGATTTGTAAAATTGTTGCCACCACCAGGGTTCAAAGTGCTTTCACTCCACAGGGCTGGAATGAGAGGATGCCATTTGTATTTCTGTTTAATTTTAGCCCAAACTGTTGGCATAAATCTCATGGACCTTGTTTAGTGTCTCTAGGTTGACACAGGCTTATTTTTGATTAATTGCTTAGAATGACCTTGAAACTTTAGTCTGTTCCAGGTAGCTACCTAGGAAAGATGAAGTTTAACGTCTCTATGCCATTAAAAAAATACTGCGTATTTGTAAAAAAAGGATTGGAAAATTTTCTGGGCACAAAAGCTTCCCTTTTCCTGGAAATCTTTCTTCAAGATGTTATATTTGGAAGTCAGAAATTACATTCTTTCATACCTATATTAATTTATTTTAACCTGAATTGTCTTTTTGTCTTCATCTTAAAATAGAACGACCCAACCTCCAAAAAATTTGGCTTCTCAATTTCACTAGAATGTTTTTTGTACATTTTAAATGAAAAAAGCACAGCTTGTTGTCAAAGATTGTATTTTTCTACCCTGTGGGTTTTTATACATTCTCAAAGTTCATAATCAGTGAATATTTGCCAAAAATCTTCTTACAATTACATAATTTCAAATATTGACTCAATTTAATGCCAGATCTTTTGTAGATTAACGTGGTGTTGTTTCTTTTTTGCAACATTTGATATTAAATACTAATGAGAAAAGCATAAACTGATTTCAGATATGTTAGAAAAGTTTAGTGGCAATGTTTATGGAGGATTACACCTTTGTAAGGAATTAGAATAGCAGAAATCCTGTTTTTACTGTAAATAATCTATATGGAACTGTGATGCCATTTGTGTGCAGTAAGTTCCATTTGAAATGTGTTAATTTACGCCAACCATTATCTGTGAGATATCAAATTATCTTTGTAAGATTTAGGGTGAACAAATTGGCTTTTTTCTTCTGGGGTCACCTGAATGAAGTGGTTTTACACATTGTATTTTGTTGTTCCCTTTGTTTCCAAAGATCTGTGTGGTTACTTTTGCAAATTTAGGGAGCACAACATAAAGTTGAAACCTTTTCTTGGACCAGAAGAACATCATAAAAATGATCTCACTTTGCTTCATTACAACACCTGCTTGCAATAAGATGGGATCTCACCTATTTCTGTAATAAAATGCCGTGGTAGAGCTGTGCTCTTAATTATCCTGCTAAATAATGGGACACATTTAAAGCCTTTCCACTCCATCTCCCAGCACTCATTAGTGTCATTTATGAGTTATTTGTCTGCCAGTTTTTGCTTTTTTACCAAAAAACAATGTTAAATGCATATTCTGATATGAAACAAATGCATAATTAATAGTCCCTCCTGTTTCAGAAATTAATAACAGAAGAAATACCAAGTGGTTCCCTGAAAGCCAGTCCACTGAGAAGTAACCAAAACCCAATATTTCAGTGCTGCTTATTGTTGGGGAGAAAAGAAGCACCTTGAGACAGCAGTTTTAATAGGCTAAACAATAGCAATTAGAGAATGGTTTCATAAAGCTTCTTGTTCACCTGATAGGTTGAACAAATGTGGTGTTTTTCAGTTATGATAGATTTGCATGTGCTCTGTCTGTCAGAGAGCTGATATGGACTGAATTCCTTATTGTGGAATTGTAGGAAAGGGGAATATTGTAGATATTAGTATGAATTCTAAAACCTGTAGTGGTTAGTGGGTAACAGCAGGAGTTCAAACCACTAAATATTTTTCTGCTAAATACTTTTTATATTGAAGTAACTTATTTAACATCTAAAAAGTCTTTCAGAAGTGTTTTCAGTACTAAATATGGGTTGGGAGTGAGTGGCTAAAGCTTTTTGGATAGAATGTTAATATCAATAAAAAGTTTATAGACTGACAATTGAGAATAAATAATTGGAAGATCCTAAAGTGAAAATATAAATCAATTTAGTTAGCACACTTGAACTGTCTTATGGTAAATGATGGGGGAAATTGTTAAATGTAATTTTGTGAAAGAAAATATTTAAGTCCCTTTAGCATCTGCTTTCAGCATCAAGATTTGCTTAAGAATGAAAAGTGCTTTTAGTGGGTTGTTTAACCAGGTGCTGTGATTGCCTGGTTGTGTGCATTTCACTAGAGCAGGAGGAGATTTGGACTATTTATTCCTTCAGAAAACAGGAAGTGTAGAATTGCCCAAGAAATGGCTTTGACTTGTTCCCAGGTACAGAGCTGCTGTCGTGTCCAGAGGGGAAACGAGCAGGAGCCAGTGTTTGCTCAGAACACTAAAAATTTTCCTCTGCCATGGCAGTGAAGGGCAGAAACTGTTCCCACAGCAGGTGGAACCACTGGATCACAGCACAAATCTGGGACACAAACCCCTTGGAAGCCGGTGAGAACCTGCCCATGGATAAAACCCACAAGTCCGGGTGCACCTGAGCTTGTGTTGGCTGCAAAGGGGCTAAAGAAAGTTCAAAATAATCATTCCAAAAAAGATTAAATGTGTTGTCACCACTTAATCCCAGTGTATATGACCCTGTTGTAGTCTTGCAAAATAATGATAAAGCCAGCACTGTGAACACCCTTCTGAAACCACAAATTCTGTTCTGCTGTGGCCCTGTGACATTTCAACTCTGCTTAGGATAAAAGTGTTGAGGAATACAAGCTTTCAATCCCATAATCTTTGCTGCAGAGGGAAGGAGGAAGAAAGTTAAAGAGGCTTCCCTGGTTTATCTAAATCAAGAGGATGTCAATCCTGAGATTAATTAATTAATTAATTAATTAATGACAGCAGTGACAGGAAAGGAGTAAGGGAAAAGAATAACTATGTCCTTCTGGATTAGCATAAATGGGAATCTTTATCTAATCAGTGACCTCATTAGCGTAATCAGATAATCATTACATTTGGAAAAGGCCTCTAAGGCCACTGAGTGCAGCCAATACCCCAGCACCTCTGTGGCTGTTGGGGGGCACAGAACAGACCTGGCTGGCAGGTCCTGGCTGCTGAACCCTCATTTATCCCCCATCAGCGAGGGGCAGGCCCTGGCAGGACAGCAGCCCCCGTGTCCCCTGGCACAGCACATCCAGCACCAATGCTGCCCTTGCCATGGGGAATGTGACTGACTGAACCCCCAGACCAAAGCAGGTGATGCCATTCCTGAAGGAACGGTGGGTGATGGATGTTTAGGAGTGTCAGGTTTTAGGCTGTTCACTTCCTTGCTGTGGTTCAAACACGAGAAAAAAGCTGCAGCCTTTGCACCAACGGCACTGCTACAAAATTCAATTTCCTGTAAGTGCTCTGAGGGCTCTGTTACACAATATAATTGCTATGATTTTATTCTGCGTAAACCAGAGATTTGTATTTTACAGAAGCCAGAGAGCTTTTGTATGAGTATGTTGGGTTTTGTTTTGTTTTTTTTTAAACTCAAACAATGGACAGGAAAGGAGTTAAAAAAGCAAGAGGGGAAACCACACAGAAGAGCCAATAGAGAGAAATAAGGAAGAGCAATAAATGATGGAATTGCCAGAGGGTGATTGGCCTTTAAGAATTAATGACTTTTTCTTCATCTCTGGTCATTCAGCCTTCTTCCAAAGGTGAGAAAAAATAATCCTTCATGACATGCTAAATCAGTGCTGGTGGGAGGAAAATGGGAACCTTATCTCTTATCTTTCTTTCTTTTTCCTTTTCTTAATTTTTTTTTTTTTTTTTTTAAGCAGGAAGTTTGAATTTTGCAGACAGAAGACAAAGTGATGTTTAAAAGAGTACAGAGCAAAAATGCAGAGTTGGAAGGCACAATCCCAGAGTGAAATTTGACAAGTAGAGCCACAGATCTCAGAAGCAGAGCAATGTGACCTGCCCATCATCTTCCTTTGTGAATGTGAGAGGTCTTGAAAAATATCTGCATAAACCAAAATTGAAAGGAAAAGCGATTGGAACTTTGCAAACCAAGCAACTTTTCCAATAACCTCTATAGGTCTCAATGCACGAGGTTCCCTGGGAGAAAGAAGAGAGTTTGGATCCATTTTTGACTTTTTGTTACTTATACAGGGATATTTGTAAGGGGCCAAAGACATTTTATCAGCGCAGGGACAAATGTGGGGTGAGAAGGAAGAAATAAATATGCAAGTTCTCAATTTCCTCGAAAATACAAGTAATTGTATCGTCCTTAGGGCTGGACTAGAATGGACTCAGTGGAACTTCATTTATGTAACTGAAGGGCCATTTCTGACATTTTTCTGTGGCTCCCATGGAGTTTTTGCAGCTGCATTTTTGGTTTGCAGCTTCTATCCACGTTGACAAACCAACCTGCCAGGCCAGGTCCAGCCAGCTGGAACTAACTCCTGCTCTGTGGTGACCTGCACCAACAAGAAGGCTCAAAAAACCCTCATGTGAGCAATTTGGTGGATTAGCACAGGCCAGAGGTCGATCCCAAAAAGCAGTTTGAGTATGATCGTGCATAGAGGGGTGGTAGGGAGAAAGACTTTCATGAACAGGCCGTGCCACTTGACCTCAAGGCTGGCCAGCTTTTCCTGGCACTGGATAATTTACAGGAACAGACATCACAGAGGGGATCTTCTCCTGAACGCACTGAAAGCTCATAATTATACTCAGCATAACTAATATTGAACAACAAAGTGAGCAATGATGTTATTCTAAAACAAGGAAGATGATTTTACATCTCTTTAGTTCAAAGAAATATCTATCATTTTTTTAAAATGTGGGAGTTGAGATGGTGATGTAGATTAAGGAATAAATTCCTGATCTTGGCCTCCCAAATTAATGCTGGGGACTTCAGTGATGCAACCTGGTGTAAAACTGACAAATGTTAGATTAGAATCAGGCTATGAATTCTTATAATTATCACTTGTCTACTTACTGAAAGTAAGATAACTGCAACTAATTAGGGGTATGAAAGAAAAGAAAGATAAATGTGTACAAACATCACAGCAGAGATTAAAATTCTATTTATATGCTGTTATTTTTAGGGTAGAATTTCTATAGAAAGCATTGATAAAGCTTTTTATTGTAACCAGCAGATCTGCCCTGATTATGTATCTAAAAAGATACAGTAAATAAAGGCAATCAGAAAACAAAATGCCACAGCCCTGGAGACACAAATTGATAGAGCAACAGAGTGCAGAAGCATTTGTGTGTTATTAGAATCTACCCCTCAGCTTTGTGCTCTCAGACTGTTAATTTAGTGAAGCACTAAGGTTTGAAAGAGGATATGATGTGGAATTGCTTAAGAAATTGATTTAGATGCTTTAATATCTCCAGTGATCTAGTAACAGGTATGCCTAATGAAACAAATTGTTTATGTGAGTTCATTCCATTAGGAAATACAGTTTTGAGGTGGCTTGGTTTCTTTTCTTTAATACCAAGTGATCATTTTAATGAGAGAAATAAACTCGCAAACACAACAAAATCTTTTCACCTTAAAGCAATAAAAACAGAGATGCTGAAAACACTTGAGGAGTGATTTTTCTCTCATGCAAATGAGAAGCACATATCTGAAATTGGCCCTGGATGCATTAAATAATCCTTGCAATATTTATATCTGTATTAATAATACAGAGTGTAATATTGATATGTGAGGAAGTAACACCATTGATGCCAATAAAATAAATCATACTAAAATTAGACTAAGATGAATAAAAAATGAGCCCCCAACTTACTAATTATGCAATACACAAAAGCTATAAATAAATCTAGACTCATGGAAACATCAATTAGATGGCTCTATACAGTGCACAAAGGATAAAATATGAGAATTATCCTGTATCTGATGCTTCAGAGTTTAGGGTCCACTCCAACACTGGAACTATGTTGCTTTCTGAAAGAACAAAGTAATTAATAAATTATTCAATCTGATTTATAAGTTCGCCAAGAAGGAACTACAGCACTATAATCTGAAAGGCAGAATTGAAAACAGAACTGCATAAATATAAAAAATTCAGATTGGGATTAGAAAAAGAACTGGTTAAAATCAGTGATGCAAGAACAGCATTGACTGTATTGTACCTGCAAAAAAAGGCAGAAATAAGCAAACTAAATATTACGATCACCAGCCTGGAAGTCTCTGGATAATTTTCCCTCCAGCTGTCTCTCTGGAATTTATCCCCTTCTTTAAACATTCTTATTCCACTGTAAGTACTTAAACTGAAAAGTCATTGTGAAGCTTTCTTAGTTTTAAAACCAAAACAGTGCATTTGAACTGTGAAGTCTCAGGTAAATAAGTTACAAGTTGCCACAGGTGCAGAGTGATTTTCACTGCTGCTCCAACAGCCCAAGTGACAGTGCAGGACTAAAAGGATGAGTTTTAGTCAGTGCTTGGTTTTAGACAGGAAATCCAGCTAGAAGAGAAGTGATCCCCTGCATTGTGCAACACAGATCTGTCAGCTGTCCCAGGACGTACAAAAACTGCTGCTGTCCTGTCTGACCAGTCCATTCTTCACCAATGGTACCATTTTCCATGATACTTTTAATACTCTGCACTAGGCACCTGACTTAAGCGCCAGGAATGAAGCTTTGGTTCCTCTGGGGCTGAGTTCAGTGAGTGAGGACTTTGCCTCACTCATCTCAGTCACCTAAATAGTCCAGAAATTAGCCTGGAATAATTTATCCAAGTATCATATCAGTGTCAGCTATTTGTTTTCTGCTGGTCCTGGATTATTTGATTTCCAGCCAAGCATAAGTGGCCAGCTGTAACACATTTTCACAATGAGGCACTTAATGAACATGTTTAGTGTTAATATAGTTATTTATCTGTTATCTCTCAGTGTCTTATTGCAGATGATAGGAAAATAGCACTGTATATTGTTGAAAGGGGGTAACTGGGACATGATTTTATGTTTCTAGAAAACAATATTAAATTCAGCAACTGGGAGTTACTGGTTTAGAAAAATGAACTCTATATGAAGTACAGAAAAACCAGAGGGAAAAAAGCTGACAATTAAAGCTTCAAAGAGATATCAAGTACAGTTTGGTGTCAGATACACAGAATTATACACAACAAAATACCAACAAATAAAAGCAAAAAGCAATAAAAAGAAAATTCTGCAAGTCTGCTTGTTTATTTATTTCACATTTAGAATATATACATCAGCTCACCCAAGATACTGCAAAATAAAACATTAAGAATATCTGAATGTAAATGAGAATAATCAACATCTTTAATTTCAAAGTGCTATTTTATGTGTAAACAAAAGCATATGAATATGACTAGAAAAAGAGGATATTTCATTTCTAGATGAAAATGTCTCAGTTTTGTAGGATGAAGATTCATCCTGCTGCAGCTCCTGAGGGCCTAAGAAATGAGCAGCCAAATCCTCTTTGCTTTACTCAGGTGAGCAGACCTGTTTAAAAACCAAACATAATAATAAGTCCAAAATAGCTTTTAGAAGCCATCAAAAGTATAAACTATATTTGAACATATAAGCAGCTACCTATTAGCTTTCCATTAGACTACAGTCAAAATAATTTCTGTGCTGACACACTTTGTTTGAGCTGTTCAAACGACTTCTGAAAATAAAATAAATCTACTCTTGGGGTCGTTTTGCTGAGTGTTTTATCCAGCAGCTCAGCCTGGAGGTGCAAACAGTCCCTGCATGCTGAGGGTCTGACTGTGCCAGCTCAGATTCAGCAGCCCTGGCCCAGGTTCTGTGGCCTATTAAACACATTTCCAGCTCAGGGTGTGCAGGAACATCCCTCATTTACCTGCAGTGTGCTCTGATTGTACCCTGAATAATCCATTTCATTATTTATGGTGGGCACAACTCATCTGGCACCTTCTTTTGAATGTTACAAAGAGCAAAGTGAAGAAGGACGGGGTGTGGGAAATGGAAAAGATGAAAAGTGGGTTAGAAGGGCTGTGTATCACAGGGATAACAAAACTGAAAATAGATTTGGCTTCGGGGACATAGATCACAGAATATTGAGAGCCACCAGAGGAAGTGATGAAGAGAGAACATTTGGGTTTCTAGAAGACTAATTTCAGTGTGATTTAGGGAGGTGATAATATTTGCTGACATCATGTGGTTGCTTTCATCTTGCAATTGTTTCAATTGAGATGTTACAGAGATGTTCTAAATTAAAAGCTTTTTTTTTTTTTGTGAAGCAAGAGGAAATTTAATCAATATAGATTAATTTAGAGCAGCTGCTATTCACTAAGTAGGAACATTTTCATCTCTGAAGAATTTTAAATCCAGCTTTTATAGCATAACCTGCAGTACATTTGAATATATTCCCCAAGTGTCTGCGGTGCTGTAATTCTGCTAAGCTCAATGAAATTTATCTCATTCGAGACAATGTGCTGTAGATCTTCACTTGTTTATTTCTCAGAAGCTCCTTTTTTTCCTGTTGAAACATAGGTCATGTGGAGCCATCAAACCTTGGGGTGGGAGTAAGGGAGATGGAATGTGGAGAATGCTGCAGATGGACCAGGGGAGGGGCTCCTGTCCTTGGGAGTCACCAGGAGGACTCAGTGTCCTTCACCTGCATCTGGCCCACGTAACCCAAAGGCCTCCCCCTCCCAAAACACCTCCCAGAGATGTGAAATTTGAAATAATGCACCTTGGCTAAGGTGTGGGTATTGCTCACCAGCCAGTAAATTTTGCCAGACTGCTTTGATGTAGTTGGGAGCCCACAACTTTGAAAGATGCCTCCAGCTGAGTTATACAAGGCATTTGGACATCTTGTTTCCATTCAAAACATATTTCATACAGCTCCCTGAGTGCCTCTGTGCAAATGTGTCCAAGTGTGCGGCTCCCATTTGATTCAGTGGCACCTGGGTGCTTTCCAAAGCCAACCAAGCATCTTAGAATCACTGAGACAGTATTTCAAACTCTGCTGCAGTCAAAAATCACAAAGACAATACAGAGGTAAACCTGAATCTAGTTGAATGTACGACAGTGCTGGCCTTTCTCTGTAAATCCAAGGAGGAGTTAAATAGTCCAGAGGCTATAAATTATATCAGTGATGGTGGCTTAATTGCCACTGGAACGGACTAATTATGGAGATATTAGGTCCATCCTGACAGCAGTGTCCCTCTGTCCCTCTCTTTATTTCATTTCCTGCCCATGATGGGTTTCTCCTGTGGCAGCACTTGTGCCAGGAGTGGCTTTTATCAGGATGGGGGTTTTTTGGCTATCAAGCAAAGTAGTTTCTAAAAACATGGACAGTAATTAATTTCAATATGGGTACAAATGAGAAGCATATTGATAGAGAGCTGTAAATCAGGAGTAAGCAGGTTTTCCTCTGGGAATGCATGCCTCAGAAGAACTGTTCTGAGCAGCATCAGGATCCTACGATTTCCCTCTGTACATGGAATTGTTGGTGCTGATGTTCTCCACGGAGAGCACAGGTGTGGCCTGACATTCCCTGTCTGCCTTCAGTCACACACCAAAAAATGACAGTAGAAATGACAGCATCACTTTCAGAGGATTTTGAAAACTTACCATGTAACTTTTTTCTCACTATGTGGCTCTTGTCATGCTCCATTATTCTCTTTTTAACCTCGTAACTCTAACTTTGGTTAAAGCAATAAATCTTTATTTTTCCCACTTGCTCATCTACTCCAGACTTGTGCTTCTCCAGTATTGTCAACTTTGGTACTGTTATGAAATGACAGCACAATAAATTAAACATTCATATTTTACCTATCTAGATGGATATTCTGAAGATAAATAGAATTTGAATAACGTTTGAGACTTGGAAAATGAAGAACAAAAAGTCAAATTATTCAAATTATTCAAATTATTGCTTTCCTTGTACATATCCCAGCTGAGAATGTAAATTTTGGCTTACCTTCTAGGAGGTGCTGAGTTGACTGAATTCTTTAATAAAAGTACTAGATATAACCTGCAGATAAGGGTTTTGCACTTATCTCAGACTGCAAATCTTAAACTAATTCAGAAGTTAATCTCGGTCACACGTAGTTTACCGAGATGACGGATCTCACTCTTGCAGCATCTTTCATTTTACAACTGAAAATTTGTTTCCCCTGTAGGGAAAAAAATCAGATTTTAAGGATTAAAATTGCCATGCCAGGTTTTTGTACCACACGTAGAATTTCCTGCACAGAGAAGATGTGTGCTGGAGTTGAGGAGTTTGTGTAAAGCTATCACAGATCATTGGCAGCGGTGGGTGATGTAGGTGTAAAGCAATTTGTTTATTACACAGGATTTTCAAGATGTACGAAGGTGAACAATTTAATTATTCAGCAAATTAAGGATAACTGAGCTTAAAAGAAGGTCAGAGTTCCTGCACCCATCCCTTCTTACCTTGGATGTTTGTGATTGCACAGGGGGACTAATTGCATTATGTTTGAGATGAGAAAGTTTAATGTAATATGGCCAAAGGCCATAAAATCTTTCTATCCTTCAGAAATTGTATCCAGTTATTTCTTTTTCAAGACATTTTTGTTAAGTTAAACTTCACATTTTAAAATGTCACAAAAATTGGTATTGCAGCCTATTTACCCACTGCTATTTATGAAATAATCCCAAAGACTCTTGCTATTACAGCCACGTCTCACTTCCAAAGGCTGCACACAGAGCAGGAAGTTTTCAGTTGTCAAACAAGCACCTCCAGCTTGCCTTTAATCACTGGGCTATATTTATAAAAATTCTTTCTATATGCATGTTCTAATTATTTATTATTTTCATTAAAGTCTCATTGGCTGAGAAATACTTTCAGGAATCCAAGCTCCCTACAAAATGCTGAGTATTCCACATTCCCAGTGACAAGATGCCTGTGAATTCTGGTAGCTCAGCACAAGTCCACTTGATATCTTACTAAACACCCACATTTTTTCTGTAGTGGCAATTTGAATATCAAAACAACCCTTCAAAGTAGATTAAGAAACAATTCAACTTCATAGTATTAATAGGCATGAAATTGGATAATTTGGATTTAATTACATTGCTAAGTTTTCTTTCACAGTTTATAATTCAAAAAACACCTGTTTAGATTAAAATTCAGTCCTTTTTTTAGTTCAAACTGTTACTCAGATCTTTTTTTTATTTTTTTTTTTAATTGCAAAGGAAAACCACAGATGTAGTTGGTTGGGATGTTTGGGGAGAGTTTAAAGATATAGAAAATGGCTTGGACAAAACCAATTTATTGCATCTGTGGAAATATAAGATCCACTTTACCACAAATGCAATCTGTGGGAGGATATTGGCCAGCAGTAGATTGGCATGAAATTCCCAGCTGAAGCAGATAGGGAAAAGTAATTTTATGTATCTCCCTTATATTTATGTGCAATGTTTTGACCATTTCAGACTTCGGTCTACAAATGAGTTATTATAAAATAAAGAAGAAGCTGCACAAGTATGTGCTCACTCAGAAGAAAGTAATTTATGCCATGAAGATGGGGAAATGTACCAGCTCCTTTTCTCGTAGTAATATATCTGCTAAAACCTGGTGATTTAACTGTATCTCAATGTTATGAACCTACAGGCACTCAGGAATACACTAAATACAATCCCTAAATTCCTATTACACTCCCAGACACTGGGATTATTCCAATTTTAGTTCAAGCAGCTCCTAAGGAGTGTTGAAGGGGAGTCAAGGCCCATTACGACCCCAGGAAAGAGCACTTGGTGGAATTATTCAAGCAGATGGATAAAATTTAGAGGGAAAAATAATGATGACATGAACTTTCCATAGAGCTGGATAGAAGATAAGACAAGTGGAGTTTATTAAAGCCTAAGTAGGGTCTGTACAATGAACACCCTTGGCCAGTGCAACCACACTGAAAACTGGAGGGATGGTGATGCCTTCTCCAGCCACCTAGAAACAGAGACTAGACAGGAGTAAGGGAATAAAGGTTGGGATTTATTTGAAGGCCTTCAAGGTACCCCCTGGGGGAGCCAGAGGCTGCCTCCAAAAATGGACCCCAAGATGGACCCCAGGTCACGAGTTCTTCACACCTTTATAGGTTTGGTTCATTTGCATATCAGGGTTAATTCTCCAATTAAAGCCCCAGTTTAATGATGTAATTCCCCTCAGCTTGCTCCCCCTTAGAGGCTTTGGGTTACACATTTTGGGCCTAGAAGAGCCTGGCTGTCCTTGAAGGCAAAGCCTGGAGAGGCTTTGTTGTGTCTGCCCAGCACGAGAGAGCAGCAATTCCAGGCTACAAGGAACTGCAGAGTTACACTCTAAGCAGTACAGAAATTGAAAATATAAAAGTTAAAACCTAAGGCATCAATGGGGGTGTGAATTGAAGCTGAGGAATGAGGGTTTCAGGACATCTGAGCCGTGCCTTGCTCACCCTGGCCATGAGCACGGCTGGGAAGGTGCAGTGGCTCAGGAGAAGATGCTGCAGTCGTTCAGGAGGCAATCAGGCACCATCCTGGGGGAGCACGAGCATGATGAGGCCAATTCTCTTTAGGCTCAATGGCCTTTTCTCATATTCAGGATGTTTTATTCACACTGTTGTTCTTTCCCCCAGAACACATTCCATTGCTTTGCTCTGGCATACAAAAGGTATTAAACACGAGATAAAATTATACAGCTTTTTTTGTGGTTTTAGGAAGGCTTTGTTATATTAATTTTACCTTATGTATGTTTTTTTATTAACTTGTCTGTTCGGATAAATGATTTGGAAATTGCAATTCTTGATAGAATTAAATCAAAGAAAGAAATATACAGAGAATGAATTTGTAATCCCTTTGGGATGTGATACCATGTTCTGTGTCTGTTTGTTCTTTGTCAGAAGGGATCCAGATTATTTCTCTCATAAGAAATTTTACCATGAGATCTGATGCTTGAAAATACAAACTCTAAATGTTTCAGTTTAGAGTGGAAAGCTCACTGCAGCTTCTGAGATACTTACAGCAATTCAGAGATGGCTGGCAAGGCATTTTATTTTAGTTTATTTATTTTATTTGTAGGATATTAATCTGTTCCATTTAGCTATATTGCCAAAGAAATGAAAAGCCTTCTACCATCTGAATTCACTCTTAGAGCTAGACAATTGTAGATTAAAAAAAAAAAAGGTGTAGTTTAAAAGAAAAAAAGGAGTAAGAAAAAAAGAAAAGAAATGTTCTCTTTTCTTTTCTCTAATGATATTTCTCCACATCTGCTTCAACAAGTTAACTAGGGAAGCTAGATGGCTTAGGGAAGTTTTTGGAGAAATCTCTTTTATTATTGACTTTATTCAAAGTAGCTCCATGCAGGTTTTCTTTTAATTTTGCTGCGTCACCTATTTGCCAGTGCAACATTACTTTTAGGCTTCTTAATTTGGAATAATTATGTTAATTTCAAGAATTATTAGCTTGCAGTTCCTGGGAGCTCCAGACTCTCACAATCTCCACGACTGTGCTTGTCTTACAACAGCACCACAATATTCCCCTCACCTGAGTGTCTCCAACCCAGCCACAAACACCTGCTCAATCCCATAAAAAAAGCCCTCATGGAGGGGGAATGGGGAGGAAGATCCATCCTATAGCTTCAACACAAGTAAGTTTTAAGTAGTCCTTTTTTGGGTATTTTTTTTTTAATACATATCTAGATAGTGAGCTCTTATTCCAATTTAAAATTAATGAAAGTCTACCCTTCTGTAGAAACCCTGATTTACAAGAAAATGGGCATTTCTTCAGCTTTTAAGACTGATTTTATCAAGCTGTATTTTTTTTCTAAGGACTTGTCAAGTCTGAGTGAGGGTTCTCTGCAAGGGCTGACTAACCAGGACTGGAACCTCACTGTGTTTATCCCATAATGTCACAGCTCAGGATAAACTAAATCCTAGAGGAAAACAGAAAGTTAATGTTTGGATTTAGTTTTCGTCTTTTAAAACTGACAATTTCCAGTTGGGTGCACTTGTAAGTTAGGATGTAGGTTTTGCTTTGTGTGTTTTCCCAGATTAACAACTTTTAGAAAAAAACTGACTAATTGGTACCATGAGGGATAAAGAAGGAGGTGAAGAAAGATGAATTAGAGGGGAAATGGAATTGGGGTTCAAAATGGATTCAACTTCTTTATACTTATTGCTATAGAAAATCTGTTTAAAGAGTTCTTAGCATTTGTTTGGAGAAGGATATTTTGAAACTATATGAGAGTTCTACAGACAGGATTCATACAGTAAATTTCAATTTTACTTTTGTTTCTAGAATGAGTAAATATCTTACTTAGCTACATGTTCTTAATGAAATACTTCATAAGTAGTCTGTGGCACTGATTTTGCTATTTATATTTTACTGTAGACTCTGACATTTTTGGTTTGTTAAATGTGTATATTTATATATACAGCCCCTCTAGAGAACCCTGCTACTCCTATGAGATACACCAGCCCTCCTCATTGCTTAACTGGGAAGTAAAGCTCTGAGTATCAGTGTGAAGTGTCTGATGAAATTAGAAACATCTGCTCCTGCAGCTCGTGGCTCCTCCCTGGAGGGGAGAAAGGGAGCAGGATGAGTGAAAGAACAAAGGAAATGCAGAGCAGCTTTTGGAGGGAACAGGGAGCTCTCTGGAGCTTCCTGCTTTTGTTCCTCTTGTCCTCCAGCCAGAACTCTTCCCTTCCAGAGAAGAGCAGGGAAGGAAAAAGGATAATAATAAATGGTCCCCCAGCACAGGCAGCCCTTGAAAAGGACTTTGCTCTTACAGGGGAATCTGTGGGGCACAGCCAAAGCCCACGTAAAGAGAGGTGAACAACAAGGTCTGCCAGGCTGAAGAAGCTGGTGTTCACATCACATAAAATACTCTTTCATCAAAGTTTACTTTCACCTTTTCTTTTAGATTTTAGTTCCCACTTCCTTTAGCTTGGGATTCTGATTACACAGGAAATGTCCTTATGGATTCATGAGGATTCCTCTTAATAAAATATTGTTTTGAAAACATTCACTTTTTAAAATGAGGTTTGCCAAACAATGTGGCCATGTTCCCTTGTACTGATTAACAAACACTGCTTAGTGAAAGGGGCTTAACATTTGAATTTGATTAATAAGGAGCTGCAATTCCATGAACACTCTATAACTCCTTTAAAAATGTAGTTTATATTAAATGTAGAATGCAGTTATTCATCCATTATACTGGAGATAGGACAAGATCATCAAGCCCACTTTTGCAACTGTCTTATAAAGCAAAATATTTGATTTTTCAGGATTTCTCATTACTGCAATGTGACAAAATAGTTCAAATCAAACTCATCAAAAAACTACAGAAAGAAGATGTTTATACAAGGGGTTTCCCCCTATTTAGCTTAAGTTCAATTACGACTGATTAGCCAAATTCAGGGGTCTTGTGGTTATTTGAAAACCAGGAAACAAATAGTAAATGCCAATTTAACTGGAAAAAGATAAAATTTCTGAGAGAAATTGAGATGCTCTGGGAGCAATGCAGGTTGATTTCAGCAGAGAAGGAACGAAAGGATCTGATCAGATTGATTTGTTTTTTTTGCCTTGTGGGATGTGTGCTTTCAATCAAATTGCAGGGACAGTGGGGAGGGAGAAATGTGGAAGACATTTACGGATTTGTGTGGTTGGGAGGGTAAAAGAAACAATGTGCAATGGAGAGCTGGGGTTAACAGAGGACGTGGGGAAATCCAATGAATATTGGGGAGAAGAGAGATGGAGAAAGGCAAGGCTCCATGTCTGTCAGAATTGCTTGTGTATGATTATAGTCCCACACTTGTGTTGAGTCCATCACTGCCAGAAAGTCATCCCAGGGCAGATTTTTGGTGAATGAAGGATAGGAGTGGGTAAATCTTGTCTTATTCTGTTGTTTTTTGGGGTTTTTTTTAAACTATATTTCTGTTGTTTTGAAAGTCTGAGTTCACATTGCAAATCTCAGCGTATAACATCTAAAATTTTACAAGTAGAAAGTATTAGCATGAATTCATGTTTTCAATTTATCTGAGCCACACGTACTATTTAAAAAAATCTGGTTGTAAAGAGATTAATGGTACATTATCAATCTTATATTACCTCTATTTTCCTGCTATTCTGCCATTTCAGCTGTACCTAAGAAAAGTATGCAAAGATTATCTCTGAAAAAAAAAAATGTATATATATAGATAGATAGTTCTAGTCACTCATTTTACTTCTTGAATAGTTCTATGAAAATTTACCTCTTTAGATTTCCAGAATGTACTTGTTCTTCTGTCAGTCATATTTCGAGCAGCAGCTTGGGAAATTTATTCTTTTATGTGTTGAATAGCTCTTCAACACAGGTAGTACTGTTTTCTTTGAAAACATCTTTCAAATAGTAGGATATAAATGTGGGGAAAATTCCGAATACAAGCTATAAATATTTCAGGCTGTAGCTGCAGAGAACTTGAACTGAACCTAGTGCTCGGGTATCTAAGTGTTTATTACACCTGAGTTAGCTTCTTCTGGTGAATTGAAGTGAATCTTTTGCATTTGAAAGAGTCTGAGAGATTCTCTTTCTGCCACATACACACACTTCTGCCTGCAAATCTATTGCAGCATTGCTAGAGAAATGCATTAGTCAGACTGCATAATCAAAAATGTTTGTGAAGAGATAATGAACGAGGCCTTGCTGTACACAAAAGATAAAGCGTCATTATGCACGTATTTATACCGTGACTGTTGATATTCCATTATTCTCTGCCCGTGAAACAGAAATTTCCATGAGTCTTTGGGTGTTCTTCTGTGATTAGCAAGTTGTGCATGACCTGATGGGGAGGTTGGTTTATTTTTAGAGGCCGTTGGTGGTGCTTTATTAGAAATGTGAATGCATCATGGGGCATGTGATAATCACACTGGTGCTGCTTTGGGGCAGCAGAGAGAAGCTCCAGGTGCAAGAGGTTAAAACCGATTTTAGTGCAGGGTCCCATCCTGAGCCCTTGCTCAACACTCCGAGCTCAAAGAGAGTTGTCCCTCTCTAGCAGTGTCAGGCTCGGCCCAAAGCAGTTAAATTTGTACAACAAACGCTGCCCTTGAGACACAGGGGACTCCCTCCTGCTCTCCTGCAATCAAACTGAGTCCATGAAAAGCAAACTGCAGCTGATAAAGCCAGAGGATCCCTCATTCAGCACCGAACTCAGCTGTTCGCACCTCCTCCTGCCTCCTGTTGACTTCCAGCTTAGGAGGAGACACATTCCTATCCAGCTCCTGCCCTTCCTACCCAGCCTTTGAGCCATGGAAAAGGCAGCAGCTCTGCACTCTGTCCCCAGGTGAAGTACGTCCTTCAAAATGTGCTTTCAGTTTGTGTTGACAACAACCTTGCCGTTCTCACCTCTACAAGATTCACCTCCCAGCTTCCAGAAGACAATTGAATTTCTCAGCAGCTTTTCAAGCAATGATTTACATTAATGAAAGCTGAGTGGTGGCCTGGCAGACAGCTCAACATTCACCAGAGCCATACAAATGCCATATATTTAGCATTTGAAGTACCAAGCAACTTAGATTTTAGCTCATTGTAATGGTATCCAATTTCAGGAAGACGCACCAGCTTTCACTTTAATAAAATAAATCTCTAAGGAAGAAAAAAGCCAATTAAAAACTAAAAACAAAAAGCCCACTCTATTTCCATGGCAAAAAAAAAAAAAAAAAAAAAAAAAAGTGAACAACTGATTACAACTGCAAAAATTGGTAAAATTGTGAAGTTATCGCTTCACTGTCTTCCCTGTGGTAAAGAAGATGGAGTGTAAGATTTTGTTAAACCTTTCCTGGACTATATTCATCCAATCAACCAAAGCTGGCAGAGAGCTGAAGGTCAATATTCTGTGGTATTTTTGCTCCATGATTATTTCTTTTTTCTGTCCTCAAAGAAAATTGCTCCCATTTGAGGAGATGTCTGGACCAGTAGCAGCTCAGCATCCCCCAGTCCTTGCCTGCTAAACTTGTCTGTTAGATGTGGATCCCGACACCTTTGAATCATCTAATTTTAGAGCACTTTTTTTAATAAGCATCACTCTTTCCCAAAGAGTACTCGTATGACATTAGAAATATCTTAATCCTCCTTCAATAAAAGGATGGAAGATAAAAATTGCCACAGCTATCATTATTGGAAGAAATAGCATTATATCGAAAGGATAAAATGGACTTATTCT
Source organism: Monarcha castaneiventris obscurior (assembly GCA_026261815.1). NCBI lineage: Eukaryota > Metazoa > Chordata > Aves > Passeriformes > Monarchidae > Monarcha > Monarcha castaneiventris. The sequence continues at coordinate 3,560,323 of JAMPIT010000550.1, forward strand.
GTCTAACCTGAAAAACCACTTACAGGATGTATTTTCTGACACAGGCTGTGACTATTGGAGGAGCTTTCTCAAGGCAGTGTCTGAATCAAGACCAGTTCCCTTTTTGTCTCACCTGTTTTATTTTTACTTCCTGTATTTCAAATGATTGATGTTCATAAAGGACTCTGAACAGGGAGAAAAAAAACCCCTGGAATTATACAATTAATATTGTATGAATATTGTGGAATTTATACTGAATGCTGTTGATTTTTAAATTTAAAGTGTGAGAAAAGGCTTTGTTTAAAATAGCTTGAAAAATTCTATTTGTTTCAGATCTCACCTCATACAAATCATCTGAACTAGTCTGCAACTGTTGTCTAAATTCACTCTTAATATCTAATGTAGAATTGATGAAAATCTAGAAGATAACCCATCCCAAAGGATCCAAAATGAAAAATCTAATGCAGGGAGAAAAGCTGGCTTCCAGAGAGGTTTGTTTCTCTTCAGTAACTAAAGAAAATACCCAAAAATATCTGTCTAATGGTTAGCTGAGTAGGATCGGGTCAGATGGATGTCCCAAAGGGGTAGAAAACCCAAACTGCACATCAAAGTGATAAACAACTGTGCCCATCACGATATTGGTTGCCTTTCTCTGGAGTCAGGCAAATTTGATTAATTATAATTAATTCAATAACGGATTGAGTCCTGCAGCTCATTAATAATTTCAGAACCTGCAGGAGAGCAGGATTGCTGTGCTCGGTGCTGCCTGGCCCCATGCTGTGTATTTAAAACCACTCTTGTCAAAGGTTTACCATGGAAGAGCATAAACAATTTTCCTTCCAATGTGGGATTCTAATTCCTTTTAACTCTACTCCTGGGCTGGCTGGGTTCTCACTTTATCTGAGCACTTTAAGGCTAAAATCTTTGCCATACTTGTGGGTTATGCTTTAAATGAACACGTTTTGCATCTTCGAGGGTGTGAAGCAGCACTCATGGAGGAGGAACTTCATGTATTATTCACCTTTTTTTGCATTCTATCAAACAGTTTTAAATCAGATGCTAAATTTTGCATGAGTATTGATCATAACTTTATCATCCATTATAAATACCCTTTCTGTTAGTTCACACTCCTTGGACAGAATTTTGGAGAGGGGTAAGAAATGGACATTAAATTAAGTTGAACAGGTTTTGTGTTGTCTCAAAGGGGTGTAGGATGTGCTCAGTTCCCTAGAGTCTCTTTAGGTGCTGGAAAATGGTGTGGGATCCTCACTCTCCAGGCCTGATCCCAAGATGAAAAGATGATAGCCCACTCCACAAAGAAGTTAATTTGCAGTTATAAAAGGAGAAGCAAGCACTCCATTGAAAGTTAGAAGCATTTAATTATTGATGTTTATTTATCTAATTTTTTTGCTAAAGAACTGTGTGTTCTTCTGTCTTTGATAACTGATGTGTGTTCAAATACATTAGGGTCACGAGTTTATCTGTGTTAGTTCAAATAATGTGACTGAAATCTGGCTAAAAAAATGTATTCAAACAGCCACTGCTATTTTGGGGAAAATGCATGGTTCTAGATTGTAAGGGAAAGACACATATCAAGTCTCCTCAGTGATTATAAATGAACGTAAATAGTTTTGCAGGATATATATAGCAAACCCATTTTGCAGAAAACTGAAGTCCTATCACAGCAGAGCAATTTTTGAAATAGTGAAGAGGAAAAAAAATAGTGAAAGAATAAAGCTAAGTCAAAAAGGATTAAAATATTCTTTATCTTTTGATAAACTTTGTAGAAAATTATAATCCTCAGTCTCATCCAGTTTTAGCAGTGAAGATATTTTGTATCAGAGGCATTACAGCGCTCAGAGTTAGATAACATTCTCTCTATTTGAATTTGAACATCAGATGAAACAAATCTGACTGTGGTTTATAAGATATCAAGCAATTCAAACAGTAACAATGCTAAAGAAAAAGGTTATATTTTCAAGAATAAAGTATTAGGAGAAAGTCAAATCAATTCTGAAATAACAAAAAAAGACCCAAACAAAACCTACATTAGAATCAGCACACCTGCAACAACATTTTCCTCCACAGAGTTTTCAATTTCCTGTGTTCAGTTTGTGACCTTATAAAAATGATAACAAGATTCAGCTTCTGAAAAATATACACGCATCTTATCTGTTGTTTTCTGAAGGCAAACACCAGAGCTGAGACGTGTCAAAGAGGCCACAGCGTGGTTTTGTTCAGTTGGTAACTTGAGGCAACCAGAAAATGTTCCATTTTTGCTGAATTGTTTATGAGAAGTGATTTTATTTCCTTTGGCTTCTGAAAAGCAGAGAAACTGTTTTTGCAGTGACTTTTCTTAGCTACTAGACTGTGGACTCGCTAACTTTTCATAAATTAATAGCTCTTTACAAGAATTTTCTGTCAATTTTCAAGGGCAACACTTAACAGATTACAACAGGTAAAGGAATTCTCCATTTCCTTCATCTCATGGGTGCCAAATTTCTCTCTGCACACCAAATATCCCTGAAATGTGTGCAGGCTACCATGAATCTGTGCTAGAGTTTTTTCAGTATTTCCAACGCCGTGTGTGCAACACAGCATCTCAGACTGTGCCATAGCAATCTATTCCTTTTCTGCTTCTCTTTTCAGAGATGAGAACACTCATCCACTGAGATAAAAACACCTCTCCCATCTCTCCAGACGCTGTACACGTGGTTTGTGGGAGCAGTGTTTCCTTGCTTTTCTTGGGCTGCAGAAGTTTTCCAGCTCAGTGGGACGGCGCGTGTGCGAGAGCAGGAACAGCCAGAGCCTTTCTCGCTTTCCCTTCTTATTGAGAGCTGCACGTTTGCCTCCTCCCAGCCTGGAGTGGGGATTGAGATTCAGCTCAAACTCGGCTAAAGGACAGATTTTAGCAAAGTCAGACCCAAAACCTGCGGCAGGAGTGCACCCGCTGCCCTCTCACTGAGTCAGGAGCAGCCACGCCAAGGATTTGGCACAAACCGAGGAGCCAAGGGCGCTCCAGACTCAGATATTTTTTAGGTATTTGCAGGAGCAAAGCTGTAATTTCCTAGGAAAATGACTTCTGAACTTCGGATGTCTAGAGCATGGTTTTAAGGATTGCAATTAAAATACCTGAAAGCAGACTAAGTCACACTTTAAGTGCTTTAAGCTCTTTTATGGCTTTTTTTTCTTCCACATGGGGAGTTGGGGATGAACAAGGATTTCAGCTTGGTTTTTTTTGCAACCTACATTATCTACCCAGCCAAGCCCATAAAACAGAATAAGCCTAACATATTTTTGGTTGTGATTATTTTTTTTAAGGGATGAATTGTTCTAAAATTATAATGATTTCTGTGAATATTTCACAACCAGTAAGAAATCCTTTTTAAAAACTGTGGGTCAGTTTCAAGTCTGTGAAATCCCTGGCACTTGCAGATAAAGGTTTCAAATGTAGTTCTGTTGCCTTTGTTACATACTGTGGATTTTTCTGTATTACAGCTGTTATGTGTATTATTCAGGGCTTGCAGAGTGAATTGTCTGTGCTGAAGTGAGTGCGATTTAGGAGCTTGCAGGCACAAAGAATTATCCCAGCTGCTTCACTTTCCATTCTCTTCTTCAATTCAAGAAAAATTTATAAAATTTGCCCTTGCATATCTTGCATCAGAAGGAAAAAATCCTTTGGCCATTCAGGTTTTTGCAATTTATCAGCACTTGATATTTAGTTTTTCCTCTTAATCTTTAGTTACATTCAGCCATATCCAGCTGAATCCAGATCCCAAGTTCTGAATAATTTGGAACAGTTACTCAGGACATCACTACCCAACAGAAATTGCCTGATTTCAGATAACATGTTTTGTATGTGTTTTCCCTGGAATTTTTGGCCAACATGGAAAAGAAATCAAGGCACAATTATACTACTAATTACATGTACCTGTCTCCAAATAAAATAGGAAACTATTAAAAACCTTCCTGGGGATTAGATGGTATTAAACAGAAGATAATTAGTGCAAAGGTGAGAAGAGGTGGTCCCATTTTCCCATTTGCCAAACTTGGTGCAGAATGGTGCTGACTTTGAGAAGTGTGACTCTCAAATACAATAAAATTCTATACTGAATTTCAGCGACAACTAATTAAGTAATTCCCAATTTTTGTTGCATTTTTAGTAATGATGAAACACAAGCTGTACCAAATATAACTAGACAGGAATGCGCAGGAAAAGAAATGCAGCTTTGATATGAGTGGTTTTTCTGACAAGACAGAAAGATAGAGTTTCTAAAATAATAGAAAATAGAAGAAAACATAGCAAGGGAAGAAAGAAACTGTCAGGGTAAACAGCTCTTTAGATTAAGCTTTGCTCTACTGAACCTTCTTTACAGGCTTGTTCTGATTTTTGTTGTGCTTCTGGGGTTTAGTTTGGATTTGTTCTAAAAGGAAATCTGGTATGTTGTAACTTGATTTTCAACCTGCTTTTTAAAATAATTTTAAAGTGATTGAGGGCACATTTGTAGGTTTATATTTTAGGTGAATCCATTTTCCAAAAGGATAAATCTGGGGTATTAAAATTGATGTGGTGCTGTGTACAAGAATTCAGTCTGGTTTTAAAATCACTGCGTTAACCTTGGAGAAGTCTAAACCAGCACATCAATAATACCAGCAAAATACAAGTTTAATAGGTATTAGGCAGGCGAAATGCAGTAATTAATATTTGGCCATGTTTTACATTGATTGACCAAAGCTATTTGAGGCCCTCCGTGGTGCTAATGGCTGCTGCAGGTTCTGATGCACAACATTAAGCAGCTGATCAGCTGGAATGAGAGCGTGGGGCCTTCTGTCAGGGAAAGAAGGACAAAATTAATTGGGGACACTCTCATCCTATCAGCTCATCCAGGGCTCAGCAGGAAAAAATTACTGGTTGTTTTTTGTCAGTATCACTGAGTTCTTGCCTTCCCTTTCCCTGTGCTGCAGGGACACAGCTCTGGCTTCAGTATCCTGGAGTTCTGAAGATTGTTGGCATTTTAAATGCCAATTTTATATTTCAGAAACTAATTCATGCAACAAGTTTCTCTTAATGAAACACTTCAGTGCCCAGGTGCTGCTTTCATCTATTATTCAATATTTTACCTGTATATTTGCAAGTACAGCAATGTGCATATACAACATACAAAGTTTTTTATTAACTCATAGCAAGAATTACTAAACTTTATTAAAAGATCTGTGTGGGTTTGCTGACCTTCCTAATGTGCAGGCTTTGCTTTCCTGAGTCACTCACTCTGCCAGCAACTTCCCAACACAATGAAAGAGAAGAAACTGTCAAAAGGTCAGCTTTAAATTGTATGCTGTTTTGCAAATATCTGTGTAGGCAATTTTTGCTTTTGAGAAAGAAATTAAAAATCCATACAGCAATATAGCTGAAGCTGATAACTTCTGACTTTAAAAAAAAGGTTCTGGCTGAGGATGAAGGTAGATCAAAGGAGTTCAGGCCAATAATCTGCACATGGACTTCAATCTAGAAGACACAATTTATTTTTTCCAAAATATCCCATTTACCCAGCTTGAGTTTTTAAAGAAATAAATAATATAGAGTTTTGTATAATATATTTCTGTAACAAATTACCGTATTTTTATACTATCTACTTTTAAGTTCTGATTCCCATTTCTGTTCTTCTAAGCATCATTTATTTAACAAAAGGAGCTCACATAATGATCTCGGTTTCATCTTTGAAGCTGACATATCTTCTTACCATCTAATGAAACATAATATTCTCTTTATCACCTATTCTCTTTTTCCCAGTGCAGCTCGCTGCAGTTTTGTTTTATCAGAAATCAGCCAGCAACATGACTCGCAGTGAGCTCTGGAAAACTTTCAGTGATCCTAACAAAAAGCAGGAGATCAATGGGCAGTCCCAGAGATTCCCTTCAAAGGGACAATGGGTGTGAAAACCCAGCCTGCAGAGGCTGAGCCTCCCCAAACCGCGGGGGTTTGGATGAAAAAAAACAAATCACTTCCCCAAAGTTCAGCACTGATTAGCAGAGATGTCTCTGTTGGGGGGGCACTGCCTCACAAAGGTCTTCAAGAGTTGTTCTTTGGGAAGTGACAAATGGATCTTGCTGTTGCTTCTCAGAAGACATTCAGAGAAATGTCTTGGAATAAGAGCAGAAACAGTCCCCAGAAAGTAAAGTTCAGAGAGGGATTGTGATCAGAAATTATTCCGATTAAGGGTGAATGTAGGATCTGGATTTGGGTTTTCCTTAAGGCATCAACAGTAATACAAAATTGAACAACTGATACTGAGAAGCCACCTCTTTGGTATTCCTTTAAAAGAGCATTGTGACAGGTTTTCAGGAAACTTTGCTAATTGCAGGTCACTAATTTGTCTTTGGATGAAGAAAAAAAAAAAAAATATTTGAATACAGAACTCGAAATTGAGGTGGCTGTGTCCTAGCAGTTGGTACAATATAGTTGCTTATGATAGGAATTAATGCAAAAGAAATAACTCAGGTGGACAGTAAAGGCATAAGAAAATGCTGAACTTTCTGAAAGTCTTTGTCTATTTGATATAACTCTTTTTATTTCAAAAGTCTCTTTCCAGAGTAAGCTTTTCATTTTTTGTTAAGTTTCATCAATTTTTTATAATTTAATTAAATTATCAGTCTCACCACCATTATCTGAACTCACTTTGATAGAAATGCACAAATAATGCTACAGCCTTCTTAAATCCAGTGAGTCTATTTTTGTGTTTAGAAGATTCAGAGGAGGATGGGTAGGGGAGAAAAAGGAGGAACTGTGCACAGAGAAACATTCTGGGTTGGGTCAGAGGTCCCCCACTTCTCCAGCTCTGTGTGCTGTGATTGCTGTATCTGGGCCTCTGTGGCCATAATTTGTGTAGTGATGAATGCAGGAACAACTGGAAGAGAACAGATGGTGCCCTGTTCCTCTGGATTTTCTTCCAACCAAGATTTTGTAAATCTCTTGCACCAGATTCTGTTGCTCATCTTTCCATCTTGAATCACATTCAACTCTAAAACTTGCATTACATTTAATTCAGGGAAACATCATCAGTATAAAAGGAAAAAAAAAAAAATCACAATTATTTCTGCAATATTTTAAGTTTTTCTTAGAGTTACATTAGTATTTTAATATTTTATTCATCTACAGACTTCTCACTTAAATCTCTCAGTGAACAGCATGCAAATCCCAGTATCATTCATTCCTTTACTTAGTTTTTCCTGCTGTTTCAGAACTTTATGTTCAACTGCATTGTAAATGTAGCTGAAATAGAAATGCTGAAAACATTTTAGTTCAAAAGAACAGCTCTGCTCTCTGATTATTTAAAAATCTCCCCAGTCTCCTAAGTTTCAAGAACATATGGCAATTCACCCATGATTATTTTTGCTAAAAATGATTTTAATTTAATGAGTCAATGAAATTAAAGATTTCTTTTTCTGGCAGCTGGCTCTCTCACAATTCAAGGTCACTGCACAGTGTTGACATAATTTCACAGCCAGTCTGTCCATGTTCTACAGGTGTCAGTAGCATTGAAAATAAACACTAATTATGTATTTTAATGTGCAGCAGAAGTCATACTCAAAAGCAAAACCAGTGGAAACAATGACAAGCTTATTCAAACTCACTTTTGGGATATCAAGTCCTCCTACTTTGAGGAAAGCACATTTTCCTTATTATTACTGTGTGCATCTATTTGAATGTTGTGCTGTATCTTTTTGTTCATTAATTGCTTGACATCATTAAGACTTAAGTGATTCCTAATGATTCATAACTGAGCTTTCAGCTGGAATACATCAACAACAAGGTACAGAATGCAAATCCCAAACCCTCCAAATAGCATTTAATTTGATAAATCCGGGGGTTATAGTGTGAAAGGGAAACTCTAATAGCTCTAATACGATCAAAAGAAGAGAAAGAAACTGATACAGAAAATGAGAAAACCAAGAGATTCAAACTTTACTTAGTTTAGAGTCTAAAGGTCACGAAAATGATATGATTTCTGGAACTGATGTGCTGCCAAGTGCCCGAGAGGGGAAAAAAAAACCACTAAGCAACCCAAACCCTGAGATTAAAGAAAAAAATATAAATTTTTTTTTTAAAAAATCCAGCAGTCCTGAAGGATGGAACAATGTTGCCCTGAGGTAGCTCTGCCACACTCAGAAGGAATTTATGGCATAAAAATGCCCTTGTAGTGCAAGCCAGCTCTGTTATGTGCCACATCCCTCTAATCACATCAACAGGACCAGCTCCTCCAGCAGCAGGAATCGAGGGCAAGAGCAGCGTGTGAAATTAAAGCCAGGGGCAAAACCGTGGGATGGTCTGGACTTCACTCACCTGCATCTACGAGATAGCCATAATGAGAGACAGGAATGTGTCCTGGTCTCCTCTGTGCCACTCCCCAGGAAGGGTTTAATAGATGGAATACTCCATAGAAGGTCCCTGCACAAAAAATTCTGGGCAGCATCAAAAGCTGGCTTGTCTCCTACACTGATTTCAGCAACACAAAATCATCTCTCAGAGAAAAAACATAGCTCTGTATTGGAGGGCACTTGACCTTTTTTATGTATAGTGACACATAAATCCTTGCAAACGCACAAGCCTGGAAAGAACTCATGTGGAAATTAAAACAAAAGAGAGTGATCTGGAACCAATTAAAAAAAAAAAAAAAAAAGAATCTAAACTTGAAAAGAGCTTTCCTTACAATATTTCTTTTAAAGAAGAAAAAAAAAAAGCAGTTGTTTGGTTTTTTCCTCAGATGGTGAGAGAGTTTTGTTTGTAAATAAGATGTCATTTTCAACTAGGAAAACATAAATACTGAATTTAATTGTAACAGCTGTCATTTTCAACTGATATCCATCTTGTGAGCCATTTTGCTCTCTACTGAAGTTATCTGCATTTAGCTAACGTTTCTTTTCGTGCACTTGAAATGCATAGCGTCAGAAAGGATTGATGAATATAATTTTTTTCACATCTGTTATTGGAAAAAAGTATTTTTTTACTTTGTGGATTGGGGAGTGTCATGTTGAGTGCAGGGGGAGAGTTTAGTCTTTGTTCTCACATTTGAAGTGCAGGATATTGACTATGATCTTTTTCATCACAGGGCCTCAGAGTGGGTGGGCTGAGATTAGAATTTGGTTCCACAATATTCTGTGCTGACAAATGAGTGCATTAAATACTGGACCATTATTTAGTTAATTGGCCTTTGCTGCTCTTTCCATAGTTAAAGTTCTGAGCCCTTGTAACAAATGGATAACGCACAGTAAGGACTTGGTATTGAATTTGGCTCCAGTTTCCAAAGCACTTCAACACTGGTTTTTTTTTGAAAATTATATAATCTAATGTATATTTTATTAGTATAGCCTTTATTTGAAAACTGGGCTTTTTCAAAGGAATGATATGCTGTGTTGAGCTTCAGAGGTACTTAGAGGTCTCAGATAATTGTGAATTATCTCTGTAGTAACACATTGAGCCTTTCCCTTGCAGAGAGCCTTTGATCCCAGCTCCCTTTTTTTTTTTTTTTTTTAATACTATGTAACCATCTGAACTTCCAGAGTCCCACAATCTAATAAGTACTAAATTCTGTGGTTGAAATTTTGTTGGAAAAGAGATTTCATTGAAAATTAGAGCCTTTTCATATTTGTATGAGTTATATTCCTTTAGCTCTGGCTATTGCACAATAGTTTATATTCTGATGAGGAGGTCTGGGATAACATTTATATTGGAAAAATTCCCTGCTTTGCCATCTCTGTCAAAACTGGGGAGGTTTCACAATGAAAGACATTTTGGGTTTAGACAGAAGGTATTATCCTTTTCGCGACCACTGTAATGAAATTTTATGTATATCCAGAATTGGGGCTATCCCCAAAGCCTGGGTCCTCTGTTGTGTCTGGTGGGATTTTGTGTGGTTGGTTTTTTTTTTGGTGTGGGTCACCTTTCTAGGTGCAAGAATCCTCACTGTGTGTGGTGTTCCCAAAGCATCCATTTGACTCCCACAAAATGTCTTTCCTCAGATTTCTTAAGGTGATGTAAAATGCAGGACCCTGAACCTGGCAGAGCTCCACAAGTATTTGGGCAGCACTCTCAGGCATGTGGTGGGGACTCTTGGGGCTGTGCAGGGCCAGGGGATGGACTTGGATCCTAATGGGCCCCTTCCAGCTCAGGTCTGGTTTAAGATGTGCTGCCAGGAGTGTTTGTTGTCCATCCAAGTGGTGCAGGTGGGCTTGGCTGTGCCCGTGGTGGGTGACAGCAGATCCTGGAATTCTCGGTGGTTTGTGCCTGGTTGTCTCCAGAGCAGTTTGGGTGTGGGCTACCACGCTTGCAGGTTGATTGATCAGAGGATTAGGATCAGTAGTAAAGTGAATGAGCTTGGTGAAATATGCACAGGTGACACCAAGGGCTGAGCTTCACCTTAATCTGTGTGGAGCAACCACTGCACTCGAACAAGGTTTGCAAATGCCATCACTGGGATTATGACAGACCAGTTCCTCCTGACTCATTCTTGTCTAGGCAGGGTAAAGCAGACTCTAATCCCTCGTTAAAAAACCCCTCCTAGGAAAACATGGGAGAGCAATTAAATATATAGAGCAGATTTCATAAATCGCTTTTCTTTAGAAAGTGCAAAGTTTATTTATTAGGAGCGCGGCTCTCCGTTCCGTATGCGCACCCAGCAGGAGTCTGTACCACATCAGGGGCTAGAGTGTAATTTTGTATTGCAAAGTAATTTTAGCAGGGACACAGAATTTGGTAGTTTCACACTTACAAAGGCAGCTAACAGCCTTGTGAAAGAATCTCATTGGCAAAACAATTGATTTCTAACTTCTGGAGCAGAGAACCTTCACTGCCTAGATCATGTACAATAAAACTGACATCTGAGGGTAGAGCAAAAATATGCTCAGCCTTCCTAATCCCTTGGAGGCTTGTGAAATTACTGTCTGAAAACTATAATGAGAATGGGATAATTTGTGACATTTCCCTCTGCTGTTAGAAGGTATTGATTTTATGACATTTTCATTTCTTATTATGTATTACGAGCATAAGACATCAGAATGTTAATATCAGATGCACAGAATAAACAAGGCTGGTGCCAGGTAGCACTTTATTTATTTCAATTATTTTTCAGTTTTATGCTGTAGCTATTTTACCAAATCCCTGCAGGCTGTTAGCAGATAAACAATCACTCCTAAGCTCTGAGAATTCAGAATTAGAGGAGGCAGCCCATACATAAACTTATTTCTTCCATGAAGTCTACCAGCCAAGAGAGATAACTTATCATCACCACGCTGAGTTTTGACCTCCCCTGTTTTATGTAAGATATTCAATTTTTCAGCCACATTGTCTGTCTAATTTAGGCTGTTAATGCCTTGGGGTTGTTGTCATCTTCCTCCTCACACAGGAGAGAGCTGCTGCAAATGCTAATTGCATTTGTGCCACTTGTGTTCAGCCCTGCTGCATCTTACCCGTCAGGGCTTTGTGAAGGGTAATTCCCTCTCCCAGTGGTAAAACCACCAGGACAAGGTTATGGAGAAGCTGTCTCATCAGGACTGTCTTGGAATTCTTCAAGCTTTGACCTCTTAGCTGTAGAATAGTGCAGTCCTATAAGCAGCTCTGCTCACAGCTGTGTCTGGGATCACTGCAAATACATATTTTGGGTTTCTGGAGAGATCTCTGTCCATCATGTCACGATGATGAGTTGCACCCCAGGAGTGAGAGAGAAGGGTGTGCAGATCAAGGAGTTCTGGCAAAACCCTTGGGAGGCTGAAATGTATATTGCCAAAAAGAGAGACAGGGAATGCATTAAATTCCCCCAGGGAAATGCACTGTCCAGCTTTGGCTGTGGCAGGGCAGTTCTGCTCTCAGCAAATGTATGGCAGTAGGGTACTCACCACACCCAGGGTGCTGCAGAGCCCTGGTTTTGTGCCAGCACCTTAGAGAATCATTTATAATATCTGTGTTCAAGGCCAGCTCGGGCGGGGCTGTGAGCCCCCTGCTCACATCCTGCAGAGGTGTCCCTGCCCACAGCACCGTGGCCTCTGGGCTCTGCTGTGCCCTTGGCAAAGAAGGAACCTGCCCAGGGCTCCCACTGGCACCTCTGCATCCTGGGGGCATGAGCAGTGTGAGCAGAAATATATCTGTTCCTTGGCCATTTGCATTTAAATTGATACATTATATGAAAGAGCACGAGCTGACCCAGCATACAAAAAAATTATCCTATATTTGGAGTGGGTAGAATGGATTTTAAGGGCTTGTTTATTCGTTGTTTCAGTTGGGTTTGGGTGAGATTTTTTTTAAGTTTGTTGTAGGGGAATTCATAGTGAATGGATAATATTGTACAAAAATAAGAACTGAGGAGTAAAGAAAAAGAAATTGCTATTTTTATGCCTTGTGAAGTTGACTAAGTTATAGATATTGTACGTGAACTATATTTATATCAAATTTATAGAGAGATTTCTCACAGAGCAGGGTAGTGAAGAGAAGTGAAAAACAATATCATAATAAGGTCAGAGCATGAGAGAATAACTGAATTGTCCAGAAAATAAAGCCACACAGGGATCTCAAAAAACTGGGATATCAAAAACATTCAAAATACCATTCACAAAGTATCAGTCCCTTGTGGGGACTTTAAATGATCCAAGCTTACTTTGTCTGAAATACAGCTTTTATAAAGAAAATGCTAGAGCCAGGGAAAAACTTTCCTTGGATCCTTTAACACTAAGGTCTGAAAATACAATGTTATTGAAATTCTTTTTATGTGTACTTCAGAAACAAAATCATTTTGGGTTTCTTTAAAGAAAAGGATTGTGTAGATTTTATCTGACTTTATACAGTGTAATCATATTTATATCATAATTTTCTGGTTTGTAACAATACCCTTGTAAATATTCAGTTCTCTTTCAATATAAATACTTCTATTTCTGGGGGTCACAATTTGATCTGAGTGCAAATTACTGTAAGCAGCAGGGGGGCGAGCCATAGATATGTATTCAGATTTGGACCCAGCTACTAAAGTGGGATATTTAAATGTTCAGAGAGAGTTTTCATGTTGTTATGGAGCTGGAGAACAAAAACCATCAAACGCACAAATTCCACATTCCACTTTCAGAAGGAGACACAAAGAGAGAAAAAGAAGGCAAGAGAAAGAAAGGAAAAGAACAAATAATGTTTATGTGCATTTCTTAGCTGGAATTTCTCTCTAATACCACAGTGCTCAGTTTGAGCTTGTCTTGCACACGCTCAGCAAGGAATATTTGATTCTTATAATTTTAGTCTAATGCTGTTGTTTTCTTCCTACACGGGGAATGTAAATATCCACTCTTTGGGCTGGCCCCCAGCCCTTGTCTGTTCAAGGGGCTTGCCTGCACATCCCTCTGTGCTCTCTCCACACACCTCTGTAGCAATCAGAAAGATCTTTGCAGAAATTTCAAAGAATTGCAGAGAGTCCCATTAGGGAAAGTTACCAGGACTGAGGGGATGAGGGAAGGACAACAGATGAGTTAGTTATCATTCCAGTGGAGAAAAACCCAATGGGAATCCCTAGTCCTTGGCCAGCAGAGAATCCAGAGAGGAAACTTGCAGCTGCCTGGTGATGGGAAAAACATTGCTTAATTAATGCCCTTTTGCATTAATTGATATTGCAGCAATCCAGGCATCAATCATTTATATCTCCCTTCTATGATATCTTTCTGTATCAGACATATGTGCAGCTATATTCCCATGGATAGTGGGAAGTGAAGAACCTTCTGCCATGACTCTACTGGAAAACCCCCATGTGGCCCCAAAATGTATTCAAAGGAATTTCCACTCTTTAAAGATATTTAGTTCTGTGTGTCCAGTTCCTGGTAGGAATTACCAGGAGTTTTCCAGAGAGTCCCTCTTTAGTGGGAGGTTGATTGACCAGATCTCTTTTCACTTACTGTGAGACTCTGATGTGGAATTTAACAGTTTCAAATACAGAGATATAAAACAAAACTCGAACAAGTGGAAAGCAGTGCTTAATACAGGATAAAACCCCAATTCATAGATATTATCAAATTAACTAATACTACTAAAGCATTATCACTATTGCTCTCATCAAAAAGGAATGGAAGTAAATCCTGCAAAAGGAGCAGCCTGGGTTCTCTGGGTGTGGATCTCTCACTCCATGGTGGAACTCAGAGGTGGTAAAGAGGAAGTAAAGACAAAGGTTTTTATGAAAATAACACCTGTTGGAACATCAATATGCCAAAGCAGAACAAGAAAATTGTTTCCTCCAAAGGTAAAAGGAAAAAAGCTTTGCCTGAAAAAGTGAGAGAAAAACACCAGGGAGTAGAAGAAAGTGGATTTGGAAATTATTTACCACCTTAGATGATTTCAGCACACCAGCCTTTTAGGTCCATCCATCTTGAGTATTTGAAACTAAATGTTTTGTGCAGGAAATGAAAATGGGTTGATTAAGTTTATTCTGGTCCTCCCGCCATGCATCCTGTACATCGCTGTGACTCCCTGTGATGGAGAGCTGCTACAAGGCACAGGTAATAGATGGGAAATTCTTTCAGGCCCTGGTGTTTCTGGTGTCTGATTATGGCCTAGGTTAGCAATCACAGAAATCGCTGCTGAGAGTCATCTGCAGCTCACCCATTCCCCGAGCTGCTGGCCGAGGTCGGGGGATTTGTGTGCTCCGGCAAGGTGTGAGTTATAAAGGAGTTATTTGTAATGAACTGCTGCAGATGAGGCTTTTTCCTCTGACTCCTTCACGTGGGTTATGGCATGTGAGGACAGGGAGGAAGAGTTACACTGGAGTGTTCTGTAAGTCACTGTCTGCCCCTGGCACGTGGCACAATTTCTTGTTGGAAGCAGATGCTGTCAGAGCAGCACCCAGTGCCCACAGACACTGCCAGTTGTGTGCTTTCATTACAGGCAGGGCATAATTAGTCACTTTACCTCCACTTACACTTTATTTTGACAATTAGGAGGTTGAAGAAGGGAAGGCTGAGGAGAACTTTACTGCTTCAGTTCAAGGCAGAGTTGAGAATTGAGGAGTGTGTGCTCCTTCACACCTCTTCCCAGCTGGATTTAAACTGGCACTGAACCAACAGGTTTGCTGCAGGATTTCATCACAGATATGCTTAAGTGTCTGCTGTAAATTGAAGTAGGTTAAATGTATTAGAAATTAAGTAGCTATTTCCTCGGGAATGTCTGTGTTCTTTCTGCAAAGTTTCATTTCAATAATTTAGAAAATATAGTATTATCGGTTTTGTGCAATATTTATGGTAGTGTGTCATGTGAATGAGGAAAGGAGAGGAAAAAAATCCAAACCCTGAGAACATTATGGAAATTATTCTTTGCAGATATTGTCGTCTTTGTCTTCTATACCAAACTCTATTTGCATGAGCTAATATTATTATAATAATCAAAGCAAACCCCCCCCAGAGATGAAATGCTGTATGGCTCAGTCTCTTACTGAGGAGATTGGTAACTGAGAAACTTTCATTGCACATATTTCACGTGTTAACATCCCAAATCTCAGCTCCTAATAAGCCATCCTTTTCATTATGTGTTTTCCTCACTGTGTCTATGTAGTATTAAATATCTTTAATTCCTATTTGTCTTCTAGCTGAAATGAGATGTTACCTAGGAACTTCGAGGCTGATTGTCTACCTCCCTACTGACAGATGCAGTGACTAAGTAAAGGGAATAAATCTTTTTTTCTAGTTCTTTAATTAAATGTCTACAGATATATGAACCTTGGGAAGCAACTAAAATATTTCCCACAATGACAAAGACTGAGCGAGATCTATGTCTCCTGACTTTGATTTCTACTGTTTCTTTTTTTTTTTTTTTTCCTAATTCAAGTTATTAAAGCAGAAATTGTTAATATAAACAACTTTAAATCGTGGGGTTTTTAAGACACCTTCTGGGCAGCTTCCTAAAATTAAATTAAGACTATGGAAGAGTCCATAATTTGGATTTCACAGAACATATTCTGCTACCACTCCAATTATTTACTTCAGCTTGTTCAGGCCTGTTTATGTAAATATAAATTCACAAATATTGGAAAGCAACATGTAATAAGGAGAAACAAGAAGTCAAAAATGTCTTTATTCAGGTCCCTTTCAGAAAAGGTAAAACAGCTTCTTATTGTCCATATTTTGAGTTTTAGACAGAAGACTTGAAATAGCTGAAGAATGCTAATGGTCATTTGCTTAACTCTTAAGATATATTTTTTTCTGTAATTAAGTTTTAATCTCAAAGACAATCAATTCTGACATATGTACATACACATGGGAGATTTCCCAGTAGTTAGAAAGTGTATAAATGCTTATTTAACACTTTTATAAAATGGATAAATTTGTGTATCTACATCAATTTTTAATTCCTTCCTGAGATTATTTCATTCAAGCTCTCATCAAAGACAGGCACACATGAAACCAATGCAGTTTTTATTTCTCTGTCTATTGATATTGAAATGGTTCTCATTCAGACATGAGAAAATAGTATTTTTATGGCCAATATGCTCCTGTGATTCTGATGCCCACAGACACTTGTGTTTTAATTAAGAGGCAGGACAATTTTCCTAAATTCTACTTTCAGTGCCTCTCTCATTTGTATGAAGGTTTTCTTATCTGATGCACAAGTCAGGGAAGCAGACCCCACCCCCTGAGTAGAAATTCTAGTTAAATCTGATATTATTAAAAAAAAAAAAACAAAAAACAACCAAACCACCCCAAAAGCAGAGAGAGAAAACTTTAGGTGCACACTTGACTGGGTCAGTCAGGCTACCTGTGGAGCTGGGCATGAATTCGGGTGTGAATTCACACCAGGGCAAACAACCTCCTCAGGTTTAATGAACTCCACACAAACACCAGGAAAGTGCTCCAGGGAAGGAATACATTCCACTTCCATTACTTTCACACTCATGAAATAAGTGACTGCCTAATGTAGTTGGATAAAAGCCTTTGAGATGAAAAATAAAAGAGGTTTTTTCCGTGCACCTCAGAACTGTGGTGTGGCCAGGGGATGGCTGGGAGAGCTGGGCAGGGATTTGTCTGCAGCCACAGAGCTTTAAATGAATCAGGGCAAACAGTCTGGGCTGCTCCATCATAAACTCCAACACTTCCAAACACAGGCAAGAACACCCTGGAGACTTCCAGTTCACTCTGAGGGTTTGGTTGGGTTTTTTAAGCCAAAGTTTTTAATGAAGAGAAATACACCTTTTTTTTTTCCCTGGTGAGATATTTTAGTTTTTCCACCCCACATGTCCATTTAGTGATTTTATTTAGTTCCCAGTGTGTGTTGTACTGTTGCACACCCTCGTACCTTCCCCAGAACTTGGTGGAGAGAAAAAGTATTTGCAACCAGAGAGGGCAAACAGCAGAGCTGTCACTTGTTAAATTGGGTATTGTCTCATTAAATTTCTGTGTAGTGTTGGGAAAGATTAGGAGGAGAGTGGCAGATTCAACTCCACAATCCCACAGAAAAGTTTAGCTGGGCTCTTGAGGGTAAATGGATGCTAATTTCTGACAGCCATAGGGACTGGATGTCCCTGTAGCTCACGGAGTATCCCAGGCACAAAGCAAACATCCCGAGCCCTGTGCTGAAAGGAGGATGAAGAGATAAGCCAGGGAGCATGAGAGAAACTATTTTCTTTTATGACTTGGTCTTTTTCTGTGCTGAGGGATATCCTTATCAAACAAACCAGTCCAGCAAAATGAAATGTGCCTTGAACACTCTGTCAAAATCTGAGTCTAAACCAAAGGCTTCCCAGGTTCAGAACTTCCCTTCTTTCCATCTTTTAGGCTGTCATGTCCCAGGAAATGGAATCATGGCAGTGCTATTACCAAGGCAATCATCCTGGGCTCCAGAAGCAGATTCTGCTGTGAAATATTCAGGTTGAATTCTAGGCCAGATCAAGAATAGACGTGAAGTGAAGACTTCTATGAAATCTGAGTCATACTTGGAGCTATGAGACACTTCTCTGTGAACACTTAAATTATCTAAACTTTGACTTCATTTAAATACAAAATTCCTTCAGTTTCATTCTGTTTCTCAGAATAGAAAAAAAAAACATCAAGAAACCCCAGATATTTTAATATATTTCCCTTTTCTTTAAACAGGTGGTAGAAAAAGAGAAAGCCTTGCTTTCTCTTGGAAGATAACAATGTGCAGTGCAAATACTGTCAAATTTAGAGGTCAAGTGTTTAAAGTGTTGTCCCCTGTGGGAAAATATGCTTGGTGTTGTTGGTAGGTGGAAGTAATTTGTTAGAGCTGGAATGTGGCCACAGTGGTATAAATCAAAGATAACCTGGTGGACCATAAACACCCTTTTGTAACTGTGGAGTGTATTTTTAATTTGACACTGGTGTGCTGTGAACAGGCAGCTCAATTGTCCTTTTGGGTGCTCCCAAAGGTGAGGGGGGAAAATGAGGGATTAAAATTACTTTCTCCGTTTAGGAAAATAAACTTGTTTATTCACAACAAAGCTGCACTGGAAATTAGAGAAATGTGGAAAAATAGGAACCACAATACTTTAGGTTTTCAACTTGTCACTATATTCTTAAGTGTGGCTGCACTGTCTCAGAACAGTTTGTGCTGTTATTATTTATTCACTTAATACCCCAAATGAATTGGAGGCTAAATGAGAGCAGCCTTTTCACCTTGGTACTAGAGGAGAAAAAACTTAGACATGGAATTAGTCACAACCACATTTTTTTTGATTCTGCCTGGTTTTTGCTACAACAGGAGCAGTAATGGTCCACAAAGAGGTTCTTTTTTGACAGAAGACTGCTCTTGGTGGTTTTAACAAATTATACTTAATAATTCAACTTAAACATGATTCACAATCATAAAACCAGCCAGCTGAACAATTGTTTTCTGATGTATACAGTCTGTGTTTGTTCTCTATTTACATGCTTAAACACATTTTTAAAGAACTTCTGCAGACAAAATTTATTTTAACAAATTTTCCTTTGTGCTAATAGGTTTTAAAATAAATCTGTTTATGTGACTTGTGTGTGAAATGGCTTTCAAATAAGACCTGTTTTATCAATTTCATAAAATGTGTGCTTGGTTTTGGTTTCATGAGGCAAAATATTTTAGTCATCAGTACAAGAATGATACTTGGCTGACAAAGAACAGCCTCTCATTATGTTCGTATGTGTCACAATAGTCATAAGTGAAATTTAACTCACCAAAGGCCAAATCCTCTGGAAAGGCCAATGAATAATTAATTGCTCACAGATATGAGCATTTTGGGAAGTCTGGGGTTCCTGATAGTGCCAGAGACCTGAAAAGTAGGAAAAAGTGGAAGAACTGTAATTCTTTGACAAGTTTGAAAGATCCTTTGGCTAATTTATGATGTCTTATTTGGCAAGATTCTTCATGATTTTTAAAATTCTCATGAAGTTTCTGGAATGCAAAGTGATTCACAAAGGAAAAAAACCTAAGTTGCATTAGTGTGTGATGCAGGCGGAAGTTCTTGTTTTCAAAACAATATGGAAAGCCTTGGATTGTGCTTGGTCTGCTGAAATGCTGGGCTCATCCAATAATGCCATCTTCTTCAAAATGCTGTGACATTGCTGAAATACCTGAAATGTCAGATATTTTTAGCTGCTCAAAATTATGGCAGCTGCTCAAAATTATTCGATCAAAGACTGTTGGATGGCCTTAACAGCCTGATTTTTTTTAATGTATTTTTTTTTCCCCTTTCCTCTAATCCTTAGGATTTGTCTTCAGAGGTGCTGCCAGGCAGCTGGGCGGGAGCCAGCTCTTGCTCAGGAGCCTTGGGGCAGAATTTCTGTGTCCATAACCCGAGGGTGCTGTGTCCACATCCTGGCTCAGGTAAGGCAGAGGTGTCTCTGCTCAATTATCTGTTGCTTTTTTCTGGCACACAAAGAGCTTGAATTGCTTTGGAAGGTGAACTCCTTCAAACGTGATGTTACACAAGGTGAAAGTGAAACACTTGCGGAAATGAGGAGTTTTTTCTGAAAGAAATATTTTCCTGGAATTTTCTGTATGCTGCTTTGTTAAAAAAAATACCAAAACCAAAACCTAAATATTTTATAACACTGCTTTACAACTGTTTCCCAGCTGTTGTGGAAAGCACAGCTTTTAGTGTGGTGCTGCTGTCAGAGTCAGTGTTTGCCCAGCAGGGTCAGTGCGAGGTGGATGGAGAGTTTGGATTCAGATTGTGTGGACAGAACTTCCCTGTCGTGGTGTTCTAAAGACAGATTTTAATTTTTCCAGCTGTTTGGGGTAGCAGAGCTGTGTCTCTTCTGGCAGTGATGAGTTTAATGAAGTCTGATGTCGTATTAGGGTGTGTTAAGTTAGAAATGTAAAGTACAAAGAAAATATAAAAAGAAAAGAATCAGTGAATTATATAACTGTCTGAATTGAAAAGATCAATTTCTGGATATATTCTTAATTTCTATCATATTTCAATTTACATTCTTTAGAATACATTAGGATAGGGTTCTTAAGTACAATAAATTTGGAATAGAAATTTACTGGGGTGTGATGTGGTGTGAGACTTTTGGTCATTTCCCAGAATTCTTCCTTCTGGACCTTGAAAATTGTGTTTCCAATTACTCTTTGAGAAACTAGAAATTATGGTTCTACAGGAATAAAGTGTGACTGTGGAGGTGAGAGAACAGAAATAATATTGACATGTAGACAGACATCTTTAGATTTGATTAAGAAGTTAACAACAGTGGGAGGGGGAAATCACTTTATTGAATTAAAGACAAAAATTGGTCCAACAACAAAACTTATTCTGACTTCAAATAAATCAATATTTTGATATATCTAGTTTTTGATGACATAATTTTTCTTCAAGTTCTGATGACTTCTGAACCTGGATTGTGAATGGAACCACCTTGTTAAGGGAAATAATATTGTTGATCAATGATACAATAATATATTAATAAATTAGCTATTAAATAGTCTGTAGTTCTAGTGCAGGTCAAATAAGGATGACTATTGGAACGTGTTATTTAGATGAAGAAAGGAAAGAAAAAGAGCTTAAACCAGAATTAGTTGCTCCCTCTGTCAGTGATTTGCCAATACACCTGGAACAGTGTACTGTTAAATTATAGCTATAGATAACTTATAGAAATGAGAACACAACAGTTTATAAGTGGAGTCATCCTTAAGTAGAAGAACAATAAAGAGACACAGAGAGAAAATTTAACTGGAAGGAAAGAATTTCCTACATAAAAGACAATATCCTGTATTTTTATCATACCAAAATCAAATGCTTTCAAGAAATGAGCACAAAATGAAATATTCTAGTAGCTAGATGTTGATCTTCACTGATAATTAGTTTTTAATCTGAAATGATATCTCAAATTTTCATCATAATGGTTTGCCTAGTGCCAGCTTATGAAGGTGGTGGAAAGTAGCAGTGTGAGAAAGGTATCTAAATATCCTCCTTTCTTCAATAAAAACTAATTTTAGTTGAGTTACTTGCAGGTCTTTAACTTCAGAGGGAATGGTGAATGATGATTTTCTTTGAAAAAGAGATCACTTTTAAGTCCTTAAGATTTTCTTCTGAAATCACATCTATGCAGGGAGAGTCATATCAACACCAAATTTCATTATGCAACTAGAGCAGAAAATCACATGAAAGGATCATTATCATTAGTAGTAAGAATGGCTTGGCAAAAAATTTTACTCTGATAATCACAGAATTGGGTCACTGTGTCTTGTAGATTTGTTGATTTCCTTTACTCCTTCTGGTCCCAAAGAGATAAAAGGAAAAAAATGCTGTCTGCTGGTTAATGCAATCTACATTCAATGTCAGTAGAGAAAGTCCATGCCATGTGAAAACAAAAAGCTCTTAATCAAAACAAAAACATAAAATATATTCTCTTTTGAGAGATGTCTAAATATTGCTCTCCTGTTTCAGTGGAATGATGAGCTTTTGACTTCTCTGATTGCAAGTAATTAAAGTATTTGCCTCCCTTTTAAAATGTGGAGGTGCATAATGGGTAAAACCAGATCCAGTTACAGGAATATTGGTTAAAACAAAGTAGTGTGAGATCCCAGGGTTTTAGCAGGGCCGTGTCCCTTCAGATAAGAGAATGGCATCTGATTTTATAAGTGTCTTCATGATTAAATATGTTTGTATAGCATGTACGAGTTTGTGTGTCTTCTATATAAATACTTCTCTATAAATAGTACACTTCTCTATAAATAGTACATTTTTCTAATTGCTTTCTTCTTGCTGATGTATCTCACCTTAAGATACTGCAGGAATTTGCATATTCTTACTAACAGTGGGATGTTAGATCAGTTGAGAGCTCTGTTTCATATTCTGCAGAATCAAATTCCTTCTGCCAGCCCCATGTCCTTCATCCCTGCAGCAGTTTCTGGCTTCTCATGTGTACCCTGAAAGTCTGTATTTTGTTTTCAACCTGCACCTTGCTAATTTTCCTGCTTGCTCTGGCTTCAGTTTTAACACAGAATGACTAAAAGCTCTCTGTTTGCCTTCCTGCACATAACCCAAGCACTTCATCACAATTCTTGCATTTGAAAATCTGTTGTGTGTGCTGGTGAGTGAAAGTTGCTTCCTTAATAGGACAGAAGAGAATTAACTCCTTGGTGCTACCAAGAAGGAAACATTTGGGTTGCTGGGCTTCTCCTCTCAGCAATAGTCTGTCACTTAGGCCTGCTCCAGAATTCATGGGCTGTTTAAAGCTCTGCCTCTGGGGATGCCTTCAGCTACAGATGACAGAAGCACCAGGACTGGCTTTGTGGTTCTATTTCATATTTTCTTTATGGTTGTGCTCTGCTCGTGTGTATCCCCCAAACTCCTCATCTTGCTGACGGTTTCTCTGATGATGGATAGTTGCAACCTGTCATCAGTGTGCTGAGAGAACCTATTACAGTGTTATATATCATTAGGGACCCTTCTCTCAAGGCAGGTTACTATTATATATCATTAAAATGATGGCCAGTAGGAACAGGCATCCCAGTGAGGGAATCTTAGAATTTTATGTGGGGAAAAAAATCCTAGTTTATAGGTGAGTTGGGATGAAAAAAGTATAACAGGTGGGAGCTGTAATATAAATAATATTAAAAATAACTGCTATTTTTTATATAAATTGTGTCTAAAAGGAGTGTCTAGCTCATAAAAACAAACTCCTGCACAGCAGAAAATGTTTATAACAGAGGTTTTTATGCATAAGACCTACTGTGCTGTAACTCACTGAACTATGACAGGCATGGCCAGAAAGTGCAGAGCCAAGCCCAAGAATCATTTTGAAATGAAAGGGCACAGTAGAATTTTTCAGAATCTAAATAACTGCAGGACTCCCATTATGAATCTGCCTATGATGTTATATAATGGCTGCAGAACTTCCCCAGTGTCTCAGAAGTGCACAATTTAAGTGATGACAACCTTGAGAAGCTGAGTACTGAGAGGAAGCTGTGGCTTCTGCTCATCAGAGCTCCTAGACATATGGAAACGGTAAGGAACTGGGTGTGCACATACAATTCCCATGGAAATTGCCAGGAATTAGCTGAAGTTATGCAGGGATAGAGTTGGACGTGGTGTGTGTGCTATAACCTTGTCACTACAACAGTGAGCATTTTGTAATTACAGAACCACGATCACCTTTCTAATGCAGATACATCTCCTGCTGTGTATAAAAAAATGGAGTTGAACATCAAAAATCATAAAAAATGAGGACTATAGATGTATATGGCTGAGGATGTGGACTGGGATGAGTCTCTCCCCACACCATTGATGATGTGCTGCAGTGGATGAGGCTGCTGGAACTCCTGTCCTCTGCTGCTCCCCTTTTCCTCTGTAATTGCAACAGAAATGTTCACCTACAAACCAAATGGTTAAAAACCAAGACAGTGACACTATTCCCATCCTCAGAGATTGTTGTTTTATATCTACTGAAGCCATTAAGCCTCATTGCTTTCCTATTATCTCTATTAGAATTAGATATTGGTAGATCTCCTGCATACTTAGTGCTCTGTGATCCTAAAGTGCATAATGCAGGCATTAGAGAACTGAGATTTCTGTTTGTGTGCTTCAGTGCATGGTCTTGAGATGATGATGGTGATGAGACAGCCTTTTATATCTAAAACCAAATAACCATTTGTGTCCTTACATAATGTTGGTGAAAGCATTTCGAGTAGAAGATTTTGGATTCTTTTCAGATTCACTTTAGATTTTTTCAGCTGTTTTGTGTTCTTGTTTTTCCTTAATTCAGTTTTACACATTGCTCAAATATTCACATTCTTGCTTAAAATAACCCTAACCACACAATTAAATCTTTTACTTGTGTGATTCACTGTTGTAGGGCAGCTGTTCTTGATTTATAGAACTTGTGCTAAGGTAAGGAGGGGAAACACTTGTCAAGGTAAAGGAACAACAAGAAGAAAAATTGTGATATTTTCAATTAGACTTACCAAAATATTTAAAAGACCTTTAATAAAAAATATGTCTGTATCCCTCTCTGAAGAGTGTAAGATCTGGGTACAAAAATGCTGTTTGTTTCTGGATATGAATGCTGACTTTTAAACAGTTTATAGACTTTGGAGAAATGTATACAAGAGAAGGGGATGGCTGAAAATCCTGCCCAGGGGTGGCAGCTGCTGTGGCTTTGTGAGCATGTTCTCATCATATGGTGTGTCAACACCATCTGTTGAGCAGGGACTGAGTGAGTCTGGCCTGTGCTGCCTCCTCATAAATCCCAAAATGTTTCCAGCAGCATGGGAAGGACCAGAGCAGGGCCAGGGAGTCCCAGGCAGCTCAGCTCAGCTCAGGTGCATTCCCAGGGGAATGGGAGGGTGTCACAGTGTCGGACACGAAAGGAACATGCAGCAGGTCGGGATCACCAAGGAGGGCAAGGGCCAGAAGGCAAGAGCGAGCCAAAAGCCCTGCCCTTCTTTATTCTCTCATTTTGTATCTCTCTTAAAACAACCATACATTGGTAGATGAGGTTAACACCTCTGCAATTTTACAGGATAGGAACACAGTCTGTCATCTTTCTCCACCTAGGAGAAAGGAATGAAAAACAATCCAGAAGTTCAGAAAACAGTCTAGGCCGGTTAGAAAAACAAGAGCTATGTTTATAGAAAATGCATGAGAAATTCTACTACAAAAGTAAAAACATAGAACAGTGGAAAATCCAGGGTGACAGGAGGGGTCCTGGGTCTTCATATTCCCCTGCACACCTGCTGGGAAGGGTTCTCGGGGGCATCGAATGGCTGCAATTATTTGCTGATGGTCTTCCTAGAAATTAAAGCTCAATATACCACACCTTCATATATAACAGCCAGGTTAGGTCAATCCCAGATTTTGTTGAAGTATTGCAGCCTTTAGGAAGATTGTATTTATTCTGTACATATTCTGTCTATAATGCACAAATAATGTTCCTATTGCTTGCTATGTGTTTTTGGGCCCTTTACAGATTTGTCATTTCTAGCTTAGTGACACATTTCTTCTTTTTGGATCTCAGGCTACCTGGAGCTTGTGCAGGAATATTCTTATTAACATTGATCTGAATTATTCTTGAAAGGATTATTTCATTGTGGATAAGATGATAGTATTTACTAAAATATAATATTGCCTGTGCCATTTCCACTTTGTCCAAAGATTGCTTTGCCTGATGAAATTAAAAAATTACTTTTATCTATCAGAGTCTTTTCCCTGGGGACATATTTGTTCCTGATGGAATAAAAGACAAGGTGAAAAGTGAAACAATAAAATAGCACTGATTGCAGATAAGCTGTTACTTACATGTGCTTCACACCAGGATGACATGAAAGCTTCAAAGTCAAAGCTTCATGAGAGTCTACAAACTAAAAACTGGTCCTCAGAAAGCACCTTTCCTTCCAAAGGCATCTCATATATAAAAATATATATACTATAATTTCACAGTCACTGAAGATACAACAGTATTTCAAAATGTGGAAAGATGACCTCGAGTTCTCACAAAAAAAAAAGTTTTGTTAGAAGTCGCTGTCAATTGTAAATCTTACACAAATACTTAAGATGTTGTGGAGGGTTGGACACTATGTAAGTAAAAGGGGATTTTCTGCTACTTTGTGCAAGTCTTGACAATTATAAATGTAAATAATTATGGGATAAGGGAGAGTCCTTTCATTACTATTATCTAATTTATTTAGCATACACCAAACTGCACCTTTTTTTTGCTAGATCTGATAATATGATGTTTTGCTTTTGAAAGTCACTGATAGTGGCAAAGATAAATATTTTTTTGAATGGTAGTTGGCAGTTTGAAAGATGGGTATCTTTACTGCAATTTATGGTGAATATTCTTGCATTCCACTGGGGTATCTCATGTGTAAGTCTGTGTCACTACCTCGAACCTGAGCATTTCCCAGGAGGGTTTCACAAACACTTTATTGTTGCTTATTTCAGGATGAACGGGGCTCCTTTTTGATAGCTTCCCCTGTCAGAGCTGCTCTGTTCCTCATAAATGATTAAACACTTTTTTAGCCCTGAATTAGGAATAGAAGTCTGCTTAGACAATTTAGGAAGTTCAGCCTTGTGCATTGCTAACGTGCCCAGGTCTGGTTCATGGCCCACGTGGAACTTGCAAACAGAAAAATGCAATGAATGAAGCCAGCAATGGCACTTGTCACTTCACTGCTGTTGGACTTTTAGTGCCTGTTCTATGCATTTGTGGCTGTATTTTCTTTTAAATTATGACACATTAAACATCTTCATAGAAATTTGCAGCACCTACCTGACAATAAAAAGCCACGTGGTCCATGCTCTTTGTAGGCAGGAGTGTTTCAAAGGAGCATAAAACTGCAAGAGCTGAACAGCTGGAACTCATCTAAGGGTGCCTGTACTCTGAGCATCAGTTTAGATTTATTTTTATCATTTTCTGTGTTGTTTGCCATCTGGATTAAAATTGATATTAAATATTTGGATATAGTCTCAAATCCTCTTAGGTTTTCTAAACACCATATTACACGAGCTATTAGTGCCACCACTGAGCACAATCACACTTGTACTCAGGCAATCTCATTGGCTTTATTTGCCTGTTGCAAGTGCACCACTTTGGCCTTTTGTCTGCTGACTTTATAGACCTGTGTTCATTTAGAACTTAGACTCCAGTCAGTATTGAAGAAAAGGGGACAAGTTTCTGAATTTAAATTTTTTTCTTGCCACTCAGACTAAAAAAGTAAAATATTTCGTACATGGTAATGTGCTGGCCACAGTGGCTTGTCACCTCTGCCTGACTGACAGACTGATATGTTTGTTCATACCTAGAAAGTTTGTCAGGAAAACAATAATTTCTGTGGGGTTTAGAGTTAAATACAGCAGGATTCCTGCCTTTCGTTTCTCTTAGCTTGTCTCTCTCTCAACATCATGATCATGACCATAAAGAAGAGCCAAAGAGCAGCAGAAGTATAGAAGCCAAAGGGAGGAAAGCTGTGAATGCATTACTTGCACAGTAATGTTGTGAATGCTTGTAGCTAGAAAGGCTTCAGGCTTGGTTGGTGTGACTCAGAAGCATGGTAAGAGTGATGAAATTGTTATTTGGATGGGAAAAGGGTGATAAAGAGAAAGAAACAGTGCCTCTGGGTGGGGTTTTGAGCAACCTGGTCTAGTGGAAGCTGTCCCTGCCTGTGGCAGGGAGATGAAACAAGATGGTCTTTAAGGCCCCTCTAATCCAAACCACTCTGTGAGTCTGTGAAACTTCCCTTCAAGAAGTAAAATATCAGGTAGTTATTAACATAAGGAGTATAATTGCCTTAAAACTATTCTAACAGTTCTTATATTGATCTTTTCTCTGCGACAGCAGTGCAATGGGAGTTTGAAGTAAGCAAAAATTAGGATGTTAATGCTGTAATCTTGATGGAACCTGTGATAGTGAAGTCAGGTCACTTTAGAACTCAGTTCAGTGTCTGACAGAGTGGGATATGCTGGAATTGTCAATACCATACAGTTTGATCCTGGTTTGAAGTACTTTCAGAGATGCACCAGGGTTTATTAATAAAGATTCACTTGTTCTTTTATTGATCAGTGGTACAGATCACACCACCACCATGAATTTACTTGTTAAGCACTAAGCCACCTACACATCTAAGCACTGCTTAATGAAAGGACTCTCCTGAGCCACAGATCTGGAGGGAAAAAAAAAAGAAAATATTAAAAGGATGAGGGACCAAGGATACAGATAAAACTGATTGCACTTCATACAACTAAGAGTACTTGGCTACTGAAATCCTGAGATGCAGTGTGTTTGAGAAGAGGGAAAAAATAAAGGGGGGGGGGGGGGCATGGTTTAGGGGGAAAAGGTTTGACTGACTCCTGTGCTGTGCTTTGGACATAATGTTAGTACAATGATGTAAAAGTGAAATGCATAAATTCCAATGCAGTGTCTCTCTGAACTCCTTCCTTGACCCCATGTGCCTATGACCTAAAGTAATCTCTGTGAGATTGGTACTTGTGCAGGAACTAAATAACCTGAGAGAATACCTGTGGTGGGGGGGTGATAAAAATTGCTTTACACAGCTTCATCCCTGTGTTTAGCACTCGGAGGGGAAACCAAACTCCTCAGTCTGTGCCCCTTTGCCAGCAGCCCCTCAGGGTGTGAGGGGCTCCCAAGGAGTGTAAAGCAGCAAGGCAGAAGTTCTTTTCCTGACCTGTTCAGCTGCAGCTGTTTGTTGTGGTTCTCTTTCCTTGCAGAGCAAATGATTTTTTTTTCTCTTGGAGGAGATGAATGTCAGAATTGAGCTGTTTGAGTGCTGAGTGCTGTTTATTGTGGGCTCCAGGTCCCAGCTTGCCCACAGGCCATGGCTGCTGCTGGTGCCTCAGCACAGCCCTGGTGTTTTGGAGCTTGTACAGCACTCCTGAGCTATTGCAGTTATAACACAAAGATGTGCTGGCTTTGGACACAAAAGATAAACCAGGAGGAGGCTGCCTCACTTCTTTTTGCATATTGTGGATAAAAATTTTACTCGCTGGCCAATACTGAGGAGAGTGAGCTGCTAAACCTCTCTTATGTTTAGCACAGCAAGAGGGATTAATACTGAAAATACAACCAGTGTAAGGAGAGTATCAAGAACCACAGCTTGGGTTTTTTCATATAAGTTTAAAAAAAGCAATCAAAGTTTCCCAATAATTTTACATCTCACACTACATCCTAAGGCTGTGACTGGGGCGATGGAGGGGGTAAGCTGCTATTAGTGACTTTAATTTCTCTTTTTCATTTAAATATTACATCCCAATTTTTGCTGATGTGGTAAAAGTAAGTAGGTTTGGAACATAATTGAAATTTAAATTTTAAGTTGGGAATTTGCAAGTACTATCCACCAGTATTTTGCCATTAACATTGAGCCACCTTGGCTGAAACACAAGGTAGGAATTAGTGTTTCTTGAAGGGCAGAGGCAGCATTTCCACCTGTTGACCTCGTCTGCTTTAAAGCCATCTCTGTTAACAGAAAATTTTAATAACTTGGAATTTCTAGAAGATTGTGTTGCCCATCTTTAGGCGTTAGCTGAGTGGAGCCCTGGAAAACTTGCCTCACAATTCATTCTGCTATGACTCCAATTTTTGACCATTACAGACCGGAAGGTGGTAAGAATATTAACTCTGGAATTTGCACAGGGCTATAGAAGCAGGCCGAAGAATCCTTGTGACTCCGTGTTGTTTTTCAGACACCAGATTTACCACCTTTGCAAATTTAGATTACAGCAGCAGCTGCTTTCATAGTCAGTGATTCCATGGCAATGTCCAGAGAAAATCTAATCAAGGTGCAAGCAAGGATTCAACACTGCTTGTGGGACTTGGCAAAGCATCCAGCTAGAGATTTTTTGGATCCAATAAGTGCACTGAGGCATAATAAAGAAATTGATTTTTTTTTTCCTTTTTAAATGTAGCCTCTGATCAAAGAACCCCTGTGATAGAACAGACCCAGCAATTTTTCATCCCCCGTGTCAATGCTTTGATCTCCAATGAGTAAATGCAAAAGAGAATCTGATGACACATCAGAAGTGCATCTGCTTGGTGTCTTGGGCTGCAGGCCCGTGTGGCAGAGATCTGCCAGCCCCTGCTCTGAGCCTCTGCCTGGCACTGCCCTGCTGCTCCCTGGCATTAATCCCTGCTGGGCATCCTCCCTCCTGCGAGCTGCACACAGCCAGCCCCAGACAGCTCCTGGCCTTCCATCACCCCTGGCACCAATGATCCTGGGCAGTTCTGCTTTGCTGTTCCACTTCCTCTCAGTAGGACAATGTGTGTTTGAATTTATGCCTGACTATCCTTAGGGTGCCCTCCCAGCTTGAGGGCACGTGGGTGCTGTGCTCTGTAAGTAAATATTTGAGAACTGGAGCAGCCAAAGAGGGTCAGCTTTAAACATCCACGTGCTTTCACTGAGCTTTCAGTCAGTTTCTGTGGTGAAAATAGGCAGAATTTCCTCAGGATGTAGTTCTACGTGGCCTAACAAACTAAAATCAGACAATCTCACATCTTTATGAACCAAAGTAGAACTTAAATGGTTGGATATTCAGACCATGGTCTCTAGATAAATCACTGATGTGTAATTCATTTAGATTTCCTCTCCAGTCAGTATAGGGAGAAGGACAATTTAGCAATCCTACATTATTCATATAATCTAACTTAGACATTTAAACTCGCTGAAAAGTTAAAAAGTGCAATAGAATTTCTAAGAAATGTTAATATGAAGGAGCCAAGAGTTCTACACTGCTGTGGTTTGAAAGTAACTGTAGTTTCTGTGTTGTAGTTGGTACTTTCTAGGGGAGAAACTTTCACTGAGGCTAGGTTTTTGTTAGCTGGAGAATAAAAAATAACCTATAAGGCTCCATGTCTTCTTTTACCTCTCTTTTTTCTTTTCCCCTCAAGGAAATTTTGTCTAAGAGTTCTCTTTTTTTCAGTATTTACATTAAAGACAGTAAAAACTAACTACAGATCAGGCCTCTGAATGCATTTTGGACACTTCTTACACTCTGGTTCTGGGTGTAAAAATACACCAGTTCACAAAATTGTAGCTGTGGTTAAACAGAGTTGTGACTTTAAACTATTGTCACTGGAGGTTTGCCTTCCCCTGCCTGTCACCACCTCATGCTTCCAGAGGTCACCAGTTTTACTTTGCTTTGGACTTGAATTTTTGGGGCAGGGAAATCAGATTATTTCATTTCCTCATGGGCCTGTTTACAGGTAAATTTTGCAGTGTTTTTGAGTCTATTTTCTCCTCACTTCTGAAGGCAGAAAAACTGGTGCAGGAATGGATGGAGGATGTCAAAATCCTCTTAAAGACAAAGAAAATTCAGGAGTTTTTTTGCACATTGGAAAATACTTAATCCACAGACGTGACAGGCTGCAAATTCCTACAAAGTACAGGGAAATAATGATGTTAAGAAAGCACTCTTTGATAATTGTATTTTAAAATTCAAGCCACAGACTGTGATTCTGATATTTTTGGTCATTAGTGGAGCAGATTAAAAACAAAACAAAAACATGCATCTGGGAAAGGTAATGAAATATTCTGTTTGATCTAACAATTTCCTGTTTAACACCTCCACTTTGTGGTATTGATTTCTGTACATCACTGCCTGGATAATAATGTTATTGAATAAAACAAACCTAACAAAAGTATCAAACCAGTATTTGATGTTTCTATGAATGTTAAAATGACAACACCTCCCAAAAAAAGAGAAAAGAAAATCATGTCATTGATAAGAAAGGTTAAAATCTGGTTTGATGTGTACTCCAGGCTTTCCAGCACATTCTGTATTTCATATTGAAAATGAGTAGAACTCAGGAAAAATGATCATTTTTATAGAGTTTTTATTTCACCAAAAATGCTGAGCCAAAAGAACCCTCTAAACTCACAACCCCAAATGCTACTTTTACACAACACATAACCCTGCTTACATAAAGAGACCCCACAATTAAAACAAAGCACATGAAATCAATGTTGCTGCTGTCTTTTGGACCTTTCAGTGTTTCCCTGGGGTTTTTTGGTAGCTGAAAGTGAAATTTATGGAATTTCTCATGCCTTTCTTACTTTACTTTCCTGTTAATCGCAGGGGGAAATATCTGCTTTCAATAAGACAGTCTTTTAATATCTTCAGAGAATAAAAATAGCTACAGTGTGAATGAGGCACTCACTCCTCAATCCTCCTCAAACAGTCTCTATTCCAGTGGGGAAGTCTCTGCTGAGGTTATGTTTATCCTCTCAGCCCTGTGCTGTCTCTTGGTTTTCCCATATTAAGATTTTTTTCATCACAAAAAAGGACCATTTTGTCTTCTGTGTCCCTTTCCTGACGTGTGCTTTGCTCCTCTAGATTTTCTCCTAGAATTCACTGCCGTTCAGAGATCAGAGCTGTGAAGATTTCCACAGAAATGGGTTCCCTCAGACAGCCCTGCCCTGTGCCTGTCCCTGCCAGGCCGTGTGGTGACACAGGATTGCCTTCACAGCTGCAAACCCAGTGACAGACCTGCAGTTCTGAGAGAGCACAGCTGACTTCTCACTGTGAGTTTGGTGATGAAGATCCACTTTAATTCCTTCTTTATTTTTTCTTTTTCTTTTCTTACTTGAGGTCACTCAGAGATCACAGGATTTACTGGAAACTCTCCTCTCCCAGCTGTGAATGTTTTCTGTATTGATCTGGAGTATAAAGTGAAATATTCACCTTTGAGGCATCTCTGGACCACGGGGAACTAAGATGAACTCTTTTTAACCAAATAGCAATCAGGGTCATCATTTCTCTACCCACAAGTAACAGAATTGTTTGCCAAATCCTAAGGTGCTGAATTTATTAAATATTAATATAAATGATGCAGTAGGCATCTGAAAGCAGCAGTTTTGTTCCAGATCCTGGCCTTGTCTTAGACCACAATTTTTCCCAATACTTGAGCTCTGATTTTTGAGCCAGGGTTAGGTGCTGGCCCACAGGTTGTGTGTGCACATGGAAACCTTCCCTGCTACTGGGACAAAGCTCCAAAATGCAACTAAAATGTTCTATATAATATACATTTGGTAAGAATTAATATGTTACTGAAGTAAATCATTATTAAATATCATCATTTCAATGGTGGAGCTTAAAACAAAAAGAGATTTGAAAAATATCGTATATTCTGGTCTTCTGGCCTTTCCATCACTTCATGAAAGGGGACACAAGGACATGGGGATTTTACTCTCCAGGCTTCTCTCTTGAACCACAATTCCCTTGTTCTCTTGCCAGAACACCTGCTGTGGCTGTAAGGTCTGCTTTGCTCAAAAGAGCAATCACCTTTTGGGAAGACTCATCCTTTGTTTAGTCTTGCTCTGCTATAAATTCATCTGCACCCAAATTTACTGCTGATCCAAGGACTGTGAGATACTAAAATATCTTGATGATAATCAGAAGGGGATTTTTTTCTATTTTAAGTCTTAGAAGAAAACAAACATGTAATGATGTTACCTGCACTAGAATATAGCATTTGCTTATTTTGGGACTGGTCTAGTCTGTCAAGAACAAAAAAAAATGCAACTTTTTTTGTCTGCCTAGACCACAAACAGTTCTTAAAATTATTTTACTTAGTTAATGGAGTTCAACATTTAAAATTAGCAGTTTGTAACCTCATGCCGAGGAAACGAGGATGCTTCAGAGAAGCCATGGTGTAAATGCAAGGAGGAGACAGACCTGAAAAGAGCATTTGTTTCTGTCTCTCACATTCACACACTTTCTGCTTGAAACTGGGTTGTGAGCTAAAGATAGCAGGTTTTTTTTACTGAAATTAAACTTAGGCTTTGGGGTGAGCCAAGTGCAGCTTTCCAGCACCTGAAGGAAGTTACAGGAACGATGGAGAGAGACTGTTTGTGAGGGCCTGGAGAGACAAGACAAGGGGGAATGGCTTCAGTCTGACAGAGAGCAGGGTTAAATGGGATATTAGGAAAAAATCCTTCCCTGTGAGGGTGAGGAGGCCCTGGCACAGGGTGCCCAGAGAAGCTGTGGCTGCCCCTGGATCTCTGGCAGTGTCCAAGGCCAGGTTTGGCAGGGCTTGGAGCAGCCTGGGCTAGTGGGAGGTGTCCCTGCCATGGCAGGGGTGGCACTGGATGGGCTTTAAGGTCCCTTCCAACCCAAGCCATTCTATGTTCCATACTCCACAAATTAAGTAGAAAGGAGTCAGATAAGAGGATGATTGTCATGTTTAGTGTGGCAGCATCTTTATTCCAAAGAATAAACAGACAGGCTCAGGATAGATCCCTTTTTCTTGAGTCAGTGGCAGAGTTCTGGCCAACAGGGAAAGGGTTAACAGGGGTTAACACTGACAGCCACAATCCTGAGGGCCTGGGGGCTCTGCTGGAGCTGAGCCTTGCTCAGCCCACGCACATGGAAAGCACTGGCTGCCAGGTGAAGGTCTGTGGGATTCCTCAGAGCAGTCCTTGGAACACTCTGATGGGCTTCTCAGTGAATAAAAGTGGTGTTTAACTTGACTCTGACAGGGCGTTCATTTCTGAGATGAAAAATTAATATTTTTAAGGAAAGAAAAATATTTTAAAGAAATTTTTGAGGGGCACACACACACAAAAAAAGTGAAATCAGGTTTGTCTTACATTTAGGAGCAGTCTCTGGTCCCCTTGGGGTTCACAGATGGTTGCACTGGATCTGAGACAGAAGACTTTTTCTTTTACCATGAATTAAAAAATAATCAGTGGATTTAAATCAGATTCCCAGATACTGCAAGTATTTTAATTGAAATAATGTGGCTTTAGCAGCACAGTTTAGGGTGAGAAAACAGGAGCCAGACTTAGTGATAGTTTTGCTGTTCAGTCTTTTCCTTAGCACATCCTTAGCCAGGTTTTATTAAATACTTATCAACAAACTGTTGAACTGGGTTAGCTGGAAAATACAGCTTTATGGAGATTATCCTTTCTGTTGCTTGTGTGATATCAGAAGTGGGGTTAGAGAAAAAAGGCAAATGTAGTGTTTCTGCCAGCTGGTTTGCTTCAGGTAGTTTGGCTGGTGGAAGGGGTTTGGTGTAGAAATAATACAAGGACAGAATGCAAAATAAGGCTTGAAAAAAATCACTGCAAAGAAATATAAAAAAATCCTGAAAATCATTCACTAAAAAAAAATTTTCATAATTCTTATAAAAACCTGACTTGTTCAGCTCTTATTAAAAAGGTTAGAAATTGAATAAAGTGCAGGAGTCATTGTCCTTTACTGTTGGGGACCAGGAAACTTCCCCTGTTCTTCAGAATCCTTTTATATTATGGGCTCCTCTTCCAGCTGTTCAGTGTTGTGGGCATTTCTGAATACTGGAAATTTTAACAAAATTCAGGCACAGAAACAAGTCTATAAAACCTTTGGCCAAGAGACAGGCAGAGATACTGATTGCTCAAATGAACAGCTCCAGAAAAATCTCAAAAATTTAGTGCTTAAGCTATTCCCATCTTCCACAGGTTTTAATTGCTGACTGTTAAGAAGGGATGGGGAAAAGGGAAGTAGGGAAATGAGGTGAATGGGAGGTAACTTTTGTTATGCATGGCAGATTCCCAG
This sequence comes from Monarcha castaneiventris obscurior, assembly GCA_026261815.1. Taxonomy (NCBI): domain Eukaryota; kingdom Metazoa; phylum Chordata; class Aves; order Passeriformes; family Monarchidae; genus Monarcha; species Monarcha castaneiventris. The sequence goes on from JAMPIT010000550.1 coordinate 3,595,785, forward strand.
ATACTCCTCATCTCCCAGAGGTAAAGGTACAAAGAATAATCAAAGCTGATTTTCATACTGGGTTTCTTTCTACAGTCAATGAGAATTTAAGGGTAATAGGATTAGAGTTCTACATTTTGAAATATTGTAGAAGATACTTACTGGATGACTGCATTTTTAACTCTTATGTTAAATGAAACAGTTTGTAATAGTGCTACAAAATTTACAATAGAATTATAATAGAATCTAGCTCATTAAGATGTTTGTCTTGATACAATTTCTTACTATTCACTGTGTCCTTTTCCCATTAGACTGCAATAGAACAGCTCTGCAGCATTTCATCAGTAGGATGTAATTCTTTGTAATAGCTTAAGTGTTTCTAGATTTATCACTGAAATAAAAAAATACCACACTTCTAAACTGAAGACATTATAAAAGGGCATGAATGGAGATCCTTTCTCCTGCATCTTTCCTTTTACAAATCCGCATTGTTATTAATGCCGTGCATTAATTCCACATGACTACATCTTTTCTTCAATGAGGATGAGATGTTAAAAGTACTGTGGAGTGGCTCTATAACCAGCATTTCCAATTTCCTCTGGTCTCTGTCCTCACTAAATAAATTTCATTTCAAGGCAGGAATGCAGTAGTGCTTTAGTCTGTCTCTGTGCTATCAATGTGCAGTGTGAGACACAGCAGTTCTAAAATTGAAGTGTTCTAACATGGATAAGGCATAGAACAACTAAGAAAAAGATTTTTGAGCTTTTAGCATTGAACCAGGTCACATCTTTGGAGAGTTTTCAAGGGCTCATGACCACCATTACAAACCAGCAAAACGTGCAGAGAAAAGTTGCATTTTAGGCTCATCCTCTGCCTGTTGGGGCAACAATCCCATTGTGTGGGTTTTTAAAGTTGGAGACGGGGCTCAGTTCTTAAGCAGACTAACTCAGAAACCCCTGTGATGTCTGGGCAACAGGAGGCACACAATTTGTGCTACTGATACGCCTCAAGGCAATTCATTTTGACCTTTCATGTGTTCTGCACAGAATGAAAATAAGACTAAACCTTCACAAAGCATTGCTCATTGCTACAATTCATCAGTAGCAGCACTTTTTACCAATTCTACTCTCTCTGTGTTTCTTTTAAATTCATCTCAATGGATGCAGAAAGTTTTAAACACCTTAATGGAAAGATGGGGAAAAAAAAATACAGTAATAGTGCAATGTGTGGGTTCTGTGGTTACTTTAGAAACACAACCCCACTCCCCTCCAAACACCGCAGTGCACTGGTACCTGCCCAGGAACCTTTTCCTTTGCTCTTCAGCTGTCAAACTGCTTAAAACAGATATAATTTGGAAGACTATATCTCAGATAGAAAGAACAAATGTCATTTGCCACTACTTTTCCAGTTGTGCTCACTATGGGCAAAAAGCACAGGTTTACAAATTCCCTTATGTGTATTGTGTTGGGTTTTGCTTTTTCTTTAAATTTTAATTCATTTCCTTTGTTTTGTTGGATATGTTTTAAGATCTATTTAGAGTTCCAATCAAAACCCAAAACACACTGATTCTGCTTTAAAAGTTGCAATGGGGTGATGTTCTGCTGAGGAAAGCCAGCTCTCATTACCCAAGGTACATAATTCCTCTGCTTTTGCAATCTTTTATCAGCATAAATGGAAAAAAGAGGCTTATAATATGATCAAATATCAGAGTTAATGCTAAAATAATAGAATAAGGCATGATTACAAAAAAGAAAAAAGGCAAATATTGCAGCTCTATGTTTGATAATGAATGTGAAGGGAAAAAAGGGTGGATTTGCCTCAAAATGACATTGAGCCTGACCCATTGAAAATGGCCTCTTTTTTTTCCTATTGATACATTTGAGCTAGAGAGGAATGTGTGATGCTTGACCCACGATTTCACTGTATTTGGTCTCAGACAATGGGGTAAGAACTTCACTGTGCATTTGCTCTACAAGGTGGCTTAAACTTCCTTGGTGTTTTTTCAACCCACGTCGGTCTTGTGATGGGCTTACACTAAACAGTGTAATTTTTAATTAATACCACAGTACAATCAATGCACTCTCCACAATCAACTTAATGTTTAAATTAAAGAAAAGTTTACTTCTTCATTTATTTCACACATATCTGAAGTTAAAGACTAGGGAAATGAGGAATTCAATATTTGTCAACTGAGATAAGTACACAAGTAAGCACTTCCAGCTTTAATTATTCCAATTCCCGAGACAGAATTCCTAACTATAAGGTGAGTGCATGAGCTGAATATTTTGGTCTCTTGATGTATAAATTGTGCAGAGCACGTGATAAAAGGGTCTTGAGAGGAAGAACCGCAGGTACCCCAAATCCTACAGGGCTTTGTGGGGTGGGTGGCACTTGGCCACGGGAATTAGGACAAGGATTCAGATGGGCAAGAAGCAGTTACTGAATTCCACATCGGCGCGACACTTTTAATTTTTGGAACGTAATCATATTTTAAAGGAGAAAACCCAAGTGGAACCCAAACCAAAGCATGCCTGATGACCCGCCCCGGGCGCTGGCTGTGGGGAGCGTTGTGGCAGTGTCCCTGCCCAGTGAGCTGGGGCTGGCTCCTGTCCATCGTGCCTTGGCCATCAGATGGGCAGACGAATCGGAGTCGCAGGGCGTGTCCGTGGGCGGAGGTGCTGAGTAGGGACACCACCCAGGCTTCTAGAGAGTTCGTTTGTATCCGGTTGTTAGTTGGTTCTATGTGTAACCCCCCCTCTTTGGCTGTAGGTAATTGGATGTTGAGATGAGTATCCTCCCCTTTCTTCTCCTCCCACTGGTCGTTTGCCCTAAACCCTCCTCCTTTGTATGCCCCTTAAAACCCCATGAGCAGGGAGAGGAAAAAAGAGTTCAGAGTGCTTCCTCATCCTGGTTCATTAGTAAGTCCTTGTTGGACTTCACCTGGACTCTCCCTCTCTCTGCCTCTTTGCCTCAGGGAGCTTGGCAGCCTGCTCGTCAGACGCCCTTGTGGCAGGCTTCTCCTAGCCAGGAGGTGCCCTGCCGACTGCTCTGGCCAGTTTTGGGACTTTGGGACAGTCCTTATATGGCCACTGCTACTCCTGCACCCACCAGGCCATCCACAAGGGAGGTCAAGCAGCAGAGCCTCCCCCAGCTGCCTTGGTACCAGTGCAGGGCAGTGATTCAGGACACAGGGGGGAGCGAGGAGCTACTTCATCTCATTACTGCTGCCCATAAAGCCCCAGCTCCTGGGAGGGCGCCCATCCTGCTGCTTGCCATGCAGAGCACAGCTTAATTTATGGGGCCTGACAGCCGGGCTAGGACTGCCAGGGCTGCTTGCAAATATTGGCACTTGGATCCCATCCCTTTACGGGGTTTATTTGTAGTCTGGATATGATTTCTTCCCATGACTTTAGGCTGAAAACTTTCTGAAACGCACAAAGAATTAGCACTGATCACTTGCTAAAAACTCTTTTCTGTGCTCCTAAATAAAGTTATTTAGGTGGTCCAGCTTACTCTTCAGTGGCAGTAGTAAATATTATACCCACAAGCAATTTTATGTGGCTTTAACAAAGTCTGCAGAAGCAGAGAAAAGAATTAATAACCTGGAATCTTTCAAACAATTGTTGTATATTATGTATTATATCACATGTGACCTAAGTTCTTATTTGGCCTGAGGAAGAAAGCTTTTTTTCCTCTTGTGACAACAGTAACCTTTGAAAATCCACCCCCAATAAAATTCAGATATGCTGTGTAGTCCCTTGAATTGGGACACTAATTTGAAGGTATCAGGAAGTATCCAAGAAGAAAGTTTCCCCTGAGAGTCTTTCACTTAAAACACAACATCTTTCGAGTTAAGAAAGTGTGGGACAATTGCTCTTCTCTGATCTAAGTGCTATGAAAGATGGACATTATAAGATTTTGACATTTCAAACTAGAAAGTAGTTTTATTAAGCTTACTTGTTTAAAACAGAATTTTACTGAAATAGCAAACTTTCCTCTCTTCATATTCCAACAACTAGTTTGAAAAAAAAAAGCAAAAGATGATGTAGAAATATTCTATGTGTATTTAGCTTTTCTTGGATATCTGTTGAAAAAAAAAAAGTGTAGATTTGCTGTAATTTGTATGAGTTTAGGAACAGGAGTGAGGAACCCAACTGGGAGAAGAACTGGGAGTTGTAGATATGTGATCCACTTCAGTCTGTCTTTGTTTTAACGAGTCTCAGTACTGAGTTAGTGGAGTTCAAATGTTTGGGAGCCAGGTGAAGACAAAGCTCAAAATTTCCTAGAGTGTGTGAAGTTTTGAGGAAAAATAAGATTTTTTACACGTGCAAATAAAATAGAATCAATTATGGATGGAGGAGGGAGAAAATGTAGAAATGTAATATCTTGAAAGAAAAATGTGAAATAAAGGGGAAGTTTTCTTGAAAGTAATTTTTTTTAAAACTGCACCTTCAAGATGTAAATACTTTTTCAGGCGTGATTCTCAGCGATGTCCTTTTCTGGGTGTGGAAGGTGGAAAGCAAATAATTAAAGCCAGGAAGGGCTGTACCTGTGAATGCACAACTACATTCAGAGTGAGCAGTCAGGTCATGTCTGAGGGCTGGGGATGAATCCTCTGCCTCCAAACAAAGCATTTCTCTGCTTGGCAAGAGAGGCTTTTTTTCTCCAACACTTGTGTCTGAAAGAACATGACATTTTCCTCCTGTGGCCTGAAAATTGCTGTTTTGAAAGTCCAACAATTTACTGCAACAAATGTTTACCTCTATCACAGAAACTAGCATTTTTTGCTCTCTTTTGTTCACATTTTCTATTGAAATGATACATTGTGGAGGTTTGTTTTTGTTGTTTTACATGTTCGGCCTAGTCCCCGGTTCTAGGCTGGCTTTGTCATCAAGGAAAGGCCTTGCTGGGCAATATTCAGTGTCAGGATTTTTATGACAAGATTGAAATCAAAAGCAAAGCAAATACATAATTCTTATCTCTATTAACATTCTAAGCCATTTTAGTCTGGCCTATTTGCAATTCCTAGGACCTGTTACATCTCCTAGAAGGGGGAGTTCAAAGCAACCCTTTGCTTCTTGGTGCTATCCTAAATCACAACTTAGTTTTCTGAATCTGGGGCTAATTCTTTTGGGGCAGAGTGCTCTGTTTTCATTTTCCTTTCTTTGTACCTATGCTCATTTTACTGGATTTTTCTTTTGGATTATAAGTAGTAAATGTGTTTGATGGCTCCCAGTGGAGCTGAGTACTAAAAGGTCCTAATTAATGCAGATTTTATGGCGCTGAGTGACTCGTGTTTCCCTTTGAATCAAGTCAGTATTCAACTTTTTGCTGTTCTTCTTCCCAGAGGAAGATTTCTTTATAGCATTGCTAATACATTTATTGCAAAAAGGAACCTTGTGCAAATATATTTGGTCCTTTGATCTGGCACAGAGTGATTTTTCTGGAGAGGCAAGGATTCAGGTGACAGGATTTGTTATTTTGCCTTTCTGGCTTTATGGGACCAAACTCTTCTCCCTCAGTTTTGGTTACATGCCACTATCACATGGAATATAAATAACAGAGAGGAAATCAGTTTTTTAATAAATAAGATGTTGCACAAAACCTTACAGATATATTTCATCTTGCGACACTTTGGGTTTCATTGTCTCTTGCTTCAATTAATTATTACCTCAGGAGTCTTTGTTTTAAATATACATTTGCTGCTCAGCCAGTTCCTCCATCTTCTAGAGCTCTACTGGTGCAGTTGATGATCAGAAAATAGAATTTGGGGGCATTGTGTTGGTGTTCAGAAATAAACAGCTGGCAAACATTCCAGGTGTGTGTTGTGGGATTCTGAAATGAAAGGTGGAACCCCAGTGAATATTCTGAGACCAAATATTTTCATCTCTATGCCTAAAAAAAGGCTTTTGAAATAAAATGTACTGATCTTAATTTATACAGTGTGCTGACTAGAATAAGCTGTTTCTGGGCTGTTGCAGATGTGCAGTCACTGAGGAATTGCCTGGATAAATGTAGGTTTATATCTTTTATCTGTTCAATCAAAGATCAAAATGCAAGATTTAAAGCTCAAGGACATTCTGTGGATTTGTGACATTTTCTAAAGGAATCGTAGATAATAAACCTGTGACTGGATTAGTACAATGAGACCCATTGTAAATGCAGAATTTTCATGTGTGGCACAGATAAAACCTTGCCCTCAGTATTTTTAATGATACTTAAAAGAAACACCTTTGTTCAGTCTCCTTGTTTGAAAGCTCAGAAGGAATAAAACACACTTTTAGCCATAATTCTTTGTAAAGGGTGTTCAGAGCTTGTCACGATATTGTTTAAAAAATATCACAAATACCTGCCTGCACACATAAATATGTGTAGTGGTGTACATGCAAGTCTCTTCTGTCTCAAGGTGTTTTATGTAGCAACACCTATTTATTGCTTACCATAAAAACTATCTGTAAACACTTGTTGCAGTTATTAACTTGAAAGTTTGTGAGAATGTACCTTTTTTCTCATTCGAAAAGCTATTTTGGGGAGGATAAGCCTATAAAACACATGGAAGAATATCTGTTAAACAGGTAAAAACCCATTAAAAATACAGGCGGATATTGCAGTGACTTAATGACTTGGAGAAAAAAAATATATTTGCATATTCTGCAAGTGAATTAGGAGTAAACTTTGAAAATGTCACAAAGCAGACTGTTATCAATATATATCAACATCCCCAAGCTACTCGCTGGCAATAAATGTCAGTAGAAATTTTTATGGCTTTTACAGCTTATCTGCAATTTGTAATAAGCTTTGTGCACGGCCCATTATTTTATGAGGGAGAACAACTGTCAGCTGGATGGATTTGTAATGTCAGGAATTCCATTAGCACAGGACCAGGGGCTGAACCCCACCAGCTCCCGGCTCTGGACCATCCTGGCACAAAAAGATTCCTGGAACTTGCTGCTCTCATTACTTATTCTTTACCTTTTTTAATTAATAATTTAACTTACATGTCTGATAGCCTCATTATCCCCCCACCATTTCATTAACTAATCATTCCAACATTGCAGTTTATAGCTTTGCAGGCAAGGAGACTGGAGGAGGAACCAGGAGCTTTGGGTTACGTAGGGAAAGCTCTGATTTGCAAGCAGAGCCTGCAGCACTGTGAATTTTATGTCATTAGAAATCTTTTCATCTTTCTCTCTTTTTTTTTTTAAAACAGAAAAAAAAATTTTAATTCTTTCTCAGAATGATTCATATCCTGTGGATTTTTCCTATTAGGCAATGAAGCTGTGATATTAAGATTGAGTATATAAATAATTCCCATAATTCACACAGAAGAAAGAGAAATAATTACCTCTGAACATTTCATTATGAATGGAATTCTGTCAAAAACTTTAAGAAGGGAGCATTAATACAAATTAAGGTCTTAGGGACTCATATTTTAAATACTTAATTCTGGATTTTATTTAACTTTTACCAGACCAATAAGAATTTTTTTTAATCAGCAAAATGAATTGCTGAGCTAGAAAAACATTAACTATAAAATGTAAAATTCCTATGATGAACAAATATTTTATATTTTATGATTTCTGTCATTGCAGAATGGCTGAACTTGTATGAGTTAGCAGCTTTGTAGAGCTGACCATAAACTCAAATGTCATAAATAGTTGCTTAGGAGCAGAATACATCTAATTTCAAGTGAATCTGCACAGTCTCTGTCTATGGGTCTGTTACATTCCAGTCAGGGCATGCTGCAAGAGGCAAATTAAGCTGCTTTTATTCTTGAAAAACTGAAAATCCAATGCCATCCACTGGGAAAATGGGAATGGTCCTTTTTGGAGGTGCTGGTGCTTGATCTTGAGCAGAAATCGAGAGGAGTGGAAGGTTCTCTGCTCTGCCCGTTCCAGTTGCCACTGATGAGGACAAGTTGTGTGATATTAATGCAGCTGAGGAAAGCTCTGCATGCACTCAGGCACCTGAGGATTATTTCAGGAAAAGTCAAGACGCGCCCTAATTTTTGAAATTGGCCGTTGTGATCCTCACCTTTGAGGTTCCGTGGCTGCTGTGGTAATTACTGCTGGCTGGGGGAGCCTGAGCTGCTTCTCTGCTCCTCAAAAGCATTTCTGCAGTCCCACAGAAGACTGTGCTGTAACAAAAACTCCTCAGCTAAAGAGACATGAAGAGAAATATTTCTGCTATTTACAATGTGATTTTTATCTCAAGGCATATCATAAAATTCAGCCTTATCCTACCAATGAATTTGTTTAACACAGCTAAAAGTCCTGAAATATTCATGTGATTCCTACAGAAACTATTGTAATATCTTCTCAAATATTTTGCTTAAATTCCTAATAATTTGAAGGGGTCAGCATCTCATTTTTTGCTCACCAGAACCATATCCTTATCTTTAGAAATTAGTATTTACTGAAACACAGAGTTATTTATTCAGTTTTTTAAATTCAGAATGAAACACTCCCTGAATATCCTTGATGTCTTCATGCACTCTGCCTCACTCAGTCACAATTTAGGAACACAATCTTAAAGAGAGCACGTGGCATTTGCAGAGCTGTGGAGAAAAGCCAGCCCTGAAGAATTCTGTGCATCTTGCTCCTGCCTTTAATGTGCTGCAGACAAATTTCATGATTGTGTTTGCTCACCTTGTAAAGGAGTTGCAGGACTTTGCCTCTGCATTGTTTGTCTGCCTGCTCGCTGTTGGAGGCAAAGCAAGGTTAATGTGGGGTTTGAAGTGCTCTGGGATGCAAGGGTTTGAAGTCAGGATTTGTAGGTACTGCCTGAAGAAATCACTCATGTGAGAGATGTTGCAGCCTTAAAAGATGAGGAGGCATTCTCAGGTTTTGGCAAGGTTTCTTTCCTGTCTGATCTTTATTTAAAGGCAGGATTTAGAGGTGACTTTGTAGTTTTACCTGAGTTCTCAGCTTCTGAGCTCCTAAGAGTTTCTGTCTGAGGCTGTGTTGGTACCTCCCAAATGCAGACTTAGGCCACGGTAATGCATCTTCTTTAACTTTCCTTCTGCTCTAATATCTCATTTTTAGTAACCTCCACTGAAATCTGCATATCTTTTGCACATTACTTGTGATGTGGTGATTATTTACAAAAGACCATCAGATTCATGGTTATAGTGGAGTACTTTTAGTGGATAAAACTCTGTTTATTCCTCTTCCTTTTCTCCTGATCCATTGTGTATTCCCTACAATGTGCCATGTGGTTCTCCAAGCCTAAAAACCATTGCTTTAGCACTGTATAAAACTTGCCACTCCCAAATTTACAGCACTGTGTGCAGTTTTGTTTCCAGCATTTCAAGAATGTGTAATCGAATTAGAAAAGGCGTGGATGAAAGTGATTAAAACAATTAAGGAGATGCTGCAGAAGCTTTCCAAGGAGAGTCTAAAAAATCCAGACAGATTTGTGGAATATGGTGATGGAACTAAATGCTAGAACTGAGATCCACACATGAAACAAGCAGGAGGTTGTTTTTAGATAAAGAGAAGGCGTTAATTTTCAGTCAGTGAAAATCTCAGTTCTAAGTTCACAGGTCTTGATTTTCCACAATTATAATTGTAATTTTTCATCACTTTGAGGTATTTTGAAAAAAAATTGCATAAAATCAGTCTCTGTCTCCCAGATAACTAAAATAATGAGATTTTCATTTCCATATTGCACTTTGTTGTGTTTGATTTGAAAAGTAAATTAGTACTAGTTAATTGTATTAGCAGGCATTCAAAATTGTTTCCTAGGTCCTGTTAAATTATGACATTTATTCTGCCCTATGAATCTGTAATTAATAATTGAAGGTAGGTAATGATAAGAATACTTTTAAAAAAACCTCACAAACTTATTTTAACTGTCAAAAAATTATAGCATTGTTTTGATTTTGAAGATCTGAAGGAAAAAAGGCACAATGGAAATACTTACTGAGATATTAACATAATTTCAACCTGCACCAAGTTCCCGAGGCACCCAGATTTCAAAAAACTTTAAAGATCAGTTGTATTGTTCAACAACAAGTTGGTCTGGAATTTGAGGGATCACAATATCTGCAAAAAATTAAGATGTGGAAATCAATGTATTGTGTCAATGACCTATTCAGCTTCCAGCTGTGGCAGCAGGTATTTCACACTGCCAGACTGTTTCAAATTATCCCTGTGAAGGGAAAAGTATTTGAGCAAATATTTTCACATCTAGGAAGGAACTTGATGCCTCCTCCTGTGAGCATCGGAAAAGTCACGAAATTTTGTGTGAACTTAACAGCATCAAAGAGAGGCACAGAAGGTATTGACAAGTGAGAGCTGCTTTTGCACAATAAAAGCACTGCTGGAGACAACCCTGAAATAAGGGGACTCTTCCCACCTGCAAAACCCCCATTGTCCTTGTCTGGGTACCACCCTCACAGGAGGAGGGATTCAGTACAAGCCCTTTTCCCTTTTCAGCACGACTGAACTCTAATTGCAAGGATGAACCACGGTGATCCATGAACACAAAATTGTCTTGTGAGATTTTGAGAAAGGTGCAGTGAAAAGCAAATTTATTATAAACTTCAATGGGTAGAGTTTTTGTAATCACCTGCCACAGGTTTTTTGCTGATATATCTCCTTCTGGTGCTCTCTTAAACAAATAAATGAAATTAAATAATTCAGGGAGGCATTTTAAAGGTGGCAGTAAAGGAACAATTAAGTGTTCTGAGGTGCAGTTGGTTTGACCATGTTTTAGCTGTTAACATGTTCCTGAGGTTTCACACAGAACCATGGAGCTCCAGTATCTTACCAATGCATTTTTTGTTATATTTGAGAGCTCAACAGCTGTGTTCATAGCTGTACACAAAATCTCAGCTTACTTATGATCTTTTTTTATTAAAGCCGAACCGTTTTAGAAGAAAATAACATTTTTAAATATCTCAAGAAAATATGCTCTATTTATTTAGTTTGCTTTTACGCTTTGGAATGTGACAGGGGGAATCTCCAAAGACTTTGTTATTAGATCTTATACAAAAGTCTAATCTGTCCCAGGCTCTTTCAGCCCATGGCAAAGCATTTCCCTGGGAGCCTGGACGAAATTGAATTCAACAGGAGATCTCTACAAGTTCAAAGCACTTTCAATTTATTCAGCATAACTTGATATTTGTACTGCCTTCTGCTTTTCACTTTTAGGGATGCAGCTTTTCCTGCTTAATCAAACAATGTCATCTGACAGAGTGCTGTGCAAAACATAGAATAAACGGCTTTTAATTCTTTTTGGTTTTTCTGTGGATGTTCATATCGAAGTATTCTCAGTCTAAACTTCTGTTTCTGTCCCTCAGCTTCTTCCAGACTCCAGCTGAAACATTGGACAATAGTGGAAATAATTTTTTCGCTGGGATTGAAATTTTGCTATTTTTGTGTTGTTGGATAATTATTACAAATGTTTGTGGCTGTGAAGGACTCCTGTATTGCTTGGGTTGAGTGTAGCTTGTATCATGAGTGGCAAAGCAGAGATGCACAAAATAACGATAAAACAAGTTAAAATAAAACCAGGAGGGTGACTACTCTCAGTCTGGCAGAGAAAAGGCCAAGAGTGGCAACCTGCAATTACATGGAGAGTGGATTTGAACCCAATGAATCTAAGCTCTAGTTATTCAGAAGGTTATTGATTAATGTTTAGGGCTATGACTTTTTAATTCCTTTTGTGTGGTGCAAAATGCAGCTTTGGATAAAAAGGGTTTGTTTGCTTTATTCACATTCACATCTCTCTATTTTGCTAGAAAAAGCAAAGCTGGAAAAAAAACCCAGACTGAAAAGGATGGCAGAGTGCCAGCATGGCACACAGGGGAAAAACAAACTTAATGTCATTGGGAAGCTTCAGAACTAATTCCACCAAAGAACAGACTTTTGAAGATGTTCCAGATAAAATCTTGGAACAGATCGTGATATTTTCATTTTTTAATACGTGTAATAAAACAAAAATACAGACATCCATTTCCATGCTACACAAAGATTTATTCCAGCTCTAAATTAACAATAACTGAGTAAGGCTGGGGAACATTATTCCTTTTCCCTAAGAAACAAGAGCATAATTTGGAAGTTATTAAAACGAATGTCAGTGTTTGACAATGAAACCCCCACATCTGGTCTGAGGTGAATATGGTGGGAAATTGATGATCTAAAACCTTGGATGTGATGTGGGTCACAGAAGGGTTTATTCTACACACATTTCTTATTTAATACTGCCCTAGTCCAGGAGGTGGCCTGGAATATCTGAAACCCAGCCCAAAGGCAGCTGCATAAAAGAAATCTGCCTGATATCTTGTGAGAATTCCTCATTTATTGATAGCAGCTGCCAGGTTTTGCAAAAGTGGGAGAAAAGTTGAACAAAGCAACTCGAAGCAATGCTTGTTATTTCAAATAAGGGAGGTTTTATAGAGGTTTATATGTTATTTTGAACCTCAAATTTATTTTCAAACCTCACAGATTCGTCTCATGTTAACTTGGCTGAGAAAATGTAGACAAATATATATACACATAGATATATATACACACTGTCTTAAACCACAAATATTTCATCAACTTTCAGCATTTAAGTGCCATGGGAACTGTAACGGAAAAGAGCATTAGGGTTTTTGGACCTTTTAAAAAGTTACCTCACTTTTGTGAACTTCGTTGTACATTAAAATAAACTCTCTGATGGATATTAACTTTCTTTCCGTCTGCTAGAAACTTTACCTGATTTCATGATAGTCTGAATCTTTCCATTTATATTGGTACCTCAATTTCTGGGCTGCTGTGGTTTCTATAGTCAAAGTGTCTGAATCCAAATTTGAAGAACAGAGGAAAGCCACATTAAGCCAAATTGAGGGAATATTGTTGACCATCATTTAATCTATTGAGCATTTTGGTTTTTTTCTTAAAAATTAAAGACATAACACCCTTGATCTGAAATTTACCTCAGCTGTAAAATTTGCCATACGAAAAGAAATTGGGTTGAACAAGCAAAAGAGTAATTTCATGAAAAAATGGTAGTCATTTACTGTAACTACTTTATAAAGTTTAAATCTCATTAATCTTGGGATTTGAAGGCTCACAGCTGGGTAAATTCAGAGTAGATCTTTTTTGCAATGCCTGTCTACACAGAGACATTCAGGAAAATACAAGATCCTGCTGTAGTCCATGTGGGTTCTCCTGCTCTGCCCTGGGTTTCTGCTTTTCTCTCACCCAGAAGCAGCTCATAACAGAAGCAGATACCAGAAGAATTAAATTCTTCACCTCTGGGAGCTTTTCACGAGCAGCTCAGGGAAACCTCAGATCTGTTAATACTCCACTGACAGACTCCTCACACTGCACTTGCTGTCCAAGAGAAAGAAATTTGGAACATGCTGAGTTTGGGAACACAAGCAACAGATGAGAGCTGTGCTTTCAAAATTCAGCCTGCTCATAAAGTTGTTTCCTTGAAGTGTGAGTAGTGTATCATGTGAAAGTCAGAAATATCTATTTCATTCTACAGCATGCTGGACCTTGTTTAAAACATCACGGGGCCGTGGAATAAACTTGATTTCTCAGCTGTAGTCAGAGGAAAAAGCTGCAGCTGGCATCTCATGAACAGTGGTGGGAATCAGTGATAGAGGATGTGCTCAGGCAATCTTTGAGAGGATCATTCCAGAACATTATCTTGCTGTTGGACTTTTACAGAGAAGTCACTTGTGTGTGATGTATTTGTAATCCATGAGAAATGGTTTAATAAATTAAAGGCTTCATAAGTCTTCCTTAGTCTTTAATAATTAAAAGAATTTTTAATTTTCCTAGGAAGTAATGGGAATAGACAAAGCAGGCAATGGATGGAATAAATCAACATGATGAATTAATTAATGGTTCACAAGGGATCTTGAATTAGGTCACCTCTTAAAATATGTCAGCTGGTTATTTGCTTAAAGCTCATATTGGACATACCTAGGAGAACTTTTCAAGCCTTATAATCTCTGCAGCAAAGGCCACCTAGAAACAGCTCGGGGGCATCATCTGGAAATAAGATTACTGGAAAGCCAAAGCTTGTTAGATTTTGTTTAGAGAATTCACAATAAATCTGTGCACAATGTAGCAGTTACATCCAGTATTTGACTCTTGTTTAGTCTCACTTTGAGAAAAAAGCTCTTTTTAATCTTACCCCCAAACTTTCCTAGTGCACATCCATCATGGTTTTCCTGCACTTCTGAGTGTTTTCAGATCAAAAAATGCAACTGGGAAGTGTTACAACTGGTATTTATGAAGCTTTTAGCTGTTGTCAGCATGTGACTCCCTCTGGAGTTACTACATGAAACCAGTTCTTATTAGCACAATGCAGGCATGAAAGTATGAGAGACTCCTTAATTATTAATTTAATAGGATTCTTTTCCACAGGAAAACTTGACTTAGCCTATTTTTTAGTACTCTGGATCTATCTATAAATGAACTCCAAGAGAATTGTATTGTTACCTTATAATTGGACTTCTCGGGGGTGGGGGGGTTTATGTTTTTCTGTTCAGTTTCGAAATGTATTTTTAATGCCAGTTGTCTCAGACAAGTGGAATGATCAGCATTGTACTGAGCATGGTTGTAGAGGTGCAGTGGAGAAGCACAAAATTCCATTTTGATGCTTGGCTGTCTGGGTGAGGAGGTGCTTGGTTTTACCTGCAATGCCTTTCATTGAAATGGGAAGGGTTTTTTGTGTCCTTGTCCTGCTGTGTCCCAGTCTCATTCCAGGTGTTCCAGGAGGTGTTTTTATATAGGTGTGTGTTTATTGCTGTCATAAAGTGCCAACAACAGTGTGCAAATAAGGACATACCCCAGATTCTTCAGGATATCTGTCCAAATCATCTTCACTGGGAGCTCTAAGAGGGCTTTTTTTGAAATGACAATAACTTGTTCAGGAGGTCAGGGTTTGTAGCATAAGAAAGACTCAGACATAACTTCAGACCTTATGAGATGTGATTTGTGTCACTGGGAGCTGTGGCACAGAACTGGTGAATTTTTGTGACCCAGAACCAAAACTCTGAGAATCAGCATTTCAATAACACAGTCAATGTCTTGCAAACAGAGGGCAGGAGCTGTGGCATGCTGAATATTGGGGTTGGGAAAGCAGACAGCAATTTTAAAAGTTTTATCCTGGGCCAACTTAACAAGTAAAGCACTGGTGACTTAAACAGTGATTTGGTACCAATTCCTCAGTGTGTTTTAAAAGGAGACAGTGCTGGTTCAGTGCTAGGATTTTGATCCATAGGTGATATTGCTCTCTAACCTAATTTTTAAAGGAAACTTTATACTTGCCTCTCAAGTGTGGAACAACTTTGTGCTCGAAACATTTTTTTGAAAACCTTGTGTATTTTATTACCATAGCTTTCCTAGGAATTGTTTCCTTTTCTGAAACTTGATATCTTTCTTGCTGCATATTTAAAAGTACACAGTATTTTTGGTCCCTCAACAGATGTTAGTTTTCTTCTGATCTCTTTCAGACATCTGGAAATAATGTCATTATGAAATGTAACTAATTCTCTATACCCAAAGTCTGGTCTGAAATCCTGCAGAGATACATCTGCTGCATCTGCACTGTATTAGAAGTGATTCATTGAAAGTCTTCTAAAATTGGGCTGAGTTCTCAGCCGGTGTGAATTGCCACAGCTTCCCTGGAAGTAAAGTTGTGAGTGTGCTCTGTGCTGTCAAATCTGTTCCAGTACAACGCTGTCGAGACATTTGGGCAGTTCCAGTGCTGCAATATGTTACAAAGGAGTCCTCTGTGAGTGAAATTTCTGGCGATGCCTCCTTTGTTCCAGCCAGCACAATCGAGAAAGATCTTCACCTAAAGTCATTGATTCCTCATTCTTTCCTTTTTACACTCTTTTTAATACCCTTTTTTTTTTTTAATCAGCGGCTGTTTTACGGCGTGTTGAGGGATCAGCCCTGCACAGAGGAGTCGTAAGGTCAGGGCTGACTCAGTTCTTCCCCTCCCTATTTAAAAAAGTCTTGCCCTCTCAGAACTTTCTTGTAGACATCAAAGTCCCTTCACTATGTAGATGCAAATAAAAGGAGAACAAGAGTCTTGGGGCCAGAACAAAGTTCCCATCACAGCCCATCTCTGGCAGAGCTCTCCTGCTGCAGTTGCAGGGAGTTGTGTGCTTGCATCATTGTTCCTGCTCCATTGTCCCGAAAAACTGCTCTCTCTCCTGCTGCTCTTGGGGTGGTTCTTTGGGAACTCTTCTGTGCAAGTGCAGCATGACCTTGGGGTGGGTGCAGTGAGGAAGGAGTGTGCTGCTGCCTTTTTGGGGTTACCGCGAGGTCATGGAACAGAGAGAGCCAAAGGGATCAAATCTTCAATGGATAAATTTTTAATGGCTCTGAAATTAAGAATTCCAGTACATTTTGGGGACCTTTGCCTCTACTCCTGTTTCATTCCTAAGACCGTTCCTGAAGGTGGATTTATGAAGCTGCTGTTTCCAGCTAATTATGTGAAATTCTATAAGCTTTTTACTTTATTTTTTTGTTCTTTTTGTAAATCAATGGTAGTAGAACTGGTTCATTCATTTGATTTTAAAAAATCCCTAAATACATTTAAAAATTAATGTAACTCAACTTCTTTCACTAATCTTAAATAGCATTAATGGGAGAGTGCACAAAGTAATGTGGTTTAGTGTTTTGTTGGCCATTTTTAGCATCTTTTCTTAGATTATTATAAAAGCTTAGGTAAATGCAGAAATAAAGCAATAACAATTTGTATCCTGGAAGCTGGAACAAAAGAAATCTGGCAACAGTAGACACAGGGCTTTGCAGGGCACAGGTGAGTTGTGTATATCCCATTTTTTTATGGGAACTTCCTTAGGCAAGTCTGTACCTCATGAGAGGGTTGTAGGGCTGAAAAGAGATGTTTCACATATACAGGGTGGTGTTGTTGGTAGGATTAATATGTCCCCTTGGGCATCTTGAATATAAGGTAGGGTTGCTGGGGTTTTTTTAATGGTCATGCTTCAGAGAGGATGGAATTAGTTGGAATATTATAAGGGTGTTGGCATAATTCATGGAAAAGCGCACTTTTTATAAAGTATACGTTCACTTTCTAGAAAATATGTCAGACTGCTATTCTAAAAGAGGTTTTTTGTCAGCAGTACTGAAGCAAATGTAGGAATCTCCGTCACTGAATACACCATTTTAAGTATATTTAAAGTAGAGGGGAATTTATATGCAAAACGATCGCTTTCGATAACTTATAATCAGAACAAAACCGCAGCTGATTACCAGGAAAGAAGTTGGAAAGTAGTTCAAGGGCAGAAAGAGCAGAAATTTCTGCTGTTTGCAGATTTATTTAGGACTTAATCATTTGGGATTCGTTTGTAAACAGATTGTTTAAAAAGCAGTTGGCGGATTAGCTCTCTTTGTTTGATGCAGACCCACAAATGTCACCCTCTCCCTCGCAGCCCCGCGAGGCGGAGGGAGCGCGAAGGGAAAGGCGTCAAGGGCGTTGTTTGATATCTGACATCAAGCACAGCTCTGACAAGGAGCTGGCAGGAAATTGGGTTTGACAGCTCATCACGAGTGCAAACCAAGACAGAATGAGGCCTTGCCAAGGATGGGATGGAAGTCGCTCACCGTTGTGCTTCTGAAGGTGACATCACTCACGGTGACACCCAAATATGATTTAGGAAATGAATTATTAATGGTTGTCAGTTCCTAAGGAAAACATAAATAGGAACCTGGGGACTACCTGTTGTCTGTGTAGCCTCCGGCTGAAGCAGGAATGTGGAATTAAATACAGATATTGCTGTCTTGTGTTGCTGTCACTACTCCTGGAGATGGCAGAGGTTTAGAGGTTTGCAGGGCAGGGCTTACTTAGCTACTTGGTTGTGCAGAGATTGCTCTGGCACTCCTGTCTTTATCACAGAAAATATTTGGGGAGGAGTTTGTTTGGTTTTTTTTTATTTTTCTGGGTTTTACAAATGTACATAGAAACTGTTCCAAAACCATGCTTTGTTTTGTAGTGTAGTGTAGCTCCTCAGACTGCAGTCAGCCCATCCGCAAATCAGTTGTGAAAAAAAACTGAGGAAGCAATAATAATTGCTATAAACTGAAGGAATGAGAGAGTGCAGAGACTGCAAGGGAAGGAAGATTTTCTGGCCATTTCAGATTTAATAATTCATATTTTAGAAGTCATGGATGACCAAGCATATGTGATTTGTGTGATATGTCCTGTTCAAAAAGCCATCAGTGACAAAACCAGGACAACTCTGGATCATTAGAACATCACAGAGTTACAGTTCAGGGCTGGAATTCTGGTTTTTTTTCTCTTTTCTTCCTTCCAGAGCCATTTAATTGTCCTCAGACACACATTTCCCTCCCCAACAGTTTCACAGTTCATTCATGGTATCATTAGGACTTGTGGGGCTGGAATCTGACCACTCAACTAATGAGTTTTGAAACAGTCCTGCAAAAGTTAAAAATAACCCTAGAGATGATTAGTAGTATGTATAAATATGTAATAAAAAACCCCCAAAATATTCTTCACTTGGCTGCTTGGTTGATGGGTTCCTCAGGGATGACCAGAGGAGAATGTTAAACTCCCATCTTTCAAACAAAATTCCTTGTTTCTTTGATTGCCTTGTATAATCCTGACGTGCTCATGCTGCTGTTGTGGTGCTGCCCATGTTTCACGGGAGGATCTGCACCAGGAGCACTTTGATCTCTCAGGGTTTTCTACCTTTGCAAAGTTCCGTGTCTGCCATTCTGGGATTCCAGATGTTATGCACAAAGTGGATTACAGGGCATTAGAGAAAATGGCCAGGGAATTTCACAGTCAGCAGTTGAATGAAACTTACTTGTTTGAAAATCTGTTGTTGGAAAAGGAAAATAAAAATATCCCTTTCTCTTGTGATGTAAATCCCCACATTCTCTTTCTGTCTCTCTGAGATGAGTTATATATCGTACTGATTTTTTTTTCCAGTTAGAATACTGTCTCGTAAAAGCTGCTGTTTGACTAGAAAATGGAAATAAAACAGGCTGGTGAAACAACTCCCTAATCATAAAAACAAATAAATGACAACTGATACTACAAATACATTTAAATACCATTTAAATACATATTATACCCCACATGAAACTCTAACAATATTTAAAAAAAAAAAGAAAAAAAGAGAGAGGTTTGCAATAAAATAATAGAGAGGGGAAAAAGGTAATTTGAGTACTTAATCTTTCTTCATAATTATTTTCCTACGGATGAAGATACACTTGCTGTAGCTAAAGAACGTTGAGATTATGACTATTTTCCGATCATGTGGCATAATGCCCTGAGATAAATGAATAACATACATAGAGAGGTTGCTTTATTTTATGCTACCAACTTTTAGAAGACAAGTGAACTCTCTGCTTTAAATTTGTTTCTGGTTCCATTCGCTAATGAAACATAATGAGCAGTTTTATGGAAATGAGCAGGAAACATATACATAAAATAATTAGATGTGAAGGCGGTTCTGTGGATATTTCTGAACAAGAATGGGTTTAGAAAATATAAATGGAGAAATTTAACAAAATTACTTTTATTTTGTGCAGGCCTGGGTCTGGAAGGATGCTTTACCCACAGGTTCTCTTCTGCTCATTTATTCCAAGCATCGGTTTTGTGGCCATTGACCAGATTGCTGGCACCAGGTTTGCCTGGCAGCACCACAGTGGCAGGAACTAAAGGGATTAAATGACCAATTGAGGATTTCCTGAGTACCTCAGGAACTGGTAGACATCTCTTCACCTTTATTTAGAGATCCCTCTTACGGTGCTACCTTCAGCAGATTATTTACCCTGAACTCAGCTCAGTATCTCTGTGCCATGGCTCTCTTATGGCCACAAAATTCTGTACCATAACTGCTCATTGCAAACTTTTTTGTGGTACATGTCGGAAACGAAGCAGAACTCTTTCTGCATGTATTTTGGTTCCTGTTGTTGGGACGTCATGCCTTTCTGTAAAAATGGAAAGCTCGGGAGAATATTGTAGAATTGGATTTCTTTGTCAAGTGATTAGATGGATCTTAATCAGAAAGCTGATAGGTCACACAGTATGAATTTTGTAAATGGTAATTACTGCTTGATTAGGAAGCAGGAGAGAGAAGTGGATCTGTCCAAACTAAAAGTAGTCCATTGGTCTAGGTTTTATTTCAGGGCTCATATTCTATGTAAAAAGAACTGTAGAAGCCTGTGCTTTAAATGCTCAGCGGTGAACCATTTTATTATATATGGGGTGTACATATTTACATAAAAATAAAATTACAGGGATCCTGTTAAATTTATCTGAGAGCATAAAAAGCGGTCTTCTTGCAATAAAATGTTTTGAGAATGAGTAATAGCACTGTTTAGATGAGATTCTAAAAGCCTTTAGGATTATCCAACTTCCATTTAAATTATGTAGTAACTGATGAGGCTGCTATCAGAATCAGATTTTTCTCTGCTTACTGATGCTAGACAGTTCTCCTCAGCATGGTGTCTTCAGCTCTCACTTATTTAATGATTCATTGTTCCAGTCAAGAAGAAAAAAACCCAAAGCACAAAATAATTACCTGACAGCTTTTTAAAATTAACTCACTTGGGATCTGAAGATTGCAGCAATAAATTACATATTGTAGATTCATTCCTCTCCATTTCTACTCGTGCCTATTTCTGTTGTGATGTTGATGTCAGGAGTGATATAATCTAAACTACTGAAGGTTGCCAGCAAAATTCCTTTGGATGAAGTCTTGATGAGATCCAGCCCTGTACTTCATCTTTTGTCAGGAACCTGAACTGCTTTTGAACAGGGTAGGCAGTTCTCAATCAGCAAAGAATTGAGCTTTATCTTGTGAGGAAAATCATGCTGGATCCTAATTTAGCCAGAAGGAAAAGTGTTTTTTGTCCCAAAATAAAGCACTTGTTTGACTGACCACTTCAAAAACAGGGGACACTAGGCCAGACCTCAGAGAATCACAGAATATTCTGAGCTGGAAGGGTCCCAAAAGGATCATCAAGTCATTACTGAATGGGCCTCACAAGGAGTGAACCTGCAACCCTGGAGTTTTAGCACCAGGCTGTAACAAACTGTGCTGATCTCAGAGAGGCTGGATAGGGCTGATAGAAACCTTACCTTAAATAGTGACTAATTCTGGAATTAGAGGAGCTTTGCCAGGGCCCTGAGTGCACCAGCTTGAGGGTACAGCTCTGCCAGCCTTCCTGGTTCCCCCTAAATCAGCTCCATTTTCCTGCAGAGTAAAGGAAAAAATGGGTTGTAGGGGAAAAAAAAAAATTACAAAATAATGTTAGTGAGAGAAACTGTGGAGGCTTCCTCAAGATGCTCTAACTTAGAATTGTCCAGAGGTCACACTTTTGAAGTATCCATCTTGGGAAAGTATCAGAAAAAGGAAGTCCAGGGGCAATGTCTTTCCTTTTGGAGCTCTCCCATCCAGAGGAAAGCAGATGCTCCCAGAAACGCGTCAGCGCCACTGCTGAGTATCAATAATGCATTGCAGCAGGTGCTGCAGGCTATGATAGTCTCAATATATTTGAACAGTCAGCTCCTGCCTTTTCTGAAGGAAGCTCTGAATTATGGATGGGAGCAAACGATGCTTTCTGATGGCAACATTTCAATAAAAGAACAAATGGAGTTCTTCAGGAACACAGAGGCCACTGTGCAACGTTTTCTGAGGAAATATCGGCCGACGCAAATTTGGATAATGAAGTGATCGTTGATAAGAACTAAGTGCGTTCCCCTGCTTTTGTTATTATGGCAGAAACACATGTCAATATTAATCTTCGGTTAAGAATGCTTTTGCTCTCAATCTGGTCTGCAGAATTCAGGCTGCCCACTTTATAAAATGGTCAGCAGCCAGTGAATCAATGCCGAGAAGCAATTCATAGCAGTCAGGATGGATTTGTGTTTCTGTTTAGCTGGGGGATGAGCTCCTTCAGAGGAAAAAGCTGCTCTTATTCTTCCCAGTGAGCTTCAGCCTTTACTAAAATAAACCTTTTCTCAAAGGAGACGGTAGAGAAAATTCTTTAGAGAATCACTAATTCTGATCTACCTCAAGTCACTTCCATTTTCTTCCTGGAGCACAGAGTGAATCATGTTGTGCGTGAGTCCTGTAACTGCAGCATTCCAGGGCAAAGTGCTTGGGAATTGACAGTAGTGTCTGCCTTTTATTCTGCACTTGTAGTTCTGAGGCTCTATAATATTTTAGAAAAAGGAATTTTTCACAGCTGAAGAACTGCAAGAACCAAAGACGAAAAGCAGCACTTCAGAGTGTTATTAGGGATAACATCAATAAATAGTGTGTCTTCCCAGACATTTCTAAATCACGTGTTATCATATTTCTAATTAATCAGAAAAAGAAAAAAAAAGACTGTATTATGAGAATTTATTTTAAGGGCTTTCGATCAGGATTGAGTATGAAGCATCGCTATAATCAGGCATAAATTGGAATTGGGGTGGGTGGGGGAAAGATTGGAAAAGGGCAACTAAAAACTCCACTGGGCTGTAGCTCTTGAAATATGGAAGATATCACAAAGATTAAAACAGCTACTTAATTTCTGTCAGCAACTGTTGCCATCAGCGTGTTGAAAGGAGCCCTATTTTTGGTAATAGCCAGCAAAGCATTTGATGCATGCTAATTATCAGACTGTCTTGGAGGTATTTGGAGAAAACAGTACTACATGTAAAAAGATTAAACGGGAAAATTTCCAATTTTCAGTGCAGCTTGTGATTTTGAATACTGGACAAATTGGCTGCTTGGTATGACAGAGAAAAATACCAACACCTGCAATGGAGGTCCACTGCTCAGGGACTCGGAAAATTTATCACATGAAATCCTGAGTATTTCCCAAATCCAAAGAGATTCGACCTATGAAATTGTTAATCCCATATCAAATTCGAGTACTAACAACTGGAAGATGGAAATACATAATGCAAATGCATAAATGAGAAAAAGCATAAAATTGATGGGTTTACAAAATTAACGTGTCCATTTCTTATCCATTTCCATTGGATAAGAAAAGTGCATTTTCAGGTAAAGGCAGAGATATTATTTATCTGATTTTTGGAAATAACAACTGAAGGTTATGGGTGGAAAATTATGTGTTAAACTGAAGAAGTAAAAGTTTATATAAATTAGATTGATTAAATAGTAAACAAAAACAGCTTGCATTAAAATGCAGTGTCTTGGACTAAAAGAAATCTCCTTTTTAAAGATCTGTGTGTAATGTTATCTTTATTACCTGGGATTGACTTAAATGAAAATGTATAAAACAAGGTTTTTAAAAACACGATGTTTTGAAGCATAAATACCAAGAATAAATGTTGGTAGTATTGAGGTAAAATTTAAAAACATTTATTGTGACCTCTCCTGTTCCATAGCTGTGCCATAAGATCACTGCTGAAACTTTTGGCACACAATGAATTTTAAGCCACAGGCTTTCTTCTTTTTATTTATTTTTTTATTCTAAAATAATCTGCAAATGAATTGAATCAAAATGGTCTTGCACAGCTTGAATATTGAAATTTTTACTGTTATCCTGGTTCCTCATTGTAACTTTGCATAGGTCTCTTGGTTATCATTTTCATTAGCAGCAACTGCTGAGAAGAGCGAGGGTGAAAAATTGTTGAATTATTGGTTTCAGGAGTGCCAAAGCTGCCCCCTGAGCAGGCAGGTGCTGCTCTGTTGGTACAGCAAAGTCCTTCAAGCCCTTCTGACAGAAAGGCAAAGGTTTATAATTATCAATTGTCACTAAAAGTACCAGCTGGGGTTCAAGCTGCTGGTGCCCGAGTATTTTTAAAAATTACTGATTATTTAGTTTGCAACAGAGATTAGATGGCGTGGGCTGACGTTCCCTTTGCTGAGGTGTTCTGTGCAGGCAGAATCACTCCCTTCATGCAGAATCACTCCCTTTGCATCTTGAATATTGGTCCTGAGCTCTTCGGTGTGAGAGAAGGACAAACTGAAAGACACTTTAACTGGCAGGAACTCTCTGGGTTTGCTCTCATGGGATGGCACTTCAGTTTTGATGGTGTGGATTTGATTTTTTCCTTTTGGTTTGTGCAAGTGAACAGTTTTGGTAAGAATGTTTGACAGTTTTTGATTCACAAGATTGCCCTTCTTCATGAGCCTTGAAGTACAGGAAATTCATGATCCCTGCAAGTAGAGTGAACGGCCATGACACACAGCTGGAGGCCAATCAGATGGATCAAAAAGCCAGTCCCAATCAGTGTGTTCACTAAATCAAACACATTTACCCTTGGAACTTCCCACGCTTGGCCATAGCATGATAATGGCCACAGGAGAAACCCGAAGGACATGAAGAAATGGATCAGATTGGATAAAGAGAGTGTTTCCTTAGGTAAGATGATGCTCAGACTGAGATAAATAGATAGATATAGAGAGAGAAAATTTTATTTTTTTTAGCTGCCAATCAGAGTCTAACAATTAAATGAAAATATTATTCTCCTGAAGGGTCATTCTATCTAGGTGCTTTATGAGATGTTTTATCTTATTCTTTCCCCACTCCCAAACAAAAAGAGGAATGGAAGGTAACCTTTTAGGTGTCTTAGAAGAATCAGGCTCATCACAGCCTAATCCTTAAAGGATGTAATGAAGAGTGAAGATACTTGATAAATACAGCCAGAACTCAATATCTGATAGTATATTGAAAAAAACCCAAAAACAAAAAACAAAATCAAAACATTATCTTCACATGACTGCCATTTGTTTGAGCAGTCCTGATATGCTTTATTTTGACCTATTTTCTGGTGTGCTTTCTGTATCAGAGTGCTGATAGTGAGTATTTGTATTCATGGTTTGGCTGTATGACTAATTGAAGAAATTTGTAATCTTCTCGTCTCATGTTGGCATTACATTACATTGTTTCATATTAAATATGCTGCCTCTTTTAATCTGCGGGTTACAGATGCTTATTTCTTTCCACATTCATGGTACTATTATCCTATTAAGGGTGTTTGTGATTTATGATTGCCTTTGTAAAGGCCATCTCGCAGCAATATGCGCTGATGCGCTGCCATGTTTGGCTGCAAACAGGAATTTGTTTTACTAATATGAAACATGTTTGTGGACTGCTGTGCTAACTTATCAAAGTGCCTGGTGGAGAGGCGGTAATTGGAGATTTTTCTGCCTGATGGAGATTTAATGGTATCAGCCTTAGAGAGAGGATTGGCAGCAGGTCAGGGAAGGATCCTGCCCCTCTGCCCAGCCTGGGAGGCTCCTCTGGGCTGCTGTGTCAGTGCTGGGTCCTCAGCACAGGAGGGGCAGGGAGATCCTGGAGTGGGCCAGAGGAGGCTGTGGAGATGCTGAAGGGATGGGAGGAAAGGCTGAGGACCAGGGAGGCTGGAATCAAACCCCAAACCAAGAACCTGGATAATGTGGCACTGAAATGGAGCCAAAGGCTCGGCAGAGACCTCAGGTGTTCACTGAACTCTGTCTGTTTGGTGGTCTCAGAACTTAACTAAAAACAAACATGCAAACAAAACAAAAATGAAAAAAAGCACCAAAAAAAACCACAACAAAACAAAAAAAAACCAAATAGGAAAAAAAACCCCAAACCAGAACTAACAACAAAAAAAACCCCCAAAAACCCCAAAATAAACAAAAAAACCCCAAAAAAACAAAAAACCCAACCAACGAAAACAAAACAGAAAAACCCCCAAAACAAAAAAACAAGCCAAAAAAAAAAAAGGAAAGAAAAAATAACCTACCAAAAACCAGAATCCAATTCAAAAAAATAAAAGAATTTTTATAATGGTTGGCCACAGAGGACACACACAATTGTTTGGAAGCTTAGTAAGATCAGAAATGTTTCTTTTACTTCTAAGTTATCACAGTACTCTGGGATCACAGTGCTCTGGGATCTAATCAATACAAGCAGGAACGGAAAAAATAATTTAGAAATTAATTGTTTTTCAAAACTCTTTAAAACTTGTTTATTCTTGCAAATAAAGTGAAACTCTGGCATCAAAAAATAGAATTTTACTAAGGTGTTATTAATACATAAAGGAATACTTTCTTTAAAATTTAAAAACCTTTTTTTTTTCTTTAAAATACCTTCTGACTATAGAAAAAGATAATAGATATGAAGCCAAGAGACTGAAATAATCTTAAATCCAGTCAAGCAACAAGCCACAAGGGTCTGGCCATTCGAGCTCTTTCTGAGCATAGAAAGGCAAGCAGTGTAAGTCAGGATAAATAATTTACAGCCCAGACTGTCCCCTAAGATGCAGTCAGTTTTCAGGAGGTGTCAGATAGCAGATACTTGTTCTGATTTAGAATAGAGCACAGTAGGATCCAGGCAAGTATTTGCTGCTGAATAATAATCACACAGGAGACTACACAGCCCCGGGAGACTTTCTTGTGTTATCTCCAACAAAGCACGTTTAAAGTGATGTGAGAGACACGGGTTGGTGCCATCCTTAGAACTGCAAAAGTTGCTGTGGCTTCTCTCAGGAGGGAAAGCTGAGCCTCCTGTTTAGGATTCCTGTGGGCAGCCCTGGAATTGGCCACGGTGTCTGTGCCACTGCGTCCTGGGACTGAAACTGTGAGGGTTGTGTCCACTCCCCCGGCCTTTGCTCTTGCCATGGGCCATCCACGAGCCCCTGCATCTTTGCCAGGCCCACAGGTAAAAACACACCCGTTCATTTTCTGCCAAAAATCACAATATTGCCTTCTTCAGGCTTCTGCCTGAGAGTTGGCAGTTGTTAATTTTTTGGCTTAGAGCCGTGATAGGGGATACACATCATGGAGTCACCCCAGGACACAGTGTAGATCCAAACCAGTGAAATAAGGATGCAATTAATTAACTTCATCATTTCCCGTTTGTATATAAATAATAACCAATAATTCCCACTCTTTTACTACAGATAAGTAAAACTGTAGTAAAAGATAAGTAAGCATTTTGGTGTCTTTAGCTTTAAGGATAATCTAGCAGAATAATTTTCATGTCTGCCTTCTATATTTCTCTGGATGTTAGGTGAGATTTTGAA
Organism: Monarcha castaneiventris obscurior; assembly: GCA_026261815.1. Classification (NCBI taxonomy): domain Eukaryota; kingdom Metazoa; phylum Chordata; class Aves; order Passeriformes; family Monarchidae; genus Monarcha; species Monarcha castaneiventris. The sequence continues at coordinate 3,622,752 of JAMPIT010000550.1, forward strand.
TATTATAAATTGGAACTTTTCAACAGAAGAACAACAGGCATTGAAATATATAGCATTTGAAGAGTCAGTGTGTAACAGATGCTTTGCAAAATTAAGTGTTTGGGCATATTTCAGAATTGATCAAAATACTGTTAGTTTTTCACTAAATCTGAAGTTTCAACAGACCGTGATGCCAAGCATTTGTCAGTGGAATTAGTTCAGTGCAGCCATTGGCTCCGTGGTTTTCCTGTCAGAAAGCAGTGAAGACCAACAAAATTTTAATTAGTATTTTCATTATATTTAGTCTGAATTAATGATCAGTGAGAGAAACAAATGTGCTTGTGGTCTATTTTGGTACATTTCAAGAAAGGACTTTTGTTCCTAATTTGTCATCTAAAGTAACTTTATCTGTTGCTTGGACTACTTGAGGGCTTAGCCATGTCATGATTAATCATGTTCATTAAGAGATTAACAAGTCTGAAAATACATTTTGGAAATGATTGTGACACAAGCGTGCTCTTAAATAAATAAATAAAGCCTGGCACATCAAGTGAATTGTAGTTTGCTGGTCTTAGATCAATAAATATATAAAAAATGTTACAGTCAGGCATTCAGTAGTTCTATGGCCCATTCATTCCTCCTAAAGGGAATTTTAATTTCTTCTCACACAAAAGTTAAACATTATAACTAATGGTTTTCATAAGCTCCTGTGCAGCAATAATGTGAATATTGAACATTAGCATGCTAAAGATAGCTTCAAACCATGCAGGAATGACTCTTAAGCCATCACTCTTCACAAAACTGGTAGGGTGGGTTTAGGAGCTGGAGTTTGAAGCCCTGGTGCAGGTACAGAACAGCTCAGCAGGGTTTGGCAGGAGCTGAGGTCTGTGACTTGTGTTCACATGGACATCCTGAAGCACAGAATCATCGAGATGAAAGCTGTGGAGATAAATCAGCTGCAGTGCTGTCAGAGCAAGACCTGGGAATGGTTTTACACCAGGAAAAGAGAAACACAAGGATGGGCAGCACCAGCAGTGTTGACTCTCCCTCGGCCTTCCCTTCCCTTGTATCAATGGGGCTGTGCTCAGGGAGAAATCCTGATCCTGCAAACCTGGACTGAGAAGTTTTGGAGATGCCCAGGTTTCTTATGTTGCTGAGGATACTTGGAGAAGCTCTTTGACCTTCACTTGCCAATAGTTTGAGTATATCAAAACAAATGAGAAAGGTATTAAATGTCATGGGGTTTACCTCTGCAGCAGGATTCACACTGTAGGAGTCTTGACTCCTAATTATCTGGAATTTGAGCTGCAATTCACTTCATGGACAGCTTTGTGACTTCGTTCCTTGGGGTTGTGTTGTTTTGTTCATCATATGCTGAAATAATTCTCTCCTGGCACTTAATATGCTGTGACATTTGAGGAGAAAACAGTCTTATTTAGACTGAGGAACAACTGGGAATATCCTACCAGGAATAACTTGCTTTGCAGCCTAGCCTTCTGCTTATTCTTTAATTAGGAGGCTAATTGTCATTGTCTCCCTGATTTGTATCTCTTGTTTTTCTTTAGGAGATACTGAGGGAGGGGGGAGGGACAGGACACATACAACACCTGTATCTCTCCTATTTAGATAACTTTTAAACCTTCAGATGAGTTAATTATTGTCTTTACATGTGCAGGTCTTAATTTAAACGCTGAACTTTTAGAGGTTCTGTCTTCATCAAATGTCAGACAGTCCTGGTGTTCTATATCCCGAATAGATCTGTATTTAGGGCTCGGAGATCTCATATTTTTCAGCTAGAGCCATGTTAGACAGACAGCTCCCTGTTGACTAAACATCTAGGAGGCTCATGTTTAATTGTTCTCTCCAGCTGTGATGAACAGCTCTGAGCAGGATTTCTGTTTCATCAAACTCCATTTAAAGGAAAATCAGAGCACTTGGGGCCGGGGGCTCTCAGTTGCTGCTCCTCCTCTATGAAGCTCCCTCTTTCTCCATGCCAGGCTGATGCAGTGTCTTCTTTCCCACTGCAAAGCACCAGGTATTTTTCTTTGCACAAAACTTTCCTCTGCTGCAGCTGCCAAATGGCCAAGAGGAGAGAAAGAGTAACCTGTGAGAAAAAGGGATGCAATATATGATAGTGAGAGATTCAGGTTGGCCTGGCTGCAGCTGGGAGAGAGTTAATTCTCTCCCTGGCACCTCTTACCATGTTTTATTTTAGATTTAGAATGGTAATAACACTGACAGGACTCTGATTTTTAGCTGTTGCTGAGTGGTTTTAGCTTTGTAGTTGCAGCTTTTCAGTTTCCCATGCTCTGCCTGTGGGAAGGTGCACAAGGAACCCAGAGGGAGCCTGGCCAGGACAATGATCCAGCCTGGCCAAAGGGATATTCCAGGCCATGGAACGTTATGTCCAGTGCAGAAACTGGGGGGAGTTGGCTGGGAAGGGCCGATTGCTGCTCAGGGACTGGCTGGCCATCAATAAAACAGGTGGTGAGCCCATAAGGAATGTTACTTTGGGCCAAAAAGATCATAAATTTGTCTACACGTTTTCTAGGCAATACCAGGAAGGACATGTCAAAAATGATCGAATTATTCTAAATTACCTGTTTTTTCCAGTACAGCAGGAGACAGGTTCTCTGAATTCCAGGAGAGAATTTATATTCCACCAAAAACCAGAACACTTCCAAAATATGTGCAAATGTGTATAAATTGTAAAATGTGTCCTTTCATTATAACCAAAAGTCGTTGTTTTATGTTATTATCTATTGGTACTATGTGTTTTATGCAAAGTTTTAACATATTTTAAGCAGATTGGTTTTTTTCATATAATTTTGAAGTAGCTTGCTTCAGGTAGATAAGAAGTTGCGTTGTCACCCTGCCATCTTGATCCTAATTCAGGCTGATTTGTCTTGCTTTCTTCCCACTTGGGTGGGAATATTTTAAATAGAGTATTTATACAACCTGTCTGTCTAGATAGGATAAGCCTCAATATCTGTCAGTATCTCCCATTGCACTTGTGATCAGAGGTGCACTTAATAGCTCTGAAAATCAGGCCTAAGGAATTCATTAGAATGCCAGTTCCCTTGAAGTATTCTCTAGGAAAGATAGTTTAGAGAAGGGCTTGAAAATATGACATTTAAAACCAGTCTCCCACTGAGCCATATTAGCATTAGCTTTGAACACAATTGTGGTTTATTGCACGTGTGTCTGACAGCTCCCTGAAAGACAGGAGCTTGCCCATGAAGCTGCACTTTGGCATGCACTGGGTACTCCTTCACATTTTTATATCCTCTCCCCGCTCTTCCTGAGCAAACACTCCAAATACAAATTCAGCACTCATCATTGGCAATAAAAATAATGCCTGACATCACCTCAGAGCTCCCAACCAGGATCATCTCTTCCAGCGCCCTGGTGCTTGGGGGAACTGAGATGTAAAGAGAGACATGGTGAGAAGTCTGGAGAAGAGTGAGCCTCAAAATAACACTTGCAATGTGCAAATCTGTGCCAAAATAAAAAGCACTTTCAGTCAGGAAATCAGTGGTTCCCTTTCACTGTGTTCATACCTCCAGCAATGCCAACGGATGCTGACCCTCGGCACCTTCTGCCAAGAGCAGAGAGCAGCTCACTTGTTGGAGAACATTTGCATCCAGCAGCCTGGAATGCACCTTGGGGTGTGTGTGGGAGGGCTGGATCCGGGACTGAGTGTGGGGGAAATGCCAGCTGATCTTTCCTGCATCCCCTGATAAACCCAGTCTGCTGTCATGGACTAAGCAGCTGCACCTAAGTCAGACGGATGGACAGGGTCCTTCTGAGGCATCCTCCTGATCCTTCCCACTTCTCTGGGCTGTTGATCAAGTTGCAGAGCACTCTGATTCCAGCAGCTGTGGGGTTTTGGATGCAACTAAAACAAGGGATGTGATTCAGGAATGGACTTGGTGCAGAAGTGTTGTTGTTCTCACTGCGGCCGAGGAGAGAAACGACACGAAATCCAGGCCCAGGGATAAATGGAAGTAATTTAATAATTTTTCCATAGGCTTTTATATGTTAGTTCTCAAGAGTGTGTTAAATGGCATAAAGTAATTGGTCTTTTGGCCATCCACCCCTTGAGGGGATTGGTCAAGTTCTAAGACACCCATTCCTAAATATTTATCTACTTAAGACCATAACGACACTGCAAAACAACCCACAGGTGCAAGAAGTTTACAATACTGTAAACTTGTTCAAATTAATCTGCATGGGAAAGACAGAACTCTCACAAACTATTGCAGCGAGCTGAAGAATTTCTCTGCTGAGGCTTTTTCAGCATCCACACATAAGATCCTCTATCCAGTGACAATGAATACATCCCTGTGTCATAAACGGTGTTCCCAGCACAAATCCACAACACAGCCCCACACCAGCTACTGGGAAGGGAGTTAACTCTAGCCCAAGCCAGCACAGATAGCAATAACAACAGAAATAATTTATGGCTGGTGTAACTGGAAGGTGGTGTGGGTGAATGAGAGAGTTTCTGGAAAATGCTAATCAAATATATTGTGTTGAAACAATCAAAAATCTGGACTGTGATTGACTAATCAGTTAAAATCAGGGGAAAAAGGAATATTTTTACTGAAAAAAATCTATGTATTCAATTTTCATTTCCCACACACTGAAAAATTGTTAAACTCCCTGTATGCCTGAGTAGACTCATCAGATAGACAAATGGCATAGATGTTCTAATTGGAATCCCAGGTCACTTGCACTATTTGATTTGTTAGAAATGATATCATGGATATAATTTTGTTCTGCAGTTGTTTTTACCTCTCCTAAGACACCTCCATTTGAAATTATACCTGGTTATATTTCTCTCAGTTATGTTTTCCTTTCCTTTCTTAATATAATTATACATTTCTCTCTTCTTTCACGGCCTTAACCTGTGCTGTCAATTAAGATCAGATACAGAATTTAAAACAGTGGAAAGAAACAGAAGAAATAATTGAATATAGAGCACTTAGGGAAAGTGGAGTCTTCCATGTCACTAAAAGGAGAGGTAAAGCTTAGAGCACAGACACTAAAGAATCTTTGCATTGTCACAAGGGTTTATTCCTTTGTCCATAACCAGAGAAGAAGAGCTGCAGAATGTTATAATTAACAATTCAAGAACATGATGTTCTCAACTGAAGAACGTAATTTTCTTGCTGGTGAGAAAAACTGGATTTTATTTTGATGAGTCATTTTATTCTCTATGTAAAAATTTGCTTTTAGTTGAATGCAGTAAAATAAAAGCCTATTTTGTCAGTAGGAGATTGAATCTTTGGCATTATTTATAGATGCAGACTAATCTCAGAACCCTGGCTTTTAACCCTGTCATTTATGGATGATCTTGAAATTGAAAATGTAGAAGCAGGAGATGCTTTTTGAAGGGATTTCTCTTGTTAAGGCACTGCCAGTGTTGTAGCATCTCTTGTAATTAATGCTTTTGAATAACAAAACTAAATGGCCCCCAAAACACAAGAAGCTGTTGCTGACAGCTGGTAGAACTATAGAACTGTGATACAGTATATATATATTTTTTAAATACAAATATTTTAAAATTTGATTCCAGATTGAGATCAGTGATTACATGGCAAATATTTTATTTCTAACCACAGAACCTGATGTGAGAACCTGGTGTTTCTATGCTGAATAGTTGTTGGAAGGTATCTCATTCTGCATGCTGAATTTAAGGATTTTTCCTCTTTTTCCCTGCCTTGGAAGAGGAGCATTTCCCCATACTGGTTCTTAATATGCAAAGAATGAGGCAGCCTCTTAGAGAACCTGATGGTTTATGACCTGTCTCTAAGCTTTTAGACTCTGGGATGGTTGGGTAGTACAGGAAATAAGGATGAGATAGGATTAGCAACCATTGAGAAGAAAAGGAATCTGATTGATGAATTCAAAAGGTGGAATAGCTGCAGGGTCAGTTACTGTCAAACAGAATGAGAATTATGCCAAAGAATGAGTTTCTTAAGATCTAGGGGAATTAGTGAAAAGCAATAGACCTTCAGGTACCTTTCTGCTCCTATCAGTTTTAAAGCCCAGTTAATTTAGCATTCTTTTCTGATCCTGACAGCTCCACCGCAGGCAGTTTCACCGCTGGCAGACTTCATAGGTGTTCACACAGCATTGTGAGGAAGGCTATGGAAACAGAATTAAATGGATGGGACTTGTGGCCAAGCTACAAACTCCTTACAGAGCAGGTTCTGTCTCAGCAAACCTGCCCTGTGGCCAGGGTGTCCCTAGGCCAGGTGAAGTGCCACAAGAAATGTTACATTTAATTCATCGCGGTTTCCCAAAAAATCAGCGTCTGGTGCTCTCGGCAGCAGCTGCTGTTTGTCTGCTCCTGCCAGAGCAAGGAACAACCTCGCCCACGTTGCTGTGACATCCTGGGGACCCCAGAGCTCCTGCTGCTCTGCTCCTCTTGCTGCCAGACTTGCACTCCTGACAGAAGAATGTGGGTTTGTCAGGGAATCACCTGGACAACAAAAAGAGCCTCGATCTGTGGCACCCTCTGCACTCTCCCCATGTGAGGCAGCGTGCACTGAGTGATTGTATTTCTTTCTCTTATGTAACTCTGTATGAGAAAAAAAAAAAGTATTTTTGGAAGGCTTTGAGGTTTTTTTTGGCTAAATAAGGGTCTTTTTCTGGCAACATATGGGCAAAGGACACCTAAGGGTTTTTCTGTCAGCAGGATCTCAGGATTGTGTCAAAATCGCATCCTTGAAAGGAGAATGTTTACCTTCCTTTAATTTATTAAAAATATTATTCAAAATTATTATGACACAGACAAGGAAATTAATTATTGTTGATTAATGATACAGAAGTTAGGAACCTGGAGAATTAATAAAACTCATTAACACTGTGAATGTAGACGCAACTCTGCCAGGCTCCATTTCTGGCTGGTTATTTGCTCCTTTACTTGAATTTCTTGTGTAAGAAGTAGTGTGAATAAACATGCTCTTATCAGAGAAAAAAACCCCTCTGTATTCTCAAAATCTCTTTGACTTAGTTGTGCCACTGTACCCTTGAAAGTGTTACTATTCTGTTCTAAGACATAGATTCAAGTTTGTGTTGTGTTTGTGTTTGTGCTTGTTTGTGTTCTCATCTGGTTCAAACCTACATCAAATGTGGTTTATTTGGTGTGATAAATGCATGGTATCTCTGATTCCCTCTGTAAACCACTGATAGAAACAATTATTTTACTGATGATTAGCACTCCTCAGGAGAATGATGATTTTCCCAGTTCTCAAACACCTGTTATCCTTTTTTTCCTTTATTATGATATCCTTCTGTAGATTTTATTTTCTAGTTATCTATAAATCCATTTGTAAATAATATTAGGCAAACATCAATTTATGTAGTATTCACAAAATGAAACACAAAATAGGTGGAATTGGGATCTTTTGAAATCAGCTTTGCAGCATTACTGTTCCATTTCATTGGGAGAAGTATCCAGCACCTCGTGGGTTGTATGGAAAATTTTCTTCCATGGAAAATTTCTCTGTAAATGATGGGAGAGTGCTGTAATTGCTGCCTGGGATTAATCAGTCATGATGCCCTCCATATCTGTGGCTTGGGGCCCAGGTGAAAATGTCTTCCACTGCTGAAAAATCAAAATATTTCCAGTGTTGATCATTTGTCACCAACAGCAGAATCCACAGTGCTCAGTAATTTCAAATGTGCCTCAGCTGGGGATTTCTCCAGGTCTTTGGTGCTATGTAACAATCAAAGTCCTGCTAGCAAATTAAAATTAATGACTTGTGGTCATAGCTCCAGACCCAATGACTGCAATGACATTTCCTATTGCAGCGGCCTCGTGACGAGGTAACGACTATTGCTTTTGGAATTGTGTATTTTCCCTACCTCTAGAATTATCCTGCTGCTCCCAGCCCCCTCACCTCTGGGAGTTTTGTTTTGAATGGCGCTGTCTACCCTGACTCGTTCAGGGATCTCCCCTAAGCCAGTTTTGTACAGCTGCATATGTCACAAATGGCAGCAAGGCTGGGAGAAGTTGGCAGATCATTTTCTCTTCGGATGCTAACTATCTCAGGGATCTTTGCCACAGTGACTTCAATTTCCTCTGCTTGACAGACCTTATCAACAGCTTAAAACATGTTTACAAACACAATACAATCAGAGTTCTGTGCTTTAGATGCCAAATTATGCTGTAAGCCATTGATCTTTATTACAGATTTGCAGGGTGTTTCTAAATACATTAGTAATTATACATCTGGGCTGTCAGAGCATCTACTCTTGGGCAATCTCCTTTTATGTTGGATTTGATTGATAGTTAGGTATAAACTTGATTCAAAATGAATTTAAAAATCACAGTTCTGGAATACAAACCAGCTCGAGTTATTTTAACATTTCAGCCTAAACCTAAGGTGGGAGGATTGCTGCTCTAACAAGGATTATTTAATCATGTACAAAATGCAGCACCAGCGCTCATTTATCTGTCCAAGGCAAGAGCAAACATCTGGGTTTCCAGTAGATGCCCGTGTCTCAGCTCCCACAAGCACAGTGTCAAGGAATAGATCTCTAACTGTCAGAAAGTTGTAATAATTATGTTGTTTGTCTTTACATTCTTGGGAAAAGAGGAGGAATTCCTACATGCTCCTTCAAAATATTAACAAGCAGTAGGCTATTTATATAAACACGATTAATTATATCAAATAACAAGGTTAACTATCAAAATCAACCCATATTCAATTAAAAAAAATCACTTTACACATGAATGTAATTTTTGCGGTCTTGACAGTGGTGAGGAAGAGCAGTTTTTAAGGTGCACAAGACATGGAGCTCTGGGTTTGCTTTGCATTAGGAGGGAGCAAGGACAAGACTGACAGGAGTTATTGCTTGCATGGGAGGCAAAGATCTGCTGATCTGAACAACTTTAGGTAGCCCAAATTGGAAATTTTACAGCGGTGATCACCAGCAAGGGCATGAATTTGCAGCTGGAGTGTCCAGCTCCTCCTGCCCAGGGTGATTCTGTTTGCAGGAGCGTTCCCTATCAATGGGCAGAAATAAGAGTGGCTCACCCCCTCCCACGGTGCAGAATTCTGTCTCTAACACTTTGCACCAAGTCCCTGGATGAGCAGATTTCTTTGCTCAAAGCAGAGGCCCTTTTCAAATCAAAATGTGTAAGAGAAAGGTAACTGGGATGAAAACTTTCCTTTTTTATTTATATGCTTCATATCAGGATAAATTTTGTACAATTAGGTGACGCTTACACTGAAATGGAATTGTACACTCTGTTTCTGACAGTAAAGCTGCACATCCACCTGCCCCTTATAAAAATCCTACATTAATTCCTGTCCTCCTGTTTATGTTTAAATGTAACTCGTGTCCTTCTTTCATGAAGCTTCTGAAAGAAATTGTTTCTCAATTGAATTTGAAAACTGAGTTTAAATGCTTTTATATTTTACTTTCATCCACGTAATAGATTTATTATCAGAAAACCCTAAACACAGCACCTTTTTTTTTTCTCTGAAGACAGGAGGCCATTAAAATTTTAACAGTTTAGAAACTAAATTCACCTGTAGAGAAGCACTGAATTGCTTTACAGAAAGGTACAAACCCTATTAAAAGAGAGAATTCAAAAAGGTCATATTACTAACAATTTAAAACTTTAATGCATAGGTTTACTTCTTTTATTAAAGTAGCAAAATTGTCTATTTCATGTCCGGGAAAGAAATTAATATCTTTTCAGTGTAAGAAGTTTGCCAAACTTTTCCAACACACAGGTGCTTTAAAAGTTAGCGCTTTATAGCAGCACAATATTAAAGTTTATTTTATGGGAATATGTTTATTTAGCAGTGTGAGTCCACTAAGGAATTCTTTTGGATTTTGCGGCAACAAGGTAATTTTTGCTGTTAAACTAATTAAATTGTTGATAATTAGGGTCAGGCATTAGTAGTTTATTTCTGTTTGTTTGATTTCTTTATGCTTATTTTATGACTATTTTAGCATCATGGGTGATGAAATAGAGAAATTGAAATGGAAATGGCAAAATAAACATATTTAGGTTCTTTGAGGTAACTTCCAGTAAGTACAAAAAATCGCTGCTCACCCATGTTTTAGAGGAATGGGTGATTTCACCTAACTGCAGGTGAATTAAACAAATCCCAAGGGAATTGAAGAGTTCCCTCACTTTGGGAAGGACAACAAAGCCAGGGAAGGGTCTGGAGATTCAGGCTCATGAGGAGCAAATCTGTGACTCTATATCCAATAAAGTGAACAAATAGTTTTTTTGATAATTTTCCTTGGTTCACAACAAAAAATCTCTGCAGAATCTGAAGCTCAGGCTTGTCTCACAGAAGTCAGTTTTATCAGCAGTAGTGTTTCACTAGTTTGGAAGCAGTATTGGTGTGAATTCTCTTGATTTTAATGTTATCCAAATTTAAAAGTCATAAAGCTGTCAATATTTACAACCGCTAGGAGAAGCAGGAATTTTGGGATATCACAGCTCTAAAAGTAGTGGGTTTTCCTCATGGAACTTGTGTAAATATTGATAACTAAAGCTGTCACTAAAAGATATCATTGATAAACCTCTTCTTCCATTTTCTCTCCTCTTTAGTATATGTTTTCTTGGTGATAAAAAATATTTCTGACACTTTTCAGTTTCAAACTGTTCCTTAAGCACGTGTTCCTATGCTGGAATTCTTTCTGTTTTACTTAATAGAGCAGGGGTTCTGTGAAAATTTCCAGAGGTTTTATGACACTTCACCCTGCCATTCTTGCAGCTTCAGGGAAGGAAAAACATGGAATGAGAACTCGTGAACACAAGTGTCTTCTAAAGACCAGCTCCTGCCTCAGGTGTATAGAACTCCAAAGGAAGAGGTTGCTCTGAGGGTTTAGATCCAGGGAAAAATTTCAAAGTCAGACAGTTTGGAATTTTTCACGTTTTCTCATCTCCATTCCAAAGTGGAGAAAATCCCTATGTGGTGCTTCCCTGTGGGTTTGTCCCTTGCTTCCTTTTTACATTATTGATACTCATTTTTCAGGATCTGACATTTATGTTCGCACAAGGCTTATGTGCACGCTTAAACCACAAGAATCTCTTCCATGCTTTGAGACCTTAAAGGATTTGAAATCTTGGGGTTTAACTGTGTTTGTTCATTCTGGCGAACGGAGCTTCAAAGAGAACACTTTATTGCCATGGAAATTTTCCATCTTGATGGGGTTTTGAGCCCCCTTCTTCAGTAGAATCATTCAGCAAGAAGAAAAAATGAAAGTGAGCTTAATTCATATCTGTTACACAATCGTATATACATTCCAAAAGATGAATGCAGGAATGCAACTGTGTTCCCTCAAGAAAGGTCTGTGTAAGCAATGGAAAACTCATTGGCTTTGTTTTGCCTTAAAAAGAGGATGTTTTTAAAACTTTCTTTCCTCTCTTGAAAGCACAAACCGTTCACAGGCGCATTCTGTAGGAATCTTAGCAGGCCTAGGGCAATGTAGAGAAATCTTTGATAGCCAGTGGTATAATGAAGGAGCAAATAACACAGATGAATCAGTTTTTCTTTTGTGACTTGTTGTTGTTAGCGGATTGCAGAAAAATGGGAGACAAGCACGATGACCTTCCTGCTTAAAAAGACTCAGTTTTGTAATTTTGTTCAGTTCTAGGGTTGTGCTTTTCCTCTTTTGTACACACACAAATCAAAGCTCACCAGAGGCAATCTTGCATAAAGTGACAGCTGTTTATTTAAATCATCTTAGCCTCATTCTATTTCCATCTTTCTCTGACAGACATATGTTCAATTGGTGCATTAGAAATAGATGCACATATTGTTTGCCATCCTGTAGGAACTGGGGACTGGACAATACCAGTTGCTCAGACAGTTGTATAATATTTGAGATCTATTTAACAAGTGTTGTTTTTTTTTTTTTTTATTTTAATCAATTCAGTGGCACATATGTTTGACTAAATATTTGGACTGCTTTGAATTGGGAGATACAATTAATTGATCATCATAACACCAGGAAAATGTCCAGAGAATGCACAGCCTCCAGTTAGGTTTAAAACTGCCTGGAGTTTGCTATAAGTGCAGCTTGCAGGGTATGTGAAAGTGCAATGATTTGTCTCCGTTTGGAATGTAATTTGGATTTTATGGGAAACCAATTAATACAAGTTTTCAGTCTTTTTTACTCTGTCCAAAAAACGCTTTCAGAACCTCTCCATCTTAAAGGGTTAATTTCTCACAGCAGGTTTGAAATTGTGCATCTTTTTCTTTTCCTGAGGGATTGTAAAGTGAATATACTTGAAAGGCACAAAGAGAATACGCAATTATTTTTACCCATGGATAATAAATATAGGAAACATTTCCACCACCAGTCCAGAGCAGGCACAGGGCAGAAGGACTGACCCTGAGAGGAGAGAGTTCTCATTTTCAGTGTAGCTTAATTAATCCGTGTTACACAGTCACTGCTCTGTTTGACCCTCTTGCCAATATATCTGTTAGACTTCTACTATTTCTGTAATTCTGTTGCATGTGGCATCAGAAATGTCCTGAGGTTGTCACCCTCATGAGTGTGGCCTCATCATGGGTTCCCCAAGGATGGCACCCAAGGTTTAAGCATCTTTTAAGCCTGTAAAAGATATTTGTTTTCCTAATTCTATATATCTAGAAATGCAGATTTCAAAAATAGTATTGAATGTTTTAATGTAGTTTCAATGCCCAAATCATTACTATTTTTAAATTAATATTTGCCTTTTCATTACATGGTGTTATAGCATTCGGATGATCCGTTAGATGCAGTTCTGCTTGAGTGCAAAGGGTAAACCAAGCTGACCTCAAATCTTTCACTCTGAATTTAACAAAATTCTTAATTTATACTTGGATTTTGATTAAAATACATGTTGAATAAGCATAACTTGGTAAACCTTGCATATCACAGTTTCAAAGTTAGTCTTTGAAAAATATTTTCTTATGCGGAAACGATACATTTTAAAGTTCCTAAGAAGGAAATTCAATCCCTTTTGAATGCGGTATCTTAGGAGCATGGAAAACTCCTTTAAGGAACTCCAGTGGCACAGAGAAGCTCTGAGAGAGAGGCAGGGTTATTTCTAGAACCAAACCAGCTGCTACAAACTGCACGTGAATGACGTGGTCCATGGCACTGCCACGCTGCAAACACGGGAGGTTCTCTGCTCTGTTTTTATCTTGCCTCGTGCTCTAGAAGTGCTCCAAGTGTTGGGTGCTGATTGTGCAGCAGCAGCAATCCAGAGCAGTCATTAATTGCCAACAGCGTTTCCTTCCTTCTTCACAACTCGTAAAAAACGTTGTTCCCCAGCAATTAAACTTAATTTTTGTTTGTTCTTCCCCACTCACGGCCTAAAATCTTTCTCCTGTCTGTCTAGAGATAGTCCGTGAACCTGTGTGAAGGAAAGGCTCGGGGGGAGTGGAATGAGGAGTTCTGGGAAGTTTGCCCAGCAACATCAGTGCTCAGCAGTTTCTCATTTAGCTTTATATTTTCCAATAAGAAAAGATCTTTTCTGAGCAGTGGAATGAATTCTGTGTACACCTGTCATTTTCCCTGGTTTTCTTTATACTCGGTTGTCTTGAATATTTATTGATTCCTATATTACCAGTTTGAGACCCTTTCATGCCTATTATCTATACCCTCTACAATCTGATTTCCAAAAATCAATATACTGTAACTAAATAGGTGTTTCTGCTTTCTGCTTACAAAACAAAAGCAGGACCCCAGCAAGGTTACAAGGTAAAATGAGAAAATACAGAAAAAAGACTCAAATGCATATTAGTGTGAATATTTTCTTACAACATATTTAAAGGTTAAGGTAGTGAGTTTGCTCTATAATAAATAAAAGCCGTAAAGTTGTTGAAATTGCCTTTTTGATCATTAAGTTTATTTTTCAAAGTTAAAATATTGTATAAATAAAACTATACTGATTTTTTCCCCAAAGATTACTTTCTAGGGAAAAAATTGAAATACCAACACTTAAAATATTTCTGAAACAAACCATTTTGCTATTTCACTTGGTATTTTTAGCACTACGTGCTTGCATGTTATAAAATGAACCAAAATCATTCATTTGGAATGACTTTCTCTAAATTTCCACATTTACTCCTTTGTAGAGCCTGAGGGAGTTACTCTGGTTTCAGTTCTTTCACACTTTTAACCTTGAATGATGGAAGGAAAAAGTAAACTTCCCAAATCTGTGGATGACAGTGACGTGGACGGGCCTGCAAATAATTTGGAGGACAAGGTTACAATTTAAATTAACCTTCATAAATTGGAGAAACGATCCGGATCCCGCAGATAACATTCAGTAAATACAAGTGTGAAGTGCCACGTCGGGCAAGGAGAAAAGAAAAGCACAAATACACGAGGGAGGGTGGAGTGGGCACTGCTGGGGGTAGGGATGGATGGAGGGGTCAGGGAGTCCTAAAATGAGCATCCAGGAAGGAATTTTGTGTTCAGCTGTACCTTTAGAAGGAAGAGTTTGTATAACTCAGTGTATTTAGTGTAGGAAACACAAGGCAGAAGCAGGCTGGTAAATCTCCCAGAAAAGAAGTGTTTTAATGAAGAGGGAAAATCAAATTGGGTCATGATGTTCAAGATTAGGATTAATTTATGCTTTAAAACTTTTAGAATAGCGGTTCTGGAAGCCAGAGGTTGTGAGTGTCAATATTCCCTCGGAGACCATGAGTGTTAGAAGTTACTTAGAGAAGTTGTGGGTTTGCTGCCACTGTGTTTTTAAGAAAAAATATGGAACAATAACAAGAAAACAGGAAAATGTCTTGTTTTATTCCTTTCTCAACCTATACGTCTTTTCATAGACTTTTAAAATCTTGGAGGAAATTCAGAACGTGGAAAATATTGTGTATTTTGTTCTTATGCACCTGTTTAGTCCTCAGCATTTGTAAGAATGCTTACAAATTGTACTCATAATTTGAAATAACTTTTCTCATTTATAAAAACTTCTATGTGTTTAATAAAGCCCTACACTCAAAATGAGGCTCAGCTCAGCAGAGAATAAAACCTCAAAACTGTCCCACCCCAGTCTCATTATATTTTTTGTTCTATTTAATTGATTGCAGTCAGTGAAAGTAAATTATACTAAAGAAATTCCCACTCAGTTGTGACAGGCACAAGTTGTACTCATTAATCAGACTTTTGCAGAGAAAAATAAATAAATATAATCAAACCAAAATGATTTTTCATATTAATACTAAATCATAAGGCTCTTAATTATTAATTTCAGTGATTCTCTGATTCTGATACTGGAAACAGGGAAAATAGGATCAGCCTTTTTGAGGGGCAGTGTGGAGAGAAAGGAAAGAAGCTTTTAAGGGAACTGTTGTGGCTCTGGTGCCACGAGCAAAGTTTTAGGAGACAGCTTTTACTGCCATGTCCTTTAATTCTGCTTTTTGCTGCAGGCTCAAACTTGTAGGAGGAAACAAATTTCATTTTTGAAGTCAATGGGCAAATTATTTTCTTCTGCTGAAATCAAGTAGTAATGGGACTACAGAGAGATTTGTAACTCCAAGAAACTGATTTCAGCTTTTAACCACAGAATTTTCAGATACTGTGGTTGTAAGTAGGAATATTTACGCAGAATTTTGGTCTAAAACTGTCTTGTATCTTAAGAGTTCTGTTTGGGGTTTGTTTTGTTTCAAGAAACAGCCTCACAAATGTGACTTTTTGAAGGTCTTAAAAGTTGCAAAAAAAGATTATTTAAAAGAGAGAGAGGGGATACTTTTTCCTAGGAATTATTTATCAATATGATACCGTCTGAAATGTGGAAATGGCAATTATAAAGGTCACTTTAATTAAATTTAGCTCTATCTTCAGGCTTGCATCTATTTAATTCCCTGGTGACTCAGATTAAATAGAGAGCAATCCAGGCCAGTATTTTATCACAGGCTATGAAGATAGGAATCATTAATGTGTGCTACTGTCTGGGCTTTACTGATGCAAGGGCAAAGTTTCAGCTTTAACTCACTTGGTTTATTTCTGATTTTGTCTTTTCTTTGTTTTCCCCCAAGATCATAGGAACTCCTCCTAGGGGGTGTCCTGGGCTCTTACCCCAAGGAGATGTATCTGCACACAGAGAAACTCACAAAGCCATAGGCTCCATGCACTCCATTTGTACTCATTGTCTGTCTTATTCCTTCCCCTAGAACAGCTTCGACCTGTTGGATGTACTCTTGCTTCCAAGGCAAAACGTTTCAGAATCAGCACAGCTACCAAGATAAAGCTGTGCAAAAACTAGACATCTCCTTTTTACAAAGCTCAGAGCACTCTCCCCATAAATTACGAACAAATAAACTATTTCACCATCTATAACAGAGAGATATTTCTGAGATGCTGTTGGCATTCTGTGACTTCCATTTCAGTTTGTATCTTTTATGAGTTTGTACACATTACAGGTGCCTCCACCTGAACAAATGCAGCCAAAACTAGTTGTACTTATAATAATAATTATTGTTATATTACTACCATTATTATAAAATGATTAAGGATTTTTTTTTTGTATGCTAAAAGTGTAATAGCACCAAGAAGACTTTCCTTTCTAGCCCTGCCCCTCTCAGTCTCTCTCTTTTGGAGCTGAAGCTTCTGAACAGATTGCAGACAAGTGACTGCACTGTTGAGCAGGGCAGGCTTGGATCATTTAATTCCTATTCCTTGTGACCTTCTCAGGCTCACTTGGAGAGAGATAACATTCTGCACTGATAAGACCTTGCCTTCAGGAATAGGTTCTCAGAGTATTTCTCACCCCCAAGGCCGGTGGCAATGAGATTTTGTTTTTGCTGAGTGGCCCAGTGGCACACGTGCGGTGTGTTAATGAGAACACGCAGGTAGATAATTACAGGGGCCCTGCAGCCCTTGCAGGAGCCCAGCAGCTGCCCAGGGACATGCAGCATGGGGCCATACAACGCTTAACTTTTCCATTTTAACAAATCAAATTCCACTTTAGGAAAACAAAATAGCTCGTGCTTAGTTTAAGCAGTCTCTCATGATGTTTTTCCAGTCTTCCAGCTCCTTCTTATTTTCTGACTCACACAGATTTTTTTAAATTTATCTCTGTCCTGCTAAGCTTTCCTGTCAAGTTGTTCTTAAAGTTTCTTTAAAAAAAATGGTTAATTTTGAAACTTTTTCACTAGTTTTGCTTACTTCTGAGAGTGCTTCCATAATGCTGATGATTTCAAGCATAAAGGCTTCCAGTGTTGAATCAAATTGTGAATGGGGTCAAAATCAGCAAGTAGAGGATCAGGAGGAAGGATTGATGGGGTTTAGTTCTCATTAAGGTAGAACAGTAACAGCAGATAGATTGATGACAAAGAATTGTAATGTATGGAAGTAGAAAAGACTTGTTCTAGGCTCAAGACAAAACTCACATGACCAGAAAGAAGATCAAACCAGAGTCAACCAAGTAAGAGATAGGGAATGAAAAGACATAATTAGGTCATTTCCAATAACCTGTACTGCCCTTGCTTCCCCTTTGTTAATGAATACAAACCTTCCAGGGGGTGTGGAATTGCTTTTTCCCCATATATCATCCATCTGCTATTTCACAGTGGCTCATATCATAAAGATAAGCCCATCATTGAAATGAGGCAGGAAATCCTGCAGAAGTTATTTCAAGCATTGTACTCCTCACTATTTTATTTCAAGCTCAAACGATCAGCTGTATTTCTTATCCTCAAATATTAAAATAAACAAATTACATTCCCAATAATACCATTATCTGTGTGTGGTCTCTACAGTTGGGTCCAATCCTCCTTTGTTGGCACAGAAAACATTCAGTCCTGTAAGATTATTCTGAGGTTTTAACCACAGTTTGAGTATTTGGTTATATTCTGGTTTACATTCTCATTTATAAATAAATAGCACGAATAATTATTGGCTTAAGCAGTCCCATGAAACATTTACATGTAACCTTGAGAATATTTGGCTGATGTTAATAAGGTGTGGGGGAAATTTGTGGATTTGGTGATATTTGTCTATTGCCACAACAAAACCTGCTGTGCAAGGACTTGCAGGAAATGCTTTTCAATGTGTTCTGAGGGGGGCTCTGCAGCAATTCTCGTTGAAATAACATCAGATTAAAGTCTACTGCAGCAAAAAATATTTATTTTTGTAAACAAATCTCAGTTTGAAAATTTCTACAGGCTTGAAACCTATAATTGGAAAAATTTTAAAATGAATTTTTAAGAAATATTTCTCTTTGTGGTCTTTTGTCTTCTGTATAAAGCCTGTAACTTGCTAATGCATCAAATGGAACTGTAGGTGCACCTGCCTGGCTTTGGGAAACTCGATATTTTGAGGGATTTTAGCCCCTAAACTATCAGTTATTCAACCCCAGTTAATAGGAATTTAAAAATAAGGGCTATGGAATTAGCATAGCACTGTTTGGCACACATTGGATTGCTTATTGAATGATATGCGCTGTAAATTAACTTATCCTTTACATTAATTGGTGCTAATTACTGCAGATCTGTTTAATATTAATGTGTTAATCTGTACATCGGTGACTGGAATTGCACATTAAATTCAGAATGTCAGTCGCACCTCCAATTCAGAAAGTCACTGATAATGTAATTTGTAGTTTATGTTATCATTAGAGTGAGAAAACATGAAAAAAGTTGGGGATTATACAAGGCTGATTATCCTGCGTGCATGTGTGAGGGTAAAGGGGGAATGTTCTTTAAGCTGCTTGAGGAGGCAGCAAATTTATCAGAATTGGGCTGTTTATTCCTGATTTCTGTCCCTTTGAGGTTGGCCAATGCCACAAAGAACTCTGGAGCATCTCAAAGCTTACAACATTTCCTTTTAAGACCACAAATACAGATATTCAGTTTTTCTCCTGAAAATTATGCAATTATTAATTAAGGGAAAAGAAAAGAAAAGCCAAACAACTTTAAAGTTTGTCTTAAGTTCATATCAATGAATTCTTGAAATAGGTTTGCCATAAAAACATGCAAATTTGAAAAGAACATGATAAAAATGGTTATTTGACCTGCCCTAGTTCTGACAAAGTGTGAATTTTGGGTGGGTGTATTTGTCAGTTCCTCAGATATCTACAATTTTCCATACTTTAAAATGCCCACTTAGGCAGGGCTTAAACTGTTAATCTACCTTATCTTGTACATTTAGTTAAACCCTGAAGATCCCTCAGTTGTGAGCATCCAGAATTCCTTATTTATGTGTACTGCACAGTTTCCATTTTATTCAAATGTACCCTTAGTGAAATTGAAGCACATTCAAAAAAACTGTTGGTGCAGAAAGACATAAAATGATGATAAAATGCACACATTCTATAAAGAGATTTAAGTGACCACAGAGAACTGTATAACATTTATATTCCCTTCCCCTCCACCCAGAATGATTTGAGAGGGACAAATATTTGAAACTCAATTTCTAGAGTTATCTTACCAGAGGTGGTGCTTGTAATGCAACTGTAAATTATGGCATACAATGTTCAGGAAATATTAAAATAACAGTTTGTATAATTACATTGTATGCCCTGCATTCTAATATATAATTTTTCTACTTTTATCCAAAACCTCATAAAATAAGTTGTTAAAGTTAACCGAGGCCATAAAATAACTGTGATAAATTTACATTTACAGCACTGTGGCAAAGACGTTTAAATCATGATGCATAAACCAAGGGACAATCAATAACCATCCATGGCAAAATTTGCATTGAAAATTTTAAAGTGCAGTCTTTATGGACTGCTCAAAAAAGAAGGTGTTTGTGTCATTTGAACTCTGTCTCAGCTCTGAGGTTATGTCTTGCTATAATATTGGAAAACACTGGCCAGTCACAGATGGGGAAAAAAACAACCAGGATTTTAATTGCTTAAATATTTATTTATTTATTTATTTATTTATTTATTTATTTATTTATTTATTTATTTATTTACAGGGAAAATATTAATCAGAGTTATTACCAAATGAGTTAATATTTTTATATTTAGTGGTTTTTCCTTTATAAAACAACTTAAAAATAGACAGGAAATTTTATTGCACCTTGAAATCTTCCAGTATTTTTTGGACTGGACTCAGGTTGTATTTCTTACCTGTTGATGTTGTGTGTGCTCAGTATTTCTGAATGTCTGCCCAGGATTTATTTTACACTCCTTTCTTGCCCTCTAAGTTGTAAATACATAAACACACAGAGGAAAATTTCAGCCTTAACATGTCCAATTTATTACAGGTATCACTGTGAAAGTTATTTAGATATTTAAGATATAAACCCCATTTTTTTCCTCTTTTATTTTTCTCAAAATATGAAGAAATCCTTAACCTGAAACAATGAAACAAAAAAATGTACAAAGTCAGAGTTTAAAAATAACTTTTTTTCATAGTGCATTTCTTTTAAATGAAGGCACAAAAAAAGCATGAGAGTTTCTCAGTGTATTCTTCAGTGAGATTTGTGTGCTTGGTAATAGAAAATTATTCATAGCAAGTCATTGGTTTGAAGGCCTGGCCAGATTTTAAAAAGAATATTTTTCCACATAAAGGGAAACTACTCCATAAAGTTACAATTTACATTCCAGTGAGAAGTAGAAACTATCTTCTGGGCTAACACAGTTTATAGAGAAATATTATAAATCTTTTAGAAAAGAAGTGAGGGTTGGAGTAAAGCAAATGCAAAACTTAGTGTTGTGTCAGTAAAATCTGGATCCCCTCAAATGGGGTATCTAATTTGTTGATTTAATTTTTAAAATATTTTTAGCAGATCATAAAGTGATCTGGTTTATGGGTTAGAAAGCTGTTTATGGGTTAAAAGCTGTTTTATGGTTTAGACACAGTCTTCAGTTTAACTCTATAAAAGTGATATGCTAAAAAAAAAAAAACCAAGAAAGACCTTATTTGGGCAATTTTGCTTGAAAGCATAATCAATAAAGAAAAGTGAATTGTCAACAATGGCTGGCAATTCATAAATCTTTCTTTTATTTATTATTGAAAAACATCATGCTGATCAAACACATCTGCGATGTCAGCCTTCCCTTTATTTAGCCACAGCACAGAATTGCTTTGGTCAGAAAAAGAACACCATGGTTTTGTAAAGAGGTGCAGGTTTTGCCTTCAAGGTTAATTCTAAATCAAGGTTTTTAGCGGTCTGCTTTAGTATCTGAAATAAAATGTTCTTAGGACTTCATGATGAAAGAGAAATTAAAAGTTTACCCCTTTTTTAACAAGTAGTAAAAACATGAATTCTGTGCCAGCAGTTTGATGGCTGTATTTGTCCTACTGTTTTCCTATAAATACAGCCCCTGAATGAATTAAGGCATCCACAGTAAATATAAGCTCCTGGTTATCACAGAGGTTTGCCCAAAAGTCACATTATTTTCCTTTAAAGTAGAGAAAGGAATAAATGCCTGCACATTGCCACTTTGAGACAAACAGAATGTGTCAGCTTTTTCAGATGGGGGAAGAGCTGTGCTATTGGAGCTGTAAATGTGATATGAGGCAGGAAATCAGGCTGGTGCTCTGGTTATAACTGTGGTGTAGGGGGGGTGCCAGGCCTGTTAATGAGCAGCAGCAGAATAACAAACATTTCTCTGCACCTTTAATCCAAGGTTGGTTTCCTTCTTGTAGAAGCCTGGTCCTGGTGTAGGTAAAGCAATGAGAACCCAACCTGCCACTGCTCTGCCTCTCACAGCAATATGTGGCAGTGGTTCACAGGTTTGTGAAACAAAGAGTTGACTATATTCATCATCTTAGTCTGCATTTTGATAGTTTTTGCCTTTGAAATACTTCCAGCTCTAGTGCCATACCCCTGGCAATGCCAATTCCAGTGGCATGACAATTACACAAATATTGGTATGAGACCAGAAGGAATTGTTGGTACGTCTAACTGAACATAACATCAACATGCTCAAATAATTCTGAATTAGTTCATCATCTGAATTCCTTCATACCTGCATCTTCTTCCCCAGAAATTTTTCTGTAGTGAATCTGCCTTTTGGAAGAGTGTTCCATAGCCTGGTCCCACGCACAGCCTCCTACTGGGAGTTTTTTCAGCTTTGCAGGCAACAGATAACTTCTAAAAGTCCTAAAGGTGAAAAAAAAAAAAAAAAAAAAAAAAAGTAAAAAAATGCAATTTAGCATTTCAATATATGAAAATTTCAGGGGTGTCAGCATCACTGAACAACTCAGGGAGTGCATAAATCCAAGTGCTGTGTAAACCTCTGCCTTAGCTGGACAACTGCAGGGTGATTTAAATGAACCTGTGCTTGGCCAAAACCCAAATAAGGCCAAAGTTTACAGTTCATTGTTTGCCTTGGACTAAAATAGTTGGCTGTTACAGAAGGTTAAATGTGCCTTGGCTGATAGATCGTGGCTTTTTTAAAGCAATCCATAGCAACAGGGTATTAAAAATCTAAATGTAGCACTGTGCTGGTGGCACTACAGCTCCCCAGGTATCTCAGATGTACAGCTGCCACATCAGGCTGCCACACAGCCCCTGGTTTCAGATTAGGGCACCTTTTGGGGTTGAACTTTGTCTAGACTAAATCAGCAATACATTAGGTAACTTATCTGATGGAACAAATGTAACAGCCCCCTGGTTTTGTTGATTGCTGATTTTGCTAGAATTTTTTTCCCTGTCTTTTCATAGGATCCTATATTTGATGATTTTTTCTTGTCAGAATATAGGAACTATACTTGTATTTCCACATGCCCTATTCTAAGAGTTGTCTTTAATACGGCTGGGTCTAAAGGCCTGTTTAGTTCTTTTGGGTTTGTGGCCAGAAGTGGATGTCAGGTGAGGGTTTGTGGAGCAGGGACTTCCCGAGGCAGAGGTGGTTTTGCTCTGCCCAGCAGGCTGGGTGGGCGTCCCTCCATCCCCAGGGCTGCAGCCAGGGCAGGGAGGTCGATGCTGGGTGTCCATCGAGAGTGTGACAGGGCACAGCTGGGCCATACATCACAGCAAATGTCTGCTCAGGACTTGCCAGCCCCTGACATCTTTGCCAACACAATGTCCTGCTGTCTCAAGACATGATGAGCAATCACTCCTGGCTCAGGCTCTGCAAGTCATTTGTAATGTGATATGGATATAGGAATCACCACAGAGGTTTATAGGACAGCACATTCTGATGGTCCTTCAGATCCTGTCTTTAATCATTGCACAGCTCTCCCATTAAGCTGTTCCTCATCCTCTTTTTACACTCCAGGGAGCTCCACTTACGGGTAACTGCCATCTTTTTTCTGACAGGAATATCTGCACATTGTTTTTTCTTTCCTTACCGTTACACATATATGGTAAAGGTACTTTAAAAGGTAAACTAATATTTTTTCTTTCAAACTGATCCATAATTGCCAGGCTAAAGGGGAAACACGTATGGCCTGCTCAAAACTAGGATTAATTACATTTAAACTAAACATAAATTGAAGGTTCTTTATGAAGAATTTTTGTACGTCACCAATTCCTGTCTGTTTGAAAACAAAAGCAGACACAAAAAACTACAGTCACAAAACCCAAAGATGGCTATGAAATATTTATTAATGACTGATCAGCAAAATATAAATACTCCACAGACATTTATACAGAGACCTTCCTAGGCTGTAGGTACATTATTGGGTTGTTATTCTGGCCTAGAAGACACCAGATATTTCTGTCCAAAAGAGAAAAGAGGATCATTGTAACAGCTAGAAAGATGAATACATTTGTCAGTTATGGGGTTGAGTTACAGGATTTTTTTCAAGAAATACAGGCAGCAAATAGTGATAAGGGTCTGTAAAGTTCCTCATAAAAACACAGCTAATCCCCTGATCTGTGGTGCTTGCATGGAAAACGAGAAGAGAGTTAAATTAGCTGGACTTCATTTCCTTCCACTGCCATTGAGGAGCAATATTTTACCTTCTCTGCAGACAGCAGTAGGGCTGATGCATCTTCCCTTAGTGAGAAAACACCTATTTTTTTTCAGCTCAGTTCTGAAAGTTTGTTGACCTTGTTTCTTATCTAACATGGCAGAAGCTGCTGATCAGGACTGCTGCTGCTGATTTCCCAAACTATGTGTGTTATCTCCTTTGATCTTTTCATATAAAGCCAGTCAGATAATTGATCTTTTTGGCTTGATAAGCTGAAGAAGACTAACAATGAAACACAGACCAGAAAAAGTATTTTGCAGAAACATGAAATATTTATTTGAAACACTACAGTTTGTGTTTACTTTTCAAGACCTTAGTTTTTAAAACCAATTTAAATGCAAGTTGCTTCTTATAGTCAGAGAATGAAAATATAGATAAATATATACAGAGAATGAGCATTAAATCAAAATTGCCTTCATTTTGCAAAGGTGATTATTTCTAAAGCTGTGCATTTACTTCACTTGCTCATCAACATTATGCCACTCTCTGCATTTTTTTAATGATGAATTAAGGGTTTCTGGGGAGCCCAGATTTTTATTATTAAAGCTGGTCTCCTTCTCACTAATTTATAATTAGAGGCTGAGACAGTCTCCAGGAGAGTGAGAAGTGAATTTGATGTTGAGAGTTCTGCATCACCTCTGCCTGAATAAGGGTGAACCTGCAGCCAGACTGAATAAAGGGGTTTTCATCACCTGTGTTAATGGGCTGAGGAATTCCTCATGTGCCCTCAGCACCGGCAGAAACAGAAGAGAAGCCCTTGAGGACACAGCTCGTGGTTACACCCGAGGCAGATGTCTAATTTTCTCCTTATTACGTTGTTTTCATGCTATTAACTGATCCACTCCAAGAAGTCAGGAAAAACTTGGCCTCACGCCCTGAATTCTTGTCAGCGGACTTTGAAGCTTTTGTGTTTTATCTGGCAAACCTAAATCTTTATTGATTTTCTTATTTAATCACATTTCCCAGAGAAAGCATGGGGAATAAGCCACTAGACTAGGGCTCAAGAAATTCCATCTTAAGCCTTTTTTCACCAGTTTTTCTCTAAGTCATTTAGGTTTTAGTACCTCAGTTACTCCAATGGAATTGAATAACACTTCACAGTTTTACAGGATGTTTGTGAGGGTAATTTCATTAAAGATTTAAAAACTGATGCTACAGTAAAAAGCCATCTGACTACATTTTCCTGCCGTGGAAAATTGGTGAGAAAAGAACATTTTTTTTTGCCATACTGATATCAGAGTCCCTTGTTAACTTACCTGAAATAAAACTCATCCAAACAAAGGCAGCGCAGACTCTGCTTGGTGAAGTTCCTGCATTATCCTGTGAAGACAATTTGACATTTTTGTGATGTTTGGGCAAAGTCCTTGAAAATGGGAAGATTCACTCTCTGCTGAACATTGTGGCTTTATAAACAGGAAATTGGAACAACACTTATGGACAGGAACACTTTTCACAAGAGATGAGCTTTCATTGACTTTTTGACTCCTTTTCTACCTTGCCTTATTTTCTTAGTCTCTTCTTCTTTCTGGGGTGCCCTTTGAACAGTGGAAGGAAGCAATATAAAAAGGTTTAAATCTGTTAATTCGGGTTTTGTGATGATTCTTGTGTTCCAGAAGTATCTCGTTCTTTGGACTAAGTAATGATTTAATGAAAAAAACCTAAACTGAGCATGTAAATCATGTGCTTTTAGCCTTCCCTGGGGTGACTGTGCCTCTTACTTCATTGCAGAGCCAGAGGGCCATGTTCAATAGACTTACAACTCTACCCAAGACCTTAGAGCACATGTAATTACCACTTGTATCATAATTTATAAACCTGCCGGAATTTCTAATCATCTTAAGATACTGTTTTCTTGCCTTTATTTTTAATTAAGCCAGTCCCTGCTTCGTGCTTTATTTTTAAAATTCTACCCATGAAAAGCTACCAGACATGGCAGGCACAAAATAAATAAATGCAGTGCAGAGGGAGAAATGCATGTGCTGCCTCTGGCAAGAGGGGTATTAAACACTAAAGTGCCCCTGTTATAGTTGCAGTCATTAAGCCGTGACAAATACATGAACATTATGCAATCAGCTTGGAACTCAAGGAAAATCTAAAATAAATTTCCAACAAAACAACAGGAAAAAAAACCCCAACAAATAGAAGAGGTTACTCAGAGCTCCATCCAGCCTGGCCTTGAATTATCATTGTAAATATATTGGTAGGAGCTCAGAGTACTTGATATTCCTTAAAGCTCTGGGACACATTTAGGTGTAGCCATCAGATGAACAGGTCTGGTACCTCACTCGTCTGTGCATCTGTTCCACACACAGAAAACAGCACACACCTTTCTTCCTAAGTGAAATAGGAGAAAATTTTCTTGTTAGCAGAAATTTAAACTGCAAGGATACCACAAACTAAGCGAGTGATACTTGTATGCATTTTGGCATGGAATAAATGAATAATAGATAATAAGGTAATTCCTTATGGAAACCACCTGCTCCTACCTTTCTTGATCTTAAGTATGGAATTTTAAGATAAATTTGTATCTCCCAAGACCACCTTTCTGCAGAGATCAGTGTTTTCCAATCACAAAGTGGTTGTTAACACCATATTATACTGTAACTGAAGTATCTGGTAGTTGTTTCTCAGTCAGAATCACTCAGAACTCACAAGAAAAAAAAAAGAAAAGGATGTCACATCTTCCTTACTTTTAAATTTTTCCTTCTTGATGCTCTTAATCAATTATCCTTTAGTGAGTGTAAATGCACACCTTAAATGATAAAAAGAAGTTCTACACTAGACAGGTTTATTGCATCAAGAATTCAGTCCTTTTTTGTGTGTGTAGGGAAATAAAAGTTTATATTACTCACATTTTATCAATGTTATATTGTATTCCAGTGGTATTTAATTTTATTTGCTTTTCAAACAAATGATGTCATTCCACTTGAAAGATTTGTGTCCTTATTGATCATTTGATGAGGGGAGAAGTACATTAAAGATGAATGCTGGGAGAAGGAAAAGTGATTCACACTGGGTGGCTTGGCTGAGTAAAGTTTAGAAAACTTCCAAACAACATAAATAATGTATTGGAATTTCCTTAAAATAACATCAATATGAAGTCTGCAAAGAGAGCCCAAGGCAAGCTGTTACAGGATGGTCACAGCAGGTCCGTGAGTTCTCCTGTGAAAGTTGCACTGCCCACAAAGGCTTGAATATTAAAATGGTCACAATGGTCTTAACATGTTCTTCCTTTGTGATTTGAAACAATTGTTTAAATACTGGAGGGAGCATTCAGAGCTGGTGCTTTCTTCAGGCTCTGTTTCTGAGCTCGAGCATTAGCGCTGCTCCTTCCATTTAGAAATTTCATTTTTATCAGAGTAAAATGGGAGCTGTGCTTGGGTGCACAAAGGGAAGTTACTGTGGCAAGTGTTATCAGCTGCCATTGGCAATTAGCTTACAGAGGATTATTGGGGTTTTTAAATGCTTAACGAGAAAGGTGATATATTGTGTGTTAATGAAAGGGAAATTTTGAACGAATGTAGGTCATCTTTGAGCGAAATTAGCATTCAACAGAAGTTGCCTGTTATGTCTCAACTTCAGTAAGCCAAGCCTACAGACTAAACCATGGTAGGATGCTGCCCTCTCCTGCTGATTCTAAACTCAGTTTTTCCTCTAAAGCGTCTGCAGTGGCTCTGAGCAATTTTTGTTCTCTGACAGACACTGTGGTAGTTCTTTAAAGGAAAAAAATAAAGAGGAAGTTTGAAAGTACACACCAAGTATATATTTAATGCTGGCAGTGTATGTAAGAAAAGCACATAGGATATTTTAGAAACTCTCCCAGGTATTTGGAGTATTATTTTAATTAGGTTAAATCAAGCACAATTCCTGCTTCTCGACTGTCTTCTCTCTTCTAAATGCAATATATGGGAATTAAATGATAAAGCTGGACTTTGAGCTGTATAAGGACACTTTTCTGTTTGTCAGGGGATGAAATCATTACTCATGGCCTGTTTTGTCCTCTTGGCAAACCTGTCCCCTGTGGAGCAGCACAGATCTGCAAACAGCTTCTGAAAATGGAGCAGGTTTGTGCTATAAATTGTAGCTTCTGCTGGGTATAGACACACTGCTTGCAGTCATGGCATTCACAGGAGTTCTAAGGATCTGGGTTCAGATTTTTTCCATTTAGGGAAGAGAGAGTTACTTTCATTTTCATAGGAGAAATAATGGATTTGTGGCTTAGCACTGCCCTTTAGCAGAGTTGATCCTGAATAGAAATGTGCTCATGCATTTAGTTCCTCTCTTGTGATCAGACATGGAAAATTATGGGAATGAAGGCAAGGGAAATGATAAAATAAATTCATTTTTTACTTTGTCCCTGCATTGCAAATGTAGTTATTTGAATCTCTCAGCACTTGTGCAATTCAGATACAGCTCTAATAAGGATTTCTGTGTACTGTGATGTAGTGGACATGGAAATGTAGGGTTTCATGAAAGTGTGTTTTCAGGCACTTCAATTATCAGAAACACCTTTTTTGAAGAAGAAAACCTTTTCACGACAAATTTCAAAATTAAAACCTGGTCTTGGTGAAGACTCTTTCACTACCTAACTTCAGAGACCCTTCACATTGCAAAGATAAGAATGCTTTCCCAGGAGAAAGGGGATCTGGTTTTATTATATTTGTGCTATTTCCTATCAAGTTGCATTGTTTTCATCCTGCCTGTATATCTAACCAAGCTGAGGTGGGAGCAGTCACACAGAAAATGATCCAACAATGTTTAAATCCATCTTTGAACCTGACACCACCTTTCTTCTGCAGTACCTCAGCAGAGGGGTTGTGATGTGACTTCTGTAAGCAGAGTCTTTCCACAAATTCTGTGGCGTGTCTGCCATGAATCACTGGGCATGAAAAACATCCACAGCCATAGGTAACACTGGGAGAGGTCCCTAAAGGAACAGGTTGTGATTGTCATGAGATGGAGCTGGTGGGAAATGACCCTGAGGTTCAGGATAATGCTGGCTGATACAGATATTATCACAGGGCATTTCCAGGGTGGTGACCCATTAACCTGAGGAAATCCATAGGAAGTGTAATACTGATTAAAATTTAGTTATAAAAACTTTCTTGAGTGACTGTTCCTGTGATGACACTGCTTCTCTGACTGCAGTTAGGATATCCATACCAGTTTTCAACACTACTTAAAAGATGATGCATCCTCATTTTTACATCAGTCTGTCCCTTTCAGAGTAACAGAAGTGTTTTGGCAGCCGAAGCTGCCAGCACTGAGTTACAAGTATGAGAGAAGTGGGAAAGAACAAGAGCTCCCAACAATGAAATTCTTCTGGGAAAGGATGAAAATGCTTCACAACTCATTTGCTCAGTACTGAAGGGTTGTCTTTTCATATCTATGATTTAATGAGGAGTTACCTTAAAAATTACTCACCTTTGGATGGTGTGTTTGGTATTCCAATAGATGGGATTTAAGTGGTCACTTTACAATCAACTTAGTTGGAATTAAGGGTGATTTTGAATTGTGGATTGCTACAGAGGGATTAATAGAATAGTCCTTGTTTATCAGGATGGAAATATAACCCTGACTTTTGTAGAGTTATAAGTTAAAATTGAAAGATGTCCTGATACAAAAGCTGATATAACAAGCAGATTGCTTGTAGGTTTAGGTATGTACTCAACAATTGCTCAATGGGAAATTACTGAACTGAAACATGAAGAGGAATGAGATGCAGCACAGAGCAACAGAGTGAGTGTGGATCACTAATGAACTCAACAATAGGAAGTTATTTATATTGGTAACTCCAGGATATCAGATATTTAATTATGTTCAGAGCAGGTAAGAGAGCTTCCATCATACACGAAATAAATAGGCAGGTATTTCTTGACTTGCTGCTGGCTCTGAATCCCTTTTAATTCTATTCTCTGCTCCCCTGCAAAGGAGCACAGAGAATGCTAAACTCAGTAGGAACATTTTACTTTGGTTCTCTGTGTATAATGACAAAAGTCTCACAACTTATTTCCTGCAGGAGTTAGTTCTGATTATCTATTAGCAGGCAGCCACCTTTCACTCAAACCAAGATTTTTATCAACTCTTTTCAGCCCTGATGACTATCCTGCATTCAGACCAGTTATCAGAAGCGATTCTGTCTTCATGTGATGTAAATATTTTCATTTATTTTACAAAGAAGCAGTTATGGCAAAGAGGAAAAGGCTCTCTGTTTTTGGTGTCTGCAGAGGCACCTCAGGCAGGCAGGAGAGGTTTTACCTTTCCCTTGCACAAGTGACTCAGAACTCCCTGAGCTCTCAGCTGAGCCCTTCCCTTTTCAGGTGGCAACCAGGGATGCCAAGGATTGTCCCTGCTGGGAGCCTGTCCTATGCCTGTTGGGTGGGCAGCACTTCACACTCCTCCCTTTGCTGTAGCCTAATGCCCACTTAGGCTTTAAAATGACAGATAAACCTAAAGCAATTTTAGATTAATCTGCTAGAAATTTAGGGTGCATTTCTGCATCATCTCATAATCACCACTAGAAACTGGAAACTCTTCTGGCTTTAGGACTGATAGAAAGATACATCTCAAGCAGATATTTACCTGTCAGTGAGGCCCACAGGGGTGGCTTTTTGGGTTCTGGGGTGGAATTTGGGGATGAAATGTTTAAGCAGAGGAAATCACCAGAATTGTGAATGATGATGCTGTTGCCCAGTGTCTGTTGGGGCAGGGTTGTCTTTCCCGAGGCCTCCAAGGGAAGTGAAGAAAATATTTCAGTGCAGTTTGTGCCTGTGGCTGCTTCATATTTCAAACACTCAGGACACCACCACAGAAAGCAGGGAAGCAAAAAGCCGTGCTGATGTCCTGCAGGGAACATGCAGCCCCAGATACACTGGTGAGAGTAAAAAGGGGTTGATATTTCTGATGAATGAAATTGCAATAGTTTTAATAACTGTATTGAGGCTTAATATCTCTGGGGCTTTACCACATCTAGTGCATTTTTCATTGCTGTTTTTTGTTGCTGTTGCTAAGGTCAAATACATCACTGTGTAATTACTGTGTAAAGCTGAAAAATTGCTCACATGGGTAAAATTTAAGATAAAGTATTTGCAAATAAGAAAAGGCTGTTTATTTTATTCTAAGTAAATGTAAAGTGCCATCTATCCCAATATCAGTTCCTTGAACTTATTACTGTAGAACAGAGAAATATAGATCTACATACGTGGAAATGATGCTCTAAGAGCAGAGCAAATATGTACATTTTCCTTTCACTAGGAGACTTGGGCAATTGACTTGTCATTTAATCTTAATTTTAGGCCCGTTAGTGTGAGATACACCATTTCCTACATAATGAATCACAATGGAGCCCAAATTTCCAGGCTGCCCCGAGAGTTCTGGTTCCTTTTCTCTGTTGGGGAAAGCACTGAGCAGGTTTAGTCCAGTGCTCCTGCACTCCTGGTGAGCTCCAGAAGAGCTGCAAACATCACATCTCCTGGTGAATCAAGTCACTGAAATGACATCATAAACATTTGCAGTATAAATACATTTTACGTTTTGATGTTGGGAGACTAAGTTTGTTCGAGGCTTTGTATAAATGTTTTAAAGTGAGTGGAAAGATGCCAAAGAATATGAAGAAAAAAAATTCAAAATTTGTGATGATGCCGAAAGTTTCTGCCACCTTCCCTACCCAGAAAACTGCCAAGTTTAGCATTACCCTTTTGCCAGCATTTTCAACTCCATAGAACTGGGAAGCAATAGTTTCTTTTTAGTGTTTAATCCACTGTAATGAAGTTCTTACAAAACACATAATTAGAGCATAACTCCAAACATAAAATACAAACTTTCATTTTGAATGGTAATTAAAGGTACTTGAGAATTCTGAAAGTCAGGCACTATAACTGGAAAGAAATGCCAGCAAGGGAAGCTATGCTGGGCCTAAAAAACCCTTAATGTGATGCAGGGCCAAATTTCCATCCCCAAATTACAAATTACTTTTTTTTCAAAAAAAAACTTAAATAGGATAAATAATCTGGGGCAAGAGGAAGCAGCAGCTGGGTGATGTAAAATTACGGAGGGTAGATTCCTGGAACAGATTCAGTTCCAGATGTGGGTGCAGAAAGGGCAGGGAGGAGTCTCACACCTGAGGTGTTGCTCTGTTCTGTTTTGTTTATGTCCTGACTTTTAATCTGATCTATTTAATGTAGAATTATCCTTGAAAATTTCTTCAGGTTCAAATAGAAGTTTTGACAGAACTTGGAATGTGAACAGCACTTAAAGTGAGCAAATTGGCATGAATTCATGTCTCTGCTGTTCAGAATTTTGTACATAATTAGTAGCAATGTTTGAACATTTTGGTTTGCCTATAAACAATGGGGAAAACATCAAGGAACTGGATTGAATAGCAATGTGCAGTTATAAAATCTGTTTAAATAACCAAGTATCATTTGTTTGACAAACTGTCTGCTAAAATATTATTCCCTCCTGCCCCCGAAATATATCTGTTTAGTGGTGTTGCAAGGATCTGCAAAAAACAAGGCAGAAAGTGAAGATTTCACTCATTTGGTGGGAGGAGTGGATCCAAGGGCGGAAGAGCAACTGGACTCTTCTGGGGGTTTGTGTGTGTGACTTGTTCTGAACCTGGCCAAGGAAGGGGGATGGTGACAGCATCACTGAGTTTGTGTCTTCACCCCCTCGTGTCCCCTGACAGGGGTCTGTGAAGGCTCCAAAACCAAAGGAAAGTTGCACCTGACCCCTTTGTTTCCCCACTGTTTAACCCGACCCTGAGTTTCCTGGGCAGCAAAGTGCCTTAAAAGTCTTGTTTACCTTGGTGATTGACACAAAGCATGATTTGAGGCTGGAGGAGCTCGGGCTCGCACGTGTTTGAGCAGCAGCACAGCAAATGGAGCAGCAGTGCTGTGATGAGGCAGAAGGAGCACGGGGATGGCTGCACTTGTGCACTGGCTTTTTCCCAGCAGTATGCTCTGATGAATGAGCTTTTCCTCGTCCGTGGAAGCCGTGTCACCAAAGCAGCAAGCTCAAAGCTTGGGCTGGATGATTTGTCTTGCTTTACATTCCTCAATAAATACTGCTAAAAAGGCTTAGGAACAAAGGGAGGGTTGCAGGAAATTATCCAGGCCACCTCCTTTGCCTTTCTTTCCTCTGCTTGGAGGGCGAGAGAATACAAAGCATTATTATGTTATCTCTCTGTTCATTATGAGCGTATGAATAGAGCAATTTCCTTATTCACACATCTTTACAAATTGCTAGCTTGACTTCCTGTCATTTAAAGCTACAAATGTGTTTAACAAAGAAGGTAATAGAATCATAACAATTATTACTGGCACGAGGGTAATGTGAAAAACTCATTGGCTTAATTAAAAGCTGATTACAAAAGCAAAGGTCTAGGTTGCATCCACTGGAAAGTGTAAGGAGAAAGTAACAGCAGCTTCACAATATCAATTATAATTTTAGAAAATTAAGAAAGCTGTTATTATTTTCAGTTTGGTCTTACTGTTATGATAGTTTTGATTTCATTTATTTTCCTTTTTAACAAAATACACACGCCAAAAAAAAATAAAAGCACCCCTAGGAGAGGGTGGATTTTCAGATCACCCAGTACTCTCCATGTAAACCCTGCACAACACTGAAGCAGACACCTGATGTTAAGCACTTACACAGACCCATCAAAGTCAGTAGAATTAAGTGCTCAAAAATAAAGCATCTGTTTAAGTGCTTGGCTGATTTGGGCTACAATTAAAGATTTAGCTCAGCAAGCATAGGTATAAACTTAAAAGTTATATATATTATATTAGTCTTCTAGGAGCTATAAAATTAATGAAAATTTGCCTTAGACTGGAATTTTATTAGGTTGTAGTCAAATGATGACAGATCCCAGTGGCACAGTTGCTTGAGGTCATTTTCCAACACTTCTTTGCCAGGGGCAATTCAGCCCAGAAAGGATTATACAGATTTTATAGAGACAGCACGTCTTACAGGACATATTTGCTGAGCAGCACCATTCTACCTATAAAAGATAATACCAGGGGGATCAAGACCTCTTTGAGATGACTTTGTTTGTTTACTTTCCTGTAGACGAGGTGCCATTAAGAGTTCATGTTCAGTAAGAGTGTACAAGTTGTTTTGGATTATGAGCACAGATTGCACAGAATTCTACACTGTTTTCCCTCCCAGGTTCAGTTCCAGAGGTTGTCTTTGAGTCATTGTTGGCATTCCTTTGCTGAAGTTGGAATTCTGGATTGGGCAGTAGCTTTTCTTGCAAATTAGGGAAGAGGTGGGTCAGTTTGTGTACTTGTGATTGTACAGCTCATGCGTTGCTTTTCCAGACACGTGGGTTGTATGTGAGTGTTTCTGCTTCCTCTTGAAATAAACTGAAACAGGTTAAATTACCTTTGTTAGTGCAGAAACACATAATCACTGGATGATTATATGTAGGTGCTTTTATTGAAGAGCTCTGGGAATCAGGGGTACAGACCCAAATCTGACTCCCACATGGATTCGGGATGGATACATTTTGTACCCTTTCCTTACGTAACTGTTGTATAATCATATGTTAATCATCAACTTGATATTGTTCTATTGTGTATATTGTTTCCACCCAAGCATGGGTTTAAGCCCCCTCCCCACAACATTCCTCATGATTGTTGTCCCTTCCCTGTGATTCTTGTTGTAATTAAATAATTATTTTTAACTATATTTACTAGGCAATCATGGCATTTAACTTCATCATCTACCACACAGGTGGGTACACCAGGTACAGGTTCACATGATTTTAGCACAGACAATGCCCACTCCTGTTCCCAAGGCCTCCTTTAACCACCACAATTTTAGAAACATTTTAACCCTATGCTATCATCTTCAGTAGTGGCTTGTGTTCCATGTTCTGTCTCACATTCAAATGGACTATGCACGTTCACGTCTTTAATATGGAAGGGTCTTGGCAGGAGAGTCAGGGAATGACAATTTGAAAAGTTTCAGCTGTTTCTGGCAAAGCCTGGGTTTTAAGGCAACAAAACGTTTGCAGGGAAGGGGACTGGCTCAGGAATACTTAAAGCACCTATTTTGAGCATGGAGCTGCTCTCTGTAATTATTGCATGTTCAGATCACACTCATTCCTGGAAACCCCCAGGTCTCGGGGAGCCTTTCACCACAGCAGTGGGTGAGGAATGGGGAAGGATGGGCAGAGTCACAGTTCAGCCTGGCTGGTGCTCCCACTTTCACATTGCCCAAAATCATTTCCTTGGAAGGCACGTAGGAGGGAGTAGTCAAACCCTCCTCACCAGGCTGAGAGTTTGCCCAGGTTCTGCAGGAATTAACCTGGCTGAGAGCAAGAAGAAAGGGTCAAATATGGTTGGTGTGTCCTGAGTGCCCATCCCTGGCTGCCTGTCACAGACAGAATGACAAAAGGACATTCCTGCGTCCTTGCGTTCCAGAAATTATAATTTCATGGCTGTTGCAGTTACAGAAAAATCTTTCAGCGCCTAGAATCTTTCTCTTTCAAGATAAGATTGAGGGTATTCTTTCTTTTCTTTAGGTAGTCTTTCCTTATAAACAATTTTATTTGGAAAGGAGAACAAAGGCTTTCAGTCAAAAAGTACAACAAGCTTTCAGGTGAAGTCTTCCTTCAGATCTTGAATAAAAGAGGCAAACTTCAAAGATGAAGATAAGTTGAATTTAGCTGTATTATTTTATAAAATATTTAGCTTTACAAACTTTAGTAGGTCATTTAAAGAACAATATCTACCTCTGGTGTTTGTAAAATAATCTTAATATTCATTTAGTATTTTTGTGATGACAGATTAGTTAGGATTTCTTCCATTTTTATTCCACAGATATAATTTGTTTAAAAGTTTCCTAAGGAGATAAGAGTTGCTAAAACTAAACAAAGTATTTAAAATATCTGGAGCTTTTGTTCCATTAACAGAAGATTTCAGGAATGAAAAAATGGGTTGTTCATGTCTATCAGTAGAATGCCAAAATCTTGAGGACCGTGCCTGACAGATGGATAATACTTCAGCTAAACCTGCAAAAATATCTTTGATCCCTGAGATAAATCTGATTATACTTTGGCATAAAAAACTTAATAATAAACCTGCCCTCTCAATCTCACTGAAGGGAGAGTTAAGAGTCTGGCTCTTGAATGCCTTTAAAAATGTTCTATAAGCGTTGTGTGAAAAGAAATTTTGTTCATTTTTCTAAGCATTTATGATTAAGACAGAAATATAGTTTTCTTTTCTGGTGACCTAACTTTTTCCAAAATCAGATTACCATTGATTTTAATAAAATACGGGTTAAACTTCCCAATTATTATTACCCTTACATTTATAAAGACTTAAAAAAAGCAACTTTTGAATAATCCATTGTAAATGATTGTTTAAATGCAGACCTTCCATGTTTAATTGTAAAAGTAATAAGATCCTTGTCAAACAATTCGTAGTCCATTGGAAACAAAATATTAATAACAGAGGAGAGAAAAGCTTATTAAATCCGGGTGATGGTGTCCTCTGGACACTTGGACATTTTTAATGTATAATAATTCCTAAGGAAATTCTTAATAAAAACTGAAAATTCTTTTTCAAAGTACAAGGACACTGCTATTCTGCTGATTTAATTTCTTTTAAGGAACTCTGGCTCTTCTAGAAGGGGTTTCAGAACACAGAGTCAGGCTGGATGGGGATTTGAGTAACCTGGGATAGTGGAAGGTGTCCCTGCCCATGGCAGGATGTGGAACTGGATGAGCCTAAAGGTCCTTCCAACCCCAGCCAGTGGGAAGTCCTGCAACAAAACTAAAACATCTGTTCTTGCAAACCAAGCAGCCTCCATGTCCAGAATTTGAAATAAATTTTGAGAGTAAATGTCGCTGTTCTCACCACGGCCGAGTAGAGAAATGACACAAAGTCCAGGCTCAGGGATAAATGGAAGCACTTTAATGGATTCTCAGAAGACTTTTATATGTTAGTTTGCAAAGTCTATTGAGTGGCATAAGTTGATTGGTTTTTTTTCCATCCACCTCCTAAGGGGATTGGTCAAGTTCTAAGACACCCATCTCTGAATGCTTTTCTAGTTAGAACCATAACAATTCTGCCAAACAACCCACAGGTGTAGAGGTTTACAATACTGTAATTTTGTTTAAAGCAATCTGCATGGGAAAGACAAAACTCTCACAAACTGTTGCAGAGAGCTGTAGAAATTCTCTGCTGAGGCTTTTTCAACATCCAAAATTAAACCACTGGATTTTGGGTTTAGAATTAACAACAATAAATCTTATTATTCTCTTTTGTACCTGTTGTGAATGTAAAGTGCCATCATGGAGAACATAGGTCCAGATTAGCCAAGTCAGAAGCAGAATCTTCCTCGATCTTTGTTAATTTTATCTTTTTAGGACCTTTTACCTTAATAAAATCTCTGCCTACTGCAGTTTAGGTTGTAAAAGTGCGTTTGTGTATGTTCATCTTTGGCAGAACCACACTTTAGGCCATTGCAAAGTTCCTGTGTCACTTTGGCAGAGTAGAAAATCCAAATGACTCAATTGGATGATATGAACTTCTCCAGGGGAGGTTTAATGAACTGCTGTGCTTTAAATCCAAGTTTCCATGGAAGTAGATCAGCATCATTACATTTTTACTGAATTCTAGATTTAAATGCATAAAATTGGATAGACTAGAATTATATCCTTTTGGTTAAAATTGTGTTTCTTACGTATATGGCTGGATTAGAGTGACGAGGAGGACAAATATAAAATATATAATTATACAAAAAAGCCACAATCCTTTTGTCTCAGACAAATGCCCAACATTTTTGATACCAGGCACTCTATTGCAGGAAACTGTAAACTGTGTTTAATGCCTTAGGAAATAAAATGTTTAAATATTATGGTGGTAAAAATCTATCTAGATTATTATGAGAAATAAACCAGCTATACTTTGGGCAGTAATTTTATTTTAGGATTTCAGTAAAAGTAAATGAGAATACAGAAATAATACATGAGCAAGCAGTGCTTTAATCACTGTGTTAGTTGCTAGAATGGTCTTTGAATAAAGATAATTTCCTTAATTCAGCTGTCTCAGCTATTGTAGGAAATTGGTGTTGCTGATGGAGCAGTTCTAAGAGCCCTCCCACTCCCCGTCCTGGAATGTGAAATCTTCCAAATGGCTTTATATTACCTGCAGAACCTTTTGAACAAGTGGCATTTTTTCTCTTGCATTTCAACACTAAACACTGCTGGACAGGTTTAAATTATTCCACAATCACAAAGGGCACCAGTGTTGGGGTGGGGAAGGATGAGGGATTGGGGCAGTCACAGGGAAGGGCTCACGGATAAAGGCGTGTGAGGAATGAGGAGCTCAAGTACTGAAAATCCATCCTCAGAAAAAACCTGAGATTTGTTTTTTATCAGCCCACTTCTGGAGCTTTGGGGGGAACTGAAAGAATGTCTGCTGTAATTTTGCAAGGCTACATGAGCAATACTCTGCCATGTGGGAAATAAAACAGGCCCAAAGAACAGCAAGTGTGCCTGCAGCAAGTGGTCACCCGACAGAGGCACCGGTGCAAAAAGCAAAGAGGGAAATGGGAAAAATCACACGCTTCCTGCTTTGAAAAGAGCCCTGATGGCAAAGATTTCTCCTGTCAGTCCCCTGCGTCTTTTCTGTTCCCTGAGACATGAAAGGGAGGGTTCCAGTGATTGGTATTGACAAGGTGCATTTCTTTCAGAGCTGGAGCGCGGGCGGATGCTGGGCTGGGAGAGGAGCCCTGCCCCGGGCGCAGGAGCTGAGTGCTGGGGGCAGGAAGGGATCACACCGAGCTGGCCTCTGCCCAGGCCACACTCACTGCCAGGTCAGGGGGCACAAACTGCCCCAAGGCTGCTGTGAGGTGGATGTTACACGGTGAAGTTTGCTGCTGCGCCCAGGAAGGTTTATTAGCTGGGTGAAATGCTGTAAATCACCCAGCACAGCTCAGCCCGGCCTGAAGCTTGCCTGGGTGATGTTATAACTTCTTGGTGTGAAACACATCTGCCTCTGTCAGGGACACCGTCCTACAAAACATGCATTTGGAAAAAAACACCCTAACAACAAAACACCCGAACAACAAAACACCCTTCTAGGAAAATAAAGAAACAGACCCGACTCCCCTTCCTTCGAAAATATCAGGGAAAAGCTCAGGACAACTTGCAGTTCATGTAGGAAGGACAGGAATCTGAGATCAGAATGTCCTGGGGAAGATCCCTTCCCCTGCCTCCAAATGGAATTGGGTTATGTCCCATCTCTCCAGAGCAATAATCTGGAGATGTTTCAGGAGAACTTTAAAACTACTTTTTCTTATTGATGCCACATTGTTTTCATGGAAAATAATGGCTGGATTAAAAGATCCACATTACCTATATAGCCAATAGAATGCTTTGGGTTGGAAGAGACCTTAAAGATCATGGACTTCCACCCCCCTGCCAGGGACACCTTCCACTATCCCAGGGTGCTCCAAGCCCCGTCCAACCTGGCCTTGGACACTGCCAGGGATGGGGCAGCCACAGCTTCTCTGGGCACCCTGTGCCAGGGCCTCCCCACCCTCACAGGGAGCAATTTCTTCCTAATATATAATCTGAACTTATTCTCTTCCAGTTTGAAGCCATTCCCCCTTGTTCTGTCACTGCAGGCTCCTGTAAATATAATAGATAAATAAATGTTATATATATATATATATAGAGAGAGAGAGAGAGAGAGAGAGAGTTTTCCTACCCCTTAAGGAATTAATTTTCTTTTATTACGAGGATGGTATTTCTTACTAATCTGCTGCTTTCTCTGAAAAACTAATATTATTAGAATAAGAATTCTATCTATTAATTATAATTATTTACCATGATCTCCAATAATATGTGATATGGATAAGCCATAGTTTGGGACTTGCTTCCTCTGGGCTTTTCATAATAACTTTTATAAAAGTTTGACAAACGAGTTAAGAGAAGGAATTCAGAACTGCAGGGAGTCTTTCAGTTCAGTACTTTGTGTGCAGACGAGTGCACATTTTGGACTGGTTTTCATAGCAGAGATGTCAAAATGTCTTAAAATGCACAGTATTTAATTTTCAAGGTTGGTAGTGCACTAACAATAGCTTATTAAAAATTCACACTGTATTTTACAAAAATATTTTAATTATACTGAGAAAGGCATTCTTTCATGAATTTTAAGTCGCTCTTGCACGCCTTTGTAACATCGTGCATCCTTATTATAAGAAAGATGATTATTAAAAAAATAGAACTTTTGTTTCTTAATAAGTGCTAATAATGTGTTTCAATCACATTTTGGTTATTTTTATTTTTGGAGAAAAATAATTGCATATTTATGTCTACATTTTGTGGAATGATGAAGCAGCAGAGTCCCCAGCAGATATTCCTGATTCACTGAAGGAACCAAATACTCAAACAGAGATTTGCACCTATCTTAGCTGCATGAATAGGAGCAAAAGGCTGGAAAACAGAAATTTGTAAGAAAGAATATGAAACAATTCCCTCTCCCTGAAGAATTTTTCTATATTTTGTCTCAGTAAATCCTTAATTCTTCATGTGACGGATGTAGAAAAACATCCAACCTATATGGCAATAACCATATGAGACAGAAGGAAGCCATGTCAGTGAGCTCAATTTCTTGACTGGTTTGTAGTTTTTTAGTCAATGGAATAGCATAAAATAATTTCATAGGGAATTTTTTGGCTATACTTTTCTAAATAATACCTTAAAGGCTTCAGTTCACATGTAGCACCACATGAAGGGCCCTTTAGACTTCATGTAAAATACGTGGCCTAGGAGAAAACCTATGTGTTCTATGTAAAATAAAATACACAAAGTTTAATGTAAAATTCTGCTCTCACAAGGACAAAAAAAATAATGCATTTTCTTTACCAAGGCTTAATTTTTTGTGGGCCAATTTTGATTTTGTGACAAGTCAAAACTGTTCCATCTAGGAAACATATTGAGAGACAATAAAATGGCAGGTTAATGTTTGAGGGAAAATGTCATCTATATAAAACCAAGCGTGCGAATGGGAGCCATCACATCTGAGGCTTTAGTAAATCAAATTCATGAAAGGTCATATTGTAGAAATTCAGAATACAGATCTGTATCTCATCAGATTCTCAGCATAAAATTAGGAGTGACTATGAAATAAAAGGTAACACTTTCCTGATATGAGTTATCTGAGTAGAGTTGGTGGAAAAATACACAATATGGGCAATTTAGAACGGCAAAAATTTTGATCACTTGGGGAGGAGTCCAGGGTGCAACTTCCAAAGTCAAAGCTTGTATAAACCAGGGTTATTCAAGATTAGTTAAGTTCTTAGTTTGTAAAGTTAGAACACGTGAACTCTCCTGTCTGCCTTTAAGATTTGGACTGCATTTTCTGGAAGTACAGATTCAATATATTAAATATTTGGATAGGAGAAATCACTGCGCCTTGGCATGAGGTGGAGAAGAGAAACACTTGAGTTGGTTTATGGGCACTCCTTTAAAGAGAGAAGCCTGAAAATCCAGGGCTTCAGAATTTTAATCTGAGGAAACTTCTAAAATTGAGATTGTCCTCATTTAAAATATTTCTTTCTACAGAACAGGTTATTTAGCTATTAATATGTTATTCACTGTCTTCACTTTTTAATCTACAGGAAGTTAAGATTAAGGGGAGAAGGAAAAATAAAATTAGAATGGAAAAAATAAAAGCATTAACCACAAGATGAAACAATGTAATTAATTCTTTACTTTCTCAATTAGAATTAATCCAGTAGTGTGTAATACCAAAGTCATAATTTTAGTTAATTATATAGCTGTAGAAAGACTTCACTTCCACATTTTTTCATTGTGAATTGGCAATCATTTAAGGAATAAGTGGCACTTAAGATATGAGCAGCTGGAGCTGTCACCACCTCTTTCCCCACGTTAGCTGGCCAAAACCTTCCTCCTACTTCTCCATTTCCTATGCTTACAAAACACTGCACAGTGCTCAGTGGTGCTTTCCAGTGTGCTGTTTGAAAAAAAAAAATTATATATATTTATGTATCAAAGCATGGCATTGCAGAAGGTGTTAATGGCTTTAGGACTTTGGCGTGGGTGAAGGAAACGTGTCCTGAATGTGGATGAGTTATGAAATTCTGGGGCCTTCAGGCCAGGTCTGTTCATTCCCATTTCCATGGAAAGGGTGCAGAATTTGCTGTATTTAACCAGGTAATGAGGGGATGATTGTGCATTTGTGAATTTGTGTCCTGCATGAGGGTTACTCCTGCAGAACTTTGGTGGAGGTCAAAGGCTGTATCTGCTGTGGGTATTTTTTCCCTTTCCCAGTTGCAATCAGGTTTGTTTTCTGTGACTTCTGAGGCTTTGTATATCCTGTAGCCACGGAATTTCAATTTGAAATCTGCTGTGAATTAAACGAGACTTTTTTTTTTTTCATTAATTCAAAAAATATTTATTGAACAAAAAAAGGACCTCAGGAATAATAAGCTGACTGCTAGTGGGAGGAGAGCTTCCTGATACTGGTTTCAAGTTTTTGAAGTAAACCACAATGAAAATACAGTAGAGGAGGAATTCTGTGATGCCAAGCTAAATAAACTGATATGTAAGTGAATCTATTCAGTGTCAATTCTGACAACTGCATTAAAATTTATTGTTAATCTTATTGCTTCTCCCAACCCCGGATCTGTTTATTGCTCAAAAACCTCAGGGCACAGCAGAGGTTTTTTTTTAGTGAGGGTTGTGAGGGCCTTTTCAAGCTCAAAATGGTAGTGTATTTTGGTAACTGATTTAATTATCATTAGTGCATTCACGTTCTTTCTGTACCTTCTACGTTGGTAATTTATTTCTTGATATGAAAGCTGAATAAGACAGTGGAAGCAGTAACAGAGTTTTTGGGTGAATTTAAATGATGTTGAATGGACAAGAAAGAGGCAGAAAAGGGATCTGGGTTAATTCCTGCACAATTCCTGTGAGCACAGGTTGATGTTCAGGACACGCTGCCAAAGTTTGTGGTGACTGAGTGGGGGTACAATTGGCAAGCCCTGATCTCTACTACAGATGAGCATATTCTGTGTGTGTATTTACATTTTTAAATGTATATCCACCTAGTAATCAGCTTAAGGGCAAACAAGGTTGGGTAGCAGTGGTATTGTTAAAATATATCCACCAGAATTCCAGCAGCTCTAACATGCTGCCAAGCAAAGGGGAAAGATAATGCAGTGTGCTGGGATTCTGCAGTAAAACACTGTCCCAGGACAGTCCTTTAGACGTTTCTCATCTGTGTGAGGAGCTCATTGGACTGAAATAAGTCTGAGATTTATGTGGACACCTTAAACTCATCATGGTGTAGATTTGACCAACACATCAAAGCAGCCTGCACATCAGTGTGCTATGCCTGTGCTGTTTCAGGTTTACCTGCAGCC
The DNA here is from genome assembly GCA_026261815.1 of Monarcha castaneiventris obscurior. Lineage (NCBI taxonomy): Eukaryota > Metazoa > Chordata > Aves > Passeriformes > Monarchidae > Monarcha > Monarcha castaneiventris. The sequence continues at coordinate 3,666,005 of JAMPIT010000550.1, forward strand.
GTCTCAGGAAGGATCCAGGGCAGGCTTAGTTTTCCAGTTCCTCTGGAAAGGTTAGCTACCTATTAAAGACCCCACAATTACAATTTGAACGTATTCTACATAATTATCCTATTCATATTGCATCAGGAGGCATAATAGAAACCTTAGAGAAATGTAAAACTTGCATTTTTTTTGTACCACCTGAAGCTGTCTGGAGTTGCATAAAAGCTGTTTAAAATGAAATTGTTGTATTTTTAAACTTATAAAGAACTAGAGCTGTGATTTCCCCAGACAGCCATAAACTACACAGATTTCCATTACTTTTTTTAACCTTCCTTTGGGCCTTTTGTACTACTCCACTTTCAGTTTGTTGATGCTCAGCTCCTTTAAAAGGCTATATCCGAATAAATACAAGTTAATAAAGGACAGAGGGTGCAATGGGACTTGCTGGGTCATAGAACTCACTTCCCTGCAATTGAGGCAGCCAGATCACAGAAATCCATTCATAAATTGTGCTTGTTTTCAAGTGTTTGGCTGTTATTTTTGCCACTGCTGCTTGTGTTATGAAGCTGTTAACGTTCTTATGATCTTTACTGCTTGGAACTGTTTAGCAATTTCCATTAGGAGCCAGCCAGTTTCTGTACATGAGTCTCTCTTTTTCCATTTAGTTGAAGTTAAGCTAAAAAGTCAAGCCAACATATTAAGCTTCCAGCCTTTTTTTTTTTTTTTTTGCGGGGTTGTGGGGGGGAAGAAGATGCACTTCTCTAAAAAAAATTGATTTAAGATACAATGCCACGTGTTAACTGTCTGCTGTGATTAAAAATCACTTCATTTAGTGGCTGTAATCATGAGGTCTGATCAGTCCTATTCCAAAAGGAGATTAGTATTCTTCTTTGTCACTGGGATAATTCTTAGGATTGTCTCTGTGAGGTTCAGTAAATTTCCCAGGATGTAATGACAAAGCTACCACAGGGAGACATGGATGGGTTGGGTCAATGAAATCAGCTGAAGCTCATCTTGCTTTACACAGCAAGAATTAATAATGAGCACGAGAGAAAGGGGAGCTCAAGGCAGAAAGCGAAAAATGGGACCACCATATTTCCAAATAAAGTGCTGATTTAAGGGTCATGTCTCTGGAAGAATTTGCATTTTTTCCCTGCAATCCCCCCATGCACACCCCTACATTGCTGAGGAAAGAGGCATTGGGTTTGTCATAACTTTGCCAAAATCCCAGCACAGCAGAGTTTTGGTTCTACCCATGAGTTTTGGAGTATTCCCTTTTCACCCCATGGGTGACACATTCAAGTTTCCGTAAATTAGTCACATAAATACAGAATTTACTCAGTTATCTCCCTTGACTGAGTTGAACTGCTTTGGTTTCACCAGGAACTCCTTTTCTTTTCAGGCTGTATCTGTCAGATGTCCTTTTTGTAACACATAAGTGGCTTGTAGGCCACACAGTAATTCATTCAGTGTTAAATGCACTTTTGGGGGCAACATGAGTGATTTCAGCTTACCCTTTTAGCCCACAGAAGAAAACAAAACTTTTAAATAACAGTAGAATAGGAATATAATGTGAAACCAAGTGAGTTTCATGTCTAGCTAGAAAGTTTAGCAGAGGGTTTTTCCTAACTCTTATACAGCCCTAATAATTGCAAGGAAGAAAAGAGAAATATTCCTGTAAAAAATACTTTCAAGATTGGAAACCTTCAGGGATTCAATATTTCCACCTCAAAACTTCATTTCTCTAAAGACATTAACTTTGTAAAGAGTTTGCTGTATAAAAGAATTACCATTCTGACAAAGAGCCTTGAAACACTTGCAAGAATTTCTGATTAAAGCATGTTAAAGCATTTGATGTAGATAAATAACACACATGCATATTCATGTTTAAAGTTATTTCAAAAGTTTGATAAGACAGCAGTGAAAACAAATAATTAATCCAAGCTAAGATTAATTTGTCAAAAGAAAAGTAAACTTCAAGATGAAGTAAATACAGTAACAGATAATAATATTAAAAATTGACTTTACTGGGGAAATGGGTCAATGGCATAAATACTTATTTCTCAATCTCCCAAGGGTGATTTATTGAGATACTTGACCATTGTTAAGTTGATGCACAGCTTTTACCTGCATTTTGCCATCATGGCTCTGGAGGTGCTGCCTTTGAACAGAAATAATACATATCAAAGTGAAAGATGCCAACATTTGTTGTCATTATCCTCTTGACTGCCTTGTCATCATGCCCTCTTGGAAAAAACCTTTTTTTTCTCATCTTAATTGCAGTCAAGATGCAAATTCTGCATAAACTCTCACAGTGAGAATCTTTTCAAGAAAGAACCAACGTGGTTTTATGTGTTTGTAGTCGAACCAGGAATGTAGGTATTTCATCTGCGTATTCTGAATAGAAAACACAAACATTTCCTCACCCTCTATCAAAAGAATAATGTGCTGATGATTGAATAGTCTCTAAGGTAATAATTTCTCCTACCTTCAGTTCATATTCTTATGTCCTGTATTATTAGCTTGTTTTAAGATATAAACTTCAAAATTGGTTTTAGAAGATGCAGTGCGTCCTTAGGGAGGAGTGGATGGAAGTGGAAGGGTCAATATTACTCAGTTTTTCATTTGGGAAGTTCTACAGTGTACTCCATTCCTTTCAGTCTGTCTCATCTGTTCTTGCTACCTGTAAAGAAAAGCACCTTCTGATGAGAAGCACCCATTTAAAGCAGGCATTAATCAAATAATGATTTTAAAGTAAAGAAGTCATCAGCTTTAAGGTGATGTTTTTAAATAATCTAATCCTGGATAGTTTTTTGCAGAAGGAATTTGAAATGTGAGATGCAGCAGCAGGAGTTAAACCCAGCAGGGAGGTGAGCATGAATCCAAATCTTTGTATTGAGTGTCACTGCTTTGAATATTAGTCCTGCACTGTGGGTGCAGTCCATAACTGGTGAAGAAGGAACAAATGCAGTGAAGGATGTACAGATCACAAATACAGCAAATCCCAGTGATCTTCCTATGCATGGAACTGAACACATTCAGCAACAGTTTGGCATGTGGCACAAAACTTTGGATTTGGTTTGGAGATCTGTGCCTGCTGTTGCTGTGCAGTGTGTCGTGGAGTCTTTTAAACTATTGACTCTCTGACTGATCTCGGTCCTTAAAAACAATTGTCTTTGTTCAATATTTGCATTTGATCCAAATGAGCCATTCCCTGTAATTTTGCTTTTTACTGCTTGCCTGAAGATGTACCCCCAAGCTGGCATGAAAATCCAGCAGCTCTTTATGCTCCTGTATATGTGATATTTAGACTTGATCTGGGGGGGGAAAGGCAATTAAAGTACAGGTTGAAAAACTCAATGGGTTCATATAAAACCATTGACATCTTTCAAATATATCCTCCTTTTCTGGTTTGTTTAAAAATTCCCCTCTAATAACCTGTTATTTTAGAATGGGTGCAATATCACACAGTGCTATGGCTGTTGGGCACCCCCCAGTTCTACTGAAGAAAGATGTTAACTGCTATTGCAGTAAGATGTGCTTTATTACAAAAGCCAGTTTTAAATGTCTCAGAGGAAAATCTGTGATTTACCACGCTCTTCATTTCATTGGAATCAGAATTGTTCAGCTCTAAGAACAGGTGTAATAGACACACAGAAACATTCCTTGTGTTTGGTAATTGAAAATCACAAAACTCTATATTCCTGGTTTTTCTTTCCACAAATTTACAGGCACATTAGTGCATATAGAAACATATTTAGTAAAACTTAATCTGATTCCTCTGTCTAGGTTAATATAAAATAGATTATCAGGAATGTGTAAAGATTGTAAAGATATTTGATATATTACATAGGATATTTGTAACACCAACCCCAAGGTTGATTTTAAATTTTCAGTTCAGTTGAACTCATCCCCATAACTGATAAACAGCATTTGAGAGCAAAAGTTGCCTCCCACTTTATTATATTGTGAGGAAATTGGTAAAATTGTGTATGAGAGTGGCATGGAAACAGATACTTTCTCTTGGAAAGAAAAGTTGCTAAATTCCTTTTAATAGGTTTTACTCACCTATGGAATGACACCAGAGGGCAATTCCAAAGGTCTCTCCCTCATGAAGAGCTTTTTAAATAGGAATATTATCTTTTTTTGTAGAATGCTGCTGTCATTTACTTCTAAGGACTCTTAGACTTACAGAGTTTCATATCTCATTGCAAAAATCTGCTCTCTGTGGCCACCCTTTTTGTAATGAAAAGGTGCAAGATGATTTTGACAAAGATTCCTGTATTGATTGGATTGATTTCAATGTGTATCATGTGTCTCATATAAAAGGGAACTTAGAAAAGTGAGACTCACACAAGCCTGTAAGTGTAGTTATGTAATTATGGGCTGTGTTGCCAAAGAGTTTTTTCTTCTGGCATTTCTTCAGGTTAGTGTCTGAACAGTAAAATTTCTGAAGCAGAATTTACCCTGAAAAAAATAATCTATCAAGAGCTGTTCTGTGCACTGTTTGTCTCTTGCAGCTCTTTACGTTTAGAGAAGGAAAATAATGTTGTCTGTAGGTATTTGGGAAAGGAAAAGGATGTGAATTAATTCAATCCACCAAGATTTAATTTTATCATTTAGTGCCTTTTTCAGTGAGTCATTTGTTGGACAATGAAAATTACTCTGGTATTTAGCACATAGACTGCTTTTCTCATTGTCATGGCTAAATTAAATTATACTTTCTGCAGCTGAGATTTACTGTTGCTTTCATTAGATATGTGAATTTTAGCCAACTGAATTATGAATGGAGGTTTAACAGACTCTTTCTGAGTGCTTAGAAATAAACTCTAGTCATAAATTTCAAGGAGAAAACATAATATTTCCATTACTTTTCCTTAGTAACATTTGATTTGGCTGTTCCTTTTTATTTCTGAGGTATAAGGTAAGCGAGCTCTGCTTTGCCCATCCCTGTTGGCCTATGGGTGTGTCAGGGCTGCTGCTGTTCCACTTTTTAGTTCTTTCAGTGAAAAATGTTAGGGCCAGGAGCTTACAGGTGAATGAGGGTCTCTCATTTGGTCTTCTGTGCGTCTCTGGCTGCCTTGGGAGCATCCTTTTCCTTTTGGGGTGGTTTTGTCCTGGAGGGAATCCTGTAGCATCCCTTGGTCCTGCCGGGACGGAGATTTTGCTGTGAGCCGCGAGTTCTCTGTCAGTCCCAGTCACACACTGAAATTTATATCTGTGACCACAATCATCCTCTGCTCCTTAAGACACATTGGCCTGTCACCCTTGGACTGTTTCCAGGTTCTGTGCCCGTTTTCCCAGGGCAGCAGAGGAACCAGGAGCACCCACGGAGCCGCAGCACCGCTCCAGGGGCTGCCCAGTGCCTCACGCATGGATTGAGAGCTAGCTGAAGTCATGGACGAGGAAAATGAGCCTGGGAATTCCCTTCCAGTGCTCCTAAATGGAATTTGCCTCCTCAAGAAATCCCAGAGGTGACATTTGGTTGTAACTGAGGGAGTCACATTTTGCCTTGAAAGCTTTCTGTCGTTGCCAGCCCTGTGCAGTAAAAATGGGCTGCAGCCCCATCACAAAGGAAATGTCTTGAAATCAACCTCAGATACAGAACAGCCTGCCCCAAGTCCCTGTCAAGGGTCCCTTCTTCCTTTTTTCATCTTCTGCATCTTTTGTCATTTTGATGCCAAAAGCATCATAAAATATTGGTCATCTCCAGCTCCAGTCCACACAGCTTTTCTAGGAAAATGAAAATAATTTTGGTGAAACATTAATAACTCTATACAAAAAGAATGAAATAGAGGCAAACCCCTCCCATCTCAATTTTATAGTAAGTGCTTTTAAAATCATCGTATTCTGACATATTTTCCCTCTCTCTTTTCAATCATTGATAAAATGACTCAGAAAATATCCCAGATTCTTGAGATAGTGCTTAATAGAAAGTTGTACATACAAACAGCTAAACTCCAACAGGAAAATTCAGCGCTTCCACAACTTTTAATTTTTTGGCTATATCTTCCATTCCTGTTAAGGGTTAGTATATTTAGTTACAAGGATTCTAGCTCTTCATTTTTCTGATGTGTGATATTGATTATAAATATAGCTCATTGATTTATAGACTCTGAGTCACTGTGAAGATGTTCTTGTGTTCTGTTCTCTATTTTAGACAAACACATCTGGTCAATCACCCTGCTGTGCCACTTTTCCCACTCTTAAAGGTTCAAAAATTCTAATTATCTTCTAATTTGTAACTGTAAAGAGCGTTTTACTGTTTCAGTTACCTGCCCTAAGAACATTCATCCCAATATTGGATTATGTGACCTTTAGACTCTATCAGAAATAGTGAAGTGGATCTTTATTTAATTCAGACTTTTAGTCAAATGTAGCTCATCTCTCTGTCTGTATTCTTGAAATCCAGTCTTATTGCTTACTGAACCTGGTGCTGTTCCTGATTTAACAATGTAAATCTTAAAAAGAATCTGCATTTAACTGCATAAATAAAATATTGACAGGAAGAAACGAGCCCATTTTCTATCCATTTGCTTGGAAATCTGATTGAAGAAAATGCTATTCTAAATTAGATGCAAAACTAAGAGAGCTTTTGTAATTCAAATGCCAAATATAATTTTGAAAGCAAGCGTGTGCCTAAAGACAGACATATGTTAGGCTGGAATGTTTTCCATCTTTCTCTTCCTCCTAAATTCCAACAGCCCATTTCCCTTCACACATTTCTGGTGAGACCACAGCTCTATTAATAGTGCAAGTGACCCCTGTGCAAGAAATCCCAGAGCACACGTATCCATCTAAATCCAGCACATGTTCCTACAAATACTGCTCCCATATTGAGTCCAACTGTTCCCACTGGTGCTAAAAGTCCTCGGTGACCAGTGATTGTGTGGAGAACTGGTCCTCAAGTTCTTGAGGTGACATCAGAAAAGATGTAAAGCTTGAAAGAATAAGCTAATATAGCCAGGGATGGTTTTTCTAGAGCATACTCAGTCATCTCCCCACATCCATGGCCTTAAGTCAGTCATACAGCACAAGGTGTTGTAGTCTAATAAAATAATATTCAGTGGCCAAAGTGCATTTGAAGCTAATTTGGAAACTCTGTAAGCCTTGTTACATTTACAGAAAAGATAGAAGCCAAATTGTAGTAATTTAGATAAAGTGCCTTGACACTGAATGAGTTCAGTGGCACTGCAGCACATTTCCATGATGGGTGCAACAATCATGAATGAAGTGGGTTGGAAATTTCAAAGCCATCATCGTCATTTTTGCTTTTCCAGTTCTCCTGTTCATTTTTGTTCATCTTTGTCATGGTGCTTGTCATCTCTCCTGTCTATGAAAGAGCTGAGTATTGGATTTTATCCTGCCTTTTTCGTGTACTTTGCATCAAAAATTCCCTTGGTTTTAAGAAATGTAGTGAAGAAAAGTGGCTTGATACTGTTATTAGGAGAGAAATTATTTACAGATCCAAGGTTTTCTCGAATGGGCAGTGACAAGGAAAGTGCTGAGGTGACTGCAGTGCTTTGGGATGCAGGATGTGCTGCAGCTCTGGATCTGTGCTGGGGATGAGATGATGCTGCCTCTGCTGCTCCTGCTGTCACCAAACATCAGCGTTAGCTGAGCCTTAGAGAGTGGCAGAGTCATCTGTACTTACACCTGACTTTTAAAAAATACCTACATAACTGAAAGAAACCAGCTTCATAAACAGGAAGAGAAAGTTCAGATGTTTTGTTGAGCTCCTATAGTAGCAGCTTAAATTGGTGCCTTAAGAGGCCACCTAGGAACAGAGACTAGAGAAGAGTAAGGGAATAAAGGTCGGTGTTTATTTGAAGGCCTTCAAGGCACACCCTGGGGGACCCAGAGGCTGCTTCCAAAAATGGACCCCAAGATGGACCCCAGGTCACGAGTTCTTCACACCTTTATAGGTTTGGTTCATTTGCATATCAGGGTTAATTCTCCAATTAAAGCCCCAGTTTAATGATGTAATTCCCCTCAGCTTGCTCCCCCCTTAGAGGCTTTGGGTTACACATTTTGGGCCTAGAAGAGCCTGGCTGTGCTTGAAGGCAAAGCCTGGAGAGGCTTTGTTGTGTCTGCCCAGCACGAGAGAGCAGAAATTACAGGCTACAAGGAACTTCAGAGTTACACTCTGAGCAGTACAGAATTTGAAAATATAAAAGTTAAAACCTAAGGCATCAAAATGTATATAGTCATTTAGTGAGACATGAGCATTCAATTAATAAAAATAAAGTTATAATGTACTTTTGCTTCCAAAAATTTGTTGTCCTTACTCAAACTGTGCACCTTACCTCAGCAAAACCTGACTTTTGTTGTCTGCTCTCAGTGACAACATTTCAGCCACAGCTTTTCTCAGCCACACCAACATACTTTTCTCAAGTATTTAAATTCAAATTTCCTAGATCCAATTTGATAATTTAATGAATGCCTACATGCAGTAGTGGGGTTGAGCTCAGCTGTGCTGCCTGAAACAGAATCTGTCCCAAAATATTAATGTTTTCCATGCAAATTCCCTCACTTTAGAAGGAAAAACAAAAATGTGCTGTGCACGTAATGTAGGAAAAGGGCTGTTACCTGGTGTAGCAACGCTGAGGACTCAAGTGACTTCAAGGGGAAAGTGAAATTCACCTCTTGCAGACAACTTTCAGGAAGCATTGATGTGGCTGGAGAATTTCTTTCTAAGGAAACCCATTTTTCTGACTGTTTCTTGACATTTCTCTCATTCCCAACTCTGTATTTTTAAAAAATTGGTAATATTTTGATGATGTGTTGCACATATTTATTGTCTTAGGAGAGTAGATACTTTTTCCTTTTAAAAAAAGTCTGCATGCTTCAAAACTTGTTTATATCTCAAAATATCAACATCCTTCTTATATTTTTCATAACTTTTATTATTATATGTTTCCTGGTGATGTTTCTAATTTACCTGTAAACGTCACTGTGTTTCCTCTCTTTCCTTCTCTTCTCTCACATTCAAATTAGGTAGTAAATTTTTAATTAAACTTGCCTTGACATTTTAAGGACACTGAATATCTTTGTCATTTACACAACAGATAACAAAGTAATCCAATTTTCTGGCCTCCCACAAATTATCCCTTCAAAGAATACAGCTCTTGCTTCCCATGTTTAAAATAAGCATTACCCTTAGCCTGGCAACTACTGTCAATTACTAATCTTTTATTATTGGCTCCAGGGAAGATTAAAGGAAAAGCTGAAACATAGCTGACAGTTTGGTTATCGCATCTGGAGTAAATGAAAAGCATGGCCTGAATCCATCAGGGGAGATTAGGAAAATGTGAGAAAATTACTGATGTCCTTTTACACGTGGAAATTCAAACTCATTCAAAAATTGAGGTCTCTAACTTTTGACAGATCTCTTCTATCGCTGCTCTCACTGAGGGGTGATGCAGGGGATGGCAGAGATAAGGAGGAAATGTGCTCTCCTCATGAAACACCCACAGCAGTGCTGCTTTTCTGTGTCCCAGGGGAGAGGGGAATGTGCCAACCACACATAAACCATCCCAATTCCCAGCCACACCTCGCAGCAGGAACTGGGGGAGGAACACTCTTCCTCTGTCCTTAACAAAACTGATTAATTAAATGGTAATAGCAGTAAGAGGAAAACAAATCATTTCCTTATAGAATCTTGATAAAAGCCGTCAGCTTTCTACAAAGATTTAACAGAATTGCAAAGCTTATTGTTAATAGGTGAAATAAAATTAGTCGTCTCAGAATTTGACTTTCTGTAAGTTAAATGGTATTTTTTTTCAGACTGGCATAAATAGTATCTGATTCTGTGCCTGCATACCCTCTAGTGGGATGGGACATTACTCCTGACCTGAACTTGGGAGCAACTGCAGCAATAATCCTTGGGGAGGAATTGTTGCTCTGCAGGGCAGATAACATCTGCTCAGGTGAAAGAGTGGATGGAAAGCTAAATGCTTTCTTTTGGACTCCAGATTTTATGTCTTATCAAATGGATCTGTCTCTCTGTAATGGATTGAACTGTAGGTTTTTCTCCTGCAAACTGTGTCTAAAACCCCACACTGCTGTTGAATCAGTAAGGAAGCACTTTCAGTGGATGTCCTGGGTGAGGTGGGCACAGCCCAAACCACCCAAGGAACACAGATAAATTCAGAAAGGAGATGAAATGAGCTCTTTTGTAACATTTAAATTTTATGGGTAGTAGAATAGAAAAGTTTTATTTCAAATCTGATGTGGTTTAGGTAATAATCTTAGGTTATATCCCTATTTAATACACTTTACAAGTTTAGATGTCATTATTTAAGTCATGCTTGCAAAGGGACACACAAATTCAGTGGTGAGTCTCAGCTGAAGCATTGGAGCTGACTAGGAAGGAAAACTGAATGGAAGAAGCTTTGATCTTAGCACATTCAGAGCCCAGAAACTCCCCAGAAGGATTTAGTCCCTTCAGGAAAGCATACCTTGCTGACTGCTTTCCAGGAACTTGAAGGAACTCTAAGATGAAAATAAGACCTGGATTACATCTGTCAGAGATAAACACAGCTCAGAAACCCTGCACAACCTCAGCTCAGAGGTGACTTTAACAGACTTTAACATCAGAAATCATCACATTCTAAGCAGTTTCCAAATTCCATGCATTCATCATAAATCAGAGAAAGCTCCAGTGAAGTTGTGTGTGATGTTTAGGATTTTAGTAAATACTGATTCCTTCACTGGAGAAGGGTTATTTTGTTTTGTTTTGTTTTGTTTTGTTTTGTTTTGTTTTGTTTTGTTGGGAGCTTTTTTAAGTGTTCAATTCATCTTTCTTAATTATTTCAGAAACGTCTTCATCTCCTGGGGACACAATAAACCCTTAAACCAGCATTCTGCTGTCCTTGAAGTTTCTAGTCGACTGAATTTTCTAGTAGTCTGAATTTCACAAAAAACTAAACCCATAAAACTTGTCTTTATTGCCTGGAGGTCTCAGGAGGGCCTCATCCAGGAATACTCACTGATCTTTCAGTTTTCTTGATCCTGGCCCTAACATAAAGATGACAGACACGAGACTTTAAAAGAAGTCACAATGGTGAGCAGAAATTGATTAACTCTGATATTAAGAATTCCTTATTCCTTTGAGGAAACCTGTCAGACAAAAGAATTGAGTAAAAACCATGGGATTTAAACACCCTTTAGTCCTTGCATTTTCAAAACACAACAGATGTACCTTGTATTCATTCCTGTGCAGGTTCATGACAAGGGCTGCTGAATTCCCAGAAAACCAGGAATCCCCACACTAATAGCAATGTCCTCCTTTTGCTTTACAAACTCAGATGTGCACATGAGCTATCTGTAACTTTCATAGTTAATCTTTATAAAATTTGAATTTATATTTCCTTTCACTGTAGTATCACGACCTACTCTAGTTTTAACGATAAAATTCATATTATTAAAAAGAAAGCATAGTATAATCCAGGGAATATCTTTTTAATATCCATAGAAAATCTTGCAAATCTTATGACCCAATAGAAAATCCAACTGAAAATCTTGCAAACATTAAAATTTTCTCTTTGTTACCTTTACTAATAAGACTTGGGGATCTTTTGGAATAAATTCACAGGAAGATAAAGGTCTGATTTCTTCACATAATATCAGTATTTCAATGGAGCAGGGATACACAGATTTATTTGGTTTCTATTTATAAGGATCTCTTTTCTCACTAGACATAGACCTCTCAATCATCTTTCAGGAAAGTGAACCAGTTTTTTCACACTTGAATGTGCACATTTGGAGCAGCCTCTTCTGTTGAATCTGTAAAACCCCAGCTTCTTTTTAATTCAAATTTTACTACATTTAACTGCATTGATATTAAATTTCAGAAACCTTCTGGGAAGCTTTCCAAACTCTGCACTGTCTCTCTCTTAGATGTGTTGAAGGTCTGAAAGTTGACGGAATAATGGTTTATTCACATCTCAGGCTACTGATTCAAGGCAGTTCTTCAAGGGATGCAAACTGATCCCTGGCTGACTTTCACTGCAAGCACACACATTTTGAATTGAGTTGGTAATTAGGCACTCAGATTTTATTTGCCAAATTTAAATAATCACCTACCATTAACTTCTGTTGAAGAAAACACCGGCATCTTAATTTATCGATTCTTTGCTTTAAAAGGTTTCTGAATATTTCGCAATGTAAGATGATGAATGGAGAAATCACAACAGCTCTGCATATATTTCTTTCCATCTTCCTGAATGCTTCTCTTTCCCGCTTCTCTCTTCTTAGTAGTTGACTTCTTAGTAGTTTGTATCTGAGGACTCCATCCTGAATGTTTCAGAGGCCAGACCCACCTATTCTGTCTGTTCACACGCAGCCTCCTCGTGCTGCCTCTTAGTTCATGTTCTGCAGGTGATGTTAAAATGGCTTTTCACCCCCTGTCCCAATGCTGGGCCCCTCAGCTGCACGAGTAATTCCAAATAAATTGTTACAGGAGGATCAGGCAGCTTCCATGGGATAGGGGGTGCTGCACATGGAGCAAGTCTGATGAGGAGTGGCTGAGGGAGCTGGGAAAGGGGCTCAGCCTGGAGAAAAGGAGGCTCAGGGGGGACCTTGTGGCTCTGCACAAGTCCCTGACAGGAAGGGGCAGCCAGGGGGGGTTGGGCTCTGCTCCCGGGGAACAGGGACAGGAGGAGAGGGAACGGCCTCAGGCTGGGCCAGGGGAGGCTCAGGTTGGACAGCAGCAGGAATTTATAGAAAGGGTGATTAAACATTTTCAGGGGCTGCCCAGGGAGGTTTGGAGTCCCCATCCCTGGAGGTGTCCAAGGAAGGTCTGGACGTGGCACTCAGGGCTCTGGGCTGGGGACAAGGCAGGGATCAGGCACAGTTGGGGTCCATGGTCCTGGAGATCTTTTCCAACCTCGGTGGTTCTACGAGCAGAACAAATGAGTTCTGTGTGGAAGAATAAAGGTCAGCACCTGAACCCTCCCCACAGGCTCCACCAGAACTGGCTCCACTCCATGGCTCCCAGATTTGTTAGGTTTGCCCACACCAGAATTAAACATAACACTTCATTTGCTAACAGAGGTGGTGCTTTGCACCATTAATTGGGGCAATACCAGTGTGAAATCACTGTGCTGGAAGCTGTGCCCATCTGAGGAGGCTTTCCCTCTTGGGAAGCACCAGGAACGTTTCTCTGGTCCTTCACCCCTCCTCTCAGCATTTTGTCAAGGAGGTTCTGATAACCCTCTCTGAATCTCCGAGCTGTCCTCCGGGGCAGTTTGTCATGAGAAGCTCATCACCCAAACAGGAGCCACTTAGTACCTCTCAGTCTCACTGCCTTATATTGCCTGCCTGAAAGAGTTTCTTAAATACCCAGATTTCCTTGGGCTTGGCTGAAGCATTATATGACAGCTTTGCAAGCAGAATGCATGGTCTTCCTTCTCACAGAAGGGAAATAAAAGCTTCTGTTAAGAAATATCTATTTAAGTGGCTTTGTCTATGAATAAATGATATTCCTAAAAAAAATAGGAAAAGAAATATTTAATATTCTGCCTGAAGGCATCATGTTTCTGACTTCTACACTGCATATTTCTTCTCTGGATCTGTGGTTTTAAAGAGATCTCCACAGCAGTGACATTAAAACAGAGGAGGTAGTGGCTGAATTGGGAGACATTCAGAGAAATAAAAGAATACATAAGTCATTACTTATTCACCTCTGGTTTTGCTTTGCCTTAATTTCACATTTATTGAGGTTTGGATTTTGAAAACTAAAGATCAATAAGTAAATAATAAGGCACAGTCTGAGGAGGTAAAGGCAAGAGCAATTATAGCAAGATAGCTGGACAAGGAACCAGAAAATTCAAAAAAGGGCAGGCAAAGGGACATTAAAATACAAAGACAAATCTGAATATGCTACAGAATCACCCTGCCTTGTGACTGCTGTCCCAGAGCAATTACTCCATGTTCTATTTCCTGTAACAGTCACTGAAAAGGACACTACTTTTTAACTGATTTCCCTGGGTAGGAATGGGACCTTTTTCCTGAGCAGTGCTTGTACTGCCATGGCTGCAGTGAGCGCGTTACTGCACTCACTGTGGGCATCTTGCGCTCGGAGTAGGGGTGGCAGCACTCGGAGTAGGGATGGCAGCACTTGGAGTAGGGATGGCAGCACTTGGAGTAGGGATGGCAACACTTGGAGTAGGGATGGCAACACAGAGTAGGGATGGCAGCACTTGGAGGAGGGATGGCAGCACTCAGAGTAGGGATGGCAGCACTCGGAGTAGGGATGGCAGCACTCAGAGTAGGGATGGCAGCACTCGGAGTAGGGATGGCAGCACTCAGAGTAGGGATGGTGACACTCGGAGTAGGGATGGCAGCACTCGGAGTAGGAATGGCAACAGTTGGAGTAGGGATGATGGTGACACTCAGAGTAGGGATGGCAGCACTTGGAGTAGGGATGGCAACACAGAGTAGGGATGGCAGCACTCGGAGTAGGGATGGCAGCACTTGGAGTAGGGATGGCAGCACTCAGAGTAGGGATGGCAGCACTCAGAGTAGGGATGGCAGCACTCAGAGTAGGGACAGCAGGACTCGGAGCAGGGATGGCAGCACTCAGAGGAGCAGGGATGGCAGCACTCAGAGGAGTAGGGATGGCAACACTCAGAGAAGGGATGGCAGCACTCAGAGGAGTAGGGATGGCAGCACTCAGAGTAGGGATGGCAGCACTCAGAGTAGGGATGGCAGCAGTTGGAGTAGGGATGGCAGCACTCAGAGCAGGGATGGCAGCACTCGGAGTAGGGATGGCAGCACTCGGAGTAGGGATGGCAGCTGCCTCGTGATCCAAGTCTCTGGGCTCCAATCTCATTTTAATCTGTGAAAAGTGAGGGACTCTGTCACGAAGCGCTTCTGAGACGGAAATCTGACAGAAAATCTGTTTCAATCAGTCTTTGATTTCAAAATTATTTCAGCCCTGTGTCACACGGCCCCTTGCCAGGCTGAGCTGTGGGGATGGAGCCTCCCTGCCCTGGGGGATTCCTGCTCCCTGCAGGGATCCAGACCTTCACCCGTGCTAAAACCCCTTGTTCTGACACACGGGTGGGGGAGCTGCTGCCCAGCTACCAGAGCTATCAACAACTCGATTTCTCTGCTCCTTTGCTCTGTGTGAAATCATCTTCAGAAAGTTTGCAGGATGTCAGAAGAGGTTTGAGAATTCCACTCCAAGTTTTGTTGGTTTTGTTTTTTTTTTTCTGGTTGGGGTATATCTGATAAAAATCGGTGTCAAACACCCAGAGAATATGACCAGGTCACCTCGTTTCAGTGCCTTAATTTTGGTTAGCACAAGGCAACAGAGGTGTTTTCTGACATTAATCTCAGTAAGTGTCACCTGAGAAATTCCAGAGTGTCCAGGATTTATTCTGTTCTGTACCTTTGGCAGAATAAATGCTGGGGGTGTGTCAGAAATAGGGGATTTACGGGTTTAATTTGATGTTTTCTTTCATAAAGCAATTTAAAATTATTTCTGTGTTAACGGCCTGATACCAGCCATGCAATTAACAATTTTTAACTGGGAAAAAGCAAAAATAAAGCAACTTTTCCTCATTGTTAATAATAAATAAAAGTGAACAGGTATCTTAGAAGTGAAAGGATGAATGTCCCATATCTATTACCCTTCTCAGCAGGTTTCCTGCTAATTAATTGCTGCAACTCTCTTGGAAATTCTGACTACATAAATAATCATAATTTTGGTTTAGACAAAAAACTTTTTCTCACCATATTTATTATAGTACCTGAAAAGGTTGTGGAGACTCAGGGTTTAGCTGAAAAAGTTTGAAAGATAAAAGGGCTGTCATGTATTCTGTTTAAAGTTGTGGATAAAACCAGAATAAAAATAAGGTATGCAGTAGTTGATGCAATATCCCACGGCCTAAAGTAATGAAATCATAGAAACTGAAACCTCATTCTCCTTTATCTTACCGAGGTATGTATTTATCTAAGGATAACATGACACAGTAGTGATAAATAAGGTATGGGACATTGAGCTTTTTCTGGCATGAATATACCATATATATAAAATATAGTGTAGGATGCCAAACACTGCTTATGCACACCTTAATTATCAGCTTTCAACATCCCCACGTGCTTTGCTGTCAATCTTTAGGTAAATGATATTAATGAGAGAAGGTCCTACCTTGGCAGATTTTTTGTAGTTTTATAGTTGTCTTATTTTTTAATAGATTTAATTGAATATATGAAAGAAGTTTTATATAAAACATTAATAAAAATTCCACTGGGTAGTAAAATTAATATTTATATCTTGCTGATCTAAATACAAAGAGTTTTTTAATTTATTTATAATTTGAGGATAGCAGTAGTAGTGGGCATTATTCAGGAAACAAAAATAAATTTCTTTTGACTTTTGAGTTACCTTGAAATTTAATGCTGTTTCAGTTATAAAACATTATCAGAAAGGAAAGAAAAGAAACACCAAAAAAACAGCAAAGCAGATAATATGTGACTCCTGTGCTTGATGAGAATATTGCAATTACAAAAGGAGCAGTATCTATCTTTTGCTGAACTGTACTCCAGAGCCACCAGTGTAATGCAGCTGCAGAATTGCTATTCAGCAGAGATGTAGAAGTTTCAAAATTAGCTCCATGTCAGGGTTTGGGATCTAAAGAGCAGAAACTCTGATCTATTTTCCAAAGGAACTTTGTTCCTCCTTTAACTGGAGCAGGTCCATCCCATGTACACCTTAGAAACCCTTTAATGAGAGGATTGTACAGACAGATCTGAACCGCAGGGCTGAGACTCTCTCCAGTAATGCTTTTTTATGGAGAAGGAGACCTGGGAAGCATCAAAGTAGGAAGAGCAGCTCTGCACATGATTTACCTTGATTTTTTAGAAAGAAAAATTGATTTTCACACCTTTTCAAACTATACTCATAAGGAGTCAGTGCATTTCTATTTTTCCTGTATAAAAGGGGAGTGAAAACAAATAACAACTGAAGGAGGCAGCAATTTTTTTCTTTGTCAAATTGACATATTGTAATATAAATTTTGAATTTGATTTTTATGGAATGGGAATAGTTGTAACTTAACCCACTGCAAGATAATAAGTGTAGCCAATGAAAAGCTGTGCTGGTGGATTTATTTCATATTTTCAGTTTTCATTGCTGCTTGTAACAGTGGGCCAAAGGTAGAGCTTTCATAGCAGGTTTGTGTTCAGAGCTTTCACCAAAATCAGATCTATTTTCTGAGTTAGTAATTATGTTCTGATACAATCAGAGGGTTTTCTGTGTTTGTTCATTCTTCCCTCCAGCATGACTGACAGATTTATAACATTACAGATAGAGAAATTAGATACCAGAAAAACACTGCTAAAAAATAGGCTACAAAAAAGTCCAAGGGGCTTTTCACATTGTTAAAAAAAAATCCTTTATAATAAATTTTATAAAAGTAAAGGCAGGAAGATTTTTGTTTGCCTCTTCTTTTGCCCTTCACCTTCTAGTTGCACCTTTAAATACTCATTAAAATAAATTGCTGACAATTTGTGTCAGTTTGCCCCACAAATTCCTCAATCTATTTGTGTTGGGGTCTCTTGGGTCACAGTTGGACTTGGTCTAAGATGGGCATGATCTGTTCTGCCGTGGGCAGGGACACCATTTTGAGGTGACCTGAAAGGTTTGTGCTTTAAATACCTCTGAAGTGACAGAATTTGGCTCTTTAAAACCCAGGTTTTCATCATTATCTCAAATGGAGAGGAGGAGTTGGGGGACAACCAGCAGTTCTTTCTGCTGGAGAAAGTGTGTCCTTAATTGCACCAAAGAAATGTAAGAGAGTTAAAGATGATGGCAGATTAAGAGGTATTAATTTCTACCTTGTAAAAAATATTTGGAAGCACAGACAGACCTGTACAGATAGTTTTATTAAAGTCCCTGAGATAATGTCTCATTTTTACTCTTGACACTCTGAATTACCTCCCACAGTCTGCGGTAAGAAATTACCGCAAGGAAAATCTTTTGAAATTTTATCTTCCCATCCTTTTGTTCTCTACAATAAGAAAAGTTAAAGCATAAAGGTATGGCTTCAGATTTTCTCAGAAAATTAGAAAGGTTTTTAAAGGATGTGGGGAGAAAATGATATTTTTCTGCCAATATCTTGATGCCTTAGGTTTTAACTTTTATATTTTTCTAGATTTGCTTTAGTCTGTCCAAGAAATCACTTTAAGGAATGTGTTACCTCATGTTGCGTTACCATATGTGGTCACACATCATAAATGATCTTTAATAAAGGGGAAAATTTAAACTTTGCAGTTTGGTTTTATGCTCTCAGAGGCACATTGCCAGTTGACAAGGGAGAAAACAAAGTCACAAGATTCAAAGCTCTGTGACATTGTTTGAGATAAGCATTTACATTTATGAAATTTGTTAAGCTGCTGTTCCCATATGTCATGTTGTATTCTGAAAACTATTCTGTATAAAATTAGCATATAAAAATTCTTTCTAAGCAAAATTAAACTTGCTAGCAAGGTAAAAAGTGATTGTGTGGACTACAAAGGAACCTTGGCTGCCAAGCAAAGTTCCTTGGCTGAACTGAGGATCTGGAGGTACACCCTATGTTTTTCTGATGTAGATTCAGAGCATTTCCTCTGACAGAAAATCAGGATTTATGCACAGAGCTGAGCTGGACACAGCATGCAATGGGTCCTGCAAACTTTGGCTGGATCAGCTTTTCTTCTGTGGAGAGCAGAAACACAAGAAATGCTTGATGGGTGTCTATGAACTTTGTTTATGGTCCCTAAAGAGGCAAAGATTTCACCTGTGGAGAAATAAGAGAATATTGGCATCTATGATTACACATGAACTAATTATGTAGCAGATCTGTGCAGTGCAGGTGGAGAGATTTAAGTTTCCGATAAGTTACTTCTGCAAACCTCATTTACTGTTAGTGGCAGTTGGGGGTTGCCTGTGTTTTCTGCCCTTGGTGCTTTCTCTCATTAAGGGAAATGAAAGAGTTGGAATTATGGATCTGCAATTGCTCTTTAGGTAACGATTATTCATTGTCTTACTGAAGAATATGATATGGAATAGAGCACTGGAATGCCAAAAATTATTCTCCAGCAAAACAACTGCACTGAGCATTCCTAAAGATGCTGCACATGATTAATCCACCTCAGAACAGTAATATCCTTCCTCTGCAGTATGGTGTTAGTCAGGAATTGTTTCTGCTTTTTTGACAAAGTTTTAATAAAGTGTTTAAGCTGCTAAAATTACCTGAAAGTTCAGCTCTTTGCTGCTCAAAGCATCTGCAGCACATTTTACCTCAAAGAATGTGGAGGATCATGTGAAACGTGTGTGACTGGTTGACATTGGCTGAACACGAGCCCAGGTGGGCAAGAGCAGCTGGCATGGAGCAGGAATGATGTCACTGGGATCAGGGCAGTGCCCGTCCCCTGTGCTGGCACTGCTGGGGCACCTCCAGTGCTGGGGACAGCTCTGGGACCCTCATGACAAGAAGGACATTGAGGGGCTGGAGCGTGTCCCGGGAAGGGAATGGAGCTGGGGAAGGAGCTGGAGCACCAGGAGCGGCTGAGGGAGCTGGGAAAGGGGCTCAGCCTGGAGAAAAGGAGGCTCAGGGGGGACCTTGTGGCTCTGCACAAGTCCCTGACAGGAGGGGGCAGCCGGGGGGAGTCGGGCTCTGCTCCCAGGGAACAGGGACAGGAGGAGAGGGAACGGCCTCAGCCTGGGCCAGGGGAGGTGTAGATTGGATATTAGGGAAAATTCATTAATGGAAAGGTTATCAAACATTGGCACAGGCTGGCCAGGGCTGTGATGGAGTCACCATCCCTGGAAGTGTTCAAAAACATGTGGATGTGGCACTTGAGGACACGGATTAATGGTGAACATGGAGGTGGTGCTGGGTGGATTCTTTGATCCTCTATTCATGCATTTGTGGGCATCCCCAAGAAATAAATGAAGAAAAATGTCAACCCAGCATTTTCTCTGTTTAGTTCAGCCGCTTGAAGGAAATTATGTGTATAAAGAATTTGTAGTGCTGCTGAAAACACACCATTGCTGGACAGTACCAGGATCCTTTTGTGGAATGAAGGATAAACCAGAATGGAAAGGGGGCTCAGTGGGGTTTGTGTACTGCTGACTTTGGAGCAGAATCAGCCTTTTTCAGACACATGATATATTTGCTTTCTAAAGTTGCTTGCATTGTCTGGGGATGAGGATTAAGGCTTAGAGTTTTTATGTTTGATCTGTCTGTGTCCAGGAGGTTTTATTTATATGGCATGGGATTTAGTACACGATTCACATTTCCAGAAGGAATAAAATCATTTGTTTTCAGGGGGAAGGTTCAGCCTGTGAAGAGGCAGACTATAAAATTTTGATACAATTCTTTTGAAGGGAAAAAAGTATATGTAAGAGCTTGTAGTTAGACTTGACAAGCTAATTAAATGCTGCCCAACTCTTAATTGCCAGTGTTCTGGTACAAAAGGAATGTATGAGGATTTTGTAAATCCATATTTGAACAAGCAATTTTATTTTTAAGGTTACATATATTTGGGGGGTTTTGTTTGTTTTCATTATTAGAAATACCTTAAAAACAAAGCAAAATTTGTTTTCAAAAAAGAGAAGAATACTTTCCATTGATGAAATCAAGAGGCAAAATATTTGAAGCAAAGTAATATAATGAAGTATGACTTGGTTAATCTTAGCACTATTAAAAGCTTAAAATATTAGAAAAATTCTATAAAATGAAATTATAGCCTTGCAGTAACATTCTTTTCACCCAGCACTATTTCTCATTTATCAGGTTTCTGCTAATGGCCTTAGAGATTTAGAGGAAATAATCTGAGTGCTGTGCTTCCAAGGGAACTCAGTTAAGTCTGCCTTTTGGATTATTGTTTTGGGATCTGTATGATTTAAAATGAATAAAACCTCCCTGTATGGCCGTGATAAAGATTACATGGCTAGCACGGTATCTTTCAACATAAAGCATTTAGGGGAATCTCAGAGTGTAAATTCCTCCAACATTTGTCATGAAATGAAATAAGGATTTGGATCTGGTCATAATGGAAAAAAAAAAAAAATCAGCTTCTATAAAATTTTTGATAAAGAAAAGCTCTTTGTGCTCTTGCCCATACCCTAAACGTGTTACATTGTGAGTTTCTGTCAACACAAGGTGCTCACATTTGTCCTGTGAAAATAGAAATATTACACTGAAAAAAATACTTCTGATTTTCATCTTCCAAATTTCGGTATAGAGAAAGGCATTTTTTTCTATCTAGCTCCAAATTGCTTTACCAGTTGGTGACGATTTTTGTGTGGTACCAATTCCTGGTAGGTAAGGCAGAGCCTTGAGAACAGACTGGCCAAGAAGTGCTGAGCTAAAGCAGGAACTGGGCAGTCTGGAAAACGCAGTAATCGGTGGGAAATTCACTGCTCTTTACTGAGCAGGTAGATACGTAAAAAACATCCTTAATCAGGATATTTTGGGAATAGGTATTATTTTTATATGGTGCCACCTCCCTTGATGTCAGCCTGGGCTTTGTCTTTGATATTTTACAACATATAACATATTTTAGAGCTCTACTGCATATTTTAGATGCATATTTTACTGTCAACAGGTGAGATATAGTGACATATTTTACTGCCCATACAGTTTACTGCAATATGCAGCTTATAAATGGTGACTGTGCTGAGGATAATGAGTAACAGCTTTTTTCCCCTAGGTTATTTATCAGAGGAAATTACTAAGATTGTGCAGTCTAATACTTACGTATTTTCAAATATTTAACAAGACACACGTTCTAGGGGCTGAGAAAATTCAATCATTTTCTCCAGGATAGTAAGAGAAGTAAAAGCCATAAAATGGAAAATTCAGCAGTAACTTTAATCAATGTGGCTGTTGTTGTACAATACACCTTACAGAGTCATTCCAGTATTTTGCTGTTTACATAAATGTTTCTATCCACTGTAAGTGTTGTAAACTATTTTCAGTAAATAACGCTATTTTTGTTAGGTAACATAACTAACAGCTTTCTTTTTGAAGTGCTTAGAGTGCCATTGTTTGTGATACAAAGCAATTTCTAAATATATTTACAAACCACAAAGCAACTTGAAAGTTTTCTTTTGATCCATTTGAAGTTTTTATTCAAAACTGTGTGAAAATTATCATATATGATAGGTTCTTTGGCTGCAATGACAATATATTACGGAAAAGCTTGAAATGCTATGAAAGGCTGTCTCATCGTGTTTTTGTACTACAAAAGGCTCTCATTTCAAGCTCAGTCTCTGAAAGTTTGCCTCATCCTGTGCCTCAACAAATTAAAGCCTACCTTTCTTTCCCTGCAATTATTTTATAATTCTTTAGGTATACAGCCTCTTGTAAAAATATATAATCTAATTTCAAGCTTAGTTTGCTTCTAATTATCTGTTTATCAGCAATTGAGAAGTTTTTTTCTCTTTACTCATGAATTTTAGGCTTTCAGAAGTAAAGAAAGTCTAGTATTGAGAATGGAATGCATTAATTATCTAGCCTCTAATTTACTATTTAATTTAATTTTGCCTTTTTTAATTATTAACATTTAATTTTGCCTTATTTTAACGATGGTCAGAAGATAATTTGTTTGGAGACTGCTGTTTCCAGTGTTCAATTTGCTCTCAAAAAGTAGGCTCTGAAGAGGATGGAAGCTTTATGTGTTTGTTTGTGTATCATAAATCAATTTCTTGATAGAAGCTATGACTAATTCTTTTCCTAGCAAGTTAAGCCTCTTGGTGTTAGTGTGGAGGGTTTTATTTGATCCTTCTGATGTGCTGCTCATAGTCTCTGAATTCAAGATTTTGGGGATTTTTTTGGGGATTTTGTGTTGGGATTTTGTGGAATTTTTTTTAATTGTTTTTTGGTGAGTGAAAGGCACAGTGTGAACAAAAATACAGTAATTTATTGCAATATTTTCAAATGTTATTGGAGACTTGGAGTTCTCTGTCCTCTAATTGATACTAAATTTTCCCACTAAAAGTGAGCCATGAAAGAGTTGAGTGACCAAATTTTGCACCAGTCTGTTCCATACCTCTAAAGTGTAAATACAAAAATCAAATCAGTTCCTTCTGAAAGATTCCCATTGTGAAAGAAAAACCAGAACCCAGAGGTTAATCTCTGTTTTAACCTTCCCAGTTGTAAATTTCCAGTTGTGTGGGATGTCAGGACAAACTGGTGAGCACTGGCTTTGGTAAACAGAGGGACTGGGTAGAATTTCCAATCTGTGAACAAATGCGTTGTACAAGTATTTAAAAAATCAAAGCAAAACAATAAATGGCCAAACAAACCTGTGGAGATAAAGATTAAAAACCCTGAATAGCTTGCTGGACCAAGCAGAGAAAATCCCTCTGCTATGGCTGATAGGGTGGAGAGGTGTGTCCAAGAAGGGTATGGAATAAAACAGAGGGAGGGGACAGGTCAATTTCAGCTGTAAGACACACTTCTGTACTGTTTCACACAAACATCAGGAAATACTGAGGGAAAACAAAGACAAGGACTAGAATCCAGGAGTTTGAGCATCTCTGTATTCAGCTGAATGATTTGGAGAACAGTGAATATTTTTATAGGAAAAACTTCTTAAGGGATGAACTCTGGATGACTCTGTAAGAAAAAAAATACAGGTTGGTAAATGAAACTTTGTGCAAAGATTAAGTTGTTTCTCCTGCCAAATCTTCATCATTAGCACTGCTTTGGAAGAAGGGTATAAAATATGTGTTCAAATATTCTCCCCTTTCTTAGGCTTGGCAGCACTAAAGGATATTGCTTTGTAATATTTGTAAGAAATCATATCAACCTTCTATATTATTTTGGAAAGTCAATTCAGTTCTGCTTCTGAAAAATGAAAGAGAACAAGATATAGTTAAAAATATGCAAAATATGGGACTGAAAATCATATGGAGGTAATCAGGTCCTCAAAATCACTAGGCCAGTTTTAAGAGTGTAAGGTCAGTTTTACTGAATTAAAAAACCCTTTGGTTTTAAATTCCTTGAGATTTCAGATTTTATCACTTTAGGTGTTTGTAGTGGCCACAGCTAAAATTAAAATATCTTTTCTATTTTATCCTTAAACTCAATTAAATAGAGAGACTTACAGTTCAATAGGCCAATGTTTAAACAAGATTTGAACGTCAATTAAAGTTACAGACCCATTATCACAGATAGACTTCCGGGATTTTCTGCCATTATCCAATGTATATTTTATCATCCATTACACCAAATATTATCTCCAATTGGATTACTTTAATTTTAAAGCATTGCAATAATTTCATTTATCTATAACTGATATACTCATTATTGTCAAAATCTTGGTGATCCTTTCTGCTGTGCCTTTAAAGAACTCACTGAAAAGCAAAGCACAAAGCTTTGGTCACAAACTCACCTGGACTAACAGTTTTCACTTTCAGCAACAAATTCTCTCTGAACAGAAGTTTTTTCATGAACAATAATGCCTTCAAGACCAGTTTTTGGTGAGAGGGGCTGATGAAGGAGAGCAGAGTTTGAGTGGCACTTGAGGTAAAATGTGCCAGGCAATTTCATTTTATTCAGAACTGCATTATTTGAGACAGAGATCAGATTAGAAGAAACATGTTAATGTATTAAAATGGCCATGCGGGAAGAGAGGAAACAAACAGAAATAAAAGACTGCAGAAGCAAGGGAGGTGACACCAATTGTGATTTTCAATGCATTACTGGAATCTGATGTGCTGGATCATATAAATGGACTATTAATGAAAATGAGTAACTCAAGGAGCTGTGTAAAGGTGAGATTTGGAAAGGTAGTATTATGGCAAAAGAATCCTGGTTTTTGGCATGCAAAATGAACCTCTGAGGAAAACAGCAGAGAAATCTTTGGGAAGTGGAAAAGAATGCACTGGAAGAAAGCTGGGGTATAATTTACCTCTGATTGCTAATGCTGAAGGACACAGAAAATGAAATTGCAGGAGGTATCTGAAAATTTATGAAGTTGTGCTTAGAACTGACCTTGTAAAATAACTAAGATCAAAGGAGGGAATATACAGAAAAGAAATTAATACTCATTTCTGAAAGTCCAGATTATGAGCATCCTTTGGGTATTAAGGAAATTAGCTAGAAATACCCTGCTGTACAACTGAGAATTTCATTCTGAAAAGTCACGTTTAACTGGGAAGGTAAGCAAATATTAGAACAAAGGAAATGAAGTGACAATTTTCTGAGGACAGAGGAGTGAACCTGGTAATTAAAGATAATTAATTTTAAAAGACCCAGGCTTAGTTCACAAAAGGCATTTAAAGTATAACTGGGGCAGAACACAGACGTTAGTGTCAAGAAGTGTAATCCTTCTAATTTCTGCCTGAATGTGAAGGGACAGCAATCAGCCACTGCTTCCAAGTGCTCCAGGAAGATTTATCTAAATCCTGGTCTGTTTTCATACACAACATTGCAACTCCTATGCCCCAGCTTGGCCTCAGTTTCACGCCTTGCCCTAGGAGAGATCTTTTCTGCAGTTATTCCAGGTCCCTCCAACTCCAAAGGAAAGAGCAGCTGTGCTCAAGCCATGCCTGATACCCAGAGTCCTTGTCCCCTGCATCCATGAAATAGATAAGGATCTGTGGATGACCAAAGTATCAACACTCCTAAAAGAATTCAGCACAATCTGACTACAGGGAGGAAAAAATTATACACAGAAAACTGTGTCCAAGATCCTAAGAAAATCACATCATTTTTTTCCTCCTGGGGAGGTTGGTCAGGTTGAAAGAGTTTAGAGGATTCAATGATTTCAAAAGAATTGGGATTGAATAAGGGGATGCGTAAAGGAACATGGAGCAGAGTAAAGTTCAGGGTTGATTGTGGAAACCAGACAGTGAAGGGAAAGGAAAACCATAATCAGCCAGATAGGTGAGGACATCCTCAACTAGGGAGTCAAAGCCAACAGACAGTGAAGGGGACGAGTCATGTTCAGAGCCACAGGCATCTGGTTTGGTTGCTCTCTACGCTTCCTTGGTAATGATGACTGTGAATACAAGAATGAAAATTATGCATATGTTCGTGTGATTTTGACAGCAGCAGCTTCTCCATTAGCTCTTGACTGAAATGACTGATTTTGCCTGTGAGAAAAGTTGCCTTTGTGCCCAGGTTTCAGAGCTGTCATGAGTGAGACACAGTTATTCCCCTGGCTAGGAAAGGGTGAGCAACCAGCGGAGCCAGGATTCCTCACTCCCCCTCCTCCACTCATTTTCAGAAATAATTATCATACTCTGCCTAATTGTGATTTCTGAGATCTTCATTGTCTCGTGTCATTCTTTCAGCAGGAAGATTTTTAGGGTGGTATACAGTGGCAGCAGAAATGTACATTTAAATCAGCTTTGAACCTGCCTACTGTACCTAATGTGTTATGTCTAGAACATTTTATATAGAAAGAAAACACCATTGTCAGACTTTCTCAGGTATATTACCGTAATCATTCATTCTAAATAAAGAGAGGGGAAATAGCTCTAGTGCTGGTTATAAATTGTGAATCCTGACAGGAACTCCTTGAAGGCCTCAGCAGTAAAGACACGCTTTCCTTCATTCGGGTAGAACCATTTTGTGTTTTTTCTTAGTCAATGCACCAGAAGATGTAAATACCATTTGGAGCTGTGTAACCCCTCTAGACACAGTCATTGGCATTGAGGACGTGGATTTCAGTAAGAAATAAATTTCAGTTAAAAAACCCAAAAATAACATACATTAAACTATACTCAAGTTGTGGTCATGGCCAAAGTCATGAATTTTCTCTGGTGTGGTGATTCTGGGGTTAATTTAAGAGTAACTAGGACCTTTAATCATGTGATAATTTTCATTTTCACTGAAATATTATTTTGAATGCAGCTTGAATTATTCCTATTTAACAAATTGTGAACAGCAAATAGCCACCAAGGCAAAGCAGGGGAATCCAGCCTTGAACCAACCTGGCGAGGTATTCTGAATATAATTTCAATATACCAGATTTGCATACTCAGGACCTAAACTGCTTCATCTGTATGGATGTGCAATGGCAAGCCAACAAGTGTTCCTAAAGCATATTCAAATTACAGCATTTCAGGAGCAAGAGAACAAACGGATTGCAATGTCTGAACAAGGTTCAGAACATGGAGGTTGGGCGAAATGTCACTCAGGAACTCAGATAAAACAGGATGTTTATTTTCTGAATTGTAAATGACAACATGATTTCCTCAACAAAATATTCATGATTTCTTGGAATTACTCATAAAGGGTAGCTCGAAAGAGTGTAGACTGCAAAATTATGTATCATTCATGTAAATTTTCCAGATATTTTATTTGGGTCAGAAAGTACAGTGCCGGAATAAAATATAATAGCAGTAAATATCAGAGGCATTTGTTAGACCATCTCGATAATTAGAGAATGTGTTCCCATGAGAGCAGAATTCCAGTAATGTATGCAAGCAGGATGTTTGAAAACAACCCTCTTAATAAATGGAGTCGACAGAAAATACACTGCAAAAGGATTATTGGCAGAGGCATGTAAAGTAAGAGATTTGGCAGCAACTTTAAGAACACAAATATGCATCACTCAAGGGAGAAGATTTCTATCCGGGGAACAAGCTCTCTTTGTAAACAGGATTATGCCCAGAACAAGCAGCTGAAAAACATAAACGAATGTCATCAAAGAAAAAAATACATCCAACAGAAACAAGGGATAGGAGGAGTATTTCAGTGGCAGATTCTTCAGCTTGTTGCTCTAAATAGTTAAATTTTTAAAATAAGGTTTTTATAATTTTTGAGTTCAATTGTTTATTTAATTGTTGCATTAACCAGTCATTTTGCTTCTCTCTGCCCATAACAGATGTTCATTATAAAAACTGAATACATTAAGATGATTACATTATTCAAACTCTTTGATAATTCATTTGTATTAAAACCATAAGACTCTGTTGACATTTCCCTAGGGTACATTTGGTGAGGTTAAGCAGGATAAATGTCACAGTTAGTAATGCTGTTAAGATAAAAAGCTTGCAAAGGAACTACATATTATTTTTCTGCTTCATGGTCCTTAACAGCAACTTTTAGAGCTATATTTCCTTTTTAAATGATGCATTATACCTTGAAAAGTAAAATAAAAAGACCTGAAATTATGATTCTTGCTCATTTCCTCGAGAATAAATGAATAGAGGAGGAGGAATCTTAAAGAAGCAGGCATGATATTTTAAAAAAGTTTTGGAAAAAAAATGCTCTGTCAAAGTATAACGGCCCTGGTGAGATGTGGAGTGGAAGACCGTATCTTAAAAAGAATGTAAGATGTGCATTAATTTCAATGAAAATGCCCCAAAAAAGGAAGTGAGCCATAAAATCTCAAATACAGCACAGGCATCAGTATTTTAGAAATACCTCAACAGAGATCATCATGTAGCTGCAACTGGAGGAAAAATGAGGCTGGGATGATTTGTAGAGGTCCCTCATTTCATCCTCCTTCTCAAGCCAGGGCTAAATACTAAGATTAATTCAGCTAAAAGTATGCTCATTCAATGCATATTAATAAAATTTTGGAATTAAATTTGGGTTGGCTGTGGCCTCCTCCAGGCAAGTGGAAGAGCTGCTGGTGCTCAGGCTCCTGATCCATGATTTTCATGGCATCTATCCCAACTCTCCAGTTCTCTCACGAACCCTTTCCATGACACGTTAGTGGATTCCTCACTTTGGACCATCTCTTTTATCCTGGGGCCCAGCACAGGACAGCATTTCCCTCTCCCAGTTTTCCCACTAGAGAGTGGCAGCACCTGTGAGTATTCTCAAATATTGACTTGGTTTATACCTTTTCATTAATCTCGAGGCTGCTGCTCAACCTTCGGTGAAATGTGATCATTGTGACGCTTAATTGTTTATGTTTCAGGTACTGAAAGTTTTTCTTCAGTCTTTATTCAAAAACATAAAAAGGTAATTAAGTATAACTTATTAAAAGAATGATTGCAACAGCTCCAGTTGGCAATAATATTAGATGGATGTAGAGGAATATAAAATGTTTTGCTTATTGTTTAATTCAGGAAAATTAATGAGAAACTGCTTAATAATGAAAGTTAATTTGATACTGTTCAGCTGTAACACTGGGGTTTTAGGTTTGCTGTGTTTTTTGTGTCTGGGTCATGTCTAATAACGGAATAAAAAATTAATTATAAATATTACTGATTATAAAACAAGCAACAATTTTGTAGTTGTCTTTAATTGCAATATCTTTTACTACACTGAGGAGAAACAAAGTTGGTCCTGAATAAAAATTATAATTATTAATAAAAGTTACTCATAATGTATTCTTTTTGTGAAAAGAGAGCCACAATATCAGTGGATACAAAAATGATCAAGCAGAAAATCAAGAAATGAACTAGAGTAGTTGAATACTAAAGGATCCCTGGAGATTTAGTCCAACATCAAGCTGCACCCACCCAGAGCAGGTTGTTCAGGGTTATGTCCAGTTAGGTTGTGTAGATCTTCAAGGATGGCAACTCCACAGCTTTCTGGGCAAACTGTTTAACCATTCTCACAGAAAACAAAACACACAAAATTAGAACGAAAAAGCCTTTTTCTTATGTGCAATTTGCTGCGTTTAAATTTGCACCCATTTCCTCTTGTCCTGTTTCTGGGTACCGCTGGGTCTGTGCTGCTCTCACGAGGTGTTTTTGTTCCTATGACCCACCCCAAGCCCTGACTCCCTGTAGATGAGCAATTCCAGCTCTCCTAACTCCTTGTATGGGAAATATTCCAGCCTCTCAATCCCTTGCAGCCCCCCATGTCCATGTCTCTCCTTTACTGGGGAGCCCACAGCTGCACGGAGCTCTCCAGTAGAGACTGAGAAACTTTGGTGGCTCCATATACATTCTCTTAAATTAATACTTTATACTTTTAAAAGTGCTACTTGCAGATTTTAGCTGAAACGCGCCGGTAACGTAAACCCAAATTATTCTCTGCCGTAAAAATGCACTTTGCTGATATTTGGCAGTTTTATTCCTGCTCTATCAGTTTTGGAAATGGATTTCTTTTTTATGTTTAGAGCATGCAGATGTTCAGGGATACTGGGGAAACCAAACACACTGCAAAGTTAAGGTAGGAAGAAACTTGTGATAAAAAATCTTTCACACATGACTTTTTCAAGGACATGGGGAATGCTTTAAAGACTATACTGATATTTTCAGGGTCTTAAAAGTACTTGACAAATTCTGTAGTACCCATGATCAGAGGCAAAGAACTAAGTAATTTAGGTCAGAGAAAGTGATCACTGGGAAGCAACTGAAGCATCTGTTCCTACAGTAATTGCATATAACAGTTCAGATTGGGAGGAACAACTTAGTCAGTATCCTTGTGAAAAACTCCTTGATATTGGGGAAAAAAGGAGTTCATTTTTTTCATATGTAAAGCTTTCTCTGTAGGAAGTTTTAAAAGCAAGATAGTGCTGATGACAATAGGTGGTCAAAAAACCCCACGGAAGAATTTGCAGAAAAAGACAAGAAATTTAAGTCATTGCCCTTAAATTTACTAAGGAGTGTTTTAAATTGCTAAATTATTAAATTAAAAGCTGGTTTTTGGGTTTTGTTTTCTCTCATGCCAGAGTAGAAGATGACTGCCTATAAATGAATTAATAATTTGGAAAATTATTCTTAATGTCAATTGTTTTTACAGGTGTCCAAATGTGAATCTCTTTCAACTGTGAAATTCAACATTATCTTGTACATTAAATATGTAAACTACCAACTGAGCAAACACACATACTGTGATTTGTGCACTCTTCAAGTGGACATTATTTTTATTTTTCAGAATTAGTTCTTTTGTTTCTCATAGTGGAAAGAGACCTGGAACTTACTTTATTTTTAGAAAGGTACTAACTGTGTAAGATAAGAGCGTTGCCAATGGTATAGTCTGATATTAAGAAATGTTGTGTTCTTCAAATCAAAGAAGCTGGTAATGTGTTTAAATGACTCACAAAAAATAGCTCTGGAGTATTTGAGTATGAGGTATTCCAAGACTTCCCACCATATTTTCAGTGTGAACTCTAAATCTCACTTGAAGGAAATTAGTGTTTAGAAAAAAGAAGATTTGCACAAGACTTAACGATATTTTAGGAGTTAAATCTACATTGCAGATGCAGACATTGTTATTTGGGGGGCAGTTTAATCCATGGTGGGTTTTAAATTCAATGAGTTGCACAACAATGAATTACAGTGGAGACTTTTCTAGTCTGCTCAATCTTATGTTTCACTAAACAGAGAAATACTAACCTGAGAAGGAAAAAAGGGAGAAGGTGATACCTGCCTACTCAGTGAAGCCTGAAATCATGGGGTTTCACTCCAGCTAAAACCCAGTATGTTATGAGGAGACTTCTTTGCATAAGAATATTTTCCTGTAATCTGGGGAAAGCAGGTACAGAGTGTATACAAAGGTTTATATTGTAGGGGTTTATTATCTGTGTTGAATGCACAAAGCTGCTCTGATTAAGTCTGATTTCAGTGGAATTGTGTAATCATTACCATGATTAAATTATCAGCTTGTTTAAGTAACTGCTGTGGAAATGCTGAAAGGGGAGCATGTTACAGGCTATTGTAAAAACCTCAGCAACTTGCAGAAACCTTCCAAGCACTGAACTATCAGTGCAGCTATTTATTGCTCTTCAAACACTTTACAGCACATTTTGAAAAAGTTAACAGGAAGTTTGTAAAAACACCTCATGAATGTAGATTTTCATCTCCACACAGATTTTCAAAAAGACAGGGAGGGAACAAGTAGATGTCCATGACAGAGAACTGCTCATGAAAATGTAGGACTCCTGGAGAGTCTGGGGGAGGTGGTGATTGCTAAATCAGTCTCCCCCCACAGATTTCCCTTCCTGGATTACAGAACCATTGTCCAGAGGTAAGAGCTGTTCCTTTTTGTGCATGGAGATGTGGATCCTCCCATTCATACCTGAGCACGACCCTTTGGTCACCCCTTTCTAGCACATGCTGCCTGTGGAGGTTGAGCCATGAAATGGTTTGGGTTGGAAGGAATTCTGAAAGTCATCTACTTCCAACCATGGAAAAGTTTTCCAAACCCCCTGCCATGGAAAAGAAGACCTTCCACTACACCAGGTTGCTCCAAGCCTCGTCCAACCTGGCCTTTAACACTCCCGGGGTTAAATGAATCTTAATTCCATATTACTTCATTGAGGTTACACTCCACGTGGCAAAAATTAACAGTAGTAATGATCCGTGCCAGATCCCTAAATTCCCAGAGTTCATTCTGCTCCGCAGACTGCTTTTGTTGTAGATCAGTAGTAGATCCCTTACTGTCAAGGAGGATGTTTTGCAGATTATTTTAATTACAGAATGAGCTTTCATGGTGAGCAAAATGAACGTCGCCTTTGAAATACACTCATGCTTTGTTGCTGTTAATAACAACAGTGGATGGAGGTTTATCTTCCAAAGAATAAAGCATTTCCCGGTGTGCATTACACAGCTTTTTATCAGAACCCTTTAGCCCAGAGGCAAAGCTGGGCTAAAGTCTTTGATATGTAGCTTGGATGGCATAGTAGGCTACAGCAGAAAAAATAAATGCAATGGTAACTGCTCCACCCCCCAAACCTATATATAACTTGTGCTTACAGGTTGTTTAATTTTAAATCTTCTTTCAGCATAAAATCACTACAAGTTTATCACTAACTTCTGCCTCTCTTAATAATTCATCTGCTTTGCAGTTGTATGGGTTTAATTAGCTGCTTCTGCTTCGGTGTTCCTGTGTCATGTTGTCTTTTTCATTAGATCTCTCTCCTTCATCCGTGTTAGATGTTTGCACATTTTCTAGCTTTAAGCAATGTGGGCTATAATTGGAATCTAAAGTTGGAACATGTCTTCAGTTACCATTTTGTTAATTCCTTTTATTTTCCTGTCAAAACCGTATGCTATCATGTATTGCCAATGAAGTGAAAGAGAAGTCAAAGGTAATCCACATCAGCTTTCTTGCTTCTAGCAAAGGTTTGTGCCTTTACACTTGTTTTCTGTTATAAATGTGCTGTGAGAGTGTCCATACTATTTTCAGTTCAGTCTTTTCATAGGGACTATGCACAAGCATATTACAGAATGCTGGAGGCTTTTAGTGTAAAATCAAATGTATCAATGACAGTTTCACATTCTCTGCAACTCTTTTATCACTCTTTTTCCTGTCACATGTAAATGTAATTTCAATTTTTAAAAAGAATATTAAGGTGGGATTGTATTAGTGCAAACAACTGTAAGTCCTGTTGAAATTGTTAAGTTAAAAGGAGAAAAAGAGAGAATGGAAGGCAGAAGTAGCAGTCTGGAAAATGGAGAACGTGGTCAAACACGAGAAGGGCAGTCCCAGCATACAGAAAGTTTATCAGGTGTGTGGAATGGGCTTTGTTTTTCCTTATGGCATTTGAAATTACTGTGGGGACCGCTTTGATTTTGAACAGTGATGTTCTGGGGTGAAAAGGTGTGGAGACTGCAGATGTCTGCAAAGCTCTGTTTTGAAGGTGCTGAAATTTTGGAAGATTTGAATAAAAGAAGTAATGGAGACAACACTGTTGTTTCATAACTTAAGGGCAGAATTACATTCTGCTCTGAAATGATTGGTTTCATCAGCCTTTCAGGTAAGGTCCGGACTCCTGTAAGCATTCTTGAGGTTGAATGTAGCTAAAGGTGATTATTCTTCTGATTCAAAAATCAAGCAACTCGCAGAAGTAAACTAGAAACATTTTAATAACCTTATTCAATTTTTTACCGTTTTTTATCTGAAAACAAATAGAAAAAAAAAATTTTGTTAATCATCTGGTATTTCTAGCATTTGAACACAGTTCTGTCATAGTGAGAAATATTTGGCTTCCAAAAAATGTTCATTTTCCTTGTGTGAATATGTGTTTTCAGCATAATAAAGGGCAGGTTTAAACATGTACTGGCATGAATTTATCCAGGTATAGTGAACTTTATATGTGAACTTGGTTTTTACATTCAAACATATGATTAGCTGTACTGTGTAATAGATTTTGTATGTGATAACTCTTCATTAGGTGTTGTAGACTGTAATTAAATTAAAAACACAGTTCAAAATATGGAAGGATTAATGAAAATCTCTGCTGCTGTCACGAGGATGACATGACCTTGTAGCTGAGAACTGGGAATGAAATGGCTACAATAATGGAAGACAGGTTTTTGGTTTAGTGAAGGGTTGCATAGATCTGATACAATAAATTAACAACCAGCTGATGTTCTGCAGTGCTTCTTGAAAGGGCTGCGTTTGATTTTAAAAAAGTGATTTTTTTTTTTCTTTGCCTGAAACAGCCATTAAAATGAAATTAATTGCAATGACACGCTTGCCATTGGATGGGAACTCAATCTCAGCAAGTGCTTGAGAATTCATTTTGAGTTGAAAAGGAACTGAGCAATCAATGTCAAGTCCAGGTCCCCAGTGTCTTTGTTTGTGCTGTCACAATCCCACACAAGGACTTACTCATTCTGACCAGAGCTCATCACAGGATAATTCTTTTTCTATGGTTTCTAACTTCGTCTTCCTCCAAGGCTGTGACAATTCCTACACTGTATTTGATTCTAAATCTTCTCAATAACAAGTCCTATTTTGCTGAAAAAATCGCCCTGAAGAGCAAATTCTTTCTATTTTTGTGGTTCGCCTCAGCTCTGTGTCCCCTTGATTTTCTGCACACAGTCCTTCACCCTGTTTCAGAATCAATACAGTTGTATATAGAATTAATGAAGGCATTTTCACCATCAGTTTCTGCTGCCAAACTGTGAACTTGCACAAAGCTTGATTTCTAATTTTTTTTTTTAAAAAGAGAAGTTACTTGAATTAAGACGTTGGGAAAGACTTATAGGTTAAAGAGGTTGTGCAGGATGGAGGCTTTTTTAATTTTCTAAAAAGAAAATATTAAATTGATTCCGGTTGAATTGAGTGTTTCATCCTGAGATATTTATAGATCAATTACATGAGGTAAGTTTTTGGGTCAATATTAAAATGCAAAAGTATAAGATAGGCTGAAATGCATATATTTTAAACTGTGATGTGCATGCTAAGCTCTCTCAAATAACAGTTTATCTCAGATGGACAGGAACCCATCCTGGAGCCAGCACTGAGGTGCAAGATAAAAAATATCTTGGTACAGAACTAAGAATGCCAGAAAATAATTCTTTGCAAAATGGTTTTTCATTATTTAATCAGTTGCTTTCTAGATTTAAAACCTCAACAGGAAACAAATGTAACATAAGTTATGTTAATATATATTGCCCCATTAACGTGCTTTAAATAACATCGAGACAATTTTTTATAGGCTATCTGTGAATAAAATTAATATGAGATTTTATTTAGAAAGAAGAATTAATCTGTTGGTGAACCAAGCAAAAGACTAGGAGAAAAAGCACGGTTATGTGTTGAATACAAATACAAAGAAAATGATATGAGAAATAACAAAGTCTTATTCTGTCTTTGTTATATATTAAAGCAGAACACCGGATTGAATAAGGTTTTCACTTTTCAAAGCAGAAACTTGCAAAAAAATAAAAATAGGTGGAGTAGAAGATGAAGTTTTGAAACATAGATAATTAATATCATAGTTAAAATGAGGCTTTAAAAACACATTTAATGGTTGGGCAGTTTGGAGAATTCATTCTTCTTTCTG
The DNA here is from genome assembly GCA_026261815.1 of Monarcha castaneiventris obscurior. Taxonomy (NCBI): domain Eukaryota; kingdom Metazoa; phylum Chordata; class Aves; order Passeriformes; family Monarchidae; genus Monarcha; species Monarcha castaneiventris. Next base: position 3,701,645 of record JAMPIT010000550.1, read on the forward strand.
TTCATAAACCAGAAAAAATATAAATGCATTTAAATTATACGTTTTTCAAGTTTCTCACATGTATGCAGTCATGCACACATATAAGAAAGTACCTCAAATATATCTACAGAGAATGGTACATGCCATAAATATATCTGTGATGTGGTACAGTGTGCACATACCCCTTCTCCTATTTGTACCATGACAGGAGACTTGCACAAGTCCTTTGAAAGTGGTTTCAAATTTAAATTTTTTGGGGAATATTTTTACTAATATTAAAAAACACTCAAGACACAACATTGTGTGAATGCCATACTAAATATTATAGATACAGCCAGAGCTCAAGTTTCACTGAATGAGTGAATATGAGTTCTTGTTCCTGGGCAGCAATATCTGAATCAAAGAGGTTTGGGTTGTTATTTTTTTCCCAATGTCAAATAATTTTTGGTTTGGAAAAAATCATCTGAAAAATAATAGAAGTATTGTTTAAGAGGTGTCACAGCTAGAACAGAGGGATTGAAGAGTCCTTGCTTTTTAAGCAGTTGGGTTCTAAAGGAAGAAAAAGAGGCAGTGGCAGCCTGGTTTAGAAAAAACTCCAGCCCAACAGAGGTAAGAATCAAACCATTGCCGGGGAAAGATTGTGAAAGAACATTCTCTAAGTCAGTGTTTTGTTCTGCTCCACTTTCCATGGAGAGATTTAAATAGATTGTTAATGTTATGGAGAGAGGAATTCTACCAAGCTCTGTGCCATTACAGCAGACGTTGCATCTGCACATCCCCACTGCCAGCAACGCCAGGAACTTCGGGATGCTGGATGCATCACATTCCCTCACTCTGGGCAGCCACTGAACCAACAGGAGGGTGAACCATCAGCTGGTCCAAGAGAATAACTTTGGCAGGAATGAGCACGAATTGAGGCATTTCCAGTTAAATAGAAGGATAAACAAAACCAGGTTGGTGACTCAAGGTTTCTAACTCCAAAACAGCAGACTGAGAAATTACGGAAACTAATTAGTGAAGTCAACGTGATTGAAGTGCCAGGGGACTAAGTGTGAAGGAGCCTTGGAATCTGGAGTTAAGGCCTCAAAATCTGTTTGAAGTGCACCACAAACAAGGAAACAGCAATTTACAGAAAATGGAAGCAGCTCTTCAACATTTGCTTAAAAACCAAATGATCTAGAAGACAGCAGACAGCAAAAAGGTAAGATAGAACTAATTTTCAGAGAGGTTTTTCTTAAAGGTAGAATGGTAAAGGTGTAATAGTTCTTCCCCCAAAACAGGTCAAATTATGCTATACAAAGGACACTTTGGTTAGGGGAAATCAGCCAGAAAAAGTACAATGAAAGAAATCAGTACTTTGTTCAATGAAGCAGATTTATTCTTAAATATGCTTTTCCAAATGCAGTCCCAAAATTGTTATGTTTTGAGCCTAATTTCAATGAGAATAATGAGGTTATCCAAAGCACGTTAGTGACAATGATGCCTTAGGTTTTGACTTTTATATTTTTCAAACCCTGTACTGCCTGGTGTGTAACTCTGGAGTTCCGTGTGGCCTGTCAGCTGCTGCTCTTTCATGTTGGTCAGACATAAACCCTCTCTAAGTTTGCACTTCAAGGACACTTTGATTGTCCCAGGCCCCAAAATGTGTAAACTAAAGCCTTGAGAGGAGGGGCAAACCTGGGGTAATTACATCATGAACTGAGGTTATAATTGGAGAATTAACCCTGACATGGACCAAACTTATAAAAGTGTGAAGAACCGGTGACCCAGGGTCCATCTTGGGTGGAGCCCCTCGTAGGATTTACACTCCCAAGGTGTACCTTTGAAGGCCCTTCAAATAAACACCTACTCTTATTTTCTTATTGCTGTCTAGCCTCTGTTTTAGGTAGCCACTTCAAAGCATCAGCAGGTTTGAGTGATCTGTGCCTTTTTGGCCGCAGAACAGCGTTAACTCTGTCTTTCTGCCTCCCTTAAATGTAGAACTGTGACTTTCACAAAAATAAACTCCTGGGTAGTCAGAGCAAACAAAACAAATTCAGATATTTCTACAGATTGTCTTTACAGTAAAAGAACAGCTGTTGGAGAGACTCATGATGTGCTTCATATATCCATATGTGATGATTAGAAGAATTTTTTTTTTACCACTCTATCATTTAAAAAGAGGGGGTTTTTTTTGGATTACACACATTTTAACAAGTCTTTCTTTCGGAGTGTCCCATTTCTTAAATTTTTCTCTGATCTCTCCATAAGTGTAAAGCTTGATGGATTTTGAAGTTACCATGTTAGAAATAAGGCAGCTTAACCATAAATACTGCATTGTAATGTAGGATGAGAATTCATGTCCTACTTACCTTGTCTTTACAACATGTAATGAGTAATATATATTTTGGCACACATATCTTCATCATAAAAGTAAGCTTTTAGCATCTCTTTTAGTATCTTTCAACAATTTTGTGGATTCTCCCTTATGTAACCAGCTGGTTTTTAGGGGTACATTTTCTCCAGATTTACAGCCAGTGCAGTGGAGTTGTCAGGATCAGCAATTCGGAGCAGCTGTCATTGCAGCCCTAATGGAAACTGCTGAAACATCCTCATATATCAGGAATAAGAGGAATCATTGATAATTTGAAATTTTAATATTTTAAAGCAGTATATTAGGTCACACATTATTTAAAGCACTCAGATTTATGACAGTCATGCGTTTTCTTCTGCCGCTTCGGAGTTCCCAAATCCTGCAGCTGCTGCTGGCAAACTGCACTCAGCAGGGCAAACCCCTTCCTGCTCCACAACATCCTGGGCTTGGCTGCTTCACCTCGAGCTCAGAGATCACCAAAAGCCTTGACCCCTGTCAAGGAACCTTCTATATAAAGACAGAAAAAAAAAAATCAACCCAGTGATTAACTAGAGGAACTGTGATGTGGTTAAATCCAAGAAATTATCCAGCAAGGTAAAAGAAGATGCTGATGCTGCGGTTCAGATTGAGATACAACCATTCCTCTCCAATTCTGGCACAGATTCTCTTTCTGGCCTTACTTAACAGCAGTGTTTCTTAGTCTATTCAGGCACTAATTATTATCTTGTGTTGCCTCAACCTGTGATGATTTTCCTCATGATTTATATAGTCCAAATTTGTTGGAAGCTTTCATTTATAATCTAGAAAATTAAAAATTCTGGATTACAAAGGGGCACCTATAATTCAATTTTCTGCAGTGGAAATGGTGAGTAAATTAGTTTCTGATCCTGAAACTTTGCAAGGTAGTATTGACTCTATAGAGACTTGGTTTCCTTGAGTTGTAGTCAGTCCTCTGTGCTCCAGAGTCTTTTAAAGCCTAAGATCTTATCTTGACATCTTCAATGGTCCCAAATTCTCCAGGCTCCAGATAACTGCAAAGAAATCCTTCCTTGCCTGTTTCCTTTCCTACTTCTCAAGAATAAATAAATTAACTCTGGGTTTTTGCTCTCCGAATGGAGTTTGGAAGAAATTTAAGTGTTTTTCATGTTTGATTTTCTTAATTAGGATTGGCTTCTTTTTAAAAAGATATTTCTGCTAAACAGTTATGATAATTCTGTTACTGAAGATGGACACTGAATTTAAGAAATGTGCTAATGAGGCTGATAAGAATTGAAAGATAATGTTTTTAATGGAGTCTATGAAAAGAGAATGTATTCAACTAATTGAAGGCTTTAGAGAAATTAGAAGAATTTTTTTTTTTTTTTTACTATTGCAGAAGTTTTTTAAGTTGTTTATACACAGGAATAAAAGGTGTTATTAAGGTACAATATTTAAGTGGGAAACCACTGCTTAGAACTTTGCAAATTATTCAGCAAAATCAGTCCCATTTCAGTGAAATATTCATTGAATGGACAAAACGAGTTAAAAATTATTAAACAGTCCCTGGGGAAGTGCTTTGGGATGATGAGGTAAAGACAACCAAGAACTTCCATTTATATTAGCAGCATTCTTTTTCACTGCTGTTTCATATTGTTCTTCAAGCTGTGTTTGCTAGGACCCTGTGGATCCCTTTGGAAACAGAGCCTTTTCCCTGCTGTGGTGGATGCAAAGCCCAGCCCACTGTTCAACTGTGGACAAATCAGGCATAGATCCTAACAATTAAGTGGGGTTTATTTTAGTCCTTTCAATTCATAAAGCAAAAATTCTTCTGAAAGAAATTAATGCTCCATCTAGAAAATTACTTTGAGTCCTCACACAAGCCCACAGCCCACGGCATCTAAATTTAGTGCAAATGCTTCCAGCCAGGTGAATGTTTTTCTTAGAATATTGATTGAGCTCTTCTTCTGTAAAAGGCTGATTTATTAAGGCTTATCTGTCTTCTTAGATTTCTTAACACATAAAATTTGAATTGTAGTGTGTCCTTGTTCATGTTTGCAGAGTAATAATCACATATGTTTGGCTAATTTTCAGTTTCTTTGTCCTAGTCTAACAAAAAACCTTTAATTAATATTTCATTAATGTTTGAAAGACTATTCGTCTATAGGGGGAAAAAATCAAGGTTGGACAGTGGCTTTAGCCATTATTAATCAAATTATTATTTATTGCTTTAATTAGGAGATAATAAAAAGCCATAGAACTGTAGTTTGTGAAAATGGGATTATTCTCATACTTCCTGCTGGGGCAGGAGTTAAACACCACAGGACTGTGGTGTTGCTGCTATTCTGACTGTAGGTTTTGTCTTAGTGGTAGTACTGAATGCTTTATGGGCTGCGGTGCAATCTCCCTCTGAATAATAAATCACTGTTCTTTCAGTGCCAGCTCTGACCTTTTCTGACTGAAATTGTAACACATCATCATAAAACGACGTCGATGTGATGGAGAATCATGTGCCCTGTGAAGAGAGGTTCTGCACATGGATCCTTAAAGACTTGGCTGGCTCTGATCAGATACAAATGGGTGACACCAACCTGACAAACTGTCCTGAAAAAACAGCGATAAATCCGTGCTCTCAGCAGTGCTGCTTCTGGAAATCTCTCAAGGTACAAAGGAGGCAAGGCCGTGCTGAGCATTCTCACACGTGGTGAGCGTTCTCAAAGGTAAACCCACGATGTTCTCTGCAAAGAGGTGCTGATACCATTGATATTAATCACTATAAATATTGAAATTAGGTCTTTCTTTAAAGATATTGGAGTTTATTTTCAGATCAACCTCTTTCAAAAGCTCTCCATTGCTCGTCACAGCAGATTTTTTTTATGTAGTGAAATGTATTCTGGGCAGTTCCTGATTTCATTCTTCTCTCTGAAAAATTATTCGATTTTCGTACAATTTTTATCCCCTTTGAACAGGTACTGAGTATGTGAAGAAGTTCTTTGGAATGGATTTCTTACTGTGGAATAGTTTATTCTCTTCATGAAGTTTTTTGATGTATGGATTTTCTACAAGTCACTAGACTGTAGTTGTTTTTTTCATTACAAATTCCAGATAATGATAGAAGTTCAAAGAAAGTACTTGAATTTAAAAAAAAAAAATAGGTTTTAGTACATATCTCTGTTGGACTCCCAAACTTATGCTGTGGTATTTCCATTTACCCTGCCACTCTTGTGTGCATGTATACATGGATTAAAAAATAGTGTGTATAGTATGAAAAAAAATCTCTGCCTTTCTTCCATGTGTGTTTATTAGTAATTTCTGTCATTTAAACTGCAGTCATTTAGTTCTCTGTGCACTTTCATAGCATAGCACAGTACTGATATATATGATCTATATAAATTATCTATGACTTGGAGAACTCACATGTACAAGTTATGAAAAGAAGCACAGGGAAATTTTTCCTTTTTTTCCCTCTCTATCATGTCATGCTTGCACTTAACCTTTACTTATTTAATCCTGCTTCAGTCATAATTGCATACTTTCTTCTCCATTCATTTGGCATCATTCAATTTTTGTGCGATCTTCCCATTTTTGCAGTATTGGAAAGTAATCTAACCAGATTTTCAAATGTTTCTTCTACTTGCATTATGACACAAGAATAAAAAATATCACCAAGGAAACGGTAGACTTCAGAGACAATTTATTCTTTTAAGTCAGACCAAAGTTTAATTTAGATGAAAATCCTGGAAGACATAATTCCTCACAAAGTCAGTAATGTTCTTCTCATTACCTGGTAATGATAGTCTAATTCTATCAAAAGGAATTTTTAATAATATAGCTGCATGTCTGAAATTTAACAATTGAGAGTGAAGATGACACTATCCAAAAGCTTAAGAAAACACATTAACTGAAGCTAGAATAAATCACCAACAAAGAACATTGTCATTTTCTCAGCTAATATTTCACCCTTCTAGCCTCATCCCAATATAACTTTTACATTTTTAGTGATGGGCACATCCAAGCCCACGGAAGGGCAACAGAGGTCACATTTGGAAGTTTTCTTTCACTTCTGATGTTCTTCCTTGTTTTCTTTGTAGCCACCAAGTGCCATTCTGTTTTTCTGTGTAGCTTTGCCGTATTAAATTCTGTGTAATTAAGAATAAAATACAATTTCTGGAGGTGGAAACAGCAACATTTGTACGTTGTCCATCCTCCTGTGTCTCATGGGTCACTGCAGCTGGTTAGTGGCTGATTAAACCACATCAGGATGATCATAGCTCACCTTGTCCAGAGGAGAATCCAGGGCCAACAATTTAAAAAAGTTTTATTCTGAATTTGTGTTTAGATTAGTGATCTTTATCTCTTCCTTGAAATGTGGGAATAATTAAAAAAGGAATCCAAAATTTAGTCTTCAGTATTGCTTAGCAGCTCAAATGTGACTGGATTTCAATATTTTTGGTTTATATTTCAGTATTAATTTATATTATTAGCTGCATTCATAGGGTATAAAATTTCAGCCTGAGTTATAAAAAATTTGTTACTCTACATGTTAAAACACACTTGGAAAAGCAGGGAAATATATTAAATATTTCATCTTCAGACTATTAAAAAATAGTGTTTGTATTTTAGCATTTTCCCCCTAACTATTATTTCTCCTTTCTTGCAAGCAGAATATGGCAAGGAAGTTCTTGTTCTTATATGCTTTTTGATTATTCTTCCATACATTGAGTTAATAGGAAAAAAGACTGAAAGTTAACTTTTCATTTTACGTTCTTTTAATAAAGAAAATAAATTTTGTGATTCATTTTATGGGCCCTTAATAGTGTTATGCATATTGGCTACAGCTCAGAATCAGATGAATTTTCTGTAGAATCACAGAAATTTAACCTTAGAATTTAACCCATGATAAGCAGATTCTAGCAATATTCATTCTAAAGACTGACTTTTCAGCTTAATTTGCTCGATACTATGCCAGCAAAATTAAATGTAAATTTCTTCCCAGTCATTTGACTTTTTTTTCAACCTGTTATCCTCACCATGTTAGGCTAAACATTTGTTTGCCACTAATGCAGTCTCTATCCATCCATCCATCCATCCATCCATCATCCATCCATCCATCCATCCATCCATCCATCCATCATCCATCCATCATCCATCCATCCATCCATCCATCCATCCATCCATCCATCCATCCATCCATCCATCCATCCATCCATCCATCCATCCATCCATCCATCCATCCATCCATCCATCCATCCATCCATCCATCCATCCATCCATCCATCACTCATCCATCCACCCACCACCTATCCATCCATCCATCCATCCATCCATCCATCCATCCACATCCATCCATCATCTCCATCCACCTATCCATCCATCCATCCACCCATCCATCCATCCATCCACCCATCATTCATCCACCATCCATCCATCCATCCATCCATCCATCCATCCATCCATCCATCCATCCATCCATCCATCCATCCATCACCACCCATCCATCCATCCATCCATCCATCCATCCATCCATCCATCATCCATCCATCCATCCATCCATTCATCCATCCATCCATCCACCCATCCATTCATCCACCCATCCAGCCATCCATCCATCCATCCATCCATCCATCCATCCATCCATCCATCCATCATCCATCCATCCATCCATCCATCCATCCACCCACCCATCCATCCCCTGCATGATTTAAATAACTCACAGACATCTTTTCACAAAAAGCCTGCATCATCCTGCAAGTGGAGCACTCAGCCTGTTGAGAATGCCTGTCCCTCGCTTTCAAAATGGAATAATCAGTAGTAATAGGAACAAAGAAGGAAGGGTCTATTGTAATAATGACAGCACTTCTTAATAAGTGTTTTGCAGATTTGTAGATTTCTGTGATTGTGATAGCTCTTCTCATATTCATGTCTCAAGAAGTCTTTGCTTGATCACAGAATAATTCATGAAAGAACTCATGAGAGACAAACGACACATCTCTGAAAGGTTGCAGCCTAAACATCTGCTGAAGGCTGTAAATTTAAGTAAAACCTGCAGGACTGATGCTGCAAGTATTCCCTTTTGTAAATTCTTATTTTTCAATAAGTTTGTAGATCATGACTGAAATGCTGCATCTGTACTTACCCAGAAAACTCCATGGATGTCTGGCAGGTTTCCAAGTGGTTGATGAGACAGCACTTCTTGGAGGAAGGTGTAAAAAATGATCCAGTGGAAGGAATGATGCTTGATTACAGTTTATGTATAAATTTTCAAGAGGTGAAATGCTAAACCAAATATTGTATGGTGAAGCTTGACCCACCCCAGTTTTGATTGTAGTGTTAGTTCTCTGTATGTACTAATGAAACAGTTAGCCATAGTTGAATACTTGTAAGAACACAAGAAAACGCTGGAATTTATTGGAAATTAAAACATGACATGATTTTGGGGTTTTTTACATGTTGTTCATCCTAATATTGCCTGGTCTATTCTAGTTCTAGGCTAAGAACGGTGCATGAGATTTATTGATTAATGTATTTTGTTCTTTACAACAGGAAAACTGTGTGTTGGTCTTGGAGTGCAAATCCCAGAGAACAATGTCTCATATTTGTAGCATGGGATTGATTTTAGAAGACCTGAAGTTCCTCATAAGTTCCTTACCCTCTTTTAAAGCAGCTCCTAAGAGAGGTGCCTTGATGAAGGAGCTGTTACAGTTCTTACACAAGAGATTTCTTTCCTCACATATAAAAACAAAAATGTAATTTTGACACTCTTCGCTGTTATACACAGTACAAACTCCTTTTGTGCTATAAAATATTCATTCTGGTCAACTTCTAACAAATAATACACAGACTAAAATATCCAGCAATGGAAATAATTCAAGCAGTGACCTGGAAAGAGGCTTGGTTCTCAATCTCTCTGTCCTTTCCTTTGCTCAAACAGAAGTGATACTAACTTGAAAACTATCACTTGTTTAAAGCTGTGAAAGTAGAATTAGGAGTGTGCAAACTTTTTGTGGCAAAACTGGGCCATATTTTTTCCTGCAACATAATAAATGTCTGAAACAGTTGAACTAAACAGGGTTATCTGAGGGGACAGCTGAGATGGTGATCATGGGGAAAGCAATCAGAGAGATTTCCAAACATCCTTGATTAGTAGAGGGCAAATACATTTTAAAAGACATAAATCTAAGAGGAAGTTGTCGTGAAAGGGAAAACTGCCTTAGTAGCAGGAGGCTTGGAAAATCAACTTTGGATTTGTTATAGTTAAAAGCCCTGAGGCTCTCTGCCTAACACACATATGATATGGAGAAACGTAACAGATGCTTCACTAAGGGACCGGAATATAAATCAGTGTAGGAGCATTAATCTGTGCAGAGCTGAACACAGTTTTTTTTCTGAGGAAAAACTTCTGAATTAGAGAAGTTAAACAAATGTGATTTTCCACTCATTCCACTGTGAATTGCACAAGGTTTTATAATAAAAACAGTTTCAGGAGGAAGTTATCTTCGCTAACGTCAAATGTGTGTGGATAGCATTGATTCAGCACATTCCGACTGGATACAAGTAGTTTTTATAAACATCTCTTCTAAATCTCCTTTATTTGCCTAATCAGTTAATCATTTCCATGTCTGTAACTGTAAGAAATAGAAATATGTCCTTTTAATGTGATGACTGACGTCACATCAGTAATGGTTACACTTCACTGTCTCCTAAGCTTTTGTGTTCACAGGGCCACAAGTGAAATTTTAGAGGTTTGTAATTAAATATTAACACCCCGAAACACCATTTCTTGTAAAATTGTAGAGAAACAACAATTTTACATAAAATTATCTCAGTTGTTAAATTCCGAACGTCGCATACAAAAAAAAGAAATAATTTGTTTCTATATTTTCACTCTTCAGCCATGTTACAAATCCTACCTGTTGCCTTTTTTCACTGTTTTTTATTTTTATTTCTAACAAAATAACTACAACAATCACTGTCCTCATCACCTGAAGTCCAGAAATGTTGCAAGAATTTGGACTTGTATTTGTATCTGATATATTTTGAGATCTGTGAGTATTTTTGGCATCATCTTCAAGAAATTTTTCCGTTCTCTTCACCCATTGCTGGGAACTCTATATTTATTCTCAGCATCATCAGATCAGTGTATCTTCCTTTTTCATTTAAGTTAGTTTCTCTTCCTCAAGCTAGTCTTATAAATTAGATTATAAAAAGCAATGTGCATGTTCTAGTCCTGATTTCAGAAATGTATATTAATTCCAAAATGTGAGTAGGGCTTGTAGATTTAAAAAAGGTGCTGTTTTGGTGTATTCGTTTTCCTCTGTTTTGTTCCAAAATTTTTCATATAAAAAGAATGGGTTGATAAACTTGTGATGTTTCTGGAGTTTAGGCTTTCTCCTTTTTTATTTGACTGCTTTGAATTGCTTGTTGAACATAGTATTATGCTGAACAAAATATTTAAGGATTGGCCACACTGAGTCATTTTGAGGTATAGTAACATTGGAAATGGGAGATTAATGGCTAAAATAATATGCATTATACACTTTTGCTTAAGGGTGCAATGACATGAGGAAAGGTTAAGATGGAAGAATCTAGATGAAAATGCATGAGTTTCACAGCTTCCTGGAAAAGAATGCCAACAGAATACTAAAAGCTTCTTCCTCTTTTTTATTTTTAATTTTTTAAAGAATTGTGTGTATTTCTATGCAATTTTATTTCAATATTTTAGAATTAACAAAAGCCTTTATAAAAATACCATTGGGTTTTTTTCTTGCTTGAGGTTAGAACTGGAACCTTTTTCTCTGACCTTTTAAAATATGTTTCTCTTTATATTTATGTTTACATTTAATGTTCTCTGGAGCAATAACTAAACTATATCCATTGAACTAAAATACATCCAACACAAATCCATACCTCATTAGCAGTTCTTGTCTTTGGCATATCTCATCAGCAGAATTAGCTTATAAAATGTTTGAGGGTTGAAGAGTTTTCTTTTTTTTTCAATTTGTAAAAAGGTGGTTTCTTTTAATAATCAAATTCACAACATGATACAAGATTGTGAAACGAAGTATAAATTTCAGACAAGATTTTGTGTTTTAAAAAAGTCTGGGTAGGAAGAAATGTCATAGCAGAACACCAGGCATTTTTAGAATGAGAGAAAAATCTAGGTTGGGAGGCATCTCTGGAGACCATCTGGTCCAACCTTCTGTTGAAAGGTTATCCCTGTCAGGCTCAGGCAGGAATGTTTCCAGCAAGGAAGATTCCACCACTTTTCTGTAACTTATTCCAGTATTGTTGTTGTTCCTTGCAATGAACTGGTTTCTTATTCCAGGCCAATATTCCTGAAGCGACTGAAGTCCATCGCCTCTTGCCCTCCCTCACTTCCATGGTAACCTTTTAGCTACTGGAAGTTTGGGATTGGTTTTTCCCTGGGCCTTCTCTGCTCTTGGATGAACAAAAATCCTTTCATCCTCCCTTCACATGCCAAGCCCTCCCAAAGTCTGATTATCTTGGTGTCTCTCTGCTGCACCTTTTCCATTTTTCATTGTTTCTCTGAAACTGGGGGATCAGAGCTGGACAAAGCACTGGACAAAGTATCCCAGGTGAGGGCTGACAAGAGCCAAATGGGTTGGAATGATCACATTCCCTGATCTTCGTGGCAGTTCTCTTGCTGATGTAACCAAGATGCTGTGAACAGCCTTGCCTGACAGGGTGTGTTTCTGGTCATGTTCATTGTTCAAAAAAATCCCAAACTAAGACCAAATTCCCAACAGGAATGACCTCTTACTTTCTCATACCCTACGAGGTGCCTCCAGTCATGCCTTTGGAGACATAACATTTTCCTCTCTATGAAAAAAGTCCAATTAATCTTTGTAAACCCACCTGAAGGTTTTTATTGAAACAAGCAATGCATTTCAGAATATGGTATTTATACAGTCCCTTCACTTACACATGATAATTAATACTACATGCCATTGGATTTTTTTTTTTGGTGAGTATTTTAAATTTCCTTTAGTAGTTGGCCAAAGAAAATGAAGATTTATTGATATAGTCTATTTACCCCCTATTGTATGTAACCTTCACACAATAATCAATCCTGTTGGGACTATGGATCCTGAGTCTTCCACTCAAAGGTCAAAAGTGAGAAAAATTGATCATCTGTTATATACCTGTATATCAAGATATATAGTCTTTCTTCAAGATGCCTCTCATTAACATTTCTAGAATAACATTCTTCTAATAGAGTTTTGTCAGCTGAAGTCTAACATCCAAACTTTTGCACCAGAATTATACCAGAATTTAAAAATTACAGTCAGAAATCACAGCAAGCTATTTTTACTATGAGAGGAACCTGTTAGTTACAGAAAGAGAAATCAACCATTATGTCATTTGGAAGTTTTTACAATTAAAAGTTTTATTCCTAGAGGAACTGAAAGACAATTAAATGAAATGCTAACAACAAATTAAATGCTTTATAGGTCAGTCATCCCATTAGGTCTCTTTAGGGAAGCTGTTCTCATATAAAGCATGCCATAACCTATTTGCATAATGATTCTATCTTAACTGTGCCTTCTGCTCTTTTATGGTGTGTTGTTTATCCTAGTGCAGGGCTGATATAGTGGAATTGCAAAGAAAGTAAAAGCTGCTATTTATGGCAGACAAAACACTGCACCATTCAGATAGATTATGCAGGACAGTACCCAAACTGCAAATATGATTTAACACCCAGAGACATTATTCTCCCCTCACTGCAGTGGCTTAATTGTTTGAATTATATATACTGTTGCCATCATTGTTTTTATAAGATTATACACACAAAAGCAGTTCCAGCCGGATTGTGGAGAAGCTTGTGAAAGAAAACACAATGTTGCTAAAGACACTGCTAATGGTCTGAGCTTCTTTGAAAAAGCAAAACCCTTTCCTAGGGGAAAAAATATCCACTTCTGAGAAATGCTCATCTCTGAATCACACTGAGACAAACATTCTTTCAAAATTTTGAGGGAAAGAAATGTAATGAAATGAGTCTTGATTTCTGGATTTGGATTATAGCCCAGTTGTTTGCAAGAATGGCTTTGTCTCCATGGGCAGAAAGTGAATAGCTAAAAATCTTCATAGGCAGTTGGAAAGCTCCGTCTTTTATTTATTTTTGTTTTAACTCTACTGTTTCCAAATATACGGAAGAAGCATAAACAATTCCATTAGTAGCATTTGAACTCACAACAGTCTCAATTTATTTGACCTGCTGTAAAGAGTTCCTAAATCTTATTTTCCTGAAACCTAATTTTGTCCCTCTGGCTTTTGTATATCCTCAGAAAACCCATACGGAGTCTGCAAGTGCAAAGTGTCTTTGTTTCACTGTCTAAACAGGACTTCTTGGATCCTAACAACATCAGCTGCGTGTGGAAGGCACTGGAGGCCTATTTTGCAGGATGCAGGAGGAATTGCTGTGATAAAGCCATGGGATCAAAAGCCCTCAGGGACACAAACAGCAGCTTCTTGCAGTTTGCCATCTTTAACCAATTAACTGTGGAGTCAGTGAATTGTCAGTTCCAACACAGGGGCAGGGATTCAAGAACAGGGCTGAATGTCTCCTTTTAGCAGCAGATAACCATGAGACAGGTTTATTATCATCAAGGCATCCATCCTTTGTAGCAAACTGTCCTAACAAGCTCTCACAGCGCTGTGGACTGCACTGTAGCATAACTTCCATTTAGGTTTTCACAGATGTTCAAGTCTTTTAAGTATCTGACTAATTCCTGAGAAAGTGCTGCCTTGCTGTTTGGGAACTCAGAGTGGTGGAGTTCTCAAAAAGACCAGGTACTCAAGAGTTCACAACAGTTTCAAAAGTAGATATCAAGTAATAACTATTTACAAGTGGCTTTGCCCAGGAGAAGACACTCAGACTGCTATGAAAGAGGATATTAATTCTTTATGTTGTGGTTAGCCTTTTTGCTCCTGTGCTGATGCAATGGAGTCTAGACTCTTTAAGAAAGTTTTAAGCTCTATTCTGGCATATGTTGCAAAATTTTATCTCAAGTATCTTTGCCCTGCAGTTGGTAGTGCTGAGTTATGTCACTTTTTGTCAGCCTGCCCTGTATTCTGTGCCTGTTCCAATGGTGATCACATGATTAAACTGATCCTAATGGTTTTACTAATGGAGACTTTGGATTTTGTTCCTTAGGGAGGCCTTTCCCTGGATATGAACCTCTCTTGCTGTTGGCATGAAGGCTTGATTCTCTTTTCCAGGCCTCCTTGAGAGCATGTTGTCCACACTACAGCCAAGCATAATTCAGTATCAATTCCAGTTGGAAAACTTCAAGACTGGATGCAGAAGTACCAGACACAGCCAATGTCTCTGTTGCTGTTAGCCAAAACACAGATCTATATATATTTTGCCTAAGAATTACCAGGATTTGGATTTGTCTCTGTACAAAAACTCTGGAAGTTGAGAACTACATTATACACTTTGCTTTAATGAATTATTTCCTTCCAACGAAATGTGTATTTCTCAGCAGGAGTGTGACACCAAATGTCATGAAAATGAATTAAGCAATTTCCTCCAGAGACCTGAAATAACTTCCTTCTGCTACTAAGGAATTTCAAGGAACATCCTCTGGTGGACCTTAGCAAATTAAAAAGATCACATCTGCTGTTCTGGTGTCTCAGACCTTCATCTTCTCAGCATATATTCAGTATTTACTTTTCCTTCTTATAGGATGCAAATATTTGCAATAATTTTAGCTTTGAGAGAAAATAAATGATGACTCTTTGTAGAATTAAAGACATGATCTGTGGATGAGGTTAGTGGATATATCTGAGGTGAAGTGAGTGGGGAGTCAACCTCCTGTAGACAGTGAACTTCACTTCAAGTGCATCAAAATTAGGCTTCCCTTACTTCTTTATCTCTGGCATTCCTGAAATAGGTCTTGTGGGTTTATAGGTACCTCCCTGCTGTGGTTCAAACTGTTCAGTAATGAATGGAGCCTCTAAACTGCTCTTAAATGCCTCCAGAGATGGAAAGTCCTGCAACCTGTAACCCTACCTTCTTCCAGGACTGAGGTAGGGGTTGTCCTCCCAATTTTCTCTGGAATGCTAGAACATGACCCATTATGATCTATTTTCCTGGGTGGTGTTGAGTATCCAGATGTTTAAATCATTTTAGAATCTTATAAGTTCTGGGGCATGCTCAGTGTTACATTTGATCCACTTTCTGTCAGAGGATTTCATGTGGGGTTTTTTATGAAAGGAAATTGTGGAAAATGAGGGAGGTCTCACCGGACCAGTAGGTAAAGTTGTATTTATTAGACTGCCGTGTTTTATCATCACCCTGTCCCAATCAGCCTTAAGCTTCTGATTCAACTCTTTCTCTCTGAGCATCATGGAAAATGGGAGAAAACTCCCATTTTAGTCTGACAAATTACAAACAGTGAGGGAAGAGTGCTCTTTGTGGTCACCTACTTGTGCTATTCAAGATAGATATGAAATATCAAAGAGAAAATACTAAGAAGTAAATTAAAAACATAGTTTCGAAAAGCATCTTTTACTTACCCAATATCTAATTGTTCAGCATTCACTTATCTTCCCTAAATCCAGCATCCTTTATGCTACTGAATTTTTGCATATTTATTGAATTACATATGATTTTTTTTTTTTTCTGTGTGAGTTCTCATACACAAAACACTTGATCTTCCTGCAGTAAGAAATAAAGGGCAAAAGAGGAAAACAAATTTACATATAAAGCACAGTCTGGGTCACATTCTGCTGGATTATGTGTCTTCAAAGGCTCTCTCTGGAAGTGTATTACAAACAAGATTTCTTCCAGGTTAGGGTGATCCAAAGTGCTATGAACACAAATTTTCTACAGCCAATTTAAAACAAGGGATGCTGGTTGAAGCTGTATTTGGTCTACAGTACGCTACATATTTTAGAGAACTATTATCATTAAAAACACATCAGGATTGATATAATTAGCCAATAGATTTAAAAATGGATTGTATAGCAATTAATTATTTCCAGACTCTCTGTAACAGTACATGGCACCAAACAGAGTTCATGCATGAGATACCATTCTAGAATTATGTCTAAATGCTTGGATTTGCTTAATTTGAAGACAGAAATTTGTGTTGACACCTTAAAAGTTGGTTACATTACAGCTGGTACTACAAAAAGAACATTCTGCCAGGTTTTGATTCATTGTTATTAACACTTAGCACTCAAAGCAGTGCATAAAAACACCAGGCCAAATGTTTCAGATTCTCAACGTTTTCCTCTGTTGGTATCAGCAATGTCTTACCAGTTTTAACACACTTCATTAATGAACACCCCATGCCAGATGTGTCTCTGTTTAAATGCCTAAAAATAACTCTTAAGTTGTTCCCTGGCAAATGCTAAGCTGACATAAAGATGAGCTTATGGCAATAATTATATTGCTGCCTTTAAGGTTTATGTTGCACTTGCAATTGAACACACAATTTGGGATTTTTACACAAGAATGGTCTTGAGGCTACTACCTAGGAATGGGAGAGAAAAGTTATGATATAAAGAGAGAAAGGCATATAATTAATTTTGTCTAAGAGTTATACTTAAAGCAGTGAACAGACGGGCAGTTTTTAAATCTGAAAATCCTATCACTTGCCAGCTGTAGTATGTCACATATAACATGTCTGCCTCAAACACATAAAAATTCCACTTGAAATGTTGGCTGGTACCAGGAATATTTTGCCAGTTCTTTTACTGTTGCAGAAAGAGTAATTGCTGTTTCTCACAAAATACTATGTAGGATGAGGGAGAAGCTGATATTTAATATTTTAGTCAGAGGAGGAGAGAGAAACACGACAAGGATTAAAATAAAACCTTACAGAAACTTCCCTCTGATGATTTGTTTAACATATAAAAATCTCACTTATTTGGATGTACATGCATATATGATATATTCATCACTGGAGGTGTTCCAGGCCAGGTTGGACAGGGCTTGGAGAGCGTGGTCTGGTGGAAGGCACCCTTGCCCATGGCAGAGGTGTTGGAATGAAATGAGCTTCATGATCCCTTCTGACCTAAACTATTCTGGGATTCTGGGATTCAGCCTGTTGTGTTCTCTTGAAATATTTGTTGAAATGTAGGTCTGTTTTCTCTATGTGCCTTTCAACCTGCGGATGGTATGCACAGAGATTATCTGGGGAATGACAGCTGTTACCTCACTACAAAACATTATCTGCTCTAGGTAGTTTCATCTGTGTTTATGACATTATTCTGTGATGTTTCTGATGATGCCATTCGGTGTATAATGCACCTTGCAAAGATGGTTTGCATTTCTGCTCTTCTGGATTCCTCCACCAGTAGAGAAGACATCCATTGGTTTCCAAATATTGGTTTATGAGGCCAAATATAGAGGCAAAAGGAAGATTAATCAAATACCATCAGGTTGTGTTTGGTTATACCTTCATTACTCCTCAGAGACAATAATGTAAGACCTTGTTGACATCATGTTGTCAGTAAAATAGTAATAATCTCTATTCTATATCGGCTGTGAACTTTAGGCTTTTCTATAGGCTTCAATATTTATTTGGTGAGTAATTTTTGTGATTCATTAAATTAAGCGTTCCACAGTAAACACCCAAAGAGTAGGTGGCACCATTAACTGCTTTAAAATATCTGAATGGGGACTACAAAATGTAGAAATTACTAAAATATAACCTGGGTTTGCACTGACCTGTTTTTTGCACTTCTTTCCCAAATATATTGGGATGTCCTGTCCAGGTAGAGGAGTGATCCCCTGCCTGTGGCTGTAACAGGGTCTCTGAGGCTGGAACCTTCACACAGGAAATGTTCTGAAAAGTAACAGTAGCAGCATCAAAGCCTTATCTAATAGATAAGAAATGAACTATTAAACGCTTACACAAATTGCTTTATTTTCTCAACAAACTCCCAATGTCTAAACGTAAATTTAAAAAAAAAAAAAAAGGATTTAGACATAGTAATTCTTTTGAGAATTAATTTATTGTGTTTTTTTGCAGGTCAGAATTGGTGGTCAAGGGTGAACAGATTAATTCAAGAGGGAGACCCCAACTTAGTCTGGTTTTAAGCCAAGATGAATTTTAGCACATGCAGAGAGTCTGGCTGTCCTGATGGTTATTTCCACTCCTCATACCCCTTTCTTTGTAGCCAAGGAGGTTTATTTGGAGTATATTCAACACTTAAAAAGATTTGGGATGGAAATATAATTCTCAATGTCATCTTGGGACTCTAATACTGATGGTAGTGGTTGCAGTGAGTTCCTTCTTACAGCCTATAATTCATTTCAATGTAACATTTTCAAGTTATTTTATATGGTCTGTTGCCCAAAAACTCTCCTTGCACATGCTTCCCATTAGCTTCCATAGAAGAGGAGGTCAATCCATTTGTTCATTTCCTGAAGAAACTATTGCTTTAAGTGCCAGAGATCTTCATTCATTGCTGTCCAGAATAATTCTGAAGATTTATTATGGCAAGCATAGCTGTAGAGATAATCCAGGCTGTTGTCTCTTTGAAATAAGAATGAGAAAACAAGTGTTTAAAAAAACCCAATATTTTTCTCCATGTCTTTCATTACATGAGAAAATGAGAAGAAACATCTGGAGCTGAGTGTGAATTCAAAGGTACAACCTGAAAATTCCCCTGTTGGCTCATTACACCCATTATCTGTCTTCATTTGCTGCCCTTTCCCAGCTGCATCATACACTATTTCCTTCTGGACCGCTGTTATTCTCTGCTTCATTGGCTGCTAATGAGTTGAGATACAGAACAGCATGTCTCCTTTCTTTATTCTTTCCTAACATTTACTGAGGGGCTGGATTCATTTCTTTATTTATTTTTTCTTCATTATTTGAGAGGGAGAAGCAGAGAGAGGAAGATGGATGGCATCCAGCTCAATACTCATGGATTTGATTGTGCTTGTAGTAGAATTTTTGGTGCCAATGAAATTTACCTCGATTATTTTAAATCTTGAAATATATTTGCTTCTCTCTTCAATTAATCTTTTTTTTATACAGAGCTGTATTATATGTGGTTTCATGATTTAAGAATGATAATGAAGGTAAATAGAGTTATTCACTTTTAATCCCTATTCTGATCTTGACTAGTGTGGAGAATAATGGTTCACAACTTCTCTGTGTGTCCATTTCCAGACTGGCATTTTAGTTATTCATAAAAAAAGATATTTGGGAAAGGCTTTTATATAAGTCTTAATGTTCTAGTGGTTTGTTTTTTATTCTTTGCCTTTTTTTTAATTTTGTTTTTCCCTTCCCAATTTGATTCTCAAGGCAGCAAAAGAAGGAAGAAAGCATCTTTGAAGTGTGTACTGTCTTCTAGTCTCTCCAAAATGAAAATCTCAATAAGGAAATAAACTTTTCCTAAGCTGTGGGACTGCTATGGAAAAGTATCGGACTCTTTCCACAGTTCTGTAGCTTCCTGTGGGTCCCATAAAATGATTCCTTAACTGGAGGCCTTGGTATTTGCCACAAAGATAAAACCAGTAATGTTTAAAGGTAATGAATTTTTTTTAAACTATATAATTATATGATTGATTCTTCAAATAATCCGTAATTAACATTGGATTTCATGGCTGACATTCCAATTTAAGTGTGTTTAAAGGTACCTCCATGCTGCAGTAAAGCCAGGTTATGAACCACACCAGCCTTTTAAATTCATCAGCAAAACTAACTTGTTCTGTGCATACATTTATTCTATTCATGTAGTTTTGGAAAGATTTGCAAATTTCTCCTCAAGTAAATAATTTATGGGCACACTTTTCCCTTCTGTCCTTAAACTTTATAATGGGATGAAATGATTTTTGAAATTCAGGTTTTCTCACGAAAGTCAATATTTATTACTTTATAGTCCATGCTTAGGCAGTGATGACATGTAGATTCTATTGAGATTATTTATCCATGTATTTTGATTTATATTTTGCTTTCCAGTAGTTGTGTATAGATGTAAATGTAAACCCAAACTTTGAAGGTGTCATATAATTGCATAAAATAACAATTTTTGGGTTTGATTGTGTTCTACTCCAAGCTTTTGGAAACTCTCAGTGCTACATGCAAATATATTTATGCAAATCTCTCTGTCATCAAGCCTAGGAACCCAGCTTTGCATTGAGAGAGATTCTGTGATGTAAAATTCACCTTCAGCTAGAAAATCAGTATTTCTATTCACACCTGAAATTGGTATTTTTATAGTTCTTATAGCCAAGGAAGGACTGTACTGTGTTTATGTCTTTTAAAAAATAATGTGGGAAGGACTTCCCACATTCCCAAGGTATGACAGCCTTGACCTAAACTTTGTAACACGTGGTCACAATGAGATTTCTGTTCTCCCTTCTTTTGAGGTGAATTTAAAAAAAAAATAGGAATACAGTGTTGCAGCAGAACCCAGATGGAAAAGGAGCAGAACGTGGACTTGGAGAGGAACTTTGGGAAAATTCTTCTTCCCCAGGTAGTAGCAAAATTTCTTTTATGAAAGACAAAAGAAATGAGGCAGAGAAGTCACTAACTAGAACAGATTTGACAGAGGTGTGAAATTGAGTTAAAATAAATTTAATAAAATCTGAACATGAATGCTAAGCAATAGGAAATTGTTATCATGGTGTCTGCTTAATTTACAGACTGGGATATAGATGTGCAGCAGATCAGAGAAGGAGTTGTCTGGAAAAAAATATGAAAGGCCAGCCCCAATAAAATATTTCAGAGGTAAAGTTGTAAATAATCATATTAAACCAAGCTGAAATGGCTTTAAATCCCTAAATAAAATGCATTTGCATATGAGGAATAGTGTGCCGTGATTCCGTGGGCTTATCTAAATCTAACACGTGTAAGCTCAGTGTAGAACTGTGTGCTTTTGACACCTGCACTTTTTATATCTCATCAGATTACTAGGAATGCAAATAAATAAATCCATATGCTTCTCAAAACAAAAGAATCGGGGAATTCAGAGGTCACTGAATTGCCATTAATTGGTAATGACTCCACAGAGTGCAGTGCTGGATTTATCAGGAACGTGTCCTGCAGTGGTGGTGAGGTCTGGATGCCTCACAGAGAAGGAAAACAATGGAAGTAATTGCCTTGGGGAAATTATTCCTGCATTCTCTGCTTCCCCTTCAGGATTATACACAAAGCTATTTACTCAATAATAGTGGTACACAGTTTGGAGTGCTCTGATGTTCCTATAAAAATTAAAAGGTTAAATAAGAGGAAAGGAAAAAAATCATTATTGGCCTGCCTTTAAGTAGAAGTTTTGTTTTATTTTACTTTAATTCTGCCAATTGCAATTTGTAATCAGCCTGTGACTGTGCTCACAGGTCATGGCTGGATGCTTTCTCCAGTGCAGAGGGAAGCAAATATGGGATATGCTACAGCTAAAAGAATAAAAATCCTTTCTAGGTCAGTCCTGAGACAAGTTTCAGAAATACCTAAAAGCAACTGTGCTCAGACAACCTTTAAAATGCTATTACTCATTACCCAACAACAGACTGAGCTTAAAATATTATAGTTGAATATTAAACCTTAAAAGAATTTCAGTCATACAGTGTGATAATTTTCCATCCCATTTGCCATCAATTTTCCTTTATTTAATAAACACTGCTATAATTCTGGCTTGTGTTTAGGATTTACGAGCTGGCTGTTTCTTTCTGAGAGGGCATCTCACAAGTTTTGACACAGCCTTTTGATGCCTGCTGGTGAGAATGAAAATTAAAGTGGTTTTACAGGAAAGGTTTAATTTGAGTTTGTGCACTACAGTTCATGTACGGAAGTAGCTACAGATGTCTTTGCCTGTCCATATATATGAACTGAAACTGGAGCTAATTTTCATGAAATTTAAAAAAAAAAAGGTCCATCCAGTATCTTTTATTTCTACAGAAAAGATTTTTAAAAAGAAGGAACTTCATTAGCAATTTGGAAAGAGGAGAGTGCCCCAAAAATTTGTGATTATTAAAGCAGCTGTAGTTAATCTGTTAAGTGAGAACACGAGTGGAAGAAAGATATTTGAAGCAGGGACGGTTGCCACTGCGTTATTCCAGGGCTCCTCAGAAGAAAGGCACGTGGGCTTTAGGGATGTGTTCATGTGTCTCTGTATCCCACTTATGGCCGATGGGACTGGCACCAAAATCCCACCAAAATTTGTTCCTAAGGTAGAAATGAAGGGAAAAGGAGCTAATGAAGGGTGTTTGGGCTTTAGCAGCCATCAAGAGATGAAGATGAGAGGAGGGGATGTGTTTCATGTCGTTTCAAAGCAGCACAGATCACTGTTTAGATGGGAGAGTCTCAGTTCTGCTTCCCACCCTTGATAAGAGAGTGAATGCACGTAGCTCTTTGCTACCATGAAAATTTAATTAAAAAAACCCCCTCAGTCTGAAAGGAAAAGTTTTTACATGAAGTTCCTTGCCCTCTCCAGTGCTGGGTTTGTGGCCATGAGAGATAAGTCATTACACAAGATCGGCTCCACCGTCATGGTTCTGCTTATGGAGATAAAATTAAAAGTCCAATTAAACACAGCCAGGAGGCGTGAAAGGAGTGAAATAATTATCTTAGACTTCCAGTGCCTTCTAACTGAAAAAAAAGAATGCACTGAGATTATCAATAATCTACCTAAAGTCAGTATAATAACAAAAGGAGAGAGATATAACCCCTTAGAAAGCAAACTCACAGAAATAAAAAATACCCAAAGGCATTAATGATAAGTTTTTATACATGAGAAAAAGGAGCAGTTTAACTTCTCTGCACGTTATTTTATCTCTCAGTCAAAGAACAGGTAATTAAATCAGTGTCTTCCACTCTGTTCAGATTTCCTTCAGCAATGTGTATTAGCTGTGCTAAAAACAGTACTTTGCCTTGTCTCACTTGGAGAGTGAGTAGATAGTTTCAAATAGATAGTTTCAAAGTTAAAGAATAATGGAATATGAAATTATGAAGAAAAAGTATAAATACATTTCAACCTGGCTTACCAGTATGTTTGAAAACATTCATTTCAGCAAATGGGAAAGATACATCACACACTGAGAGAGAACTGCAGGTAATAACAAAAGTTAACACATTGTAAATACAGTAGTTGTCAAAAAAAGAAATATATTTTTCCCAATCATAGAATCACTGCAGGTAATGTCTTTAAATCTGATTGAATATTTTAAAAAAATTAATTGTCTTTCAGTCTTTCAGATTTTTCAGTCAGTCAAAAGAAATTTCATAACTTTTATCTCTCTATGTATAAATCAACTTCTTCAAAAACGTGTCTACCTTAATCTTAAAGCTTTTATGATTTTCTTGAATGCTATTCATACCTGCTAATAAGCCTAGATAAATTAAATAAATAAGAATTGTATTTGCTTTCCAGATAACCTTGCTTTGGAATGGAAGCAGTTTTCATGTTCTGTATGTGTAAGTCTTTTTAAATTCTCTCAACTAGATCTTTGCAATGGTTGTTAGTACACAGCCAAGAGTGGATTTAACACCCATTCAAACTGTTCTGAAGTCGACTTTTATAATTTAATGTATTTTAGAAACACATTTTGCAACATGGTGGAAAAATGCAATAAGGAGGCAGATAAAAGCTCAGACATTAAAGATAAGAAACAACTGTAGCTTAATCTTGATGAAAGAAATACTAAACAGTAGAGAAGTTTAATTTTTTTAGTTTTTCTCTTCATATGTAAAGTAAATTAATTGTCACATGGAAAACTAAATTTATCTCCTAGTCTTCTACTCATTGCCTAACCTCCTTGTAAGAAATAAAACTTCTTTTCATGCTGTTCTTTTAAAAATTTGAATTTCTTCTGTAGCCAGTTCATATCTTTATTTGTAGTCAGTTTTCTCCTGTGGAACTTTTTGGGTTGGTTCCCCAACAGCCACAAAAAGGCTGAATGTTTCTTCCTTTGTTCTAAAACGGTTGTGGTTTGTTAGTTTAAAACTATCAGCACTCTAGACCAGCAAATAAGTTTAAAGTCCTAAAAATGCAGCATTCCTTAAAAGCAAGTGGCCTTAGAGAAGGTTTGGATGGTCTTTTGGAAGCTCAGTCTCTTGAAGTCTGTTATTTAAAAACTCATTTTACATTCATTCAGCCTCACTCAATGGAATTTGTTTATTTGTTCTTGTTTCTGCCAGTTAAGTCTATGATCTGTGAGCTTTTAAATACTTGTGGAAACACTTTGTTATCCACATCATCTCACTCTGTTTATTTCACTTTATTATCTCTGAACATCAGCGTCATCACCTCTGTTTCACTTAAAGGCTTCCATTGAGTCCCAAGTCAGGTTCCTGACCCACCCCTGGATCTTTCTGCTTTCTGTGGAGCTGTCATCATGAGGCTCATTTTAATTTCCACTGATCTACTCATTGTTAATTAACTCTGAAATTCAGAGCACTGGCGCCTTTTATTTTCATATGCAGAAGTGAGCGCTCCCATCACTATTTATCCTGGAAAATGAACAACTCTGAAAAAAGAGCTTAAGCAGCCAAAAATAATCTATATAAAATATGCATTGAGTCAGAGGAGGGAAGAAAATCAATAGAGTTCTTATAAATTCTGTTAGCCCAAGG
Organism: Monarcha castaneiventris obscurior; assembly: GCA_026261815.1. NCBI lineage: Eukaryota > Metazoa > Chordata > Aves > Passeriformes > Monarchidae > Monarcha > Monarcha castaneiventris. Next base: position 3,726,512 of record JAMPIT010000550.1, read on the forward strand.
GCATCAGTGACTTGCAGTGTAAGCCAATGTATTAAGTGCTTTGTTTTGACAATTTACTTACAAATAAATTTAGATTTTCTCAGCCCCAGTAAAGGAGAAATAAACACTCCAGCTTTGGCATATGGATCTCCCCTTTAACCTCAACCTGTTGTAGATATGCAAACCTGTGGCTGTTTCACAAATGCCTTCCTTCAGCATCTGGGATTTGCTGCAAACACAAAGCAAGCTGTATGCAGATGACATCAAAGTTTTGGCAAATTGAGGAGTAAGAAATTATAGAGAAAATAATTTAAAAACAAATATAGTTTGTTCAAAAAATGGCTGTATCTGCCACCAACAGGTTTGGCACTCAAAATCAAGACTTCAAGCCAGCAGTGAGCAGTTTTATAATCACTAAAATATGTATCCCTAGTTAGCATACTGAAACATGGTTAAAAACACTGATTAAACCGTGTTTTTAGAGCAATTAATTCAGCATTCTATTTATGTCTACAAAAAGATGTGAATTTGATGGGTTTTCATCAAGCTCCAGGAAACATATTTTTTTCAAGAAAATTCCACTTATGCCTTTCAAATCAGGAAAATGTTTCTATCTTTTGGTCCCATTTATCAGTCCATCAGCCACACTTTATAAAATACAGTTTCAGGAAGGAAGAAAACAATGTTTGCTCAAAGTTGCAGACAATTTTCAAAGCAGCCCCAGCTTCAGCTTTTCATATGGAGTGGATATTGAATAAAACAGCAAACAGCCATTTAAAAAAATAGCTACAAAAGAAAATAGCCTACACAATCAAATAGGAAGTGGATCTGGAAATGTTCTTCTGTTGAAGGCTTTTTGATAGCTCTGATCAGTTTTGATAGTTTTGATCAGTCAGTCCCTGCCAGGTAAAGTAGAACCACAGAACAGTTTGGGTTGAAAGGGATCCTACCCAAAAGTGCCATCCCATGCCATGGGCAGGGACACCTCCCACTGTCCCAGGTCACTCCAAGCCCCATCCAATCTGCCCTTGGACTCTTCCAGGGATCCAGGGGCAGCCACAGCTGCTCTGGGCACCCTGTGCCACCTCCTTTGACCTGCTGGCCACACTCCTTCAATGCAGCCCAGGACATGGGGGGTCTCTGGGATCCAGCTCACGTGGCCAGGTCACGTTGAGCTTCTCATGCACCAACACCCCCAAGTCCTTCTCCTCAGGGCTGCTCTCAATCCCTTCTCCACCCAGTCTGTGCTGGGGACTGCCCTGACCCAGATCCAGCACCCTGAACGTGGCCTTCTCCAGCTCCACGAGGTTTGCCCAGCCCCACCTCTCCAGCCTGTCCAGGCCCCTCTGGACCCATCCCTTCCCTCCACCCCACCCAGCTTGGGGCTGCTGCTGAGGGCTCCATCCCCCTGTCCCTGTCACCAAAGGAGATGTTAAATGTGTCTGTATGTGTGTCTCCCTGTGCCTTAAGCTCATTGCAGACGGTCTGACTTGATCAGGGTATCAGAAATCCTTTAATTGTAAATTAATTTACAGTGTCAGCCTGTCAGTGTTATCTGTGTCACCACCAACACTTCCCGAGGTCTGCCAGCAGCACTGGGCCTGCTGTTGTGCTCATTTACCTCAGCAGCCTTCATCTTACTGAGAAAAAGTTTTTAAAAAGTGATTTATTTTGCCATGCCTTGCTTCCACCGACAAAATAATTAACAAAGTCCAGGTTAACTTAGAATTTCATGATTAAACACAGTTGGGCATTCTCAAGTTAAATTAATTTTGACTAGTTTCACAGTTCTGCCCTTTGTTTTCATGAATATATAAATATAAAAATTATAATTATATCTAATATATATATATCTAAAATATATACCTATAATAACTATATAATATTATATATGGATCTAAAAATTTGTATATCTTCCTTCTTTACACATTTATGAAGTTCATTGCTACAAGAAGCCTGCTATTGTTCACCCAGGAGTGGCCACTCTTCAGTAGCTTAGGTGTGATGCCTCACTGCGGTTCAGAGGCTTTTCTCTGGCTGAAAACACCTATGTTGATATAATTCCTTTATCTGCAGTTTCAGTCTAGGGAAAAGAATCACTGAAGATGTAACTGAATTTCTCATTTTAACCTTTCCTAGGAAGGGTCTTTTTTGCTTACATTCATTCTGTTTTGGGAAGAACTCTGGAGTTCTTTGGGGTGATGCACAGGTAGGATTGAATAACAAAAGGATGTGATTTATGTTTGCTGCTTGGAGCCAGAGTGACTCCAAACAGCAGCAGCATTGAAATGACAAGGAAATGTACAACTCGGTCTCGTCAGGCAGTGTGGGTGTGTGGGAAGTTGACAAGGCATAAACTGTGAAGTGGTATCCCTTTTAACCAATATAGCACTAATGCACATTGATATAACAAGAAGGATAACAGTCTTCCAGGAAGTGAAACTGCAAGAATTATGTAGAATTTTTGGATATTAATCCTACTTTTCTGTTACAAACTATACTGCATTACTTTAATGATGAGAGAGTTTGAACTAAACTTTCTTTGGACAAAGAGTTATAGAGACTAATAAGGAAAAAATAATTTAGAAATTTTATGCTTACGTATTGTTACAGCCACAGTTGTCATTGTATTATTATTCAGCCTGTGGAAGAGAAAATAAATTAATTCAAAATGCTTTTAGGTTTAGCCTGTCAGAAAAGCCACAGGAAGTCGGGAACCAATATCCCATTAAAATACATATGCTTTCAATTTTTATAAAGGCAAAAACTCTACATATAAAGACATGTGAAGACAGTCAAAGTTGAATTATTTATGAGGATTAAATTAATAAACCTTTAATTCTGAAGTAATGGATAAAAGTTAAGAGATATCATTAGACTAAGAGCATTGGTTCTTGATTTTTCCCAAGTGCCATATGTTCCCCGAGTTACTGGTGTAATTAATATAACACCTAAACTTACAAGTTTGAGCAGTGTGTTTTCATATTGCTCATTTGCTGCTGCATGTGTGTTACGTGGGATTTTAACAGGTCTTACTGGACACTGCTCACACTTAATGGTAAAAATGATGAGCTAGAGAACCAAAAACTGAGAAAAGGAGACATTTTTAAGTTCACATTGCTGCCTGAGTCTGCAGATCATAACTTTACAGGGCTCACCGTGGTGGGTAACTGCAGGAACTGGGGGTATCTTAGAGGTGCACTGTGAGAAATGTTTTCAATATGCAACTATTTTTTTAAAGAAAGTTTCATATGTTATTTACTATGCAAATTAAAAAAGGAATTACACATATAAGATTCATCAAAATTTAAGCAATTTACAAACAAGTAAATATTTACCTAAGGAAATTGTCTCTTGTGTGTGCTATATGCAGTGGAATAGAACAATTAAGGTTTGCAGATTTTATAAGTTTTTAGTACTTAAAAAGAATAGTAGGAGGTGGTAAAAATAATTAGGAAAATAATAACCAATTTTGAGCATTTGTCCCTAATTTCTTTAACTGCAGCACACATTTCAACCTCAGCTGCCAAGCTTAATGGCCAAGCATACTGGTTTTAATCACAACTTAAATTCTGACTTATTAAAGTTCTTCCAGCTTTACACAATAACCTTTAATCATTAAAATTTAGTTCACTGCTTTCTGTTAACAGAAGCTTGTTTTCAGTATATAATCAGCATTTGCTGGATGTGAATATGTAGAAATTCTTTTCTTTTACAGGAATGTGTCTTAGCAACCATGTCCCCTTGATTCCTTTGGGTACACAGGGGAAAGAAATTAAAGTTTCTTTTCTAATTAACATAATGCAGTTAGTCCAGATTGATGAAGGGGTGGCTGTACATCTGTGACTGAGGGAATAAACCAAATATGTCAATTTGGATAAAAAAGTAAACATTCCTTGTTCAGCACAGAATTTCAGATTAATTGTCAGCACAATAATTATGGAAGTGTAATTAATGTTTAGGCTCGGAAGTCGCTTGAGTAACAAGAATGCCCAAATACAAATCTGTGGTGTTGTCAACATTTGTGCAAGTGCAGGAATTTTAAGGGTGCTGTTACATATAATTAAGTCAGCAAGCTGCCTGCTTATCAGCTAAATAAAATGATTAATGGGTATGACCCTGGTAAATTTTTGACAGTCATCTCTCATGAGTGTAACAAGGCTGCTCTGTGGGCCGGGGGATTTGGATTGCGTGTTGTCTTGTCAGTTGTGTCTTTGCTTTCACCTTGCTATGCAGGCATCTTCTCCATCTCAGGTTCACAACTTCAGCTAAAAAGGCAGTTGTTAAAATGATCATAATTAGATATGTTCTTAGTGCAATTGCATTGTGCAGACTGAAATATGGAATATTTGTTTCAGCGCAAGCTCCAATTTTTAATATTTTTGCTTCAGGTTGAATTTGTACCCTGGCAAGAATTTCAGTTTTTATTTCCATTCATTTTTTCAGAAAATACAAAAGGTTCTGTTGAAATAATATTTAAGCCTGGGACAGAGGACTTATATTCATTTGTCTGTAAATCACATGTGTTAAAGGTGGCAGTGGGAGAAGTAAAAAGAAGGGATGCAGGTGGGGATTCCACTTTGTGAGGGCACAGCTGAGGAGCATTGCAGGGGGCTCAGCTGAACAGCATTTCTGAAGAGGAGCATTTCTTTCTTTAAATTGAAAGAAATTAATGAGTCTGAATCATCCAGGCACACTCACAGTGCTCAAGAGGAACATGGAGTATTTTTTGTTTCATTGTAAGTCCAGCAAACAATGAATAAAAGTTTGGAAAACCAGAAATCTTGAGAGAGAAAAGCTGTGCCTATTCTAGTTGTGCCTATTTTAAATGCAGCTTGCATTTCTCTTTAGACATGATAAGATTTTTTTTTGTAAAAAATTAGTGTTACAGAGATGAAAGCCAAAGATTCAGAAATATGAAAATGTGAAATAAATTACACTAATTGAATCTTATTTTTTCCTTTCAGAGACTGCCTTTAGTCCACATGTCAACCACAATTAGGTCCTCTAGAATCCAAGGACTTGCTTTTGAGGCCACTCCACTTTGATCAGCTCCCAGACAAGTGCTTCACTGGATGTAAATGACTTCAGCCGGGTGAAGAGTTGGGCTCACTTTGCAGCTCTCAAAGGCAGCCCAGACAGCACAGAAAATCTTCCTGTGTTGAAGGTTTTTTCACTGGCCACAGCACAACCTAAGACTCATCGGTCCGTGTGTTTTGGGTGCAGGAGGATGCCAGGTTACATTTTGCCTTGTGTGCAAACTGAATTTTTACTCTGAAATTTGGCCTTACTTTAGCAAAACTCTTTTGTATTTTCGTATTCTGTGAGTTTGTCTTTAAGTAGTCAACAAGTCCCATTTACAAATTTACAGAAATTTCCCAAAAATGAAAAAAACAACAGTGACTTTGGGTTATTGAACTTGGCTTAGTGTTTGAAATTTAAGAGAGAGGCAGATGCTGCATTGGTTTAACCAGTGGTGATTTTGGTAGGGTGTTGAGTGTTTTTGGTATTCCTTAGGACACACTCTGCCCTTCTACACTGACCTTTTCTGGCACTTGAGGTCTCGTGCTGGCCCTGTAGGAAAGAGCAGCCTGAGATGTCCCTCTAAAGGACCCCATGTAAGGAAATAAAGGTCCCCTGATGCTGCTGGGACTGGGGAAGGTTTGGTGATCCACTCTGAATTTCACTAAATGCAGTGCGGAGGGCACAGCTTCAGGGAGGAAGAAAAAACACAAAAATATATTTGGATTCTGTCTTTTCAGTTGGTAAACTGTGTTTCTTTCGACATTATTCAAATATTTGCATGAGAGCAATAGATAACATTCAAGCAGAGCTAGGTAAGATGTTGATGTCTCTGAAAGAGCTCAGTTGCTGTCGTCCTTCTCAGCATGAACAGAGAAATTCCATCTGTGAACCTTCCCAAACAATCCTTTCATTCACGTTTGAGAACCTGAATCACTTCTCCTTGCATTTCGGATTTGAAATGTGAACTGAAATGTGCTTCTGCAGATAATAAACAGTAACAATGAACCCTATAAATAATTTAGTCGGCAACTCTGACAGATTTGTTCCTGGAAGCAAAGGTGATGCAAGGATATGCCACTTGAGATAAGCTACAGGAACACCCACACCTGGTTGAGTTAACTTCATCATGTTGCCAAGAATAACTCAGGAAGTGCTTTGTCTCTTCCAAAAGAAAGCTGCATTCTTGACTGCACAATTGTACAAATGCATTTAATCTTTTATTCACGTGGTGGCTGGGTGTCAAATGCTGTCACTCACACCTCTGGGAAGCTGTTTAGGACATCCCACTGTCATTTATGTGTCACTTTAGCCCCAAATTACTTTGAATATGTTTGTTTTCTTTGTTTGTTTGTTTTATCCTAACAGCATTCCTTCCAAGATGTTTATGCTTCTATCTCCCTGTCTATTGCTTATCTAAAATGCCATATGTCAATGTATAAATGGTGCTAAATTCCCACCCATTAATACACACAGATATGCATTCCTTCCTGGCTGTGCTCTCAGAAGGATGCCTGTTATTGTAATTGCCCCCAAAATGCAATAAAGAATAACCAGGTAAACAGCAATGAAAATGTATCTAGGAGAGAGTTCGCCAAAAATTTTCTTTCTAATAGGTTTTATATTGGATGCCAGGCATATACAGTAAAATGAGAAATTTATAGAAAACTGTAGAGATAGAAAAAAATCTTGCCAGCCCTATTTTAGCTTTTTTGCACATATTCAGCACCACTTTTTATTGTATTTTCTACTTTTAAATGTTACCAGGCTATGCAGTTCACATTTTGCAACAGCATAGCGTGAAATTCTAAAAAAATACTAACAATGTAGAGCTACTAACTTAAGGATATCCTCCATTGATTTCCAGGTAACATACATGATGACATCCAGTTTGATTTTTTTTTTATGAAAATGCTATTAAAACCAGCCAGCAAGAACAGAGCAGTGTTTTCTGAGCTGATGCCAGTCCCCAGTGCCACTACAATGGGACGACCACATTGTCCTTCCCCTCCATCTGTGATTGTCTTCAGAAGAAAATAATCCCATTATTATCAGTTAATTCTTGCAGTGCAGACAAGCTGTTAACAGAGAGGATCAAAGCCAGGCCATATCTGAGAACTTCTTTATATTTCATAGCTAGAGAAAATCTGACTGAAACACACAAACCCCCCACGTGGTTAACACAAAATTTTATTTACCAGCTAAGCCCAAGGCGATGCTTGGTGTGCCAACCCTGAGGTTACCCTGGCCATGAAGGAGCATGAACCAATAGATAATAATAACCCAGCTGATAATAACCAAAGGGCAAGAGATAAGGTAGTAGAGCCAAGGCCTTTGTGTTTAGCACCTCGTAGTGCTTCCAAACTGGAAAGGAAAAAAGATTTTCTTTTTTTCTAAAAAAAAAAGAAGTGCTTAAGAAAAAATACAAAATAAAACTTTGAATAAAAAAAAAAATCTCCAGATGGTCATTAAATATGTTAAATGGCAGGCCGCTTTCAGCCCACCAGGCACCGAGTTTACTATTCTAATAACATCTTAAAATGAAAAAGATAAAGTCTTATAAAAAGAGGCTGTTAACTTTGATGGCGCTTAATCCAGATAACTTTTAGAATACCCATTAATGTGCAGAGATACAAAACATATATTTAGCACCACAATAGTTCTCTCCTGAAGGGCCCTCATGCAGGCACTGCCAGATTTTTCTGTTTTCTCTTGCATGCAGGAGCTTAAAAAGAGAAAGCTTCAAAGGAAGAAACAGAACAAACACTTGAAACAGTGATTTATAGAAAAAAACCTGAAATTATGAATGTTAAAAACACAGAAGAGTAGGGAAACCAGAATTTGGAAAGGTAGTTCCATTTGCAGTCTAAACTTTGCCATACAAAGCATATTATTGCAGGCAAATGTTATGAAGATTTGATATCTATGCCATATACTCATTAATAATATTTTATCATTTAATGCAGTAAATCCTTCTCAAATCATGTGAATTTTACAGTAATTTACTCATACATCCAATTTAAGTGGAGTGGCTTGGAATGCCCATATTCATTTTGGGGCAGTTAGATATGTGTATATTGGTTTGATGTTATATAAATGAGTATTCTCATGTTTACTTTATGTTTCCAGAAACTGAAAGCAGAATAAATTAAATTTACTTTTTTTGAGGGATCTGGATGTGCAGAGTTTGAAATCCTGGACTGGAAAACCTCCTCTTCTAAAGGCGCTCAAGTATTTTTTCCACTCAAGCCTCATTTTATGTAAAGCAGTTTTAGGGTACTCAGTTTATATGGAATTCTAATTCCAATGTTAAGGCAATATAACCTTCCAGATTTAGCTATTTAATAAGATTTTTATATTGTTTTAAGAGACCTGTATCACTTTTACAGTGTATCCAAAGCAGATTTGCTCATCTCTTTGAGTTCACACCCTTGATATGATTGCAAATTTTTCATACAACCTTTAAAATTAATTTATATTTTTTATGTTTTCATACAGCAACTTAGTTCTAAGAAGTTGAGCAAAGTATTGAATACTTGACTGGCATTTTTTTTGATCAGACAATCACATCAAACAAAATATTTTTGCTCCTGTGTGCTCTTTCTCAGGTTTCTGTGCAGGCAGCTCAGCCTTGGCAGTGATGCACAGACTGAGGTATTGACCCAGCCCAGGGTGTGCACGTGTGCCTGTCCCTCCCAGAGGCAGCAGCACGGCTGGAAGTCAATTTGGAATGTGCAGAGGAGCCCAAGGAGGCACCGAGGCCCAAACCTTCAATAACGATCAGCACAGCAGCCCCCAACTGCAGAGCAGCCTTTGATCCAGGGTGTAAATGTGTATCAGCTTCTACTAATACAAATTAGGGAAATTATTGAGTAATATCAAGGAAACAAACTTGATCAATGACTTTCAATGATTATTTCAATCCAGTGCCCACATTCTTTGCTTTCTCTCCTTGTTTCATTCATCTCACACCACCCAGTCGAGCTCCTTTGTATAAGTGGTCATCCTACAATTATTAATTAATTATTTTTTTTCACTGATTTTCAAAATTATGTTAGAACCACAAAGAAAAAATGGTGACAGAATGAACAATTTCACTTTAGTGTGGAAAGGCAGTTTTTATATCCCTTATGCAAAATAGTCTTAGAAGTCTCAAGTAAAAAATCACTGGTAATCAATGAAGTAGAGGAATAAAACCCTGTTACAAGTGAGTTCTTTTTGAGCAGCAATTTCCGAGTGGAAGGGATGAATTATACTGCTGATATTAAGGATAATGCAGAAGAATCTTTTAAAAATGCAGGCAGGTCTTTTTGTGCCTACAGAATTTTCTCTAGTGGAATCCTGGGAAAAGGAAAAGAAAAATTTAAAAGGTAACTACGTGCTCTTTAGAAATAGGCTGTAATTCTTTTTTTTCCTATTTCTTCCCACACGCCTTTGCCAAAATCATTCCAGTTGCTCAGGCTTTACTGTGTGTCAGGAAAGGGTACCTGCATCAGCAAGAGAAGCAATTTACTGAGCTGTTAAAGCTGGTAACAGAAATTTCCATCTGGAAGCAAAGTAAACCAGGGATCATGGAAATAGGAGGAAGTCCTTATTCAAGAAAATGCTCAATTCTTCACGGTGGAAAAGCAGGTAATGGTACACTGAAGGCATTGCTCTCTTCTGGGAATAGAGGCATGTTGGAAACATATTCCAGAGCTTTACACTCATCGTTGTGTTTGTTTGGAGTTCTAGACCAAAGGGGGAAGAAATGGTTTGAGAAATAAGCCATCGGTAAGAATAATAATTCTTGGTAAGAAACTCATCACTCCACTGAGAAATACATTTCTCAAAATTCAGCACCTCTTATGCTGAAAACATATTCTCATGTAGTATTGCTTCCTTTTTGGAGGGAACAACTGAATACCTTGAAAAAAGTGCATGAGAGTGGATATTTGAACATGTCCAGGCGTGGTAACTGGCTTCAGTAGCAACTCTAAAGTGGCTCAGCAGATGCCTGCACTTCTGAGCTGGAATACTGCCAAGGAAAAATCCTCATTCCTCTGAATTTACTCTGTATGAAGAGATGACTGGCAATTACTCTGACCACAGTGAAAGTAAACTGGAATTAACCTAAAAAAAAATCAATCCGAAACATCTGAACACAGGTAAATGCATTTATTTTCTTCCCCAAACAAATGGCAATAACAGAACACGCAGCCTTGTTACTAATTAAGAGAACAGTCAATCTTTGGTCATTCTGTTCAATTAAAAAAAGTTAAATAATTGTGGACACACAGTTCTCAGAGCTGAGGTTTCTGGAGAAAAAGTCCAGCACTAGAGAATCAGGTGCAGAATGTCATTAAGGAACATGTATTTGGATTTTGGTTATTTCTGATAAAAGCACCCAGGAAGCTCTACAGAACACTGTACCCTACAGCAGTGCCCAGTACAGTGCAGAAATGAACAGGGGTTAGTAAATAAATTATAAAAGAAGGAGATCAGTGGAGATCAACAATGGATAAATAATCCAGCAAAATACATGCTGGAGAAAAGCCTTCTTCCTCTTTACTTTTAAAGTAGGGTAACTTGTGAGTATTTTTTCATTGTTCTCTCTCTGAGTTTCAAGAGGGTCTGATGATTTGAAAGCAGAAACTGATGTGGTTATTGATAAGCTTAATTCTGAAGCACAGCACAGCAGTTCTTGAAAATCTGCTCCTCTAAAACTTCAGATTTATTTGCTGTCTTCTGTGCTTTATATTAATGCTGATATTAAAATAGATACAAAAATGCACAGTTACATGCTTAGACAAAATTTTATATTGGTTTATAGTTTCCACAACATTCACAAGTGCAGATAGTGGTTCTGTTGTAAAGTTTTTGTCTCAAATGAAAGTACAAATTATTTGATGCAAAATTAAAATGGAAGAATACAAAATTGCAACTTTGGTATCATTTAGTATTACCTAAACACTTAACAAATATTAAGCAGATGTCATTAAAGCAAATTCTGATTTATTCCACTTTCACATTCAGCTTCATTGTGAATACAATCTTTTACTATTATAGTTTCTTACAAGTGTAATGTCAGGCCACAGCCTTGCGGTGATAGCAGAAGAAGGGAGGTATGAACTCCTTCCCACAGTTAGCATACAATTTTGAAGGTTTTCTTTCTTAATAAAAGTTCACATTTTTCAATTGTCATATACTTGGTTTTCATTTTCGAGTAGGAAACATGTCAAATACAGCTTGTTTTTTTTAAAATTCACTAGGGCTTAGATGAAGCTTAATTTATTTCAGCAGCTGAAACTTGTCCTCTTAGTCAAGTTTCATCATTTTCAGAAAATGAAATCTTGCAGCAGTCCCATATTAGGCTGGAAAGCAAAGTGTTTTGTACCTTAGCTTTCAGGGTTGTGGTTATCACCACGAAGAGGGAGGAAATTTTGCTTATCTGAAGCAGTCACATGTTGAGATTCCAACAGAAAAGGCACAAACCTTGAGGGTATTAGGGAAATAGCAAACAATACTTCCATATCCTACACTGGGACTAAGTCAGTCTACCTTAGCCTTTTGAAAGGGAGGCCAGAACTTGAAATTTATGTTTAAATGAATATATAGGGCATCTTTTAAAGTCTGGCAGTGGATTGGAAAGTGTCCAAACCCTACTCCTGCTAAGGGAGCAGCTTTTGTGGCTTTTGTGTTAACCCCACTGCCCTCTGCTCATCCCCTACTCACTGCCACGCTCTCCCATTGTTGGAAAATTGAATGAGCCCCTCAGTAGGAATCAAATGTGTGCAGACAAATGTTTGATATTCTGCCCCCAGTAGTGGCTAACCAGAAATACCCCCTAACACCTTAAACCCAGTCTGCAGAGCTGGATGTGGGATGACACCTTCCTGCTGCCTGTGGGGCTGCGTCCTGCCCTGCTGCATGAGACCAAATCAATCTTTTCCTAAGCAGTGTTATTTCAGATATTGCTGGTGGTCAATTATGCAGCCCCTCTTAAATTCCCCTCTCAGCTGTTGTACTGCATAAGTGATTATTTCCTGTTGGGTGTTATCTGACTGCTGACTATAAATCTCAGTGAATAACCACTTGTTTTCCTGTTCTGACAGATGCTCCCAGGGAATGCTTGTTAAGGGAAGAAGGACTTCTGTCTGCATCTGGTGCAGTCAGCCCCAAAGTAGATTAAGCACTAAACAACACTGGCCAGGTTTTGCATCCTGATGCTCACAGGTAACCATGCCCTTGCAATGAGAGATGCTTGGAAAAGAACTATTTCAGTCTGCCGTGCTCACAGTCCATGAGGATTCTGCTGTCTCCATCCTACTGATCACTCTGATTTAGAACTGTGCTGTGTCATTCATTACCTCAGTAATTGTGAAGGAAAAAAATAATGGTTCCAGGGCTTGTTCTTCATAAAATGATCTTGCCAGTGGCTATGGTAAAACATTTGATATGGTAATGAAACATGGAAGATTCTGTCATTCTTTGTTCTGCCTCTTATTGCGTTTATTACAATTGAGAAGAAAAGAATATAGGAAAGGATGTGAAAGACATTCCCACTCTTATCTGAATAATTTTAATATCTTAATTTAGATGTTTTTAGAACTCTCCCTTTTCTGATAGATATACTTCCTATTTACTGGTGGCTCAGGGTCACCCTTTGGTGAGAGCTGGGCCTGGTTAGACTGGAAAAGAATGAGAGATGATTTCATACAAATATCTCCAAGAGGTGTCAGAGGTTGGTGCCCAGGGAGAGGACAAGGAGAAATAGCCAGAAACTACAACACAAGAAGTTCCACCTCAACACGAGGAAGAACTTCTTTCCATGAGGGGGCAGAGCCCTGGAACAGCTGCCCGGGGGGGTCTGGAGTCTCCTCTGGAGACATCCCAAATGTACCTGGATATGTTCCTGTGTCACCTGCTCCAGGTGACCCTGCCTTGGACTGGGTGATCTCCAGAGGTCCCTTCCAACCCTTCAGACCCTAACAATTCTGTGATTCTATGAAAACAGTAATTATTTGTGTGTAGGAATCTATAAAAGGATGGAACCACACTGCGCTGTCTCAAAGAAATTGTTCATCTTATCAATAATTCTGCCACCTCTCTGCCAATTTGCTCTGTCAGTTTTCTTTTCCTTTGATCAAAGCCAGAAAAGAACTTATTAAAAGAAAGGCAGACTTTGCCTGGTGCAGAGCTTACTGAAGGGGAAAAGGACTTTTGTGTAATTACTTCTTTTACATAAAAACAACACCAAAAAACCCTTGACAGTCGTTATCCTTTCCCTGCTACTGGACAATCCTTTGCAACTCTCAGATAGCACTCCTGTGCCTCAGGCCTGCCTGCTGGGTGACTGTCACTCGTTTGGGTGATCAGAAAATGGCCAGAGTCTTGTTCCAAGGCAGATTGCTGAGGAGGTGTCCCAAAGGAAGGGGGGACTCCTTCATGTCCATAATGTACGGCACACACGGAGCTAAATCAGCCCAGCCTTCTCTGGCATTTCCTGTGTCCCCACACTAGTTACTTCCACCCAGTTTAGTCTGTGTTGTTTGGTTCTCTTTCTCTTTCTCTCTTTCTCTTTCTCTTTCTCTTTCTCTTTCTCTCTTTCTCTTTCTCTTTCTCTTTCTCTTTCTCTTTCTCTTTCTCTTTCTCTTTCTCTTTCTCTTTCTCTTTCTCTTTCTCTCTTTCTCTTTCTCTTTTCCCTTCCATTTTTTTCTCTTAGGAGTCTGTGTGTTTCTCCCTGCCATTCCTTGATGTCTCTGCCAGGCTAGTGAAGCTGGTTTCTAGAAAGAAATGTCATAAACTCAGTGCCTAATGTTTGCTATTGTTTCAGAGGAACTACTTTTACTTCATTTCAGCAGCCGTAGGGTCTTTAGCTGTGGATTTCTTTTAATAAGGTTGGTTTTCATTGCATAAAGTAACAGTTAATAGAAAGATACTGTATTTTACTAGAAAGTAGCACCACTTTACCTGTGAAAGGGAATGGAGCTGAGTGATCATATTGCAAACTGAAGAAAAATGCTGTAATAATGAGGAAGGGATGTGATGGGTGAATGCTGCTCTGTCCTGGGTTTGAATCACACAGGTGGGACTTTGAGAAGCTGAGTAAGGCAGTGCTGGCTCTCAGATGAGGAACACCAGCTGATTTCCTTCTGAGCTCTATGCAGATGGCACAACAGGAAAACAAAGGGGAAGTCAGGGTATTTTGAATATACTGAAGTTTACTGCATCTTCACAAAAGTAGGACAAATATGAAAAGGAGGAAAAGTGCCCCACTTGCATATTTGGGTTTTACCAAGCAGCTCTGCCCCGTTTCTTTGCTGCAATTTAAAAATTGATGTTTTAGTAATCAGTGGGCACTTATTATTTAATTATTAATTAAGTAGTTAGTGCTTTTTCAACTTTTGATTCAGCCCAAGTATACATCAAAATATTAGTTGTACACACATTTTCTTGATCACAAATAAAATTTGTGTCACCACACTGATCAATAGCAGTGTATTAAATAATTAATAATCACTATACAGACATCTAATAATTTTATAGAGCAGTTAGGCTTTAATGCAGCATCAAAATGCTTTATCCCTTCAAAGGTTAATGCAAACTGGGGTTGAGTAGTGTAGATTCCAACCTCAGAGTGTTTTCAATTACATGTGTGCTTAATAATTTTTCCTCTGTTAGGAACAGTTAAAAATCCTGTCTCCACTCCAGTATGGTTTTTCTTGATCTGTTATTCAGATTTTGCTCATTAATCTATGATGGTAATCTGGTTTTCATTTTATGATGTATTTATTTAGTAATTTCTTACACTGAGATGCTGAGTTTATATTGTTTACTCTGGCACAAAAATTCCAATGGCCAGTGGGTTATATCTCTGTTACAGAGAAAATGCACAGTCCTCAACATTCCAAAATAATGAAGATGAAATTTGGCATTCTTTGCTTTAAGTAATCTGTAGTCTATAATTTCTGTAAATGAGAACAGACAATTCTTTCTTTACTATTTAATCAAATAGCTAAAAACGTTAAAACTAGAATAAGTTAAGGACTTTTAATAGCCTCGGAAAACACAGTAATTTCAAGATGGCCCAGATTAATTATTCTTTAATTAAATGCAGTATGTTATACCTAAAGTACAGACATTTGGGTTGCAAAAAGTGGGTAGGGATCTTTAGAAAACAAACTTATTAATAAAGATTAATTTGTAACATGGAGAGGGAAAGATGAGATGACCAATTGTGTCACAGTGGCTGCAGAGAGGAAAGTGAAGTCTGTGAGGAAGAATAGGAACAATTTGTGGTTTTGTAAAGGGATACAGAGTGAGTTCACTACACCAGATTTAGATTTGCAGACAAATCTAAAGAATTACAAGCAAAAAGCCAAGTCAGTCTGTAAAGACAGTCAGAACATTTGGTTTTTCGGTTTTTTTGGGTTTTTTTTTTCTTTTTGGGTTTGTTCAATGTAAAAGGTTGTTTCTCATAAAAACCTTAAAACAATGTGTATCAAGACTTACCCTGTGGAGCCTGAACCCTTTTACATTGCAAGGTTTACACAGGGTGCCACAACCTTGCTCTGACCACCTGAACATTGCATTATAATGTACAGCATCTGATCCTATAGGTGAACATGAGTAATAAAACCCAGGGCTCATAAACTCCCTCAGACCATGCACCTGTGCTGCATTTTAATACCCTCTCTCCACTTTCTGTATCATTAAACCTGACACACCAAATTTTATTCCCTTTAGCAGTGTTGTTAGGTTGAATGCCTACTAAATATGAACCCTAAGTGAAGATGACTTCACCTTGGTGCTGAGCTTTCTTTGCTTCAATTACCTCTGGTACTTGCCTTGCTTCAATTAACTTTGCAGGATCTGTGAAAAGGTCTCCCTATTACTGTGAGATATTTTTCTAAGGAAGGAAAAATATATTTGGGAGTACACAGTGATACAGAAATGAGTTAAAAGAAATGGCATTTTTGGCAGGTAGAAGCAGCTAAAGGCCATATTTAAGTAATAATAATTGTTATAATCTATTTGTAGTCCCTCTTTAGAACCTCATTCTTTTGCTTAAGCATCTACAGACTCTCTCAGGGCAGAAATATCTTTTTCTGTTCTACTTCCTGTGCTCCTTGTTTATTTGAATTCTACCTCAAACTTCTCAAGGCAGTAATCAAGTCATTTCAACAGTATGATTTACATGATTTACATGATTTACATGATTGACATGATTTACATGATTTACATGGTTTACAATCAACACAATTACAGTGTGATTTCTGCTCCAGACATCTCATATATGATAGTGGACAGGTATTTCAATATTGCCTCATCTCACATCAGACAGCAGAAAGGAATTAGGCCTGGAATAAGGATAGAGCAGCTTTCAAGTACTAACAAAGCTGAGCCTGCAAGGGATCCAAGCAAACAGAGGCTGAAGGAAATTAGCAGGTAACTTCTTTGCTGCTGAGGTGTTTTAGCAATGGTTTCTGAATTCTTAAAAAAGAATGGATTCTGTCCTTTTATATTTATTTTAAACCTCTGTGGCCAGCTGGTTTAAAACTATTTGCTCTCCAGGCTTGGCTAACTTGCTGCTGTCCATCTCAGCAGGAATTTTGATCACAAATAATGGTTACTTGATGTGAAAGTCAGTAATGGGGGAATTTGGGAAGTGCAACTGAGAAGCCAAATTTGTTTTTAAGCTAGCATTCAAAGGCTGATTTAGAAGGATACATTGCTTGAGATCTGGACATTTGTTTTCCAATGGGAAAATACAAGATTGGGCTCATACAGAATGTGAATCAGTTAGAATGAGCAATAAGCAGAAACACCAAATGTCCATGGTCAAATCTCAGCCCTTGATTGTCTCCAGAGCAAATGGTCATTGGAACTGGCACATCTCAGAGGAGAGCTTGATAGAAACAATGCCAAAGACTAGGACAGATATTGGAAATATCTAACAAAATGTTGATTTACAGTTTGAAGGAAGAGGTCTCTCATTTTACCAAATTTCTCATCCTTGCAGAGTTTAAAATTTTAAAAACTTGTGTCAATTTATCTCTTGATCTGTGTCTTTTTAATCAACAAATTATCTAAATAAAGAAGTTGCTTGTTTTCTAACAATAATATTTTCTTTATACCTTATTAATTAGCAGGTCCCTGGCTATTAATCAAACCTTAAGTCACTTTAGTACATTTTTCTTTAAAGCCCTCAGTCTTTTCCTGGTATTACATATGGGACTAAAAGGCTTAAATTAACCTGAATGTAGTTAGATTTTTTAGCTAATAGTTACTTTTTTTATTAAATGGCATGTCAGTGCTTTCCGATTAGTTGCTAATATATTATTTATGCTTTTTTTTACTATTATTTCAAAAGCTGGTCTGCACACAGAAGATATCAAGAAAAACAAATGTAATCATTTTTCTTTTCCTTTCTAGATGTGCAGAGTTTTGGTAATCAGTAGGTGAGTCAGGTCTAGTCCTGCCCCTATTCCAAGTTTTAACAATTTGTCTCACAGCTTCAGTTAATCAGCAATGGCTTTGAAAATAGTTTTCTCGTCGCTTTTAGAGCTCTGTGTTTCTGTGGAGTACTTCTGATCAAATACTGCTTCCACTGAGTGGAAAGCTCTTGCTTTGCCCACTGAATGCTGTGCATTTGTTCTCTGTGGTAAACACTCGGTTGGCCTCTGTGCTTTGGTTTGCTGCATTTCCCTTGTTAGAGCACGTAAAACTTGGGAAAAGAAAGTTTCTAAATGGATCTGAATGGATGGCCCAGCTTCCTCTCCTGCAATATCACACACAAAATCTGGGTTTTCCCTGCTAGAAATCAGCGAGGCGAGGATTCTCTCTTTGGTGGCACGGGGTGACTTTCACTCCCTTGTTGATGTGTTTTGAACCTGACCGAAAATCAGCAATTCATCTTTAGTTTATTATATTTTCATGCAATTCAGAAAAAAAAGATGCTTTGAGGGTGGACATCTCTTTAGAGAGACAATAACCAAGTATGTGACAGATGTTTGTTCATCACTGGGGTGCTGAGCTTCTCGAGCAGCCTGGGGGAGTTGTGTGAGCACATTGCCACCCCAGCCACGGCCCTGGCAGCACCAGGTCACTGCTGCTGACCCGTCTTTAATTAAACCATTCTGTCTTCTGTGGCAGAAATCTCCAGAAAAATAAATTAGCTGAATTTTTTGGGATCACAACTGACATATTCAGCTGTATAAACTATTTCCACTGTTAAATTTACATTTGTGTAAACCTCTTACAGGTGATCAACTCCTACATTAAATGATTACAACCCTTTTGGTTTCAGTTTAATTTTTCTTCTTCATCAAAGTAAGCTGAAGAATGGGGTCTTGGTAAATGTAGCATTTTCCATTGGACGTCTTAAAGGGTAAAGAGTTGGTCTGTAAGGCCCCTCAATTCAGTATATAACCCAGGCTGTCTTGATGGAAAAACTAAAAAATAAAATTAATTTTCTTTTCTTAGAATTTTTTTTTTTTTTGGCTGGGAAGACCTGCTGTTGTGTCACGTTCTTTCCTTGCATCTCAGGGATTGGCTATAACAACTTTTTTGAACAAAAGCAATCAATAGCGGAATAACCACAAGTATTAGCTAAAAAAATACAAATTTTTATGTGATATTTTCATATTTATGCTTCTATCATTATTATTCTATCCCATTTTTGTAGTGATATTCTGTGCCATTACCTTGCTTTATGAGATCTGTGTTTTGTTTTTTTCCTCAAGGTGAGCTTTACACATTTTTATATATCTAATGCGTGGCCATGAAACATGAAACAACGTTCAAGCCAGTTGGCTGCACATAAACAACTGGGATTCCAAGGGATGACATCTGCCAGGAGCTCCAAGATTTGTGATTGGTTTTTTACAAAGTCAGTGTTCCCAAACTCTCTCAAGAACGTTTGGGAATGTGCTTTGTAGGTTGTTTGGCACATTGCTTGCTTTTTCTTACCGTCGCAGTTTTCCTCATAAATCTAAATAGTCTGCTAATGATTTGTGTGTCTTGTAATTGGTTCTGTATTTTATAGAAGGATTTATTGTCATCATAGTGTAATGCAATTATTAATTGGTGTGTTTTCTAATCTTTTCCACTCTTGCATTTGGTTGCCTTCATATTTCCGAAATCATTTCTTGTGCTTGACTAAAGCAGAACATGGGCTTGTGTTAGAAAATGTGACCTCTCTGGAGCAGAGCTGGCTTTGCCTCTCGGGCTAATTAGCATTCAGTGGAACACCCCTAAATGGACACTCTACGAGGTATCAACTGGTAAAGGAACAACTGTTTTCCTCCTGTGCTCGGAAAGATCAACCTTGTAATTAACGTGCTCAAGTAGCTGTGGTCTGAGATAAGAAAAGTCAATCCAAACCCGTGTTAATAGTTTCAGCTTCAATTAATTTTCATCAGAACTGTCAAATAGCCCCCAGTGGCCCAAATGCTGCTGGAAGATGGCTGGCTGTGTGTTTTGTAATGAATGGATCCGATGGAGAAGTGGAAGAGTGAGAGTAACATGCAGAAACCTCTATAACAATATAATCACCCCAAGGTCTATCTGAGCATCTTGCACTTAGCACAGATGTCAGCCACTGATCAAAACTAGGGCAAAAAGTGTGTGAAGGTGACAATATTCTGTTTGTTTGTTTGTCCTACAGAATCTTCTGGCAAATTGATTTTCTGGCCTGAACAGTCATCAGCAAGGCAAAGGGAAAGGGACCCATCCTGCCTCCAACCTTGCTGTCAGTGGTCACTATAGAAAAGAGAGATTGCTAAAAGAAAAGTGCAGTTATGGTTTATGTCTCTAAACTTCATTCTCTGCTGTCCCTGCTCATCCAAATGCTTAGAAGAAAGGAAATAAGCAGCAGTAAGAGAAAGCCCGTTCATATATGAGCATATATCTCCCCTAATGGCAGATGGAGTATCTTAATAATGTGCAAAATTCACAGAACTGAATTACTGCACTGAATTTTCATGACACAGAGCCAGCCTGTGTAAAATCAGATGTGGGCTCAAACACAGGGAGCTTTAAGCTAAACGAATGAATCCTCTTCCTGCAACAAGTGAAAGCAAATTGCACTAGATCTTTAACTAAGATAAACTATACAGACTTTTGAAATTTAGAAAATATAACATGCAAGCATGTGTAAGTTGCTACGTTCAGCCAGGGCATCATTCAGTAGTCCTGTTATGGAAGAAACAGGTTATCTGCCCCATAACCTTCCTGTTTTTCCAGTGGTTCTAAATCAGGTCCCTGGAATCAGTCTTCAAGGTCAGCAGCTTTTTCATTAAGTGCAGAGAGCCTTGGCCTCTTCTGAGTTACTTAAATTCCCTGTGCTCTGGGCCACTGGTTTTAGTCTTAGTTCTCTTTCTTTTTTGGATTTGGCCAAAGTTGATGTAACAAGCTGAATGTGTTAGCAGCTTTTTATTTCCCTCCCCACTTTCTTATTTAATATGGGAGCTCATCCTTTCAGCCTGACAGATCACCTGCACAACCTCAGCCTGACAATACTCCTGCATGGTTGCTGGAGTATTAAGCCCTAACTCTGTCATTAGCTTTCAGTAGGTCAAGAACATGGGTTGCACAGCAGGCAGAGTACAAAGCTTGCAAAAAATGGGGTTTTTTATATTCTTTTTGATATTGCTAGTTATATCTGTTAATACAAAAAGGACAGGCCTCTAAAGTTACTCTTCAGAATACAGCTGACACCATTAAAAATGCCTGAGCTCCAGCTATTAGGTTGATGGGAAAAGTGTTCCAAGGAAAGAATATAGATAAAGTGTTTTGTGACTAAAGACTAAATTCATAGAAAACATAATTTCTATCATTCTGCCAATTGTACGCCGAGTAAGAAACTTCCATAATTCTGAAAAATGGTATTTGCTCAACTCCTCTTAATAAATACTTGAGCTTCTTTAACATCTCTTATCTCAGCATGTTTTTCAAGTTTGAATTGTGTCCTTCGGTTCCCCTCCCCAGTAGGTCACAGTTATTATTTCCTGAAAAACAAGCGAAGAAGCTCAGGAAAACACACATTATTTTCCTCAATAATATGTGATGAACAAATGACAGAAGCAGAAATAATATCCTGCTGTTCTGGCTGCTACCCTGCTACATTTCCTGGCTTGTAGTGCCATGGGAAGGGAGATCAACACTTCGTCAGAGTGACTAAGCAGTTGGTGGTGCTGTGTTAATGTGGCAATATCTCCTAGGATTTGGGTTCACTTGACAATTACATTCAATTAGAAAACACCACTAAGTGACTTCTCAAGGTTGTGATTTAGCTTGGTGCGGTTTCCAAGTGAAGAAAAGCCCTGGAGGAGATGCTATTAATTGTGCTCTTCACAGCAGTGCCTAAGGAGCAGCCAAGGTCAGTGCCAGCTTCCCAGGCACTCTGCAGGTGAGTGACCAGGAGCTGCTTCAGCTGAAAGAGTTTAGAATCTGAGTGGACAAGTGGCAAATGTCATTTTATGGAGGGAAGGACGGAGTCAGAGAGGAGGTTCTCCAAGCTGAAATATAGGGTGATGCCGAGGACAAAGTTTTAGGGCAAAAACATCTGAGCAAAGCTCTGATTGTTCTTTCTTTGTCATGTCACAATTCCTGCTCTGATGGAAGTGTAGATGCCCCATGCGATGATCCCTCATCTTATTCTTGCTCTGTCTGGGCTTCTTATTCTTTAGCTTCCTTGTAGTTCTTTTTTACAAAAATTAAAGGTGTTTCAAAGCCCCAGATATTCACAGAAAAACCTACTTGTAAGTGCTATTGGTCCAATTTGTATGTGTGTGTGGGTTTGTTGTATGTTTTTCAGCTGTTAGTAAGATCAGATTGCAGAGAGATCAGGCAACTAAAGAACAAAATGCAATTTTTGAGAGAGACATCACCTTAAGAGAACATACCTCTGCCTCGTTGCTTGCCAGTATTTTGTAGCATCTTAAATCTAACTTTTCAAAGCCTCTTATTCTAACAGGAAGGAAAGAAGACAGTGCTTAGTTCTGTAACTCTTCATTGTGATTTTATTTCTTTTCCAATACTGAGCATCTTTCCAAGCAGCTGAGCCAAGAGAACAAGTGAGTCAAGTGTTCAGATTAGCCTGTAAACTGCAGGCTGCAGGGAGCCATGGAAAGGACCAGAATTATTTGCTTTGTTCTTAGGCTTCCCCCTCCTAGTGCCCACTTCCCACTCTCCAAGGCAAGAGTCTCTTAAGCAGATCTTCTCTCTGATCTGGTCTTAAAGACAGAGCTTTAATTCAGCCGGGAAATTGGAAATACATTTCAAGTGCTTGGTTAGAGGAAAAAGCTGCAAATATCCACCCCACAGTAGTTGATCAAGTTTCCCCTTTATTGAAATCTGCTATGAAAAATACTTATCATTAAATATCAGACAAATAGCGAAGATAAAAAAATGGTTGTAGGTCATTACACATTTTTTTCAGAAGTATTCACATAGAATATCTCTTGGCAAATGCTGGAGATACACCAAGATTATATTTTCAATATAAGAGCCCCAAATGTAGATTTCTTATAAGAACAATTTTTGATGTTCATAGAGATGTGGTATTGGAATTTTCCCTGGGTTGCTTTCCCCTGGATGCCCTCACAATGCTCTTTGTGTGTTTAATGGAAATGTCTGGCCTTGGCCTTGCAGTCCACGCAGTCAGTTCACTGCTAATATGAAATTATTAATAAACCTACCTATGATACATCCAATAATTGGAAAAAAATTGTGATGTCTGAAGTCATGCATGTTATCCCAGCTTTAGCTAGAATAATTCTGCACCTGAATTTTATTTAATTTGTCAGAAACAAAACTCGATTTCATTGAGAGATTTCCCAAGTGCATCTGTACACACTTAGTGAAATAGTTCAAGGTCAAAGCTCTGCCTTAACAAAAGCAAAATTTTTTATTTATTAAAAATGTTCATATTTTAAACAAATCAACAGTTTGGGGTCTCCACACAGATTAAATTTATTTTTGTAATTAAAAGTAATTTTCTTAGATAAAAACAGCCTAACAGCACCATCTTCTGACAAACTCCAATTTCTGCACTAACCTTGAAAAGCACTTTTAATCCTTTGCATACGTATTTTGGTTGCTGCCACAAATAAAACAGGGGCTCCAGGGGAAATAAATGCAAGTGTAATCCCGTGTATCCTAACAGAAGACTGGCTGAGAGTCATGAGCAGCCACTTACTGTCCAATTTCTTCTTCTCACTTAAAACAGGGAGAGAATTTCATTCAACTGCAATTTTACCTCAAATTGTTGTTGAAATGTTGGCTGCAAAAACATTTCATAGGTATATTCTTGTCAAATATTTGGAAAGAGGTAATTTGTATGTAATTTGAACAGCTGACAATTCTACCAACCTCAGATATCCTGTTACATTATTATGAGAGCAGAAATATTATTACATACATCCCATTTTCTTACCCGGTGTCGCTGCACTTATGCAACCAAAATTGCTGCCAATTTTGCGGTGAAGAGCACAAACTAAATGAATATTGATGATTTTAATACATTTTTGATCCTTTTAAGGCAACAGTGTTAGGTGATTGCATTTTGGCAGTGGTGCTTTTGCTCGTGGTTGTGTTTTGTTATCTGTGAGCTCCCGCACTTGTTCTCTTCCCATGGAGTCACAGACCACCCCACAGGAGCAAAACTGAGCTGCCTGCAGGTTCCCAGCCACCAAAAGCAGCCTCCTGATGATCCTTTTTGCCATGGCTCATGGCTCTCATCTCTGGCTCTCCGAGCTGAGGAGTTGCTCATACACAACATCTCTCCCTACAGACTGGAGCTCACCGCCTGCTCCTCCCCAGGTTTGTTCCTCACAGGAAACACCATGAAGACAAATGGACTTCTGACTGCTTCCTTATTTTGCTTTGGGATTGCTACACCACCTGTTCTCCTTGTTTAACCCCCAAAATGACAACCAACCTTTCTGGATATCTCTTGTTCTTAGGTTTGGTTCACCTTGAACTCAGTTCCAGTCTTTTTTCTTGAAACTCTGCTGTAGTTTGGGCTCAATCTTTCAGTCAGATCTCATATTTCCCAGTCAAAATCCACTCACACTGTGCAATCTGAATAATCATTTTTGCATATGGCTACAGATGTCCATATTTTATAAGTTAAATTTTAATTATAGCAAGCCAAGTGTATTCTATGGAAGGTGCTTTATACATGTTAAAAGGTAAGGGATTTAGACCCTGGAAAGTTTGTTTACCTGCTCTGTTAAAACAAGGTATTTTTTTCATTTGACACAGTAAACTCCTGGAATATAAATGTCATGTAGAAATATTAGACTCACTTTTTCTGGTGTAATAGATGCAGCTATAATGAATGTTTATCAAGTTTTGATAGAGAATCATCCACTCTTCTAAAAAAAGCGATAATAAACACAAGCCTGAAACAATTTATGGAACAGCAACTTTGCCTCTCAAGGGAACCAGCTCTATTTCATATCATTCCAAGTAATTTGTGAACGTACACATTTACATTAGAAACCTGCAAAGGATCTTTTTAGGTAATCACTGTTTTCATATGTATTCATGAGTTTTCAGCCAGATAACTAATCCCTGTACTCCTGAATTACATATTCACACGTTTAAATGTTAGTTGTATCACCACTGCCTTAATGAGGAAATGTATGCTCTACACAGCTGTAGTGCCTAGAAGCTTGTAGCAGGAATAACTAAAAATATTCAAAGTCTGTCATCATGGAATGAGTGTGTTAATTAGAGACTGAATGAGAGAAAAAGTAAAATTTTCAGTCCTAAATTAAGATTTGAGGAATGAAATACTACTCTGCCTT
This sequence comes from Monarcha castaneiventris obscurior, assembly GCA_026261815.1. Classification (NCBI taxonomy): domain Eukaryota; kingdom Metazoa; phylum Chordata; class Aves; order Passeriformes; family Monarchidae; genus Monarcha; species Monarcha castaneiventris. Next base: position 3,751,312 of record JAMPIT010000550.1, read on the forward strand.
TCCAGACTAAAAGGTAAGGAACTTTGTGGAGGAAAGTGAAAATGAAAATTTGTTGTAATTATTTTGGTGACTGTACTCCAATATTATCAGATCTCTAAGGTTTGATGTGCTGGAGCAAGGCTTATATACACAGACCCTTAGAGATCTAAAAAATATGGCAGTAAAAAACTTGTATTTTAGTTCTGATATGAAAGTTTAGGAATGTTTTCAAGTCACTGCACTGCAACTTGAAGACAGTAATGCCTTGCTGTTGCAGCCGTGTACTTTGGAAAGGTATTGATTTATTGTATTGATTTTACTTCCAGAAAAAATGTGCAGTTCTGGAAGAAAGCAGAGCCTGACATTCCTAAGTGCACTCCATTTTCATATATACGTATCAAGGGAGGAGAGCTCTGGTTATAGAAGTCAATTCAATTCCAGCTATCTGTCATTCAGCTTACAAATAATTCTGTTATATTTTGAGAAGTCAGAAGTTAGGTAGTATGTTACATTTGATTTTGAAAGGATATTAAGAGCAAAATATTGATGGCCATTTAAATACATTTGTAGTATTCTTCTCCTTGCATGTATGGTAGAAAAATCTATTATTTTGAGGAATATTTACTAAAGCTGGCCTAAGCCTCAGAATGTCTGATAGCTATCCTTGAATGAACTCAAACTAGAAAGTCTCAGAGTGTGAGGGCAGCCCTGAGGAGAAGGATTTGGGGTGTCTATTGGTGAGGAGCTCACCCCGACCCAGCAGCAAGGAGCTCTCTCAGCTCAGCCTGGGCAGCCCCCAGCTCTCAGGGCTCCAACATAGAAAGGATGTGGAGCTGCTGGAGCAAGTCCAGAGCAGGGTCACAAGGATTGCCCAAGGGCTGGAGATCATCTGCCAAGGGCTAGGAGAGCTGGGGGTGTTCAACCTGGAGAAGAGAAGGCTCCAGGGAGAGCTCAGCTATTAAGAAGAAATTCCTGGCTGTGAAGGTGGGGAAGCCCTAGCACAGCCCAGAGAAGCTGTGGCTGCCCCTGGATCCCTGGCAGTGTCCAAGGCCAGGCTGGACTCCCATCCTTGGAGCAGCCTGGGACAGTGGAAGGTGTCCCTGCCCATGGCAGGGGTTGGAATGAGACGATGGGAGGGAAGGAAGGGGTTTTTTCACATAGATGTAGGGTCGTTTGACAAAATGAGAGCAAAGCATGACATCTTGGAAACATTTAAAGAGTAACAGCTCAGGTAAAACAAGCTAGAAATAAGTAAGACCAGATTAGATTACATTACACCATAATAATGCATCTCATTTTTTTCTAGGTATTGCATTTATGCTAAACCACTTTATTTGTTTTCTTTTTATTTCCCCTTGCTACTTTCTCATCTGTTAATACTTGTATGAAATGCAAGTAAAACAAAACACATAAATCAATAGACCTAATTATAAGAGACAAGAGTAGGTTGTATTTATTTCCACAGTTGGAGCCTGAGACTTTCAAGTTTGACATGTTTTCTGACGACTTATTTGTTCACATCTTCTAAAAAATGTAGAATCTCCCCTGAGACATTTAAAGAAAAAAAAAAGCTAAGAAATTATGTGTTTCTCAGCTTCTTTGCAATGATTACAAATACAGTGTGGGTTAAACTGTGTGAGAAAAAGAAACCAAACAAAACCCAAACTTGTTTTGTTACTGGAAACAAAATAATTCCCATTCTTTGCATTTAGATTTAAAGAAAAGAAAAAAAGAGAAAAAAATTATATGTGAAAGACAAGGAAAAAAAGGCATTGTCATTTAAAGTAATTAAATGTAATAATCCCAGCCTGCCACTTTTCTTTATTCTTTATAATAGGATGTCTTTTCCTACTTATTTTTTCAACCAAGGCAGTACTTCAGTAGTAAATGTTTGAGCTGCATCTTTCCTGGTGAGAATTAAGTCTCCAAGCCACGGTTGATACATGATTGTATCAGGGATTGGGATCCTGTACCAGATCTAGATGATGGGTAATCCTGGGCATGCTCCTGTTTGAACAACTTTCTCCTGGATTATTAAAAAATGTTGACTCTTTCATGCTTTTACCATTTGTTATATAAAAAATAAATCCCTATTTTTTCAAAAGAAGTAACATTTCTCACTGTTCTTCTCTGCCGATGATGATGCACAGTTGATAAAGACAAACTTCATATCCCTTTCTTTCAGGAGAATACTGCAGTTATACCAACTGTGGATCCAGTAGCTTGCAGGACTGGAGGCAAATTGGTGTGATTTAGGAAGATGAAAAAGAAATGCACAGCAGAATTCTAGACAGGTACACAGTGCTGCACGTGGTGGGACCCAAACCTGGGAGCTCCATATTCCTACCTCTTCATCTGAAAACCTCTTTTCCTCACCTAGGATACATTGTGGGAATTATGCAGTCTCTGGAACATCTGGGTTTGCTCTGGAAAACAGCAGGATGCTTTGCATAACCAGACAGGTGACAGCAAAACTGAATCACACCTGGAAGGGCTCTGGGCCCCTGGGGAGGTGGGAAATTGCTCTTTCAACTTCTGTTGTCACCTCACCTTAGGAACTGAATAGCTCTCCTAGATCACATGGCTGTAGAATCCCTAACCAAAATAAATTAAGACAAATTCGGTGCCTGAAGTTATTCTCCACAAAGGAAAAAACAAACCACGCAAAAGAGATGTTCCTTTCCTTTTTTTTTTTTTTTTGTTCAGTGTGTCTTTTTTAATATGAATTACAATTTGATGTCTTTTTATTCATGATGTTTCTTTCCATGTAATGGAGCAAATTTGCTTTTCTCCATAAATGTAATGTCTAAGCCACATCTTATAGGCCAGGAGTTAATATACAAAATATCTATTTCCTGATTTTGTGCTATAGAAAATTAAGTAATTGGTATCATGTTTGTAGAGAAAGATTGTAATATATTGTTTTCTGAGTGAAAAGAAACAAGTCATTAAATAAATTAAAAATATCCCCCTAAAACAAAAGGAAAGGCTGTTTTCATGGATATGTGCCTGTAAATTTTCATTTTTAAAGAAATGTTATCATATCTTAATAAAGGTGAATTATATCTGTTGCACTTGAGCATTAAAAAGAAAGATATACAAAGCCCCTTCTCAGCTCTGAAGTTCTCCAAGGTAAACAAAACCACCTGAGCTTAACTTGGAATGCCCTTACTTTTCTAGGCTTAAGTTTAGACTCCTGATATTTTTTGACCATACAACACTTTTTTTTTAAAGTTTTAGTATGTGAATCTGTTCTTTGTTGGTTTTTTTCCTAGATTCGGGAAACAAGACTATAAATCCCAGTGGTGGAACTTGAAAAGTTTGGGTTTGTGTGGTTCAAATCTTTTGAAAATTGTATAAAGCAGCATGAGACATTGTTCTATTCAATTTCCAGCTATTGATCCAACGGAATGTTTGTTTGGAGATTGCCTTTGCAGCTTTATTTGAACAGAAGAAATACTTTTCTCTTTAGAGGTGGGATGTGTGGGGATTTCTCTTACAAGGGGTACATTTCATGTGTACAGATTTCTCATGCTGAGGGCAATGAAATAGTTTTGCCCTTGAAGCTGAGCATTATCCCTCCAACTCGGGGGGCTTAGATGGGTGTTAATTGCAAAAAGGATGGGGAGCAGCTCACAATTGGGAAGATGAATGCCTTGGCCACCAGAGAAAAATAGTTCTGATTAAAGATGTGTCAACCAGGCTCCCCTGTTTCTGCATCACCCTTCCCGTGATAAAGCCAAGGTTGGAAAGGATTCAAGACTCAGATTTGATCCTGGGCCCAAGGTAACCTGGGTCTGCCAAAAGGATGGAGAGATCTTTCATTATGGGAGCTGAGAGGAGTTGGCCTAATTGCTTTCCAACTGATGGAAAGGTCATACAGGTGCTCTCATCCAAAGGGTTTTATTCATGCTTGCACCTGGAATGCAAGAGCTTTTCAGAAATAATTACAAATTCTAATTACAGCTACTTATTTCTCTTTATTTTTCCTTTCAAGATAAAGCAAATAATCTTGTGTTCCTCTTTCTCTTTTTTTTCTGCTTCATTATTATGTTTTTTTCCAAGTCATGTTTATTTATTAATGTTCATTTGTGTTTATGTGTGTTTTGTAAAAACACAATGAGTTTCTGTGAATTAAAAACCCTGATGCAAGAGCAAAGAAAACACTGTTTTTGGTAAATCTTCTCTGTAGAACCTACTCAGGAGTTCAAGTACTTTTTGTTCATGTGAAAGTTGAGTTAGATCAGAAAGAAACATTAAAGCATGCATATAAAACATCCCACATTTAGTTGGATTTGGACAATTTAAGTTTGCATCAACTTGATCCTTTGTGTTCAGAGGGGGCTTTTTGTTCACTAAGGTGTCTTTGGGCTGATGAAAATATTTGGCATTCAGCAAATCTGGTGTTGGCCAGTGCTTGGCTGAATTAATATCTTTAAACAGAATTTCTAGCCTTCTCTGGTGCTTTCAGGGTTATTTGATGTACGGAACTGCATTATATCACGAGCGTGATAAAAATACAGTATTGACTTCGTGTTTCATACAGTTTTATAGTCTTATAAAATGGTATTGATCCATCTTCAGTTTCGAAGGTCAGCATAAAGTTTACAAAGAGGAGTATATGAGGAAACATTATGCAGTAGTTGCCCATTAAAGTATTAAAATGTGATCTCTTGCAGGAGCTTTCAACAAATCTTTTATTTTCCTCATAGGTCCCAAGCTGCACACACAGGATATAAGTTTTGACTAATAAAAATTAACATAACTTTGCACTGATTAGGCTGCACTGTAATCATTCTCTCCCTGGAACAGCTCAACGTGTTATTGCCCCTTCTTTTCAAAGCATGGAGTTATTTTATAATGCAATAAATCCATTGCAAACTTGGGAATGGAAAACCTCTGACTGGATGTGTCTCCTGTTCCTCTGGTAGGACTTGGTTCTGTGGTGTCAACACCCTTTAAAATGCCCAACTCGGTGTGGAGACTCTTAGGACAGGAAATGTAAATGGACATTTACTTCCACCTGTGAATTTGCTACATAGGAACTTTAGGGACTTCCTTTGAAACAGGATCTGGAGACCCTTGTGGTCCTTTACTGAGGACAGATACAGCTGTGCTGCTGTCTAGAGTCTCTGTGAGTACAGAAAGCAGAAGGAATTTAAAAGTAGTAGAAATTTAAACCCATTCTATAGTCCATTTTGTTTATTTTGATGTGTAAAGCTCCCCTAATATATTATTATATTTTATATTTTATATTCTAATTATGTTTTATAATTGAGACCCTCCAGCTGGAAAAATATTTACATTAAAAATGTGCATACAATATTTACCTTCATTACAAGTTAAGAAATATATATTATTTATTTTGTTAGCTGATCTTAATTGTTTTACCTATACCTACTACCTCGATCTCTAGAAATTTTATGGTTTTGGGGAATGTTTTAACTTTTTAGTTTCTAGTGTTAATTTCTTCCATATAAATTCGCTGTTTTTAATATTATTTTTGTGTCACCACATATCCTGCTGTACCTGAGTAAGTTTGGTTGGCTTTTTTTCATCGAAAACTTTCAGATCTACAGTAACCCAGTATTTTTATTTATCTATTTATTTATTTGGGGGTCTAAATGGAATCAGTGTACATAATTTATTAGATATAAATGGGATTATCATTGAGAAATTCAATATCAAATATGTGTCAGAAATAAATTTCATTAGATACTGAAATGAAAAAAATCTTTACTGCAATTCATGGATGAAAATTTTCATTTTGTATGGTATGGTGCTCTGTTATTTGTACTTAATATTTCTGTCTTTTTTCTAATTTTTTTCTGCTTTTTGAGACAGTCCAAAGGTAGTTAAAATTAAGCTCGTGACACCATTCTAAGGTATTATTTCTATCCTTTAACATGATAATTTTCAGTGAAGGTTTTTTATCTGTATGTTATATAAATGGTAGATCGAGAGTACAGTTCATTAAGCTGAAACTCATCTTTTACATTACAGAATTCTGTCACTTTTTGGAAGTAGATCCATCATTTATAAGAATAAATTGTGGAGTATATAAAAATGTAACATTTGAAAACAGGTTTATGTCTGGTTCTGAAGACTGAAAAGAGTATTCCCCTTTCAGAAAAGTCCTTTAAGACATATAAATTCAATTGCCTTTTTCAGATCTATGACTATTTACCTGGGTACAGAGGAAATGGTGTTCCTACAGAAGAAGGAAAATAACTCTTCAGATATTTCTCATACCATTGGAACAGAAATATAAAAGGTATGAATTGAATGCTTTGATTATCAGCCCCTATGAAACCAGGGCTCTGCAGAAGAATTTTTTATGAGAGCAAAAATACAGGAATGTTTCTGGAAGCTGTTAAATGTTTACAGCAGCAACAGAAGTTGGTGAAATCTTTGGCACTTTGCAGGTGAAACCTCGAATTTTGTCAGATTGATCACAAGCTGGACGTGTTTATCAACCTTTGCTGCTCAAAAGTGGCACCAGCTGAAACCAGTGGGAGATTCCAGGTTGTAACATTTAGTTCATATTAATATATTTAATAAATCCCAGCTCTCTGCTTTTACAGTTTCCTAGTTCTACTCATAACCTTTACTCAACAAGCATTTTTAAAACAGAATATGTCCTCAATAAATCCTTTTACTCCTAGTCCTGCTCATAACCTTTACTCGATAGAGGTTTTTAAAACAGAATATCCTCAATAAATGGAGAGGGGGAGATTCTAACAAACCCTTTGCTATAAAGTGTTTGATTACTGACTTTTGGTTTAAAAGTACAAGTAAATAAAGATATATAACTGAGTGAGAGATAAGGAGCTGGTAATTCTGTCCTACAGTTCTCTCTGTCTAAGCTTCCAATATTTATCTCCAATAATAATATGAAAGAGGCTTGCTTTTTGGAATATTTATCTTACTAAAATAGGTTGTAATTGCAGTACATTCTAAATTATTTGCCATTTTTGTATTATATTTAGGAGAAAGTTTAAACAGAAAATCAGAAGTGTTAAATATTTATCTAAGCTATTAGCAAAATCTCTGAAATTTAAATGATTCACAGAAGAACAGGGATAAAACTTTAATAATCCTTGCTGATTTTGTTGTCCTTTTAAAATCTTGCACTTAAAGCTGGTGTAATAGGTACAATATTCACATGATTAGCTGCAGGCTTGAAAATTAATCTCTGTATCTGTTAAGAAAATATATTTATATTTAATATACATTAAGAAAATGAAATAATATTTTAAAGTTAAAGCTGTTAAGGTAGAAAATATGCATATTCCTTGGTCTTCCATGACAGAAGTTTCATTGGATAAAACAAAAATAATGTAACAGGATGAGTAATCAGTTGTGACACCCAAGTGGGAAATATTTTTGCAAGTAGTGTCTTGTTACTGGTTATTTTATCGATGAAATCTGTTGGAATAGAACTATTATTACTTCAAAAATTTGGAAATCTTCCTGACTTACCAACATTTCCACCCTCAAGTTAGCCAGAAATTTAGACAACCAACTCCATGTCAAGCTGATCACAGCTATCAAATCAAAGGAAATGTTTTCTTTCATTTAATTTTTTATGCTTGTCATGTTTCATCAGTTGCATCCAGCTCTGGCCCCCGTCCCCACGTCACTGGCATTATGTGAGTCAGGTATCACTGCACTGAAGGCAGAGCTGTCCCAGCAATGCCAAACCACCAGGAAAAGGAGGAGAATTCTACCCCTTGTGATAACATTTCGTGATTTTTTAATGCAAACCAGAAGGAAGTTGAACTTTCACGTTTTGGGATTTTTATTCTCTTCATTGGAAAACAGCTTTTGCTGTTGGAGTCACACATCTGGACTCAGCAGAGGTTTATTTGCTAACTACCAGTCAAGGCCACGCTGAGTGATAATGAAAAGGAAAATTGCTTTTTTCAGGCATTTGAATTGGGCAGGACTGTGATGGGGCACACAGAGGATCTCCTTCAAGAATTGTACCCTCTCCTTTTGTCCTGACGAGAACTCTAAAGTTCAGGACGTGTGAGGAGTGTGACCTGCTTTACTGAAACAAACCCAAACAATCAGACTTTTCCCTGGATTTCTGAGGAGAAAATGGACAGGCAGGTTCTGTCACATTCCCAATATAGACCATGTGTCTTTAGTCTGATGTATCTTCCCTTCCACAGAATTCCAGGATGGTTTATGTTGGTGGGGACCTTAAAGCCCATCCCATCCCACCCCCTGCCATGGGCAGGACACCTCCCACTATCCCAGGGTGCTCCAAGCCCTGTCCAACCTGGCCTTGGACACTGCCAGCAATGGGGCAGCCTCAGCTGCTCTGGGAACTTCATCCACTCATCCACAACTTCCTCTTCTATCTTTCATTTCCTTGTTTCGCTCTTACACTCAGATTTATTTCTTTTAGTTTAAGATTCATGGTCATATGGTCAGCTTCAGCCTGAATTCAGGGCTGTGTGCACAATCCTTTTGTTTTTCTTTCCTGAAGGTTGGATCCTGGCAATGCTGCCCCAGATTGCATTTCTGCAAGTATGGCTGCTGTAGAACTGATGTTCTTAACACAGAAAGGAATTTTTTTTATATTCCTTACACTTCTGCAATAATCATTCCATCATAAATATCATAAATATGCAGATTTCTAATGAGCCAGCACTCTTAGGTCAGTTACATGGTGCTGTCTATGTTTCATTTGATGACAATA